>CM062818.1:1144031471-1146431471 GCA_031772625.1 Pinus tabuliformis | reverse complement strand
AGAAATCTGAAGTCTTTGATAGGTTTAAAGAATTTAAGGCTCTAGTGGAAAACCAGACAGAGAAGAAGATAAAGGTGCTGAGGACAGATAATGGTGGAGAGTTTTGCAGTAAGGAATTTGAAGAATTCTGCAAGAAGTGTGGTATAGCACGATAGAAAACTACTCCATATACACCTCAACAAAATGGAGTTGCAGAAAGAATGAACAAGACGTTGATGGAAAGGGCAAGAAGCATGCTCAGTGGTGCCAAGTTAGGACAGGAATTCTGGGTAGAGGTGGTGGATACTGCATGTTACCTGGTCAACATGTCACCTTCATCAGCGTTGGAGGATAAGACTCCACAAGAGGTATGGACTGGTGAGAAACCCTCTCTTTCACATCTGAGAGTATTTGGATGTGATGCATATGTACATGTTCCAAAGGAGAAACGAACCAAGTTGGATAATAAATTTGAAAAGTGCATCTTTATTGGGTATAAGGATGGTTTAAAGGGTTATAAGCTTTGGAACCCAGTCATATGAAAGGTTGTGTACAGCCAAGATGTGGTGTTCATAGAGGTGAAAGATGTTATTAAACATGAAATCCAACCAAAGGAACCTGAGAAGATAGAGTTTGAGCTAAAGGAGAAAGAATCAGACTCTACAGCAGTGGAGGAATCAGCAGATGAAGAGCCACAAACTCCGGTTTTGAGAAGATCAATTCGAGAAAGAAGGCAGCCTGAAAGGTATAGTCCATCTGCTTTCTATTCAAATTTTGCTTTATCTATTACTGACGATGATCCCAAAACTGTGAAGGAAGCAGTAGATTCAGAGGGTGGAAAACTCTGGAAAGAGGCCATGGTTGATGAAATGGCATCTTTGCACAAAAATGAGGCTTGGGATCTGGTGGAGTTGCCAATTGGAGGGAAACCCATTGGCAACAAATGGGTGTTCAAAAAGAAGACAAATGCAGAAGGAAAAGTGGAGAAATACAAAGCTCGGTTGGTAGCAAAAGGTTATTCCCAGGTGCCGGGAATTTATTTTGGTGATATTTTTTCTCCTATTGCCAAGGTAACTTCTATTAGATTACTTATATCTGTTGCTGCTGCTTTTGATTTTGAGGTAGAACAGATGGATGTGAAGACAACATTTCTTCACGGGGATCTGGAAGAGGAGATCTACATGAAGCAACCTGAAGGCTTTGCGGTGAAGGGTAAGAAAGAACTGGTATGTAAGTTAAAGAAGTCTCTATATGGGTTAAAACAATCACCAAGGATGTGGTATTAGAAATTTGATACATTTATACGAGGACTTGGCTTCACTAGAAGAAAAGCATATCACTGTGTCTATTTTAAATTAATTGGTGACTGCGTTATTTATCTGGGCTTGTATGTGGATGATATGTTGTTGGTTGGAAATGATAAAGAAGTTATCCAAGATTTGAAGACCCAATTGTCCTCCAAATTCGACATGAAAGATCTTGGTGCTGCAAACTATATTTTGGGCATGGAAATTAAAAGAAATTGGGCAAAGAGGAAGCTCTGGTTAAACCAGAGGAAGTATGTCGAGACAATATTGCAGAGGTTTAATATGCAGGATAGTAAACCGATGAAGGTTCCTATTCCTATAGGTGTGAGGTTATTTGTTGAACAGTGTCCCAAGACAGAAGAAGAGGAAGATGACATGTTTCGTGTTCCATATGCAAGTGCAGTTGGTAGCCTGATGTATGCAATGGTCTGTATTAGACCAGAAATTGCACATGCAGTGGGAGTATTGAGCAGGTTTATGTCAAAACCAGGGAAGGAGCATTGGACAACAGTGAAGCGAGTTTTCAGGAATTTGCGTGGCACTAGTGATTATGGTTTGTGCTACCAAGGAAGACCAGGATTGGACAGAGTGTTGGATATTCATGGCTTTGTTGATGCAGACTGGGCTGGAGATCTGGATCAGAGAAGTTCTACAAGTGGGTATGTATTTAACCTATTTGGAGGTGCAGTCAGTTGGATGAGTAAGAAACAATCTGTAGTGGCACTATCAACTACAGAGGTAGAATACATGGCAGCCACTCATGCAAGAAAGGAAGCAGTTTGGTTGCAGAGATTGTGTTCAAGCATGGGGTCAGTATAGGAAGCTATAAGGATAGACTGTGACAGCCAAAGTGCAATTTTCTTGGCAAAGAACCCCGCATATCATTCAAAGACAAAGCACATTGATGTTCAGTATCACTTTGTGAGGGATATGATAGAAGACAAAAAGGTGTTGCTGGTAAAGGTGGACACTTTGAAGAATACTGCAGATGCATTGACAAAATCTGTGAGCTCTAAGAAGTTCTCTTGGTGTAGAGAGACAATGGGCATTTCAGGGCTAGAAAAATGACTAAGCTCTCTTGTGGCCCCCTGTGGAAAGAAAACAACAAGTGGGAGAATGTTGGGTTGTGTTATATTCTTTCCACGTAGTTAACAGGGAGTTTGAGGGGCACCCGTAACCCCACTTTATGGGGTCCGGGACAGCGCCCCGGAAAATTTTGGTTTTACACCCTATGTTAGGTTGGGCGGACCCACCTATGGTTTTGTGCATGATTTTCGCACATGTTTTTTGGACTTGATGGTTTTTCGGTCCATGGTACTGGACGCGATGGTTTTCAATCCATGGTATTGGATGCTTCGGCATGTATAAATATGTATTATAACATTGAAAGGAACATAATGAAAAATCAAGTTGGTAGTCCCAGTTTTGGGATCTAGGGGAAAATATCTGTGTAAATGTGTTTTATGTGTTATGCTTTCGCATTATTTATTTTTTGTGTTTTAGAATTCGTATGTAGGTAATTTTTGTACGGGGTTAAAACCTACATTATTGGATGAATTGCATGGATAAATTTACTTCACCAAGTTGGATCTTCGTTCAGGATATCATCAAATCAAAATGAAGACTGGAGACACTCCGAAAACAACATTTAGAACTCATGAGGGTCATTATGAATTTTTGGTCATGCCTTTTGGCCTTACCAATGCACTTTCTACATTTCAAGGTTTGATGGATTCCATTTTCAAACCCTTCCTTAGAAAATTTGTGTTAGTATTTTTGATGATATACTAATCTACAACAAGTCTTGGAAGGATCATGTTCAACATGTTGATAGGGTGCTCAAACTATTGGAGGAGAAACAATTATATGCAAAAAGCTCCAAATGTTTCTTTGGAGTACAAGAGGTGGAATATCTGGGTCATATTGTATCTCATGAAGGTGTTAAGGTAGACCCTAGCAAAATTAAAGCCATTAAGGAATGGAAAATCCCAACATCCATAAAGCATCTGTGAGGATTTCTCAGGTTGACAAGGTATTATCACAAGTTTGTTAAGAACTATGGGAGAATAGCAGCACCTCTAACAACATTAATGAAGAAAGATGCATTTTCATGGACTTTAGAAGCAACAAAGGCCTTCGAACATCTTAAAGAGGCAATGTGCTAAGCACCGGTCTTCGCTACGCTGGACTTCACAAAAACCTTTATTGTGGAATGTGATGCTTTAGGAAATGGAATTGGTGGTGTTTTAATGCAAGATGAAAGACCCATTGCTTTCGAAAGTCGTCCATTTAAAGACAGGTATTTACACAAAGCTATTTATGAGAAGGAAATGTTGGCAATACTACATGCACTTAAGAAATGGAAACCCTACCTAATGGGAAGACACTTCAAGGTAAAAATGGATCATGATAGTCTTAAATAATTTTTAGAACAAAGATTATCCTCTAAAGAGCAGCAAAAATGGGTCACAAAGATGTTGGGTTATGAATTTGAAATCATCTACAAAAAAGGGAAGAAAAATGTTGTGGCAGATGCACTCTCAAGAAGGGATGAGGATGTGGAAGCATTGTTGTGTGTCATTTCTATTATCCAACCAGATAAACGAAGCAAGGGATGAATGGAAGAATGACGAAGAAGTGTGGGCACTCATTCAAAAGATACAACAAGATCCCAGTACATTGGATACATTTAGCTGGAAAAATGATTCATTATGGTACAAAGATCACTTATACCTATGTAAGAATTCCCAACTCAAACAAAAGATTCTTATGGAATTGCACACTTCTCCCTTAGGAGGGCACTCAGGATTTTTAAAAAATTACCACAGGGTTAAGAAGGATTTTTTTGGGATGGCCTTAAATCGGATATTCAAAAGTTTGTGGCGGAATGTTTGGTTTGCCAACAAAATAAAGTTGAAACAATTAAGACCCCAGGTATATTACAACCTTTATCCATTCCAAGCCAACATTGGGAAGAGGTTTCAATGGATTTTATCATTGGTTCACCCAAGTCCGAAGGAAAGAGTGTCATCATGGTGGTAGTTGATAGACTTACCAAGTATGCACACTTTTGTGCATTATTGCATCCATTTAAAGCCAATACAGTTTCTACTGCATTTATGGAAACAATTCAAAAGCTACATGGAAACCCAAAGATTATTGTAAGCGACAAAGATCCCATTTTCACTGGAAATTTTTGGACATAATTATTTTCTTGTCTCGGTACTCCGTTAGCTCATATCTCATCTTATCATCCTCAATCTGATGGGAAAACTGAGATAGTAAACAAATGTTTGGAAGGATATCTTCGTTACTTTGTATCTGATAAACAGATACAATTGGTCAAATGGTTGCCTCTGGCTGAATGGTGGTATAACACTTCCTTCCATACTACAGCAAAAATGACCCCATTTATGGCACTTTATGGATATCATCCACCATCCATCACATCATATTTAAGAGAAAATTCTAAGGTTCAAGTAGTGGAACATACGTCGAGCATCAACAACAAGTTCTCCAACTCTTAAAGGATAACCTCATGTTGGTGCAGATTAGAATGAAACAACAGGCAAATCAACATCGCAGTGAAATAAGTTTTGATATAGGTGACTGGGTATTCCTACAGCTACAACCATATAAACAAATGTCCCTCAAGCAAGCTAAGAAGGATAATAAATTATCACCAAAGTATTATGGTCTGTACAAGGTGTTGCAAAAGATTGGTACTATGGCATACAAATTGGAGCTTCCTGTAGCTTCCCGAGTGCACCTAGTTTTCCATGTTTCATGTTTAAATAAGGTTATAGGTGACAAGCTCCCAGTTCAAACAATATTGCCAGAACTTGATAAGGAAGGAAAAATCATATTAGAACCTGAAGCAGTCATAGAAACAAGAACTCAACAGCTACGAAATCGATTAATTTCGGATTATCTCATCAAGTGGAAGAACTTATCCTCTGAAGATTCCACATGGGAGGATGAGAATTTTATACAAAAGCATCCAGAACTACTAAAGCATTGAGGACAACACTTTTCTGAAGGAGAGGGGCATGTTAGGTCCCTATAATACTAGTGATTCCCCCATTACTATTGTCATTGTAGCCTTTATTGTTATTATTGTGCCCCTATTGTCCCCATATTGTTATTAGTGTGCCCCATAGAAACCCACTATTATTATTGTTGTGCCCTTATGTTATTACTCTTACATCAGATTTGATTATATTGTGACCCCTTACACTCCTATATATAGAAAGGAGGTTTAGTCATTTGTATCATCCAAGAATTGTTCATTTGTGTAATGTAAAGGAGGTTTCCCCCTCGAAGAGGTTGATTTTGAAGGTGTTCATCTATCTTTTCTTCTATTTTGTGAGCTGGTTGCATAACATAGGAGTATTTCAACTCCACCCATAGAGAGCCTTTAATGGACTCATATTCAAGTATTCCAGATACCCATTATTATAAGCAAACTTCACCAGTGGAATATACTCCTCCCACTTCCTCTGTTGATGCATGAAATACATCCACAACATATATTCAAGAATCTTGTTAACCCTCTCTAGATGTCCATCTATCTATGGATGATAAGTTGTACTAAAGTCTAACTTTGTCCCCAAGCCTGCAAACAACTCCTTCCAAAACTTGGAATATTTGTCTAATATAATCTTCTTGGGAACTCCATGCAACCTCGTTATCTCCTTGATGAAGATATGAGCTACCTCACTAGTTGAATTAGTAGACTTCACTACAATGAAGTGAGCTACCTTGCTCAGCCTACCAACCACAACCATGATGGAATCATGCTGTCTCGATGTCCTAGGAAAATCTGTAATGAAGTTCATGGAAATGACCTCCCATTTCCATTATGGAATCGAAATAGGCTGTAATAGACCAGTTGGATTCTTGCATTCAGCTTTGACCTGCTTACAGTCCAATCACCTTCCATCAAACTCAACCACCTCTTTCTTTAAATTCAACCAATAGTAGAACTTCTTAACAATTTTCAAAGTCTTATAGTATCCCGGGTGGCTTGAATATGGCTTTACGTGAAACTCTCTCAAGATAAGCTTCTTCAACTTGCTATTATCTGGCACATAGATCATGCTCTTAAATCTAACTAAGACTTCTGATGTGAGGTGATACTCCTCATACCTATCACCTTCACCCTGCTGCTGCAACCTCTACTTCAGTTGTTGGTACTTCTCATCATGTTGCCTTGTATGTAAGATCTACTCCTACAAGTCTATCCCATAATATCTCAGAGTTTAAATATGGTTCACTTACACTCTCCTACCGAGAGCATCTGCGACTCTGTTCTCCTTGCCATCAATGTAACTGGTCTCAAAATCAAACTCACTAAGAGTAACCAACCCTCTAGCTTGCCTTTCATTCATATTTGGTTGGTCAAATAGATACCTTAGTCCACTTTGATCACTCATCAATATGAACCTCCTGTCAAGGAGATAATGTCTCCACATATTCAATGCATGAATGATAGTTTCCAACTCAAGATCACGAGTCACATAGTTCTACTCGCGATCATTCAACTTCCTTGATTGATAGAAAACTACTTTCCCTTTCTACATCAGGACTTCACCAAGTCCTTCCTTGCAAGCATTTGTACAAACCACAAACTCCTTATCAAGATTCACGATCTTCAAAACCGAAGCATTTGTAAGAAACTACTTCAAATGCTCAAAACTAGTTTCATATTCTTTGGTCAATTCAAACTTCTTCCCTTTCCTCTACAATGATGTGATATGATAGCCAACCTTAGAAAATTTCTCGATGAACCACCTGCAATAACCTACTAGTCCCATGAATGATTTGACTTCATCCACAATCCTATGAATTAGCCACTCCATTATAACTTTAATTTTTTATTGGTACACTACTATCCCCTCCTTGGAAAAATGTCCCAAGTAATGAGTTTGAGTATGAAAGAAACTACACTTGCTAAGCTTGGCATACAATTGATGCTCTCTCAACAACCTCAACACCAATACTAGACGCTCTGCATTCTCCTCCTCATTCTTCGAATATACCAATATATCATCAACAAAGATTATCACAAAATTATCTAGATAAGGGCGCACCACACTATTCATAAAACACATGAAGGTGGTTGGAGCATTGGTAAGACCAAAAGGAACCACCACAAACTCATAGTTCCCATACCTTATACGAAATGTAGTCTCATAGATGTATTCTTCTTTGATGTGCACCTAATGATATCCTGATCTCATATCAATCTTCAAAAACATTGCAGCTCCCTTCAGCTGATCAAACAAGTCATCAATCTGTGACAATGGATACCTATTCTTGATAGCCACTTTATTCAACTGCTTGTAATCAATGCATAATCTGAGAGTACAATATTTCTTCTTTACAAACAACACTAGTGCACCCCAAGGAGATATACTTGGCCAAATGTATCCCTTATCAAGTATTTCCTTAGGATGCAACTTCAGTTCCACCAAATCCAGAGTACTCATCATGTACGGTGCCTTAAATGTTGACGTTGCTCCTGACATCAACTCAATAGAAAATTCTACCTCTCTATGACGATGCAACTCTGGAATCTCTGTAGGAAACACATCTTGAAACTGCTGCAAGACATGATATCTCCTCAAGACTTCATCATCCTCATCCTCCTTCCCCTTGTCACTGGAAATATGAATTCCAAAGAATACACATCCCTTCTTGCAACTGCACTTTTCCTGCATAGATGTAACCATTCTCACTAATGTAGGCTTCTTATTTCCCTACAATATTATCCTTCCCCCGTCGTCATCTAGGCACTCAATGGCCCTGTCATAGCAGTCTACCTTGGTATTGTGAACAAATAACTAGTCCATACCCAAAAGCATGCTATATGATCCCAAAGGAAGCACACTTAAATGTGTTGATGTAGGCATGCCATTAATATCAAATGCACAAGATCTCACCCAATGATGAACTCTTCTCTTGCTTCCTGTAGCCAACTGTAGCAACCAAGATTCTGCATGCACTTTTTTACTCAACCAAAACTGATCCACTAGGTCAGGACTAATATAGCTATAATTAGATCTAGGATCAATAAAAATAGAAACAATTTGATCACAAATCTTACCTTCCATCTTGATAATAGATGCATGATGATCTTCCTGCATATTATCCACCATTACATAAATTTGGGGAATACTCTAGCCTACATCTCCAACTATTTGTGCCTCCTAAGCATTGTAAATTTGAGTCTTTCCACCCTGATGTGATGGACAATCCCTCTTGTGATGCTCTCCACCACAAGTCCAATACCTCAAAGGTTTCCTGCCATCACCTTTATTTTGCTGCTCCTCAGGCTTAGACCCATGCCCTCTCTCAGCTGCATTAAACTTCGTATGAGGTCCCACATTCTCCTTGTTGTTGGGTGTGGAGCTTGATTATCTTATTTATTCAGAGGCATCACCACCTTCGACCCTAGTTCATAATGTGGCGGCCACGCCATGCGTAATATTTGCATTGCAAGGGGGGGTCTTATTTGGGGGGGGGGGGTTGTGATCTTTGGGAGCCCCCCCAGTGGGGGATCGAGGGCAATGCTCCCGAAGCTAAAAATAGATGTAAATTGCCTTGTAAAATGTTTTAATTTCGTAGTCAATATGGATCGTTCATTAGGCGGCGATTTGACGGTAGAAGTTATGTTTAATTTAGGGTTTTTTGTCCTAAAAGGCAACCCCTCACTATATATGAGGGAATTGTATTGTGTCTATGTAGATCTGTATTCTGAATGAGAAAGAGAGAGGATATTGTGTGAGAGTGAAGAGGGAATTACAACGGACCTATTGTAGGTTGTATCTCTTCAATTTTCTAGATAATATAAAAGGAAGGACTGGCTATTTCTCATGGACGTAGCCCAAATTGGGTGAACCACGTATATTTGTGTCTCTCTTCTTTTATGTGTTTTATGTGTTTATATTTCTGCAATATATTTTATGTGTTCCATTGCTCTGTAATATATAATTTTCTAACAACTGGTATCAGAGACGAAGGTCTATTTGGCTAATAAACTCGTAGGAGAGAAGGGTTCCTGGTTCGAGTGGGAGCAATGATGGAAGATGGTAGGTTTAGGGTCAAAAAATTTAATGGCCAAAACTACCAGCTGTGGAAGATGCAGATGGAAGATTATTTGTACCAGAAATATCTGTACCTACCATTGAGCGGAAAGGAAAAGAAGCCGATGAGTATGACAGACACAGAATGGGATATTCTCGACAGAAAGGCACTTGGAACAATACGACTGTGCCTAGCGGCGTCGGTAGCCTTTAATATTTCAAAGGAAACAACAACAGAGGGTTTAATGAAGGCATTGGCCAAACTATATGAAAAACCCTCGGCCTCAAATAAGGTATTTCTTATGAAGCGTTTATTTAATATGAAGATGTCAGAAGGTGGATCTGTTGTTGATCATTTAAATGAATTTAATACAGTTACCAGTCAGTTAAGTTCTGTAGGGGTAACTTTTGATGATGAAGTTAGGGCTCTGTTATTTCTGTGCTCATTTCCAGAAAATTGGAATGGTTTAGTTATGGCCATTGGTAACTCTAACTTTGGATCTAGTACTTTAAAGTTTGACGATGTTGTCGGTGCAATCCTTAGCGAGGAAATGCGACGGAAAATATCTGGTGAGACATCAGGTAATGCTTTGACTGCAGAGACTAGGGGAAGAAAAATGGAAAGAGGAAAGAGCTCAGGATATCGCAGTAATTCAAGGAAAGGCAGATCCAAGTCCAGATCGAGGATAGTGTGCTGGAAATGCAGGAAGAAAGGACACCTGAAGAAAGACTGCAAGTCTCGGAAGGGAGAAAAAGGAGATGTGCAACAAGAAAACAATCATGAAGCGAATGTGACAGGTGATGTGTTGCAAGATGCTTTGATTCTTTCATTAGAAAATATTACTAATGCCTGGGTGGTAGATTGAGGGGCCTCATTCCATGCCACACCTCATAGGAAACATTTTCATGATTATGTTCAAGGAGATTTTGGATAGGTTTCGATTAGGTGATGATAAACCCTGGAAAATCATTGGAATGGGTACAATTTTCACAAAACAACAGAATGAAAATCAATGACTTTTGAAGGAGGTAAGACATGTTCCAGATCTGAAGAAAAATCAAATTTCAATAGGGCAGTCGGGAGGTGAAGGCTATGTAACTACTTTTAAGATAAAACTTGAAAGGTCACTAAAGGATCCTTGGTAATAGAAAAAGGAGAAAAGGTTGGTACATTATATTTATGCAATGGTATTTCTAATTTTGTTAATGCTTTAACCTCTACATAAGAAGATATGGCATTGTGGCATCATAGGCTTGGGCACATGAGTGAGAAGGGGATGCAGATTCTTCAGTCAAGAAATTAGTTGTCGGCTTTGAAGCATGTTGATTTAAAATTTTGTGAGAATTGTGTTTATGGAAAACATAAGAGAGTCAGATTCCTCAGAGTTGGGAAAGAAAAGAAGAGTGAAAAATTAGAACTTGTGCTTACAGATGTATAGGGACTTGCTCAGGTATCATATCTTGGTGGCTCTCGTTATTATGTAACTTTTATTGATGATGCAACCAGAAAAACCTGGATTTATTATATTCAAAATAAATCTGAAGTATTTGATACTTTCAAGAAATGGAAAGCTTTGCTTGAAAATGAGACAGGAAAAAGGTTGAAGTGTCTTAGATCAAACAATGGAGGTGAATATTGAAGCAAAGAGTTTGATAGGTACTATTCAGAGAATGGAATTCACAAAGAAAAGACAGTTCCAGGAACACCACAAGAAAATGGTGTGTCAGAAAGGATGAATAGGACAATCATGGAGCATGCAAGGTGCATGAGATTGCATGCAAGATTGCCTTTACAATTTTGGGAAAATGTTATAGATACTGCTATTTATCTAATAAACAGAGGGCCTTCAAGTTCCTTGGATGGTGGTATTCCAAGGGAGGCATGGACAGGTAGAAAAGTAAACTACTCATTTTTAAAGACTTTTGGTTGTGAAGCCTTTGTCCACATTAATAAAGAAAATAGAACAAAGCTTGAGGCAAAATCAAAGAAATGTACCTTTATTGGATATGGTGTTAATGATTTTGGTTATCGCTTTTATGATTATGAAAAACACAAAATCATTAGAAGTAGAGATGTCATATTCAATGAAAAGGTTTTGTATAAGGATCAGTTGCAGGAAAAGAAACAGGAAAAAGAAAACAGAGAATACACAGTGCTTGATGAGATCATAGAAAAAGTGATGGTGCTTGAAAATCATAATGATCAACAACCAGAACAACAACAACAACCACAACAACAACAAGCACCTCAAACACCTGAAAGTGGTGTTAGAAGATCTACTAGGATAAGTAGACCCCCTGAACAATACTCTCCTTCATTATATTATGTATTGTTTACTGATTATGGTGAACCAGAATGTTATGAAGAAGCAGTGCAGGTAGAAACCAGGAAGAAGTGGGAGCAAGCCATGAAAGAAGAGATGGACTCCTTAGCACATAACCAGACTTGGGACTTAGTCAAGTTGCTTGCAGGTAAAACAACATTGCAGAATAAATGGGTTTACAGGTTGAAGGAAGAAGATGGAGGTAGAAAAAGGTATAAAGCTAGACTTGTGGTGAAGGGGTTTGCACAGAAAAAAGGTATAGACTTTGATGAGATATTTTCTCCTGTTGTTAAAATGACTTCAATCAGAACTATTTTAAGTCTAGTAGCAGCTGAAGATTTTCATCTTGAGCAGTTATATGTAAAGACAACCTTTCTCCATGGGGATTTGGAGGAAGAGATATATATGCAATAGCCACAAGGATATGAGGTAAAAGGGAAGGAGAAACTAGTGTGCAAGTTGAAGAAGAGTTTGTATGGCTTAAAACAGGCTCCAAGGCAGTGGTATCTAAAATTTGACAAGAGTATGTCTAAACACGGTTATACTAGATGTCACTCTGATCATTGTGCTTATCTCAAAAGGAAAAATGATGGCAGCTATATTATATTGTTATTGTATGTAGATGACATGCTTGTTGCAGGTTCTAACATGCAGGAAATAAATTTGTTCAAAAGAAAATTGGCGAACTCATTTGCAATGAAGGATTTGGGTGCTGCAAAACAAATCCTTGGTATGAGAATAACTAGAGACAAGAAGAATCGAAAATTAGCATTGTCTCAGAGCGAGTGTACAGAAAAGTTGTTGAAACGATTTAATATGCAAAATGGAAAACCAGTTAGTATACCTTTGGCTAGCCATTTCAAACTAAGTAAGGAGGTGTGTCCCAAAACTCAGGAAGAAATGGCTTATATGTCTAAAGTTCCATATGCATCAATAGTTGGAATCTTAATGTATGCAATGGTCTGCACAAGGCCTGATATTGCACATGCAATGGGAGTTGTAAGCAGGCACAAGAACAATCCAGGAAAATAACATTGGATGGTGGTGAAGTGGATTCTCAAGTATTTGAGAGGTACCACAAATCAAGCATTATGCTTTGGTGGTCAAACATTTCTCTACATGGATATGTTGATGCAAACATGGTGGGTGATAGAGATAATAGGAGGGGCACAACAGGGTATGTGTTTATTATAGGTGGAACAACTACCAATTGGGTTTCAAAACTACAAAGTGTTGTTGCACTCTCAACAACGGAAGCAGAGTATGTTGTTGCTACAGAGGCTAGTAAAAAATTAATTTGGTTACAAAGGTTTCTGGGTGAATTGGGTAAGAAGCAGGAGTTGGGCAGGTTATACAATGACAGCCATAGTGCCACACATCTTGCAAAGAAATTTGCATTTCATTCCAAGACTAAACATATACAACTCAAGTACCATTTCATACGGTCAGCATTGGAAGATGGACAGTTGAAGTTGAAAAAGATACACACTAGCCAAAAATCCTGCAGATATGTTAACAAAAGTTGTAATCAGGGAGAAAATGAGATTTTGCTTAGTTTCAATTGGTCTTCAAGTATGATGAAGAAGATGAGAAACAACCACGTCCAAAGTGGAGTCATTGTCCAGTAAATGAAGTAGCAGTGGAGTTTCTATAATAAGTCTCCAAGTGGGAGATTGTTGGGTGTGGAGCTTGATTATCTTCTTTATTTAGATGTATCACCGCATTGCACCCCAGTTCGTAATGTGGCCGCAATGCCACCCGTAATATTTGCTCTGCAAGGGAGGTCCGGGGGGGGGCGGCTGCGATCTTTAGGAGCCCGCCCTGGCGGGGGATCGAGGGAAGCGCCCTTGAAGCTAAAAATAGATGTAAAATTGCCTTGTAAAATGTTGTAATTTCGTAGTCAATCTAGGCCGTTCATTGGGCAGAGATCTGACGGTAGATGTTATGTTTAATTTAGGGTTTTTTCCCTATAAGGAAACCCCTTGCTATATATGAGGGAATTGTATTGCGTCTATGTAGATCTTTATTCTAAATGAGAAAGAGAGAGGAGATTGTGTGACAGCGAAGAGGGAATTACAACGGATCTACTGTAGGTTGTATCTCTTCAGTTTGCTGGATAATATAAAAAGAAGGACTAGCTATTTCTCGTGGACGTAGCCCAAATTAGGTGAACCATGTATATATGTGTCTCTCTTGTTTTATGTGTTTTCTGTGTTTATACTTCTGCAATATATTTTATGTGTTCCACTGCTCTGTAATATATAACTTTCTAACACTTGTTAACTACATCCTAAGATCTTCCTTGCTTCTTAGGCCATTTTCCTTTTGTCTTCTCATTACCTTTCTAGTCGTGCTTGAATTTAGGCTCGTGCTTATACTGTTCATAACAATGATTCAACTTGCCGATGACTTCCTCCAACAACCTAGGCTCATCATACTCAATCGATCTTTGAATGCTAAAGGAAATCCACTGATGAGCCTTTGGACCTTTGTTTTCTCATCCTTGAGGGAGGGTGCATACCTCAACAACTCCATAAACTTTGTCGTGTACTCTTCATCTATCATGGAACCCATCTTGAGCTCATAGAACTTCTTGGCCTTCCCATCATAATATCTCTCAGAAAAGTACTTCTTCCTGAAGAGTCTTTTAAACTCATGCCAACTCATCTCCTCTTCTATGATGCCTTTGACACACTTAACATCTTCCCACGAAATATTTATTTTTCCCTTGAGATTGAAGGTAGCTATCTTGGCTTTCATATTCTCTGAATAATCACATAATTTGAAGAACTTCTTCATCCCAAGAAGCTATGCTTTTGCATATTCTAATTTTATCACTTCCTCATAAAAATTAGGAGGCTTGGATTTCCTAAATTCATCTAGAAAGTACCCCCTATCACTCCTCTTGTAAGAATGTTAGAGGTAATGATGATGATGCATCTCAAAACTAGGGCTAGAATAAAATCCATGAGTGCTAGCCCTCCTATCAGGTGTGCCCAAGGACCTGCTACCTCTTACTGTATCATCTTTGTCCATAATGTATCTCCTCTAAGACCTGCTACCATATGCCCCATTGGTCTTATCCTCCTTCCCTTCTCCATGATTTTTCCCCACTTGTCCTTACTTCTGCAAATATGTAAGGCTCTAAATAATCACTGTATTAACATCGACTTGCTTTTCTTAAGCTCTAGCAAGTCTTTCCTGTGTCTCAATAAACCTGTTATTATCTTCCTTGCAACTTCAAATATTTGCCCTTAGAATCATCAATGTATTTGCTAAATCAGGAGAATACTCTTCTCCTTGCTGCTCAATTGACTTTTCCCATTCCACTTATTTCACATCAGGCCTATAAGGGAATTCATGTGAAATGTACCGCGCCACTCTACTCTTCATCTATGATCTTCTATTTCTTTCAAACATACCATGTTAGATAACCCAAATAGAAGACACAATCAAATTCATACCTCAATGTATCTCAGGGGAGGCTACCACATCTATGCAACTCAGTCCAAATTATCAATATATATATATATAATAACAACAAATATCAACATCATGATGCGTGCATGATAATAATAGAAAACTGCAACAATTATTGTACACATGATAACCATAACCATCTACATGTACCCCGAGGTCGAGTGCTACAACTTCGCTCTAATACCACACTATAACCACCCCGTACCATATTTACTTGCTTTTACAAGATCTCCAAGGTAAACATGAGTTAAGTGTTACTATGACATGAACTTACGTCCAAGTTCCAGTTACGGAAGTGGGGTCTACTAACTGGAGACATAATGCCATCCCTCAAGGACACAAGATCACCCAGGTGACTAACAATAACCATTGGTGTGTAGATTCAAAACTACTCATGAAATTGACTAAATCACAAGATTTGAAGCTACTCTACTGATCTATGGAAGTTAATTCACCATCTAAAACAAGAACCATCGACATGTAAAAGGAAACATCACACATACACAAAGATTATCTAGGGGAAAGCAACTGCTCCAAACCCCTCACTATCTGTTTGTAGTGGTTCCAGCTAGGGTACTAGACTAGACTCTATATTTAATATCGATCGAGGTGCGTAAGCTTAGAGGCGTGGTCTAAAATATATAGACATAAAGAATCTCTGGCCAAGTGATTATGATGTAGGTTACAAGGCTTCTTTATGGAAGACCGGAATATGTAGCCTATCATTCACACACCTAGATTACCCTACTGATATGCTTGATTACAGTGCTTGTTATGAGATGTATCTATCAAATCAAACCGTGAACCTAAGTACTGTGTATGACTGTAACAATGATTTTAACCTCCTTACAGAGATATCACCCAGAAAACCCTTGTTTGGTAAACACACACAGCATGCAAAGATATTTACACTATCAAACTATATAAAGAGAACATAAATGAACTGTGAAACAAAACAGAGTTTATGATAATGTCTCTATAAGTCACACAGGGATCGAATCCCTTACAAGACTCCCTTCCAGATCCTAGTGCTGACCATTCAACATAACCATAAACCATTCATAAGCGCACACCATATACATGCAATGAAAATCAAAGGCTATGGAAATCGAAAGCTATGTAACTGCTATGCAAACCATAGGCTGTGTAAATCGAAAGCTATGTAATCGTAACTATGATGCAAACCATATGCTATATAAATCGAATCCAATATAAATACTGTGCGAACATGTGATAACCGAAATGTAACAAAACAAATGAACAGTATACCAATCGAAGAACGCAGGGCCCGTCCGCGTCCTAAGGGTACACCGGCTATAACCGATCAGCTATCAAATCAATGCAAGAGGTATACACACGTTGTGACTGTGAATAGGTCTTTGTATTAACTTAAAACTCTGTTCCGAGAAAACGATTCAACGATTAACCCTTCAAACATTAACCTGACTATATTTACATATGCGTACGCACAGCCATGTCATCGATACAATGAATGTACATTCGGCTGTTGCCGCTTTTATTACATAAGCCTTTTCAAAATGTTTCCATGCTAAGTGTTTCAAAAAGAACAAAAACTAAAATGAAAATGGAACGATGCTGTTGCTGCTTTTATCTGCCAGAGTGCCCTGCTTTGACTTGAGTTGACCGCATACATAGGAGGTTCGATTTGGCTGGGAGATAGGTGTTTGTCCATGCTTGGACATTCTGCTTTTCGCCCATGCCTTTCGTTCTAGCTCATCTGCTGCGCCACATGTCAAACGATAAGCTCATTATAGGATGTGGGTACTTCCTGTAACCATGTCATCAAAAACTTCCAATTCTTGAACATAAAACCCCTAAATTAATTTCTATGCAATTTAATAACTATAAAATTATTAATAATCAATATTCAAGGATTTTGAGGGATATATGATGAAAATGTATGGATAAATGATATGTTTTTGGGAAGGAAAAAGGGTCTTGGGATGATACCAACACTATTAATCAGAGAATAGAGAATAAATACAATGCTTTCTCAAGCCTGAGCACACCCCGCACTAGTATAGTCTATCCCCCTGCTTGACTAACTGAACATGGCCCAACACTTAGCCAATTTTTCAAGCCTCCAAGCTCCTATTTCCTTGCATTGTTTCCTTGGGAAATTGCCCCTATTATTTAGGAATTTCACACCAAGGAATTGCACAATTACCATAGGCCAATCCTTTGACTGCATGCACCACCTGTACAACTTGGAATAGTTTACAACTGATAGTACACTGCCCTTGAACTCCAATCTCAACTGGGTAACTCGAATTCTCTGCATGCAACAATTATTTTGGGTTGATTGATCAGTTAACTAGTTGAACGTTGAGTGTGGTTGAAGTTACACATCCACAACTTGACCTCCACTAGTTTTGTTGACAGTTAGAACTAGTTAAACTGACAATAAACCAAATTAACTGAAATAGATTGCTACAAATTAGTAATCAATAATGTGTAATTGAACTCAAGTGTCTCCAACTCAGATTTACTGAATTAATTGAATGACAAGAGCCATGTCACCTCAGTTAAATACCTCTTCGTTTTTTGTTGAAATTAATATTCGATTTTTAATCTATTTTGACTAAGGCAAAGTCAAAAGTATATTTTCTTGCATTTTCAACACTCCCTCTCAGCAAGAAAGAGATTATCAGATACCCCAATACTGCTTCTATGGAACTCGAACTTCCCTCTTAATAAAGCATTTGTCAAAATATATGTATCTTGTTCCTCTGTTAGAATGTACTACAACAACATAATATGCCTCTGCACACAATCTCGTAGATGGTGATACTAGATGTCGATATGCTTGGATTGATCAAGAAATACTATATTTTCAAAGAGTTTGACATAATTCTGATTGTCATGGTAAATCACAATATGATCCATCTTCTGACCAGATAACCCAACAATAATCTTTTTCATCCAGATAGCCTCACATGTTGCTTGACTTGCAACCATGTACTATGCTTCCGTTGAGTTGAGTGCCACAAATCTCTGCTTCATGCTATACCAGAAACTATTGCTGACCCAACACTGAAAATTCTTCCTGATGTGCTTTTCCTATTTGATCGACTCCCTCCCCAATCTGCATTTGTGAAGCCTTGCAACTTCACTCCCTTTGCCCGTTTGTACCAAAGACCAAACTGAAGAGTGCCTCTGAGGTATCTCAACACATGCTTTTCTGCCTTCCAATACAGTTTGGTTGGCTTAACAATTTCTTGACTAAACAGGTTAACTGCATAACTCATGTTCGGTTGTGTGTTTAGCAAATACATAAGTGAACCCACAAGCTTCCTGTGAATGGAAGCATCCACTACTTCACCTGAAGTAGCATCCTCTTTCCTCCAATCTCCTGCTAGAGGAGTCTCCATGGGTTTGCACCTATCCATGCGGAACCTCTGAAGCATCTCATTGGAATACTTTCCCTCAGAGACAAATAGTTCCCCATCTCCTCAACATAATTCCAATCCAAGGAAGTAGTGCATGAGGGCGATGTCCTTCATCTCAAACTCTCTTTCAAAGTCCTCCTTGCAAGATCTGATCAGTTGCTCATCACCCATAAGGATAAAGTCATCAACATATAACATAATAATCAATAATTTACCTTTTACCACAATGTGATAAAGGTTTGTATTTGCTTCACTTTTGGTGAAGCTTGAACCATTGAGATAGTTATCGATCCTGGTATACCAAGCACGGGGTGCTTTCTTGAGTCCATACAACACTCGCTTGAGTCTGCACACATGAAAATCTATATCAAAGGTCTCAAACCCCTATGGCTGCTCAATATACACCTCCTCATGTTGGCTTAGGGGGTCTTGACCTAGGTTCAGAGTTAGTTGTGCCAACCAACAAATCCCTACACTACTGGCCCTTTCGGCAACAACCCACGTAGCGTAGGCTGCAATCTGACCCAAAGCAGTATGGGGGGATGCAAGAATCACATTTCTACATCCATAGAGGAGTGTGTCTTTTAGTACCTCAGATCTGTCTTCGCACAAATCAATAAGCCCTTAGGGCTTGGTATTGTAACTCTACTAAAACAGTCATTAGACCTTCGGAGAGGTCTACGATCAGCCTTTGCAGACCCTTAACAATCAATTTATCCACTTACACACATTGGAGAACACCCTTAATCAATGTTCGCGCAGATCTACTTAAGTTATCTAGTAAACATAACAGAATTCATCATAGTCTTCGTGAAAGTACTTAACATGTATTGCGTTCATCCATTAAGACTTATTCAAGGGAATCACACACCATTAGAGAATTATTTCATAAACACATTATTCATCAATGACATATATCATAAACAGAAGTAAACAGAGATAAACAGATATACACAGGATTTCTTCGGTAACATTCTTTATTAATCTTCAATACATTATTACAGACTCAAAACCACCCTGCACACTCAACTGCAGGGGTCCGCACACTCAGCTGTGGACTCTACCTAGGCCTCTGTGCACTCAGTTGCAGAGCCTTTCTTTCCCTATATGACCCACTTCTCTGCACTATGCCTTCTCTTCTATTGACCCATTACATCCAATATATCTTCTAACATGACCTTAGACTCTCTAAGGCACACCTTTTTATAGCCTTTTACATACAATCCCATGGTCTGAGAACCATGGGTGGGTCTCAAAACTGACTCAAAATTTACATAATCAAGGGGCTAAAACCCCTTTGACTCCTAATCATCTATGTGCTTCGCATCCACAAATCGTGAAGACTTTACCTTAGTTACAAAAATTACATCAAAATTTGGGTTATTTTAGCCCCAAAACTGACCCAGGGGACCCCATCCCAATAAGCCCCAACACAAATATTGTGACTCGCCCTCGAGTCACTCGGCTAGTGCTGCGATCTTGCTATGAAGATCCCCCAGCTCTACCTGAATTACTGCAACCTCGGCAGTGCTCTGCATAGCTGCCTGCTTGACCTCCTCGACTAACTTTTATGTAGTTGGTCCTTCTGCGGCCAACCTCATTGTCTGTTGCATCTGCTGCAAGCCTTTAAGCTTGTCCTGGATGGTGGTCGTGACTTGATAAGCCTCTTCCAACCATGGCTGCAATCTGGCCTTTAGCAAGGCCTCCTTCTTCTGTGCTTCCTCCACTTGTGCGAGGAGCTGCTTTCCCTCTTGTAATTTGGCTAGACGCTAGGCTAGTGCAATGGAGCATGCCATATTGTCGCTGTATCTCCCTTACTTCCATATTCAGTGTTTGCAAGGTGGGTCCTCCTATAGATTGGTCACCAATTCCATCACCTGCTCAAATAATGTTGTGCAGTTAGCAACTGTGGCATCCAAAGTGGCCATTCCTTCCTTAATTGCGGCTCTGTGCTACTCCAGGACCTTTGGCGGAGTCATGGGATGCAACTTTAATTGCAGCTCTGTGATCTTCATATTGAGTTCAAACTAAACTCGACCAACCTCTACTTTGGCGTCGTGCACACCAGCGGCTAATTTTCTGATCTTCGCTTCTGGCTATGCATCCTCAGGAATATGAAGCTCAGGCACTGTTCTGCATGCCTTTGCGACTGCTAACTCTAGTCATGAATTTTTTTCCTGCAACGTCTCTTTTTCTTTTAAGGCCTATGTTTTCTTGGCGAACATCTGCTCATTTTTCACTCTGTACTCGTTGATGAGATTGAGAGTGCGCTTCTCCCGAGCTCTCAATTCCTCTTTCACCCCTGCATGCAGCACATGGAGGATCTCATTGGGGAGTGCTGCTATGTTTAGCCCGATGTTCTTGATTGTGCTCAAGATGATGCAAACATCGGATGACTTCGCGTGAAGGGACCCACCTTGTAATGCAACAATCCTAAGGTCTAGGGTCCTTACTAGCTCAACTGCTTGGCTCTTCCTAGGTGTCAAGCTTGCTTGTTCTGCGCTCGCTTAACCGACGCCCACTTGTATTCTGTTGGCCTAGATTTGTAGCTTGCGCAAATCCTTTTGGATGCTCCCCATTGTCTGCATATATTGATGCTCGAACTGTTGCAGCACTTCGGTCGTGGTATCCTTGATCTTATCCTCGATCTCATTGAGATCACCCTCCATCAAGACCATGGGATCACCCTGCGACTTGTCCGATTTCTGCTTCTTCCTTGGACCTTCTTGCTGTCCCTTGCCACATTTCTTCAGGATGAAGGGGGTGCTCTTCCCCTCATCTCCTCTGCTGCCTTGTCATGAGAGTTCGTCCTCCTTTTTTTCTGGCGAATGTGACTTTTCACTTATTTGTGACTCGCTCTCCTCTTGTTCTACCTGCTCCTTGGTAGCGTGCTCCTGCTCCACTCGAGCCTTCTCGGTGGCTTCCTTCTTTTTTTTCTCTGCAAGTGTGCGCGTGACTTGATTGGATGCCTCATTTCTCTTTTGCGCTGCAGAAATTCCCGCACCCTTACTGGTTCCTGCATCTAAGTTTGAGGGGGTGTGCCACTCTGCTAGCCATTGCGCGATCACCTCCTGCACATTTGTCCTCGTCACCAAATATGACAAGTCATGCCATTTCTGTTGTGGATCCTTCCACACTTGAATGTATACCTTGTGGAAGTCAACCTTGAATGTTGTGTAGGTTGAAAGCTGCATGTACAAGGTTGGAGACAACCTTGGCTGCTAATTGATGGCCATGCAGAGACTTTCTTCCATAAGTCTGACCCAAAATATTTTCGTCTCTATGATCCGTGTGGGGTCCTTTGTAGCCCATAAGGAAGAAAACTGCGTTGCTTCCGGTAATCCTCCTTCAAGTGGGGGGAACTGGCTATCCTCCGGAAGTTCCCATGCAACCAACACAATAGACAACAATAACCAAGAGTAATGAAACAACTTGGTTTCATCCTAGGCCTCATGGAAATTCGCAAGGAACTCTTGGCACAATTATCTGGACCAATTAAACTGTATGCCTTCCGTGCACTGAGTAGCCAGGAATACTACGACCGTGGGAAATTCATCCGTGCGACACTTTCTCATCACCTTTCTTGCTAAAATTTTGGTGAATTTAAACTATGAGGTCATTCATTGATAGGATGGAATACCCTCACACCTTCTTCACGAGTCCATAATCTCTCTTCATTCGCTCTGCAAGGTCCTTTGCCCCTGTTTTTATGCCAAACTCCATGGCTGGATTTAATCCTTCGTATGGCAGGTGCGTGATTTTGTGGATTAGCATGTCATGGGGATAGGCCCTCCTAGCCATAAACATCCATCATGCACTAATGTGAGTAGATGGCGCACATAAATTGTGTTGATAGGGGTGTGGTGATAATGGGGCACCCACAACAGATTAAGTAACCTCAAGTTCTCCACACCGCGGATCCATTCCACCGTCTCTAGCACAGTAACACCTGACTATGCGTAGTAGACGTGCTTCATGTACTTATCTATTGTTAAGTGTAGAAACCTAGCATGATCTCCAAGGTCCCAATGCTCCATTTTCAGTAGTGGGATTCGCACAAGCCACAAACCTTCAAAGGGAACCTTCTCAGGTAGCAGGGGCGTAGAAATAGAAAACTTCTCTGAATCCGGGTCCTTTGTGACCTTCACCTTTCCCTTCCACAGAGGGATATAGTCGGGTAGCTTCATGATGGGCTCCACTCCCTCAGCATCTATGTCTTCTATACCCTGTCCTTCTTCTACCTCCAGATCAACTACCTTCTCGGTTGCTTATCTTTCTTTTGTTTCTGCATTGCAGAATTCTTTCTTGGTGATTCACGCACCGGTACTGGATTTTTCTATTTATCCTTCTTCAGTTTCACTATTTGCGTTTGTCTGGTAGGGGTAGGCTTTGGCCTAAGCAACCTCGGCGCTGTAGGCATAGGAGCCGGAGCTTCCATGCTCACGACTTCTGGGGCAGCTCCTTCAGAGGCAACATCGTCACCAGTACTCACGGTTTCTACAGGGCTTGGTCCAAGCATTTTTTCTAGGATGAACTTCTGATTTAACTCAGACAACTTAGCAAACGCAGGGCTCGTGACTAAATCCTCCCAATACGATCAGTTCATATGCAACATACAACAAATCTCAACAACAACTCTAAGGGCACAAAGTGTTCTTCGTTGGACCGACACATGTAATTTATAGGGGGCTTTGAATTTGAATCCAACCGTTCCCCCAAAATTTTGACAATTAATGTTGTTTTGACTGTAGATCTTCAAATATTTCTTCCTTAAATGTCGCCAGCCCACTCCTCTTAACTATCTTCTGGATGTCAAGTCATGAACAGTGACTCCAACGGTCACTTTTCTGTTGTGCTGCACGACACCACCCTCCATGGTGTAGGCAGCTCCCTGGATTGCATCGTTGTCATTATCTGCGCAACTCACCTGCTGCGTAGTCCTCCAGCCCTGGAAATGTAGTTTATAGTCCAGCGTTCCCTTGGAACTGTCTAGAGCACTAAGACTGTCTTGCTGCCATATAGTCATTGCGTAGGATCCCTTGTATATAGCTTCAATCGGCTCCCATTCACTCTTCCCGGAAAAGGTTCTCCATTCAGCTTCGCGAGCTGAACTGCGCCTCCATCTATAATTTCTTTGATAATATATGGCCCTAGCCAATGCAGCTGGAATTTTCCCAGAAACTTAGTGAATTTTCTATCATATAATAGGACAAGATCATTTACCATGAACATGCGAAGCTTGATGTGGCGATTGTGCCATGCTTTTTCATGTTCCTTCTGTACTTGTTGATGGAATCCTGCCAAGAATTGGTCCTCTTCAAGCTCCATCAGCTGCGCAAGCTGTTCCTCCAAGGCTTTGCGATCTGCCATACCTGTGAGAGCTGCTATGCACAAACTAGGCACAATATACTCCATTGGCATTATAGCTTCTACACAATAGACCAATCTGAACAACGTTTGTCATGTCAACTTCTTGCAAGTAGTCCTATAGGCCCATAGCACTGCAGGTACGCACACATCCCAATCATTTCGCTGCGTGTTGCAGATCTTTGTCAACGCGTTCTCCAAAATCTTGTTGAAGGCTTCAACAGTTCCATTGGCCTGTGGGTGATACGGTGTACTCTTCTTATGGTAGACCTGGAATTCTTCAGTCAACTCACTGATTGTTTCGTTCAGAAAGTGCGTACCTCTGTCGCTTCTCAACACTTTTAATTAGCCAAATCTGGTTAAGACATACTCAACCAAAAACTTTCCTATTGTAGCCCCTGTACAATCCTTAACCAATTGTGCTTCCGCTCATCTAGTGAGATATTCCATCGTGGTGATGATATAGCGTGCACTAGTTTTCTTCCCTGGGGGCTGAATTGGCCCAACAAAATCAATCGCCCATTTTTCAAATGGATGCAACGATACTTGAGGCTGTAATGGCAATTCATCTCTTCGCGATGGTTTTCTTGTTCTTTGACATGCATCGCATGCCTTACAATACGCCTTGGAATCCTTGTGTAGCGTTGGCCACCATAAACCTGTGCGCAAAATCTTCTACGCAGTAGCCTTTCTTGCATAATGTCCTCCCGCAGCCCGTCCATGAGCTTCAGCGAGAATGTTATCCTTGTCAAAGTCTGGCAGATATCTTCACAATATTTCATGTGCACCCATCTTATACAAATGTCCTGGAATAGTTGAGAAATTTGTCATGCACACTATGAATTCATTCTTTTGCTTACTTGTATACCCTTTTGGTGTCATCCACGTAGTCAGGAAGTGAATGATATCTGCAAAATGATTATCTGCTACGCGCACCACAAAGAGCTGCGCATCTGGCAACCCTTCCTCCAGATTATTAGGTTCCTCGCCTGTTTCGATTCACGACAGATGATCAGGTCCTACATTCAACCTCCCCGGCTTCACAATGACTTCAAAGTCATACTCCTGAAATAGTAACAACCATCTGCAGATCTTCCCCCCCAACACAAGCTTATTGACTAGGTATTTCAAGGCAAAATGATCTGTGTACATCTTGAAATTCCCTCCTAACAGATAGTGCCTAAATTTCTATAGCACATACACCATGGCTAATCCTTCGCTCTCAATAGTTGAGTAATTCTTCTCAGCCTTCGATAATTCCGTACTTGTGAATGCTATAGGATGGTCCATTTCTCCTTCACCGGCTTGCATTAACACTGCACCCAATGCAATACAAGAGGCATCCATAGGTACGTGAAATTCCTTCTTCCAATCTGTGTTTTGGAGAATTTGGTATCTACGGATAAATACTAATTCCCTAGATAAGTAGCCATATCTATAACAACAGTTTAAAATACTTTAGCCTTTTCCTATAAGCAATAGATAAGACAAAGAAGATGAGAAGACCTACTTGTAGTTCCACTTTCTTCTTGTCTCCCTTGTATCGATCCTATCGCTCCTTCCCATACTTAACATGCTTGAGAAGTACCTATAAATATCAACAAAATACAAAGAACCAATCAAAGCAAAAGATCTATTGAATACAAGTAAATGGAATCAGATACATTCACACATATAAGCATCATATAACAAGATAAGCATATGGGAAAAAGGTTCAAATACTTTATTAAATAGAAGAAGGAATTACAACCATCATGTTTGATTCGAAGTCATTCCTCCAGCTTGGATCCCATCCACATCACATCAAAAGCATGACAAACTTGTAGCATAACAATACTTAGTCTCAAAGCCAATTCTCATAACAACATTATCTCCTTACAATTCAACATAGTCCAGCCCCTGATCACTTAGATAAGTGTTCAATTTATAGGAGGATGAAGGAGGTTATGTCATAAATGGGGTTATTGAATGGCCTTCCATACTTAGAATTAGTTCCATGGAGGAAGGGATGAGAGGATAGGATGCATCTTAACTCATTCCTCATCCATTTTCGAGCTCATAGGAGTTGATAAGTGAGGGAAACTTCTAGATGAATCCAAGAGATAAGAATATTCCCCAAACCCTATGTGAATTTCACTCAATCTCACCCAGAGCAAGTGAAAGAAGGCCTAAGTGCTCTACAGAGCACCCTGGCATGGACTCAACTACTCTGCAGTGCACCCTTACATGGGCCTACCTATGTTGGTCCCTTTAGAGGTCATTTCAGGATGTCTTCAAGTCATGAAACTGTCTGGGAAGGAGGCATTCAAAAGGGTGACTTGTTTAGGGCATGTAGCAACTGAAATTAGGGTTTGATGAGCCCTAAAACACTGATTTGGATGATGGGAGTGATGTTCCCAAATGGATTTGTAATAGCTGCCCCCTAAAGCATGAAGTTGAAAAATGCAAATGTCGAATGAAATGCTTTACGATGTGATGAGGAGGTTTCGAAGTGGAAGGTGACCTGCATCAATTACAATACATATATCATGATATTTTGATTTTTACATGAATTACTGAGGGAAGGCATACCCATGCTCAGCATATAAACTTTCATTACATGTACATAGACAGTCGTCTACATATATAGACCCATGATCAGAATGACTATCAATGTAAAGCCATTGTACATATGATTTAGTACTCCTGAAATCACAGCCCGGATGGATGAAACTAGATCCGGGGTCTTCTATCTCATTCAATCATTTTCTCAAGTATGATTCTAATCATGTGAATATGTGATTTGAAGTCGAACATGGGAAGACACAGTCTGATTACCAGCTAATGATGTAAGTTGTTAACAAACGTGGGAGAAATCACTGATAATGATAATGATCCTCAAGGTACTACAGTACATTTTGCATGGTGTGAATGGAAGATTTGATGTCGAACACCATACAAAGTCTTTCGGTCGAAGGCCATTGATGTCAACCTATCGCCAAAAGCGAGAAACCTGCCATTGATGTATGCAAGCCTTAAGGTACTAGAAGGGTGTTTCTAAGTCAACTTCTTGGATGATGTGCTGATGTCGACAAGAAGCGAATTGTCACAAGAGGGCCTTGATGTATCCCACATCAATGACACGAAATGAGTTTAATGATTTTGGAGATGGAATTTGACTGACGACAGAATGATCAGGAATGGCGGTCATGAAAATGAATGTTTATGGTATTGCGAAGGATGAATTTAAAATGGATGACTTCTCTTGAACATGTCGGTGACACTAAAATGAATTGGTAGCATTGACCCAAAACAAAGTGATGAATGGTATGATAGACCAACGGTATGATAACCATCAAGCTGATAACCCAACCCAAGTAGTCACGGTGATGGAGTGAAAGTGTCATGTTCAAGAGCGACATGCTACCATAAAGTGGTTTTCCCTTTTTTCCCATTTTCCCCAGTCATTACTGACCAGTACCTCTTTATTTTTATCAAGCTTGAGGAGGATAACATATGCTTGTTGTATAATTCCACCCTTTAAGTGAATCCATTGCTATGTGATGTTTTAACGAGTCTAGCGAAGGTGAAACTCGGTCTTGTCTAGATGGACAAGTTTGTCGCTATTTGATGTTTTAACGAGTTTAATAACAAAGATAACTCAGTCCTTTTCATGTTTAGAGAGTTTGAAAAGGGACAAAAAGAAAACTCCACAAGTTCTTTTTCGTTGATTTGTCTCTGAAGCCCAAAAAAGCATAAAACAATACGAGAGAGAACCTATTGACCATGTTCGATCAACGTATTCCTTTTTTGTAGTTAATCTATCTTAGCTCGAAAAAGGGTTAAACTTATACTGAGTAGATGTCGTTTCCAATACGTTAACGAGCTGAAAAGGACAAGCGCTTAACAATCTTTTCATGTTTAGAGAGTCTGAAAAGAGCTTAAAGAGGACTCCAAGGGGGTTCCTTTTTTGTTATTTAACAGAGCTTGAAAAAGAGATAAAAGTATGCTCTGTGGTCAAAGGTACAATTTACAATCGAGCATGTCAAATTCTGTAAGTCAGCTATAAAACCTACTCAAAACATCACCAAATGGATTAAAAATACCTATTTCATAGGTAAAAATAGGCAAATACTAATGTTTACTCGATTAATGAACATGAAATAAACATAAAACAAGTTTTTACCATGACATTTTTACCATTTGAGACTTACCATTCAGTTTTGTGCTCTGGGCTAGTTTTTTACCTCGAACTTCATCAGCTGATTGTGAGAGATTATGTGGACCATTTCTCATGCCGTCCAGACCAGGTAGGAGATCTACCCCTCCTCTTTCTTTTCAGGTCATTCTTTTACTGTTTCATGCAAGTTTTAGGGTTTTTTGGGGCCTCTAGGGTTTGATTTTCTCACCTTGGAATCAGTGCAGGCTTTCACATCAGAAACTGCACTGAAGACCACCTTGATAGAATGTTTCCTGCTCTGTAGCGCACTGTCTCTATGCTTGGGCTGTGTTGGGCGAGTTTCCCCAATTTGTTTTAGCTGTTTTCTCCAAAATTTGTCCTGTTTTTTGCATGGAAAGGATCCTAACTAAGCTTATGATTAGATTTCAGGCTTTCATCATCAGAATGTCGATTACATGGCAAGAAATAGAGCATGAAGAACAATACATGGTTTCTCTAAACAATCTGGGTACAGTTGAGGTCCTCAAAAACTGTGGGTTACTCAAATACTTCAAGTTGTACAAAATGAGGCAACAAATAGAACTATTGTAGTTCCTTGTTCATGCATGGGATCCGACAGATCAAACTTTTCACATAAGGGACAAGATGGTCCCTATTACCATTGATGATATTTACTTTCTTACCGGACTGTCGAGGCGAGGTGCCCCCATCTCACTTTCTGGATTTGCCCGTGGAGGTGAATTGGTGAGGGATTACATTTGACAATTTTGTCGGCCAGGTACACAACCTAGCAAGGATGGGAAAATAAACATCAGAGATGTAGGTGATTTTCCTTTGAGAATGATCCTCTTCACAATCAAAAAGTTGGCTGGCAGTGTGACACTTCATCTGATGAATAGATCATGTATGCAGTATACACTTGAGTGTCTAGAGCCAAAAGTATTCAATTGGTGTGAGGCTGTGATTTCTTCACTGAAAGAACAACTGACTAAGGTAAAAAGTGGTAAGACGAAGAATTTCTACTATGGTTCGATCTTAATCGCTTTTACCTTAGAGAGAATCCCATTGATGCAACCACAACATGTATCACTGGGTGTAGCTAGTCCTAGAGATCCACGTATGCAGAGGTGGGTCAAATTGATGGGTCGACATGCGGGTCAGTTAACAATCATTTTTTCCACTGCATTCTTCAGTTGGCTCGATTGAAAACACCTTGTCATTGAGGAGCATCCATACTTAGGATGGATTTCTGTGGAGATCCAGAATTGATTCTACCAGTTGGAGCACAATGGGGTGCTATAGGTAAATTGTTTGACCAAAGTGTTTTTTTATTTTTCAAGTTTCTACATGTTTTTTGTGTTTTTAATGTTTCCAAGACTAAACTAAAATCATTCTCATGTATGCAGATGTGGGCACTGTTAGTCCTGTGGGACACCAACAAGGTGCAAGTGGGCCATCGGTGAGAAATATTGGGAGAGCAGTTCTCCAGGACTTGGATTTGGTCGAGACCTTGGTAGAGTTGCAGGATCACAAAGAGGGATTAACCCTTGGTATTCTAGATGTTTGGATCGAGGAGTTACCTATGAGGCTACAACACCACACTATTGGTGTTCCTAGCCACTGGATGAGGCTTTTGCGCATGATAGCACAGGCTGTGACCTATTATCATGAGCATCACTAGGTCTACTTAGGATGTTTTTGCATGCATTTTTAGTTTTTGGGTCAGATGACCAAATGTGTCTTGGACACAAATTTTGTAAAAACTTTTAAATCACCTATCCATTTTACTTTCAGATTTTTTTATGGTTATGGGCAATCATATTCAATTGATGATGTGAATTGAAAATATTACTTTTACATGTGTTGAAAATGTCTATTTAACACATAATTCGCTAGAGAATCAATTAATGTGTTAAAGTTTATGGAAATATGTTGATATTGAATGTATTCAAAATTCCTTTCCAAAATACGAACTCTAAGGAACATACGAAGAATTGTTGGGTTTCAGATGGTATACACACTTGTAAGTTGTAGTACAATGAGTTGTGAGTCCAGCCTAACGATGATTCGACGAATTCCAAGTGAAATGGCATCAGAGAGAAGTTCGATCAACGCGCTATACTCAGCGATGTTGTTCGTCGATTGACCGATACAAATCCCTTGAAAACTCACTAACTCGCCACTTGGAGTGAAAATAGCCCATGCTGCAGAAGATAGGTTCTACGTACTACGACTAGCACCATCAGCGTAACCAACAAATGGTTCCGAAGATTCTGACATCTGCAACAAATGCAAAGCGGATTACTAACCAGATAAAAAACTCTAAAAGACACACACTGACACACACACATGCAATGAAAGCATATATACAGTGAGTTTTACTACACTCAATTAAGCATAGTAACGTTTGAGGTACAACCCATTTCGGGGCTGCGACAATGGAATCCCATCATAATCTACTAACTCGTAGGCACCTTTTGCCAAAACATGCTTGACAATATAAGGACCCATCCACATTGGTTCAAATTTCCCTGCTCCAAGTTTATCAGCTTCCTGATCGTAAAGCAAGACCAGGTCTCCTTCCGAGAAGATACAAGGCTTGACATTTCTATCATATTGCGCCTTGATTCATTTTTTGTGCAATTCGTTAGCCAATGTGACATCACAACAGGTTTCATCTAGATGGATAAGTTCCAAGAAACGAGCTTCTTCTTCAGAAGTGTTGGGTAACAGGTCAATCGTGAGTTTAAGAGGTGAAATTTCGCATTGTATTGGTAAGATTTCTTCTAAACTGTACACCAACTGAAAGGGTGTGAATCCAGTTGCATTTCTCACCGAGGTTCGATATTCCCACAAGGCAGAGTAGAAGAATAAATGCCAGTTTCGTTTATGAACCCCTATCATTCTTTGCAACATTCGCTTTAAGACTTTGTTGTTGGCCTCAACTTGTCCATTCACTTGCGGATAATAAGGGGTAGAACTATCATGTGATAGTCCTAACTTAGCAATCAACTCAACCATGATGTGATTGCAAAAATGCGACCCATGATCTGTGCTTGTGGTACATCAAACTGGGCAACCACATGGTTAAAAAGGAAAAGAGCAGCCATTTCACCACTGTTGTTTAATGTTGGCATTGCCTCGACCCATTTGATAAAATAGTCAACGATGATTATAATATACCCATGCCCCCCCGCCGAGGTGGGGTTACATGTCATGAAGTCAATGCCCATTTGGCGAATGGTCCAACACCAACGACTGGATGCAATGGTGCAGGTGATAATCTAGTTTTGCGGTCATAGATCTGGCATGCGTGACAGCTTCTGACGGTAATAATATAATATTTGAATATAGTTGGACAGAAGTGATCAGCACGGAGAATTCCCTGTGCAGTAGCATATCCAGATAAATGTCCACCACAAACACCTGAATGGCAATCATTCAATGCTTTCTTAACTTCCTCATGTGTGAGGCACGTCTGTAAAATCATATCGATACCACGACCGTAAAGAGTGTTTCCAATGATCAGATAATATTTGGCTTGGTATCAGATATGTCGTTGTTGCGAGTAAGAGGTATCAGGCCGGAAAGTTTGGGTCTAGAGATAGATCAATATATCTCCATACCATGGATCATATGACGATATCAGGAACAGAGACTCATCCAAAATTGATGGTTTAGATGTTGAAGCAATGGAGGTCAAGGGGAGGTCACAAAGTAGCTCGGTGAAAACGAGAGATTTCTTTGATTTGGACTTAATGAATTCTTGATCAAACTCCTGCAAAATGACTATACATTTTGATTATTCCCCCCTAGCAATTGATGTGACAAAATGTATGTCATAGGGTTGTAATCCGAAATGATGGTGGCCTTCCGGAGCAGGATGTAGTGGCGAAATCTCTGAACAGCTTGCACAACTACCAAAGCTAGTTTTTCGACATAAGAGTACTTACTTTCTGTATCATTGAGATTGTGGCTCAAATAATATATCAGATGTTCAATTCCATCTTCCTCTTGAACTAAAACCATGCCAATGGTTGTATCTGCAGAGATGAGATACAGGTAATAGTCGTTTTGATCATTCGGAGAATACATTAATGACGCTCTAATCAAGGTATCTTTAAGAGCATCAAAGGAAGCTTGCGCAACCTGATCCCAATGGAAGGGTATCCCCTTTTTCAAAAGACGTGTAAAACCTTTAGCCATTTTAGCATAATTGGGAATGAACCTCCTCAGAAAGTTAGCCTTCCCTTGGAGTCTCTGTAACTATAAAAGATTTGAAGGTGGAGGCAAGTCAAGAATTGCCTGAACCTTTAATGGATCGAGTTGAATTCCATCTTTAGACACTACGAATCCAAGCAATCGACCAAAACCAACAAAAAACACACATTTGTGCGGATTGAGTCGTATCTTGTAGTGTCGGCACCGTAAAAATATAGCTCTCAAATGTTGCGGGCGATCAGTCTGCTTTCGTGAATGAGCAGGTAAATCATCAAGGTAAGGTTTAACAATGTGCTTGATGTCATGGAAGGCATAGTTCATTGCTCTCTGAAATGTAGCCCCTGCATTCTTCAAACCAAATGGGAGTTTCCTATACGCAAATGTGCCCCATGGACAAATAAAAGATGTTTTAGATTGGTCCTATGAGCAGATATTGATTTGATTGTAACCAGAAAAACCATCCATAAATGAGAATATTTCGCATTCGGAACATTCATCAATAATTTGGTCGATAAAAGTAGTAGGATAATTGTACTTTGGACATGCTTGATTTACATCCATATAATTGACGCACACTCGAATTGTCCCTTGTTTCTCCATGACAAGAACAATGTTGGAAACCTAGTCAGTAAGAGGTATAGGGTAAATGAAACCAACATGTAGAAGCTTTTCAACTTCTGCTTTAATGGCAATGACTTTATTTGTATGAACAGGTCAAAGCCGTTGTCGTACTGGTTTGACATCTGGATACATTTTGATTTCATGTTCATCAATACTAGAGTAAATGCCTGGCATCTCCTCATATGACCATGCAAATATATCTTGAAATTCACGAAAGAGAGTACAGTAATTATCAATTTCTAATGGAGAACAAGATTTGCTGACATGAATGTTTTCTACAACATTAGGTTTAGTCGAAATATTAATAGAAATTGTTTCTTCAATATTTTACAGGTTTCGCTCAGAATCTACTGTGTCTATGAAAACAGAATTCGAAAGTAAATTGACAACTAAAGGGTGGTTAAGTTCATTTGAATAATCTTTGATTTCATCTGGAAGATGGGAACGATGATGATAATCTTCCCAAGGTTCTTCTCCTATCATCATTGATTGGACGATTCTTTCATCCTTAGAAAATATAAGTGAAAAAGGATCTGAAGAAGTGCCATATTCTAATGAATGGTCTACCCATACAATTGGTGAAAGTGGATTTCGGTTTTCCACAGAAGCAAGAAAAATTGATTGCTATGCAAGCTCAATGGGGCTTAGCGGCATAACTTCAGTAATACTATCAACTTCATAATCGTTGGTAATCCTCCTTAAATCAGATGAGGTGGAGGAAATCATGTTGCAAGTCTCTACTCTTGCCACTTTTGCCAAATCAGATGGTGATGGTAGCGTAAAAGTACCCATTAGGGAAGGATCTTTAAAGAGACCTACACCAACACTTTGAAGTGACAACAGGGGTCCGTGTACCAACAAAATTCTTCTCGTAGCCTGAGAACTAGATGCAAAGAAGGAAAGCTTATCGATAACTGTGATTCCACCTTTATGAGGGAATACAATCATACAAAAGTACGTGGAAACCACAACAACCATAGCATATACCCATGGCCTTCCCAGTAAAATGTTGTAGTCGAGGGGTCCGTCAACTACCTCAACTTCAACAGTAATTGTTTTTCCCCCTAGTTCGATTTCCAGGTTACTAAAAATCCCACAAGGCGTATATGTTCGTCCGTCGAAAGCTTTTAACGTTGTTGGTGATTGTGAAAACGACGGTGAACCAAGTGTTTTCCAGCAGCTCATTGACATAATGCAATTGGATGCCCCCTCGTCAATAATATTTCGATGCATTCTTATCGATAGCCTTTACTTGAATTAGGAAAGCTAATCGTGCCGGTAGCTGTGTTGTATATCCCACATGGTTAAAAACCACAAGATTGGAATCCATAGGGTCTATTCCACCAATTACTAACAGTAAAGCCTACTTCTAGGAGGGACAGTTTTGTAACACCTCAAGCGTCGACATAACAGAAGGTGATTGAGAAATATCTTCTACTATGTTATAATTCTGAGCTGCTTGAGCTCGAGGGTTGGATGTCGATTTATGCACAACTCCCTTTGGTGGTTTTATTGTCAATTTTGGTGCAATAGGTGGTGAAATATTTTCCGATGAAGTCGAAGTCGAAGGATTAGGTTTATCATTGGCTTGATTACTCAACGATGATGGTGGATTTCCATAATCTTTGTTTCATGTTGACACTAAAACTTCATTTTTAGGCTTTGCAACGGATAACATAAGAACTTGGGAAGTGGAAGCATGGTTTGTCGCAAACAAATGTGTCTCCAGGTTTGGAAATGGATCAGTCAACACTGCAGATGTGTTAGAAGTCTTTAGAAGCTTAGAGACTTCTAAGTGGTGTGGACAATCTCTTGTAAAATGCTCGTCATTACAGATTAGACATGGATAACAAGGTTTCCTTGCTGAAGTAGAGGAATCAAATGATTTCTCTTGAGGGAGGTTATCTTTTTTCTTTCTTGTTTTTCCCCTTCTTCTTGCCCCCTGGTTGCTTTGGATTGTTGCCTTTGTCAGATGAGACGACATTGACTTTGGAAGCAAGAGTGTTTTCTGATGCATTGGTAGTTTGATTGGAAATGGCAAGAGTTTGACCAGATGGTCTACCTACCATTTGTGTGCTCTAAGAACCAATCACACCGTCGTTGGCATGAGAGTCCTTACTCAATTGTGGAGGAGGAGGAATAGTGAAAACTGGTCGGGGTGCATTCAGAATCTTGTCATAGAGCATGCCAGATTGTGTGTAAATCAAATCTAAATATTGGGCACGAGAAATTACTTTCTCTTCCGTGACAAGTCCACCTTTCGCCACATCCTCGGTGATTGATGGCAACAAGGATTTTATGAACCACTTAGCCAAAAGCTGATCAAGAACATAAGTCTTAACCATTCGACGATGACGCTGCCACTCATGAATATGATTTGATATATGAGTAGCAGTAGTCTGTTTAAAGTTGGTTAGGAGTTCCGTTCTAGTCTCATATCTAATAGGTAACTGGAAGTGGGTCAAAAATGTGGTGGCCAAAGTCGTAAATTTGTCGAAAGAAGCTCATGGTAACTCAACGTACCAATAAGTGTTCTTTGGAAAAGACGGAGTCTAACTGAGTCATTATTTAAGGAGTTTGATGAACACCACAAATGAAAAGTCATGACATGATTTGATGGGTCTTCTCCGGGATTTCCATTGAATTTCAGAATGTCAGAAGGTAACTTATGCGGAATTACCAGCCACCAAGGTGCATATAAGATTGAATCATTAGTGAGCCGGTTTAGATCTGGTAATTCAAGAATTGCTACGAACGACAATTGTCGACTCAAGTTAGGTTGAGCATACCTAGGATATGATGGAATTTCTTGAGAAATAGGTATTTTCATACCAACATAGGGCATCTACATTTGGTAACCTTGATAAGGTGGTTGCTGAACAAATCCGGCATAAGGTGGTTGTTGATAACCAGGTTGAATTTGCGGTTGTCCATAACCAGCAAACCCTTGTTGTCCAGGACCTTGGTAAGCTTGATATTGTTAAAACCTAGGTTGACCCTGTTGGGCAGGTCCAAATTGGGGTTGGAATTGTTGGGATTGAGGCTATTGATATTGGGGCTGCCATGGTTGTTGAATCATCTGTTGTTGTTGTTGGTACAACTATTGTTGATTTAATGGTTGTTGTTTCCCAGCAATGAAAGGTTGACCAGGTTGTGAATAAACTATACCAGTGTAAGCCTGAGTCACTTCGGATAAAGGTATACTAACTTGAGGTTGTTGGACCCCAGACACAAGCGGTTGTTGTATAACAGCTTGAGAAACTTGGACCTCTTGACTTGAAACTTGTGGTTGCGAGGTAGAAGGACCAATTTGTACAAGTTGAGATACAACTGTTTGAACTTGTGAATGTGGTACAGTGGTAACAACAGGTGTAGTAGGAATAGCTAACACAGTTTGCATTGGTTGTGTTGGATACACAAGCCTTGGTTGAACTGGCATTGTTGGTTTCCATTGATAGACTCGCATTCCAGGTTGACCTGAATACTGCGGGATACTACCATATGATGGTCCTCCAGGATATGGAGGATAAGGTGAATAAGCATATTGCTCTCCATATGGCAGCAATCTAGTATGTAATGGATACATAGGTCGTTGTTGACTAGATTGCCCAATTTGATATTGATATGCAGGATCAAACTGTTGAGTTCCCGTTAATGAAGAACCAGGTAAAATTTCAGTTGAGGACATGGGTGATGACCATGGTGTAGAAGCAACCCCTGAGTGGGTTCCAGATAAAGATTGGTAACCAACCGGGATGGACGATTCACCATATAGGTGTGACTCAAGAGTAGTAGAAAACATCGAAGAGGTTGTGATAGAAGATTCTTCCGCAACTGCATCAGATGATACAGTCTGGGATGTTGACGGTTGTTCAGCCATAGTTAACTGACCCAATAGATGTCCTAAAGAATCAATAGGTACTTGAAAAGAAGCAAGATCAAAAGGAGCAGTAAAATGAGGAGTATAAGGATAAAGATAAAGCCCGGTTCCAAAATGGAATGGGGTTCTAGGTGTAGTATCTTCTTCTAATTCTTCCTCAACAACAATTAAACCAGGTGGAAGAACTTCACCGTCTGGTCCGTAATAGACTTCTGGTGTTGATAAAGTGGGAGTTTCAGTAATTACTAATGTCTGAGGGTTAACCGGTTGATCGTCTTCCGGTAAAGTAACAACTTCTGAATGTTCAAATTCGAAGTTCGAATGTTCCGGTAAAAGAACAACAGTTTCAGGGAGAGGTTCCTGAACAACTTCAATTTCATAAGTAATTTTTGATTGAACTGTGATAGGTTCTGGATTAACTTTTGGTTGAACTGATTCAAGTTCAGAAGTAATTTCTTGTTGAGCAACTTCAAGTTGTGGATCAACTTGTTGTTGAACAACTTCGGTTACTGTTTCACTAATATCAGTGATAATGTCCTCAGGTAATTGTGAAACTTCTTCTTCAAAAACGGATGTACCAGAAATAGTTGGAGTAACTGGAGTCTCAGTACTTACCGAAATGGATGATTCTGGTAATTCAGATGAAGAACTAGGAGTTCTTGATGTACTTGACTCAGTTAAGCGAGACTGCTTTGACCAAATAGGTGTAGCTTCGGGTGGCAAAGGCGGTTTACTCGCTATTCTTCGTGAACGATGGGGTAAGGGTTGATGTTCCTCCACGATTGCTGATTAATTTTATTACAAAAAGAAATAAACAAAAAGGGGTAAGCTAGGCAAAAGGTTTACCAAGCAACTGTGAACTACAGAATACCTCCTGGCGAACCAAGAAGTACGGGCAGGCAATCTCCTCGAATGTTGTGTTTGGTGTATCACAGTGTACAAGGTGGCCGACTTGGTTACCTAAGGATGGATAGCAACCTAGTGTTTTCCTCCCATATATACCCGAAAGTACGTGGAGGCCCAATTTGTATAAGCGTTGTCTAATGCTAAACCGTACGATGAGAGCATTCTCATATACTTTACGTACTGTAACACTGCCCTATATACCCAAAGGTATGTGGACGAGCTACGATATACTCACATACATGGAATGAGGTATTACACTCGGGATGTATTGCAGACAAGTTAGCGACAACTGCTTTGTTTTATGACTCTGAAACACGTCTCTAGCCTAGAACCACTAAATGTTTTTTGTTAATGACAATGCTCCATTAGGTAAATTGATGTTAATTTTAAGTTGATATTGCTTAGGAATTTGCCTTTCAAGTTCACCATGTGATGTATTATGAAATTTCTAGGAATGAAACTATTATGATAAGCATTCTTTCCATTCAATTTAGCAATGAAAATCTTAGCTACTAGGGATAGAGCAATCACATTTCTTTTGATCAAAGAGCAAAGAGCACAATCTAATGCAATTTCCCTAAACTATTCCTATGAGCACACACAAACTTTTTCAATGCAACATGCATGTATTTCTTTTCGATTTCCTTAATGTGAATGTGAACAAAAAGGAAACTAATTCACATACAATCAATCAATCTTTAATAAGAATGAAGACTTTACGACAGTTCTGTTTTGAAGGAAAACAAGACTTTTATGAAACTTTCTTTTGAACAAAGATTAATCAACTATAATCTAACTTTGATTATGGATCGATAATGACAAAGAAACCATTTAAGAAGCATTAATCAACCGAGTCAAAGTAGCGCTAGCAAAGGAGATAGAAACTTGTTTTCTGAAACATGACATTCATTGATCAATCAACAAGCAATCAAACAGAGGAAAGTTTGCAAAAACTCAATCCAAAGGTGGGAAACTAACCCTAGGAGGATCAGCGTAGCCCTGAATGGGAGAAAATGCACTTCAAAGCACTGTCCCTAAGCCAAGGGTGCTCTGCAGCGCACTGTGTCCCTCACAAGCCTGCACTGGTGACAATGAGCCATTTCAAAAGGCAATTTGACACAGTTTTGACCAAAACTCAATATAAACGAGCTGAAATACAATCAATGAACACAAGTAGGGTCTGCAAGAGTGTCCTAGGAGGTGGATAAGCTACTAGGAAGGATGATCTTCCCCAGCGGAGTCGCCAATTTTTTTTGGAGAATTTGGTATCTATGGATAAATACTAATTCCCTAGATAAGTAGCCATATCTAGAACAATAGTTTAAAACACTTTAGCCTTTTCCTATAAGCAATAGATAAGACAAATAAGATGAGAAGACCTACTTGTAGTTCCACTTTCCTCTTGTCTCCCTTGTATCGATCCTGTCGCTCCTTCCCGTACTTAACACGCTTGAGAAGTACCTGTAAACATCAACAAAAGACAAAGGACCAATCAAAGCAAAAGATCTATTGAATACAAGTAAATGCAATCAGATATATTCACACATATAAGCATCATATAGCAAGATAAGCATATGGGGAAAAGGTTCAAAGACTTTATTGAATAGAAGAAAGAATTACAATCATCATGTTTGATTCAAAGTGATTCCTCCAGCTTGGATCCCATCCACATCACATCAAAAGCATGACAAACTTGTAGCATAACAATAATTAGTCGCAAAGCCAATTCTCATAGCAACATTATCTCCTTACAATTCAACATAGTCCAACCCCTGATCACTTAGATGAGTGTTCAATTTATAGGAGGATGAAAGAGGTTATGTCATAAATGGGGGTATTGAATGGCCTTCCATACTTATAATTAGTTCCATGGAGGAAGGTGTTATGGCATAAATCTACCTCAGGCTAAGAAAGGCAGGTATAGGGTAACATCAAACCACGCTTAACCTGGTAGCTAGCGTTACCAGGTCGGGAGAGGGCTCTCTCCTTGTCAATCTTAGGAAAATATAGCAAGTGAGGCTTGAGATGACTTATGTAAAGACTAATTTTAGGCTAGGTATATTCTCAGAGGATTTTGATTAGTTTTATGGTTGATTACTGGATCAAATGTGACAGGCAGATTTGGGTCCGGGGAATGGACTCAGTCTTGCAGAGGTTTCTATGGGGCGAGGTAGGAAAATGCTTTAGTACTTTAAATTGAGTGAGATGGAGAGTCTTAAGATTGGTGAGGAGTTGGAGAGGGCATGAAAGTCTCAGGAATCCTCTTCAAACAGGTTAAAACATGAATAGCTAAACAAACCCTAGGTAGAGCACTGCAACATCAATGATTTCTACCTTTATCCTTGATTCATTTAGTTAAACTGAAAAGAGAGAGATTATGGCATACATAAACACATGTAAACTTGAATCACAGAAGGAAAAACAATACTAAATCACCTTTCCACAAGAATCCCACAAAATGCTACAAACCCTGGTCTATTTCCTTGCCAAACTGCAGAGATGAATGTACAATAATGCTCAAAGCATTCACAAGAGTCCAACCTTTACAAATGACTGAAAAAGTACTAGATATAGGAAAAAAACAACTCATGCTAGCCTTTAGGGGTCAAATTCATGAGTTTAGGAGCTGTTTCAACAAGATCTAAACTAAGAACTGAAAAGTAGGTAGTGGAACAACTTGCCTCTAAAACCTAGGAAACTGATTCATTCAGTTCAAAACCACCTATACATGATGTATCTACCTCCATGAGTGAATTTTTATCATTTTTACATCAAAGTCCATCCATTTACATCAAATTACATCATGAGTTTGACCATGAGAGAGAAAAAAGTCAAACTGAGAAAAAACTAGGCGAAAAACAGAGTTTTTTTGGCAAAAATGGCAATTTTCCATCCTGTGCGCCACGCCACTTTCCCTGTGCATAGCGCTTTTTTGCAGCTGATTTTGGAAGCCTTCCTGTGCACCAAATTTGCTCCAAGTGGGCTTGTTGGAAAGGTCTATCTGTCTACTTTCCAAAAAAAGTGGAATTTCTAAGTTTGGTGTCAATTTTCCCCTCCAAAAATCAGTTCTCCCAACACTACTTCTTGTGTGGCCAAAAAGGGGCAGATATGGCATTTTTGAGGTGTTTTTGACCCTTTTGGAGGCCCAAAACTTGACAAAAATTTCTAGTAATTTTTGGGTATGCATGATTTTTCACAAGGAATCCAAAAATGTAGAGTTTTCCTTTAGAGGAGGTCCCTAGCAAAAGTGAGCGCCGGGTGGCGCTACGCACCAAGCAAAAAAACCTGTTTTTTCCTTCAAAATTTCAAAATTGTCAAAAAGTGTGAAAAATTTCTTGAAATTTGGGATGAGTGACCTGAATCAAGTAATATGCTGGGCCAAGGAAACTTCAGCTAAGATCTTGAGCTTATCTTGCTCTTTCTTGCTCCTCAAAGTCTTCCTCAACTTGGCTTTTAGGCTTCTTATTTTCGCTTTGCAACTCTTATTTCATGCCAAATAATGAAAAGCCATGTGCCTCAACATATTTTTCTCCTTGTTGGCCTTGTCAAGCAGCTTCTCCAAGTGTATGTTTGCCCTCTCTATCCAAGATTCCTGATCAATATCAACCTCTTGCTCAAGCGGTGTCAACTTGACTTTCCTCCTCTTCGTTGCTTGCCTATTTTCTCTTATGTTTTGTAACTCCATGATTGTCTGTTGGTCTTCCAATTGCTTGTTACTTTGCTCAAGGTAGTTTATGATCCACTTAGCTCTTTCAAGGTTAAGAGATAAGTCATGAATGTCAGCTTCTTGTTCCTTGATGATCTCCTTGAGTTTTGAGCTTTGAGAGCCCAAATTAGTATCCTCATCCTAAATCAAAATGAAATCTTTCTCCTGACCTTCAGAGGGCCCTTCATCATGCATTGGTTGTTTTCCTTTGTCCTGTACTTGCTTTGCTGAAGAAGAAGGCAAAGCCTCTTTCACCCTGGGTGAAGATAGCATTTGCCTATGGTCTGATGAAGGAAACGAGACCCCTTCCACCCCGGGTGGAGATAGTACTCGTTTGGAAGTTGCAAATAATCTCCTTGTGCCGTTTTGGTAAGTGACAAATACTGGCACACTGGTGGTTTGAGTCTCATGCACCTCTTGCTGATTTGAATTCCCTCCTGCCTCTTGAAAAAATGACGGGGTCACTTGAGGACTTGTGAAAACCTCATGTGAAATGAAATCATCCCATGAAACATTCAGCAAGCTCAGCTGATGCAAAACCACAATCTTGATCAATGCAAAATTATAGATGCTGTTGTACTGTTGATGATGAATTTTTGTTTGCACCAATGTGGCCATTTTCTCAATATTTCTGCATATGAAATAGGGGATGTTCATCATCCTCACGCTAGTGAAATGCATCAATAGTCTAACATGATAAGTGTACAAGCGAGAAAATCTCCCTTCACAGCTGAAGTATTTGATAATGAGCTTCATGAGTGGAGCACGTGTGTCTTGTAGGTATCTGAAAGGGAAGACCCTATTGATTTGCTTCTAATAGCTAGCCTTGATATAAGGCTCATAGTGATCTTTGTCCACCAACTGTCCTTTGTTCCACTGTTCACCCACATTCAGAATACCTGTTGCTTCAGCTATAGTTTCAGGTGTCAAAGTGAAGGTAACACCTGCTAAATTGACCTGACCATTGTGAAGATGAAGGACAAACAATCTAGCAAGCTCATGGTGGTTTTTCACCCTTTCCACCATCTCACAAAATTGGTAGCAAGACTAATGTTTGAAACAAGCTATTGCAAGAGGACAAGCCAATAACTCTGTGAGTGTAGTGGGCTCCTCCCAGATGTGTTTTCCTCCCTTGTGTGGTTTTCTTGGTGCATGGATCTCTTGGGAGGAATCACTCACAGTTTCCTCATCCCTTTCATAAGCTTAATCTTTTTCATATTGGCCACTGTTTGGTGTAAAATGATGAGTATGAAGAGATTTTATATCAAGAATAGGTGTTTGCTGTTTAATGAATGGGACTGATGAGGGGGACAGTGAATGAGGGATTTTGATGCTGGTTGTAGGGTTTTTGGGAAGTGATAGGGTTTTGGTATACAGATTAGGGTTTGGGAATAGTGGGAATTAGGTATTAGGGTTTTTAGGGTTTTGGGGATAGGGGGTAGGATGAGTGGAAATGAGAGAGGAAAAAGGGAAATGAAATGAATGAAATTACAGTGGAGGGGAAAATGAAAATGATGCAGGGGAGCAAACAGCAACAATGACAAAATTGCAAACCCTAGACAATTTTTTCAATGCACTGTGCAGTAAACTAGGGTTTGAATTTTCACCTATTGAAACACCATGAAAGATGATCAAATCTCTTGCAAAGGCACTTAGGAAGCCTTACTTACTTGGAGGAATGAAGATTGCAAGTTTTTGGAGCTTGGGCAAGTCGATTTGAGTGAAATTATGTTTGGAGGACTGGTGCACCGCGCCAACTAACAGGTGCACCATGCCAGTTCAGCTGCCAATGTAAATTTTACGCTCTATGCGCTGCGCCGCTCAGGTGCATGACGCCACTACCCAGGTGCGCCGCGCCAGGAAGCTTTGCACAATTTTGCTGCGATTTCTCCTTTTGCTCATCAAATCGCGATTTTGCTTTGTTCTCTCTCTCTTTAGGCACAAATGAAGTCTTTTGCATGAAAAACACTTTATACCCATTTGACTTTAATTTTTATTTAAAAGAAACCCACTTTTCTAATGTTTGCTTTTCACTTTGTTTTTCAAAAACTTTGTTTTGGCAGTTTGACTTGCTTTTTGACTTTTGATGGACTAATGCTTTGAATTTCTTGTCTCTTTTGCAGGAGCTGGAGTGCAGGAGTTTGGCAAGGTGACCAGGGCTGCATTTTCGGACTTATTACATATAGGAAAAATGAAATTACATGAAATTTTATACATAGAGAATAAAAACTCTGTTTTTCCTCAAAACAGGGTTGTGAGGAAAAATCAATCACTGAGCATGTGATTATTGAAATTTTTGATCACGAGACCTTATTAGACCTCCTCATGGGCCTGCTGACCATTATTGAGCTTTTACAAGACTTTGATGACAAACCCTAGACCTAATGAGACCTAAAACCCTAAAAATGGCTTTTGCAAGTGTAAAGACAAAAAATGACTGTAAATGACCTGAATTTGTGAAAATAGGCCAATAGGTAAAGATCATGAGGGAAAATTGATAATATGCCACTACCATAAGATGATCCATGATCCTAATGAAATGCAGCTGATTAGAGGAGACACCTAAAATGCAATGCAACAAGAGAATTTTGATCACTGATGGAGGGATGAAGATACTGACACTAACAGAAGGGATGAGAGTATAGGATGCATCTTAACTCATTCCTCATCCATTTTTGAGCTCATAGGAGTTGATAAGTGAGGGAAACTTCTAGATGACTCCAAGAGATAAGAATATTCCCCAAACCCTATGTGAATTTCGCTAAATCTCTCCCCACGCAGGTGAAAGAAAGCCTAAGTGCTCTGTAGAGCACCTTGGCATGGACTCAACTACTCTGCAGCGCACCCTTACATGGGCCTACCTGCGCTGGTCCCTTTAGAGGTCATTTCAGGATGTCTTCAAGTCATGAAACTGTCTGGGAAGGAGGCATTCAAACGGGTGACTTGTTTAGGGCATGTAGCAACTGAAATTAAGGTTTGATGAGCCCTAAAACACTGATCTGGATGATGGGAGTGATATGCCCAAATGGATTTGTAAAAATCTGAGAATATCAAGATCGACACGATGACCATCTTTTCTTTCAAGACATCTAAGTTACACTAACATTCTTTGTCCTAACAGAATGTTGTGTCCTTCTTCAGTAGTTTCTCCATAAGCGCGGTAATTCTAGCATATGCTTTGATAATTTTTCTGTAATATCCTGTATGTCCTAGCGTCGCGCGTAGTTGCTTAACACTTCTCAGGGCCTCCAGATTCACTATCACCACAATCTTGGCAGGGTCCACCATCAGCCCTTGCTTTCATATCACATGACCCAGCAGTATCCCAAAGGGAACACGGAAGAGGCATTTCTTCAAATTCAGCGCCATCTGATATTTGCGACATGTTTCCAACATCAGGCACAGACTTGCTACATGGCACTTTACTAGTCCGAAAATAGTCTAGTCATCAAAGTACACTTCTAAAAACTTATGAATGAACTCCTTGAACGCTGCAATGACTATGTGAGAAAATATTATAGGCTCATTCTTGATTCCAAACTGCATTACAGTGTATTGAAAACAATCCCACTCAGTCGCGAAGGTCATTTTTCTCCTAACCTCAAGCATGATCTTAATCTGATGATATCCAGAGAACCCGTCAGTGAAAGAGTAGGCCTCCTACCCTCCAACATTTTTAATACCTCATCGGTAAACGACGTTGGGAATGGATCATGGACACATGCATCACTAAGCTTCCGCAAATCTATGCAAATCTTAATCTTTCCCTTTTACTTCTTTTCCTGAACCACCATCAGACTCACCTAATCAAATTCCTCAATCGGTTCTACGATTCCTGCTTCCAGCATCTTATCCAACTCTAGGCGAACCTTTTCCTTGTATTTAGGATTGAGGTGATACGATATTTTCTTAATAGGATTCACGTCCGGCTTTAGAGTAATCTTCATAATGCACAAATTGCCAATTATGCCCTTCAAGTCCGAAAACTTGGTAGGAAATAAATCTTGATATTCATAGAGTAACTTAGAAACTTTATCCACAGTAGCATCGTCCCAATAATCTCCAATCTTTGCAAACTTCGGTTCTGCTTCAATACCAATGTTTACTTGCTTTGTTTTCAATGGTGCGATGATGTCCAGGTTGTCTATCTATGGGCCCTTGACTTCGCAATGCCCTTCTGCCTCTGGAATATTAATATTTCTTGAATATTCATCCTCCTCTTCAGCAGTCACATTATAGCATTCCAACGCATGGCGCAGCCGGGTGCTCTAATCTGGTTGGACCCACTCCATAGGTTCTTGCGTCGTTATGAAGATAACTGCCTTAATCTCCTATAGAGTTTCATCGATGCTTGCGAAGTTGTCCTCAAAACTAAAGGTAAATAAGAATCCTTCTCTCAATATATCCCAATCCGCAGTGCCATGGCAGAGCTCCATTTCCAAATACCAATTCATGGGGATTGTGTCCAAAGTATGGAAGAATATGTGTACTCGGTCCAGTTGTTATTCTGTCCCCCATGCTTTAGTCCATTTTGCTAGGTGATCATGCGGATCATCTTTCCCGCTATATTTCCCAGTCAATCTAGTGTTAGGGCACCCAAAACGTAGCCTCATCATTCTTCTATAATCCCGCCATCCATCAAAGCTATCCTTGTGTGTACCCCACCATCGTGCGGGCGTAGGGCGTAGTGCCAAATATAATGCTTGGAAGCGGTGATGCTCAGGTACTTCATGCTCAAATGCATCCAAAAACTTATCCACATCAGTTAAACCATCATAATAAGGTAAATTCCTTACCTCTGACAAAACACAGCACTGTGATTTCGTCATCATATTGTAGCGCAGTGTAGATACTTCATGCATACGATTGTGCCAATGCTCCAACTCTTCATCTGAATAAGAGGTGCAAGAACTCTCCTAGTCCCATGTAACCCATACATCTGTCGTTGAATTGATTTAGTCCTAGTCTCACACTCTTATTTTATAGATTTGATGCAGTTCATCTTCACTTTCCTCATAATCACGGACTGGGTCAGTGTAGCACGCTCCCTCTGTAGGGTCCAGCGGTACTATAACCTAAAGTGATTTCTTTTCAAAGGACATTGTCCTCTTTTTCAAATTGATGACCCCATTCATGTCAATGGCCCAATCTATTCCTAGGAGCGTGGGGTATGGATTACTGTCATCAACGATCTCTATCACCTCAAAGTAAGCCATCGTGCTCGCACCTTCTATATCAACTGTGATTCCGCATAATCATCCCATAGGGATGATCTTCTACTGGTTCGCCATTCTGAGCTGAATCAGAGACCACTGCAGCACAGGTCTCCCCATTCTTTCCCATGTTTGTTTTGGCAAAGCATCAGACCCCACATCCAAAATGACCTGGTCCATCTCATAATATCCTATCTGTGTGGTGAGGCTCATATCGCGCCCTGTCCTTACCTTATGTTTGCTGATTCTTTTGACCACCCGGTATCCATCAGGGACCTTCTCTTTGTTGGTGCATTTTTTTATCAACTCCTATAGGCCTTCTACAGATTTTCTGTCACGCAACAGTTTTATGCAGGTCTCCAAAAATGTAGTAAGAACAAAGTGGTCAACCTCTGCAAGCGCGCTAGTTTCTTGCACCTTATCCTGACTTCCTGAGGTGGATGCCTGAACGAGGCTTTTGTTGGCCTCCATAAATGTTTCCTTAGTGCGCGCCAGATCAAAACACACTTCCTTTTTTGGGGCCTTGCAGACCCATCCATCCTCTTCAAGATGTTTACCCTTATCGTCGGGAGTCATTATTCTGCTTCTCAGCACTATATTCACGCTTTGATCTTCCTTGCGGGGCTCAAACCTCATCATTTGTAAGTTCTGCATATGTTGCTGAGCCTGTGCCTTCTTTTCCTGCATCTTAGCTATCAGCACTAGGCATTCTTCTATGATATGGTCAAAATGACTGCAGTATTGACATGATGGGCGTGTCTGATTCTGACACTCCCGCTCATAGTGCCCTGGTGTTCTACAGTTGTAGCTGATAACCTGACCGTGACCTCTACCAGGCCCTCCTCCTCGGCCTCATTCTCATCCCTGATAACTTCCGCGCGCTCCTCCGGCGCCCTGCTCTGGAGGCCGAGTTTCTGCTTGCATCTGTATGTAGGTGTTCTTTCCATCCTCAGTTCATAGCTGCGACAGTGGCACTCATCGTGGCCCACTGATTTGAAAAAGGTACAGAACAACTGTTGGGGGCATTTGGACAAACTTTTGAAGCAAATGACAATTGTTCTTCACATGTTGTCTAACAACTTGACAAATAGCGCACCATAGCGTAGCCCCATGCTCGGTCCTGCTGGAGCTTCTGGTCTTAGGGGAATGGTTCCCCTCTTGTAATATAATTCATGAATACGGGACAATGGTCTTTATCGTGTCCCTAGCTCTTACACTTCAGACACTAGACTTCTGTGCACACCTCTGGTTTAGTCTCCTTGTCTTTCTTCAAGCTCTGCAATTCTAAGCAGAGCCTCTGTAACTGAGAGTGAATTTGTTGTACCACCAAGGTCGCATCCTGAATGGGCGTTTCATGCAACCTCATCGCTATTTCCAGGGATTCTGCCTGAGTTCCTATCTTGTGTTGTGCTAGAGAAATCCTCAGGTGAGGTAGAAGCGAAGCTATAAACCATTCGTGATGCTGACCATCTGTGAGCTACATGTTAGCTTCTTGAATCACACACTTCAACCTTTGATCTAATTCCCAAGGCATCTCATCAACCCTCATCATGATTTCCTTAAATCCAACTACTGACTGTGAGTCAAACTTAGGCTTACTAAACTCTTTGTTTAAAGCAACCTTAGTATCTGCTAGCAATGCTAGAGGATTATCAGAACAATACTTAATATACCAAGTCAGTGCGTGATCCTGCAGAGCGGTAACCAATTGTGCCTTCTTTATATTGTCATTAGTAATTTGTTGCGCTATCCACACAACATTCACAACAAACCAGAACTTCTCTGTGTCTTCACTCCCTATGCCTTTGAAAATCGACAGCTTCATGGTGTTCGCCATGTTGGATGGTGGTGGTGGAGGTGGAGGTGTGGGCGAAGGTGTATGCGGTGGAGGTGGAGGTGGAGGTGGAGGCGGAGTGGATGGTTGATGTGTTCACAGAAAACCCTGTGTTATCAGCTGAATAACGCTTTGTGGTGGAGTTCATCCAGCCCCTTCATTGCCACTTAAAGAAGGTCCAATCAATGTACTATACTCCGGTCCCGTTCCTTCGCATTTTCTAAAGAGCCTTCCACTTCGCGTATCTCTGAACATCAAGGAAATGACATAACTTGTTTTTCACACAACATCATTTTAATCCAAGTATTCGAAGATATTAAATACTTACCTCACGGTCCTTTGAACAATCTCTACTCCACTTTGCTGTAGTTGACTGAAGTATCAACTGCGAATTTTGTAACAAATCCTCCCAGAATCCAATCAAGCCAATGATCAACAGCCTGCGTGATCTAGTTTTAAGAGGTTTCCAATCGTCGCACTAATTCACGAGTCCACACTATAGGATTATCAAGCTTCCACCTTCCTTTGTTGGCTATCAATTTAGTTAACCACTCGTACAGTTCAATGGGAAAAGTACAGAAGAAGATTTCGTGTATCCCTGTGTACAGATACCTATTCAACCACTCTTCTTTTGACAAGCGCGGATTCCTATTTTCTTGCGCTAAAAACTCGTGAATCTCCCAATCCAACCACTTTTCAATTTCTTTCTTGGTCAGCTTCTAGTGATGCGACATCAGACATCTCTTTCACGCAGATCCCTGTCCTGACAATGGAACCATTTGTTGGCTTAGGGGGTCCTGACCTAGGTTCAGAGTTAGTTGCACCAACCAACAAATCCATACACTACTGGCCCTTTCGGAAACAACCCGCGTAGCACAGGCTGCAGTCTCACCCGAAGCATTATGGGGGGATAAAAGAACCAAGTTTCTGCATTTAGAGAGGAGTGTGATGTCTTTCAGCACCTCATATCTGCCTTCGCACAGATCGATAAGCACTCAAGGCTCGGTACTATAACTCTACTAAAACAGTCATCAGACCTTCGCAAAGGTCTATGATCAGCCTTTGTGGACCCTTAATAATCGTTTAATCTACTTACACGCATCAGAGAACACCCTTAAGTAGTGTTTGCATATATCTACTTAAGTTATTTAGTAAACGTAACAAAATTCATCACAGTCTTCGCGAAATTACTTAACATGTATTGTGTACATCCATTAAGACTTATTCAAGAGAATCGCGCATCATTAGAGCATTATTTCATAGATGCATTATTCATCAATGACATATATCGTAACATAAGCAAACAAAGATAAACATATATACACAGGATTTCTTCGATAACTTTTTTCAATTGATCTTCAATAAAGTATTACAGACTCAAAACCACCTTGCGCACTCAGCTGTAGGGGTCCGCGCATTCAACTGCGGACTCTACCTAGGCCTTTGCGCACTCAGTTACAGAGCCTTTCTTCTCCTATCTGACCCACTTCTCTGCGCTATCCCTTCTCTTCTATTGAGCCATTACATCCAAGATATCTTCTAACATGACCTTAGACTCTCTAAGACACACCTTTTTATATCCTTTTACATACAATCCCATGGTCCGCCGACCACGGGTGGGTCTCATAACTGACTACAACTTTACATAATCAAGGGGCTAACACCCCTTTGACTCCTAATCATCTATGTGCTCTGCATCCACAAATCGTGGAGACTTTACATTAGTTACAAAAAATACATCAAAACTTGGGTTATTTTAACCCCAAAACTAACCCAGGGGACTCCATCCCAACACCTCCTCAATAAATTCGATGAGGAATGTTGTCTTCACATCCATATGGTGGATCTTCTATCCCATCTATGCTGGCAATGCTAGAATTGACCCGATGGATGAGTACCTTGCTATTAGAGAAAAGGTATCCTCATAGTCAATTCCGTCCATCTAAGAGAACCCCTTGGCCAAAAATTTGGCCTTGTGTTTCTCTATGCTCATGTATGTTGCATTATTTACCTTGTAAATCCATCTCAAACCAACCACTAATTTGTTTGTTGGTCTTGGGACCACTTCCCAAACACTGTTTCTGACAATGGAATCATATTTCTCTACCATAGCGTCAACCCTTAATGGATGCTCTACAAAGTCCTCGAATGAGGATGGCTCTGTCTCTACCAACTCACTCATTAGAGCCATATAGCCAATGTACGATCTGGTGACCTCCTTTGCCTGCATTGTGATGTGGGTGCTCCCACATTCTCTCTAGCATCCTGCAATAATAGGTTAGATTCCCTGGTTCTTTTCCTTCCTTCTCTGGATGTCTTTGCTTGAGTGGATGTCTCCACTCTCTGCTCCTCTGCTTATGGCTGCTCCACAACTTCCTGAGGTTCTTCCTTTGGAGCCAAAAGCTCCTGATCAAGCTGCAACTGAAGCTCCCTCTCAAGAGAACACCTCATTTCCTTCTCCTCATCAAATTTCACATCCCATCTGACCACTTTCATCTTAAAGGATGACAAGTACACCTGATAGTTGTGAGGTGTGTCTGTGTATCTCACAAATATGCCCAACTCTATTGTCGGTTCTATTTTTTTCCTCACTTCCTTGGAAACATGATAGTAAAATGATGTTCCAAAAATCCTGAAGTGTGACACATCTGGTTTCTTCCCTAAAAAAGCTTCATTTCGTGTACTCATTCCAAGAGTCCTATGAGGAATCCTATTCTACAAATAGATCGTTATGTTGCATGCTTCAACCCACTAGTGTAGAGGTAGGATTGGTCATGCAACATCGCTTGTGTTGCTCCCATAATACTTATGTTCTTCCTCTTAGCCACCGCATCGTGTTGTGGGCTATGTGGTGCTATCAACTCCCATCGAATGCCTTGCTTTTCACAAAAAAATGTAAACTCATTCGACACATAGTCACCATCGCTATCACTCCTAAGAGCCTTCACTTTCCTGCCAATCTCTTTCTCAACAAGTGCTTTAAACTCAACAAATTTGGAGAACATTTTGTCTTTCTTTTGCATGAAGTAAATCTAGCACTTTCGTGAGAAACCATCTACAAATATAAAATAATACCTGTGCTTGGTAGTAGAGTCTGTCGAGAAAGGTCCACAGACATCAGAGTGTATTCTTTCAAGGATTGCATGTTCCTTGTTGTCTCAATCATTGAAGGTGGATTTTGTGTACTTCCCCAATGGACACCCTTTGCATGTATCCTACTACTCTAGTGCTCCTTTGGGGAGGCTTGTAGAAATATGTTGCATGATCTTCAAAGCGCCATGATGTAAATGGCCAAGTCTTTTATGTCATAATTCACCGACATCTCGACTTTGCACCTTCTCCATTTTTTTATGCTAAATGTTGCGTAGTCTTCCACATATAATTTGTAGAGGTTCTTCACTCGAACCCCGATCTTCTTCACTTGTCCCGTGGCGATATGTCTTAGGAAATCCTTCCCTTTGATGAATATCACATTGTAGCCATGGTCCTCCAACAAAGCTATGGAAACTAGATTCCTCTTCAGACTTGGTACAAACATCACATCCTTGAGCCTGAGAGGGGAGCCACACTCCCTGTAAAAAGTAACGGTACCAATACTAGTCATGCTATACCTTCCATCATCTCCCATCTCGATGTGAATCTAGATCCTTCTCCTCCAAGTCACTAAACAATTATTTATTGCCCGTCATGTGGAATGAGGCACCATTATCAAGATACCAAACATTACCCATCATTGAGCTTGCCTTGCATTCAATGAGGGTAAAATCAAGTTTGAATTGTGAATCCAAGGCTTCACTCACTGCTCTTTTTCAGTCTTTTTTCTTTCTTTCTTGTGTGGACACTTCGTTGCATAGTGCCTGAATTCGTGACAGTGAAAGCACTTGATTCTGGATAAGTCTTTCTTCTTGCCCCTTGGCTCAAATCTTCTTTGGATTGGGATTTCCTCCCTTTCCCTTTCTTTGCCTTTCTAGCCAAGGCATAGTTCTCCTCATCCTCACCCTTGGATGAGGTCTTGTCTATGGTGCTCCGTTGTATCTCCTCTTGTACCAAATCGGACCACAAGAGTTCCCAATTTGGTAGCTTCTCCCTCTCGTTCACCAAATCTTGGTAGTTGTTCCAACTCTTGGGAAGGCCTAGAAGGGCTTGGCTCACCAAATCATCCTGTGATACAATACCACCAACTTGACCATGTTCATCACGACACTGTGTGAACTTGCTCAGGTACTGTGGAATGGTATCATTCCTCTGCATCTTGATATTTCAAAGCTTGTCCTTGAGTGTTAATTTCCTGTGGTCACTACTATTCTGGAAAAAATCTTTTAGTGCTTTCCACATTGCATATAGAGTCTCTTTCCTGTGGATATTGGAGACAATATGGTCTCGTACTCCCTCCAATATGATCCTCCTCACCTTGGAAACACACTTCTTCCAATCTGCTAGATTCTGAGCATCAACTACTATTGGTTTCAGAATATCATTATCAATGAATTCCTTCAACCCATTTTCCTCCAGTATTGCCTCCATCCAGTCCTTCCATGCAACATAATTCAAGATTCCCTCAAGGGCATACTCGAGTCTTAGACCATTGAAATCCATCTTCTAAGTCCTGAAGAAAACTTGCAACCTGATCTACAACCCCAAACCTCCTACAGTGACAACTTCGAAATCTCTGTTCTACAATGATTCCATCTCTCATACCATGTAGAAATTAATGTGTAGATTCAAAATTGCTCATGAAATTTGCTAAATCACAAGATTTTAAGCTACTCTACTGATCTATGGAAATTAATTCACCATCTGAAACAAGAATCATTGACATGCAAAAGGAAACATCACACATACATAGAGATTTATCTAGGGGAAAGAAAATGTTCAAAACCCCTTACTATCTGTATCACACTAATCAATGAATAGAGAAGAGATACAATGCTTGCTCAATCTTGAGCACACCCTGCACTAGTATATTCTATCCCCTTGCTTAACTGACTAAACCTTGCCCAACACTTAGCCACTTTTTCAAGCCTCCAAGCTCCTATTTCCTTGCGTTGTTCCCTTGGGAAATTTCCCCTATTATTTAGGAATTTCACACCAAGGAATTGCACAATTACCATAGGTCAATCCTCTGACTGCACGCACCACCTGTACAACTTGTTATTGTTTACAACTGATAGTACACTGCCCTTGAACTCCAATCTCAACTGGGTAACTCAAATTCTTTGCATTTGGGCTGATTGATCAGTTAACTAGTTGATCATTGAGTGTGGTTGAAGTTACACATCCACAACTTGACCTCCACTAGTTCTTCTGACTAGTTAAACTGACAATAACTCAAATTAATTAAAATAGATTGTTAAAAATTAGCAATCAATCATGTAGAAATGAACTCAAGTGTCTCCAACTCGAATTTATTGAGTTAACTGAGTGACAAGAGCCATGTCACCTCAATTAACTACCTCCAAGTATTATGCTGAAATTGAAATTTGAATTTTAATCTAGTTTGACCAAGGCAAAGTCAAAACTAGATTTTCCTATTGCATTTTCAACATAGTGATCAATCCCTGAGCTAGAAACTTCACTTCTTATTTTTTTTACCCCAACCACATACTTGACACACTGTGCATGTTGTTGGAAGGCTCCAGCCATACTCATGAGCCTCACTGCATGTGGTTATAACCAAAATTCTCTAGTGTAGAGGATGTAGTTGCGAGATTTGTACCACTTTTTCAAGGCTAGCCTACATACCACTGCCCATAATAGCCCAAAAATTTATAGAATCGGATCTAGGATAATCAAAATTCTGATCAATCAATACTAGATTTGTATCTTGTCCAAGTCATGCCTAATACATGATATACATTTCATCAAACATATAGTAAACATAGTAGCTATAGGTCATGAATGCATATCCAATCAAGATCTTCTTAACTTCATTAGAGAAACATAATCAATCTAGCTACCACAACACTTGTTAGCCCATGCATACATTAACCATTCCATAACTAGTCAATTCATGAACAATATCCATAGTAAGAGTACATCACTCAACCATGCCTGCAACCAACATATAATCAGAATAAAATCCATGACAAACCAACCATAAGATCAACATAATAACTAGTACATGTGCTCATCAATCACAACTATAAAATAACTCATACTAATCATATGCAAAAGCCAACCAAGTCAGGGACTTCCACGTACCACCTGACCATAGATTGGGTTGAACCAAATCTCTCTTTCAACTAATCAACCTTGTGCCCTATTCCAAGCATGACTGTGGGATCATATTGGTTAAACCAAAATAGAACCAACTAAGGATTCCAGATGCCAAACCACCTTAACCCTCAACCACTATCATTTCACCTAGACCAGTCCAAAAATCACTAATATCAAAACGAGCTTGGATGCCTCCGACTTCTTTCACCAGGTCCAGAGAAATTTTCCCATCTCCACCCATCTGTTAATAGTTCCATGAGAAATCCCATATCCACCCTTGACCCTTAGGAATTTCCCTGAGATCACCTCAACCAGGATCCAAGTCTAAGCCCATCCAAAGCTTAATCAAATAGAGAACCCACTACAACATGGTTATTCAGGAAATGGAAAGGCAAGGCTGAAACCACTGTCAATCTAGGCAAATCACATGCCAATGAAAACAAAATAATCAAATAACCACATGCATGTGTTGTGCATCCAAATCTCAGCAAGGAAATCACACATGCAACATGTTTCCTACAATGAACTCCAACTATAGTTGTTGATCCAAACTTATTTTCCATTGCCCATAATTTGTTTGCTTTTCCTTTGCTTACTTCTCCCTATGTCCAAGTGAATTCTAGGATGCTCCAAGAACGCTCTAAATGTGTAAGACTGTAAGAGAACATTAATGAACAAGAGTTGAGCCAAAACAGCCAAAATTTAAACTAACAAAAGTTGTGAATTGTTTCTCTAATGCCTTTTTATCATTGATGTCTAGTCGCCTCCTTTCCTTTTTCCCTTTTCTTTCATTTTCCTTCATTTCCTCTCTAATTTCACTTGCATGCATATTTTTGCCTCATCATCTTCATTTTCTCCCATTTCCCTTTATTTCTCATATTAAATGCCAATTATTTCCTCTTTTCCTTTGCCAATTTCCATATCCATTAATAAACCACAAGTGATGCCCACTACAATGTTTACCCACCATTCAACTTGGAATACATGTCCCATGACCTTGGTTTTATTTTATTTACATGAAAAATCAACCAGGGGTTGATATAGGAGATCACTTTCAAGAAGAAGCTATGATCAACTTGAAGTTTGGGAAGGCTCAATGTAATTCCTTCATATCAAAGAATAAAGTGATGAGAAAAAATATTGGCCTAGAACATGTCACAAGATTGACGACTCGTGGCTCCATGATACCTTGAAAGAAAGAAATCTCGATGATGTAGAGGAAAGAGGGAGTCAAACAACTATGAAGAATTGGTAGTTGATACTCTTATAAAGATAAGCTATAAGGCTTGTGATGATGACTTCCCAAATAGAAAGTAAATCTAGATCTACTTTGATTTTGAGGGAGTAAAGGAGTCTCCTTGCATTGGAGCAAGTTTCTATTCTCAAGATTAAAAGATAATAGGGATGTCCCATAAGTTTGAGAGGGAGTGATGTTGGACATAACTTGTGCATTCTCCTCTTAATGTGATGAAGAGAGAATCATGGAGGATTGGATAAACATCTATGGTTTCCTTAAGGATATAACATCCAAGAAATGAAAGGGACTGACACTCTTTGAGGATGTGATAGGTATCCAAGAAAAGAGTGGTTGAAGAGGATTGGTATTCTTTGAGGACTCAATATTGGAGATCCAATATAAGAATAGTCCTAAAAGTACATACCTTTTAGACATTCAAAGGGGGTATGTACCTTGTAGAGGTAGTGTAGTATCACACGTAAAACCTCCCAACACAATGCTATTGATTAAATTTGAGCTTCTCCAGTTAGGCCTCAGGGAAAATGTTGGTCATCATGATGATGCTTATAGTATGACTTATCAATATGAATCTTCTTGAGAAATCTTCAGTTTGAGATATGATGTTGTACTGGTTGTACAATTATGAATACCTCCCTAGTTAATATGGAGGGTTGAAAATGTAACTAATTTCGGTCTTTATAATTGTTGTACTCATTTCAATATGTATCTTGTGTAACAACCAATAAAAGAAAAGAAAAGTTGTTATTTTTAATGCATGGGTTTCATGCTCATTATTGATGGTCTTCTAGGTAAAATCATATTCTTCGTGCTTCTAGTGTTTGTTAGGTCTTAGGATTTATTGTCTTGAGTTAAAGGAGTCAACATCATGTTTATAAGACGCTTCTAGGAAAAAAAATATTTGTAAAAAGAATTATTTTTTGGTCTAGAAAACCATGGAAGCTGTAAAGTACAAGTCAACCCTGGGGACATCAATTCGGCCTAAAGAATGGAATTTGATCCCTTTAGAAGGCTATATAAAGGAGTAGCTCGATCACATTTGAACACACACATTCACAAGTTCGATCTATCAGGAAAGATTTCGATATGTAGCTTGGAAGCAAGAAGAAGAGGAGTGAAAGTCAAGGAGAAGTGGGAAGGAAAAAATCAATTGTTTTTTGGCTCTATCTCTCTCACACATGCGAAATTCTAGGGTTTTTGGGTTGCAGGAAGAGGCCGAAGTTGCACGTATGAGATGCTATAGGACAAATTGCATCATCTTGTAGTTGGTAGGAAGGATACTTGATCTAGACCTCATTAACTTTAGGAGGAGCTATATTGCTCTAGGAAGGTCTCAAGAGGAGGTTTATCTATGGTTTCCTTGAAAGTTGCAAAACCGAAATCGTAGGTTGAGAACAATGTTGTAGTTGGCAGGGTGAAGTTGCAAGATGTAGCAGTATGGTTCAGAATAAATGAAGGAGTTGAGAAAGGGACAACTTGGTAATGTGAGAAGGATGGTCAAGGGATTGGGACTTTGTATCTCATTTGAAGCAAATTATAAGAAGAGAAGAGTTTTTGGGTTTTCCCCTTGGAGGGGTTTTTCCCTAGCTGAGATCTTATATATGTGTCCTCTTTTTGTTACTGTTACATTATTTATATTGTTTGATGAAATATCTAACTAAAGAAGATAACTAAAGACTCGCAAGCACTATCAAGGTTAAGGAAAATAAGATTAATGGCTACCACTATCGATTTTCTAATAGGAGGCACCTCTGCTCTTTAAGCCATATTGGTAATATTATGCACCATTTTATAGGGACCACAGGACATGGGTGCTAATTTATGGTCATTCTTTTCTTGCTTGAGGGAGTTTTGTATGTATGATTTAAGTCTTAGAAATACTTGATCCCCTAATTCAAAGTGTCTTTCCCTATGATGTTGATCTAGTTATTTTTCATCCTATTTTATGTTTTAGCCAAGTTTTTATTCAATAATCTAACACCCATCCTCAATGCAATGGTGTTATTAAATGTGATCATCTAACCAATGAATTAATTTGTTTACATAAATTTATATTATTAATACAAAATTCAAAGCAAATATATTTATTTCTTTGTGATAACATAATTTATTAGTTGTATGCACAAATTTTCATGATTTTCCTTTCTATTATCCTTAATTACCTTTCAACAAGAAAAAATTAATCCAAAATATCTCTAATATTATTTGGTTTATAAATCCAATCCCTTGGGAATCTAATGGTAGTCCAACTCCTTGGAAACTTACTAAATTGACCAAGTATTGCCCAATTTAGAAATATTCCTCCTAGCTAACTAGCAACTTATCTAATTGCTAGCTCTAAGAAACTTGGGCCTCCTAACCATCTATCCATGTCTATACCAACCACAACAATGCTAATTATTTAAGAAACTATTAATACTTGGAAATTTTGCCAAGTTCAAAGTACTCAAAATCTTGTTTTCCCTCCAATTCCTTCCAAAAATTACCCTTCTATCGAAGATCCTCTTTATTCCCTCTTTCCCCACTGCCTTCCCAACCTCTTGAAAAGAGTCTTAGGGAGGTCAAAATTTAATGAGTTTCACTTATTCCATCATTAATAAACTCAACATAAAATCTACCCAAAATTTAAATTTTGGGTAACTTATGAAAATCTATTTCCTATTAAATGAAATTAAATTCTAAATGAATTGAATTTTATCTTTAAGGAAAATATAACTAAATTCTAAAATGAAAGGGAATAAATTCAAATGAATGTTAAATCACAAGCATGCAATTTTATCTTTTAATACACCCAAGATGTATCCATCTTTAATAACATTATCTTAATAACTACTATATTCTGAAATGATACTAGTGTATGCACACAATGTGTGTATGTGTAGCTAGAGCACACATAGTTTGTGCATGTATTAATGATAATGATCATGGTGTCTCTAATGCATATTTCCTATATGTTGTCATCTAAGCATGATAATAATCATTTAAACACAACATCTAGTAATCTTACTAAGTCACAATAATCCAATATAAACTAAATATTACACTAAGATCATCATAAATGAATTAAACAAGCATTTAAGACACAAAAAAACTAAGTATGGATTGATTTGGCATTTCCAATCCCCCATAAGATCCTTAGCTATTCTGAATCTCCCCTCCTTCCTAACCTACTTCCATCTTCCACATCTTATCATTTCCTCTACTAGAATATGTTAGAACATAATTATGTTGATCTAGCCCTAAATAAAACCCGTATATACAAGTGTTAAATATATCAACCATGCTTCCACAACAAGCCACCAATAATGACCATCACACACCTACGTGGGCATGGTTTAGCATGACCCTCCTATGAATTTGTATTTTTGAGGATAAAAGATGGGTAAGACCTCTAGCCCTCCTGCTAGAACTAGGGCCAACCTCCTTTTAAGACAATATTAAAATGTTGTTGTGGTTATTTGATCCACATCATCGAGTAATCAATTTAGGAAGATATGCTTCTTATAAAACTTATAGTTTCACATATCATAACAGTGTATCAAACCAATATATAAATAATAAATCAATGTTTCATAGCATACAATATTCTTTCAATGTCCACAAAATTTCTATCACTTTAGTGCCACAATTATCAAGCTATCACTTAGCCCATTTAACTTGCAGGTTAGTTTAGCAAAACACAAGATAATGCATAACCATATAACTATCTACATGTGATTACCAACAAATGGCATAAACAAGTTAGCTCATTTGTCATATGAATGGTACCTATTGATTCATTACAACATATAATTCAAAGTAGCATCCATACAATACAATATTTCATTTAAATTTGTATGTTTAGAGTATATTAGACAACAACCATCATTAATAACATAAATAGTAAAATTAAAAATAGCTTCCACATATAGGTAGATCCATATGTCCATATGTTATATCTCTATCATTCTAATTTAATTCAACAAATAATAAGACAAGTACTACAAAATATATCATAATGCAATTTAGACGCCCAAGACAAAATGGGGTGTTACATACACCCACCTTTTGAAAAATCTCATCTCAAAATTATAGTTAAAAAAGTGTGGAATGATCTCAATGCATGGACTTTTTTTACTCATAGGTAGTAGATCTTGGGCTATACTTGTCCCAATGGACCTAAACCTAGAAAACTAGTGGTGTCTAATTTGTTGAACCCTATAGTCAAATTCATGTAATGGTTCAACCAAGATGGTTCCCTCATTCAAAACCTACAATTCCTTCCATTTAAGTTTATGAGTTTGATTAGCTACAAAATGTCGTAATATAAATACATGAAAAGCATAATAAATTTTATGCAAGGGGTATAGTGGTATAAGATGATAGGAATTAGTCCAATTCTTTCCCAAATTTTAAATATCCCTATAAATCAAGTGTTGAAGTCCGAAATTGTCCTCTTTTTGACAACCCTTTTTCCTTCCTTTCCATCTTTTTCCATAATTGTTCTATTGCAGTCTCAAGCTAAAAGGTCATATTAGACATTGTCAAACATCCAAAAAGGTATCAATCATCCATGATTTATAATTTGTTGTCTCTTTATGAAGTTTAATTTAAACATTCCTATAGCTACTAAATCACATTCATTCTATAACTAACCAAGAATTCTATAACTATCTTCATGGTTAGATAGGTTCTAGTACATTAGAGAATGAATAAAAGGCATAGGAAGATAGAAAATGGTCAATACATGGATATCCACCTATCTTGGCAATATGGAAAGTCACATGGCCCAAGAGATTTGGAAGTCAAACTAGAAGTCAACTCTAGTTATGACACTCCAAGGATGAGTAGACTTTGAAGGCATTTTGTGGTGGGATCAAGCAAGCGTGGAAGTGACCGAGCAGTGTTCGAAGCTGACATGTCTGATTAAATATCTCGTGATTTTCTCTTTCAATAGAAAGTAGTGAGAAGAAAGATTTTAATTTAGCTTTTACTTCTTAGTTGTTAGATTAGCAAAGTTACCTCTCGGCCTATGACTCTTAAGACAATTATTTAATAAGAGAGTATAAAAATCGCTGAGGCGAGGCTATGGACAATTATTATTGTTGTTAATTTCTGCAATCATTTGTGTTGAAGACTTTAACATATAAATACTATGTTTCTTCGTGACCAATGCATGGCTAAGTGATTTGATATTTAATTACACACTTGCACTCAATAGGAGGCCCCCATGGAGAGCTATAAGACTAGAATATATTTTGATTATGTTTGTTGCAATTCATTTGATAAAAAAACTCTTTTTTTCACTGTAGTTTGTTGATGCTTTTAAATGGTATTTTGTCCATCGATTTTTAGTTTAATTTTCATTACTTTTAATAGGCTGAGCGCTCATAAAATACAAAAATATTTGATTTTCATAGTTCATTCCATTCAACATTTTCATTTAGTAATTCAGTTGATTTCTGTCAGTGATTTCGTGGATGATGGATAGAGAAATTTTGAAGTATAACTGCACACACTAGTAATCCTTTGAAGTTATAGTTCAATTTGATATTTTGTTGAAGAAGTATGGTTTCCATTTATTTCTTTTTGTCAAGAAGAGTAGAATTTCGAATAAAGTAGTTAGAATGTTTTGATTCCTTGCAATTAGAATTAGAATTTCCATTCTGCAATTAGAATAGATTTCTCAATTCAGTACCAATTAGAATAAGTTGTGATTTTCATTGTAGTTCAGTTCAAATAGAATAATCTTGAATTCATGTTGCAATAGATTAAAATTCTAGTTCAGTTCAGTAACTAGAATCTTGATTTAAATCTTGCCTTGAAGTTTAATTTTCTTTGAAAAGAGTAATTTTAATGGAAAGAACATGTGTGTGGGAATACTTTGAGTTGATTTAACCTCATTCATATTTAGATCAATTTCATATTTTAAAACCAAAAATAGAACTCCTAGCATATATTGTGCACATGCACTTCATAAGTACACGAACCTTGGTTGACAATTAATGAAGTAATTTAACCATCAATTAAATTACCCAACATTTTGATGTTGTTTCCGAGGAAGTGTATATAGGATTTCTTTTTTGGGTTTGCATATCATCTTAGATGCATTCAATCCTATAGATGCATAATTAAAGCATGATAAAAATCATTTAGAATGCATGAATAGAGAAAGGGATTCTAGGGGTAGATTTGTAAGTAGAGGTAGAGGACAAAGTTCAATACCAACATCACCACTCACTTCCGCTAGACCACATAGTGCCACACCATCCACTGACACTCGCATTCCATCCATAACAGGTAGACATAGACTTCTTAAGGTGCATAGATCTGAAATCCAACCTAGGGATTCACCAACTTCTTCCACTGAAGTTGTAGTTGAAGAACCTACATCCCCAACTAAAGGAGTAATATTTCTCTCTTCAACTGGAGAACAACTCTTAGGACAAGAGTTAGAGGTACCTAGTGAAGAAGAGGAAGTTTATTCTGAAATACCATTAGTAGAGGAACTAGAGGAAGAGCTAGATAATCCTATTATTGAACCTTATATTAGCTTTGAAGAATCTACAATGGCAGGGGAAGGGGAAGGATAAGTACACAATGTAAATGGTGAACTTAGGATTGGAGGTGGAAGAGGCAGAGGAGGAAATAGAGGACAAGATCCATATGGATTTCCCATCTTTGATGAAGATGCCACAACCACAATGAAAAATATCTCACCTTATATACTTCAAAATCCATCTTGGGCACAAGGTTGGCAGAATTATTATGGAAAAAATCCTTAATATCCTCAATTCCAACAAACTTATCTCCCTTACCCACCTCAATATTACCCTCCTCAACCAAACCAATCTCCTCAATTCCAAGCCCAACCACCAAATCAACCACTCCATTTCCTAAAAAATCCAATCAACTACCTGCTCAACCACTCCCAAATCCAAATAATAAAAATCAACAAGTTGTCTACAATATAGAAGGTCAAAATTTTCAAGCTTGTATGATAGCCCCATTAGGTCTAAATGATGTTCAACTTAGATCTGGTAGGGTTTTGCAAAACAAGTCACCACTAGTTGTCATCCAAAAATCTAAAGAGGATGAGGTTCTTGAAAAAGAAACACTTCTTGATCAAGAAAAGACTCCTCCAAAGGAATATGTTCCTATACATTTGAAGGATGACCAAATAAACCCAGCTCCTATAGTTCCTCTAGTAGAACAACCTTCTATTTCCTTACAAGATCCACCTTTTCCTGAAAGGCTCAAAATTGATAAAGGAATAGAAAGGCAAATTGTTTTACCGGAATATGATATGCTAGATGAACTAAAAAATGTTTGCATCAAAATTCCTTTGCTCCAAGCTATAAAGGAAATACCAATATTTGCAAAAACCATTAAGGAGTTATGCATTAGAAAACCAGGAAGGAAAAGAAAAGATGTCAAGAAAATCCAATTGGTAGGAAAAATTGTTGATATTATGATGGGGAAACCAATAGTTCAAAAATATCTAGATCCAGGTAGCCCTATTGTAAAAATTCACATCAATGGTATCGAAATTCCAAACACCTTGATTGATTTAGGGGCATCCATCAATATCATGAGCAAACAAACTATGGATCAATTGAAGCTTCCCAATCTTCAATATACCCCTACATTATTACAATTATCAGATAGATCTGTTATCAAACCAGATGGTATATTGGAAGATGTGTCTCTCTTTGGATTCATGGGAGTATCCTATTGATTTTATGATTTTAACTCCTAAGAATAATTTAGGAGGACATCCATTGATCATTAGTAGATCTTGGTTAGCTACAGTTGATGCATTCATAAGTTGTAGATTTGGTAATATGCATATTTCTGATGAAAACTTTAATAAGAAATTCACATTGTATCCACCTGCAAAAATAATAACTAAAGTAGAAAATGAAGTCAAGATAAACGATGATAATGAAGACTTGATGATATTCAACGAGTATTTACTCTTTCACAAATAGATGAAGAAGATAAATTAATAAATTTATTGAATGGTAATGATTCTTCTTCATACTATACAAAAGATCAAAGTTTTCAAGCACAATGTAATATTGAATATATATCATCTCATCGAATGAATTTGCATTCTGTGGAAAAGTTTGGCAATTATCTAGTAGAAATATTTCCAAGCGAAACATTAAACAACAATAATAACTTGGAATATTTTTAAAAGAGAAAATTGGTAAAGATGCTATAAAAGCATTCCTCTACTTATGCATGGGAATATATTAATATGAAAGGAATTGATCCCAAAAATTGTATGCATCATATTTATATTCAGAAAAATTCCAAATATGAGAGAAATTGTTGAGGAATTACAAAATTTACATAATGTGAATTTCATTTATTCGATATCATACATTCAATCGGTATCACCTTTGGTGATTGTTCCAAAGAATAATGGAAAATGGAGAGTGTGTATTGATTATAGGGAATTGAATAAAGCTACTTTGAAATATCATTTTCCACTACCTTTTATAGATCAAGTATTAGATACCTTAGTAGGGAAGAAATATTTTTCATTTCTTGATGGTTTCAGTGGGTATAACCAAATCCAACTGGCACCAAAAGATCAAGACAAAACAACCTTTACATGTCCATGGGGAACATATTCCTATAGGGTACTTCCTTTCGGATTATGTAATGCACCTGCAACATTTCAAAGAGCAGTTTTGGGTATCTTTTTTGATCTAATTCATGATTGTGTGGAAGTTTACATGGATGACTTTACTGTTTATGGAAATAATTTTGAAGAAGCTCTTGAAAAATTAGAAAAAGTTCTCATTAGGTGTAAAGAAGCAAATATTTCATTAAGTCATGAGAAGTGTTTTATGATGTTTAATGAGGGAATTGTTTTAGGCCACCATATTTCAAGTGATGGAATTAAAGTGGATACATCTAAGGTAGAAGTAATTTCTAAAATTTCAATTCCTATTTGTCAAAGAGATGTTAGAAGTTTTCTTGGTTTCACTAGTTATTATAGAAGATTCATAGAAAATTTCACAAAAATAACCTCTCCACTTTTCAAACTTCTTACAAAAGATTTCAAATTTGTTTGGAATTCTTACTGCGAGAAAGCATGTGAGACATTGAAGCATAAAGTCACTAAAGCACCAAGTTTAAGAGGGCCTAATTAGTCTATTCCTTTTCACATTTCAAATGATCTTTCAGATACAACTTTAGGAGTTGTGCTGGGATAGAAAGATCTAACTCCTTATGCTATTTATTACACAAGAAAAAAATTGACTCCTACAGAGTTAAATTATATTGTAACAGAAAATGAGTTTTTAGCTGTTGTGCATGCTATCAATAAGTTTTGACATTATATCACCAGTGAAACTTTCATTCATACAGATTATTCTTCTATTATATATCTAATGAACAAACCAACTACTAATGGTAGAATTACAAGATGCTTGTTATTATTGCAGGAATTCAATATTACTATTCTTGATAGACCAGGAAAAGAAAACATAGATGTTGATTTCCTTTATAGAATGCAAAATAACAATAGTGATGTTCTTGTAAAGGATAATTTTCCAAACGAATATCTTTTTGCAATATCTACTAAAACTCCTTGGTTTGTAGATATTTCTAATTATTTGGCTACAGGAAAATTACCCCTGCAATTCTCAACCAAAGAGAAGCAGAAAGTTATCAAATCCAGTGCACCTTATTCTTGGATAGATGGAGAACTATACAAAAACGGACCCGAACTAATCATCCAAAGGTGTGTTCGATAAAATGAAGTACCAGAAATATTGAAATCTTGTCATGATGAACCATGTGGAGGACACTTTGCTAATAAAATAACTTCTTACAAGATCCTTCTTTTAGGATATTATTGACTTTCTCTTTTCAAGGATGCCAAAGAATGTCAAAATATGTGATAATTGTCTTACCTCTTTGAGAATAGATGTGGCGACTACATTGTCACACGGAATGAGTCGTTCTTACGGACAAGACCGACCTCCCTAGTATCTAATGATATCTAGTGACAAGCAAGCCAACCAAATTCTATCTTTCTCTAAATATGAAATTTATAAACAAAGGCAAACAAGTGTTTTAGGCGTACCTTGGGTCCAATGCAAGTTTGTGGAAGCCTCGCTCCTTTGATCCAAATGAGCTCCCTTGTAGCGAATCTGCAAACACAAACAAGCACACAAATTAAATAGCACCTGAAAAGCCAATATAATAAAGCATACTTATCATGATGATCAAGGAATTCATGAAACAAATCACATAAGACAATTTGTTGAGAAAAATGAATCTGATTGTATTAATTCAAATCAAAGAAGAACTTTACAACCTGTGCCTTGATGATGTACAAGCTCCTCCAAGGGTCCAATAAGAAGTCTCCTCTACTTTGACAAGTTTCACTCTCTTCCCAATGAAGCCAAAAGGTATGTGATCTCTCCTCTCAAGCTTAACTAGGAAGTCTCAATTCCACCAGCATTTACCCTAAAAAATGTTCAGCTTCTAACCTCTCTAGCAACTAGCCCAATGCCTTAATTTATAGTGCAATGGAGGGAAGTTACTAGGTCCACTTTCAAAGGGATAAAGCCCTCATTCAAAGGGATAGCTCCTCTCATCAAGGGATTAGCTCCTTCACTTTTGGGATGCATGAACCACCTAGGAGCGAACCATCCACGTCAAAATTCCTTCTAGAATCATCTAGAATTAACCCAAAGTGAGTTTTTAAGAATAAACTTGCACCTTTTTGACTTTCACAGGGGTCCGCACCCACTCCTTTAGAGACAGAGCGGGCAGGTCCGCAGGTAACACGAACAAAGGGTGCGGGACTGCAGGCAACAGTGAGAGAAAGTGCAGAACCAGAGCTTTAATGATTTTTAAGGTCTTTCTCTCATTTTCAAAGCTTGACATGAAGAGCTGAGGTTTGAGACTTGCTTAGGAGGACAGTATGAATGATGATAGACCCATACTGACTGCAAATAGTCATGGTGACAATATTTTGTGTAACATACATGACTCTAAATTGTGTTACATTGAGGCTCGAAGGCCTATTTATTGTTGAGAAACAATGGAAAACCATAAACATCCAAAAACCTAACCCTAGGAGATGAAACACCAAATTGTGGGCCCAGTTTCGGGTAAATTGGTACATCAACTATCCGAGGTCATAACTTTGGCATACGATCTCCGTTTGATGCGCACAATATCTTGTTAGAAAGATATATCCAAGAACTACAACTTTGGGATGAGCATCATTTGTCCATGCACCCGTGTTGCTCCTAGATTTCCCAAAAAACGTCATTTAGGGCCTCAAAACGACTCTCGAAGTTCACGACCCGAAAAACAGCTAAAAATAGTAAATTGTGCTACAATTACGGAAACTGAAAAACCGAAAGAGACAGTTTTGGGGGTCCAAGTGGGATAGGTGGTGGCCACCAACATCCACCTGGATCATTCCTCCCCCTTAGGAAGCAATGGTCCCCATTGCGTTGAGTTCCTCCATCTGCTGAACTTGGTCCCTTGTGAGTTGTTATGCAATCTCAGATGTGTCTAGTAATGGTGGGAAGCATGGTCGAGGGTGGTACACATTGAACACTTGGTGCAGGCGAAGGAATGAGGGAATTTTGTGCTCCAAAGCGTTGTTTCCCACAGCGTTGGTAATGGTGCAAGGACCATGTCGGAATGGTCTGAGCTTCTGATGGGTTCCGGTAAGGCGTTCTTTCTGTCGATGCAACCAGACTTTGTTGCCACCTGAAACATGTGTGGTACCCCTGTGGGTGAGGAGAAGTTTTTCCTGTGTTATTTCATGTCCGTATCCATCTGCTGCTGCTGCTGCATGGAGGAATCCTTCACGGGGGTCATGGATGTGGCGATGATCTTCCCCTTACTTTGGGAGCGAACCAGACAGAAAATGAATTTCCTCGTCTGGGAGATGAGCTTGTTCCATTTCTTAGCATTGATCAAAGAGGTGGCAGTAGGTGGGGCTACCTCCGGTATCCTGTATAATGAATTACACAAAGAAATAATGACAGCGCAAGGCCTTGACTCATACACAGCATGTCACCTCCATAAGTATGGCTAGCCTAATAATACATCACAAACATCCAGAGGTGCAACATCATACAATACCTCGCCTGTGAAGGGTTTGATGTTGTAGGGAAGGTGACATTGCTGGCGAACTCGGAGATCTCGTCCTTGGTGAAGCCATCCGATGTTATATGGTTGCGGGTGTGGTATGGTCTGTAGTCCCAACCACTTCATGACCTCTACTAAAATGAGGTTCTTTTGGTTGCCACTATTGACAATGAATTGCAGTGGCAAACCCTTCACCCACGTTAGTGAGTGGAAAAGACGCTCCTCCTCCTCTGGATCTTCGGGCTCATTCTTCTGGATCTTAGTGGTGGCAACAGTGGCGCTGGGCTTCGCGTCAATGATATTCTTCCATTTGTCATTCCCCTTGTCGGGTTCTGACTCAGGGTTAGAACATGCATCTGATTCGGAAGGCTTCAACTCGGCCACCAGCGATTGCTTGGTCCGACACTCACTTGTGTTGTGAGTGGGGCTCTTATGGAACTCACATCACTTTCCTGTGTCCTTCTTCGACTTCGTGGTGTTGTTCTTTTCTTGTGGCTTCGATAGGTTTTCTTGGGTTGCCCTGTCTTATCTTTGTTCTTGGTTCTACAATTTGGGGAAGCCTTTCCCTTGCTTCGGATTCGCAGATCCAAAGTCTCGCTTCTTTTGTTTGAACTTTTGCTCGATTTTGACAACGTATTGGTACGTCGTGCCGAGTGAGGAGATGTTCAGGAACTCCATCTCTTCTTGGATGTATCTGTGTAGGCTGTCGTGGTATTTGAGTACCAAATGTAGCTCAGAGTCCTTGACACCCAACTGTTGAGCCCTGAAACTACATCTCTTCTACACACTTTCCTAGACTTTTTCCCCTCACCAATGCCTCATAATCTATCAAAGATCATTACATATTGATTTTGAGAGTGCATTTAAGTGGTTTTCTAACTATATTTTTGTGTTTTCTATTTGACTTAGATTTTGCTCATCAGCTGTGGAATGCAACCACTTTCCGTAGCTGACTTGAGATTCCGCAGCTTTTTTTGTTGATCTCTAGGTTACATGTGTCAATAAGTAAAACAAGGCACATGGGCAGTTCAGAAATGATCTGGACATGGACCAGGTCCTATTGGTTTAGCCAGATTCATAGAGGAAAGCCTTGGTCAAACGGTGGTCAAACGAGGAGTTCTACGACAAACAGGTCTCTGTTTTCAACACGTGAAGGGTCTGAGACCGTTCCTAGATCCATGGATTCATTTTGACAGCTGTAGACTGCCTCCATGATGCAAATCCAATAGCCACCTTTTGGTAGATTGAATGATCATGGCAACCAACACGCTAAGCTCATGGGTGTTGTCTTTTTACGTGTCCTCTGCTGAAGGTGTTCCATAGGAAAAATAGTTATGTAATTTCCTTTATAAATAACACGTTTGCAAACGCATGTAGCTAGTTTTTTATGTAGTCTTGCTGTTAGTTCATGTACTATGCCGTGACATTGGTCCTACTATTGTAACAAGAGGATCCTTCCTCTGTTTTGCAATATAACAAGACTCTGTTTTATATGACTGTGTGAGCGTAATTTCGGACTGATAGTGTGTTAACCAAGGCCGTGCAGAGGGCCCCTGTTGGCTAAGGTTTCGTTTCTTTATTTCTGTAAAGTTTTTATATGTTTTTGTCTTATTTCCATTGCAGATATTTCATAGTTTGTTCACCTGTGTATATTTCATATTTTAGTTATGGTGTTAATGTTTCATTCCTGTACATGATTTTCCAAGCATTGTATATTTTTGCTAATACTGATCGGTGTGTTTCAGGATAGGCTAGGCTCAGGCATTTTCATACAATTTTTGCAATAAATAGTGACATGATATTGGCCTCTCTGCTGACTTTGTTTCTCTTAGCTTTCAATTTCGGTTATGCTTTGATTTCAGTCTTATTCATTTGTTGTTGATAGTTAGTTTAGATATCAAATTCTTCATGTCATTTAACGTTATCTCCAGATCCATGGCTTAAGCCTGAAAAGCAACTTGGCGAGCTATCAGATTATGAGTGAGGTGATTTGACTTTACTTTCATTTATGCAATTAGATATCAATTCCTCATGTTATTGACGTTATCTCAAGAGCCATGGCTTAACCCCGAAAAGCTACTTGGCGAGCTATCAGACTATAAGTGAAGTGACTTGATTTTATTTTCATTTGCAAGTAGGTAATTTAGATATCAATTCCTCATGTTATTGACGTTATCTCCAGAGCCATGGCTTAACCCCGAAAAGCTACTTGGCGAGCTATCGGACTATAAGTGAAGTGAATTGGTTTTACTTTTATTAGTTTGCAATTTTTGATTTGTTTGAGTGCAATAGCTTAACTTTTATTTCTGTATTTAGATGAGTAGCAGAGATAGTGATTTCATGATCAGTAGTTTATCATTTGTTTGATTTGAATAGCTGCACATTTACATTCTTGTTCAAGTACTAATTTCATCACTAGTATGTTTTGAGATCCTCTGAAGTGTTAAGCTCTGGAAGTCATCATAAAGGACATAATTGCCTTAAAATCTATATCCATACTTGCCTTCTAAAGTATTCTTAAAACTTAGGAATAGGATTTCCATTCGCATTAGGAGACAAACCAAGATAAAACCCCCAAAAACAAAATAAAATTGAAAACAATAAAAAGTAAGAAAGAGGTTGTCTTGCACATATAGTGCGCCACACTTCATCAGTTTACGACTCCCGGATTGATAATTAATGTAGCAATTTAGGACATACTAAATTGACTAAACATTTTGGTGCTGTTGCTGGGGAAGTGTAACTAGGTAGCCAATCTCTTACAAAAAAAAAAAAGGAAGGGAAAAATTGATAACTTCTTGAAGTATGCTCTCCTCTTGCACCTAGTGTGATCTGGAGGATCAGAAAAGAGAGTTATTAGTTCAATAATTTCTTGATTATGCTCTCTTCTTGCACCTAGTGTGACCTGGAAGATCAGAAAGAGAATTATTAGCCCGACTTAAAAAATAATAAAAAATAATAAAAAATGACATGCATAGAGCAAGAGATTCTAGGGGAAGGTTTATAGCTAGGGCCAAAAGTTCGATTTTCACAACTCCAGCTACTTCAAGGCATAGACAAGATACACCTCCATCTCTGACTCATACTCCTAGCCTTAGAATTCCTGGAATTCTAGGGGCAACAGCTGAATTAGGAGATTCTCCTACACTATCTACTAAATCTGATCTAGGAGAAGAACCTTTCTTCACTTCTACAGGGGAACATATTGTAATCAAAGAAGTAGAATCACCTGAAGAAGAGGGAAAGGGAGAAACTCTCTCTCGTTCACCATTAATAGAAGAACTAGAAGACTTTGAGGAAACTATCATGACAGAGGAAGTAGTAGATGGATTTGGAGGAGGGGGTAGAGGTAGAGGAAGAGGAAATAATGGAGGAGGTAGAGGTAACAATGGGGGAAATAGGGAAGGAGATAACTCATTTGGATTCCCTATAGCCGATGAGGAAACTCATACAACAATGAAAAACATTTCACCATCTATCCTCCCAAACTTTTATGGGTTGTGATGTGAGGATCCTGAAACATATCTATTTGAATTTGAAGTCTTGTGCCGAACCTATGACTATATGGAAGACTCTCAAAAACTCAAACTGTTTCCTTCAAAATTGAAAGAAGCTGCTTTGAAATGGTTCATGGGATTAGTCACTCAATCTATTAGGACTTGGAATGATATGAAACAAACATTTTTGGATAGATACCTGGATTATTATATGTCCACCAATCATAAGGATGAGGTACTCAAGATGATGCAAAAAGAAGATGAAAACTTGGAGGATTTACTTGAAAGATTTCAATACAACTTAAAGAGAGAAAAAATGAGTAATTTAGATGAGGAAACCTTGAAAGCCCTTCTATTGAAAGCCATTAGAGATGAATGGATAGATATTTTAAACATGATGGGGAAGGGAGACGTTTCTCAACTTCCACTTCGTGATATGGCAGAACTATGTGTCCATCTCTCAAGGGGAAAATCTAAAACTGGAAAAGGGCCGAGAGATCCTTCTCTTATTAGAGCAAACAAATTTGCAACTGGATCAGTAAGTAGGGCAGAGATTGGCAATATGCTTGATGAGTTCAAAACTGATATTCTAGGGAGCCTTAGTGAACAACTAGACACCCTTAAAATACAAAACAAGAAGAAAGTAGAAGCTGATGCCTTGGCCATATTTTGTCCAAAATGTAGAAAGAAACATGCTCTAAGGGAATGCCCCTTGGATGCAAAAGTTGTAGAAACATGTATGATTTGCTCAGAAAGTCATGAGACCAAGGATTGTCCTTCAATTCCTGGGCTCAAAGTTGTCTTTCAGGAAGATCCAAATTCAATAGAGTCTCTTTGTTTTGTTTCAAGAAGACCGTGGCAGGGGCAACAAAATCAAGGATTTAACAATCCTATGAACTTTCAGCTCCCGCCAAATTGGAATTCTTGGTAACAACCTTGGCCCCAACCTCAAAGTCCATACCAATCATGGGCACAAGGGATGCAAAATCCTTATGGGAGATTTGCTCAATTTTATCAATATCCTCCATCTTTTCAAAATGAATAAAATCCACAACTTCCAAATCAAAACTCACAACTTTCATTGCCATTTCCACAACAACAACCTTCTCAACAAAATCCAAATTCTCAACTCTTGCTTCCATTTCAACAAAAGACAAATCAACTACTAGCCTAGCCATTGCCAAATCCCAACAACAAAAATCCTCAGAATGCTTACATGGTAGAAGGACAACATTTTCCTACCTATATGATTGTTCCTCTTAATGATTTTCAACTTAGATCTGGTAGAGTTTTTGAAAAACCTTCTATATATGTTCAAGAGCAAGGTACCTCTGAGGAGGATTCTCTTAAAGTCAATAAAGGTTCTGAGGAAGCATCTCTTCAAAACCCAATCATTCAAAAAGAAAAAGAAAAAGAGTCAACCCCCACAACTCCTATAGCTGAGCAACCTGCATCTTCATCCATGCCTCCTTTCCCTGAAAGATTACAAATTGACAAAGGGGTGGAAAAACAAATCTTGTTGCCTGACTATAATTTTCTAGATGAATTAAAGAATGTCTGTATCAAGATTCCCTTGCTACAAGCCATTAGAGAGATTCCTATTCTAGCAAAAACAATAAAGGAGTTGAGTCTCAAAAGATCAGGAAGGAAACCAACAAATACAAGAAGAATCCACCTGGTAGGAAAAATTGCAGGTATCATGATGGGAAAAATTACCATGCAGAAGCATGTGGATCCAGGTAGTCCAATTGTCAAGACACATATAAATGGGATAGAAATTCCAAACACTTTGATTGACTTAGGGGCTGTTATAAACATTATGAGTAGACAAATTATGGAACAACTTAAACTTCCTAATTTTCTTTTTACACCCACCTTACTGCAACTTGCAGATAGATCAATAATCAAACCAGATGGTGTACTAGAAGATATTTCAGTCTCCTTAGATTCTTGGGAATATCCAGTAGATTTCATGATTTTGACTCCCAAGAGTAATTTAGGAGGGCATCCACTCATCTTAGGAAGACCTTGGCTAGCCACAACTGATGCTTTCATTAGTTGTAGATCTGGGGATATGTATATTTCTGATGGTAGTTCGATAAAGAAATTCAATTTGTATCCTCCAGCAAAGGCAATTACAGAAGTAGGAGACAATGAATGGGTCAACGATGAAGATATTATACAACCTGTCTTTACCATCTCTGAAATTAGTGAAGATAGTCAAATTTTGAACACATTAGAAAATTTTGAAACATCTTCAGAATATGACCACACACAATTTCAGTTAGATTCTGATATTGAATATTTATCATCAAGAAAAATGTCTCTTTACTCTATGGAAGAGTTTGGTAGCTCTACCATTGAAATTTTTCCAGGAAAAACACTGAATATCAACAAAAATTTGGAAAAGTCACAACAGGAAGAGCTAACCAAAATCTTGCAAAAACATTCTACTACATTTGCATGGGAGTATACTGATATGAAAGGTATTGACCCTAAGACTTGCATCCATCATATCTATATCGAGGAAAATAATAGACCAATCAGACAACCTCAGAGAAGGATGAATCCAAATCTTAGGGAGATAGTGAAAGAAGAGCTCCAAAAACTACTCAATGTAAATTTCATTTACCCAATTTCAGATAGCCGATGGGTTTCTCCTTTGGTTATAGTACCCAAAAATAATGGTAAATGGAGGGTATGCATTGATTACAGGGAATTGAATAAATCAACTTTGAAGGATCACTTTCCTTTGCCCTTTATTGATCAAGTATTAGATATATTAGCAGGAAAAAAGTACTTTTCATTTCTGGATGGTTTTAGTGGTTATAATCAAATTCAGGTCGCACCTAAAGATCAGGATAAGACCACATTTACCTGTCCATGGGGAACTTTTGCCTATCAAGTGTTTCCTTTTGGATTATGTAATGCACTCGCAACATTCCAAAGAGCAGTACTAGGAATTTTTTCTGATCTAATCCATGATTGTGTAGAGGTATAAATGGATGATTTTACAGTTTATAGTGAATCGTTTGAAGAGGCATTAGAAAATTTGGAAAAAGTCCTTATAAGATGTAAAGAAACAAATCTTTCACTAAGCCATGAAAAATGCTTTATGATGTTTACTGAAGGTATTGTTTTAGGACATCATATTTCAGGGGATGGGATTAAAGTTGATAGATCAAAAGTTGAAGTCATCTCCAAGTTACCTATTCCAAATTGTCAAAAAGATGTTAGAAGTTTTCTGGGATTTACTAGATATTATAGAAGATTTATAGAAAACTTCACCAAAATAGCATCTCCACTCTTCAAACTGCTTACAAAAGACTGTGAATTCAAATGGGGTCCTGATTGCCAATCAGCATTTGAAACTTTGAAAACAAGAATATCTGAAGCACCTATCTTGAGAGGACCAAATTGGAAACTTCCTTTCCATATTTCTACAGATGCTTCAGATACAGCTCTAGGGGCTGTATTGGGACAAAAATATTTAGTTCCTTATGCCATTTACTATACCAGTAAAAATTTAACTCCCACTGAGTTGAACTATACTGTGACTGAAAAAGAGTTCTTAGCTGTTGTTCATGCAATCAATAAGTTCAGACATTATATAACAGGCTATGAAACTTTTATTCATACTGATCATTCTACAATTAGATATCTAATGAACAAACCCATTACTAATGGCAGAGTTACAAGGTGGCTCCTACTTTTACAAGAATTCAATATTACTGTGTTAGATAGACCAGGGAAACAAAACATAGTAGCTGATTTCTTGTCTAGGATTCATAATACTAAAAAAGATTCTCCTGTAGAGGACAAGTTTCTTGATGAATATTTATTTGCAATAACTACTAAGACTCCTTGGTATGCAGATATAGCTAACTATTTGGTTATAGGGAAACTACCTCCACATTTATTTCCTGGTGAAAGAAGAAAGATTATTCAGGAGAGTTCAAAATATTCATGGATTTCTAACGAATTGTTTAAAATAGGGCTAGATCTTGTGATCAGAAGATGTGTTAGGGAAGATGAGATGCCTGATATTCTCAAAGCATGTCATGATGAACCATGCGGCAGACACTTTGCTGACAAAAGGACAGCCTATAAAATCCTCTCAAAGATTAAAAACAATATGTCAAAAGATGTGACAGCTGCCAAAGAGTAGGGAAACCTACCCTCTCAAATGAAATGCCACTAAAACCATAGGTACTCATCAAACCCTTTGAAAAATGGGCTTTAGACTTCATTGGACCTATTAACCCACCATCTAAACAAAGAAAGTATATATTGGTATGTAATGATTATGTCACTAAATGGGTAGAAGCCAAAGAATTATTTTCTGCTACTGAGCATTCAGTTGTTAGTTTTCTTTATGAGGATATTTTTACTCCCTTTGGTGTTCCAAGATAAATTGTGATAGATTAGGGAGGTCAATTCACATCCAAACTGGTGGAGAAGCTGATGGAAGAGTATAAGGTCAAGCACAGAAAATCTACTCCTTACCATCCGTAAGCAAATGGTCAAGTGGAGTCTAGAAACAAAGTTATTTAAGGCATCATTACCACGACTGTTCATCTACACAGAAGAGATTGGGCAGAAAGGCTTCCTGAAGCCTTATGGGCCTACAGAACTACATGGAGGAATACAACAGGACATTCTCCCTATGATCTTGTTTATGGGAACGAAGTTCTGCTCCCCATTGAGTTCCAAGTTAGAACCTTCAAGATGGCAGTTCAATTGGAAATGGATCTATCAGAAGCCCAAAAGCATAGAATGGAGCAGTTGAATGAACTAGATGAGATCAGACAAGAAGCAATCATAAGAACTGATCTAGTTCAATATCAAAGAGCTAAGTGGCATGAAAAATACATCAAGGAGAAAAAAATTCAAGAAGGAGATTGGGCATTGCTATTTGATTCCAAGTTCAAATATTTCAAAGGTAAATTTCAGACTCATTGGCTTTGGGCCATATGAGATTAATAAAGTCTTTAGCAATGGAGCGGTAAGAATCAAAACCATTGATGAATATCAAACTCCTCTTATTGTGAATGGTCACAGATTAAAGATCTATCATAAGCCACTCTCAAAGGAGGAATTTTTCAAAATCTTTCAAGATAATTCTACAATAAGGCTGGTGAAGAAGAATCCTTCTTCTCCACCAGCCTAGTCTTTGTTCTTTTCTGTTTTATTAAAAAAAAAATTAAAATAAAATAATTTGTATAAGCCTGAAAACCAATCACTGATTGGCAGTCTTATATAGAAAATACAGGGTGAAAATCAGAAACTTCTGACGCCCTATATTTTCCAAAAAAAATCCCTCTCATTTTATTCATAGTTTCATGTCACTTCACTTCATTTCATTCCATTTCATCATCACATTTCGCCAATAAAAGCCCTTTCATGACCAGTTTTCATATATCATTCACTAAATCATCATTCATTTCCTTCCATCTCCATTCAGTCATATGTTCACTGTGTCAGTTTCCGCAGCTGAATTCTGTTTCCACAGCTAAAAACTGATTCCGCAGCTAACACTTTGTTATTCAGCACTGACAGTCAGATGTTAGCCAAATAATGATGAGAACCAAATGCAGGTATGACAAAGGAAAATATTTTGAAGATATAAAGCACCAGAAGCACCAATAGGAAGCAGCCAACCAAAGGTTAGTGGACAGAAGTGGTAAAATTATAAGGTATAAGCAAGATTCATTTCAAATAGCATTTTAAAGCACATTCTATATATTTATGAAACCACTAGCTCCATTATGTGCAATGATTTGCATTGATAGCTTTCATAACCGCTCCATGGAATTTACATAATTCCACCATGAACTTTGCATTAATTTTTAACGGCCTCATGATTCGCCTCCGAATTTAACTCGTGTTTAGTTGTACGTTGGCATTCCACCTGTTTAATCGGGTAATTATGAGGACATAATCTATTTGATCACGGCTCTTTCCTGCCGCACAAATCTGCAGTCATTTTGAGAACATGCTAACGCTTATTCCGCAGCCTTCTAGTTCAAAGTTCTGCCGGGCTCACTCTATTTCCATACTATCCCATTGAAGTTGCGTTTGTTATTTCTGGCCTGTTTACATAAGCCTCCGCTCCGTGAACTCATTTTCACTACCTGTTCTTTGCTCTTCCATTTACAACCACTGGTTTTTCTCCACAATCCTTCTCCATCTACCACTAACACAATCGTTTCACCTCTGTCAATCCATTACTCACAGTCCATCACTCACAGACGTATTTTAAGGCAGGAGGAAGGAATGGGCCTTCTACTAAGAGTAGAGCCGGACAGGCCTAAATTCATGGAGGGTTATCCACAATTGAAAAGCATATTAAGGAAGGCACGGTGGCTGCAGTTCATCCAGAAATTCAGAGGTCACAATAAAGAAGTCACGAAGAAATTTGCAAGGTCTTTTAATGACGTGGAAGTTGAGGTTGGAGATATTAAATTTTTAGTCACAGAGGCATCTATCGCAGTAGCAACGAAACTCCCACAGGAGGGGGAATGGTGGTTCAAAAACAAAAACTTTGATGAGAGGGCTTGGAGGATTATCTTACACAATCCAGGTATGGATATAACCATTTTCAAACGTGGAATCCCTGTCTCTTCTCTAGAGGAATTGTGGACTAGTTTATTATTGATAATCCAGAAGTTTATTACATGTGAAGGACGGTTTGGGTCCATGTACATGTACCACATCCAGTTGCTAATGAATTTTCTAGAAAATCAAACCATCAATTTGCCTTACTTTCTGTTGAATAGCCTGAAAAAGATGTCCATAACTGTACAAAAGAATCTGGATGACATAGAACCCCACCTTTACCATCACGGCCTTGTAAAAATTTTGATTGAAAAATAGTTGAAGGAAAGGAAGGATACTTGGGAATAGTTTTTGATTAGAAACTTCTTTCAGGATCCACCTGAAACACCCGAGAGTAGCTCAGCAAAGAAAAGTAGGAGAAGGAAAATGAGTGTGAACATTCAGGATACTCCTACTAACATAGCTAAAGAAACTAATAAGGAAGGGAAGTTGTCTAAAAGTAGGAAGGAAAGAACTGAGGTTAGGAAGCAAGGAAAACTAAAGGGGAAAAGAAATATTGAAGCTGTCTATCAAACCCCAGAACCTTCCTCAGAAGAGGATCAAATACTTTCTGAAAGACTAATTTACCTTCAGGAATAATCAGTTGTAGCAAAGAGAAAAGGGAAAGAAAAACATAGTGTGGAGAAAGGAGACACTAGCTCACAGAATCTAAGGAGTAGCTCCAGACTTAAAAGAAAACTGAAGAAAGTACAAACTAAAGGGGCCCACTTCATTGACTTAGGAGGGGAAACACCAGGGCAGTCTCCAGCAATCCCTCATGGCCGTAGCCCACAACATTCTCTTATTTCTCAACCAGATTTTGAGATCAGTCCTTCTCAACCAGAATTTGAGATCAGTCATTCTTAGCCAGATTTTGGGGATAGCCCAAGAAAGGCTACACCTGAGATAGATCCAACCCAGCAAGAAATGTATGATTTTTTTGAGTCGTTGGAGAAGACTGCCACAAATCAAGGCACTTCATCTACCCAGCCTAATACAACCCAGGAAGCTCTAATCCAATCACTAAAACAGGAAGTTTTTGAACTGGAAGTCCTGAATAGACACATCAAAAGAGAAAATGAAACATTGAAAGCATAGAGTAGGTTGGATAAAATTATTCATGACAACACTATGTTGCATCATGGGCTGTGGCAGAAGAAAAATAGGAAATTGAAGAAAAAGAACAGGAGGTTGAACAGAGCTCTTATTAACCTCAAATTCAGGTGCCTAATGAGAAAGCCTAGGATGACAGTGGTACCAAGAAAGAAGAAAAGAAGGTTGGATGTGTTAGTAGAGGCCTCATAACACATGAAATGAAGGGAGAATGGTCACAGTTTTGGTTGCATGAGGACATGGAACACTTTCACATTGGGGGTATGTTGAGCCCTGAAACTACATCTCTTCTACACACTTTCCTAGACTTTTTCCCCTCACCAGTGCCTCATAAGCTATCAAAGATCATTACATATTGATTCTGGGAGTGCATTTAAGTGGTTTTATAACTATATTTTTGTGTTTGCTATTTGACTTAGATTTTGCTCATCAGCTATGGAGTGCAGCCAATTTTCGCAGCTGACTTGAGATTCTGCAACTGTTTTTTTTTATCTCTAGGTTACATGTGTCAGCAAGCAAAACAAGGCACGTGGGCAGTTCAGAAATGATCTGGACATGGACTAGGTCCTATTGGTTTAGCTAGATTCGTAGAGGAAAGCCTTGGTCAAACGGTGGTCAAACGAGGAGTTCTACTTCAAACAAGTCTCTGTTTTCAACACGTGAAGGGTCCGAGACCATTCCTAGATCCATGGATTCATTTTGACAGTTGTAGACTGCCTCCACGACGCAAATCCAATAGCCACCTTTTGGTAGATTGAATGATCATGGCAACCAACACGTTAATCTCACGGGTGCTATATTTTTATGTGTCCTCTGCTAAAGGTGTTCCATAGGAAAAACAATTATGTAATTTCCTTTATAAATAACGCGTTTGCAAACGCATGTAGCTAGTTTTTTATGTAGTCTTGTTGTTAGTTCATGTACTATGTTGTGACATTGGTCCTGTTGTTGTAACGAGAGGATCCTTCCTCTGTTTTGCAATATAACAAGACTCTATTTTATATGACTGTGTGAGCGTAATTTCGGACTGACAGCGTGTTAACCAAGGCCGTGCAGAGGGCCCCTGTTGGCTAAGGTTTCGTTTCTTTATTTCTGTAAAGTTTTTATATGTTGTTGTCTTATTTCCATTGTAGATATTTCATAGTTTGTTCACCTGTGTATATTTCATATTTTAGTTATGGTGTTAATGTTTCATTCCTGTACATGATTTTCCAAGCATTGTATATTTTTGCTAACACTGATCAATGTGTTTCAGGATAGGCTAGGCTCGGGCATTTTCATACAATTTTTGCAATAAATAGTGACATGAGATTGGCCTCTCTGCTGACTTTGTTTTTCTTAGCTTTCAATTTCGGTTATGCTTTGATTTTAGTCTTATTCATTTGTTGTTGATAGTTAGTTTAGATATCAAATTCTTTATATCATTTAACGTTATCTCCAGATCCATGGATTAACCCCGAAAATTTACTTGGCGAGCTATTGGATTATGAGTGAGGTGATTTGATTTTACTTTCATTTCTGCAATTAGATATCAGGTTCTTCATGTTATTGACGTTATCTCCAGAGCCATGGCTTAACCTCGAAAAGCTACTTGGCGAGCTATCAGACTATAAGTGAAGTGACTTGATTTTATTTTCATTTGCAAGTAGGTAATTTAGATATCAATTCCTCATGTTATTGACGCTATCTCCAGAGCCATGGCTTAACCCTGAAAAGATACTTGGCGAGCTATCGGACTATAAGTGAAGTGAATTGGTTTTACTTTTATTAGTTTGCAGTTTATGATTTGTTTGAGTGCAATAGCTTAAATTTTATTTCTGTATTTAGATGAGTAGCAGAGATAGTGATTTCATGATCAATAGTTTATCATTTGTTTGATTTGAATAGCATCACATTTACATTCTTGTTCAAGTACTAATTTCATCACTAGTATGTTTTGAGATCCTCTGAAGTGTTAAGCTCTGGAAGTCATCATAAAGGACATAATTGCCTTAAAATATATATCCATACTTGCCTTTTAAAGTATTCCTAAAACTTAGGAATAGGATTTCCATTCGCATTAGGAGACTAACCAAGATAAAACCCCCAAAAACAAAATAAAATTGAAAACAATAAAAAGTAAGAAAGAGGTTGTCTTGCACATATAGTGCGCCACACTTCATCAGTTTACGACTCCCGGATTGATAATTAATGTAGCAATTTAGGACATACTAAACTGACTAAACACCAACTGTGTGCGAAGGGTATGAAAAATGTTTGTGAACTCTGGCACATCTTGGTCCCTTCCCTACCGCAGCGTGGTCCACTTTATGTCTTTGTCCTCATAGCTTTTGACAGGGTAGTATTGCTCCTTAATGGCATCCAGGAATGAATTCCAAGTGGGTGTGACTGAAAATAGTGAGCCCATACTTTCATCCTTTTTCTCATAGTAGGTTTCCCACTAGTCCTTGATGTGGGGGGCTGCTTTGAGAAGAGCGAAAATAATCTTTTCCTGACTCGAAAAATCATGAACAGAAAAATAACCTTCTAGCAGATTTAACCATTTATGTACGAAATCTGCATCTATTTGACCCTCAAATATGGGAATGTCAAAGTTAACTTGTACCTTAAAGGGTGTGGCGCTTCCAGAGTAGTTACTGGAAGTAGATGTGTTGCCCTTGGGTAACCGCTAAAGGATCTGGGAAAAGTTGTCCATCATTGCGTTCCTTTGTCACTTGAGGGCCTCTTCGAGAAAGATTTTCATAGGTTCTCCTACCCCCTCATCTTTCTTTTCATCTGCCATGGGAGGCCGTCGAGATTTGCAAGGCTGGTCTTTCAAAGGTTCGACCAGTTCAAGCCCTAACTCCTTATATCCCGACCTCGTTGGGGACATGCAAAGAAAAACAGAGAAAGACCAAACCGCTCTGATACCACTGATCCAGATTTAAAAAGGAATGTAACAAATTACAGATATAACCATACATATAGAGATGCAGCAGAAATAATACTTCATTTCATTCCTGTAAAGTACTAAAATATGCTTACAAATATAAATGAAAATAAACTAGCTAGGGTGATGGTAGCTTATCTCTGAGAAGAGATGTGGCGGCTACATGCCTCTGAACTGTGTTAAAATGAGGCTTGAAGGCCTATTTATTGTTGAGAAGCAATGGAAAACCATAAACATCCAAAAACCTAACCCTAGGAGATGAAACGCCAAATTGTGGGCCTCGTTTAAGGTAAATTGGTACATCAACTTCCCAGGGTCGTAACTTTGGCATATGATCTCTGTTTGATGCGCACAATATCTCGCTAGAAAGATCTATCCAAGAAATACAACTTTGGTTAGGGAAAAATTTGTTCATGGACCAATGTTGCTCCCAAATTTCCAAAAAAACATCGTTTAGGGCCTCAAAACGGCTCCGGAAGTTCAGGACCCGAAAAACTGCTAAAAATAGTAAATTGTGCTACAATTACAGAAACTGAAAAACTGAAATATATAGTTGTGGGGGACCAATTGGGATAGATAGTTTCCACCAAAATCCACCTGGATCATTCCTCCCCCCGTAGGAAGAAATGGTACCCAATGCGTTGAGTTCCTCATCTGCTGAACTTGGTCCCTGGTGAGCTGTTCTGTAATCTCGGATGTGTCTAGTAATGGTGGGAAGCATGGTCGAGGGCGGTACACATTGAACACTTGGTGCAAGCGAAAGAATGAGGGAATGTTGTGCTCTAAAGCATTGTTTCCCACAACCTTGGTAATGGTGTAAGGACCATGTCAGAATGATCTGAGCTTTTGATGGGTTTTGGTAAGGTGTTCTTTCTGTCGATGCAACCAGACTTTATTGCCCACCTGAAACTTATGTGGTACCCCTGTGGGTGAGGAGAAGCTGTTCCTATGTTCTTTTATGATTGTATCTATCTCCTGCTGCTACTACGTGGAGGAACCCTTCGCGGGGGTCATGGATGTGGTGACGATATTCCCTTACTTTGGGAGCGAACCAAACAGAAAATGAATTTCCTCATCTGGGAGATGAGCATGCTGCATTTCTTAGCATTGATCAAAGAGGTGGTAGTAGGTGGGGCTACCTCCGGTATCATGTATAATGAATTGCACAAAGAAATAATGACAGGGCGAGGCCTTGACTCATACACAACATGTCACCTCCACAAGTATGGTTTGCCTAATAATACATCACAAACATCCAGTGGTACAACCTCACACAATACCTCGTTTGTGAAGGGTTTGATGTTATAGGGAAGGCGGCATTGCTGGCGAAATCGGAGATCTCGTCCTTGGTCAAGCCATCCGATGCTATATGGTTGCAGGTATGGTATGGTTTGTAGTCCCAACCGTTTCATGACCTCTGCTGAAATGAGGTTCTTTTGGTTTCCACTGTCAATAATGAATTGCAGCGGCGAACCCTTCACCCACATCTATGAGTAGAAAAGGCGCTCCCCCCTCCTCTGGATCTTTGTGCTCATTCTTCTGGATCTTGGCGGTGGCAATAGTGGTGATGGGCTCCGCGTCAATGATCTGCTTCCCTTTGTTATTCCCCTTGTCAGGTTCTGACTCAGGGTTAGAACATGCATCTAATTTGGAAGCCTTCAACTCGGCCACCAACGATTGCTTGGTCCGACACTCACTTGTGTTGTGAGTGGGGCTCTTATGGAACTCACACCACTTTCCTGTGTCCTTATTCGACTTCGTGGTGTTGTTATTTTCTTATGGCTTCGATGGGTTGTCTTGGGTTACCCCGTCTTGGCTTTGTCCCTGGTTCTACAATTTGGGGAAGCCTTTCCCTTGCTTCAGATTCGCAAATCCAAAGTCTTGCTTCTTTTGTTTGAAATTCTGCTCGGTTTTGACAGTGTATTGGTATGACGTGCCGGGCAAGGAGATGTTCAGGAACTCCATCTCTTCCTGGATGTATTTGTGTAGGCAGCCGTGGTATTTAAGTACCAAATGTAACTCAGGGTCCTTAATACCCAACTATGTACGAAGGGTATGAAAATATTTTGTGAACTATCGCACATCTTGGTCCCTTCCCTACAGTAGCGTGGTCCACTTTATCTATTTGTCCTCATAGCTTTTGACAGGGTAGTACTGCTCCTTGATGGCATCCCGAAATGAATTCCAAGTGGGTGCGGATGAAAATAGTGAGCCTGTACTTTCATCATTCTTCTCGCAGTAGGTTTCCTACCAGTCCTTGACACGGGGGGCTGCTTTGAGAAGAGCGAAAATAATTTTTTCTCGACTGGAAAAATCATGAACAGAAAAATACCCTTCTAGCAGATTTAACCATTTATCTATGGCATGTACATCTATCTCACCCTCAAATATGGTAATGTCAAAGTTAACTTGTACCTTAAAGGGTGTGGCGCTTCCAGAGTAGCTGCTGGAAGTAGATGTGTCACCCCTGGGTAGCCACTAAAGGATCTGGGAAAAGTTGTCCATCATCGCGTTCCTTTGTCACTTGAGGGCCTCTTCGAGCAAGATTTTGATAGGATCTCCTTCCCCCTCATCTTTCTTTTCATCCGCCATGGGAGGCCTTCGGTATTTGTGAGGCTGGTCTTGCAAAGGTTCGACCAGTTCAAGCCCTAACTCCTTATATCCCAACGTCGTTGGGGACATGCAAAGAAAGACATAGAAAGAGTAGACGACTGTGATACCACTGATCTGGATTTAAATGGGAACACAACAAATTACAGATATAACCATACATATAGAGATGCAACAGAAATAATACTTCATTTCATTACTGTAAAACACTGAAATATTCTTACAAACAGAAATGAAAATAAACTAGCTAGGGTGATGGTAGCTTATCTCTAAGAAGAGATGTGGCGGCTACATGCCTCTGAACTGTGTTACAATGAGGCTCGAAAGCCTATTTATTGTGAGAAACAATGGAAAACCCTAAACATCCAAAAACCTAACCCCGGGAGATGAAACGCCAAATTGTGGGCCCCATTTCTGGTAAATTGGTACATCAACATCCCGGGGTCATAACTTTGGCATATGATCTCCATTTAATGCACACAATATCTCGTTAGAAATATCTATCTGAGAAATACAACTTTGGGAAGAGAAACATAGGTCCATTGACCCATGATGCTCCAATATTTCCTGAAAAACATCGTTTAGGGCCTCAAAACGGCTCCGAAATTTCAGGACTCGAAAAACTGCTAAAAATAGTAAATTGTGCTACAATTACGGAAATTGAAAAACTAAAAGAGACAGTTGTGGAGGTCCAAGTTGGATAGGTGGTGGCCACCAACATCCATCTAGATCATTCCTCCCCCCTTAGGAAGCAATGGTCTCCATTGTGTTGAGTTCCTCCATTTGTTGAACTTGGTCCCTAGTGAACTGTTCTGCAATCTCAGATGTGTCTAGTAATGGTGGGAAGCATGGTCGAGGGCGGTACACATTGAACACTTGGTGCAGGCGAAGGAATGAGGGAATGCTGTGCTCCAAAGCATTGTTTCCCACAGCCTTGGTAATGGTGTAAGGACCATGTCGGAGTGGTCTGAGCTTCTAATGGGTTCTGGTAAGGCGTTCTTTCTACCGATGCAACCAGACTTTGTTGCCCACCTAAAACTTGTGTGGTACCCCTGTGGGTGAGGAGAAGTTGTTCCTGTGTTCTTTCATGACAGTATCCATCTGCTGTTGCTGTTGCATGGAGGAAACCTTCGCGGGGGTCATGGATGTGGCGACGATATTCCCCTTACTTTAGGAGCGAACTAGACAAAAAATGAATTTCCTCATCTGGGAGATGAGCTTGCTGCATTTCTTAGCAGTGATCAAAGAAGTGGCTGTAGGTGGGGCTACATCTAGTATCCTGTATAATGAATTACACAAAGAAATAATGACAGTGTGAGGCCTTGACTCATACACAACATGTCACCTCCACAAGTATGGTTGGCCTAATAATACATCACAGACATCCAGAGGTGCAACATCACACAATACCTCGTCTGTGAAGGGTTTGATGTTGTAGGGAAGGTGGCATTGTTGGTGAACTTGGAGATCTCATCCTTGGTGAAGCCATCCGATGCTATATGGTTGCGAGTGTGGTATGGTCTATAGTCCCAACTGCTTCACGACCTCAGCTGAAATGAAGTTCTTTTGGCTGCCACTGTCGACAATGAATTGCAGCGGCAAACCCTTCGCCCACATCTGTGAGCGAAAAAGACGCTCCCCCTCCTCTAGATCTTCAGGCTCGTTCTTCTGGATCTTGGCGGTGGCAATAGTGGTGTTGGGCTCCGTGTCAATGATCTACTTCCCTTTGTCATTCCCCTTGTCAGGTTCTCACTCAGGGTCAGAACATGCATCTGATTCGAAAGCCTTCAACTTGGCCACCAGCGACTGCTTGGTCTGACACTCACTTGTGTTGTGAGTGGGGCTTTTATGGAACTCACACCATTTTCCTGTGTCCTTCTTCGACTTTGTGGTGTTGTTCCTTTCTTGTGGCTTCGACGAGTTGTCTTGGGTTGCCCCGTCTTGGCTTTGTCCTTGGTTCTGCAATTTGGGGAAGCCTTTCCCTTGCTTCGAATTCACATATCCAAAGTCTCGCTTATTTTGTTTGAACTTCTGCTCGATTTTGACAGCGTATCGGTACGCCGTGCCAAGTGAGGAGATGTTCAGGAAATCCATCTCTTCCTAGATGTATCTGTGTATGCAGTTGTAGTATCTGAGTACCAAATGTAGCTTAGAGTCCTTGATTCCCAACTATGTGTGAAGGGTATGAAAATTGTTTATGAACTCTGGCACATCTTGGTCCCTTCCCTGCCTCTGCATGGCCACTTTATGTATTTGTCCTCATAACTTTTTACAGGGTAGTACTGCTCCTTGATGGCATCCCGGAATGAATTCCAAGTGGGTGCGGCTGAAAATAGTGAGCCCATACTTTCATCCTTCTACTCGCAGTAGGTTTCCCAGCAGTCCTTGACGTGGGGGGCTGGTTTGAGAAGAACGAAAATAATCTTTTCCTGACTGGAAAAATCATGAACATAAAAATACCCTTCTAGCAGATTTAACCACTTATCTATGGCATCTGCATCTATCTGACTCTCAAATATGGGAATGTCAAAGTTAACTTTTACCTTAAAGGCTGTGGCACTTCAAGAGTGGCTGCTGGAAGTAGATGTGTTGCCCCTGGGTAGCCGCTGAAGGATTTGGGAAAATTTGTCCATCATAGCGTTCCTTTGTCACTTGAGGGCCTCTTCGAGCAAGATTTTGATAGGATCTCCTGCCCCCTCATATTTCTTTTCATCCGCCTTGGGAGGTCGTCGAGATTCGCAAGGCTAGTCTTGCAAAGGTTCGACCAGTTCAAGCCCTAACTCCTTATATGCCGACCTCGTTGGGGACATGCAAAGAAAGATAGAGAAAGAGCATACCGCTCTGATACCACTGATCCGTATTTAAATAGGAACGCAACAAATTACAGATATAACCATACATATAGAGATGTAGCAGAAATAATACTTCATTTCATTACTGTAAAATACTGAAATATGTTTACAAACAGAAATGGAAATAAATTAGCTAGGGCGATGGTGGCTTATCTCTAAGAAGAGATGTGGCGACTACATGCCTCTGAACTGTGTTACAATGAGGTTCGAAGGCCTATTTATTATTGAGAAACAATGGAAAACCCTAAACATCCAAAAACCTAACCCTAGGAGATGAAATGCCAAATTGTGGGCCTCGTTTCGGGTAAATTCGTACATGAACTTCTTGGGGTCGTAACTTGGCATACGATCTTCATTTAACGTGCACAATATCTTGTTAGAAATATCTATCTACGAACTAAAACTTTGGGAAAAGAAACATCAGTCCATGGATCCATGTTTCTCCGAGATTTCCCAAAAAATGTCATTTAGGGCCTTAAAACGGCTTCGGAAGTTCAGGACCCGAAAAACTACTAAAAATAGTAATTTTGCTGCAATTACGGAAATTGAAAAACTAAAAGAGACAATTCTGGGGGTCCAAGTGGGATAGGTGGTGGCCAGCAACATCCACCTAGATCATTCCTCCCCCCTTAGGAAGCAATGAGCCCCATTGCGTTGAGTTCCCTCATCCGCTGAACTTGATCCCTGGTGAGCCGTTCTACAATCTCAGATGTGTCCAGTAATGATGGGAAGCATGGTTGAGGGTGGTACACATTGAACACTTGGTGCAGGCAAAGGAATGAGGGAATTTTGAGCTCCAAAGCATTGTTTCCCACAACCTTGGTAATGGTGTAAGGACCATGTCGGAATGGTCTGATCTTTTGATGGGTTTTGGTAAGGCGTTCTTTCTGCCAATGCAACCAAATTTGTTGCCCACCTGAAACTTGTGCGGTACCCCTGTGGGTGAGGAGAAGTTGTTCCTGTATTCTTTCATGATCGTATCCATCCGCTGTTGCTGCTACGTGGAGGAACCCTTCGTGGGGGTCATGGATGCGGTGACAATCTTCCCCTTAATTTATGAGCGAACTAGAAAAAAAATGAATTTCCTTGTTTAGGAGATGAGCTTGCTGCATTTCTTAACAGTGATCAAAGAGGTGTAAGTAGGTGGGCTACCTTCGGTATCCTGTATAATGAATTACACAAAGAAATAATGACAACAAGAGGCCTTGACTCATACACAGCATGTCGCCTCCACAAGTATGGTTGGCCTAATAATACATCACAAACATCCAGAGGTGCAACATCACACAATACCTCATCTGTGAAGGGTTTGATGTTGTAGGGAAGGCCGCACTGCTGGTGAAATCAGAGATCTCGTCTTTGGTGAATTCATTCGATGCTATATGGTTGCAGGTGTGGTATGGTCTGTAGTCTCAACCGCTTCATGACCTTTACTGAAATGAGGTTCTTTTGGTTGCCCTTGTCGACAATGAATTGCAACGGTGAACCCTTCACCCACATCTGTGAGTGGAAAAGATGCTCCCCTTCCTCTGGATCTTCGGGCTCATTCTTCTGGATCTTGGCGGTGGAAATGGTGGCGTTGGGCTCCGCATCAATGATCCGCTTCCCTTTGTCATTCCCCTTGTCAGGTTCTAACTCAAGGTCAGAACATGCATTTGATTTGGAAGCCTTCAACTCGGCCACCAGCGACTTCTTGGTCCAACACTCACTTGCGTTCTGAGTAGGGCTCTTATGGGACTCACACCACTTTCTTGTGTCCTTCTTCGACTTCGTGGTGTTGTTATTTTCTTGTGGCTTTGACGGGTTGTCTTTGGTTGCCCCGTCTTGGTTTTGTCCTTGGTTATACAATTTGGGGAAGCCTTTCCCTTGCTTCGGATTCGCAGATCGAAAGTCTCGCTTCTTTTGTTTGAACTTCTGCTTGATTTTGACAGAGTATCGGTACGCTGTGTCGAGTGAGGAGATGTTCAGGATCTCCATCTCTTCCTATATGTATCTATGTAAGCAGCCGCAGTATTTGAGTAACAAATGTAGCTCAGAGTCCTTGATACCCAACTGTGTGCGAAGGGTATGAAAAATGTTTGTGAACTCTGGCACATCTTGATCGCTTCACTGCCGCAACATGGTCCACTTTATGTATTTGTCCTCATAACTTTTGACAGGGTAGTAATGCTCCTTGATGGCATCTCGGAATGAATTCCAAGTGGGTGCGGCTGAAAATAGTGAGCCCGTACTTTCATCCTTCTGCTCGCAGTAGGCTTCCCACCAGTCCTTGACATGGGGGGCTACTTTGAGAAGAGAGAAAATACTCTTTTCCCAACTGGAAAAATCATGAACAGAAAAATACCCTTCTATCAGACTTAACCATTTATCTACGACATCTGCATCTATATGACTCTCAAATATGGGAATGTCAAAGTTAACTTGTACCTTAAAGGGTGTGGCACTTCCAGAGTAGCTACTGGAAGTAGATGTGTTGCCCCCGGGTAGCCACTGAAGGATCTAGGCAAAGTTGTCCATCATCACGTTCCTTTGTCGCTTGAGGGCCTCTTTGATCAAGATTTTGATAGGATCTCCTGCCCCCTCATCTTTCTTTTCATCTTCCATTGGAGGTTGTTGGGATTTACGAGGTTGGTCTTGCAAAGGTTTGACCAGTTCAAGCCCTAACTCCTTATATCCTGACCTCGTTGGGGACATGCAAATAAAGACAGAGAAAGAGCAGACCACTCTGATACCACTGATCCATATTTAAAAAGGAACATAACAAATTACAAATATAACCATACACATAGATATGCAGTAGAAATAATACTTCATTTCATTATTGTAAAATATTGAAATATGCTTACAAACAGAAATGAAAATAAACTAGCTAGGGTAATGGTTGCTTATCTCTGAGAAGAGATGTGGCGGCTACATGCCTCTGAACTGTGTTACAATGAGGTTTGAAGGCCTATTTATTGGTGAGAAATAATGAAAAACCCTAAACATCCTTTAACCTAACTCTAGGAGATGAAACGCCAAATTGTGGGCCTCGTTTTGGGTAAATTGGTACATCAACTTCCCGGGGTTGTAACTTTGGCATACGATATCCGTCTTATGCATACAATATCTTGTTGGAAAGATCTATTTGAGAAATACAACTTCGGGAAGAGAAACATTGAACCATAGCCTCATGTGGCTTCCAAATTTCCCAAAAACATCGTTTAGGGCCTCAAAACGGCTCAAGAAGTTCAGGACCCGAAAAACTACGAAAAATAGTAAATTATGCTACAATTATGGAAACTGATATATTGAAAGAGATAGTTGTGGGGGTCCAAGTTGGATAGGTGGTGGCCAGCAACATCCACCTGGATCAAGTTACTAGTCCTCGAAGCCTTGGGTGGAACAAATGCTTTGGAGTGCTGGAAGGCTTGGGTAGATACCAATCTAGTGATTGTTTTGGGATGTCTGATCGTGAGGTGGAATCATTGTTTGATGGGTTGAGGTGGTTTGGCCTCTGGAAGCCCTGGATGGTTTTGATTGATGTTTTTTATGAGATCCCACATTCATGCTTGGAATATGGCATGGGGGTGACTGGCTAAAGAGAGATTTGGCTCAACCATGTCTATGGTTGGGTGGTTCGTGGAAGTCCCGAACCTAGTTGGCCTTTGCATCATTAATATGAGGTTATTTCTCCTTGTTATTTCATGAGTATTATACTAGTTTATATGTGGATTATATGGTTGTTGTTTCCTTGGTATTTCTGTTGTTATTATGTTGTTTATGAATATGTATTATGACAGTGGCTATGTATGGATCTCATCATATTTTTACTTGTAAATGAATGAACAATGTATTTATGGCCTAATAGATGAAATTGCAACTAATGTGTTGAGGCATCAATGCTTCTAAGTGATTTTCAGATAAATATGAGACCCCTATGCCTAGTTCTTTTGTTAAGACCCGTAGCTTTCATATTTGTGACATGTTTGACGAAATGCATGTCATGGCTAGTAGGGGTCCAATCTAGTCCTTGTCAATGTTTTTGTGGATGTAAAATTGTCCTGTTGTGTAAATTCATTTTTGAGCCTGTCATTGAGTTCTTGGTAGTGACTTGGGCTCTAGGCCTGAAATAGTGTCACAAATCTCGGAGTTGCAGGCACAGGTCCAAGGAGAAAATCCCCTAGACACATGTATACCCATGTTTTGGGAGCGTATGGAGCCTCCTGGGCGCATGCTTGTCCATATCAAGGGAGCATATGGTGGTTTAATGGTCTAAAATATCAGGGGACCTAGGGCTGGTTACTTGAGTGGTTGAGATGGATCTTGGTAGTTTTATTACTGATGTGGAAGGTTTGTATGGTGTGTTTTCGTTGGTTCCACGTCCTTAATTGACACATAGAGAGTCTAATCATATCATAGTAATTTTTTGTCACATGTTTACCCCAGTTGGCTAGTTATTTGGGTACATGTGGGAGGGGGGTGTTACAGAGTGGTATCAGAGCATGGTTCACCCCTCAGACTGGATGGGTTGTGTGTTGGTCATACATTCATGTCAATTGCATATTTGTTTCTTGTGTTGTAAGACCATGTGATTGTTGCATTTGTATGGTATGGGTTATGGTTGCTATGAGGTTGCCATGGGAAGTTGATGGTGTCATTGTGGAATGTTTCGTCATGAGTGTATGGTTGATTATGCATTGTGTATGCATGTTAGTATTGACATGTGGTCAAGTGTACAATGGTGTGGTGGTTGTTTTCATGCATGAGGTCATGGTATGTGTAGGTTATATGGTCACGCAATAATGACTGGACTCTAACTAGAATGATGGTTATATGCTTATATGCTTATGTGTTATATTTCTATATGTTGTCATGATTATGTTATACATGTATTACATTGATTTGTTGATCCTGCAGATGAGGTATCCTCCCCGAATTATGCTAAGGTACATTGGTTTATTGTGATTTGGTTTAGTTGACATGATATACCTTACAGGAATAATATCAAAGATGACTAGCAAGATGGTAGACTATAGTTCTCGAGACTCTCCCTATGGATTAGATGAGCAGCGTGGTGTTGGGAAATCTTTTGATTTGGAAGATACCAAGTGAAGCTTAAAGGCAGAAATAAGGAGTTGCAAGGCAGAAAATGACAAAATCATATAAGCATAGGAGAAACAAGCAGAGGTAAATGCAATGATACTTCAGATTTTATCAGAATTGCAGTGACAGGGACCCCTTCAGATCAGCCATGAGCAAGAGGACATAACTAATGGGGCATATGGCAGTAGGTCTCTTGGTGGGTATAGGTCAGATATAGATGACACGATCAAAGATGGAAAGTCTTTGGATACTCTGGATAGGAGAGGTGATAGACACAGGTACTATTCTAGTTTTGGTTCTGACAAGCATTATGATCGACATCATTATCATCCTTATAGGAGGAGTGACAAGGGATATTTTCTAGATGAGTTTAAGAAATCAAATCCACCTACATTTGATGGAGAGATGAAGAAATCATATGATGCATAGGCATCATTTCTTGGTATGAGGAAGTTCTTCAGGTTATCTGATTGCTCAGAGAACATGAAAGCCATAATAGCTACATTTAGTCTCAAAGGTAAAACAAATATTTGGTGGGAAGATGTGAAGAATGTCAAAGATATTCATGAGGAGGACTTGATTTGGAATGAGTTCGAGAGACTATTCAAGAAGAAATACCTATCAGAGAGATATTTTGATGACAAGACAAAAGAATTCTATGAGCTAAAGATGGGATCGATGACAGATGAGGAGTACACTAGCAGGTTATTAGAGCTACTGAGGTATGTGCCTTACCTCAAGGAGGAGAAGCCCAAGATTCAAAGATTCACTAGTGGGTTACCAATTACATTCAAAGATAGGATTCAGTTCAATGAGCCTAGATCATTGGAGGAGGCCATCCGAAATCTAAAAAATTTCTATGAGCAATTGAAGCGCGGATCTGAGACTATGCCAGACTGAAAATATAATGCAAGGAACAAAGGAAAATGGGACAAGAAGCAAGCAAGACCTCAGGGTACAAGTAATAAAGAGAATGCAGTGTTGTTTAATAAATTCAATACATCTGACAGAGGACAGGGACTTCGATCTGAGGAGCACAATAAGGATCAAGGTTGGAAGCCTTTGTAGTGTTGGATTTGTGGAGGAGAGCATCATAGGAGAGATTGTCCACAACATTAGGGTAGTAGAACGTAGATATACAGTGCTCAGGAAGCACAAACAGTGGGAGATGTTGGGAAGAGTATTCCTAGGATCTATGCAGTGTTGGACAACAAACTGGCTAACCATCAAGCATCTATCATTGAGATGGACGGTAAGATTTGTAATCAAGTTGTTTCTATTTCGATATACCCTTGATCTAATTATAGTTATGCTAATCCTAACTTTGTGGATAAGTGCGGTTTGAATAAAGAAGTGCATGCAAAGTCTTGGTTAGTATAGTTGGCTATAGGTACAAAGAAGCAGGTTGTTCATTGGGTAAGAGCTTGTACATTTGATTTGAATGATATGCCTACCTCAGCACATTTGAATGCATTATCGTTGGGATCATACATCATGTTTTTGGGCATGATTTGGTTGTACCTTCATAGAACCAAGGTGGATTGTTATGACAAAGCCATTGAGTACTTGGATGACAATGGGAAACAAAGAGTTTTGTGGGGTAAGAAGAAAGCAACATCAGTTAGAATGGTGACAACTATGTAGGCCAAGCGTAATTGCAGGAAAATGTGTGCGTTATTTGCAGTGCACATTTCTAGTGATGAAGGTAAGGAAGTTGAGGATGCAGATGTTTTGAGCAGGTACCCTTTTTACAAAAATTTTAGGATGTATTTCCTGCAGATATTTCGGAGTTGCCACCCCACAGGGAAGTAGACTTTTCTATTGAGTTGGTGCCAAGGGTAGCTCCAACATCAAAGGCACCTTACAAGATGAGTACATTTGAGTTGGTAGAGTTGAAGTTGTAGTTGAAGGAAATGTTGGACAAGGGATACATTAGGCCAAGTGTATCACCACGGGGTGCACTGGTACTGTTTGTAAAAAATAAGGATGGCTCTCAGGTTGTGAATTGACTACAAGCATTTGAACAAAGTGACCATAAGAAGAAGTATCTATTATCGAGGATTGATGACTTTCTCGATCATTTGGAGGGACAAATAGTGTTCTCGAATATTGATTTGAGATATGGATATCATCAGATACGCATTAAAGAAGAGGACATCTACAAGACAAATTTTTGGACCAGGGATGGGCATTATGAGTTTGTCGTAGTTCCATTTGGTTTAACTAATCCTCTAGCTACATTTATGTGCTTGATGAATAGCGTGTTGCATCTGTATTTGCACAAGTTTGTTATTGTGTTCATTGATGATATATTGGTATATTCAAAGAATTAAGAAGAGCATGCTGAGCATTTAGCAGTAATGTTGAGATTGTTGAGAGAGCATCAGTTTTATGCTAAACTTAGCAAGTGCAATTTCTTTCAGACTGAGGTACACTACTTAGGAAATGTGGTTTCCAAGGATGGCATAACAGTGGACCCATAAAAGGTAAGAGCTATCATGGAGTGGGAAGCTCCTAGGAATGTGGATGAGGTGAGATCTTTCATGGGGTTAGTAGGTTATTACAAGAGGTTCATCAGGAACTTCTTGTAGATTTCTTATCCTATCACATCATTGCAGAGGAAAGGTAAGAAGTTTAAATGGACATAGGAGTGTGTGGCCATTTTTTAGAAGCTCAAGCAGTTGTTCACACATGCAATAATGTTAAAGATTGCAGATCTAGATAAAGAGTTTTTAGTATGTACAAATGCTTGCAAGAGAGGAGTTGGTGGAGTCCTTATGCAAAATGGACAGGTGGTATGTTATGAGTCACGGAAATTGAATGAGCATGAGAAGAACTACTCGACACATGATCTTGAGTTGGAAACGATCATACATGCATTAAAGATGTGGAGGCACTATCTTCTTGGTAGGAGGTTTGTATTGATGAGTGATCATAGTGGTTTGCGTATCTATTTGACCAACCGAATCTGAATGGCAGGCAAGCTCGGTGGTTGGCCACGATCAGTGAGTTCGATTTTGAGATCAGGTATATCAAAGGTAAAGAGAATAGGGTGGAATATGCTCTTAGCAGGCGGATATAGGTAAATCACATAGCAGCTATGAGATCCTATGGGACAAATTTACAGGATAGGATCTTGCAGGCAAGTCAGCAGGATGGTAGGTATATGGAGATCATGCATAGGTTGCAACAGAGTCCAGGTACAGGCATAGGTAGTGATACAAGTATAGGTAGTGGTAAAGGTACATGTACATGTAGTGGTATAGGTACATGTGGTGGTACAAGTAGTGGTACATGTATAGGTATAGGTACAGGTACAGATGCAGGTGAATAGGATGTGGACTATCGTCTCACGATAGATGGATTGGTTAGATTTAGGGACAAGATATATGTGCCAGATAGCAGTGAGCTGAAGAAGGTTTTCTTGAGGAAGTTTCATTCGAAACCATATTAAGGTCAACCAAAGGTTATCAGAAGACATTGACAACAGTGAATAAATTCTATTATTGGCCGAATTTGAAGAGATACATAGCAGAGTTTGTGGCTAGGTGCTTCAATTTTCATTTGGTAAAGGAAAAGTGCAAGCATCCAGGTGGACTGCTATAGTTGATTCTGATTCCAAAGTGGAAATGAGAGGTCATTTCCATGGACTTTATCACAAGTTATCCGAGGACAATGAGACAACATGATTCCATCATGGTAATGGTGGACAGGTTGAAAAAAATAGCGCATTTCATTCCAGTGAAGTCAACATTCTCAGTGAGTTATGTAGCACAGGTCTTCAATAGGGATGTGGTCAGATTGTATGGAGTTCCAAAGAATATTGTGTCAGACAGGGATGTGAAGTTCACTTCCAATTTTTGGACGGATTTATTTGAAGGTTTGGGCATAGAGTTGGCCTTCAATACAGCTTTTCATTTGCAAGCAGATGGAAAAATAGGGAGGATCAACAAGATATTGGAGGACATTTTGAGGATGTATGTGATGCATCAACATCGGACCTTCCGCTGGTAGAGTTCGCTTATAACAATGAGTATCACGAATCCTTGAGAATGAGTCTATTTGAGGCATTATATGGGAAGAGTTTTAATACTCCCATTAGTTGGAGTGATCCAGTTAATAGGGTATTGATTGGACTGAACATGTTGGTAGACATGGAGCGAGAAATGCAGATAATACAAAAGAATTTGAAAGCAACACAATATAGGCAGAAGATCTATGCGGATCGGAATAGGTTGTTCAAGGAGTTCCAGGTTGGGGAATAAGTGTACTTTCGCAACAAACTGAAGAAGAGCTCCTTGCAGATTAGATCATGTGTCAAGCTGGAACCTTAGTTTTGGGGACCTTTTAGGATTATTGAGAGGATTGGGGCCAGTAGCCTATCGACTTGCACTGCATCCGACAGTGAAATTACATGATGTTTTCCATGTGTCATTGCTTAAGAAGTATGTTAAAAATGTTGATCATGTGATTGACTGGTTTGTATTGCAGGTGGATCTAGAAGGAGAATTCCAGTTGAAATCGCAATGTATTTTGCAGAGAAGTATGCTCATGCTATGGAACCAAACAATCGAGTAGGTTAAAGTGCAATGGAAGCACTTTGGGCCTGATGAAGCTACATGGGAGATGGCGGATCATACGCGGGCTATGTATCCTTCCTTATTCGCTGGTTGAGTGGGTGCTTTGGTATATGTATTTGGTACATATTTTGGTGATGTTTGGTATATGTACATATGTATATGGATGTAAATACCACCATGAGCTATGTTATAAAACTCCAATAAGCAGTATGAGTATCATGTCCTGATGATGTTATATTTGTTATGTTGTCATGTTGATTTCTTTCTCAGCGGGATGATCATTGTAAATACTGCAACGAGTTAAGTTATAAATCTCCATGGGTAGTATGTTTTGCTCATAGCAACCTTGTTGGTTGTAGGTGTTGTTGAACACCGAGGATGGTGTTCCCCCAACGGGGAGGGTTATGTAACAACCCTAGTGAAAACTCCATGTAATAAAAGTTAATAAAGTAAAAATAATAACAACGGTTGATAGGACACTTATTCCAAGTTGAATGTTGGGCAAAAGCATAGTGATGGGGATCACTGGTTATTGATTAATGGCTAAGGAAATTAGCAAGGGCAATGGAAAAGGATTTGGAAAGAAAAAGGGGAATTTTGGCACATTTATTTATGAAAATAATGGAAATGAGGAGAAAAGGGAGGGGAAAGGTCACAGGTTTCATGTGAGGAGGAAAACGAAGAAAAATAATGACATGTTTGACAAAATGCCTATCATGGATAGTAGGGGTCCAGTATAGTCCTTGTCAATGTTTTTTTAGATGTATCATTGTTCTGTCGTGTAAAATCATTTCTGAGCTTGTCATTGAGTTCTAGGTAGTGACTTGGGCTCTGTGCCTGAAAAAGTGGCACAAATCCTAAAGTCGCATGCACAGGTATGAGGAGAAAATTCCCTAGATGCATGCATACCCATGCTATGGGAGCATCTGGAGTCTCCTAGATGCATGCTTGTCCATATCAAGGGAGTGTCTGGAGTCTCCTAGGTGCATTCTTGTCCATATCAAGGGAGCGTCTGGGGGTTTAATGGTCTAAAAATTCAGTGGCACCTAGGGGCTAGTTATCTGAGTGGTTGGGATGGCTCCTGGGAGTTTTGTTGTTGATGTGGAAGGTATGTATGGTGTGTTTCCATCAGTCCAACTTCCTTAAACTGACACATAGGGAGTCGAATCATATCATAGTAAATTCACGTCACATGTTTACCCCGGTTGGTCAGTTACTTGGGTAGATGTGGGAGGAGGGTGTTACACTTGAACATTAAGTCTTTGCGATTTGGTTTTTCCCATCAATGGATCATCCTACAACTGATATTCCTCAATCTACATGGATATTTTATCAGTCACAATGTTGAACATAATCTTTCCTTGACATATGTCATCATCCTTCCCTGCCATTACCGTCGTTAGCAAACTTCGATATCATGATTAGTTAGAGTATTAATCAACCACTAGTCAATCTTTATCAATAACGCTTCAACATTTCTTCAGGTGCATACATAAAATATAAACAAAATATCATGCCATACCTTCTTTAACATCATTGCACATGTATTAATAAAAATCATATAACTATCAAGCATGTTTATAGATAAATGCCACTTTAATTGTTATTCCCTTCACACACGAGTCTATGTTGTTCTCCAAATAAAAACTATTACAACTATCCTTATTCTTTCAAAGGAAACTAGCATATTAGCTATGATCTTGTACATATCATTGTATAACTTTATTGAAAAGAACTATCCCCTCAATATATTTTCTTTGTGCATACTATTATGCTTTCTTTTCCAAAAGTATTAACACAATAGATTATATTATTATCCATGTGAATGCTTCTTTTCCAAACAAACCATCTTTTCCATAGGAGAGTTATTCCCAATGGCTATTATACACGAAAATATAAGCTCTATTTCAAACAAAACTACATAATAGTTATAATTTCTTGCATGCAACTACTTGAACTCTCCAACAAAAAATAACATGATAGCTTATTCTTCTTACATGTAAAGCATATATTTCCTTTCAACGGAAGCTAACTAAATCTTGCATGGAAACAAAACACATTTCTTTTCCAAGGGATAAAATGCATAACATCCATTCTTTCATGCATGCAAGAATTTTTCTTTTACCCAATAACTACACATATCTTCTCCCAAAAGAAAGCTAATACCATAGCTAATCCCCTTATGTGTGCAAATGCATATTCTTTTTTTCCAAAAGAAGGCTAAGAAAATAAATATTATGCAATTGCACCTTTATTTCCTCAATAAATATAATATCAAGACTATTTTTTTCCATACATGCAAGTGCATATGTTTCTCTAAAGAATCTTCCAAAAGGAAGCTTAATGTAACTGAGAAATGTGATTACAAGTTCTCCTTTCCCCTAATCTAATACAATAATGCATGCAAGGACATGTTTTCTCTTCTCTCTTTTTTTTAAGAGTTCTCACACAACAATACTCTTTTTTTTCTTTGCATACAAATATATATTTATTTTCCAAAGAATCTAACACACTAATTATTATTTTTCCAAAAGATAGCTAACTCACTAGCTATTATGTATGCATATACAAAATATTTTTCTATCATTTCACACATTAGATACATATGCAATATTTCCTCAAGAAATAGCATGAATAACAAATCCTTCTCAAATAACACAAACAATTATCTTTTATGCAAAGGCTTTATGTGAAATATTTCTCAAGAAAGTTACTTATCTCTTTCCACACAACTAGAGCTTCCCATGCATGTAAATTCACATATTCATTTCCAGTAGATGAAATATAATAAATATTATTCATATGCAGATAAACACATATTCTCTTTATGATTCCAACACCAAAAAGAAATAACAAGTGCATAAAAGGAAAGAGAACCTCCTTAAGCATATTTCCAAGAGAAAATACACTCGACCAAAACTTCTAATCCGAGGAGATATTGGTATAGTGAGACCATAAGTAAAAGCTATGCCTCCAACCCTTGCAAGTGTGTTCTCTACTATGACACTTTCCAATTGATAGCATATTGCATGACAATGGTGATCCGTCATGCTACAAACTAAAAATAATCTTTCTTCTTGGCATCGTCTCCAAAGGCACTTTCTATCCAACACTTCTCCTCCCCGCGTTCTCAAGTTCGGTTGTCTCTTATCCTCTCATGGACGCACAAAGATTCCTTTTCCTTCTACTCTAACTTTTGAATAAGGGGTTACTTCGTTGAAGTTGAAATAAAAAAGCATAATTCTATCAACCTTGTACAGAAAAATGGTTGAGCCGCACCCTGGGTAATAATTAACCAATTTCAAACCCTAGCTACCTCCTAAAGAAGCATAACGCTGTCAACCTTGTACAGAAAAATGGTTGAGCCACACCTTGGGTAATAATTGACCAATTTCAAACCCTAGCTACCTCCTATATGCACCCTACGTGAAGCCTTCTTTTTCTTGTTTTTTTTTCCATGGAGAAAGATAACTTCACATATAGTTACCAACGAATTCACAATGGTTCCTCATTTCAACAATTTTCGTTAAACCTTCAACGTGGTAATTAACAAAAATAATTTTATTTGTGGCATACAAATAACCAAATTCCTTTTTTTCTCCACTACATGGAGGGTTGATAATGGATCATAAGTTAAGTTCAAAATTGTTTGAAACCTAACGAATTCTTGATTCGTTAAACACAGTAAATAATAATAATATTCCAAAAGAATCATAAATTCCAATGTGTGTGTGACTTATAGGGATATTACAGTTAGAATCGACACGACGAGGGATATCAAATGAATATGGTCTTGTTTGCAGTGTTGGGAATCACAATTGTTGTTAGACCAAAACTCGCAGGTGTTAGTCAACGATCTCATCGCCAGAGATAAGGATCTACAAGAGGCAGTTAGTCCATGTCATGAAACACCTATCCAATGTCCAATAATATCACCCTCCCAACGTGAGTCGGTTGTGTATCGAACCCATAACCTATGCTCCGATACCAATTGTTGGGAATCACGATTGTTGTTAGACTGAAATCCACAGGTATTAGTCAACGATCGCATCGCCAGAGATAAGGATCCACGAGAGGCAGTTTGTCCAAGTCACGAAACACACAGGGAGCATTGCTTTATACAATGTCCAACATGCAGAAGTACCGAGCTTCTCATCTAAATTTTTCATAAAAAATAGGGCATCATGGCCACACCACATGAGCTCCTCATCCTTCTATGGTTTCTTGACTGATGGAGCTTCCAATCAATGTTATCCATAGATGAATATTAAGCACATTCAAAGTCTGATGTTTGCATCAATGACGATATCATTCAACAATAGATGTGTTATTTTGGTAAGCATTGGATTGTTTTGGCTTGGCAATTGGATTGGACCATCTGAAAATGAGAGGGGAATCCTCATCATCATCATTTAAACCATCCATTTTCATTCTACCCTTTTGATAAATTACAACATCAATTATTTGCCTCTTTGATAGATATGCTTCATCTTGTTTGGAGCAAAGAACTAGAATTTGAAGCACCCATCATGCCAACATCGCTTGCAACAAAGTGATATATAGATTCCAATCCTCATAAGGAAGTAGAAATTCAAATAAGGATTTTTATTTCTAAGTGTTGTTTCTTCCTTCAATTTACGTAGAAAAATAGATGTCTGAAAGTCATCAAGGCAACTAGCAAGTTTCTCACACAAATCCAAAGAACCATGGTCATTGTCCTCTAAGGTCAATTTAGCAATTCAAACACATGCATTGAAATTGATGTTCAAAGATGAATATGAGTTCCAAGTTTTATATAAGTCCAAGAACGAAAGATTAAGTATTGAAAGATAATGCACATCATTGGATAGACAAAACTTCTTGTCATAACAATGATTCATTCATGGACTGCATTAGGCGATAGTTAGGACATTTTCAAGGGTTTGTCTAAGCAATGCAATAGGGATAATTGTGAAAACTTTCAAAGCAAGGGGGGCCCAAAAATTTTAAATATACAGAGTGAAATTTTAGGGGGGGGGGGGTGTTGTAGCCAATACAACACCCCATTATAGGAACATTTAATTAATAAAATTGAACTTTATTTTAAGCTTTTGGTATTAGATAAAAAAGAATCAATGAAATATTGAAATACAAAACTTGTTGATGAATAAGGGCATACTTTATGGTCATTAATGGTGAAGAACATATGAAATATTTAGATGATTGCAAATTGGAATGATTGAACAAATAAGATATCAAAGAATGTCATGTTTTTAGAGAAGTTGAACACAATTACCAACTTGAGGAGGACTCTCCAAAGTTCTTATTTTTTTTTTAGAGATCGCATTTAATGGATGTTTTTACTTATATTCTGAAAGGTGGTGTTGTTGGTAGTTCCTTTCTCTTTTACAGTTAATCAAAAATTTAAAAATAAACCATGGAATTGAAAAGTTATGTTACCAATAATACTTTTTTTATGGAGTGGTGATTTTTTTTTTTTTTTTTTTTTAATAACAACTATTGTTGCAAATATCATCTTTACATCAACCCTTCATATTAAACTCTAATGCTACTAGAATTCCTCCTTTTTTCTATTAGAATTGCAACATATTTTGAATAATGAACTTTAAAGTTAATACTATTGTGCTCAAAACACTAAAATCAACCCCTGAAATCAAAAATAAACTTCACTAATAGCACCTTTTTTTGGTTTAAAATTACAATAGTTTCAAAATCATATTGTAAGATATTTTTATTAGTGCAAACAAAATTATAATAAAAAAATAAAAACAAAGGGATAAAAAATTAAAGAAAATAGAAAAAATGAGAAACTAAAAATTTAAAACATATTTTTAATTAAAGATTAAATAAAAAATAAATTTGACAAATAAAAAAAAAGTAGTACTTAAAAAAATAAAAAAAATGTATTTTATAAAGAAAAAAGAAGAAGATTATAAATAAATAAAAATAAAAAGAAAACATATATTATAAAAATAAAAATAAAAAATGTATTTTTAAAGAAAAAAAATTATAAATAAATAAAAATAAAAAGAAAACATATATTAGAAAGATAAAATTAAGATATAAAAAATAAAAAATATTAACAAAATATATATTTGGAAAAAAATAATACACTTTTTTTGTTATATTGGTGGAGGTTCTATTGTATAAATTTGACCGACACTCTTATTCATCAAGAATTCTTTTTATCACTGGTTTCTTTTTAAAATTTTCCTTCACATGACATTTGATTTTTAATTTTATCCATCATTTAAATATCATGTATTACATGTTTAAAATTATTACTTTTTGTTGTGAGTATAAAAATATTTTTTTAGTATAAGTTTCGTGTTTGGTAGTATACATTTTTAAAGTATGGCTTGATCATAACATATATATCTATGCTTTATATTACTTTAAAAATATCAAATAATTTATTTTTTTATCATAGAAAGGTTTTTTTTTTTTACTTTGTATTTAATTTCGTGAATGGTAAGGAGCTCACTTCTCTTTTTCTTTTCCTTAAACAAGAAAATTCTCCTACCTGCCTAAGGAGAAAAATAGAATTCCACATTAAAGACTAATTGTTTTAATTAATTAAATAAAAAAAAAATTGAATAATCATCTTTATCTTATTAGGTTATTTACTATGATTTTAAAGCATACTTTCACTCTCAATCAACCATTAAAATTTTATGAAAAAGCATGGCTTTAGAAATAAATAAATTCAAATTATGAGTATAATCGTTTTTGGGGTAAGTTATGAGACTCACAGGAAAGATTCGTTGTATAATTATAGCCTCTGGTATGAGACTAGAGAGGGTAATTATTTTGATGAATTAAATAATAATAAAAAAAAATTATGATTTAGCTCTTTATATTGAATAATCATCTTTACCTTGTTAGATTATTGCCAGAAGGCTTCTTATTTCAATTTAAGGTGGATGAGGATTGGTTGACTTTTTTAAATTTTTTGTAATTGACGGCCTAGATTGATTCTAGGGAATATGCTCAAAATATGCTTAGTTTGAATGCTTATCAAGAGTTGTAGTGTGTTACAAGTTTGTTAAGTTGCATTGACTTTTAAGATTATTCTAACAAGTTCCTCCATGATAAGTTCCTTATTATTATTTATAACATTCATTTATATATAAGAAAATTTATTTAGCAAAATGGTTGATTTTACAATACAATGTGTAATTTTTTTTCTCAAGTTAAAGTTGTCCCATAACCTTTTTATACATGGTTAATCAGGTAAATGTGTGCATGGGTAAGACATTCTTCCCGTTGCAATAGTTTTTCTTGTTATATTTATGAAGCCTTCAGCTATATCAATCACATTAATATTTTTAATGTGGTTGTACTAGTTTACAATGATTTTAAAGCATACTTTCAGTGTTACACAACCATTATTTTTTATGAATAAACATGACTTTAGAAATAAATAACTTCAAATTAACTCACAAGTACAATTTATAATGCTCCTCTTTAGACCTCTCCTCTCCTTTGGCTACAACTTTTCCTTTGAGTAACTTGGTAGCTTCATAGTCACTAACAACCTGCATACATTAAATAAAATTCATTAATATTAATTCAAATCAAAATAAATGAATCTTTGAGAAAGCAAAATTGTCTTACAGAAAATCTAAACTAGTTGAAAAGATTAAAACTTACATATTTTGCATCAAGAAGCAAGACTGTCTTACAGAAAATCTAAACTAGTTGAAAAGATTAAAACTTACATATTTTGCATCAAGTGATTGTGTTGTTGTGCTTAACTCAATTGATATATAGAAATGGATTACACTACTCTTACATTTCATAATGGATTTCCTTGAGCCTCTAAAAGCTTCATAATGACAAATACCATGGGAAAACCCATGAGTTGTCAAAACCGGGGGCTAAAAAACCGTCAATATTAAAGTATTAATTCTATTTTGTTATTTTATTTTAATAACTATGTAAAAAATCAAATTCTTCGTGGATTCAGAGGAAGAAAGGATGCCCAGACAGGTTAGAGAAGAACAAATCAAGGATGGAGTGCCATGGGCTTACTTTGATGGAGCCTCTCAAAACAACAAAGCTAGAGCAGGTTTAATCATCCACATAAATGAAAGACATTCTCTAAAAGCTTCCATAGGCTTGGGCAGTGGCTCAAATAATTTTGCAGAATTATCTCCTCTTAAGCTTCTTCTATGTTGGCTGATACACAGGAACATCTTCACAGTTCAGATTTTTGGGGATTCATTAAATGTTATCAAATGGACAAATGATCAAAGCAGCTGTCATAATTATATCTTGCATCCTTTATTAGAAGAAATACAACATTTAAAATTATCTTTTAATACTTTTTCTATTCATCATATCTACAGGGAACGAAACGACTCTGCAGACAAGCTTTCTAAAGAAGGTCTTCAACAAGATTTGGGCAGCTGGAGAATAGTGGAGGAAATCAATGGAGACATCCACCTCTCGGACCAGCCTCCTTATATTCAGTTTGCATGATCCTGGCACATAGCAGAACTGGTCATACTAGTTTTCTTTTTGTATACAGCTGAAAAGTCTTTCATCTGAAAAATCTGTTTTAGTCTTTTATGCTATGCATTCTTTTTCGTCTTGGGTTGCTTTCCTCGACAGAGGAAACCCGGGGAAAGATGCCAGCTGCTATTTTTGCTATCAAACATAAGGAAACTGTTGACTCTTTTTGACAATGCTGAGGAAGGGAGTTGTTTTTCCTCTCTTGAGGAGGCTCTGCTTAGGCTCATAATAGTTTTCTAGCAGGTTTTTATGATGTACTACAGCAAAAGGAAAGTTGCGGCATGTATATGTAACTTTTTATCATGGTTATAAAAAGTTCGTTTTTTTTCTCTGGACAAAATAAATAAATAAATAAATAAATAAATCAAATTCTCCATTTATGAAAAAATTATTATTAAAACTACTTTCTATTTTATAAAAAAATCAAATATTTTTATTATTTTATAAAAAATAAAAATAAATAAATATATATCTATATTAAATTTTAAATATACCTATCAAAATGACATTTAAAAAAAATAATAAAAATATTAATAAATAAAAATTAAAAAAATAAAATATTGGCCTCACCCCATTCATTTTGTCCTATGGCCTTTCCCACCTCATTCATTCTGTCCTGTGGCCTTTACCACCTCACTGGCCACTTACCCAAAAGAGTGGCGACCATTGCCCCCACCCCTTGTCTCGCTCCTCGCCCTACACCCCTTTTCCCACGGAGTTGTATTTCGTGCGACATTTTGGAGATTCCGGTGACAGAATCCGGCGGAAAAAATTGAGGTTAAATCTTGATTTGTATTATTTAAAATGGTTTTTTAACTGCATATTTGGATTCAGCACCCTGAAAACCCCTAGGACGCTTTGATTGTGCAGAAATTAGCTATCAAACTTGCGATTTCAATAAATCGTTGACTGGATTTTAGAGAAATTTGACTGGAAAAACCCACCGGAAAAGCTTCCAAAAAGTCTCACTAAAAACAACTCCTTTTCCCACTGGTTGTTGTCGCTCACTTGCTCTTCTTATGTCCTACGCCAAAAAAGAGTGGCTGACTGCTTATCAATATGGTTTTTTAAACTTAACTCTATTTTTAATTTTAATTTTTCTAACTAGTGTTTTTTTAATATTTTACCATTTCATTATTATTTTTCAATAATATTTTTTGTTTTTAATTTATATTTGTTTTCTTTTTTCTTTTTGTTTTCTTATAATTTGATTTTTTCTAATTTTTATTAAAATTTATAATGATGATAATGATTAACATTTATCAAGATTTATGTAGTTTACTGAAAGAAGGTAGGACACTAATTAGTATTTTTTAAAAGGTCAAGAAGATTGATAGTGTGACACATATTTTGAAAATTAGATTTAACGTAAGTACAAGATGGATAATCTAAGAGAAAATGATTTTCATTTTCAACCCTCCTAGGATTACACAAATGACAAACTCTTTAATCCGTTGTGTTTTAAGAATTGACTAACGCCTAGTTTCACTATAAAGCTCATGATAATTAGTTTTAATCTTGACAATATTCATTTTCTTCTTAACACTAGTCAAGACAGATAATTTTGGTTTTCGAGATTGGAGTTGATCACCTCCTTATAATATGATAGTTTCCTTTTTCCCTCCAACTCTATATTTCTCCACAATTTCTCCTTAGAATTAGAAGTAATAATATTTTTAATATTGTCTGGATCTGCAAGATGATCTCCTCCTTTATTCCCTAATGTTTTAGCCAAGACTTAGCATCCTTATGCCACCCTAGCTTGAGTCGAAGGTGGGGGCTTTGGCTAAAGTTAGAAGTAATTTTAAGGAACCTCTTGGCATCCATGTTATATAAAGTCTTCTTATACATAAGGTATTTATTCATAGCCATACTTTCAATGGAGGAAAGACTTGCTTCAATCAAGAGGATAGGATGAGGAGTTTTACCTTTAATAGAGTTAGAAGCAATTTTAAGGAACTTCTTAGCATCCATGTTATATAACTTCTTATACATAACATACGAAGTCATAGCCATACTTTCAATGGAGGAAAAGCTTGCTTAAATCAGAAAGATAGGATGAAGAGTATTTCCTTTAGTATTGATGTTGTATATGTTATAAACTGCTTTTTGGATTTATTCAATCTTCTTCCACGATTTTTTAGATGTATTGCAGCCTTATATCCATATAAGATAATAAGAGTTACAAAAGTTTAAAAAAAACTTTTTTTATCCCAAATCCAAAAATTTGTCAAACTTAAAACTATTTTTTTCACTTTTTATTTTATTTTTAATTTTTTAATGGAAATTGAATATATATATATATATATATGAATTTAAAATGTGGGTTTTTAATATCTAGGTTTCTCATTTTCTTTTAAAATTTTTGTCTTTTCCCATTTAAATTATTTAAATTGTTTCCTTTTGGCATTTGCTTTTAGTTTTTTCTCTATTATGATTTTTTTTTTGCAAACATAAGGGTATTTTAGCGGTTTCAAAATTGTTATAAGTTCAAACCTAAAAAAAAGACGGTGTTTCTAGTGTAGTCATTTTTTTATTTGGGAGATTTGATTTTAGTGTTTTCTTTACAACAATATTAGTTATTAAGAACATGGTTTAAAGATGTTGCAATCATAAAATCGAATAAATAAATAAATAATAATAATAGTAATATTGTTGTTATTAGTAGTACCACTTTTCCAGTTAGAGAGTTAATTTAAATATTTTGATTGCAATGTTACCAATTAATAATGTCATGGTATCAAATAAGTCATAATTTAACTCTCCCGTAAAAAAATGGTATCACGGATAGTGCCACTTTTAAATTTGGTGGTTCATTTTAAAGTTTTGATCAACAATATTATGATGTTGTTTAGGCTGTAATTGCATGAAGATGTAATTTTAACCCCAAAAATAAAAAAATGTTACCCAAAGCATTACTTCTCTAATTGAAAGTTGACTTTAGTGTTTTTAACTAGAAAATATGGGTTCTCACGACTACATTTCTCTTTTGAGATCATAGTTCTGATCAGATTCTTAACTATGTTATTCTTCAATTTATAAGATCTACTCATGAAAACATATAATATGTGTGAGGGTGTAGCTCTGGATACTGAAGCAAAGCCTTATTAAGACTACAAACTTGGATATTGTTATGTCAACCTTGGAAGAAAGTCTTACATCAAAATATTCAATCAGTGCAAAGATATATTCACTTACATGTATGGGGGCTTGAAGGTATGCAATATAAAGATGACAACTTTTGATACTTATTAACATATACCTTTCAATGAAGGCGACAAATATTCATCCATCACAAGGACTCGTGAAAATTTAGATTAAAAGAATGGATCCTTTTAGTGTAATAAGGAAAATCAAGTTGGCCATTGTTACCACATCGTCCTTGAATATTCCAAATTGGTAAATATGTATACTCATAGAATTTTGCTTTTGATCACTTACATACTATTATGTTTAGACAAAAAGATGAGGAAGGGCGTGGTTTTTCAATATCTTTTATGAACATGGGTCTCCAAGGTGTTGCACTGAGTTTTTTTTTTTGGCAATAATTGCGAGAAAAATGGTTAAATAATTTAGCCCTTATATTTTTTAAATTCGCTTAAAGGTGATTGCTCCACATTCGATTGTTAGGTCTCACTTTATTTAGAAATAGCTTGGTGAACGTGAAGAAACAAGAGGATTGTCATCAAGGATTACAATCCTAAAATTAATCCTATATCCATTGTTCCTAAATAAGATTTATGTTAAGACCAACAACTGATGGGACAAAGTTCAAATTGATATTGAAGAAACAAGTTCAGATATAATGTGCATCATTATATACAACAAACATCGTCTTTTCATCTATGTTGGACACCTAATCCTAAATGGGTTAGTGTGGAAGCCGAATAGACCAAAGCAGTCCAAGAGACCTTGGGATCTGAAACCCAAGAGTCACATATTGTACTATAAATGTATATCTCATGTTAATAAAAATTGTATTGCATGTTTTATCTTTCATATCTCTTTTGCTGTCCATGTGTGTTTAACATGGTATCAGAGCCATGATGTGTGGCCTGTTTTCTTCCTCAGGGTTTAACTTTCCTGACTACCTAACGCCCCTGACAACCTAAAACATTGAAGCTGAGCGCATCAGACTGCGTGCATTGCTGCGAGAATGGCATGATTGAGTGTGAAATGTCGAAATTTTTATGACTTGAGCTGTTTGGTTAACGCCCGACCTATACCGCCTCCTCAGCCTATATATGATTGAACGTTACCTGAGCACTCCTGCACGTCCAGCGTTTCCATTATGAAATTCTGTATTAGTTGAACGTTACTTGAGCACTCCGACACATTCTGGTTTGTTAGATAAATGTTACCTGACCTCTATCTGCCATCCCTACGCTCTCTGTTTGATATTCCTCTGACATGGTATCTCTGCGCTCTTTGACTGCCTGGTTTGAATGCCTGAATTGCTCCTGTTGAATGCGTTATGGTTCGATATTGAATGGTATGCGTAACGCTGTCCAGTGGAATCATCGTTTGGTTCATTGAATGGTTTATTGAACGTTGAATGGAATATGAACTGCTATGCGCTTATTGAAATGTTATACTCTGTGGAATATCAACAGTTTTATTGAATGCTTTGGTATATACGTTGCACCTGAATGGTATATAATTCACATGCTACATAAACCAGTGAGTAATAAACCTTCTGTAATTTTTCCCCGGAGGGCGTTTGATTCCTGAACCGGACCTTCTGGAGACAGTATAGAAGAACGTTTGTTATGTGGAGATGGGGCCATTCAGTTATTTGACAGAATCGATGTGGTGCGAACCTTTCTTAGTGCCGTGTACAATGTGCACAAGATTTGTTGTTTCGTGGTTGAAGATCTAGCGCATATGGTATCTCTGGAAGCCTGATAATGGGCGGGTGATTCAGTTTGGACCTAAGCTCTGTTGGAGCTCCTCGGCGAGCTGTTCTTCTAAAAATGAAGTGATTTCGAGTCTGTTGAGGATATCTGGATTAAAGGCTCACAACATTGTTCTTAGGCCACAGAACCCGGAGGCCATCGGACCGCAAGCTCTGTTTCTCAAGTACGTGACTGCTCAGGGAATATCCATGGATCCTGAGGTGTATCCCCGTCCCACAGGAGGTGGATCACACAACGCATTTCTTTAGCGAGAAAGATGGCGTGGGCTTTGTGATCGAGGAGTAATATGGTTCATTAATGCGTACCACAATTTGATCTGCTGAGTTATCATTATACATAAGAATTATTCCAGACATTATTCGATGTTGTTGTACATCTGAAATCAGTTTGTGCAGTGTTCAATCCCCAGAAATCACATATTGTTAAGTTGGAAGAACTTGAATCTTTTTTGGGTATCCCGAATATTTTGTTTTCGTAATTAAAAGGACTTCAATCTCTGATCAAGTATTTACATTGTCAGAGCCCTTAGGGTCTGATTTTGGTACTGTAAAGGTCCATGAAATTGTCAAGAATTTAAACTGTAATTGTGATTGGTCTTCAAATGTGATTTCGGTACCCAGAAAGGCCTTCAATCCGCAATCAATGTGCATCATCACTGCTGGCTATCCTCAAGTGTTGATGCGGGCATTTACAAGGCTTTTAATATTTGGTTAATCATGTTCAATAATCCCGGGGCTGGAGCTTAAAATTTGCTTTAATTATTCCGAAAGCCTTGAATCTGGTCAAGCCAGGAGAATATTGCTTCATGATAGCCCTCATTACTCTTGGTTTGATAGTCAGTTTTACGACACTTGTTTTTTGACAAGTTACACGCTCTCTGATATGGCACAATCATAGTATATCGTTGTTGCAGCAGTTTAATGGATGGTTCAGTTATATTTTTGAAACATAAATCCAAGGCCTATCAATGCAGTTGTGAGATTGCGGAGAGCCTCTGAGAGATTCGTCGTTGCTGCATTTTTAATAATTTGTATCTTCTGAAAGACGACTAAGAAGTTCCCTAGTTCATGTGACATCAAAGAATGCGATCTCTTGGTTAATAAGATGTCGAAATAAATCTTTTCTCAGTCGAGCAACAACATGCTCACTTGATGATGCAAACCACCATCCACACAGTGCAGTAGCAAATGAACCAATTAAGATTATAAGAAGAATTTCCACAAGAGTGTTTTTGATGGTATTAAAAGCATCTGCTTTCTCTTCTTCCGTTCTCAAATCTCTGCTGACAATATCAATAATCTTGCCACCATATTTTGGAACTAAAATATTTGTTGTGGATGCAATGAAAAGTGCCACAGTTGCAATAGTTTGCTCATTAAGCCACCAGCGCTTGCCCTGCGTTTTTCTTTAATCTGCAGGATTTTCTTTGTGTAGCTTGAAGATATTTAGCAGCTGATAGTTTTGCAGCAGTCGAGGGATTTCTTCAAAATATTAGAGGATTTGGGTAACTGTTGGCTAAATATAGAAGGACTCGGTGATATTTGTATAATTTTCATAGTTTCAAGATATCTCTGGTTGGTTTTTTCCCGTTAAGCTACAGGGCTTTCTTGTGTAACTTGAAGATATTTAGCAGCTGACATTTTTTCTGTGGGATTTTGGAGGTTTTTTAAGGTGTAGAAAAATGGCTAAGCTTGAAAGAATATTAGAGTTATTGAGAACTCTAATCGTATCCACTGCTGACAGCGCAATCATAATCAATAAAGACATTATTGCTGACATTCAAAAATGTATACAAAATGCACAAGAAAAGATTGATTTTTTGCAGCTTGAATCACAGCTACAGCAAGAAGAGCTACATCAAAATAGACATCATTCTGAACCTGTTTTTGTTTAGAACATTGATACAACCACCCATCAGCAGCAAGTCAATAATGTTACTGTTCATTCAAATAAAGCAGCAGTTGTACATGCAGATGCAGAAACTCAGTCTGCACTTCCCAAGCCCATCATCAGACCTTGGGAACAGCTTGTCCACAACAAGTACAAAACTGGTCTTGGATATGACAAGGACTTGTCCTTTCATATTCCAGACTACTCCAAGCCCATTCAGTTGAGAGTGCTGGATTTATTCATGACAGTTCACCTGCTCCTCATGACAGTTCATCTTCAGCTGTTCCAAACTCTGCCCCTCTTCCACAGCAACAACAACAACAACAACAGATCGTGAAATGGCAACATTGTGACCGAGTTGGCCATCTGAAAGATCACTGTTTTGATCTTCATCCATGTGAGCACTGTCATAAAACCAGCCATTCTTCACACAGATGCTTCAGAAACAAACGTCCTGCAAGAACAAAGATTCATCTTGGATGGATCGCTTCTTGGCAATGGGCATCAACAACCAAGAAGATATTCAAAACACATGTCAGAACTTGTTCCAGAGTATTGAATAATCTTGCAGTTGAGTTTTCTCCATCTTCTCACCTTGTATCTGATAGGGGGGGAAATGATGGTCATCTACAATCTTCAAAGTCACATCAAGCGAGCCTGAGCCACAACCTGCCACACCAGTTTCAGAGTTGGAGCCAGAGACAAAGATGCCCCTGAACATGTCTTCAGTTGGCAATTTGGGACACTTCCTCTAGCAGAAGACTTTAGCTTCTTGCCAGTTTTGGAAGAATTCCAGGAACAAAATTGAGGACACTTCCTCTAGCAGAAGACTCCAGCTTCTTGCCAGTTTTGGAAGAGTTCCAGGAATTGCATTAAGCATTCCAGAGTTGTTGGTCATCCTTAAACCATCACAAGTTGAGACTTCCCTTTTCAGGTTGAAGTTTTACCTTTTATGCGGGGTGAGACCTCCCTTTTATGGTTGAAGGTTTCCCTCTTTAAAACAATAGGATCACTTCCTCTAGCAGAAAACTTCAGTTTCTTGCCAGTTTTGGAAGAGTTCCGGGAACTTCACTAAGCATTCCAGTGTTGGTGGTCATCCTTAAACCACCGCCCTTTATACCAACATTTCATAGAGCAAATTCAGCCTAGTGCTGCCATGCATATTTGCACATTTTGTATTACAGCTCTCTTCTTGGACTCATACATAACCCTTCGGATTAAGGGGGGGAATGTTGGACACCTAATCCTAAATGGGTTAGTGTGGAAGTCGAATAGACCAAAGCAGTCCAAGAGACCTTGGGATCTGAAACCCAAGAGTCACATATTGTACTATAAATGTATATCTCATGTTAATAAAAATTGTATTGCATGTTTTATCTTTCATATCTCTCTTGCTGTCCATGTGTGTTTAACAATCTAAATGAAAGTATTCATGATATCACAATTTGAAATAGTATTTCCCACATGGATTTATGTTATTTACTTAGATGTGAAAAGAGGGAGAGAATATCACCATACTTTCTTTTATAGGTAAGGAGATGTTCCTTCCATTGAATATCTCATTACCATTTTTGCAATTATCTCAAGTAACAATAAGTGAACACTCCTCTACAATGAAAATTCAAATGATATGTTAAGCATGCATTTATTAACAAAGACTTTCAATATGTTAATCTTGTCTTATAGTGGGAAAAGGTGTGTATTAAAAGGAAAATACATAAAGCAAAAGTGTGTATTAAAAGGAAAATACATAAAGCTTTAACAATTTTGGCTTGGATGTTTTCAAGCGGCTATTAGAAGATTGGCATTGGCACATAATAATTGCAATATATAAAAGGATGCTTAGGAATCTCCAAAGCAATATTTCAATTAATTTTCCCTTAAGATGGTTACCTTACACATAATAGTTTTATTTCATTTGTCTTCTTACGTGTAGTTTTAAATTTTTTGTTCATTAATCAATTGCTTACTCGTGAATGGCAAGGGTGGTCCTTTTGTATCAATATTGCCCCTTAACCTCTTCTTGAGGCATCACATTCTAAGACAAAGGTATTATTAAAGTCAATTACTAGTAATATTGGACTAGTACACATGGTTTCCTTTAAATAAATGAATGATTGTGTGGCTTCCTCACTCTAGATAATGGCATTTTTTTAGTGAAGATAAGGCATTTATATTTTTTCCATATTTCTTCACATGTTTCCTATTATAGTATGTAAGTCCTAAGAATCCCCTCAAACTCATCAATGTTTTGGGTCATGTCCAGACTTGCATCAATGCATAGCATCCACTTCCTTGGGATCAACTCGTACTCCCTCTTGCCTTACAATGTGACATAAACATTCAACCTCAGAGACCCCAAAAGAACATTTGGAGTGCTTCAAAAATAATTTATTTTATCTCAAAAGTTGCAAGAAATTATCAACATGCTTTCTATGTGTGATTCCCATGATTTACTATAGATCAAGATATCATTAAGGAACACTAGTACAAACTTGTGTAGGAAGGGTTTTTGTTCATGAGGCATTGGAAAGTTGATGGAGCATTATAAACATGGAAATGCATCACTAGAAACTCCTAATGACCATCATGTGTTCTAAAAGTTATCCTTGAGATGTCTACATCTTTCATCCTGATTTGGTGGGATCCTAAATGTAGATCAAGCTTAGTGAAAAAAATTTCTCCATGAAGTTCATCCAAGAGATCATCAATAATTACGATGAGAAAATTTTCCTTGATTGTCAAATTATTGAGAGCCTAAAATTTGGACACATGCACTAAGTTCCTTCCTTCTTCAGCACCATGACTACTGGTAATGAATAAGGGCTTGTACTAAGAAGTATGACCCATGCCTCTAATATTTCTTGAATGATCTTTTCAATTTCAGTCTTTTGTGCAAAAGGATGTTAATAAGGACATACATTTGTTGGTTGACTACTTAGAATCAGGATGATGGGGGTAAACCCTTTGTGTTTCAAAGGCCTGATGATGTTTGTCGAGGATCGGATATGAATCTAAGTGGATTTTGTGTGTCATATTATCCATGACATATATGGCATTAATTGGGAAACAATTCCAAAGTATCCTTTCTTTAACAACTTCTCCACACAATGAAAGCTAGGTATTTTAGGGGGACTTTTTTGCAACCCTTGAAGAGTTTGTAAACCCATATAGCTTCCTTTTGAAATTCTTTGTAATTGGTCCCAATGTACATAGCCATTCTAACCCCAATACTATATATCACAACCACACATGTCGGTTACAATTCCCCCATGGGGTACGAAATTTGAGAGAAGAAAGAGAAAGAATGGGCAAGATGTCCTGTTGGACTTCTGATCTTCTAAAAGAAAAAATTCTTGATGCCATGTCCATTGGGAAAATGGGATCTAGTTCCCTGCTATATACAAATGAGCAGGTAACAGTACCTTTGAATCTTCACCTTCTCATCTCCAATATATGGTACATACCTCAACAAATCCAAAAATATTTTAGTGTACTCATCAACAATAAGTTTCCCTAGATTATGATCATGGAATTCCTTACTATCATATTACCTCTTAGAGAAGTATTTCTCTCAGAAATATTTCATAAAATTTCTGAATGATAGTTCACTTTTCCAAATGTCCTTAACGTTTCTAAAATCATCCCACCATTTATCACCTTTTCTCTTCAAGCTGAAAACAGATACTATGACCTTCATGTTCTCAAACTAATCATGCACTTTGAAGTATTTCTTCATTCCCAACAACCAAGCTCTGCCTCATCAACCTTCTTTATCTCTCCATCGAAGGTAAGGGGCTTTTCTTTCTTGAATCTTTTGGAATTCAGTTCTTCTCCCTTCTCCTTTGTTGATGTTGGCTTCTAAGTGCAGTATTTGATGATCGATCATCGCTAATTGACTCTCTTTCTAGAGTTTTGAGTGGAATTTCACCTCTCATTGTGTCTTCCCTCACTTTACTATTTCTTTTCCTTGATTTTCTACCTTCTACCCAATCCCTATTTATGGATCTTTGATGGCCTTTGCTAAGATTTGTTCCTACCTATATAGATGGCACCTATCTCATGTTGTTTTTTCTTTTGTAGGTTTGATAAGCCCTGCAAAATGGTTTCATTTACCTCTTCTTGCCTTTCTTGTGTCTTGATGATCTTTTCATTGCATGCCTTGCAACTTCTCAATTCAAATCTCAAGCTCCTAAGACTATCCATCCAATCAAGGGATTTTTCCTCCAAATTATTCCCACTGAATCCTCTTCTTGATCATGTGGGGATCTACTCATGTTGTTCTTTACCTTTCTACTGCTCATTCTTCTATGTTTTCGATAAAATTCTATGTTTTCTCATATGTATCTCTTAGTGTTGTTACACACACATAGTTGTTAGTTAAATCAAACATAAATAATCATATTTACACATCACCTTGGTATGTTTGCAATAATCATGCTAATATGAAATTGTTCGTAAAATCGAACCCTATGTTAACATGAAAGCTAGAAATAAATAAATAAATTGTCAAGCCATAAATCATATCAACTATAAGTCTACAAGCAATACACATGAACATATAGCAATTAAAATATCAATTTAAGTGTTTATCCTATATGTGTGTGTCTGATCCTTTTTAGGTATAACATTAAACCTTCGCTTTGATACCTCTTTATAACACTCTCTTCCACTCTCTTGTACTACCTCGTGCTATGGGAGGTGTTACTTATTGAATTAATCTAACCTTTAAGGCCTATTATGAAAATGGGGCTACAAAAATCCTCCTTTCACAATTTATTCAAATATCAAAACACATACCACCATCATGTTCAGCTCATTGAGAGTTTTCCTGCGATATAAATTTTATATCAATTTGACTCCCATATTGAAAGTTATGTCCATTTAAAATTTGGTCAATTATATTAGGTTATGTTAGCATTGAGTTTCCAAATGTCACTACCATGTCAACTCAGGTGTGCGTCCACATCAACATGGTACTTCCACGTCATCCAACGCATGAGCACAATAAGGTCTTATTCCTATGTGCTTGCAAGGCTTTTCCCATTAAATGCATTTGATCCCATCTTCCAATATCGGTGGCAAATGTAAACCCACATCATGCTAGACCAATGCAACTCTCCTTTCCTTACTAATAAATATTCAAAATTGGTTGATTGGCAGTGAGCAGTGGTACGGGTTCTATAAACTAACAACTTCAACCGATGGAATTCTTCACATCAACTATTGTTTAGTTTGTCGCCACAGACCTTCGAGTGATGTTGAAGAACTAGGAGTGCCAACAAGTGTTGATAAATCCTATCAACTAACGAGTCCTACAAATGGATACATTCTCATCAGTGGCATTTTTTATACTACCACCGTCATGCTAGGGAAGTGTGGAAAGTTGCAAGTGTTGATGGTGGCGGGCAGTTCTATGAGTAGACAACTCCAATAGATGGGAATATTCTCATCAATTGTTGTGTCACTTCTCGGGACTTCGAGGAAATGTAAAAGAAACAAGTTACAATATGGAGGAAGTATCAATAACCGAAATTTTCAATCTCGTACACTCTCTCACCACCCATGATCACATGGTTGATTTGATAAGCCAGGTTTTGGGGCTATATAAAATTTGAGGGAGTGTGCATTGTTGTTGCAACTCCTAGGAGGAGTTAAGAAAAACACTTATAACGATACATTGTGCATGAACAAAATTTTATCAACAATCTTGATTGGTAATAAATCATATTGGCTCACCAAGAAATATTTGGGAGCATCCACTTTGGCATCAAAAAGTCAGATTTCCCAAGAAAACTTCACACTAAGCTTTAATCGGTGAGCTTAATGATTTCACAACAAAATAGAAGTGCATAAACCATAGTATCATCACATCACTTTTAATAACCAAGTCACTACTATTACTTAACTGACTCACCATTTAACCCACAACATTTGAGATAGGCTACAATCTTAAGTATGGAAATGAACCATTAAATTCTCAAACATGCTAGGTAGCTGGAAACAATTGAAATAATGAATTAGGAGAAATATCTCATTCAGCCAGATAGATTCATACAAATAACCTTGCCTTTCAAGAAGATAATAACCATTGCATGATGCTAGAAGTTCACATAACCATAAGAAAAGATAAGGCAATGAATTCACCATGAACATGAAATGAATCCTACCCTTCCATGAGTAGTGTTGAACCATAGATTTTCCAATAACATATCGAATAATTTATCATCCATACTTCTTTTATGCATAAGTAATTACACATTTGAATAACTTGAAATAGTTGGAAACTTAAGGAGGGGCTTTAACTCTCCACCCAACCATAGGCCAACTATAATGCAACTTTCTTGTAGCTGCCCACCCCTAAGATGAATCTAAAGTCTAAGGGTATGCTTGCTCATGGAATTCATCCAAGGCTCAATTGGGGTATTATTCAGTTCCAAGTGCCTAAATCTACTATCTAGGCGGTTTATCTGTTGTATTTCCAAGGCAAGCATTGCAAGGGCCCGTGATCCACTTTCTAGGTGGTTAATCAGCCTTCCCAACAAACATCACAGTGGTTCAACTACCTATCCTAGTAGTTTATCAACCTTACAACAACCACCAGAGTGCTTTATTAGCCCTTTCAACAAGAATTAACTGGTTTATCAGCTTATTCAGCAAGAACTTAGTGATTTATTAACTTATTAAGAAAGCACTTGGTGGTTTATCAACTTACTTAGCAAGAAGTCATAGCCCATTCCTCCATTGAGCCTCCCGTTGGCCATTCAAGCTTGGACACCACATTCCAGCGGCCCAACACATCAATATAAGGGAAACACCCAAAATTTTCAGAGCACCAAGCTTAGTTGCTTCTCCAATATTACTCTTATGATCCCTTTTGAGTGTTCCCAAATTATTTCTCTCTGTTGTCTTCCCTTCACGCTTGCTTTTCCTTCTTGCTCTTGATTTTCTTTGAGGCTCTCTGCCTCTTATGAGACTGCCCATTTTTCGCTCCCTCGCGTCATGGGACAAAAAATCTACACTTTCCTCCATTCAATTGTGTCTTAGCCATGTGTCAGATGGTGGCTTAGTCTATTTATGCGACCTCTTATTGCACTCCCTTAGACTCATATCAGTATGTCTCTCTCTTCAAGTCAACATTTCATATTTTTATTATTTTCAATAAAATTATTTTAATACTTGAACTTTTAGTCATGTTTGCCATGTTGGCCTTTATAATTATGACCACATATACAAAAGCATGGGGTAGAAAGGCAGGATTGTAACAAAAAGATTGTGGATTTCATCTTGTTACTCAATGACAATGCTTCTTTACTCAAGGAAAAATTGTCAATGAGGACATGTTACTAGATGAAAATGACTTTCGTTTCGAAGAAATGACTAAGTTGAATATTATTGAATACATATTCTAGGTTTTAATTTGAAATACATTATTAGTGCATAGGGGGAGGACCTGGGTTTAGAGTGAAATAATCAATAAAAACCTCAGACACAATCCCTTTCAGCATCACTCACAAGTAGGTGAAGTCTCACCTGAGGCATCGTATGAGGGAATACAAGAACTTGGACAGTTCTACAATGATGAAAGAGATATGGAGCCTATGTTATTGTTATTCTTAACATAAATTAGATTTTAAGTATACCCCTAATTCATGCAATAAATCAATCATTAATGGAATATAAGGGATATGTTACATCATTCACACCATAATGTGTAACAATAGACAATGAACCCAAATAAACAATTTTAATACTTTAGAAAATCCTTCATTACATTGCAACTATCATGGCTCACCGGCCTCATTCATCAAGTTGCAGTGTAAAATATTTATAGAACACACACATATTTATATATATCTTTATCTAACATTTCTCTTTTGCATCATGACTTTAGTTATTTATAAGTTTACATTGGGGTACAAATCCAACAAACATCTTACTTGTTGTAGAAATTGCAAGAAATTTGCTACTACTAATGAAATGAAATTGAAATCAAGAGAGATAAATTTCCTCTACTATTATGTGGAAAGGAAAAAACACGATAGAAACACATGAAATAGCATGCAACCTTAAATACACAAGGAACGCTATGATTTATAGGGGAACCCAACTAGGAAAAAAAACCCTCTGCTAGTTTGCATTAATTCAGATGAGAAAGAGAAACAATTACAATGTCTTGCTTCAACTCTAATGCACACCCTACATTGAATATTGTTCTCCTGCTTCCTGAATTCTCTGGCCAATACTTATCCAATTCAAGCCTCAGCCAACCTCCTATTTCCTTGTGAAATCCTGGAGGAATTAAGCTCCTAAAAAATAGTGAAATTCCCTATTTCCTTGCGCAAATCCAAGGGGAATTGATCACCCTCTTAGTTCGAAAAACATTGTACGTTCAACATTATAAAGTTATAAATACAAATGTGCCTTTTTCATCCAATCAACTAGGTAATTTGAATTTCATGCATGATTGGGTCTATTTTTCATTGATTGACCAGTTAACTAAGAGATTATTGTTTGAACTACTCAATTGACCTTCAACTGACTCAACTAATGACTAGAGCTCAGTTAACTGAGTTTAACTAACAATAACTCAACTAGTTTGCTAGATCTTAGCAATCAACTCATGCACAACTCTACTTCTAGCCTACAAACTCAAATTTGATGATTTAACCAAGTGACAAGACCATGTCACTCAAGCTAATTTCAATCCATGTCATCCTACTGATGTGTAAAATTGAATTTCTCCATTTGACTAAGGCATAAGTCAAATGAAGCCTTTTCTTGCTACAATTCCAACTCTCCCTCTTAGCAAGAAAAATATTTTTCACAACCCCAATCCTACTCTTGTAGGAATGTACTGTAACACAAATCCCTCTCATTATTGTTGTTTAATGCAATAACTACAACTAAGAAGCATCCAAAATGTTGAACGAACTATGTCTCTAAGCTACAAATGTATCCTGGTTCTCTGGCTGCTACTAGTATCTGCATTATCTACTGGGAAAACTGGATTGTTGTTGATTTTGCATTGTGCCTCCTGCACTGTTATCAATACTGCTATATGCTCCTCAGTATCTAATTGCAACTAGTCAGTAACTATTTCTCAAGGTCTTACTGCATCAATTGACATTGACCGTTCTGCTATTGAATATTTTTGGCCCCTATACCAAGGGTAATGATCCATGAGAAGAGTATACTACAACTGTTACTACTCTCCTATGGACCTTGCCCAAGTCTTTGTAACTCTGGGACTAAGGCTCTACATCATCCCACCTCACTCGTGGAGGTATAACTGCATGCATGGCGAAATCTACCTCTATCTTGTAGATATTTTTAACTCAAACACCAATTTGTTTTACTTTTTCTAGTAGAAACATTCTTCAAATGATCTTTCCCCTTACTAAACATCACATCATATCCATGGTCTTCAAGTATAGCTACAGAAACTAGATTTTTATTTAGACCAGGCACATACATTACATCCTTTAGGTGAAGCTGGGGATTCTAACTCCATTTTAAAGTTGATAGTGTCAATCCCTTTGGTACTATACCTTCCATCATCTCCAAACTCTATGTGTAATTGTGTGTCCTTCTCCTATAGGCTTCTAAAGAACTCCTTACTTCCTATCATATGATATGAGGCACCAGAATTCAGGTACCACTCACTCCCTATTATTGTTCTTACCATGCAAACAATGGGGGTGAAATCCAACTCTAATTGTGATGCAAGAACATCTCCTGTTGATGATGTTGCAGGCTCCTTACTAGATTTCCTGTGCATACACGGTTGCATAATGTTCATACTCATGGCAGTGAAAGAATTTAATTTTACTGAGGTATTTCTTCTTTCCATGGTTCAGGTTGGATTCTGCCTCACCTTGGGCATTCATGCCTTTGGCCTTCTTTCCTTTTCCAACTAAAGCATAATATTCTTCCTCATCTACAGTGGATGTGACACCATCTCTATTGTTTCTTCCAATCTCCTCCTGCACCAAATCATACCAAAGTCTCTCCCAATATGGTAGCTTGTCTTTTCCATTAAATGAATCTAAATAGTTGTGCTAGGATTTCAGAAGGCCCAAGAGTGTTAATCTCACAAGTTCAAATGATGGCACATTTTCTCCTGCTCCTCCAAGTTCATCTCGAACCTAAGTGAATTTGGAGAGGTATTTGTGAAATGGTTTCATTTTTATGCATTCAAATGCTCCTAAGTTGATCTCTTAATGCCAATTTATTAGAATCATAGCTACTCTAGAACAGATCTGTGAGAGTTTTCCACATTAAAAAAGGAGTCTCCTTTCCATGCAAATTCAAAACCACATGATCTCTGACACCCTCCAAAATAATCCTCCTGGCTCTTGTTGTGTCTTTCTTCCACTGAGAAAGTGCTTGTGCATATGATGTTGTTGGTTTTGGAATATCAGTTTGTGTATATTCCCATACTCCATTGTCATCCAGGACAACTTCCATCTTGTCTTTCCAAGCACAAAAATTCGAGGTGCCCTCCAATGCATACTCAAGCCTCAATCCATTGAAATACATTTTTCCTACACTTAAGAAAATCTACACCAAAAACTCCACAAATCAAAATTTCTCTGAGAGAAGATATGGAACAAGGTTTCTATGTAACTATATTTTGTAGATCTGATACCATGTAGAAACTGCAAGAAATTTTCTATTGTTAATGAAATTAGACTAAGATCAAGAGACATAAATTTATTTTACTATTTTGCGAAAAGGAAAACACGCGATAGAAACACATGAAATAACATGTAACTATCAAAACACAAGGAAAACAATGATTTACAGAGTAACCCAACTGGGAAAAATACCTTTTCTACTTTGCATTATTTCATATGAGAGAGAGAAACAATTACGATATCTTGCTTCAACTCTAAAGCACACCCTGCACTGTAAAATTGTTCTCTTGCTTTATGACCTGTTCTGGCCAATGTTTATCCAATTCAAGCCTCATCCAAATTCCTACTCCTTGCACGCAATCCTGGAGGAATTAAGCTCCTAAAAAATAGGGTAATTCCTTATTTCCTTGTGTAAATTCGGAATTCATCACCTACTCATTGCAAAAAGCATTGTACACTCAATAATATACAATTATAAATACAAATGTTCCTTTTCCATCCACTCAACTAGGAAATTCGAATTCCATGCATGAATGGGTCTATTTTTAGTTGATTGACTAGTTAATAGAGAGATCAATGAGTCAACAACAATCATAACTACTCAACTGACCTTCAATTGACTCAACTAATGACTAGAGCTCATTTAACTTAGTTCAACTAACAATAACTCAACTAGATTGCTAGAACTTTGCAATCAACTCATGCACAACCATTACTTCTAGCCTAGAAACTCGTATTTGTTGATCTAACTTTGTGACAAGGCCATGTCACTCAAGCTAACCTACAAGTCATCTTGTTGATGTGGAAAATCAAATTTCTCCATTTTACTAAGGGACAAGACAAATGAAGATTTTTCTTACTACAATTCCAATGCTTTTACTTTTGTAAATTCCTATTACCATGGGAAAAAACCCACAAAGTAGTCTAAAGTATTTCCTTCTTTCCCACATTCCATGCATCAATATTTAGCCGAATCTTCTGCACGGTGCTCTTCTTGTAACACCCTCCTCCCACATTTACCCAAGCTAACCAGTCCACTAAGGTAAATATGTGACGAAGAGTTAGTATGATGTGATTCAACTACACAAGTACATTTAAGAAAGTAGAATCGATAAAACAAAACCAAATTGACCTTCCTTAGGAGCTACAAAACATTCAGGAGCCAACCAACCCCTCCAGCTATCCAACCCTAAGATAACTTGCTTCTTGATTGAACTAGACCTCGAGCCTCTCCCATGACAATCTCTCCATGCAACTGAGACCCTCCAATCACTCCCACAACTAGGCTTCCATGTAACTATGGCCCTTTTCATACAGTTTTGTGCCAGTGACCCTAGATTATGAGTAATGTTTTCAGGGCTACGACTCAGGCCTCTACCTAGAACTTCATGACACTTCCATAAATGATAAACAACATTGAGACAAGGCTACTAATGCAAAAACTAGAACAATGACTTAACCTAAACCTTACCTATTACATACATTCATACATTCATTATTCATTCATTTACTAATCCAAACATGATGAGAGACATGACTAATATATATTATAAAACCATGCTTATAACCATCATATAACCAATAGAATAACAATGATAACACACCCATTAAAACCACATAATAACAAGTACATTTACACATTGAACACAAGAGGAAAAGAGCTCTTATTAACATATGAAAAAACCAACCAAGTCAGGGACTTCCACATGCCACCTAACCATAGATTGGGTTGAACCAAATAGTTCTTTTAGTCAATCACCCCCATGCCATATTCCAAGCATGAATGTGGGACTTACAACAAAACAACCAAGGCTTAGGATTTACCACAATCCACCAAGGGATTCCTAGGCCCAAGCCCTTATTTATAAAACCAGGCTTTACCGCAATCCTGCCAAGGGATTCCTAGGCCCAAACAAGAAACATACACTACCAATATTTACCGTAATCCCACCACATACAGGTATATAGATCACTAGGCCTATACAAGCATGGATTCCTCCAGATATATCCACCTAAACTGTGAGGAATTTTCCTATATGCACCCTCTAGGATTTACCGTATATCTCGCCATTCATTGGTCAAGGATTCCTAGGCCCAACGAGGGAATACACAATCAGGATTTACCGCAATCCCACCTTCACCAATCCAGGGATTTATAGGCCTTGTTTTTCTCCCCTAAGACCACCCCACTCAATTTCAAAACCATCTAACAATCCAGCTCAACCAAATAAGAAACCCCATCACACCATGGTTATCCGAAAATGGCAAGGCAAGGCTGAAAACCACTGTCACATCCAGAAAAAACCATACCAACAACAACAAGAGAACCAAACACACACTTGAATGTAACATGCATGCCAAAACTAGTAAGCAAATCATACATGCAACTCAGCACCTACAAATAATCTCGTTGTAGACGCTAGATGCTTCTCTTCCTTACTCGATCTTTTCTACCCTTTGCTTTTTTTTCCTTCATTTTCCTTCCTTCCTCTGATGCTAGAGTGCTCCAAGAATGCTCTAAGTGTCCAAGAGTATGAGAGAGTAGAGAGAATATAAAGAGGGCTCCAACACTGAAGTGACAAAAGGTTGTGAACTGATCCTCGGGAGCCATTTTATTAATGAGGCCCCTATTTTCTTCAATTTACATTATTTTTCATTCATTTTCATCCTCACATGCAACCTATGACCTTTCACCTTCATTTTCTCCTATTTTTCATTATTTTCATAAATAAAATGCCAGTTAATGCCACTTTTCCTTTTCAATTCCTTTTCCATTTCCTTTGCCAATTTCCTTAGCTATAATAAACCAAATGAACACCCACACTAGGATGTTTTGCCCAACATTATTGTTTTGCCTTTATTAACTTTATTATATGGAGTTTTAACCTGGGGTTGTTACAAACCCTTCCCCCTTAGGGGAACACCATCCTCGGTGTTCAGTGACACCTACAACCAACAATATTGTTGAAAAGCAAAACATACTGCCCATGGAGCTTTATAACTTAGCTCAATGCAATATTTACAATGAACAACTTGCTGAAAAGAAAGCCAATGTGACAAACATAACAACATGATACTCATACCACTTATTGGAGCTTTATAACACATCTCATGGTGGTATTTACATCCATAAACATATATACATATACCAAAACTACTTTACCTCAATCGAGAATCAAGGAAGGATACATAACCTGTGTCTCATCAGTCATCTCCCATGTAGCTTCATCAGACCCAAAGTGCTTCCATTGCACATTAACCTACTTGATTTCTCGATTCCGTAACATGAACATATTTCTATGCAAAATACACTGAGGTTTCAGCGACATGATCAACATCCTTTACATATCTTTTAAGCAATGAAACATGGAAAACATCATGGAATTTCATTGTCGGAGATAGTGCAAGTCTATAGGCCACTGGTTTAATCCTCTCAAGGATCTCGAAAGGCCCACAATACCAAGGTGCTAGCTTCGCACATGACCCAATCCTCAAGGAGCTCTTCTTGGGCTTGATGCGCAAGTACACATGTTACCCAACCTGAAACTCCTTAAACAACCTACGTTGATCTGCATAACTTTTCTGCTTGTCCTGCGTTGCCTTTATATTCTTCTTGATAACCTTCATTTCATGTTCCATCTCTACCAACATGTTCGGTCATGCCAACACCTTGTTCACTGGATCACTCCAACTGATGGGAGGATTACAACTCCCCCCATATAGTGCCTCAAACAGACTCATCCTCAACGACTCCTGATACCCATTGTTGTAAAAAAACTATACTAGTGGAAGATACTATTTCCTCTTTCAGTGTTGATGCATGATGTACATTCTGAACATGTCCTCTAGAATCTTGTTGACCCTCTCCATCTATCCATCTATTTGCGGATGATAAGATGTGTTGAAGGCCAACTTTGTACCTAAACCTGAAAATAACTCTTTCCAGAATCTGGAAGTGAACTTGGCATCGTTGTCTGACACAATCTTCTTCGGAACACAGTGCAACCTTACTATATCTCTGATAAGGACCTGTGCTACACTAGCTGAATACGTAGACTTCATTGGAATGAAGTGTGCTACCTTTTTCAACTTGTCCAACACAACCATGATAGAACCATGTTGTCTAGATGTCCTCAGCAAACCTGTAATGAATTCCATGGAAATGACCTCTCATTTCCATTATGGAATTGGAATCGGTTGTAGTAATCCACCTGGATGCTTACACTCTGCATTTACTTGTTGACAATTCAAGCATCTAGCCACAAACTCTGCCACTTCCTTCTTCAGATTTAGCCAATAATAGAACTTACTCACTGTTGTCAATGTCTTCTAATATCCTGGGTGACCTGAATATGACTTAGCATGAAATTCCCTAGAGATAAGCTTCTTTAGCTCGTTGTTGTCTAGCACATATATCATGTGCCTAAATCTGATCAAACCATTTACTGTATGATGATAGTCCACATCTTGATTACATATACCTTATTGTTACATGTGCCTAAGCTCCATGTACATGTCATCCTATTGTCCTACTTATAAGATCTGATCATGTAAATCTGTCCCGTAAGAACTCATAGTTGTTATATGATTCACCAACACCCTTCTACTAATAGCATTTGCAACCCTGTTTTCCTTTCCCCTAATGTACCTGATCTCAAATTTGAACTCATTGATCATGGCCAACCATCTAGCTTGCCCAGAATTCATATTCGGTTGTTCAAACAAGTATCTCAATCCACTATGATCGCTCATCAAAACAAACCTCCTGCCAAGAAGATAGTTCCTCAGCATCTTCAAATCATGGATGATTGTTGACAACTCAAGGTCATGTGTAACATAATTCTCCTCATGCTCATTCAGTTTCCTTGATTCGCAACATACCACATGTCCCTCCTGCATAAGGACTCCACCAATCCCTCTCTTGCAAGCATTGGTGCATGCCAAAAACTCGTTATCCGGGTCTACAATCTTAAGAACTAGAGCATTTGTTAGCAACTGCTTCAATTATTCAAAACTTGTTGCACATTCCTTTGTCCATTCAAATTTCTTCCCTTTTTGTTGAAATGATGTGATAGGATATGAAATCTACAATAAGTTCCTAGTGAACCTCCTGTAGTAACCTACTAACCCCATAAATGACCTTACCTCATCCACATTCCTTGGATTTGTGCATTCCATAATAGCTCTTATCTTTCCTGGATCCACTATTATGCCTTCCTTGGAAACAACATGTCCCAAGTAATGTACCTTTGTCTAAAATAAATTACATTTGCTAAGATTGGCATACAACTACTGCTCTCTTATTAACTTCATACTACTGCTAAATGTTTGGCATGTTCTTCCTCATTCTTAAAATATATCAATCTATTTTAGATGATATAAGATAGAACTCTTATAGACACAAAATAGGTATAAATATCCAAATTATATATGAATATGGATATTTATATCTATTTTAGATATATCATCAATGAACACAATAAAAAACTTGTTCAGATAAGGACGCAACACACTGTGCATCAAGCACATTAAATTAGCTGTATCATTATTTAAACCAGATGGAACTACAAAAAATTCATAATTCACATACCTGGTCCTGAAAGTAGTCTTATATATGTCCTCTTCTTCGATGTGTAGTTTATGATATCTTGATCTTAGATCAATCTTTGAGAAAATTGTTGCTCCCTTCAACTGATCAAACAAGTCATCAATCCTCGGTAAGGGATACTTGCTCTTGATGGTTACCTTGTTCAACTTCCTGTAATCGATGCACAACCTGAGAGTACCATCCTTCTTTTTCACAAACAATATTGGTGCACCCAAAGGCGAGACACTTAACCTAATGTATCTCTTGTCAAGCATTTCCTTCAACTCTACTAACTCTGGTGTGCTCATCATGTATGGTGCCTTTGATGTTGGTGTTTCCCCTGGTACTAAATCAATGGAAAATTCCACTTCTCTGTGAAGCGGAAACTTTGAAATCTCTACGGGAAATGTTAATTTTTCTTAGGGATTTCCTTTTCTTTGCTATGATAATTGCATTTCTTCATTAACACATTAAGTTCACCCCATAACATCATAACATTATTTAGATTTACATCATTATCCAACAACATATGCAACTATATAGAAAGAACAATATTATCATCATCAATGTAGTGGAACATAAAGGAGCAATAGAAGAAAATCCTCACACATAGAGACACCAAGATTGGTCGGAGACCAGGGAAAAACCAACTATGGGGAAAATGATTTAGCAAATGAGAGTAAAAGGATCCATATCTTCATCCATACAACTATCCAAATAAAACAACTACACAATATTCATGAAATGAACTCAACAATGCTTATACTCAAAACTCTGATTTTGAAGACTGTAATAAACTATCTTTGTCTGCGGTGAACTATCGAACTCTGTGATCAACGAGTGAAAACTTCGGAAGACTAAAATTTCAACTTCTAGGTCCCAGTCGTATGGAGGAGGAGTTATCTGAGTGAATATAGCAGCCCAGTTGATCCATTAAGCCTGGCATGAGAGCCACTAGGGTCGGATATGGATTGTGGCAAGCAAGCGACTGATATTATGAAACCTTAACTCCTAGTCGCATGGATGGAGAGTTGTTTGTGCAACTGGAAGGCTTCAGTCACACTGATGAGCTTTTGTGTGAGCGACTGTGGTCGCCTTCTTCCTGTGTTGTGCCAACGATTGAGGCCCAAAAACCTAAAACTAAGATGTGAGCTTCGGACCCTACAATTTCACCTTAGAGAAAACTTGCTCCTCCATGGATGAGCCTCAGACCTGTGCAAGCCAAAAACGAATATAAAAGAGTGTCTCATAATAATTTCCAAATGAGGTAGAGGACACTTGTATTTATAGCCTTCCAAGGGTGTTCAATTTACTTTAGGACCAACCTTATAAAATATTAACAGGTGGGTTTTTCTTCATAAGTACACCTTCCCTTATCTAATTTGAGTGATATTTAGGTCAATTTTGGTCCTATCAAAAAGAGGAATTTAATGCAATCATTATCTCCATGAAATGCATTGTTCAAAGTGGAATTTGACCACAGTTTCATATTTTAACAGGAAATACATGATGAAATTGTTGTAAAATTGGGTACTTGCTCAATACCTCTACATCATCAACATCCTTACCTCTATCACTGGAAATATTTACTACACATAACACACACCTTTTCCTGTGATTGTGCTTTTCCTACATAGTTGTAACCATTTTGACTAATGTAGCTTTCTTCCTACCTTGAAAGATTCTTTGTTCTCCATTTCCATCAAAGCACTCAATAGACTTGTCATAACAATGCACCTTGGTCCTATGAAGATAAAACCAGTCAATACCCAACAACATACTATATGATCCCAATGAAAGCACATTGAAATGCGCTAATATAGGCATACCATTCAACTCAAATGCACAAGCTCTTACCCAATGATGAACTTTTTTCTTTGTGCCTATAGTCAACTGCACTAACTAAGATTCTGCATGCACTTATTTATTCAAACCACACTTATCCACAGGGTTAGGATTAACATAACTATAATTAGATTCTCGGTCAATCAAAATAGAAATAACTTGATTACAAATATTACCGTCCATCTAGATAATAGACGCCTGGTGATCTACCTGCCAGTTATTCAATGTTGCATAGATCTTTCGAATGCTCTTCCCAACATCTCCAACTGTCTACACTTGTTGTGCACTATAGATATGAGGCCTACCACAATGATTCTGCGGACAATCCCTCTTGAGATTCTCCTTACCACATGTCCAACGCTGTAATTGTCCCTTACCATCACATTTATTCTATTACCCTCCAAGCTGGGGTCTATTAAACTTCTTGTAAAGTGAAACATTCTCTTTCTCGCCTGAGGTCATGTTCTTTTCGGCTGCTATGTACCTTTAGCTTTGTCTTTCCCTTTTCATCTTTGCTAAGATTTTTCCTTACACTTTGATTGCCAATAAAAATGCTTCAACTTATTAATGACTTCTTCAAGTGACCAAGGTTCATCATACTCAATTAAATATTTAAATGCTAATGGTAATCCACTAACAAATCTATGAACTTTGCTTTTTCATCCTTAAGATACGGTATATAGCTCAAAAACTTCAGGAATTTGGTCATATACTCCTCATTCATCATCGATCTCATCTTTAGGTCATATAATACCTTGGCTTTATTGTCATAGTACCTCTCTGACAAATATTTCTTCCTAAAATGTCTCTTGAATTCATTCTAACTCAACTCTTCTGTCATGGTGTCTCTAACTCACTTTACATATTCCCACCAGAAGTTTGCTTTCCCTTTAAGGCCAAAGATAGTTATTATGACCTTCATGTTCTCTGTGTAACCATGCAGCCCAAATAACTTCTTCATCCCAAGTAACCATGTCTCTGCATCTTCCGGTCTCTTTAAATATCCATCAAAGGTAGGTGGCTTTTCTTTCTTGAACTCATCTAGAAAATATCCCCTCGGATTCCTCCTGTAAGGATGATAATGATGATGACCTTGATACCTATCAAAACTAGAACTAGAATAGAACTTGTTTCCATCACCTCTCCTATCAAGTGCGTCCAAGAACCTGCCATCTCTGATCGTGTCATCCCTATTCGACCTATGCCCACCATGAGGCCTACTCCCATTTTCCCCATTAGTCTTATCCTCCTACCATGGCTGATCCTAAACAATCCTTGTCTTTGAAATTATGAAAAACTTTGAAGGATATTTGGATTAACCTCTGCTTGTTTCTTTTGTGTTCGAATGATTCTGTCATTATCTTCTTTGCAACTTCTTATACCTTCAAACTTCTTAATGTGTCTGTTATGTCATGAGAGTTCCCATCACCATGTTGCTCATCTAATATATAGGGAGAATACCGTGAACTGTAGTCTACCATATTGCTAGTCATCTTTGATATTCTTCCTACAAGTATACCATGTCAGCGAACCAAAATATAAACATAATCAACATACCTCAGTATAGTTCAGAGGAGGATTTCTCATCTGCAAGATCAATCAGATTAGCGCAATACATGTATAAACATAATCATAGCAGTGTATAAACATCATCTCAATCATCATATATTTACCATGCATGACCATACCAACCACATACCATGGCCTCGTGCACGACAACTATAACCATGACAATACATGCATACATCCACATAGAAAATAGTCATACACAAAAAATGCATATTCGACCTACATGCATTCATGACAACACGCCCCAACAACAACACCTTCTACTTGTTCATGACAACACAATTGAAATAATGACCATCACCATGCATACACATCAAGCACATACACGACCTACATACGTGCATGGCCAGCACATTTTGCCCATCTATTTCAAGGGGTGAACCATCCTCTGATACCACTCTATAACACCCTCCTCCCACATTTACCCAAGCTAACCAGTCCATCAGGGTAAACATGTGATGAAGAGTTATTATGATATGATTCAACTCCCCAAGTACAGTTAAGGAAGTGGAATCGACAAAACAAAACCAAATTGACCTTCCTCGAGAGCTACAGAACCTTTAGGAGCCAACCAACCCCTCCAGGTGTCCAACCCCTAAGAGAAATTGCTTCTTGACTGAACTAGACCCCCAATCACTCCCATGAAAATACCTACATGTGACTGAGACCCTCCAGTCACTCCCACAACAAGGCTTCCATGTAATTGTGGCCTTTTTTAGGCAGCTTTGTGCCAGCAACCTCATATTTTGAGACACTTTTTTAGGGCTAGGACTCAAGCCTTTGCCCAGAACTTCATGAAACTTCCAAAAATGATAAATAACGTTGAGACAAGGATACTAATGTAAAAAATTAAGCAATGACTTAACCTGAGCCCTACCAGACATGACAGACATTCTGTCAAACACATCATGAACATGTAATCTACAGGTCATAACAACAGATATGAACTTAGGGGTCTCATACTTATCTGAGATTCACCAAGAAGGACTAATGCCCTCTCAAAATAGCTGCAATATCATCTATTAGGTCATACATTCATTATTCAATCATTTACTAATCCAAACATGATGAGTTCCATGACCAAGATCTCTCATAAAACCATACTTATAACCATCATATGACCAACAAAATAACAATGATAGCACACCCATTAAAACCACATAATAACAAGTGCATTTCAACATGGAACATAAGAGGAAAAGAGCTCTTATTAACATATGATAAAGCCAACCAAGCCAAGGAATTCCATGTACCACCCAACCATAGATTGGGATGAACCAAATATTTCTTCCAACAATTCACTCCCATGCCATATTCCAAGCATGAATGTGGGACTTACAACAAAACAACAAGGACTTCCTCAGGATTTACCGCAATCCACCAAGAGATTGTTAGGACTAAGCCCTCATCTATACAACTACGATTTACCACAATCCCACCAAGGGATTCCTAGTCCCAAACAAGAAACATACACTACCAAGATTTATTGCAATCCCACCACATACCGGTCTAGGGATCACTAGGCCTATAGAAGCATGGATACCTTCAGATCTCTCCACCTAAACCATGAGGAATTTGTCTGTCTCAACCCTCTAGGATTTACCATATATCCTGCCATTCACCAGTTGAGGGTTCCTAGGCCCAATGAGGGAATACAAATTCAAGCTTTACCGCAATCCCACCTTCACCGGTCCAAGGATTCCTAGGCCTTGTGTTTCTCCCCTAAGACCACCCCATACAATTTCAAAAACATCCGATAATCTAGCTCAACCATGTAAGAGAAACCCCATCACATCATGGTTATCCATAAATGGCAAGGAAAGGCTGAAAACCACTGTCGCACCAAGAAAACCCATGCTAACAACAATAAGAGCACCAAATACACACATGAATGTAACATGCATGCCAAAACTAGCAAGGGAATCATACATGCAACTTGATACCTACAAGTAATCCTGATGCAGTCGCTAGATCCTACTCTTCCTTTCTTGATCTTTGCTTCCTTTTTCTTACTTTTCCTTCATTTTCCTTCCTTCCTCCAATGCTATAGTGCTTCAAGAATGCTCTAAGTGTCTGAGAGTATCAAACAATAGAGAGAATAGAGAGGGAGCTCCAACACTTACTGAAAAAGGTTGTGAATTGATCCTTGGAATCCTTTTTATTAATGAGGCCCCTATTTTCTTCAATTTCCATTATTTTTCCTTCATTTTCCTCCTCACATGAAACCTATGACATTTCACCTTCCTTTTCTCCTATTTTCCATTATTTTCATAAATAAATGCCCATTAATGCCACTTTGCCTTTTCAATGCCTCTGTCATTGCCTTTTTCAATTTGCTTAGCCATAATAAACCAAATGAACACCCACAATAGGATGTTTTGCCCAACATTCATCTTGGAATAAGTGTCCCATGACCTTGGTTATTATTTTTCCTTTATTAGCTTTATTACATGGATTTTTAACTTGGGGTTGTTAAACTTTTGCGCAAATCCCAAAAAAATCCTTAAAATTATTGCTCCAACAAGCCCCAACTCTCACCTGTGGCTCATCTGGAGCCACTCAATACTTCTACTATTCCATGTTGCTTCCACCATCATAATGAGTCTGTTCTACATCTTCTATACTAGCTACAAAATTTGGTGCACTAATCCTTCTTCAGTTATTTTCCTTTTTTGTGACACTTTCCCTTGAGGTTGCAAGTACTAGATCTTGCACCTCTCTTTTCCACAAAGATATGCATGCCTCTTCTCAGTTTATTCAGGGTCTATTCTTTCTAAATATTTTAATCCTCACAACTTGGTCATCTCAACCTTGATTTTTGATAATGATACTCCATTGCGGGCCTAGTGTAGGTCCCAATGAACTCTTTGAACTATTGTTGTGCTCAACTTATTTGGTGATACATATAATTTTAAAACCCTTCTATGCATTTCATTATCTGGAACTAGAATTTTTATTGCTCTTCCTATAGATTGTGTTAGATCTACGACTAACCCTGATGGCTTAGTTTTGGCCTTCTTCTTTGATGCTCCTCTCCTGATAGCTCCTACTTGAAAATTACAGTGCTCTCTCACTCTAAAATTCATAAAATTCTAACTTTCTCTAGTCGCTGTTTTTTTTTTTTTCCATTCTTCAGAGACACAATGAAATCATCCAACTATTTCTCTAAAATTTATAAATTGCTTGCCATGCTGTAGTATAATTTGAAATATGTCCAATCTGGTTCGATTTTCTATGGCATTTCATTTCCCCGATACGTATGACCTTAATATGCATATTAGGGCCATCAGACATCCTATTTGCAACCTCTTATGTTAGATTTTTTGCGTTGAGTATATCCTTTCCATGATAGCTTGCTCATTTGACCAATAGTGAAGTGGCCTTTTGTTCCTGCCACATGCATGGTGTCCTTCCAACATGGATTAACGTGACATTTCTTGGTACTTCATCTATTTTTTGCTCCCTAGTTTTACTCGTGTTGAATAACAATCGATTAGCTCAGTGCATGCCTGTGTTGTGCTCTTGTCTTTGTACTTATGCGTGATTTCTTGTTTTCTTATAAAAATACTCCCCCCTCCTTTTTTTCTTTTACATCAGAAAAATATTCACTACTTTGTAACTATCATGATCCATCAAGTTACAATGTGAATCTTTACATAACACACATATATGTATTTTTTTCTATCTAACTGCTCCATTTTGCTCAAAGACTTTAGTTATTTATAATTTTACAATAGGGAAAAAAGTCGACAAACATCCTACTTTTACTATGGCTAATTCCTATTACCTTGGGCAAAACCCACAAACTATTCTAATGTCCTTCCTTCTTTCCCACATTTTCTCCGTTGATCTTTAGATGACTCTTTCACATGAAATCCTTTTGTGTGTTGCGCCTCTACACAAATCCCAAAAAACCTCCTTAAAATTGTTGCTCCAACATATATTTATCTTTACTCTCTACTGAGGATTACAATGCAAATAAAAAACACCTAGAACTTATGGAAAGAGAAACATTTCATCTAGACAAAAGGTAACTGCGTTGAGTATAACCATAGAGTATCTAAACAAACAAGATGGTGATGAGGTAAACGAGTTGTTTTCAAATTCCATTTTTTCTTTTGAGAATTACAATAGTAGTGCATATGATATCATTGAATGTATTTACATCGTGGTACGAATCTCATACTTCTTGTTGTGAAAGAATTGTAGATGCTTTAATCTTTTCAATGATCCATTTCTTAATATACCAATCTCACACAATAACAATTGGCACTAACAATCATGGAAATATAAGTATCCTTTAATGATTACATTGGCTCTATGATTTCACATAATTGTGAATGTGATGATGTGTTTAGTGTAAGAGTAGCAAAATAGGATCATATTTCATTGATTTGTAGAATATTTCTTTTATTTTAGTATAGTTTTTTAGTTTCAATTGTTTAAAAAAAATCATTATTATATTTTAATTAGTTTTTCAATATGGTAACGAGCTAGGAAATTGTTATATGCCTTTTCCATCCACTCAACTAGGAAATTTGAATTCCATGCATGACTGGGTCTATTTTTAGTTGATTGACTAGTTAACTGAGAGATCAATGAGTTAACAACAATGATAACTACTCAACTGACCTTCAACTGACTCAACTAATGACTAGAGCTCAATTAACTTAGCTCAACTAACAATAACTCAACTATATTGCTAGATCTTGGCAATCAACTCATGCACAATCGTTACTTCTAGCCTACAAACTCGAATTTGTTGATCTAAATAAGTGACAAGGCCATGTTAATCAAGCTAACTGCAATCCAAGTCATCTTATTGATGTGGAAAATTGAATTTATCTATTTGACTAAGGCACAAGACAAATGAATCCTTTTCTTACTACAATTCCAATGCTTTTACTATGGTACATTCCTATTACCATGGGAAAAAACCCACAAAGTAGTCTAAAGTCTTTCCTTATTTTCCGCATTACATGCATTGATCTTTAGTCGACTCTTCTGCACGGTGCTCTTCTTGTAACACCCTCCTCCCACATTTGCCCAGGCTAACTGGTCCACAGAGATAAACATGTGATGAAGAGTTACTATGACATGATTCAACTCCCCAAGTACAGTTAATAAAGTGGAATTGACAAAACAAAACCAAAATGACCTTCCTTAGGAGCTACAAAACCTTCAGGAGCCAACCAACCCCTCTAGCTATCCAACCCCTAAGATAACTTGCTTCTTGACTAAACTAGACCTCGATTCTCTCCCATGACAAGCCCTCCATACGAGTGAGACCCTCCAATCACTCCCACAACTAGGCTTCCATGCGAATGTGGCCCTTTTCAGGAAATTTTGTGCCAGCGACCCTAGATTATGAGCAACCTTTTCAGGGTTAGGACTCATGCCTCTACCTAGAACTTCATGAAACTTCCAGAAATGATAAATAACATTGAGACAAGGCTACTAATGCAAAACCCTAGAACAAGGACTTAACCTAATCCCTACCAGCCATGACAAACTTTTTGTCAAATACATCATGAACATGTAATCTACAAGTCATAATAACAAATCTGAACATAGGGGTCTCATGCTTACCTGAGTATTCACCAAGAAGGATTGATTCCCTCTCAAAATAGCTGCAATATTATCTATTAGGTCATACATTAATTATTCATTCATTTACTAATCGAAACATGATGAGAGACATGACTAATGTTATAAAACCATGCTTATAACCATCATATAACTAGCAGAATAAAAATGATATCACACCCATTAAAACCACATAATAAAAAGTAAATTTACACATGGAACACAAGAGGAAAAGAGCTCTTATTAACATATGCAAAAGACATCCAAGTCAGGGACTTCCACATACCACCCAACCATAAATTGGGCTGAAACAAATAGTTATTTTAGTCAATCACCCCCGCGCCATATTCCAAGCATGAATGTGGGACTTACAAAAAAACAACCAGGGCTTCCTTGGGCTTTACCGCAGTCCACCAAGGGATTCCTAGTTCCAAGCCCTCATTTATACAACCAGGCTTACCGCCATCCTGCCAAGCGATCCTAGGCCCAAACAAGAAACACACACTACCAATATTTACAGTAATCCCACCACATACCGGTCCAGGGATCACTAGGCCCATACAAGCATGGATTCCTCCAGATCTCTAAACCGCGAGGAATTTGTTTGTCTCCACCCTCTAGGGTTTACTATATATCTCACCATTCATTGGTCAAGGATTCCTAGGCCCAACGAGGGCATACACAATCAAGATTTACCGCAATCCCACCTTCACCAGTCCAAGGATTCCTAGGCCTTGTCTTTCTCCCCTCAGACCACCCCAATCGATTTCGAAACCATCTGCCAATCTAGCTCAACCAAATAAGAAATCCCATCACACCATGGCTATCCGAAAATGGCAAGGCAAGGCTAAAAACCACTGTCACACCTAGAAAAACCCATACCAATGGCAACAAGAGAACCAAATACACACATGAATGTAACGTTCATGCCAAAACTAGTAAGGAAATCATACATGCAACTCGGTGCTTGTAAGTAATCTTGTTGTAGACGCTAGATTCTTCTCTTCCTTGTTTGATCTTTGCTTCCCTTTGCTTTCTTTTCCTTCATTTTCCTTCCTTCCTCCAATGCTAGAGTGCTCCAAGAACGCTCTAAGTGTCCAAGAGTATGAGAGAGTAGAAATAATAGAAAGAGGGCTCCAACACTAAAGTGACAAAAGGTTGTGAACTGATCCTCAGAAGCCTTTTTATTAATGAGGCCCCTATTTTCTTCAATTTACATTACTTTTCATTCATTTTCATCCTCACATGCAACCTATGACAATTCACCTTCCTTTTCTCCTATTTATCATTATTTTCATAAATAAAATGACAGTTAATGCCACTTTTCCTTTTCAATTCCTTTTCCAATGCCTTTGCCAATTTCCTTAGCCGTAATAAACCAAATGAACACCCACACTAGGATGTTTTGCCCAACATTCATCTTGGAATAATTGTCCCATGACCTTGGTTATTATTTTGCCTTTATTAACTTTATTACATGGAATTTTAACCTGGGGCTATTACAAACCCCTCCCCCTTAGGCGAACACCATCCTCGGTGTTCAATGATACCTGCAACCAGCAAGACTGCTGAAAAGCAAAACATATTGCTCATGGAGCTTTATAACTTAGCTCGATGCAGTATTTACAATGAACAACATGCTGAAAAGAAATTCAATGTGACAAACATAATAACATGACACCCATACCGCTAATTGGAGCTGTATAACACATCTCATGGCGGTATTTACATCCATATACATATATACATATACCAAAACTACTTTACCTCAATTAGAAAATAAGGAAGGATACATAACCCACGTCTGATCAGCTATCTCCCTTGTAGCTTCATCAGGCCAAAGTGCTTCCATTGCACATTAACCTGTTTGATTGCTCGGTTCCGTAGCATGAACATATTTCTCTACAAAATACACTGAGGTTTCAGCTGGAATTCTCCTTCTGGCTCCACCCACAACAAAAAACAATCAATAACATGATCAACATCCTTTACATATCTTTTAAGCAATGAAACATGGTAAACATCATGGAATTTCATTGTAGAGGTAGTGAAAGTCTATAAGCCACTGGTCTGATCCTCTCAAGGATCTCAAAAGGCCCACAATACCAAGGTGCTAGCTTCGCACATGACCCAATCCTCAAGGATCTCTTCATGGGCTTGATGCGCAAGTACACATGTTACCCAACCTGAAACTCCTTAAACAACCTATGTTGATCTGCATAACTTTTATGCTTGTCCTGTGTTACCTTTAGATTCTTATTGATAACTTGCATTTCATGTTCCATCTCTACCAACATGTTCAGTCACATCAACACCTTTTTCATTGGATCACTCCAATTGATGGGAGTATTACAACTCCCCCCATATAGTGCCTCAAATAGACTCATCCTCAACGTCTCCTGATACCCATTGTTGTAAGAAAACTATACTAGTGGAAGATACTCTTCCCACTTTCGGTGTTGATGCATAATGTACATTCTCAACATGTCCTCTAGAATCTTGTTGACCCTCTCCATCTATCCATCTATTTGCAGATGATAAGTTGTGTTTAAGGCCAACTTTGTACCTAAACCTAAAAATAACTCTTTCTAGAATCTAGAAGTGAACTTGGCATCTTTGTTTGACACAATCTTCTTCAAAAAACCGTGCAACCTTACTATATCTCTGATCAAGACCTGTTCTAGATCACTAGCTAAATACATAGACTTCCTCAGCAAACCTGTAATGAATTCCATGGAAATGACCTCTCATATCCATTATGGAATCAGAATCGGTTATAGTAATCCACCTAAATGCTTACACTTTGCTTTTACTTGTTGACAATCCAAGCATCTAGCCACAAAATTTTTTATTTCCTTCTTCAGATTCAACCAATAATAGAACTTCTTCACCACTGTCAATGTCTTCTAATATCTTGGGTGACCTGAATATGACTTAGCATGAAATTCCCTAGAGAAAAGTTTCTTGAGCTCACTGTTGTCTAGCACATATATCCTATACCTAAATCTGATCAAACTATCTACTTTAAGATGATAGTCCACACATTGATCACTTGTACCTTGTTGTAACATGTGCCTAAGCTCCATGTACATGTCATCTTATTGTCCTACTTGTAAGATCTGATCATGTAAATTTGTCCTGTAATAACTCATAGTTGTTATATGATTCACCTTCACCCTTCTGCTAAGAGCATCTGCAACCCTATTTTCCTTTCCCCTAATGTACCTGATCTCAAATTCGAACTCACTGATCACGGCCAACCATCTAGATTGCCTAGCATTCATATTCGGTCGTTTAAACAAGTATCTCAATCCACTATGATCGCTCATCAATACAAACCTCTTGCCAAGAAGATAGTTCCTCCGCATCTTCAAATCATGGATGATTGTTGACAACTCAAGGTCATGTGTAACATAATTCTGCTTGTGCTCATTCAGTTTCCTTGATTCACAACATACCACATGTCCCTCTTGCATAAGGACTCTACCAAGCCCTCTCTTGCAAGCATTGGTGCACGCTAAAAACTCTTTATCTGGGTCTACAACCTTAAGAATTAGAGCATTTGTCAACAACTGCTTCAATTGTTCAAAACTTGTTGCACATTCCTCTATCCATTCAAATTTCTTCCCTTTTTCTTGCAATGATGTGATAAGATATGCAATCTGCAATAAGTTTCTAATTAACCTCCTATAGTAACCTACTAACCCCATAAATGACCTTACCTCATCCACATTCCTAGGAGTCACACATTTCATTATAGCTCTTACCTTTTCTGGATCCACTATTTTGCCTTCCTTGGAAACAACATGTCCCAAGTAATGTACCTTTTTCTGAAATAAATTACATTTGCTAAGCTTGGCATACAAATGATTATCTCTTAGTAACCTCATACTACTGCTAAATATTCGGCATGCTCTTCCTTATTCTTAGAATACATTGATATATCATTAATGAACACAAAAACAAACTTGTCCAGATAAGGACACAACACACTATTCATCAAGCACATAAAATTAGATGGATCAATAGTCAAACCAAATGGAACTACAACAAACTCATAATTCACATAGCCGGTCCTAAAAGTAGTCTTATATATGTCCTCTTCTTTGATGTGTAGTTGATGATATCCTGATCTCAGATCAATCTTCTAGAACACTGCTACTCCCTTCAATTGAGCAAAAAAGTCATCAATCCTCGGCAAGGGATACTTGTTCTTAATGGTTACCTTTTTCAAATTCCTGTAATCGACGCACAACCTGAGAGTACCATCCTTCTTCCTCACAAACAACACTGGTGCACTGCAAGGTGATACACTTAGCCTAATGTATCCCTTATCAAACATTTCCTTCAACTACAACTTCAACTCTACTAACTCTGTTGTGCTCATCATGTATGGTGAATTTTATGTTGGTATTTTCCTTGGTACTAAATTTTCCGTGAGGTGGAAACTCTAAAATCTCTACGGGAAATGTTAATTTTTCTTAGGGATTTCTTTTTCTTTTCTTTAATAATTGCATTTCTCCATTAACACATTAATTTCACCCCATAACATCATAACATTATTTATATTTACATCATTATTCAACAGCATATGAAACTATATAGAAAGAACAATATTATCATCATCAATGTAGTGGAACATAAAGGAGAAATAGAAGAAAATCCTCACACATAGAGACACCAAGATTGGTCGGAGACCACAGAAAAAATCCACTATGGGGAAAACCCTTTCAAATTCTTCTTCTTATTATATTGTCATCAAATGATTAAGAAATAGAGAGTAAAATGATCCATATCTTCATCCATACAACTATCCAACTAAAACACAACATTCATGAAATGAACCCAACAATGCTTATACTCAAAACTTTGATTTTGAAGACTGTAATAAACTATCTCTATTTGTGGTCAACGAGTGAAAACTTTGGAAGACTGTAACTTCAACTTCTAGGTCCTAGTCCCATGGTGGAGGAGTTATCTGAGTGACTGTAGCAGCCCAGTTGACCCCTTAAGCCTAGCATGCGAGCCATTGGGGTCAGATATGGACCGTGGCAAGCAAGCCACTGATATTCTGAAACCCTAACTCCTAGTTGTATGGATGGAGAGTTGTTTGTGCAACTAGAAGGCTCCAATCACACATATGAGATTTTGTGTGAGCGACTGTGTCGACTTCTTCCTATGTTGTGCCAATGACTAAGGTCCAAATCCATAAAACTAAGATGCAAGCTTCGAACCCTACAATTTCATCTCAGAGCGAACTTGTTCCTTTACAGATGAGCCTCAGACCTGTGCGAGCCAAAAGTGAAGATAGAAGAGTGTCTCATGATAATTTCCAAATGAGGTAGAGGACACTTGTATTTATAGCCTTCCAAGGGTGTCCAATTTACTTTAGGACCAACCTTATAAAATATGCACATGTGGGTTTTTCTTCATAAGTACACTTTCCCTTATCCAATTTGAGTGATATTTAGGTCGATTTTAGTCCTATCAAAATGAGGAATTTAATGCAATCATTATCTCCATCAAATGAGTTTTCCAAATTGGAATTTGACCATAGTTTCATATTTTAACAAGAAATACATCCTAAAATTATTGTAAAATCGGGTACCTGCTCAATACCTTTGCATCCTCAACATCCTTACCTGTATCACTAGAAATATGTACTACAAATAACACACACCCTTTCCTATGACTGTGCTTTTCCTGCATAGTTGCAACCATTATGATTTATGTAGCTTTCTTCTTACCCTACAAGATTCTTTGTTCTCATTGTCATCCAAGCACTCAACGGCCTTGTCATAACAATGCACCTTGGTCCTCTGAAGATACAAGCAGTCGATACCCAACAACATACTATATGATCCCAATGAAAGCACATTCAAATGCGCTAATATAGGCATACCATTCAACTCAAATGCACAAGTTCTTACCCAATGATGAAATTTGTACCTGTAGTCAACTACACTAACTAAGATTCTGCATGGATTAACATAAAAATAATTAGATCTTCGGTCAATCAAAATAGAAATAACTCGATCACAAATATTATCGTCCATCTCGATAATAGACGATTGGTGATCTACCTGCTTGTTATCCAATGTTGCTTAGATCCGTGGAATGCTCTTCCCAGCATCCCCAACTGTCTACACTTCCTGTGCACTATAGATATGAGGCCTACCACCCTGATTCTGTGGACAATCCCTCTTGAGATGCTCCTTACCACATGTCCAACACTGCAATTGTCCCTTACCATCACCTTTATTCTGTTACCCTCCAAGTTGGGGTCTATTAAACTTCTTGTAAAGTGAAACATTCTCTTTCTCACCTGCATCTTGAGGTCTTGTTCTTTTCGGCTACCATTTAACTTTAGCTTTGTCTTTCCCTTGTCATTTTTGCGGAGATTTTTTCTTACACTTTGATTGCCCATAACAATGCTTCAATTTACCAATGACTTCTTCAAGTGACCGAGTTTCATCATACTCAATTCAATGTTTAAATGCTAATGGTAATCCACTAACAAATCTATGAACTTTGGCTTTTTCATCCTTAAGATACGGTACATACCTCAAAAGCTCTAGGAATTTGGTCGTATACTCCTCATTTGTCATCGATCTCATATTTAGCTCATATAATTCCTTGGATTTATTGTCATAGTACCTCTCTGAAAAATATTTCTTCTTGAAAAGTCTCTTGAATTAATGCTAACTCAAATCTTATGTCCTGGTATCTCTAACCTACCTCACATCTTCCCACCATAATTTTTCTTTCCCTTTAAGGCCAAAGATAGTTACATTGGCCTTCATATTCTCTGTGTAATCATGTAGCTCGAATAAATTCTTCATCCCAAGTAACCATGCCTCTGCATCTTCCGGTTTCTTCAAATATCCATCAAAGGTAGGTGATTTTTATTTCGTGAACTCATCTGGAAAATATCCCCTGTCATTCCTCCTGTAAGGATGATAACAATGATGACCATGATACCTGTCAAAACCAGAAATAGAATAGAACTTATGTCCATCACCTCTCATCTCAAGTGCTTCCAATAACCTGCCATCTCTGATCATGTCATCCTATCCTACCTATGCCCACCATCAGACCTACTTCCATATTCCCCAATAGTCCTATCCTCCTGCCCATGGCTGATCCTAAACAGTCCTTGTCTTTGCAATTATGACAAACTCTGAAGGATAATTGCATTAACCTCTGCTTGTTTCTCTTGTGCCTGAATGATTTTGTCATTATCTTCTTTGCAACTTCTTATTTCTGCCTTCAAACTTCTCAATGTGTCTGCTATGTCAGGAGAGTGACCATCACCATGTTGCTCATTTGATCTATAGGGAGAATCTCGTGAACTGTATTTTGCAATGTTGCTAGTCATATTTGATATTCTTCCTGCAAGTATACCATTTCAGCTAACCAAAATATAAACATAATCAACATACCTCAGTATAGTTCAGGGGAGGATTTCTCGTCTGCAAGATCAACCAAATTATCTCAATACATGTATAAACATAACCATAGCAGTATATAAATATCATCTCAATCATCATCCAGTTACCATGCATGATCAAACCAAACACATACCATGGCCTCGTGCATGACAACTATAACCATGACAATACATGCATACATCCACTTAGACAATAGTCATACACAACAAATGCATATTTGACCGACATGCCTTCATGACAACACGTCCCAACAACAACACCTTCCACTTCTTCATGACAATGCAACTGCAATAGTGACCATCACCATGCGTACACATCAACCACATACACAACCTACATACGTGCATGACAACCACATTCTGCCCATCTAATCCAAGGGGTGAACCATGCTCTGATACCACTCTGTGTGGAAATTTCTCAATAGATCATCTAACTTTGATACCATGTAGAAATTTCTCTATAGATCGACTAGCTCTGATACTATGTAGAAATTCTACAAATCTCGCACTAATATCATGTAGAAAATTTGACTGTAGATTAACCCGATAATGCAATATACCAAAGAAAAATACTATAATCTACTTCTACTATCAATTTGTGGAAGCTTAAATATTGAGCAAGATCGAGCTGAACACATATAACCAGAAGAAGAAGAATCAATGCACATGAAACACATAAAATACTCAAGGGAAAGCCTCAGCTAAAAACCCCACTATCTGTATTATCATACAAGGTGGAAATACATCAGAATTATACAAAGCCTTAGCTCTCACAGCTAGCCAGCTCTCAGTACAATCCTCCTAGATGCTCACAGGCAATCAAAGCTTCTCACAAGCCTTCTCCTCTGCCCTCCAAGCTCCTATTTCCTTGTGCAGTTCCTCTGGGATGATCTCCTTCACCCAGTGGAACACTGCTCTAACACACTGTCAGAACTGCGCAATCCTCAAGGAACCTTACCTTGACTGCATGCATGAGTTTCCTTTATAGGAAAACACATGCAACTGATAGTACATTGTCCTTGTCTTTAATCTCAATTGGGTCTTTCTCATAATAGACATGCATGAGTTTCTGATGAGGGAATCTTCAGTTATCTGGAGTACACTGGTTGAGTGCATGCATGCATCAACTGACTGATAACTCACAATTAGTTCCTCAAACAGTTTGGAACTAATTTAACTAGACTTAACTCAGTAAACTGAGCTAACTAATTACAATTCAAATATAACTAAATCTTATATCCTTAATTAAGGGATAATCTCCTTAATTTAAGGGATAACTGTTGCATGACTTCAGAAAGACTTCTAACTTGAATTTCTCCAACTAATTAATCCATAATGAATTAATTAATTATTTCCAAGCAGCTGGTGAGATTAAATTCGAATTTTAATTCAAGGAAAAATTAAAATTGGAATATTTTGGATTCTATTTTTATCATTTCTTGTTGCTATTTTCAACAATCTGTAACACCCTCCTCCCACATTTACCCATGCTAACTAGTCCATCAGGGTAAACTTGTGATGAAGAGTTACTATGATATGATTCAACTACCCAAGTAAAATTAAGGAAGTGGAATCGACAAAACAAAACCAAATTGACTTTCCTCGAGAGCTACAAAACCTTCAGGAGCCCACCAACCCCTCCAGGTGTCCAACCCTTGAGAGAACTTGCTTCTTGACTAAACTAGATTCCTTGTCACTCCCATGACAAGACCTCCATGTGACTAAGACCCTCTAGTCACTCCCACAACAAGGCTTCCATGTAACTGTGGCCTTTTTCAGATAGCTCTGTGCCAGCGACCTCATATTTTGAGCCACTTTTTTAGGGCTAGGACTCGGGCCTTTGCTGAGAACTTCATGACACTTCCAAAAATGATAAATAACAATGAGACAAGGATACTAATGTAAAGAAGTAAACAATGAATTAATTGACCCCTACCAACCATGACAGACATTCCCATGAATATGTAATCTACAGGTCATAACAATAGATATGAACTTAGGGGTCTCATACTTATTTGAGATTCGCCAAGAAGGACGGATGCCCTCTCAAAATAGCTGCAATATCATCTATTAGGCCATACATTCATTATTCATCCATTTACTAATTCAAACATGATGAGAGCCATGACTAAGATCTCTCATAAAACCATGATTATAACCAACAGAATAACAATGATAGCACACCCATTAAAACCACATAATAACAAGTACATTTACACATGGAACACAAGAGGAAAAGAGTTCTTATTAACATATGCAAAATCCAACCAATTCAAGGACTCCCATGTACAACTCGACCATAGATTGGGATGAACCAAATCTTTCTTTCAGCCAATCACCCCCGTGCCATATTCCAAGCATGAATGTGAGACTTACAACAAAACAACTAGGGCTTCCTCAGGATTACCGCAATCAACAAAGAGATTGCTAGGACCAAGCCCTCATCTATACAATTAGGATTTACCACAATCCCACCATGGGAGTCCTAGGCCCAAACAAGAAGCATACACTACCAGGCTTTATCGCAATCCCATCACATACTGGTCTAGGGATCACTAGGGCTATAGAAGCATGGATACCTTCAGATCTCTCCACCTAAACCATGAGGAATTTGTCTATCTCCACCCTCTAGGCTTTATAGTATATCTTGCCATTCACCGGTCGAGGACTCCTAAGCCTAATGAGGGCATACAAAATCAAGCTTTATTGCGATCCCACCTTCACTAGTCCAAGGATTCCTAGGCCTTGTGTTTCTCCCCTAAGACCACCCCACACAATTTCGAAAACATCCGACAATCCAACTCAACCATATAAGAGAAACCTCATCACACCATAGTTATCCAGAAATGGCAAGGCAAGGTTGAAAACTGCTATCACACCTGGAAAAACCCGTGCCAACAACAATAAGAGAACCAAATACACACATGCATGTAACATGCATGCCAAATCTAGCAAGGAAATCATACATGCAACTTGATACTTGCAAGTAATCCTGATGTAGTCGCTAGATCCTGCTCTTCCTTGCTTGACCTTTGCTTCCCCTTGCTTTCTTGTCCTTCCTTTGCCTTCCTTCCTCCAATGTTAGAGTGCTTCAAGAATGCTCTAAGTGTCCAAAAGTATGAGAGAGTAGAGAGAATAGAGAGGGAGCTCCAACAGTGAACTTAAAAAAGGTTGTGAACTGAATCTCATAAGCCTTTTTATTAATGAGGCCCCTATTTTCTTCAATTTCCATTATTTTTCCTTCAATTTCCTCCTCATATGAAACCTATGACACCTTCCTTTTCTCCTACTTTCCATTATTTTCATAAATAAAATGCCAATTAATACCACTTTGCATTTTCAATGCCTCTGTCATTTCCTTTGCCAATTTCCTTAGCCATAATAAAACAAATGAACACCCACACTAGGATGTTTTTCCCAACATTCATCTTGGGATAAGTGTCCCATGACCTTGGTTATTATTTTTCCTTTATTAACTTTATTACATGGATTTTTAACCCGAGGTTATTACACTTTTGTGCAGATCCCAAAAAAATCCTTAAAATTATTACTCCAACAAGCCCCCAACACTCACCTGTGGCTCATCTAGAGCCACTCAATACTTCTACTATTCCATCTTGCTTCCACTGTCATAATGAGTTTGTTCTGCATCTTCTATACTGGCTACAAAATTTGGTGCAATAATCCTTCTTCGGATATTTTCCTTTCTTGCAACACTTTCCCTTGAGGTTGCAAGTACTAGATCTTGCACCTCTCTTTTCCACAAAGATCTGCATGCCACTTCTCAGTGTATTCAGGGTCTATTCTTTCTAAATTTTGTAATCCACACAACTTGGTCATCTCAACATTGATTGTTGATAATGATACTCCATTGCAGGCGTGGTGAAGGTCCCAATGAACTCTTTGAACTATTGTTGTGCTCAACTTATTTGGTGATACATATACTTTTAAAACCCTTCTATGCAACGCATTATCTGGAACTGGTATTTTTATCAATCATCCTATAGATTGCGTTAGATCTACGACTACCCCTGATGGCTTAGTTTTGGCCTTCTTCTTTGATGCTCCTCTCGTGATAGCTCCTGCTTGAAAATTATAGTGCTCTCTCACTCTAAAATTCATAAACATTCTAACTTTCTCCAATCGCTCTTTGTTTTCCATCCTTCATAGACACAATGAAATCGTCCAACTGCTTCTTTAAATATTTATAAATTGCTTACCATGCCGCATTGTAATTTGAAATATGTGCAATCCGGTTTGATTTTCTATGGCATTTCATTTCCCCAATATGTATGACCTTAATGTGCATACTAGGGCCATCAGACGTCCTATCTGCAACCTCTTATGTTAGATTTATTGCCTTGAATATATCCTTTCCATGATAGCTTACTCATTTGACCAATAATGAAGTGGATTTTTGTTCCTGCCACATGCATGGTGTTCTTCTAACATGGATTAACGTGACATTTCTTGCTACTTCATCTATTTTCTGCGCCGTAGTTTTACTCGTGCCGAATAACAATTGAATATATTTTATTTTTCTTCAATGTCTTTTACTTATTTTGTGTTATTTTAGATAATAGGAAGGTGTGGAAGCCAATTATACCCTCGTTGATTTAAGAGATAAGTTCATATAGGTTCCCTACAAATTTGAGATTGAATGTACCAACAATACTACCTAATTATGAGGCCTTACGATACAATATTACATAATTATGAGGCCTTGATCGTAAGACTTAAGTAAACCTTCAGTTTGAACACTCAATGTCAATGTATTTTGTGATTTGAAGATTGTTGTGAGACATGTACAAAATTTAGTTTACCATTATTCAACTTACTTGAATGTAACCAACAAGATATGGAGTTTATTTTGGAAATTTTAAATCATTTGCTACTAATTTCATTCTTCATCATGAAAACATGGATGTGAATGCATTAATGTGCAACATTTGGTATAGCCCCATCAGAGGAACACTTAATTAATAAAATTGAACTTGTTCTGAGCTTTTGGTACTAGATTGAAAGGATCAATGAAATATGGAATTTGTTGATGAATAAGGACATACATTTTGGTCATTATCGATGAAGAATATATGAAATCTTTAGATGATTGTAAATTGGAATGATTGAACAAATAAGATATCTAAGAATGTCATGTTTCTAGAGAAGTTGAACACAATTACTAACTTGATGGGAACTCTTCAAAGTTCTCATTTTTTTAGAGATCGCATTTAGTGGATGTTTTTACCTCCATTCTGAAAGGTGGCACTATTGGTAGTTCCTTTTCGCTTTTGGGGTTAACGTTACAATCTTGTGCAACCATGACCTTAACAACCTCGTAATATTAGTAATCAAAAATTGAAAATAAACCATGGAATTAAAAAATTGTGTTACTAGTAATCCCATTTTTTGTGGAGTGATGTGATCGCCCTAATAACAAGTATCATTGCAAAATATCATCATTATACCAACCCCTCAAATTGAAAATTGGCGCTACCAATAGCAGAGTCCCTCTTTTTTTATTCCATAGCTCGCTAGGGACTATAACACTTGCCTCGCAATCAAACTATGTTGACTTTCAATTATTTTGTTGAGATTTTACAATTTTAACAAAAGCTTTTGGAAAATGTTGAATATTCTTAATTTTTCGTAAATTAAAAAATAATTTTCTGATTTCTGGAAATCTTATTTCTAACTTTCCATTGCTTGAGAAAGATTTGATGTGACATAATTCTCCTAGCGAGGGGTATTTTATTTTCGGTATTTGTCAGTGTCTCACAAATAATTTTAAAATTGGGAAAAAACTGATTTTGTGAGTGGTCATTCCGTCGATGAGTGCTCTCACACTGAAATTGGCATTGATATGCTACTTCTTTACCCAATGATGCCAGAATTGATGTTGTTGCAAGTCCCTTATGTAGGCGGGGGTGGGGAGAGGTTGAACAAATATGCATTTAAAACATTGTGCAGAGTGTTGTTTCAATAATCCTTTTTGCAAAAAGATGTTGAAAATTCCTCCCCAAAAGTGTCGTGCAGGGTGTTCATTGATGGCATCACCTCAGTTGATGGTGCATTGATTGTGTGACGATAGCACCGTTGTCATTGCATGGTTTTGACATTACTATCCATTCTAAATTCCTTCTTATCAATCATCCATCACCGTCCTGAGTGCTCTAACACTAACATTGTTATGCTACTTCTTTGCCCATTGATGTCAGGACTGACACGATTGTAGGTCCCTTACATAGGCGAGGGGGCACTGAACAAACCTCCATAATTGTGCAGAATGCAGAGGTGTGGAGGAAGGAACGAGGGGTGAGGACGATGAGGAGGGGCTAAACAAATCGGCACTCAAAACATTGTGCAAAGTGTCGTTTCAATTATCCTTCTTGCAAAAAGTCATTGAAAATTCCTCCCTAAAAGTGTTGTGCAGGGCGTTCACCAATGGTGTCACCTTCGTTGATGGTGCAACAATTGTGTGTCAATAACACCTTTGTCATCGCATGGTTTTGACATTACTATCCATTTTGAATTCCTTATCATCAATATCCTATCACCGTTTTCGCCGATAAAAAACCACAAGGTAATTGGAGCCAATGCCATGTTTCTTTGCAAACACATGGTTATGTTGTGCGGAGGTGCAGAGGAAGCTTCCTCTACACAATGAAAGCACCTTCCTCCACACAATTAAGCCACATCTACCATTGTTAGCGGTATGCCTCTTTGGTGGATAAGATGCACTATATTTAGTGGATAAGTTCGTTGTTGGCTTCTAGATATTGTATTTGACAATACTTTTTCAGGAAGAAAAAGCAGAATTATATTATATTGAGACTATATAACAGATGAGATAGTACATATCAAGCTGTGGACGCTGGATAGTCTAAAGACATGGGAGCCAAAAACTCAGGATGAGATTCCTCGGAGAAGTATTTGACAATACTTTACCAAGGCTAATTTCGTACAGCTAAATTGGGGATAGATAAATTGCTAATTATCATAACGAGAATGCATTTTTGGAGTACCGACAAAGTTTTATGACAAAAATAAGTGTCCATAATCAGTATACCCTTTGTCTTGGAGTTTAAATTGAACCTAAGGGCCGACAGATATGCACTTTCCTTCACAACTCGATGCATTTCTCAGATTGCAGGACAAAGGGTGTATTGATTGTGGACAATCCAATATTTTGCTAAACTTGTTATCTTAACTACATGGCATAGGACAAGTGTTCAATTTTAAAAATTTGGCTTTGCAATTTCAGCCAGTTATGTAAAGAATCTTTACGCAAAACTTGAAATGTTATTTTCATGTGAAACTTGTTTTCAATTTTCTTGGCTTCCGAATAGATGTTTTATGGATTCTTTTCGATTTCGTAACAAAAAATGTACATGCAAATTGTTCCCATTTTTGGCATTCACATGGAGATTTTACGGTTTTCTTCTCATTTCGTACAAAAAAATTCATTGTTATCTTAATTAACAGATTTCAGCGTAATGAAGGCAATATGGTTCATACCGCATTGTGGAAGTGCAGAGTGCTTCTGCAACCTCATGCACTCTGCACTTTCACAAGCAGTGGCGCTTCTGCAAACCCGATACCACCGATAATTTCGTATGCATTAGAAAACGTTTAACCAGTGCTATAGGGTGCGGAAATGAGTGGTTTCTCTGAATCTCGTCAAATTCCAGGCCTGTCCCCGCCAAACATGTGTGTATGTGTTAACATGTCCGAGTTACTGTGTTTTACAACGTAAATTATTCGTTTTATTTTCTCCATGTTTATAAATGACGTCCATAGAGTTGTCTTTATCTGGATTTAATGGCAAGTCAAGCTTCATGTTCTGCTGACAACGATTTTGAAGAACTGCCCAAAGGATTCGGTTAGGGTTTTGAAAACTTGAGGTCATTGAAGACCCTTTGTGTATATAAATTTGTGAAGCTTCAAACATTAATGGTTAGTGATTTCTCTCACGGGGAAGAGTTGTGTTTTAAAACTTTTCCACCATTGGAAGTGATTAACAAAGCCAAATGTGTGAAGATATCTGAAACAAAATCCGAACATTATATTTTATTAATAATTTATTTTTTTTCAAAAGTGGGAAAATTCATTATAATTTAGTTGTCAAATCAGCAGTGATATGACTAAATGCAGATTGATTCATCGACAGTCATTCAAGAAAAATCACGCCACCTAAAAGAGTTTTACTCATGCAAGATGTGTTTCGGTTTTGGGCTATTAACCTATTTCTTTAAATCCAAAAAAAATGAACTCTTTACCAAGCAGAAACAATTTTAAAACATACTCCAGAAACTTTACCCACGCAGAAACAATTTTAAAACATACTCCAGAAACTTTACCCACTAAAAATTCACTAGAAATTCTCTCTACATAGCCTGAATCGACACAATATATTTTTGTTTTAATTGGAAAAAGAAAAATATAAAGAAGTTGTTTCAGATCAGGTCTGATGCAGGTGACTATGACACATCAAACCGGAACATTTGAAGCATCTAATCCTGGGTATGTTCAAGTCATAGGGAAACAAACCCACGTTCAATGCTGATGAGAATGAGACCCCCAGAACTTACTTTATATCCCACATGCGTTTTCGGACCCTTTCCTTGGCCTTGAACCCCATAATATTAGTATAAATGAAATGATATTTTAAAATTTAAGAGACTAAAAATAATCTATAATTTTTTATTTTCAGGTTTTGCAATTCAATTTTTTTCCAGTCAAATTGATGACCGCTTTTTACATAAGAAACATAGGTATGACCTCGACCAACCTTTATCCGATTGCAGATTTGCTTAACATGCTTACATGGTTGCTGGGGTGGCCGGGCCCACTTCTTTGTCACCATTTATATAAACGAACGTTCGCGTTATTAAGGCAGTCGTTTATTGCCGGAAAGCATTTCACAGCCGAAAGCCGATGTACTATCTGTCCTCTGTCATCGCGCCATTTATTACGGAGCCCGAAAGCATGGACCTAGCCGGTTACGATGCCTCCAGGGGTCCTATGCAGAGACACAAATTCTGGTTGGAGCAAGTTACTTTTGGGGTTGTGCACCAATAAATTGGAAACGCTCATTGCCCCGGTTTTATATGTTCAAGGGAAGGTATAACAAGGCTTATGCTTCAATGAAATTGTATTAGCATCTCATCATAAGCTATATGAGATTTGAACAAAGCAAATTAGTAAAGTTAGGATTTTGTGTAAATTTATTATTTATCGGTGGAATGCAGTGATCGTAGGAGGGAAAGAAAAAGAAAAATAAAAATAAAAATGGTTTTAGTTTATACATCAAAAATATATACAGTACATTGAAAGACAATTTAATATGGAAGCAGATACTCTATCAAAAAAGGTTTATTGACCAACACTCACAATTGGTATCTAGAGATTATATGGGAGCAGGCCACTTTCAACATGGGATGTTTTCCAAATCCAGGTTAAAGAACACTATGTTTTGTCACTTGAAACTGTTTTTTCCACTGTTTTTGTAAATTTTGTTAGATAAGTATATATTGTTAAATCAATTTCAAGATAACTTTGAAGAGAAAGATTTCTCAAAATCGCCCTATAATAGGTAAAGTGTTGAAATTTTTGTTAGCATATATTCATATTTTTCGCTGTAAAATTTCTGGAAGGTTATCTACGTGGCCACTGGGCAAAAACAGTGTCCTCTACGAGGAAGGCATGTACTTCCTCGTTAGATGGTTGATATGATGGTACATATATTTCGTTTCAACTTTTTCACCTCTGACATGACCGATATGACTTATATGGAGCAGGTCTTTTGAAGACAGATTTCTCTCAAATACTAGGATTTTTTCTCCAATTTGGAATATGTTCCTTTAGCTCAGCTTCAACTGAGACATATGATTCCTTTCAGTTTTTTGCAACAGTTTTTTGTATTTTCTTACATACCACTGATCTCTAAATGCACTAATATCAGCAATTTTGCCAGAATGGTTCTGTCTATTATGAGAAGCAGGACCTAGGATCTTGTTTAAAGAGAAATATCTCTATTTTTTGTAATTTTGCCTATAGGGGCCAGAGAGAAAATCATAGTTATAATGTACCTTTATGACAAATATAATATATAATGCTTCTTTCTGAGGAAAAAAAATGAAAAAAGAAAAGAGAAAAGAGAGTAAAAATTATATATATATATATATATATATATATTATATTTTGAATTAGAGGAGTTAAGACTCGGTGAGAATGGAAGCATCAGGTTGGTCTATAATATGTGAAAAAAAATTCATAATAATATAACATGATAAATTTTAAGTTTTGCCACATATATTTATATATAATCAATTTTTTTTAATTATTTATATAATCAATTTTTAAATTTATTTATATGTATATATTATTATGTAATAAATGATTGAGGTATTTATTTGTTATTAAATACAAAAGACTGAATATATATTTAATTTTTTTGAATTTTAATTTTTTTAAGTATAATTTTTTGATAATATATAATAAATTGTTATTTATTATTATTTTTATCAAAAATGTTATTAATTTAATATGATAAAATATTTATGGCAGCTTTGAGAGAACAGGCTAGCCCTCGGCTCTGCTATCCCCTGAGATCCGCTCCTCGCGCGTCCTGCAGACAGCGCGCGCGCCCGCACTCTGCCGCCCAGCTCACTGCGGGCGTGTCCGCACGGAGCTCCTCCCCACCCTGCGGTCGGCCTGATCCATGGAGGTTTGAGCTGCTCCCTGATCGTTTTTGGCAGGCTCCCCTTTGGGCTTGCGTCCATGGAGGTGCTGGGCACGCCCCAGGCGCCTATTTCCCCTCCCCCTCCGCCGATCTCATCAGCTGAGGCTTTTAACCGGCTCTTGGAAGGACTCCCAAAGAAGAAGAATGTTGAAGCTGCGAAATTCGTCAAGAAACTGGATGATATTCCAGAGATCTCTCTTCCTCCGGAAACCCCGATTCAGGTTGCATTGTCTTTGTCCGAGCGAGCTCTTATCGGCCAGTTCACTGGACTATGGCCATCCCCCAAAACCACTGAGAGCTGGGTCAACAGAAACTGGGCGCCGTTGATCAAAGAAAGTGTGACCTCTTACTTTCTGGGGTGAGGATTCTTCCTCTTCGAATTCACTTCAAAGGACGACAAAGATCTGATCTTCCGAAATGGCCCCTACTTCATGGGCCCTCAGGGTCTGTACCTGAATAAATGGACTCCGGACTTCGATCCAGCAGTAGATGTACCCAAAGTTGTCCCAATGTGGGTCATGCTTCCAAACCTCCCAGTGCATTGCTGGAATTGGGATTCTTTGATGCACATTGGACAGGGAAAATTTTAAGAACCCCCCCTAAATTTACATGTATAATAAATGGGCGAATCTCCATGGTATATAGGAAAAATGGAAGGCGATTTTATCAATAATATGATATGTATATATAATTTTTTGGCGAATCTCTCACCAAGCATGGCGATATTTTACTCAATTATAAAATCTTGTGTTTATTGAATACACAAATGAAATCATTGCATTTCTTTAAAATATTTTTTGAAATCAAAATTACCGAAATTACATATCGATAACCTAGTGGGTGTAGGATAAAATTCACTCGTGCCATTCACAGAAAGCATGAGAAAAAACCTAATACTATATATAAAACAAGGAGAAATTCAAATTCATCACTTCTAGGGACCTCTTAACCACCCTGCCAATACACAAGTATGTTCCTGTTTGCAATTAGAAAAATTACCCAAATTGCAATCTGTTTACTCCACTTCTAGGGACCTCATAACCACCCTGCCAATACACAAGTATGTTCCCGTTTGCAATTAGAAAAATTACCCAAATTACAATCTATTTGCTCCAGCATATGTTGGAAAGTTATAGAAGGATGACTAGTGCAATCAATCCATTCCTTTTAGCCCTGGATTTGTTTCTGTTTAAAACATAAGTATACAAATATACTTGTCCAATGTCTATGCTTTAACCATTCACCTTAAGATGTTTTTACAATATAATTTCTTAAGTCTATTTAATATATTCATTATCATAAAAACCAACCTATATCCATCTTAACTCCACATCTACCACTCTTACGGGGATGAAATCTATTTATCCCTCTGAGCACTTGGTAGACCCAGAATTAAGATGGATCTAAGATAGAATTTCCCCTTTAAATAGTCTATGCTCACATGAATACCATGGGTTGTCATAAACCTGGAGCTTAAAAATTACTATTAGTAATTTATAAAAATTAATAAAATTAATAGTTGATTTTTATTTTATTTTTTATTTTAACCAAGCTAAAATGTTTAACATACATTAAATTACAACATCCATTTTTACTCTTTATTGGATCAAATATTTTTTCACTCTATGCTAGTTTGCATATCACGATATTTGATACCTCTCGGGGGTTAGTAGATCCAGAGTAAAGATGGATCTATGCTGGTTTAATTCCCCCATTTAAATAGGCTACCTTCCAAGTGAATACCATGGGTCAATACCATGTGCCATTTTGGTGAATACCATGGGTCAATACCATGTCCCATTTTTATTTTTATTAATACTAATATTAGGGTTAATAATGTTTTTTTGCATGGTATTAATAACAATCTAGTCCATGGTATTTGTCCCATAGTATAAATATAAGGTGACTTATGGAGTAAATATAAAAAAATGTTTTATTTGTTTACCATACCTCTCGTTTATTTATATTTTTATTAATTTACCATACCATTCATAAATACAAGGTGACTTATGGAGTAAATATAAAAAAATGTTTTATTTGTTTACCATACCTCTCACTTATTTATATTTTTATTAATTTACCATACCTCTTTTACAAATATGGTATTTGGCCCATAGGATTCACTTAAATAAAACCTCTTTCTTAGGCCTTCATAAATAGAATGAGGGTTATGGACTAAATATAAAAAGAGGTTTTATTTATTTACCATGCGTCTAGTTTATTTATATTTTTATTTATTTACCATACCTTTTGAGTAAGTATAAAAGACGTTTTATTTATTTACCATAGCTCCACTTTACTTATATTTTTATTTGTTTACACCCTTGCATGTATATAAGGTGACTTATGGAGTAAATATAAAAAATGCTTTATTTATTTACCATACCTCTTATTTATTTGTATTTTTATTAATTTACCATACCTCTTTTATAAATATGGTATTTGGGCCTTTGGTCCATAGGATTCACTTAAATAAAACCTATTCTTGAAAATGGGCGAATGGAAGGTTGTAACTCCTAATTTCAAGGGCTAAATTTACCTTTTTTACCCTCTCCCTTAAAATAAGGTGGGCTATTTGACGTGATTTGTAAAAATGTACTATGATACAAAATATTCGCCCATTAAAATTTTAAAACCCCTTAATTTCGCCAAAGGGCGAACATTCGCCCCTAAAATCACCCCTAACATTGGAAATGCCCTGGGGAAATTCAAAGATCGAGCAAATAACAAGGACCAATATGATTGTGCCAGGATCTGCATAGAGGTAGATCTGGAGGTGGGACTTCCAGAGGCCATCAAAATCAAGGTAGGAAGCTGGATGCATATGCAGAAACTAGACTATGAACAGTTTCCCTTCAAATGCCGGAAATGCCATGTTTATGGCCACTTCGCCAGAAGTTGCCCGTCCAATATTGAAGTTGTGCAAGGGAAGGAGGACGGCTGGAACCAAGTCAAACGATCTAAAACTTCTCTCAAGACACAGAAGGCGGGAGGCACTAATGGCAAAGGTCCTCATCAGGCCCCTGCTCAGCAGATCCCGCCTAAGACTGCCCCAGAAAACAGGTTCGATCCTCTTAGCTCTCAACCAGAGGACACCCATGAAGTCGTGGTCCAAAAATCAGTGACTCCAGAGAAAGGTAATCTGCCCAATCTTTCCAAGGACTCAGGCGTTGCAGAAAGCTCAAAAGGAACCCCAGTCGAAGTTGAGGAAGAGGACCAAGAATCGGAAGACTCGGAGGAGGAAGGAGAAATAGGCGATTCCCAAGCCTCTGTAAGGAGATCTACAAGAGGGCGCAAAACAGATCGGGAGAAAAGGGAGTACGAAACGTACAAGGACAAGTTGCAGGGCAGCCAACCAACTTTGGAGAGGTTGTTAGCAAAAAAGCCGAAGATGGCAAGAAACCAGCATCAAGGCTCCAAGGGAGCCCAGCAAAGCAAAGGTAAATAATGAAAATAATCTCCTGGAACTGTAGGGGTATGGGGAGCAAAATCAAAGAAGAGGCTATAAGAAATTTAATAAGAATAGAAGCCCCGGACATACTCCTTCTCCAGGAGACTAAGATGGAGGATTCAGACTTCCTTCATTCAAGTAAAAAACTCTGGAATAAGAGCAAAGCAGCAGCTGTCTCAGCCCGAGGAGCCTCTAGAGGGTTGGGAACTCTTTGGAATGATAGCACGTTCTCGCTAATAACTGAGATTTCAAATACCCACTGGTTGATGCTAAAGATGCAGCATTTAGTTACTAAAGAAACCTTTTGCCTCTTCAATGTTTATGTGCCGGTCAATGCTGGAGAAAAAAAGACCTGCTGGGATTCAATAAGAAACCAAGCAGATCTGGGCAATCTAGAAAACACCATCATTGCAGGAGACCTAAACCTCACGCTGCATTCTTCAGAAAAGCGTGGAGGAAGCATTGTGCGAGACCCGGCAAGGGAATGGGCAGAGGATCTCCTTCAAGATTGGGATCTGTTAGATATCAAGCCTGTTTCTGGTAAGTACACGTGGTCAAATAAAAGAATAGGGCCTGGACACATTGCAGCAAGGCTGGATAGATTCTTTGTTCAAAGTTCCTTCCTTTTGCTTGGTTTAGACGCTAGTATGCATATCCTTCCTTGTAGCACCTCTGATCACAATCCTATCAAGCTGATTCTCCGGGCTCACTCTGATCTTGGCCCCATCCCCTTCAAGTTCAGCCCTCTTTGGATCAAGGAACCCAGCTTTTTGCAGATAGTCAAGGAAAGTTGGTCCCAGCCAGTCAACAGATCTCCATTTTACATATGGGAAGAAAAACTCAGAAGAGTGAAATCTGCCCTAAAGTGTTGGGCCAAAACTCTTCCTAACCCAGCAGCTGAAAGGAAAAAGCTCCAAAGTCAGCTAGATGCCCACCACCTACTCTCGGAGGAGGCATACATGTCTAAAGAAATTCTTGACAAAGAGGTCCAACTCCAACAGCAATATCATAAAGCCTGCCTGGACGAAGAGGAAACATGGAGGATTAAATCTCGCTGCCTTTGGCTCAAAGCAGGAGATAGAAACTCTTCATATTTCCACAAGCAAACTCAAGCCAGAAAAAGTTTCAACTACATAGCTGAAATTAAAGAAGAATCTATTATCCACAAAGACTTTACAGGCATCAAGCAAGCAGCCTTTCTCCACTTCAAAAACCTGTACAGCGAAGAGGTGAATGCGTCTCAGAACTCTTGTCTTCTGGACGGGGTTCCCCCTTCAATCTCAGCTGAGATGAATCACCAACTAGAAGCCAAAGTCACCATGGACGAGGTCAAAAGCGCTCTCTTTGCCATGGACCCAGATAAAGCCCCAGGTCCTGATGGTTTCTCCGCCAGGTTTCTCCATTCCTGCTGGCACATTGTGGGAAAAGATCTCTATAAAATGGTCCAAAAATCGCAAGCCTGTCAGAAAATTGGAGGAAGCACAAATTCCTCGTTCCTTGCACTTATCCCTAAGGAGAAGGGCGCCAACTCCTTCAATAGATTTCGTCCCATATCTCTTTGTAACATTGGCTATAAACTGATCACCAAAATCATTGCTAACAGGCTGAAGCACATTCTCCCTAAAATCATTCCAGAGAATCAAGGGGGCTTCATTCATGGAAGACAGCTGGTGGACAACTTCATTTTAGTTCAAGAGGCAATCCTCTCAAGCCAGTAGCGCAAGGAAAAAGGTATGGCCATCAAACTGGACTTAGCAAATGCTTTTGATCGTGTTAGACATAGCTTTCTATTGAATGTTTTGCAAAAATTTGGATTTGGAGAGAGCTTTATAAACTGGATCCGGGCTTGCATCTCGGAGCCATGGATAGCTCCTCTAGTTAATGGCAGAGCTGCTGGTTTCTTTAAAGCTTCAAGAGGACTAAGGCAGGGCTGCCCCCTGTCCCCTCTGCTGTTTGTTATTCAAGCCTCCATTCTCAGCTTTCACTTAAATAAAAAAATGCAAGAGCAGGAGATTCCAGGGATTTGCATTGCGAGGGGAGTTCAGAACATAAACCATGCCCTGTTTGCAGACGATACCCTGCTTCTTGGGGCTGCTTCGATCCACTCTGCCAACAGATTCAAAGAGGCTCTTGATGAGTTTTGCATGAGGTCTGGAAGTAGTCTCAACAAGGGAAAGTGCCACATCTACTGCTGGAATACCACGCCCTCTCTGCTTAATTCCATTGCCAGATGCTTAGGATTTGCTGCCTCCTCAGTATGGACCTCGTTTAAGTATCTTGGGCTACCTATCTTTCTCAAGCGTGCCTATAGCAGGGATTGGCTTCCTCAAATAGAAAAATTCAAGATCAAACTCCAGGCATGGGGATTTAACTGGCTAAATATTGCAGGCAAGTCAGTTCTTATCAAAGTCGTTCTCAGCAGTCTCCCCTTATTTCAGTTCTCAGTGCTCCTAGCTCCAGTCGGCATTCTTCAGAAAATGGACCAACACATTCGAAATTTCTTCTGGAAGGGGGGCAAACAAAACGAGAGGAAAATCCCTCTTGTCAATTGGGAGACAGTCCTCAAGCCTCAGATGGAGGGAGGTCTAAATTTCAAGAAACTACCCCTGCAGAACATTGCCATGGGAGCCAAGCTTCTCTGGAAAATCATCGCGCCCAAGCCTGGCTGGGCCCAGCTAGCGCTTTGGAGGAAATACTTCAAAGGCGAGAGGATAAGATGTCTGGATGGGCCTCTCCCCCAAGGCACCTCTTCATTTGCTAGACTCTGCTCTAAAGCTGCCCCTCTGATCCGCTCCAAGGCCTACTGGATCCCTGGAAATGGGAAAAAAATTAATATTTGGACAGATCGCATCATGGATCGCGATCCGATTGGTGACTGCCCCTCCGTGAAGGCGCTGAGAGATTGGCTAACTGATTCAGGTAAATCCACGCTGTGGGATATTTCCACGTGGGAAGGGACGCGTTGGGCTGGCTGGAGCTTCTTTGATCTACCTTCGGATCTCCTTCAGGACTCCATCTACCTCCGCGCTATGCTAAATGGAGCTGCCCCCTCGCACATCCACAGAAAAGACAGGCGTGGCTGGGGTTCTTTAACTGCGGGTTTCACTGTTGCCCATGGCTACACGAATCTCGCCTCAATACCAAACGTCCCTCCTGATCCGGCTCCGTGGAAGGCAGTTTGGGGCATCCCCTCGCTGCCCAAAATCGACATGTTCAGTTGGCTCCTATGCCACAGAAAAATTCTCACTGACGACAACCTGCAGAGGCGTGGATTCTATGGCCCGTCTAGGTGCTCCCTGTGCAGAGAGAAGGCGGAATGTGCCACGCATCTCGTTTTAAAATGCAACTTCGCCGTGCAGGTCTGGAGAGAGCTGATGGACCATTGGAACCCCAATTTCGAACTTCCTGCCTCCATAACTGATCTTTTCGCTAACTGGCAGAACAGATATCCCAGTCCCCCCCCCCCCCCCCCCCAAAAAAAAAGTGATTAAAGTGGCTTGGTCTTCTCTCCTCAAAATTTGTTGCTGGCAGATCTGGCTAGAGCGAAACAACAGAATTTTCAAAAACATCCAGCACAATGTCAAGGTGGTAGCGGCTAAGATAAAGTTACAGTTAAAAGAATGCCTAGAAGATCAAAAAGATGACTCGAATCTCAATCAGCTAGATACTATTTGGGGGACCTCCTTAAACCTGCAATTTCGTCAAGCCGACAGAAACATTTTCTCTCCCGAGGAATGGAAAATAAGGGGAAAAATAAGGAAGAATTTCAAGACTGGATCTCCAACCATAAGGTGCATTCTCTCTTCTTTGATGGGGCAGCAAAAGGAAATCCTGGCAAGGCTGGGGCAGGAGGAACTGTTAAAAACACTGAAGGCATATCGATCCACAGCTTTGCCTGGGGTCTGGGGATCAACTCTAGCATTCAAGCTGAAGCATTGGCCCTCTACCAAGGTCTCAAGCTGCTCTTGAAACTGGAAATTAAGGAGGCAATCATTCTTGGGGACTCCCAAGTGATTATAAAACTCATGGTGACCAATACTACCCCCCGGGACTTAAGATTAGCAAGGCTGATACATAGAATCAGAAGCTTGGGGAAGCTGTTCCAAAACCTGAAATACTTTCATGTACTGAGAGACAACAATAAAGAAGTAGATCTTGAAGCTAATAAAGTTGTTCTTCTCTCTGTCGGGGCAATGATAAGAGACGGGGATGAAACATGGGATCCAATTCCATAACCATTTCAGCTGATATGTTTTATTGTTTGATTCTAAATCAATTTGTTTGTATATTCAAGCTTGGGCAAATCACAGAAATCAACTCCATTGTTGAACCCAAAAAGAGCTGGAAGAAGAATACAAGCCCCACAGTACTTCAGGAGGTCGATTCTATTTGGATTTGGTCCACTCCCATTCTAATCAGAATTCTGGCAATTAGGCCAATCAACTAATAGAATCCATAACCGGTCTTGTGAAAAAATAAAATAATAAATAAATAAAATAAAAATATGATAAAATATTTATATTTATAATATATATGGAAAGTTAATATATTTTTAAAAAATGTGATTAAATAAATGTTATTTTATAAAGGTTATTTTGAGCTTTGAATGTTATTATGAGTTTTTGTTAACGCAGGATTTTTTTTATTGGCTCTTGTTAGTTTAGCACTTACCAATGCAAGCTATAATGTTTAACTTTGAAAAATAAATATTTATTTTTCAATATATTGCAATCTTTGTATAAGATAATGCCTTTGCGTAAAAAGGGGATAGGAATAAGATATAAATAAATATCTTTACTAGGAGTTACTTGTCATTAGTGTTTATGTTTTCCTCAATGCTTATGTAGGAATAAAATTGTAAAATTGTAGACTTATTAGTGGTTACTACCCTCACAAATTTATGGAAGTCCATGTGTCCACTTCACATCTCAATTTATTAGTTCCTCCCAACACAAGATTATAGGATTTCGTGTGCCTATTAACCACTATTAATTTAGCTAACATTGACTAATGTGGGTCATAATTTTTTATACAATTTTTTCCATAACATAATTTTTAACTTGAGTGGCAAAATTAAGTTGTCTGCAACATTTGTTAATAATAATCTATTTTTAAGATCGCACCCAAGTCAGACACCAAATTGGTGTATGAGATTCCCTTATTTACGGGACAAGGGACCCACCTCCAAATAAAAATTATAACTATTGAATTATTTGAAAAAAAAAATAAAAAATATTTAATTAAGTTATAAATATTATTTACTTAGGGGTTTGCTAATAATTAAATTATAAATTAGGGGTGGGAGGAGGGCCAGGGATTTTACTCAATCCCAAGGGAACAATGGAAGTAAAAATATCTTGGGTTCTTTGATAGAAATCCATCAACCGAGTAGAGATGTATGGGATTCTACAAGGACTAAGCATAGCTAAAGATAAAGGTGTCAAAGATATCATTATTTTAGGAGATTCTCTGCTTAATATTTAGTATCTTAATAATGAAAGTGTGAAAGATATCATTATATTCAATATCTTAATAATAAGAATAGTCCTAAAGATAATTCTCTTGGATTGGCACTCCAAAGGATCAGAAGATTGGGTGTTTTTGTTCACTCCAAGAAGTTTTATCGTATTTCTCAGAGCTAACAATGAGGAAGCATATTTGCAAGCTAATAAAGTCTACTCCTTGGAAGATACCATGTTAAAAATCAATGTGAGATGGATTGTATCATCATATTGTTTTTCATCCATCTTGATGCATTTGAAGTGGAAAAAGTGGAGGAATCAACTCACGGGACCGTTTTTACCAGCGGGACCCAGTATGGCAAAACGGGGTCTAGAACCTTTTGGGAGTGTTTTGAGGCATCAAACAATGTTTTTGGGGGTAAAAAATTGTCATGTTAGTGCAAAACATTTTAATGTTATTCTAAACACAAAAATCTTTCCAACAATGTAAGAAGCGCGTCAATCAATGTTTGTATGCAAAAATTATGCCACTCAAAAGTTGACCTTCCTATTTTCACCACCATGGTTCGAAAGAATGTCGCATTAGCCCCATTATTCATGGAAAATGGGCTAGCCACGTGGTTTTGATGTAAAAGACTCTAGAAGATTCTATATTGTAACTCTGGTTAAGGGTTGAGGAAATCAAACTTAACCACTAGTAGGCTATCGGGTTGTGTTATAACGAGGCCACTAGGAGGAAAAGGCATTCCATTCTTTTGAGAGAGTTTGTTCCATAGTTGAGTAAAAACAACAAAGAGGGATAAGAAGTAGAGCACACAAAGAGGACTTGTGCACTGTAGCATCCCACAGGCCACAGGCCATACTTTTTTGTACTTGCAACCATGTTTCTAGACAAGAAAGAGAGTGGAACAACCTCACCTTCCAGCTGGGTTTTCTCCCAAAAGGGTTTCCCAAAGCATATGTTGGGTCTTGTGTGTGTGTGTGTGTGTGTGTGTGATTTAATTTTGTCGTTCTTTATTTTTTGCATAATTTCCATTCGTATGCATGCATTAATTATAGCAAAATCTACAGATCTAGAAATTTAATAAAATTGTAATAGTGTAGAATTTCAAATTTTTAATACAATATTATCAGATCTATTGTGACAAACTGTCCAATGAAATATCCACGACAGTTTACGGACAACAATGACTTTAAAATACTTTGTCCGATCCCCTAAGTTCTTTATGCTCACATTTGTTTAGTTGCCACCTTGGTCCCTTCATGATATGAATATGGTTCACCGTAGAATTAATTCTAATCAATATCCCTTTCCTTGAAATCCCTCTTCCCTCTGCTGCATTACTCCTTACTTCCTTCAAAATTATATAAAATACAATAAGGTTTGGCCTTATGTTATCATTCACATCACTCTTGACGTGGAAAATATTGCAAACCATCGTCATGTAGTAGCAATGATCTTCATATCGCATGCTTCAGTTAACAACATCCCTCTACCTCGGACTTTGAATCGCCCTCCTCTCAACATAATGATGGATCTCCTTAATAGAAGTATTGAGAAATTTAATGTCAATCTAGTGTGAATCATGTGACTTGGAAGTAAAATTAATGTTAAATCTCGATTGAGCCCTGATCTGGATGCATTCATGCTTGTGTGTGCTTCTTCGTTTGCCCAATTTTCTAAGAAGTCTGTAAATTTGGTTTTGGTGCAGTGTTGGGTTTCAAGTGTGGTGGTAAGGAGGTTAATTTTTTGGCAACTCTGCAAAGAGATTCACTTCATATTATTGTTGCCCCATCTATGTGGGTAGTGTTTGTGGGTTCATCACCAAATCATGGGAATTCTGGAATTCGGGGCTCTCTGGCTCGGAAACCACCTCAACATCACCTAGGATTCCTTTCCTAATCGACATCAGTTTGGCTCAACGTCTAATTCAGGAAGGTACATCATTGTTTCTTGTTTTCATTTTGAGTTTTGGAAATTTTCTTAATTTGGATGGTAATTCCAAAAGCCTAGGTTGGCCTCTCAGGGTTCTGAGTAGTAACTCATTCCAATTAAGAATTCCTAATGCTTCGTTAGATGAGAACCCAACAACTCAATGGTCCTTTAGAGCTCTGTGTTTGTCTGTGGTTCAAGGAAGGATATGTAAATTTGTGTTCCCTGTCATGCAATTGACCCTAATTTCCTCATTAGAGATGTTTGAAAATTCACATCCTGGAAAAGTTGAATTGGAACATTTAAGCTCACAATTCTCTCAGATAGGATTTAATGTTACGGTGGGGATTATTGGGTAGTTTCCCTTTGCTCTTTGTTTATTTCAAAACTCTAGTCAATGTTCGATCATGAACTCAGATTATAACTCAGAAGACTCTTTAGTAGTCATCCCCTACATGCACTTTCTGTATGCACACGAAGCCCTCCACATGGTAGATTATGATTTGCAGGTGAAATTTTTCCAAATGTATCACACTCAGGTGGAACAAACTGAGAAAGTATTAGTTCTACAGAATTAGATATCTTGCCTGATTGATGAAGTAGATGTACTCTAGAATATAATTATGGAACTCAAATTGAGCAGCGAAACTCCTACAAGCACCGGCCAAAATTAGGAGGAGTCTGGCAAGAAAGACATTGATCTAAATTGACCAAGGATGGAGAATGACTAAGTTGCATGGTTGTTTCTACAAGGTTTTTTGCTCTTTTTTGTAATCAAATGTATTCAGGTCTATAGTTAGTCTCTTGTTATTTCTTTTTGTAATCAAACGTAATCAGGTCTACAATTAGCCTTATGGGCATTAATATGTAAAGGGTCTGTAATACTTTTTTCTCTAGTCAATATTGAAAATGATGATGTAACTCCATGTACTTGTTGCGACCAGGTGCAGACTTAAAACAAAATATACTTATTTTGTGTAAAAAATAAATAAATTATATTTTATTTTTTATTTTTTTGAAATTTTAGAATTTAAAAGTTAGTTAAAATTATTCTAGATTAATAATAATTATTATTAAATTAATCATCTAGAGATAAATGAAAATATATATAATATTTAAAAAATAATAAATTAATTATATTTTTTTGAATTAATAATAATAATAATAATAATAATAATGAAGATGATGATGATGATTAACTTCCACTAAGACCAATGTGGCCTATCAGACCTCAAGAAAAAAGATTCTAATTGTCATTCTTCAAAATCTTGTTTTTGTGATCAAAGAGGAGGGAAAGAAGCATTCCAAGATCACTATAGTTAGGCTGGCTTAATAAGTCAGGAAGATTGGAGGTGTCGCTGATGATAGGGAATTGAGAGCGGATGTGGGGAGGAGTCGGGCAGTCTAAAAGGAAGTGCTTTTCATCTTCCGCCTTCTTAGTATCACAAATCTAAAAATTTCTATCATCCCAAGGAGTCTTGGGAGTAGACCATCATCCGGTCTCACTCTGAACATCATGAGAGTTAGTTCTAATCCTAGCAATGTTCATTTTCTTCTTAGTGCTAGTCAACATAAAGAGATAATTCTGGTCATCGAGGGTGGGGTTGATCACCTCCTTATAGTACCTTAGCTTCCTTTTACCCTCCAACTCCTTAGCATCCCACACCTTGTCCTTAAAACTGGAGGTAATAGTTTCTTTGATATTGTCTTTGCTTCCCATGATGATCTCCTCATTAATCCACCAAAGGTTGAGCCAAGACTGAGCATCCTGATGCCACTTGTGCTTGAGGCACAGATGGGGGTTTTGACTACGGTTAGAAGCAATTTTTGGGAGCCTCTTGGATATTGTGAAGCTTCTTCTTATACATTAGATATCTAAACATAGTCGCACTTTCAACGGAGGACAGGGCAACTTCGATCAAGAGGATAGGATAGGGAGTATTTCCCTCGATCTTGAGGTTATAGGTTATGAATTGCTTTTTGATTATCTCAATCTTTCTCCACCACTCCCTAGATACACTGCACTCCCAAAATTCACATCCAATTTTAAAGTCATTACCAAGTGAGATTTTATATGAGAACTCCTTGTTTGTGCAACAAAGTACTCATCTCAAACTAGTAATTTGACTACTAAAATCTATAAAATATTATAATAACAATATAAAAAAATAAGTAAAATACTGATTTAAATTATATATATATATATATATATATATATATAAATTAACTAAAAAATGATATAAAAATAAATAAAAGAAAAATAAAATTACATAAATGGATAATGTTTTTAAATTTTAAATTTATTTTCATTTAATTAATCATGTTTTTTACCATATTTATTTTACTTTTACTTTTATTAATTGGCAATGTAATTTTTATGAAATCGGTTAAGATATATTTGAGTGTGATGGTGGAAATTTTTCTTAATTGTTAATATTTTTGTATGAGTTTTAGTTATATATAATTTAGTATAATAACTTTGACTATTTTTTTAAAGTGGGAGAATTACATAGTTTACAATTTGGGAGAGGGATTAAAATGAATTTGAATATTTTATGATAAGTTTTAAAAAAATAAGATTGGTAATAAGTTAATGTTTTTAGAATGAAAATTTTAGGAAAATTTTTATGCTTATTTTTATTGTGATTTATAATTTTTTTTTATAGATTTTAATTTTTATATCGTAGATTAAATTACAATGAGTATAATTTGGTTATTGATAAATTTATATAATTTTTCAAAAAATTAAATAATTTTTTTTCATAATTATGAAATTATATGATTTTATCAATCTGAATAATTTTATGTGAATATAAAAGTTTATTATTTCATTTTAGATATGATGAGATTTATATGATTAAGGAAGAGAAGATAAAGGAATTTGGAATCTCAGGGAAAGGAAATATAGATATGACCAATAAATAGGTACAATGTGTTGGAAAAGACGTGTTACTAATTATTTTAGGCATAGTATAACTTATAGATAAAATAACCTTTTTCATGACATTTTCCTCGTTAATTTTAACCAAATTCTAGTATATATTTTTAAAAATGTTAAAGTTAAGAAAAGTCTTTTGGTAGAAATCACATAAGAGAAATTTTTGACCCGCGCATTTTGAGTTGTTTAATTTGTAGAAGTCTAGTGCCTCGGGGTTTTTAGAGTATTGAATCCATTTATGCATGTCACACGGAATCTGTCAAGGGTGCGGACACGACTGACCTTCCTAGAAGTCTAAGACATTCTAATGACAAACAAGACAAAATGGAGTAATCTTTCTCTAAATACACCTTTTACAACATGAAAACTACAAGTGTTTAGGCTTACCTTATTCCAAAACGCTGTTGTTGAAGTCCGTTCTTGACGATCCGGATGAGCTCCTCCTTCAAGTCAATTCCTGCAACCACAAACAATCAAACAATTACCAAGCACTTGCATTTCATATAATAAAACATATATTCAACATGCAGACCAAGGAACACATGAAATAACTCATTAACACAAGCTATTGAGAAAAATAAACCAGTTTGTATTAATAACGAAACAAAGAAACTCTTACAACCTAGCCTTGGTGTTGTGCAAGTTCCTCCCAGGGTCCATCAAGGGTTTTCCTCTACTTTGACAAAGCTCACCCTCTCCCAAGTAGAATCAAGTGAAGACAATCTCTCCTCACAAAGGCTCTAATGGAAGACCTAAATCCTGCAGCATTTACCCAAAGAAAATGTATAGCTCCAACCTCTCCTCCTTCTGGCTCAATGCCTTTATTTATAGTGCTGTAAAGAGGTTATTCAGGTCCACTATCAATGGGATCATCCCCCTCTATGGGTGGGATAGCTCCCTTATTGATGGGATAAGTTCCCCCTTAATAGAGATACATGAACCAACTGGAGGCGCATCCATTTCATCAAACCGACCTCTAGAATGTTCTAGAAGTAACCACAAGTAACTTTTTCAAGATAAAACTCGCGCATTTTGCCTTTTACAGAGGGACGCACCTGTCCCTTAACATACAGAGCGTCCATGGACGCAGATTTTGTGAACATGGTCAGCGTCCCCGCAGGTAAGGCTAGAGAGAACCTGCGACCCCAGAGATAAACATATTTTTTACAAGACTTTCTCTCTTCTTTGAGTTTGAGATGGATAACAGAGGCATGAGACTTGCCTAAGAGGGTAGCATGACTGTTGATTTGAGCCATACTAACTGTAAGTAGTCAAGGTGACATTTTTTAGTGTAACAGATTGCCCCCTAAAGTGCGAAGCCTGGAATAGAATAGGGTTTTGTAATTCTAGGAAGGGTGAAGCGCTTTATCATTTCAAGGATTGCCTTGTGGATGGCCTGGTTGGAACCTGCAATTTTCAACACAAAATACATGGATAAGATTATATCATCACTGAGGTAGGCATTCCCATACTCAGATTCAAAACTTTAACTAATGGACTAACTATTCTGATACAGGAATGATCTTGCAGTACATCATTTTTTATAGACTTTTGTAGATACAGTATGGACGCAGCCATCTGTTTATGATTAGTCTACATAGACAATGAATACAAAACTCCTCGCAGCCTGGATGGTAGAAACTAGATCCAGGGTCTTCACTTCTACTTCCCGAATTGGTACGATTCTAGCCATGTGATTAAATGATTCGATGTCGAACATGGTAGAAACCACTTGATTACCAGTCAATGATGTAAACTGTTAACAAGCGTGAGAGAAACCACCAGTAATGTCAATGGTTCTCAAAGTACCAAGCACAACCCGTGAAATGTGAATAGATGTTTTGATGTCGAACACTTCACGGAATCCTCTGATCGAAAGTCAATGATGTAAACTGACGTCAAAGGCGAGAAACCTGCCATTGATGCATGCAGACTTCAAGGTACTGTCGATTCCTAAGTCATCTTTCTAGATAATGTGTCGATGTCGATAGAAAGCGACCCGTTGCAGGCAAGCCCGCAACACGAAATCATTGTTCAAGTTGAAGAAATGTTGCTGTAAGGACTGACTCAGGGATGGTCAAATGGATGACAAGTATTTTGCAGGTGAAAGTTTTTTCTTGCAGACCTCTTGAACACATAACGACACAACAGATGGCTTGGTGACGTATAACTCAAAGTTAACCCCTGGAACCCGGTTAAAGACTTTCAAAGTGATTTGGTCAACTGTGAGGTAAAAGATTTCCCAACCCAGGTGAATGAAAAGTGTCGTGTTCAAGAGCGGTAATAAAGTTTCTTCTGAGACAAAAGGTGACAAATAGGTTCATTCTTCTCTTTTTTCCCCCACCATTTCTGGCAAGTACCTCTTTATTTTTAACAAGCTTGAGGAGGATAACATATGCTTGATTATAAGTTCATCCTTCGGACGAGTCCAACCTAGTTTAAATTCGAACCCTAGGAAGGAGTGGTTCGTTCCTGTTTGTAATTGAACAGGTCCTCTACTGTAAAAGTTTAACGAGCCCAGTATAGGAGAAACTCGGCGTTTTTCAATTTTAGAGAGTCTGAAAAAACTAAAGGAGACTCCACGTTGAACTTTTTCGTATATTTGTGTCCCTCAAGCCCGAAAAAGTATAAAATAATACCTGGGGGAACCGCTTGATCTTGCGACCAAGGAGTACTTTCATAATAGTGTCGTTAACCTGAAAAGTAAAAAGCGATCAAGGACACGTCGTTTTATTTCCTTATCGAGTTCGAAACGACAAAAACCCGGCAATCTTTTCCTGATTTTGCGGTCAGAAAAGAGCTAAAAGGGGACCGTCTTTTAATTCCGTTTTAACGAGTGAAAAAGAAACACTCGGCGATCTTTTCATGTTTTAGGAGTCAGAAAAGGGCTTAAAAGATGACTTTGAGGTTTCACTTTTTCGTAAGTTTTAACGAGTTCGAAAAAGGGATAAAAATGTACTCATGGTTTTCACTTTTTCGTAAGTTTTAACGAGTTCGAAAAAATGATAAAAATGTACTCATATGGCCGACTTTCAATTTAATTTACGAGTAGGAAAAGACGGAAAGAACTCGGCATTTTCATTTGTTTTACGAGAATGAAAGATAGCAAAATAATCTCGGTATTTTCATGAGTTTAACGAGTCTTGAAAATAACTAAAATTGACTCGAGATAGGTTTCATTTTTACAAAAGCTTGAAACAGATAAAAACTGTGCTTTAAAGTAGTTTCATTTTTTCACAAGCTTGAAACAGAGAGAAAATTGTGCTTGATGCCCCCTAAGCGTAACTGCTAGAGCGCATGCCCCCCAGCTTCATTTCATTCAACTAAGGTGGATGAAATGAAGGTTCAAGTACGAGATCATTTGAAAGACTTGACCTAAAACTATAAGAAAATTATGCAAAAAACTGAAATAACTAACCTAAACACTTAACATCTATAAGATCTAGTCAATCTCTCGACTCAAGTAGAGGAGGATTTGTTTCATTTTTTAACGAGCTTGACACAGGAAAAGAACTATGCTCGGATTCGGTTTCATGTTTACGCAAGCTTGAAACGAAAAACTATGCTTGTTATAATTTACATGCCCCCAGCATAATGACGCAAAACGAGGTACATGCCCCCCAAGCTTCATTGCATTCAATGGGTTGGATGAGATGAAGCTTTACTTTCAAGATCTTGGAAAGAATTGTGGGAGTTTTTTCATTTTTTAGTGAGCTTGACACAAGACAAGGAACTATGCTCATAACTACTCTCTACAATCTACCTAACAAAAACTTTACTCTAAAAAACCTTGATTCATTTTTTAACGAGCTTGACACAAGACAAGGAACTGTGCTCTAAAAACCTTGATTCATTTTTTAACGAGCTTGACACAAGACAAGGAACTGTGCTCTAAAAACCTTGATTCATTTTTTAATGAGCTTGACACAAGACAAGGAACTATGCTCTAAAAACCTTGATTCATTTTTTAACGAGCTTGACACAAGACAAGGAACTGTGCTCTAAAATCCTTGATTCATTTTTTAATGAGCTTGACACAAGACAAGGAACTATGCTCATGACTACTCTACAATCTACCTACTTAACCTACCCTTGTTTCATTTTTTAACGAGCTTGACACAAGACAAGGAACTATGCTCAAAATGTTCGCATGCCCCCAGCATAATGATGCGAAATGAGGTACATGCCCCCCAGCCTTCATTGCATTCAACCGGCTGGATGAAATGAAGGTTTACTTTCAATATTTAACTTGAAAAGGGAGTTGTTTCATTTTTAAGGAGGTTGACACAAGAAAAGAACTATCCTCATAGCTGATTCATTTTTTAACGAGGTTGACTCAGTAACAGGAACTATCCTCATACTCTGATTCATTTTTTAACGAGGTTGACTCAGTAATAGGAACTGTCCTCAAAATCCTACTTTCTACAATCTACCTACATATCCTAAAATCTAGCTGATTCATTTTTTTAATGAGGTTGACTCAGTAAAAGAACTTTCCTCATACTAGCCTGTTTCATTTTTTAACGAGGTTGATACAGGAAAAAACTATCCTTGTACTCACTGATTCATTTTTTAACGAGGTTGACACAGTAAAAGGAACTTTCCTCGTACAATTGATTCATTTTTTAACGAGGTCGACACAGTAAAAGGAACTTTCCTCGTAACATCCAATTTCATTTTTTAACGAGGTTGAGAAAGGAACAAACTATCCTCGTTGCATCCAGTTTCATTTTTTAACGAGGTTGGTATAGGAAAAAACTATCCTCGCACTCACTGATCATGGCTTCCAACTGGAAGAAAGACATGTCAATGGACACACCTTGATCATGGCTTCCAAGAGATCTTCATCAGAAGGAAGAACAGTTCTTTGGAAGGAACACATGTCAAGGGACTCAAAAGGGATAAGAACATCGTGTTCAAGTAATCCCATAGAGTTTTCCATGTCAATTACCGGATCTAAATCAACAGTGAGAGGCTCACTTACATTGGTAACTGAAAACATGGGATCGGTTGCCACATAATTAACCCGTGGCAGGGTAGATACCACTTTAGAATCAGGAACAGTTAGGGGTGTCATATTATTGGTAGTTGAAACAAGACTAGGGAACGAAAGCTGGTCTACAGTCACAATACTGCCATTGTGAGGGAAAGACATCACGCGAAAGAGTGTCGATACGACAGCTTTCATTGCATAAACATAGTCTCGCCCAAGGAGTAAATTGAAATCCAAGGGACCTCGAACTACCATAAGATCAACACAAACAGTTTTACCTTCCAAGGTAATAGAAAACTTAGGAAGGATCCCTAAAGGTTCACTAATTGTTCTGTTAAAAGCTTTCAGATTCTGCGTAATAGGCGCAAGCTGAGGGGAACCCAAAGCTTTCCAAACAGCTGAGGATAAAATACTAACAGAAGCACCTTCATCTACCTGACTACGATGTATGTCCCTACCACCAACCTTGACAATGATTTGGAAAGGGATGGAGGAAGGAAGACGAGGTTTTGTCAGTCTATTCCAATCAAAGGAAAAGACCTCAGTGCTTGGAGGGGGTTCTGTAGAAACAGGTGAAATGCCCTCCGGCATAGAAGAATCTGATGTAACAAGAAGAACATCAGCGGTATGAAATTTACTCTCGAAAAGGAGAGTGTGATCGACCGAATGTGAAATTGAATCGACCACTTGATCAACTAATGGATCATCAACCTGAGTGACATGAGTTTCACTCTCCAATGGAAGAGTGTGATTGACTGTACTTGAAGTTAGATCAATCACTCCGTCAGTTGACGGTAGGTTGAGAGAAAGTTTACGGTAACCAGTTGGAAATTCTTGCTGTGGAACAGTAAGGTTTTCCAACAATGTTGAGGCTTCATCCATATGAGGGCAAATGTGAGTTTGATGACTCCCTTTGCATAACTTACAAGGAAACCTAACTTTACCCTTTTTCCCAGGAACCTGACTATCACTGGTTGATGGATCAATGGAAAGTTGATGAGATTTTTCTGACCATACTTCCAAGACCTTTGGAATACCAGGACAATTGACAAGGAAGTGGTCACCCTTACAAAGCCTGCAAGGGTATTTGGGTTTACGATGCATGTCGGAATTTTCCTCAACACAACTAACATTTACAGCCATGGTTGGTTGGTTGACTTCTTTCTTATCTTGCTTCTTCTTCTTCTTCTTCTTCTTCCCTTTCTTCTTCTTCTTAGCCTCCTGGTTACTAACATCAAGGCTTTTACCAGGCGAAGAGGAAGAAATGGAGGAAGAAAAATTAGGCGAAGAAGGTAAAGGGTCAACAGAAGGTTGGTGATGTTGAGATGGTGAACTCTGTTGAGGTGAAGCATCCGGTTGAGATGGAACAATTGGAGTATTTTGGGCCAACGAAGTTGAAAATAACCATATCGGTAAACCTATTGTAAATCCAGGTAATGACAAAGTAGCCATATAAGGAGGACCAACATTTCCAAAGTAAGGAAAAGTACTAGGATTCTCATTAGGAGGGGTTCCTAGGTTGATAAATTCCGGAACATTTGCCATTATATTCAACTTCAGTGAATTTTATTAACAATTTAAAACTAAAATTAACAATTCACAATTCACACTTAACAACTAAAATTCACAATTCACACCTATGGTCTCTAAAAGTAAAAACAAACAAATTAACACGCGCTATCAAATCTAGGAGACAAACCACACACAAACAGTAAGCTCTCCGGACCGAAAACACTAGTTGGTGATGAAGCCCAACCTCGCAGAATTCAGTACAGAAATGGCGGGTGGAACAGTTACCCCGGCAACCTGCTTAATGAATAGACCGGCACAAGTTCCTCCACTTTAACCGTCTCGAAGTGAAGTGAACCCCCCGGAAAATCCAAGTGAGTATAACCGACGTCTGCTCCAGGTACAGTGGGACCTTCCCTCCACCGTCACCTCGGTAGAACCCTAAAGATTATGGTCACTAAGGTCACCAACAGTAACAAATACACCTGGGGGAACAGTCTAAACTCCGACAGCACGCAAGGGCAGAGTAGCAAGCTCAATCCCCTTACCGGCTCCTTGACAACAATCCAAGGTTTACCGATAAGTGACCCCTGGCTCCTCGACAATGGTTAATCCGAGGTTTACCGTTTGTAATACGTACTGTCTGGCGTCGTTCCCAACGAGGGGGGAATGATCCCCTCATTGGTTCGGACACGAGCTCGTGCTTCTCCTTTAAGAGGAGCTTTCCCAGAGTGCAATTGAAACAATTGGATTTATTCTACTCAAGATAAACTATCTGTTTGGTTTTGTAGTCTTGGAGAGTTAAGTACTCACCTACTCCAAGACCCTAGCCTAAGCTATGTTGGTGTTTCAGAGCCCTAGAAATGTAAAAATTACAAGATGAATTTTAATTAAGCGCTGTGTTATTAAGGCTGTTATTACTCAAAATGGGTAAATGGAGATGAAACCAATGGTGTTATGACCCGACTCAACTGAATGCAATCGAATATGATAATGCAATCCTTTCAATTCGATGAATCCTAACTAGAGTAAGGAGAGAGTTTCCATTCACTTCCAACCATGCAAAAAATTGATCATTAAGAGAAAATTTAACAAATTCTCTAATGCACTAATTTCATCAAGAAAAACTAATGCAAATCAATTCCAAACCAATTTTTTATTTTTTATTTTTGTGTAAATTCAAATCAAAGAAAGCTGATCTAAATCTACGATTGATTTTTCAGAATGTAAACTATGCAATTGTAATCTATGCACAATTCACATGAAAAGTATGCAAATGTAATCTATGCACATTTTTCAATAATATTCTGAAAATGAGAATTCTAATTGTGCAAATGTGATCTATGCAAAAGAATTCTCAAACACAAGACGATTCTAATGTGATCTAAGAACCAATCAAGTGCAAGTCGAGAAAATTGGGTGAGAGTTCCAAAGACCAAAACATAAAAACACTCAAAGGCGATTAACACTCATACACAATTTAGCCCCCCCCGGCGAATGAGGGGGAAATTTTTTTGCAAAAACAGAAGCAAAAAGATTCAAAATTGTGAAAAGACTGAGACAAACCTCCAAGTAATGACCAAAGGAAATCAAATTAAGAATTTCTCAAAAAGAGACTCAAAACACCCAATTGATGAAAGCTAAAAGCAGGAATGCTGATGAAACAAGTTCAGGTGAAAATTTTTGACAGGGTACTAAAGGATCTGGGCAGAAAACACTAAGAAAAACCAAAATCTAAAAGCAATTAAAGCAAAAATGGAGTTTTCCTAAGTTTTTACAGGAAGACGCAGGCAACCCGTTAGAACAGGCGCGGGCCCGCTCTGTGCAAACGGCAACAGCGCGTCCAAAGACGCACTGTGCAGTACTCAGAGGGTGCGTCCTTCTGGAAAAGTTAAGAAAAACCAAATCTAACTAAATCTAAAGCTAAGCCACCCAAATACTAATTCTCATAGTCAAAAACCAGAAAATAAAAATGATTTTCTCAGAGCAAAGTTCACACAAAGGAAAAGACTTTCTCATTAATGGATTCCCCAGCGGAGTCGCCAATTTGTCACACGGAATCTGTCAAGGGTGCGGACACGACTGACCTTCCTAGAAGTCTAAGACATTCTAATGACAAACAAGACAAAATGGAGTAATCTTTCTCTAAATACACCTTTTACAACATGAAAACTACAAGTGTTTAGGCTTACCTTATTCCAAAACGCTGTTGTTGAAGTCCGTTCTTGACGATCCGGATGAGCTCCTCCTTCAAGTCAATTCCTGCAACCACAAACAATCAAACAATTACCAAGCACTTGCATTTCATATAATAAAACATATATTCAACATGCAGACCAAGGAACACATGAAATAACTCATTAACACAAGCTATTGAGAAAAATAAACCAGTTTGTATTAATAACGAAACAAAGAAACTCTTACAACCTAGCCTTGGTGTTGTGCAAGTTCCTCCCAGGGTCCATCAAGGGTTTTCCTCTACTTTGACAAAGCTCACCCTCTCCCAAGTAGAATCAAGTGAAGACAATCTCTCCTCACAAAGGCTCTAATGGAAGACCTAAATCCTGCAGCATTTACCCAAAGAAAATGTATAGCTCCAACCTCTCCTCCTTCTGGCTCAATGCCTTTATTTATAGTGCTGTAAAGAGGTTATTCAGGTCCACTATCAATGGGATCATCCCCCTCTATGGGTGGGATAGCTCCCTTATTGATGGGATAAGTTCCCCCTTAATAGAGATACATGAACCAACTGGAGGCGCATCCATTTCATCAAACCGACCTCTAGAATGTTCTAGAAGTAACCACAAGTAACTTTTTCAAGATAAAACTCGCGCATTTTGCCTTTTACAGAGGGACGCACCTGTCCCTTAACATACAGAGCGTCCATGGATGCAGATTTTGTGAACATGGTCAGCGTCCCCGCAGGTAAGGCTAGAGAGAACCTGCGACCCCAGAGATAAACATATTTTTTACAAGACTTTCTCTCTTCTTTGAGTTTGAGATGGATAACAGAGGCATGAGACTTGCCTAAGAGGGTAGCATGACTGTTGATTTGAGCCATACTAACTGTAAGTAGTCAAGGTGACATTTTTTAGTGTAACAATGCATCCAAAAAAAATTAAACAATAAAAAATCACAATCTTGCTTGAAATTGTGTCACCAGATTTAGGTGAAAAATGATATTTCATCTACACCATTATTTTATTTTATGTATATTTTTCTTTTATACATATCTTGATAATATAATTTTATATTTATCTTGGTAATATAATCTTTTAATACAGTTCATGAAAATAACAACTTGATGATAATGGCATAATTGGAAAATGCAATTTGAATTAATATGAATGATGGGTTCAAATGTAAAATGGATCAAGATGATTGTTGAGCCTCACTCCTAATTAATGGTTATTTTATTGTCTTGCTTTGAGGATGTTGCATATTGGAGATGGGAAGAATGGTGATAAAAGTCTAATTATGGACATTAAAGAAAGATTTTAATACAGTTAATGAAAATAATAACTTGGCGATAATGGCATAATGGGAAAATGCAATTTGAATTAATATGAATGATGGGTTCAAATGTAAAAGATGATTTTTGAGCCTCACTCCTAATTAATGGTTATTTTATTGTCTTGCTTTGAGGACGTCGCATCTTGGAGATGGGAAGAATGGTGATAAAAGTCTAATTATGGACATTAAAGAAAGATCATCAAACATGAAGAACATATAATCACATAATATGCTAAACTGACTCACATAATATGTGGAAGTAAAGAAGACAATAGCCATTGAGGCAAGATGTGGAGATGATCAATAAATTGTCTTAGATATTCCATTGGAACCGTTCATCACAATAGATATGATCAAATATTGAAATTTTTATTATCAATGTTAATTCCTTTCATATCTCAGATTCTTTATTTACTTTTTTATTTTTAAAAATAAGTTAGCTAAAATGCTATGAATATAGAATGAACATAAATATGCACTACAACTAAAATAGGCACAATATTTTTCCCTTGGAAGCCCTTACGTGAGAAAACCTAGCTAGAAGGTGTGGCTGCTTTGCTCTCTATTCTCTGGTATGGAAAAAAGAGGCACTCTCTACGAAGTTACCTAATACATGTGGCTTGTAAAGCTACTACAAAATATTAACCCCATTTGTTTTTCTCTCTAACTTTCCACTCTAAGTTGCTTTGCTCAAATATGGAATAAAATACAATAACATTGAATGGAACCGCTACTCCTCCTAGTGGCCCAATATTTAACATAACTCAATAACCATCTAGGGGTAATGTTTGACTCCCTCAACCCTCAACTAAAGTTACAATTTTGAACCTTCTATAGTCTTTTTGAAAGCACACATGTGACGAGCCGCATATGCATGAACAATGGGGGTTGACATGATATCTACTCTTACCATGGTGGTCAACACGGTAGGCCAACTTGCATGAGGCATAAATTTTTTATACGAACTTTGAGCACTAGAGGGTCTTGCATAAGTGAGAGTTTTTTTACCCTAAAAAAATCCTTTAATACCTCAAAATGGCTCTAAAACGATTTCAAAACCCATATTTCCAAATTGGAACCCATGGATAAAAATGACCTTGTAAGTTGATTCCCTTGATTCCTCCACTCTAAAAGAATTGAGATAGTTGAAAAATAAAATAATAATCTAATCTAAATCACGAGGAAATAGAAATAAGAAATAGTCTTGTGATTCCCTAAAGTACATGTGGATGAAATCAAAATTGGAAGAAACTCACCCCTTAAATGATAATAAACCTATGAGAAGTTAGAAAAGTAAGTATAAAAATATGAGGGTTTAAAGAAATGAATGATGATAAACTATTGCAGTGCTCATTACCATGACCAATCTAGAACGATGAGATGAAAATAAAAAATTAATACATAAATACATAAAGTGAATATGTGGAAGTTTCTCAAATAAGTGTAAGAATCAACTAGAACATGATGGAAGCCTTCAGAAGTAGGGAAAAGTCATGATGAAATAACTTAGCACTCTAGTGATATCTTGTAAATGAATAAAAATGTGGTAAGTAGTTATGGAATCACATAAGTCATGTGTGGAAAATAATTCATATGTGGCAAAGGAAATAAATTATGTAGACCAATGAGAAAACACCTACCATGAACTGTGTGAAGAAATGATGCGAAAAAATCTATAATAAGACCACGCGAAAGATTATGCATAACTGAGAAACAATTAAGAATCAACTAAGGGCACTCACACGAAGATGATGGCCTTGAAGTGGCAATGGGGCCATCAGGAACACGTTTCCACATGAATGTGTGCCCATTCCTAGGAATGTGCATGTGTTCCTAGGCATCTAGGCTCAGCAAGGCCTAAGATGCCAACTAGGACACCAACAAGGTTGTCAGCTTGGCATGGCTCAAAATCACTTGTGCATAGGAAATATCATTATGCAATTTGAAAACCATAATTTTGCAACATGAAAGCCCTAGGTTTTGTGGAATTTGAAAATCCTAGTAATGTGGAATGTGAAAACTCCAACATAGTGAGTTCAAATTTGAGTATATAATTAGAAAACGTAATTAAACTCACCATATTGATCATGCATTGCAAGTTGGCAATTTTCATCAATGAATTTTGTGCAATTTGAAAACTTTAGTAAAGTAGAATTCACTGGAATGAAATTAAATAAATGAAATTGTTGTTTATGCCATTGTGACTAATTCATACCCAACACTATTTATCCCTCTATTTTCATCCCTTATTTTCTGATAAATAATTCTCCAGCTTTGACTTTCCTCTTAACTCATCTCTATGACTCTATCACAGAGATCACAAAGACGGTGATGCTCTTCCATGTGGAAGAACTATCAGTAAAAATTAAAACTCGTAATATGTGAAATCATGAATACAGAATGCGAGGTGCAAAGAAGTGCAATTAGCAACATCTCCGCGCTCATGAGCTTCGTCCGTAAGTATTTCCGACGATCAATTAATGGAGATGGCTAACAACCAAATAACAACTGTATCAATTTATTTGTTGATAAATTTAGTTATTTAACTTATCCGTAACTCTTCTTTGCATGGTCCTTTTAACCTACACCCCCTTGTTCGTGATTTAAATCCCTAAATTTTTATAGAATCCACAAAATGGCATTATTGAAACATCAGAGAGTCTTCCCACTTTTAAGAAGAAAATAAAGAAAAAAATCAATGAGAAGTCCGAAGAAAATAAAGAAAAACATCAATTAAATATTTTAGTTAGCTAATTTTGATAAGCATCAATTTAATATTTTATCGGGAGTATGGAGGAAGTTTATTGTGAATAGTGAGGTCTTTCACACTTACCACAATGAATTTCTTTTAAAAGCTTGGCATTTTGTATTTTTCATAATTATATCATGAGAGTCATTAATCCCCAATCTTCAGGGTGGAATGGATGGTATCAATCTAAGTTTCTTGCGGAGGACTTGTAGAGTGTTGAGGATTAATGGAGGAAGTTGTGAGGAAGTGGAAGAGTGTTGAGGATTAATGGAGGAAGTTGTGCAGAGTAGGAAGAAGTTGTGTGGAGATGGCTTTTGTTGTGGGGAGTGGAAGAGTGTTGAGGATTAATGGAGGAAGTTGTGCAGAGGAAGAAGAAGTTGTGTGGAGATGGATTTTGTTGTAGGGAGTGTTAGGAGGCCACAATAAGTAGAAATTGTGAAGGTGGGAATAATAACAAATTGCACAAATTGTGAAGGTGAGAATAACAACAAATTGCACAAATTGTGTAGGTGGGAATAACCACAGATTGCACATATTGGGAAAGTAGGAATAACCGCAGATTGATTAACGATAGAGAGGACTATGATATGTTGCAACTATTAATCTTGTTTTGTATTAAAATTGCAACATTTTTTAAATGAAAGACTTTACAAATAATACTATTGTAGTCAAAACACTAAAATCAACCTCTCAAATAAAAAACAAGCTCCACCAATAACATATTTTTTAAGTTTGAAATTATAATAGTTTCAAAATCTTATTATTAATACTCTTATTGTGGAAAGAGAGTTATAATAATAAATAAAATTACAAAGAAGTAAAACAAAAAAATAAAATAACATAGATACTATAAATTTCAAACACATTTTTAATTACAAAATGAAATTAACATCTATAAATAAAAATAAATTTAATGAAAGTAATATTTAAAAATAAAAATAAAAATTTATGAAAAAATTAAAATTAAATTAAAATTTAAGAAGAACAAAAAAAATATCTTTCATAAAGAAAAATAAATTAAAAATAGGTGCTAATGATCTCTCTTCGCGATGAGTTATAACTAAATTTTTCTTAATTTTAGATCTATCAAATTCCTAGAATGATTAAATCTTTTTTCACTCTAAAAGAGGTTTACATCTCAAGAGATTTAATCATTTCTAATGTATAGACGAAATAGACATTTTCATTCGAGCAAAACAATTTCAAGAAAGAATGTGATTTTTTGTCGTTTAAAATGCATTTTTGAATGCATAAATAGATTCAACACCCTGAAAAACCTCATGGAACACTCGATTTCTAGGGATTAAACAACTTAAACTCAAGTTTTTAAAAGTCTATGCAAATTTTGATTAAAATTAACAAGAAAATATGTTGTGAAAAAGTCATTTAGTCTAGAAGTTAGAATATATATATATATATATCTATATATATATATATATATATATATATATATATATATATATATATATATATATATAGATATATATATTATTTCCCCCTCTATGGATGTTAGTTTTTCCTTTATAATTTTGAAATATTTATTAAATTTTATTTATTGTTTTTACTTGCATAAAATTTACCTCATACAACCATGATATCAATTTACATGTGAAATATTTATTAATTTTCACTTGGATAAATTTAACTTCACAGAAAAGCATTTTAAATTTTAACTATGATATGAGTTACATCAAAAATAAAAAAATTTAACTCACATAAAAATGTTAATTATTTTTTAACTTTGACAAATTTTACCTCACAAAAAAAAATTAACTATGATATAAATTTACTAAATTTTTTCATTTAGTTTGGCAAGTATTTCTTTTCATGCTACATAATAAGAGTTGACTTGTGGCTTCATCAATGTCAAGTTTTGGCAAATAATTTTATATGATTTTTTACATTACAAACAAAACCTACTCTAATATTTTTTGAAATGCCCAGTGAGGGATCAAAGCAAAGCACAATAAAGATTGAGGTGTTGATAAGTTCTATAGCCTAGTTAATTTGTTGCCCCAATGTGGAGCCAAACAAAATTTATAGATAAATATATCTGCCTCCTATACTAGGCTCTAGAGCACTTTTGAACCATAATTTTTCCTGTATTTAAAAAAGATAAATAAAATTAAAATCAAAAATTATATTAAAAATAAAAAACAACAAAAACCCTCTAACTCTGTTATATTGGTGGAATGGGCATTGTCACATCCCAACCACTGTCTCTACTGGGCGTTTCCTATTTCCACCTCTATAGCATTATAAATGCTATCTGACATGTGAGGGGAATAGCTATTGCCCTCTGAGTGACAGCACGTGGAGAGAGAGGGCGAGCGTGGAGAGGGAACTCCATGGCTATTCCCCTCGCATGTCAGATAACATTTATAATGCTATAGAGATGGAAATAGGAAAAGCCGTCTCTGCTGGCCCTTCCCACCTCAGTGGCCAAATGCGCCCCCTCTCCCATCCCTTGTCTCACCGGTGGGGACACCCGCGGGTCTCCAGTACCCAACTCTTTTCACAATAGTCGCCGCCTCCCGCCTAAAAGGAGTCTACTTATTTCCTCCGTCAAAAGGAGTGGCCACTACTGCTTGCTGTGTAGCCTTGGATTGCTACCCCGTGCTGGATATTTTACCTCGTCCTTGAGTCGCCACTCCTTTTGACGGAGGACAGGGCAAAGGTGGCCACCGGGGTTGCATATGAGTGCACGGGTCAATGGTTGGGGTGGACGGTTTCCTCGCCCCCCACCAGCGACCGATCCCTGTATGTGGCGCTGCACGGCAGCTTATTGTGTTGCATTGAGAATGTATGGTATTGTGATTGATGTGATGGTTTCGCTCCGCAGCTTCGGTTGTTGTAATCTGATCGCTTCGACATATATATGTAATATGTTGCTTTTTCGGGGGATGTACTTCCCCACACCCCCCGAAAAAAAAAGGTGGCCACCGGGGTGGGCTGACGTGGCAACCCACCTTTGTTTTAATATAAATCTTTTGGTTTTATTTATTTTTATCACGTTTTGTTTTGTTTGATATTTTAATTTTTTACCTTCGTTTTAATATAATTGTTTTTACTCTATTTATTTTAGGTTGTTTGGTTTTGTTTCATATTTTTAATTTTTAATTATTTTTTAATGTGTTTTGGGAGTTAATTTTTATTTATCAATATGGTTTTTTAAACTTTATTTTTGTTTATTTATTTATTTCTTATTTCTTATAATGTTTTAATAATAAAAAAAATATTTTTTTCAAAATTAGTATTTTTTTTATTTTGTATTTTATTTTAATTATTTATTATTTATTATAGCTTTTATTTTTTTAGTAAGATTTATATGATGATGAAAATTAGTGTTTACTAAGATTTATATAGTTTATGGAATTTTAATAGGGTAAGAAATTAATTAGATTTCTTTAATATTTTAGTTCTATGTTCAAAAAGAAGTGAGAGAAACCTTCATAGATCATCATAATTTCGCTAACTTAAAAATTAAAGAAGGTTGGTAGTGTGACAAATATTTTGAAAATTAGATAAGTATAGGTATAAGATGGACAATCTAATAGAAAATATTTTTCATCTTCAACTCTCCTAGGATCACATAGGTGACAAACTCTTTCATCCTATGGTGTTTTGGGAATTGACTATCGTCCAATTTCACTATGAAGCTCATGAGAATTAGTTTTAACCTTGAGAATGTTCATTTTCTTCTTAACACTAATCAAGACATAAAGATAATTTTGGTTTTGGAGATTGACGTTGATCACCTCCTTATAATATCATAGTTTCATTTTTCCCTCTAGCTCTTTATTTCCCCACAATTTCTCCTCAATTTTGGAAGTAATAATCATTTTAATATAATTTGAATTCTACAAGATGAACTCCTCTTTTATTCCCCAATGGTCTAGCCAAGTTTGGGCATCCTTAGGCCACTGTGGCTTGAGTCAAAGGTGGGCGTTTTGGCTAGAGTTAGAAGCAATTTTAGGGGACCTCTTAGCATGCATGTTAGATAGCTTTTTCTTATATATAAGATACATAGTCATAGTCATACTTTCAATGGAGGAAAGAATTATTTCAATCAAGAGGACGCGATAGGGGATACGGAGTATTTCCTTAATATTGAGGTTGTAGGTTATAAAATGCATTTGGATTTGCTCAATCTTCTTCCATGATTCTTTGCATCTATTGCAACCCCAAACATCACATCCATATAAAATAATAGGTGTGAAAAGAGTCTCAAAGAGAAACTTCTTTTTATGTCAAATCCAAAAATTTGCCACTTTAAAATTATCTTTTTCACCTTTTTATTTTATTTTTATTTTTTTAATAGAAATTAAAAAGTGTTTATATCTATATATATATATATATATATATATATATATATATATATATATATATATATATATATATATATATAGATATAATTTATTTTTATAGCTTTTGAATTGAAAATGTGTGTTTTAATTTCTAGTTTTTTCATTTTTCTTTTAAAAATGTTGTCTTATCCCATTTGTATTTGTTTTTGTTTTTGTTTTGTTTTGTTTTTTGTTTTGTTTTGTTTTCTGTTTTTGTTTTTTTTATGATTTTGTTTGCAAACATCGGGATGTTTTAGTGGTTTCAAAATTGTTATAAGTTTAAACCTAAAAGAGGGGAGGTGTTTCTTGTGGGTCATGTTTTGCTTTGGAAGTTGATTTTAGTGTTTTGGTTATAATAATATCAGTTGTCATGACCATAGTTTAAAAGATGTTGCAATCATAAACTTGAAAAAAAAAGGTTGCTACTAGTAGTACCATTTTTGGAGTTAGAGGGTTAATTTAAATATTTTGATTTTGACCATAGTTTAAAAGATGTTGCAATCATAAACTCGAAAAAAAAAAAGAGAGGGTTGCTAGTAGTAGTACCATTTTTTGAGTTAGAGGGTTAATTTAAATATTTTGATTTTGATGTTACCGATTGATAAGGTCATGGTATGAAACAAGTCATAATTTAACTCTCTCGTAAAAAGAATTGGTGCCACCAGTAGTTCCACTTTTTAGTTTGATGATCAGTTTTAAAGTTTTGAATAGCTATGGTATGAGGTTGTTATGCCATGTAGTTGCACGAAGTTATAATTTTAACCCCAAAAATAAAAAGGATGCTACCTTTAACATCACTTTTCAAATCGAGGGTTGATTTTAGTGTTTTTGAACTTGAGAATATGGGTTCTTAGGACTATATTTCTCATTTTGAGTTCCTAACTATGTTGTTGTTCAATCTATAGGATCTACTAAAGAAAACATATAATATGTGTGAGGTTGTAAGTCTTGATACTAAAGTAAGCCTTAGTAAGACTACAAACTTGGATCTTGTTATATTAATGTTGGAAGAAATTTGTACATCAAACTATTCAATCAGTATAAAGATATACTCACTTACATGTATGGGGAGTTGAAGGTATGCAATATAAAGATGACAACTTTCAATACTTATTAACCTAGACCTTTCAATGAAGGCTACAAATATTCATCCATCACAAGGACTCATGCAAAATTAGATTGAAAAAAAGGATCCTTTTAGTGGACTAAGGAACATTAAAGAAAATCAAGTTGACCATTGTTGCCACATCATCCCTGAATAATCCAAAATTTGGTAAATATTTTTACTCATAGACATTTACTTTTTATTAGTTACCTACTATCATGATTAGACAAAAAGATGAGGAAGGGAGTGGATTTTCAAAATCTTATATGAACGCAGGTCTCTAAGGTGTTGAACTGAGTTACTTAGCAATTGAGAGGGAAATGGTTAAACAATTTAGACCTTACATGTTTCAAAATTTGATCAAAGGTGATTGTTCCACATATGATTGTTAGGTTTCTATTTATTTAAAAGGAATCATACTTTCTTGTAGAGGGCAAGGATATGTTCCTTCCATTGAATATCTCATTACCATTTTTGCAATTATATCAAACAAAAATAGGTGAACACTCCTCTATAATGTAAATTCAAATGATATGTTAAGAATCCATTTATTAACAAAGACTTTCAATATGTTCATCTTGTCTTATAGTGGGACAAAGTGTATGTGTCATAAGAAAATACATACAACTTTAACAATTTTGGCTTGAAGATTTTCAAGTGGCTATTAGAAGATTGGCATGGGCACATATTAATTGCAAGATATGTAAGGATGTTTGGAACTCGTTCTTATCCATGGGAAATTTCTAAAGCGATATTTCAATTAATTTTCCCTTAAGGTGGTTAATCTTCACATGGTAGTTTTACTTCATTTGTTTTCTTACTTGTAGTTTTAAATTTTTCTTTCATTAACCAATTGTTTATTGGTGAAAGCAAAGGTTAGTCCTTCTTGTATCAATGCCACCCCTCAACCTCTTCCCGATGCATCACATTCTAAAACAAAGGTTTTATTAAAGTCAGGTACTACTAATATTAGAGTAGTGCACATGGCTTCCTTTAAAGCAATGAATGATGGTGTGGCTTCCTCACTCTAGACAACGACATTCTTTATAAGGAGTGAAGTTATGGGATATATAATTGTTCCATATTTCTTCATAGATTTTCTATTTACCTTATAAGTCCTAAGAATCCCTCAAGCTCGTGAATGTTCTGGGTCGTATCCAGTTTTTCATAGCATGCATTTTCTTAGGATAAATTCATACTCCTTCTTGCCTTACAATGTGACCTAAATATTTAACCTTAGTGCCCAAAAATAACATTTGGAGCACCTCATAAATAATTGGCTTTCTCTAAAAAGTTGCAAGCACTTATCAACACGTTGTATGTGTGATTCCCATGCTTTATTATATATCAATATATCATTGAAGAATACCAGCACAAACTTGTGTAAGAAGCATTTTTGTGCATGAGGCTTTGGAAAGTTGATGGAGCATTACAAATATTGAAAGGAATCACTAGAAAATCCTAATGACCATTGTGTGTTATAAAATTTATCTTTGGGATGTCTACGTTTTTCATCCTAATTTGGTGGTATCCTAAACATAGATCAAGCTTAGTGGAAAACTTTGCTCCATGAAGTCCATCCAAGAGATCATTAATAATTGGGATCAAAAATTTGTCCTTGACTATCAGTTTATTGAGAACCTTAAAATTATGACACATGCACCAAGTGCCTTCCTTCTTTAACACCGTGACTATTAATGGTTAATAAAATATTGTGGTATGACATATTATCCATTCTTCCAACAATTCCTCAATGATTTTTTCAATTTCATTCTTTTGTGCAGAAGGGTGTCGATAAGGACATACATTTGGGGGTTGACTACCTAGAATTAAGATGCCATGTTCATGCTCTACTTAAGAAGGGGGTAAACCCTTTGATCTTTAAAAGATCCAATGATGTTTGTTAAGGATTCTTTTCAAATCTAGGTGGATTTCATGTGTCATATTATCCATGACCTATATGGCAGAAATAAGAAAATAATGCCATATTAGCCTTTCTTTAACAACTTCTACATGTGAGGATCCATCCTAGGGTCCTCTAACTAAAAACTAAATTTATTTAATTTAAACACAATAAGAAGGGAAATAACTTGTTTATAAATCAACATTTATTTTATGACAATATACATTTAAAATTTATTTACAACATATTAAACAAGTAAAAATTTCATTGCAACCATTTATATAAGTAATCAATAAATGAAAGAATACCTGTTCCAATAGCTTGGTTAAGATGCTCCTGACTTTTTGAGATGCTTACCTTAACTACCCGACTGACTTTTCCTCCTAGCCAACTAGGAATAGTTTCCTAGCCCAGAGAACCTGCACAGGTTCCCTAGCCCTCCAAGCCCAAGTCCAACCAGATGCAGTGTGTCCAAGTTAAACAAACACTCCCTAGATCCAAGTTTGTATTCTCTCATTTATCTCTCCATTCTCTCCTTTCTCTTTCTCCACATTCCTCCCCCAAAACAAAATCCTCCAAACCAAAACCAAGACCAAGGATTCTCGCCCCTCTCCTCTCATCATCCTTCCCCTTTTATGTCTCTTCCTCCCATCCACCTCAACCACCTATCATTAATGTCATGACTACCCCCTCATCCTTTCATTTAGTATCCTTGACTTTTCTTACCATATCTTATTCAAAGTAGATTTGAGAAGACATTTTGGGAATAAAATATGGATATTTAATTTAGAATTAAATTGGAGAAGACCATATCTTCTCCCAAGTAGATTTGAGAAGACACCTTGGGATATGGATATTTAATTTGGAAATTAATTGGGAGGGAACCATATCCTATCCAAAATAAAATTTGAGAAGACAAGTTGGGAATTGAATAATAACAATAATAAAATTTATATCAGTAAAATAAAATTACAATTTCACAAATGTCGGTATATACCAATACATCTTGATAATTATAAGTCAATATTTTCAGGTAAATTAAACACTAATAAAAATTTGCATGATAAGATTAAGTAGAGCATTACATACAACCCTCCATCAGAAAACTTCGTCTCGAAGTTAGAGTGAAAAAGATACAAGGAGATCGAAAGAAGTTTGATAATAAGGCATAACAAAATAGAGAGAGATTTATAGTAGTAAAATTAAGTAAGTCAAACAATGATACCACTTCCTATCAAGAGTCTCCAACTAATCTATATCCTCTTATCCTTCCTAACCTACTTCCGCTCCCACCCTATCCATCCTCTGCTGCTATATACTATGGCATCGGCTATACTAATCTAACCACTGATAAAACCAATATGGCGGAAGCGTCGACTATATCGACCTAACTTCCCCAGTAGGCAACTAGAAATCGTCATCACATGTTTAGGGGAGCATGTCCATCATTGCCCTCCCACAATTCCAGGTTTGGAGGTTACAAGGTGGGAAAATACCTCCACCCCTCCTCACAAATAGGGTCAACACCCTAATATGGAGCACACTACAGCACTGGTTGGATACTTTTCATCAAATAATCCAGTTAGGTAGTCTTTTCACCAGCCATTTACATTTTACCTATGTCATAAGAGTGCATATCAAGTAGATAGAAAATGTAATAGAACAATTTACATCATATCGTTTCCTTATTAGATGTCTCGACCTTCCCCAATGGAAAAGTATATCTTGGTTATTATATAGTTCTTTCCAATCTGCAGGTTAGTTCTCATTCATGCATATATATAACAACAAAATATATATAAATAAGTGATCTTAAACATCATGTTATTAAGTCTAGCGTCGACGTGTCAATTTTGTAGTTCATACTGGAAATACATTTTACATTAGATAAATCATAATTTCACTAAGTCATTCATTAGATAAATCATATCCACTTAAGCCATACATGAAACAACAATAACTCGGATAAGTCATGCACTAGATAAATCATAGCCAAGTAAGTCATACATTAGGTCATACATCAAACATTTCCATCATCAGTACCTAATTCATCTAATGATTTATATATGTAGTTTCACTTGTCCAACTAAATGCATCAATATTATATAGCGTTCATAAATAAATAACTTGGAATTGCAAATAGAGCCTTAGCATAGGTAGCTATATAAGTCAAAATGGGCATCACAGATGCTCAAAAGGTGAGGGGTAGTCACGACGTATAGTCTCTGCATCCTCCCAGGTAGCAGATCCTGGGCTATACTTGTCCCACTGGACCTTAACCTGGTCCACCATGCAACGTCTGAGCTATCAAACCCTACAGTCCAATATGCGTAATGGTTCGACCATTATGGTTCCCATGTCCGAGACCTGCAATTCCCTCCAATCCAGTTTGTGAGATTCATAAAAAACATAATGTTGTAAAATAGATACATGAAAAACATCATGAGTTTTATGCAAATGGGGTGGCAGTACAAGACAATAGGCAACTGGTCCAATCTTCTCCTTGATCCTAAAAGGTCCTATAAACCGAGGTGACAACTTCGTCCCTTTCCCAAACCGAATGGTGCTTTTGTTGGGTCGGATACGAATAAAAACTTGGTCTCCTACTTCATAACTTCGATCAGTCCTATGTGAATCAGCATAACTCTTTTGTCTATCTTGTGCTTCCTTTAACCTTTGTCGAATCTGTCTTACCTGTTCCTCCATTTCTTGAACTAATTTCGACCCAACTATTACTCGGTCCTCCAACTTTTCCCAACTCAATGGCGTCCTACATGGCCTCCCATATAGAGCTTGATAAGGAGGCATCCCGATTGAACTGTGGTAACTGTTATTATAGGAAAACTCTACCAATGGTAAGTACCTTTCCCACTGAGTCTGATTATCCATGATATACATTCTAAGCATGTCTTCCATAACCTGATTTACTCTTTCAGTCTGCCCATATGTTTCTGGATGATATGCAGTGCTCAGGTTTAACTGAGTCCCTAGTGTTGACTGCAAACTTGTCCAAAACCTAGATGTAAATCAAGAGTCTCTATCATAAATGATCTTTGTGGGTAACAAATGTAGTCGAATAACTTCACTTATAAAAACTCGTGCCACATCAGTAACATTGTAAGTAAGACAATTATCACATATTTTGAAATATTCTTTGGCATCAATATTACAGATGAGATAGATTCGACAAAGGTTAAAGGAAGCACAAGATAGATAGAAGAGTTATGATGATTCTAGCGCCATTGTTGCCACTGCCAAGATCCAGAAGAATGAGCCCAAAGATCCAGAGGAGGGGGAGCGTCTTTTCCACTCACAGATGTGGGTGAAGAGTTCACCGCTGCAATTCATTGGTGACAGTGGCAACCAAAAGAAATTCATTTCAGCAGAGGTCATGAAGCGGTTGGGACTACAGACCATACCACACCTACAACCATATAGCATCGGATGGCTTCACCAAGGACGAGATCTCTGAGTTTGCCAACAGTGTCGCCTTTCCTACAGCATCAAACCCTTCACAGACAAGGTATTGTGTGAAGTTGCACCTCCGAATGTTTGTGATGTATTATTAGGTGAGCCATACTTGTGGGGGCGACATGGTGTGTATGATTCAAGGCCTCGCCTTGTCATTATTTCTTTGTGTAATTCATTATATAGGATACCGGAAGTAGCCCCACCTATCACTTTTTCATCCTTAAGATACGGTACATACCTCAAAAGCTCTAGGAATTTGGTCATATACTCCTCATTTGTCATCGATCTCATATTTAGCTCATATAATTCCTTGGATTTATTGTCATAGTACCTCTCTAAAAAATATTTCTTTTTGAAAAGTCTCTTGAATTAATGCTAACTCAAATCTTATGTCCTGGTGTCTCTAACCTACTTCACATCTTCCCACCAAAATTTTTCTTTCCCTTTAAGGCCAAAGATAGTTACTTTGGCCTTCATATTCTCTGTGTAATCATGCAGCTCAAATAAATTCTTCATCCCAAGTAACCATGCCTCTACATCTTGTAGTTTCTTCAAACATCCATCAAAGGTAGGTGACTTTTATTTCATGAACTCATTTGGAAAATATCCCTTGTCATTCCTCCTGTAAGGATGATAACAATGATGACCATGATACCTGTCATAACCAAAAATAGAATAGAACTTGTGTTCATCACCTCTCCTATCAAGTGCTTCCAATAACCTGCCATCTCTGATCGTGTCATCCCTATCCGACCTATGCCCACCATGAGACCTACTGCCATATTCCCCAATAGTCCTATCCTCCTGCCCATGGCTCATCCTAAACGGTCCTTGTCTTTGCAATTATGACAAACTCTAAAGGATAATTGGATTAACCTCTGCTTGTTTCTCTTGTGCTTGAATGATTTTGTCATTATCTTCTTTGCAACTTCTTATTTCTACCTTCAAACTTCTCAATGTGTCTGCTATGTCAGGAGAGTGCCCATCACCATGTTGCTCATCTAATCTATAGGGAGAATCTCGTGAACTGTAGTTTACCATATTGCTAGTCATATTTGATATTCTTCCTGCAAGTATACCATTTTAGCTAACCAAAATATAAACATAATCAACATACCTCAGTATAGTTTAGGGGAGGATTTCTCATCTGCAAGATCAGCCAAATTATCTCAATACATGTATAAACATAACCATAGCAGTATATAAATATCATCTCAATCATCATCTAGTTACCACGCATGATAAAACCAAACACATACCATGGCCTCGTGCATGACAACTATAACCATGACAATACATGCATACATCCACTTAGACAATAGTCATACACAACAAATGCATATTTGACCAACATGCCTTCATGACACACGCCCCAACAACAACACCTTCCACTTCTTCATGACAACGCAATTGCAATAATGACCATCACCATGTGTACACATCAACCACATACACAACCTAGAAACGCGCATGACAACCACATTCTGCCCATCTAATCTAAGGGGTGAACCATGCTTTGATACCACTCTGTGTGGAAATTTCTCAATAGATCAGCTAGCTCTGATACCATGTAGAAATTTCTCTATAGATCGGCTAGCTCTGATACCATGTAGAAATTTTGCAAATTCTCTACAAATCTCGCACTAATATCATGTAGAAAATCTGACTATAGATTAACCCGATAATGCAATATACCAAATAAAAATACTATAATCTACTTCTACTATCAATTTGCAGAAGCTTAAAGATTGAGCAAGATCAAGCTTAACACATATAACCAGAAGAAGAAGAATCAATGCACATGAAACACGGAAAATTCTCAGGGGAAAGCCTCAGTTAAAAACCCCACTATCTGTATTATCATACAAGGTGGAAATACATCAGAATTATACAAAGCCTTAGCTCTCACAGCTAGCCAGCTCTCAGTACAATCCTCCTAGATGCTCACAGGAAATCAAAGCTTCTCGCAAGCCTTCTCCTCTTCCCTTCCAAGCTCCTATTTCCTTGCGCGGTTCCTCTGGGATGATCTCCTTCACCCAGTGGAACACTACTCTAACACATTGTCAGAACTGCGCAATCCTCAAGGAACCTTACCTTGACTGCATGCATGAGTTTCCTTTATAGGAAAACACATGCAACTGATAGTACACTATCCTTGTCTTTAATCTCAACTGGGTCTTTCTTAGAATAGACATGCATGAGTTTCTGATGAGGGAATCTTCAGTTATCTGGAGTACACTAGTTGAGTGCATGCATGCATCAACTGACTGATAACTCATAATTAGTTCCTTAAATAGTTTGGAACTAATTTAACTAGACTTAACTCAGTAAACTGAGCTAACCAATTACAACTCAAATATAACTAAACCTTATCTCCTTAATTAAGGGATAATCTCCTTAATTTAAGGGATAACTGTTGCATGACTTTAGAAAGACTTCTTACTTGAATTTCTCCAACTAATTAATCCATAATGAATTAATTAATTATTTCCAAGAAGCTGGTGAGACTAAATTCGAATTTTAATTCAAGTACAAATTAAAATTGGAATATTCTGTATTCTATTTTTATCATTTCTTGTTGCTATTTTCAACACTCCCTCCCAACAAGAAAGGAATTCAACTTGATCCCGATCGTGAACCTTTGGAATTTTATGCATGAAACACTTCTCTCAAGTGTTGTTGATCCAGCAACTCCAGAAACAAAAAAAACATCCAACCTGAATCAGTATGATGCATCTGTCATCAAAGTCTCTGACTGCTATTGCCTTTGTCAACTGAAAACTTTGCGCTTTTGCTGACTCTACCTTTCTGCACTATTGTCAATCCTTCTTTGCACTCTTCAGTATATGACTGCTCTAGCCTCTGTCACTTTGATCTCTGACTGCATCAATCCCACTGATTCCTCCCGCTACTATGTATTTTGGGCTCCCGTAGCAAGGTATGATCCATGAGATAAAACCTCTCAATGGACCCTGCCCAATTTCAACCTTCTTGGGACTATCACTCCACATCACCCCACCTCACACCTGGAGGTATGACTGCATGTGATCCCTCTGCCCACTTCTCCAATTGTGGCTCCTCCCCAATTGTCTAAGACTTCTTCTTGGACTGCATGTTGAGAGGTACTTTACTCTCCCTCTCAACCACTAAGTTTCTAACATTTTCTTTGCTCCTCAAGGCTTTGCATGCATATTGAACCTCAAGAGCATATAGGTTCTTAACTCGTGAACCGATCTGTTTCACCTGTCTCATGGTGATGTATCTAAGGAACACCTTTCCTTTACTGAAGACAACATCGTAGCCTTTGTCCTCCAACATCGCGACTGATACTGAGTTCTTCTTCAGTCCAAGCACATCCTTCACATCTGTCAAGGTGATAGGAGGTCCATGCTCCCTCTGAAAAGCAACCATGCCCACTCCTGAAACACTATACCTTTCGTCGTCACCCTTCTTTATGCGCATCTTGAGGTCTTTCTCCTCCAAGGTACTAAATAAACTTTTATCATCGGTCATGTGGAATGAGGCTCCACTGTCAAGATACCAAACACGACCCATCATCGATGACACCATGCATGCGATGAGAGTAAAGTCCATTTCACACTAATAGGCTAATGCCTCACCTTCCAATCCTTCTGAGGATACCTTCTTAGACTTCTTCGATGGGCAATTAGTCGCATAATGTCCCATCTCGTGAAAATTAAATCATCTCACTTTAGACTTGTCACCCTTCTTCCCTCTGTGAGAAGAATTCGATTTGGAATGGGAATCCTTCCCCTTCCCTTTCCTTGCCTTACTCGCTAAGGTTAGATTTTCTTCATCATCATCCTTGGATGAAGAGCCATCTCGAGTGCTCTTCCTGATCTCCTCCTGCATGAGATCCGACCACAGTCGTTCCCAATCAAGTAGTTTCTCCCTTCCATTCACAGAGTCTTGGTAGCTATTCCAGCTATTTGGAAGGACAAGGAGAGAGAGGCTCACCATATCATCATCGATAGTAGTTATTCCCACACTACTGAGCTCATCTCTGTAGGTGGTGAGCTTGTTCAGATACGTGGAAATAGTATCGCCTTCCTCCAACTTGATTCTTCAAAGTTTATCCTTAAGCGCCAATTTCCTCTAGTCGCTACTGTTATGATAGAGGTCCTTCAATATCTTCCACATTGAATATGGAGTATCCTTCCCATGGAGGCTCGAGACAATATTGTCTCGAACTCCCTCAAGGATGATTCGTCTTACCCTCGCCACACACTTCTTCCACTCAGCCAACTCTTGTGCATTAGTTGAACTTGGCTTTGGGATTTCTTGATTAATGAAATCCTTCAAGCCATTGTCTTCTAATACAACCTCCATGCGATCTTTCCATGATATGTAATTTGAGCTACCTTCCAAGGCATACTCGAGTCTCAAGCCATAGAACGCCATTGGCCAACCTTGAAGTATGATATGAATTCGATTTGCACCTGAAACCCCAAACTTCAAACTTCAAATTATCTTCTCCGTATACTATTCACAGCTCTGATAAACTTGGCTCTGATACCATGTGGAAATTTCTTAATAGATCAGCTAGCTTTGATACCATATAGAAATTCTACAAATTCTCTACAAATCTTGCACTAAGATCATGTAGAAAATCTGACTGTAGATTAACCCAATATTGCAATATACCAAAGCAAAATACTATAATCTACTTTTACTATCAATTTGCGGAAGCTTAAAGATTGAGCAAGATCGAGTTGAACACATATAACCAGAAGAAGAAGAATCAATGCACATGAAACACATAAAATACTCAAGGGAAAGCCTCGGCTAAAAACCCCACTATCTGTATTATCATACAAGGTGGAAATACATCAGAATTATACAAAGCCTTAGCTCTCACAGCTAGCCATCTTCTCAATACAATCCTCCTAGATGCTCATAGGCAATCAAAGCTTCTCACTAGCCTTCTCCTCTGCCCTCCAAGCTCCTATTTGCTTGTGCAGTTCCTCTGGGATGATCTCCTTCACCCAATGGAACACTACTCTCACACATTGCTCTAACAAACTGTCAGAACTGCACAATCCTCAAGGAACCTTACCTTGACTGCATGCATGAGTTTCCTTTATAGGAAAACACATGCAACTGATAGTACACTATCCTTGTCTTTAATCTCAACTGGGTCTTTCTCAAAATAGACATGCATGAGTTTCTGATGAGGGAATCTTCAGTTATCTGGAGTACACTGGTTGAGTGCATGCATGCATCAACTGACTGATAACTCACAATTAGTTCCTCAAATAGTTTGGAACTAATTTAACTGGATTTAACTCAGTAAATTGAGCTAACTAATTACAATTCAAATATAACTAAATCTTATCTCCTTAATTAAGGGATAATCTATTTAATTTAAGGGACAATTGTTGCATGACTTCATAAATACTTCTAACTTGAATTTCTCCAACTTATTAATCCATAATGAATTAATTAATTATTTCGAAGCAGGTGATGAGACTAAATTTGAATTTTAATTCAAGGAAAAATTAAAATTGGAATATTCTGGGTTCTATTTTTATCATTTCTTGTTGCTATTTTCAACACTCTGTAACACCCTCCTCCCACATTTACCCATGCTAACTAGTCCATCGGGGTAAACATGTGATGAAGAGTTACTATGATATGATTCAACTACCCAAGTACAATTAAGGAAGTGGAATCGACAAAACAAAACCAAATTGACTTTCCTTGAGAGCTACAAAACCTTTAGGAGCCCACCAACCCCTCCAGGTGTCCAACCCCTGAGAGAACTTGCTTCTTGACTAAACAAGATCCCTAGTCACTCCCATGACAAGACCTCCATGTGACTGAGACCCTCTAGTCACTCCCACAACAAGGCTTCCATGTAATTGTGGCCTTTTTCAGACAACTTTGTGCCAGCGACCTCATATTTTGAGCCACTTTTTTAGGGCTAGGACTCGGGCCTTTGCCCAGAACTTCATGACACTTCCAAAAATGATAAATAACAATGAGACAGGGATACTAATGTAAAAAAGTAAACAATGAATTAACTGACACCTGCCAACCATGATAAACATTCCCATGAATATGTAATCTACAGGTCATAACAACAGATATGAACTTAGGGGTCTCATACTTATTTGAGATTTGCCAAGAAGGACGGATGCCCTCTCAAAATAGCTGCAATATCATCTATTAGGCCATACATTCATTATTCATCCATTTACTAATCCAAACATGATGAGAGCCATGACCAAGATTTCTCATAAAACCATGATTATAACCATCATATAACCAACAGAATAACAATGATAGCACACCCATTAAAACCACATAATAACAAGTACATTTACACATGGAACACAAGAGGAAAAGAGCTCTTATTAACATATGCAAAATCCAACCAATTCAAGGACTTCCACGTACCACTCGACCATAGATTGGGATGAACCAAATCTTTCTTTTAGCCAATCACCCCCGTGCCATATTCCAAGCATGAATGTGGGACTTACAACAAAACAACTAGGGCTTCCTCAGGATTACCACAATCAACAAAGAAATTGCTAGGACCAAGCCCTCATCTATACAATTAGGATTTACCACAATCCCACCATGGGATTCCTAGGCCCAAACAAGAAGCATACACTACCAGGCTTTATCGCAATCCCACCACATACTGGTCTAGGGATCACTAGGGCTATAGAAGCATGGATACCTTCAGATCTCTCCACCTAAACCATGAGAAATTTGTCTGTCTCCACCCTCTAGGCTTTACAGTATATCTTGCCATTCACCAGTCAAGGACTCCTAAGCCTAATGAGGGCATACAAAATCAAGCTTTACCGCGATCCCACCTTCACCGGTCCAAGGATTCCTAGGCCTTGTGTTTCTCCCCTAAGACCACCCCACACAATTTCGAAAACATTCGACAATCCAACTCAACCATATAAGAGAAACCTCATCACACCATAGTTATCTAGAAATGGCAAGGCAAGGTTGAAAACCACTATCACGCCTGTAAAAACCCGTGCCAACAACAACAAGAGAACCAAATACACACATGGATGTAACATGCATGCCAAATCTAGCAAGGAAATCATACATGCAACTTGATACCTGCAAGTAATCCTGATGTAGTCGCTAGATCCTGCTCTTCCTTGCTTTATCTTTGATTCCCTTTGCTTTCTTGTCCTTCCTTTGCCTTCCTTCCTCCAATGTTAGAGTGCTTCAAGAATGCTCAAGTGTCCAAGAGTATGAGAGAGTAGAGAGAATAGAGAGGGAGCTCCAACACTGAACTTAAAAAAGGTTGTGAATTGAATCTCATAAGCCTTTTTATTAATGAGGCCCCTATTTTCTTCAATTTCCATTATTTTTCCTTCAATTTCCTCCTCACATGAAACCTATGACATTTCACCTTCCTTTTTTCCTACTTTCCATTATTTTCATAAATAAAATGTCAATTAATGCCACTTTGCATTTTCAATGCCTCTGTCATTTCCTTTGCCAATTTCCTTAGCCATAATAAAACAAATGAACACCCACACTAGGATGTTTTGCCCAACATTCATCTTGGAATAAGTGTCCCATGACCTTGGTTATTATTTTTCCTTTATTAACTTTATTATATGGAATTTTAACCCGGGGTTATTACACTTTTGTGCAAATCCCAAAAAAATCCTTAAAATTATTGCTCCAACAAGCCCCCAACACTCACATGTGGCTCATCTAGAGCCACTCAATACATCTACTATTCCATCTTGCTTCCACTGTCATATTGAGTTTTTTCTGCATCTTCTATACTGGCTACAAAATTTGGTGCACTAATCGTTCTTCGGTTATTTTCCTTTCTTGCGACACTTTCCCTTGAGGTTGCAAGTACTAGATCTTGCACCTCTCTTTTCCACAAATATCTGCATGCCACTTCTCAGTGTATTCAGGGTCTATTCTTTCTAAATTTTGTAATCCACACAACTTGATCATCTCAACACATATTGTTGATAATGATACTCCATTGCGGGCGTGGTGCAGGTCCCAATGAACTCTTTGAACTATTGTTGTGCTCAACTTATTTGGTGATACATATAATTTTAAAACCATTCTATGCAATGCATTATCTGGAACTGGTATTTTTATGGATCTTCCTATGGATTGCGTTAGATCTACGACTACCCTTGATGGCTTAGTTTTGGCCTTCTTCTTTGATGCTCCTCTCCTGATAACTCCTGCTTGAAAATTATAGTGCTCTCTCATTCTAAAATTCATAAACATTCTAACTTTCTCCAGTCGCTCTTTGTTTTCCATCCTTCATAGACACAATGAAATTGTCCAACTGCTTCTTTAAAATTTATAAATTGCTTACCATGCCGCAGTGTAATTTGAAATTTGTCCAATTCGGTTCAATTTTCTATGGCATTTCATTTCCCCGATATGTATGACCTTAATGTGCATACTAGGGCCATCAGACTTCCTATCCGCAACCTCTTATGTTAGATTTGTTGCCTTGAATATATCCTTTCCATGATAGCTTACTCATTTGACCAATAATGAAGTGGATTTTTGTTCCTGCCACATGCATGGTGTCCTTCTAACATGGATTAAAGTGACATTTCTTGGTACTTCATCTATTTTCTACTCCGTAGTCTTACTCGTGTCGAATAACAATCGATTATCTCAGTGCATGTCTGTGTTATTCTCTTGTCTTTGTACTTATGCGTGATTTCTTGTTTTCTTATAAAAATACCCCCTCTTTTTCTTTTTTCTTTTACTTCAGAAAATTCTTCACTGCTTTGTAATTATCATAGCTCAGCAACATGATCCATCAAATTACAATGTGAAATATTTACCTAACACACATATATGCATTTTTTTCTAACTCTTCTATTTTGCATCATGACTTTAGTTATTTATAAGTCTACCTTAGGGCAAAAAATCGACAAACATCCTACTTTTACTATGGCTAATTTCCTATGACCTTGGGCAAAAACCCACAAACTAGTCTAAATTCTTTCCTTCTTGCCCACATTTCATCTGTTGATCTTTAGTTGACTCTTTCACGCAAAATCCTTTTGTGTGTTGCGCCTCTACACAAATCCAAAAAACTTCCTTAAAATTGTTGCTCCATCCTTACTCCCTAATGAGGATTGCAATGCAAATAAAGAACACCGAGAAGTTATGGAAAGAGAAACACCTCATCTAGACAGAAAGGTAACTGTGTTGAGTAGAACCATAGAGTATCTAAACAAACAAGATGGTGATGAGGTAAACGAGTTGTTTTCAAATTCATTTTTTTCTTTTGAGAATTACAATATGATATCATTGAATGTTGTTGGATGGGTTATCATTTTCTTAGATGTCTTTACAAATTGGTAAGCATCTCATACTTCTTGTTGCGAAAGAAATGTAGATGCTTTAATCTTTTCAATGATCCATTTCTTAATATACCACTCTCACACAACAACGATTGGCACTAACAATCATGGAAATAGAAGTATCCTTTAATGACTACATTTGCACTATGATTTCACGTAATTGTTAATGTGATGATGTGTTTACTGTAAGAGTAGCAAAATAGGATCCTCTTTCATTGATTTTGTAGGATGTTTCTTTTATTTTAGTATAGTTTTTTAGTTTCTGAAAGATTTTAAAATGAGTGAAAAGTGCTATGAAATTAGATAAGACTGTCAAACTGTGAGAGGAGGGAGCGAGGAGGGAGCGATGGACGCGCGTCGGGTCATGGGAGAGCCAGCTTCTTCGAGCGACCGCCTGCTCGGCCATCCAGCATGCGACTAAATCTTACCAACCAGTGGCCTACGTTTTTTTCCCTTATCATTCCGCATGGCCACCTTCTTTCAGGACACGTTCTCGGGTATGGCGTATGCTGGTTGACACCTGGTATGTCATCTACTTATGAACTCTCTGCTACGTACACCTTTAAAACTCCCTGGTGTGCTTTTTACGGTTTCCTCCCGGGCCTCTCTGGCTGATGCCTCACGGAAACTTCTGGGTAAGTTGATTTGGAGGTTTGCTGTTTGCTGCGGGTGATTCTGAGACGTCTGATATCTGAAACCTTATTCTGTTGTCTCAAGTCCTTTTTTGTATATCCTTCTGCATCTTTTCGTGTGGCACTCATATGCTTGGACCCCCCATCTCTGCGCTCTTTGACAACGGCTCTCTCGGCTCCTGACCCGGCTGCTGCGTTCATTGCTGGTCAGTAACATTTTCCTTTTCCTCAGTTAGATGATTTAACATTCATAGTAGAATGCAGGTTACCTTTCTGTGTTATTATCAGTTACAGAAGTTTATATCTTGCTTGTTACTGATCCTGTGACAAAAGGATGGGAATATTATAGGGATTGTCAAAGTTTGTGTTATTCATAGCTTTGGTGTTTCCTTTAATTGTCCTCCGGGTCATAATGCTGAAAGCTATTTTTAACAAGATTAAAGCATCCATTTTCATCTATAGTCCCTGTTCAGACATCCGTGTCAAAATAGGAAGCTGGTGGTGTATCTTTCAAATATACTGCTGCTGTGTTGATTGTCATAACCAGTCAGCCGAATAATTTGGGTATTCAGTTCTCTGGTTTCTCCCACTGAATTGTCTCGGAAGTCTGATCTTCCGGCGTTCTCTTTTTCCGGTGGAATTTTCAAATCCTCTTTTCCGGCGTTCATTAAGATTGTCATAATGTATTCTGACTATCCATGAGGTATCCTCACTCTATTATCTCTGCCACCTTTGCTTTGATAATCAAATCGACGGTTTGAATTTATTCTCTCAAGACTATTCACATTATGTGAACTGCTAAATTGGGTCTGGAATTTAATTTCCTTTGTCCTTGTCAGCTCCTTTTTTCGGATCCCTAGGGTCCTTCTCTCTGTAGCTTCTTAATTCCATATCTAGCCTTATCCCTAGGCTCTGACAGGATCTACGGGCGGATTACATTTTCCTCTTTCTGCCCGTTTCAGCAGTTATTCTATCCAGGCTTTTGTTACAGAAGGATCAATTGGTTGGATTTGATCCGGTTCCGTGCTGTACCTATCTGCTTCCAGTTCCTTCCGAGCTTCTCCACCGTCACATGATGGATGGATGTGACTCTCCTGCCACCTTAGCTCTCATTCAGGCCACTATAGAGGCTGAATCTGCAAGAGAAAAAGCAGCCCATGCTAACAACTGGCATGCCACGGTGGAAGATATGATCCACATCCCTGAAGTCCGTGTTCAGAGTCACTTGAAAAAAGGGGGGGACCACTCTAGAAAGGGTCGATCCCTAGGGCATGATCAGCTGTATAATAAATCCAAAAATCCGGTTAAAACAGCGCCCCCTCCAAAGGCTATAACCGTGGATAGCGCAACTCTAAAAGAACGTATTGACAGTTTACAAAAGCTTGCTCTGGTCGGGAAGTGGCATTTCCCGGAAATGCCCGAGGAGGATATGAGGAAATGGTTGGCGGATAAATGGATTCCTGTGATTGGCTATGTCCCTGTTATATCCCGTCTAATGAAAGACTGGTTCTCCTTCCATTTTCTAAAGGCACCTGATCTGGAAATCATCATCAACAGGCCGTGGGTATGTGGCAGAAGCTTTCTGGCACTATCCCGATGGTACTTGGGTTTTGATCCTCTTAAAAACACACCATCTAACTGTATGATCTGGGTGAAACTTCCTAACTTGCCTCTGGAATTGTGGTCGATAGAAACCCTTACAGAGATTGGTAATTCCATAGGCAAGTTCATTTATGTGGATCCCTGGTGTAGGGGCGAGAAGGACAAGAGGATTGCGTGGATCTTGATTGAAAAACCATACAAAGGTGGATATCCTGACCATCTAGTGATATCATGGGAAGGGGCAAAAATCAGTCAAAGACTTGATTTTTGGGGTATTCCTTTTCGATGCTCATTGTGTCATCGTACTGGTCACCTCATAAAAAATTGCAGTTTTCGCTTTAAAGGCAGATCTAAGAAACAAAATTTTTATCAGGGTGGGAGCTCCGGAACAGATCTCCTTTCTGATGGAGTAAGCAATCATGAGAATCAAATAAACTCACAGGACACAGTCCCCCTCTGTTCGACGTCCTCTAAAGATCAGTCGGTGGCTCCAAATATGACGGAATTCGAATGCCCCCCAATCCCCGAGCCTCTCGAGGATAAATCTGTGCCTTCCCCTCCTTCCATGAAAAAAGGGGATTTTGTGGTAGGTTCACATCCTATCTTGATCTCTTCTTCGTCTCCCTCTCCTGTTACTCCATCTGTAGGCATGCCGAAAGGAAAAGAACCTTTGCCTTCGCCTACCCCTTTCAACTCCCCTGTTGATTCGCCTGTCAATAAATCTGACAGTGATCTTGATCTTTTTCTTCAAAGGAACCCCTCGGTTCTTGAACCTTTAACCATTCATAAACCTTCTTTTCCTTCCCTCCCATCCATCAGTCCTAACTCTGCAAAGAACATCACGGTCAGGAAAAAGCAGAGGGGTGGCAGTCGACATTTTAGAGGTAGAACCATTGCTTCTGATTTTGGTGTTACTAATCTGTCCCTCGTCGAAGTTCCAATTCTGGAATCTCCTGAATCTCAGCCTCTTAGAGCATGTGTGGCTGGTCAGTCTTCTAAATGACATTCTTAATCTCCATGAACATTAGGGGCCTGGGCGCTTCCCCAAAATTTTTAGCGCTTAAAGATATCTTCCTCCCGGCTCGCCCTAAAATCATCTTTATTCAGGAAACTATGCATTCAAGCACAGTAACTCTGGCTTTCTTTAGGAAGATGTTTCCGTCCTGGCATATGGTTGCCACAGAAGCAAATGGGCAATCAGGTGGCTTGGCAGTTCTGTGGGATCCAACATGGATAAAAGCGAAAGCTTTTAGATGTTGTGCTGGTATCCTTATCTCGGCTACCATCAGGGGACAAGCTCTTGTCATCAACATATTAAATGTTTATGCTCCTTACAGGAATCGGCTTCCTTTCTGGGAAAGGTTAATGGACTCAGAAATTTTGGACATTGAATCTTTACTGATAGCGGGGGACCTAAATGTGACATTAAAATCTGATGAATGTTGGGGAAATTGCAGGAGAAATGATCCGCTGGGTGAGAGACTGCGACAGGAATTCCTAAGCAGGAATTTAGTAGATATCAGGCCAGAAAAAATGATGCCTTCATGGGACAACAACAGGACGGGTCAAGCCTACATCGCAAAAAGAATCGATCGCTTCATTGTTAATGCTAGCATCATAGCTAAATGGGGTATGCCGCTCTCTCATACCGGTATTGACTTCACTTCAGACCATAGACCCATTTTCCTTGAATGGAAGGAACAGGATCATAGGCTGGGATATTCCTTTAAATTCAACAGAGTATTTTTAGAAGATCAGTCCTTTAATGAAGCCATTTGGAAAAAATGGAAGGAGCTACAAGAATCTGACATGGCTCCATTCACCACGTTTAGAGAAAAGATACAATGCTTAAGGGTTGTTTCAAAGGATTGGCAAATCCTAAAGAAAAGGAAGGATAAACAGGCGTTGTTTGATATTCAAAAGGAGCTGCGAATTTTTCTCAACTCAATAAACCCAGAATGCTTGTCTTTTGACCAAAAGAATCATATCAGGAAGCTGGGAAAAGTGAAACAAACGTTGCTGCAAAAGGAAGAAGCCTCCTGGAGGCTCAAAAGCAGAGCGATCTGGCTCAGAGAAGGAGATCGAAATACAAAGTATTTTCACAATTTTGCTAGCGCTAGACGAAGTAAAAATTCTATTTGGAAAATTGAGGATGGTAAGGGAGGATTTTTATACTCTCAGCATGACATCTCTGTTGAAGCTACAAGATTTTTTCAGAACCAATACAGGAGACAACAGAGTAACATAAGTGACATTTTATGGGCTGTGGATCTGATGCCAGAGATGTATGATGATACTGCAAATGATAATTTTTTTATGCCCATAAAGGAAGAGGAGCTACAAGCTGCAATAAAAGCCTTCAAAAAGGACAAAAGCCCTGGGCCAGATGGGTGGACAATTGAATTTTTTTCACACTTCTATGATATCTTCAAGGATGAATTGCTAGGGATGGTTGATGCCTCCCGTATATCAGGAAATATAAACAGCGCCCTAACTTCTACATTTATAGCTCTCATTGAAAAAGGACCAAGAATCACTTCATGATTACGATCGCCTTATGATACAATATTACATAATTATGAGGCCTTGATCGTAAGACTTAAGTAAACCTTCAGTTTGAACACTCAATGTCAATGTATTTTGTGATTTGAAGATTGTTGTGAGACATGTACAAAATTTAGTTTACCATTATTCAACTTACTTGAATGTAACCAACTAAAGATATGGAGTTTATTTTGGAAATTTTAAATCATTTGTTACTAATTTCATTCCTCATCATGAAAACATGGATGTGAATGCATTATAATGTGCAACATCTGGTATAACCCCATTAGAGGAACATTTAATTAATAAAATTGAACTTGTTCCGAGCTTTTTTGGTACTAGATTGAAAGGATCAATGAAATATGGAATTTGTTGATGAATAAGGACATACATTTTTGTCATTATCGATGAAGAATATATGAAATCTTTATATGATTGCAAATTGGAATGATTGAACAAATAAGATATCTAAGAATGTCGTGTTTCTAAGAGAAGTTGAACACAATTACCAAACTTGATGGGATCTCTTCAAAGTTCTCATTTTTTTTTAGAGATTACATTTAGTGGATGTTTTTACCTCCATTCTGAAAAGTGGCCCTATTGGTGGTTTTTTAGCTTTTTGAGGTTAACGTTACAATCTTGTGCAACCATGACCTTAACAACCTCGTAATATTAGTAATTAGAAATTTAAAATAAACCATGGAATTAAAAAATTGTGTTAATAGCAATACAATTTTTTGTGTTAATAGCAAAACCCGATACCACCGATGTACTATCTGTCCTCTGTCATCGCGCCATTTATTACGGAGCCCGAAAGCATGGACCTAGCCGTTTATGATGCCTCCAGGAGTCCTATGCAGAGACACAAATTGTCGTTGGAGCAAGTTACTTTTGGGGTTGTGCACCAATAAATTGGAAACGCTCATTGCCCCGGTTTTATATGTTCAAGGGAAGGTATAACAAGGCTTATGCTTCAATAAAATTGTATTAGCATCTCATCATAAGCTATATGAGATTTGAACAAAGCAAATTAGTAAAGTTAGGATTTTGTGTAATTTTATTATTTATCGGCGGAAAGCAGTGATCGTATGAGGGAAAGAAAAAGAAAAAGAAAAATAAAAATGGTTTTAGTTTATACATCAATAATATATGCAGCACATTGAAAGACAATTTAATATGGAACCAGACATTTTATCAAAAAAAAGTTTATTGACCAATACGGACAATTGGCATCTAGAGATTACATGGGAGCAGGTCACCTTCGACATGGGATGTTTTCCAAATTCGGGTTAAAGAACACTATGTTGTGCCACTTTCTACTGTTTTTGTAAATTTTGTTAGAACTGTTTTTGTAAATTTTGTTAGCACTGTTTTTGTAAATTTTGAATCTGGGTTAAAGAACACTATGTTTTGCCACTTGAAACTGTGTTTTCTACTGTTTTTGTAAATTTTGTTAGAACTGTTTTTGTAAATTTTGTTAGATAAGTACATACTGTTAAACCAATTTCAGGATAACTTTGAAGAGAAAGATTTCTCAAAATCGCCCTATAATAGGTGAAGTGTTGAAATTTTTTGTAAGCATATATTCATATTTTTCTCTATAAATTTTCTGGAATGTTATCTCCCTGGCCGGCAAAAACAGTGTCCTCTACGAGGAAGACATGTACCTCCTCGTTAGATGGTTGATCTGATGGTACATATATTTCGTTTCAACTTTTTCACCTCTGACATGACCGATATGACTTATATGGCGCAGGTCTTTTGAAGACATAGATTTCTCTCAAATACGAGGATTTTTTCTCCAATCTGGAATATGTTCCTTCAGCTCAACTTCAACTGAGACATATGATTCTCTTCAGTTTTTTGCAATAGTTTTTTGTATTTTCTTACATACTACTGATCTATAAATGCACTAATATCAGCAATTCTGCCAGAATGGCTGTGTCTATTGTGAGACGCAGGACCTAGGATCTTGTTTAAAGAAAAATATCTCTATCTTTTGTAATTTTGCCTATAAGGACAACAAATAAAATCATGGTTATAATGTAACTTTATGACAAATATAATATATAATGTTTTTTTTTTTTTTTTGGAAAAAAATAAATAAATAAATGAATATAAATATATATATATATATAGAATTAGAGGAGTTAAGACTCGGTGAGAATGGAAGCATCAGGTTGGTCTATAATCTGTAATTAAGATGTGAAAAAAATTCATAATAATATAACATGATAAATTTTAAGTTTTGCTTATAAATGATTGAGGTATTTATTTGTTATTAAATACAAAAATATATATTTAATTTTTTTGAATTTTAAATTTTTTAAGTATAATTTTTTTGATAATATATAATAAATTGTTATTTATTATTATTTTTATCAAAAATGTTATTAGTTTAATAATATAAAATATTTATATTTATAATATATATGGAAAGTTAATATATTTTTAAAAAATGTGATTAAATAAATGTTATTTTATAAAGGTTATTTTGCGCTTTGAATGTTATTATGAGTTTTTGTGTAGGATTTTTTTTATTGACTCTTGTTGGTTTAGTACTTACCAATGCAATCTATAATGTTTAACTTTGAAAAAGGAATATTTATTTTTCAATATATTGCAATCTTTGTATAAGATAATCCTTTGCGTAAAAAGGGGATAGGAATAAGATGTAAATAAATATCTTTACTAGGAGTTACTTGTCATTAGTGTTTATGTTTTCCTCAACACTTATGGAGGAATAAAATTGTAGACTTATTAGTGGTTACTACCCTCACAAATTTATGGAAGTCCATGTGTCCACTTCACATCTCAATTTATTAGTTCCTCCCAAAGCAAGATTATAGGATTTCGTGTGCCTATTAACCACTATTAATTTAGCTAACATTGACTAATGTGGGTCATAATTTTTTATACAATTGAGATTCCCTTATTTATGGGACAAGGGACCCACCTCCAAATAACAATTATAACTATTGAATTATTTGAAAAAAATTAAAAATTATTTAATTAAGTTATAAATATTATTTAATTATTATTTGTTAATAATTAAATTATAAATTAGGGGTGGCAGGAGGGCCAGGGATTTTACTCAATCCCAAGGGAACAATGGAAGTAAAATTATCTTGGGTTCTTTGATAGAAATCCATCAACCAAGTAGAGATGTATGGGCTTCGACAAGGACTAAGCATAGCTAAAGATAAAAGTGTGAAAGATATCATTATTTTAAGAGATTCTCTGCTTAATATTCAGTATATTAATAATGAAAGGGTGAAAGATATCATTATATTCAATATCTTAATAATGAGAATAGTCCTAAAGATAATTCTCTTGGATTGGCGCTCCAAAGGATCAGAAGATTGGGTGTTTTTGTTCACTCCAAGAAGTTTTATCATATTCTTAGAGCTAACAATGAGGAAGCATATTTGCAAGCTAATAAAGTCTGTTCCTTGGAAGATGCCATGTTAAAAATCAATGTGAGATGGATTGGATCATCATATTGTTTTTCATCCATCTTGATGCATTCGAAGTGGAAAAAGTGGAGGAATCAACTCACGGGACCATTTTTACCAGCGGGACCCAGTATGGCAAAACGGGGTCTAGAACCTTCTGGGAGCGTTTTGAGGCATCAAACAATGTTTTTGGGGGTAAAAAATTGTCATGGTAGTGCAAAACATTTTAATGCTATTCTAAACACAAAAATCTTTCCAACAATGTAAGAAGCGCGTCAATCAATGTCTGTATGCAAAAATTATGCCACTCAAAAGTTGACCTTCCCATTTTCACCACCATGGTTCGAGAGAATGTTGCGTCAACCCCCATTATTCATGGAAAAGGGGCTAGCCACGTGATTTTGATGTAAAAGACTCTAGAAGATTCTATATTGTAACTCTGGTTAAGGGTTGAGGAAATCAAACTTAACCACTAGTAGGCTATCGGGTTGTGTTATTACCAGGCCACTAGGAGGAAAAGGCATTCCATTCTTTTGACAGTGTTTGTTCCATAGTTGAGTAAAAACAACAAAGAGGGACAGGAGGTAGAGCACACAAAGAGGACTTGTGCATTGTAGCATCCCACGGGCCACAGGCCATACTTTTTTGTACTTGCAACTATATTTCTAGACAACAAAGAGAGCAGAGCAACCTCACCTTCCAGCTGGGTTTTCTCCCAAAAGGGTTTCCCAATGCATATCTTGGGTCTTGTGTGTGTGTGTGTGATTTTATTTTGTCGTTCTTTATTTTCTGCATAATTTCCATTCGTATGCATGCATTAATTATAGCAAAATCTACAGATCTAGAAATTTAATAAAATTGTAATAGTGTAGAATTTCAAATTTTTAATATAATATTATCAGATCTATTGTGACGAACTGTCCAATGAAATATCCACGACAGTTTACGGACCACAATGACTTTAAAATACTTTGTCCAATGCCCTAAGTTCTTTATGCTCACATTTGTTTGGTTTCCACCTTGGTCCTTTCATGATATGAATATGGTTCACCATAGAATTAATTCTAATCAATATCCCTTTCCCTGAAATCCCTCTTCCCTCTGCTGCATTACTCCTTACTTCCTTCATAATTATATAAAATACAATAAGGTTTAGCCTTATGTTATCATTCACATCACCCTTGACGTGGAAAATATTGCAAACCATCGTCATGCAGTAGCAATGATCTTCCTATCGCATGCTTCAGTTAACAACATCCCTCTACCCCGGACTTTGAATCGCCCTTTTCTCAACATAATGATGGATCTCCTTAATAGAAGTATTGAGAAATTTAATGTCAATCTAGTGTGAATCATGTGACTTGGAAGTAAAATTAATGTTAAATCTCGGTTGAGCCCTGATTTGGATGCATTCATGCCTGTGTGTGCTTCTTCGTCTGCCCAATTTTCTCATAAGTCCGTAAATTTGGCTTTGGTGCAATGTTGGGTTTCAAGTGTGGTGGTAAGGAGGTTAATTTTTTGGCAACTCTGCAAAGAGATTCACTTCATATTATTGTTGCCCCATCTATGTGGGTAGTGTTTGTGGGTTCATCACCAAATCATGGGAATTATGGAAGTCGGGGCTCTCTGGCTCGGAAACCACCTCAACATCACCTAGGATTCCTTTCCTAATCGACATCAGTTTGGCTCGACGTCTAATTCAGGAAGGTACATCATTGTTTCTTGTCTTAATTTGGATGGTAATTCCAAAAGCCTAGGTTGGCCTCTGAGGGTTCTGAGTAGTAACTCATTCCAATTAAGAATTCCTAACGCTCAGTTAGATGAGAACCCAACAACTCAGTGGTCCTTTAGAGCTCTGTGTTTGTCTTTGGTTCAAGGAAGGATATGTAAATTTGTGTTCCCTGTCATGCAATTGACCCTAATTTCCTCATTAGAGATGTCTGAAAATTCACATCCTGGAAAAGTTGAATTGGACATTTAAGCTCACAATTCTCTCAGACAGGATTTAATGTCACGGTGGGGATTATTGGGTAGTTTCCCTTTGCTCTTTGTTTATTTCAAAACTCTAGTCAATGTTCCATCATGAACTCAGATTATAACTCAGAAAACTCTTTAGTAGTCATCCCCTACATGCACTTTCTGTATGCACATGAAGCCCTCCACATGGTAGATTATGATTTGCAGGTGAAATTTTTCCAAATGTATCACACTGAGGTGGAACAAACTGAGAAAGTATTATTTCTACAGAATTAGATATCTCGCCTGACTGATGAAGTAGATGTACTCTAGAATATAATTATGGAACTCAAATTGAGTAGCGAAACTCCTACAAGCACGAGCCAAAATTAGGAGGAGTCTGGCAAGAAGGACATTGATCTAAATTGACCAAGGATGGAGAATGACTAAGTTTCATGGTTGTTTCTACAAGGTTCTTTTGCTCTTTTATGTAATCAAATGTATTCAGGTCTACAGTTAGTCACTTGTTATTCCTTTTTGTAATCGAATGTAATCAGGTCTACAATTAGCCTTATGGGTCTTAATATGTAAAGGGTCTGTAATACTTTTTTCTCTGGTCAATATTGAAAATGATGATGTAACTCCATGTACTATTGCGACCAGGTGCAGACTTAAAATATATATATATACTTATTTTTGTGTAAAAAATAAATAAATTATATTTTATTTTTTATTTTTTGAAAGTTTAGAATTTAAAAGTTAGTTAAAATTATTCTAGATTAATAATTATTATTATTAAATTAATAATTTAGAGATAAATGAAAATATATATAATATTTAAATAATAATAAATTAATTATATTTTTTTGAATTAAATATAATAATAATGAAGATGATGATGATGATTAACTTCCACTAAGACCAATGTGGCCTATCAGACCTCAAGAAAAAAGAGTCTAATTGTCATTCTTTAAAATTGTTAGAAAATTATATATTACGGAGCAATGGAACACATAAAATATTGCAGAAATATAAACACAAAAAACGCACAAAACAAGAGAGACACAGATATACGTGGTTCACCCAGTTTGGGCTACGTCCACCCCGAACAGCCAGTCCTTCCTTTCTATTATCCAGCAAAATGAAGAGACACAACCTACAGCAAATCCGTTGTAATATCCTCTGTTTTCTCTCACAGTCTCACCTCTCTGTTTCTCGCTCACAGAATACACATCTATATCTCAGCCTCAAATACAATGCCCTCATACAAAGAGAGGGGTTGCCTTCTAGGGAAAAAAACCCTAAACTAAACATAAGTTCTACCGTCAGATCATCTTCCTAATGAACGGCCCAGATTGACTAGAAATTACTATACTTTTACAAGGCAATTTTACATTTGTTTTTAGCTTCAGGGGCGCTGCCCCCGAGCCCCCGCCGGGGGACCGCTGGCCCCCAAACCCCCCAGCCGAGGGGGATCAGCCCCCCCGGACCCCCGCGGGGGGGACAAGTCCCCCCCGCACCCCCCCACGTGGAGGGGTGTACAAACTTCCTGGGGTATACATCCGGCTGAAACAAAGACCTCTGAACAATCATGCTCCACACACAACAAAAATCTTGTTTTCGTGATCAAAGAGCAGGGAAAGAAGCATTCCAAGATCGCTATAGTTGGGCTGGCTTAACAAGTCAAGAAGATTGGAGCTGTCGCTGATGATAGGGAAATGAGAGCGGATGTGGGCAGGAGTCAGGCAGTCTAAAAGGAAGTGCTTTTCTTCTTCCACCTTCTTAGTATCACAAATCTAAAAAATTCTATCATCCAAGGGAGTCTTGGGAGTAGACCATCATCCAGTCTCACTCTGAAGCTCATGAGTGTTAGTTCTAATCCTAGCAATGTTCATTTTCTTCTTAGTGCTAGTCAACATAGAGAGATAATTCGAGTCATCGAGGGTGGGGTTGATCACCTCCTTATAGTACCTTAGCTTCCTTTTAACCTCCAGCTCCTTAGCATCCCACACCTTGTCCTTAAAACTGGAGGTAATAGTTTCTTTGATATTGTCCTTGCTTCCCATGATGGTCTCCTCATTAATCCACCAAAGGTTGAGCCAAGACTGAGCATCCTAAAGCCACTCGTGCTTGAGGCGCAGATGGGGGTTTTGACTAGTTAGAAGCAATTTTTGGGAGCCTCTTGGATATTGTGAAGCTTCTTCTTATACATTAGATATCTAAACATACTCGCACTTTCAATGGGGGACAGGGCAGCTTCGATCAAGAGGATAGGATAGGGAGTATTTCCCTTGATCTTGAGGTTATAGGTTATGAATTGATTTTGGATCATCTCAATCTTTCTCCACGACTCCCTAGATATACTACACTCTCAAACTTCACATCCAATTTTAAAGTCATTACCAAGTTAGATTTTATATGAAAATTCCTTGTTTGTACAACAAAGTACTCATCTCAAACTAGTAATTTGACTACTAAAATCAATAAAATATTATAATAACAATATAAAAAAATAAATAAAATACTACTTTAGATTATATATATATATATTTAAAATTAACTAAAACATGATATAAAAAATAAATAAAAGAAAAAAAAAATTACATAAATGGACAATGCTTTTAAGTTTTAAATTTATTTTCATTTAATTAATCATGTTTTTTACCATATTTGTTTTACTTTTATTTTTATTAATTGGCAATGTAATTTTTATGAAATCGGTTAAGATATATTTGAGTGTGATGGTGGAAATTTTTCTTATGGTTAATATTTTTGTATGAGTTTTAGTTATATATAATTTAGTATAATAACTTTGACTATTTTTTAAAGTGGGAGAATTACATAATTCACAATTTGGAATAGGGATTAAAATGAATTTGAATATTTTATAATAAGTTTTAAAAAAAGAGATTGGTAATAAGTTAATGTTTTAGAATGAAATTTTTGGAAAAAATTTATGCTTATTTTTATTGTGATTTATAATTTTGTATAGATTGTAATTTTTATATCGTAGATTAAATTATAATGAGTATAATTTGGTTATTGATAAATTTATATAATTTTTCAAAAAAATAAATAATTTTTTTCCATAATTATGAAATTATATGACTTTATCAATTTGAATAATTTTATGTGAATATAAAGTTTTATTATCTCATTTTAGATATGATGAGATTTATATGATTAAGGAAGAGAAGATAAAGGAATTTGGAACCTATCAGGGAAAGGAAATATAGATATGACTAATAAATAGGTACAATGTGTCGGAAAAGACATGTTACTAATTATTTTAGGCATAGTCTAACTTATAGACGAAATAACCTTTTTCATGACATTTTCCTAGTTAATTTTAACCAAATTCTAGCATATATTTTTAAAAATGTTAAAGTTAAGAAAAGTCTTTTGGTAGAAATCACATAAGAGAAATTTTTGATCGACGCATTTTGAGTTGTTTAATTTGTAGAAGTCTAGTGCTCGGGGTTTTTAGAGTGTTGAATCCATTTATGCATCCAAAAAAAAATTAAACAATAAAGAATCACAATCTTGCTTGAAATTTTGTCACTAGATTTAGGTGAAAAATGATATTTCATCTATGCCATTATTTTATTTTATGTATATTTTTCTTTTATACATATCTTGATAATATAATTTTATATTTATCCTTGTAATATAATCTTTTAATACAGTTAATGAAAATAACAACTTGATGATAATGGCATAATTGGAAAATGCAATTTGAATTAATATGAATGATGGGTTCAAATGTAAAATGGATCAAGATGATTGTTGAGCCTCACTCCTAATTAATGGTTATTTTATTGTCTTGCTTTGAGGATGTTGCATCTTGGAGATGGGAAGAATGGTGATAAAAGTCTAATTATGGACATTAAAGAAAGAATTTTTTTATTTTATTTTTATTTTTATTTTTTTCACTGGAAAAATCGTAATCTTTCATTAACTTGAAAAATTACATATTGTAGATGCGATATGCATATGTTGTTTCTGTCTAGCCCCAGAGGGCTCAGTCAATAATGAAAGTTCTGCATAAAAAACTGAATATTGTCCAGAACATCACGCAAGATGTTCATATAGAAGAGCTGTTGTTTTTTGTATGTACATTTGCCACGCAGGGCCATACATATATCTTGTATAATATATTCAAAAATTTCAAAAGTTCCAAAAATATAACCAGATCATGGGCTCTCGGCCCTGTTGAGGGCCTCGAAATCGGGTCAACAACAAGGGGGATACCCACCCGGTCCGGAACCTGGTTGGCGGCTCCTTGCCCGTTTGATGTAGCGGGTCCGACTGGGGGTAACGGGACCAGCTTCCCGATGCATGGGATGTGTGTGTGTGTAGAGTTTGATTATGTTGATTCTGGAAGCATTCTAAAACTAATTTAAATCTAACTTGCAAACTGATTCTAAGCTATAGTAATCTAATGAAAACAACATATGTAATCTACACTAACCCGGGATATATCTTTTCCATTATGCGATTTAGAAAGATTTCATATAATAACTGGTAATAAAGATCATTCAGCTATCACAAGAATATAAACCATTTAAGATGAACCATTCTGCATAAGAAGTTAAACAAAACAGTTGTGAACAGCATATCGCATAAATAAATCATTCATATGTCAAGCATAAATAAATGAGTCCACCGTACAAAAGTGCCAAATGATAACCCATATGCTCATACATTAACATATAAACAATGTCAGCTGCATATCACTCTAAGAATATAAGCAGAAATTCGTCAAGAGATAAAAGTACCATTTATGACTGATTTTTACTCACAGACTTCAAGCAATAACGATTTATCTCTACTTGTTCTAATATCTACTAAGAGTACAATAGTGCAACATCAGTAGCAGACATTAAAATGCAAACATAAATAAATCTCGATCCTTCCATTCATCAAAACCTCCTCTGAGGGTGCAGAAGTGCATGTTCCGAGGACAAGTTTTTGACAAATTTCTGGACCCTTCTCCAATGCAATGAGAAGGGTTAAAATACTACTTCCTAATTCTAATAATAGTATTATTATAAAATTGAGGATACGGTTCTCAAATGACCGCCCTTTTTCTAATTTAGTCAAAAAGGAAAAAACAACATTCTAAATTAAATTACTTGTGAACTTGGTCTTTGAAGTTGCAGCTGTCAAGCATAGGCTTGAGAAGAGTAGGCTGGCTGATTTCTGCGCTTAGCTGGGCTGCGAAAACGGCATCCATAAGAGCTGGCGCTACCTTCTCGGCTGCGTTCATGATGCATCTTACTGTCATGCATTGGCTGTGCGGTTTAACTAAGTATGTCCAGTAACTTTCCCAATTTAGTCTAGCCAATGCCTGGATTGTTTTCCCGTTTGCCTGCGCTTTCTGCCTCCATTCTGTCTCCATTTGCAACTTGCTCGGTAGGTATCCCGGGGTGGTCTCTGAAATCAAATTGGCTCTATGTAAATTTTCATTTACACAGTCAATAAGGATGCTCGCTTGTGTCGCCGCTGTCTCTGCTGCTTGCTCCGCCTGTGTGATTTGTTCGTCCCATTTATTAAAGAGCAGCTCCTTGTGATTTTCATTAATCTTGGATGCCCCTGCTCTTTTCCCTTCCTCATCATCTTGCCAAGTCAAATATTCTATTACTCTTTTGTTGTTCTGATCATAGTCGTTCCGCAATTCCACCACCTGGCTGGTGATCCTGTCGCTTAGTTCACAAAAGTGTCTCCACTGTGATATTCTACGCACCATCTCTTCCTGTTGCTGTGATAGTTGCTCGTTCAAGCCGATGGATTCTGAAATAAACTCTGCCAGCTTAGGTTCATCTTTATGCATTTCTTGCACCGTCTGCAGTTGCTTTTCTTTTTCTTCAAGACTTCTTTGATAGCTTACCTGCATCTAGCGAAAGTCTTCCTGTAGCTTTTCGAGCTGTCTGGAAGATTCAGTGTTTGCGCTGGCTTGTTGCAGCTGTTGTTGTAGCAGTTGTATTTGATTTTCATGTTCTTTTAGGAGTTGATGAACTTCAGAGGCCTTGTCAATAGTTGCAAAAGCATATGCTCCTGCAATCTGAGACAGCTTCGTGAGATTCTCAGTTGGATTATTATTTGGGTCTTTCCACAAGACGTCTAGATGTTCAACATCTTGAGACAGTGCATTCTCAAGCTTTCTCTTCTTTCTTTGTCTCCTTACAACTGCTTTGTGCTGGGGACTGTAGAATACGTCCAGTGGAGGAATTTCTTCTACGTTGAGTAGAAGTTCTGAGGATGGAGCGATAGGAAGGTGTTCTGCTTCTGCTGCGCTACTGACTATGGTCGAGACGACCTCTTGCACCACCTGTGTATTGCCCACAGGTGTCTTCGGGACTTGCCCTTCAAGATTAATTAATTCATTGAAGGTTTCCCACTCTTTATCCAACTATGTTGTGACAAGAGGTGTTTCGACGACAGGAGGGGGAACGTTTCTTGGTGTTGAGGCGATAACTTGCTGCTGAGCCATCGTACTTGACTGAGCTGTGTCTTTGGTTGTTTCTTCGTTCTTTTCTTTGTCGTGCACAGACTCTTCAGGATGTTCAGACATTTCTCTTGCGACGCTGGACTTAGATCTGGAAGCGCTGGAGTTTTCACTGAGGCTGATGCTCGGAGTCGGTTCTCTAGTAGCTACTCGCAGCCCTTCTAGTGGAATACTAGCCAGCCTTCTCTCTCTATATAACGTGAATTTCGGGAGGTCGTCTGGAGACAACCTCGACTGAGCTTCTTGCAAAATCTCTTTGAGCGAGCTCTTACTCTGAAAGAGATCATCAAACAGATCTTTCTTCCCAGAGAACACTCTTATCTTGACGTTGGTTGTAAATTCCTGGGCCACATTATTTGGGTCGAATGGTCTTAATGAGAACTTAAATAATTGAAGACACGTCACATTCTCCACCTCGCCAAAAGCGTGTCCCACATCGAACAAAGAGAAGGCCCCACAAGTGACGGGAAATTGAGGCCAAATGGCCTTCTTTTTGTCCTTTAGGTCCTTGGTTAAGCCGCCTTCAGAACAAGTTTGATAAGCGATTTCCCGGCCAACAGTTTATCAGGGACATACAAGGGTAGGACATGTGGAGGTACAGTGCTTCCAAAAACTCGAATGTAAATAAACCATTCTTCCCCAAACCATCTCGCGATGGGGATGATGTCAATTTGGGCCTCGGGAGAGCACCTTGGGGGGTCCTTATCATATATCATTCTATGTATGGGCAATATGAGCCCATGGCAAATCTGGTAAAAATGAGGGGCAAACTGGGAATCCCATAAGACTTTATGATAAACATGGATGGGCAATGGGTCTTGGGTAGTCCATTTCCAACCCATGGTAGGAAAATTTGATACAAGACAGACAGAGTCCATTATATAGGCAGACAAATAAAAAAGATGATAGACCCTTTGGGAGAAGGATCTCTTAGAACGGTAATTGACAACCGCCGTGTATAGAGTATTAGAAAGGATTTTGGCCCAATCTACTATCTCGGAGCTAGTCGCGGCGTCAACTAACGGTAGCCATTCAGATGAAAACTTATTGATATCGGGCATACCAAATAATCTACAGAGCATGACTGCAGCAAAACAATATGGAGAGGTAAGGGAACCAGTGCTGTACATACCGTTTTTATCCTTTTTCAACGGCTCATCTCTTCTTGACCATTCTTTAGTGGTCTCTGATAGATCCGGATTTTCTACTGCGAACTTCTTAACAAACTGTGCATTATATGTCGCTTGCGGTTTAGGAAGATGATACATGAGCTTCAGGTCTTGGGCAGCAAACGATCCCACGAGCCCATGTCCATGGACTTTGAATTGCCTATTTGCCAAATCCGCATCATCTAGAATCCACTTGATCATGTCTGCATATGGTAGGATCTTCGGCCTCGCCGCTATTCTATGGAGGAAAGAACACGCTAGGTCTTCCAGGGATGCCTCCGAAGGACGTGATGCACCCGCGACAGCAGCAGTTACCTTCATTATTCTAGGGTTCTCTTCTTCTAGCAGCCTATACATGCCTTCCCATGTTGAGATACCTGCATCTCTGTTGCAGGTTGTATCTGTGTATAGGGGCGCCATCTCCTTGGTTTTTTCTCTTGTTTCGGAGCTTTGAGCTTTGTTCTTCTTTCCCATTTCACTTTGCGCTTCTGTCTGATTTGCCTTCGCACTTTGCTCCTGCAGGTTACGAGTGAAATGGAAAGACTGATCAGAAAGGTGATGGGAGAGTTTTAAATGCAAGAGATAATCAGATATGGCACCTTACGTGAAGCAAATTCGCATCAAGGCACGCGTCTTTATTCCACTTAATAACTGACAACTAATTTATTACTATCATTAAAAGCGCATAATTTCAAGTCAGGTTATAGTAAGTGGCTTTTCTTTGGGTGACGCACCCGAAGGATTCGTACTAAGGTGCTTTATGATTTGCCAACGTACCCTTGCATGTCGCGCAATCACAAATCGCAGCGATCGCAATATCGCAGATCACAATAATTCAATGTTTGCCAAACTTCGCCTGCCTCATTTCTGCGATATGCGATCGCGATATCGCATATCGGCGGATTTGTAAGCTTTTCTTTATGGATGCTAGTATGTTGCGATGCGATGTTGTTATTAACACTGGGGCAGCGCGCATATTGGTCTTTAGAAGGGAAACGAAGGTGTTTCTTATCCTTATGTGGTGCGACCTTAAAGATTTGCTTTCATGAACATAGGCTTAGGCTTAAGACATTCAAGAAACCTTTTCTAAGCGTATGGTTGTAACTTCAAAAAGAAATCCTTGATTTTCCTAAAAAATTAACTAAGGGTCCCCATTCATTCAGTATCGTGGCTGTTACTAGATTGAACGAGGGGGGTTGTTGCTTGCCACAACAATTGGCGATTCACTTGGGAGAACCAGTTATCTCTGCTCTTTTTCTATTGACATTTTCAAACTTCTAAAAAATTTTCTCAGGAAATTTGAACCTTATTATAAAAAGATAAAAACAAATGATACTTCAAAGCGTCAATGATGTTTTGTTTCAGCTCTATTCTAGCTCAATTACTTGCATCCCCAGATTGTATTCGAATTTAAATCAGTTATTACTTGGTTTTGTAAAACATAAAATAAAGTGTTCTCTATGTATCAATCCTTCTTAAATATGCTCCTTTGTCGCAGGTAGAGCCACTTCTGCCAGCAGGCGTCCATAGCCTCGACAGGGTTACCTATTATCCAGGAATGATCCTTTATCCTGCCTCAGGTTATTTACAACTTTTTCAGAAAGAATCCCTTTCTTGATGCTTTTTCCTTTTTTATTCTCTAAAGAACAATGTCTTGGTTTGGTGGCCAAATTATGACACAGTCATTCACCTGATTTACACTTTTGTTGAGTAAGCTGGCTCGTGATGAGACCCCTTGTCTTTCGATTGCAACAATCTTGAGTCATTGCCCTGTTTTGGTAGACAGTCTTGGCAAAGTCAGCAAGTTATAATATCTGTGATCATGATAAGTCGGCTCATGATGAGACCTCTTATTCTTTGAGATATAGCATCTTTTTAGGTCATTCCTCTGAATGTTGTGTTTTCCTTCAACAGGGAGGAAGTCAAATTTTCTTTCCTTAAGAAAGTTCTGGACGACAATGATAGGGCTGCTTTTGGTAATGGCTGCTTTCACAGAGAATCTTTATTTTAATATTGATACCTTTCATTGTGCTGACCTAAAACAAATTTTTCACTGAGATAGCTTTATTTTAATTTTTTGGAGTTGAAACTATCATCATTTCTGGGTCAAAGTTCTATCGATAATAAAGATCAAATTCTCAAAAGATTTGCTGTTCATAGGAGCCGAAGTCCAAAATCTTTAACAGAGACAAGGTGTCTTTAGTAAACGTCAAATGTCGTTTAGCCAGAACAAACATTACTTGAGAGAGGCAAACATTCCCTAGGGTCATGTAGAGAATATAAATAACTTTGCCTATCAATTATTGAAAGCAAAACTAACAACCTAGCTAAATTACTCCTACTCCTATTCTAACTATATACAGGAAATAACTATGTAAAATGATATTTCCAATGGAACCAACGATTCATTATTATTCCTATCCGTATGAATCTTCCAAGCATCAGTAAAAAGAACCGAATTTCCCTTGGATCGAAATTGTTTGCTAGGGAATAAGGACCTACAACCTCAATTGGAATTCTGTCTGATTTTCTTTTCTCATGAGAAGTTTTTTCCAACTGAGTACCTATTGGATCATAAAAATTAGGATGAATTTCTGATGTGAATTGGTGATCTTTCAATAGGAGGGATAACGAGTCAAATTGTGAAAAGGGTTTTTCAGTTTCGATGGCTTGTAACCCGTTGAGCTTTTAGCGATAATGAAAGTTCTCATATATAAATCGCTAAAATATAATTTATCAAAAATTTGAAAATTTAAAAAGAAATCCGATTTTGTACAAAATGAATGCAAGTGAGAAAGAAATGATTGGGTATTTATACAAATAGTGTTATCGCACAACTGGGAGTTACTTGCAACTTTTTGCTTTTCACAAGAACTGGCCAGGTTTTGTGAATCAGGAACTAAGTCATGATTGCGAACAGGGATGGAGTTTTCCTCTTGATATGAATCATAGATCGGAGTATTGTCTTGGATAGTAGAATTATTAAAATGAGCTTTTGCTTTGAGATGAGGGTCAGATGGAATAATTCCTGATCTAAGATGTTCCTTATTAACTGACCCTAGATGAGTTACTTGTGATAACTCAACATCATCACAATTGTCAAAGCAAATATCACGAAAGACTTTACAGTTTTCCCTAGGTTCCTCTTTTTCATTATGTGTTTTCAGACAAGGGAGGTCAGGCAACTCTCGTTTGATATTGATCAAAGGCTGTGCTAAAGTGGTCTCTTTATTTTGAAAACCCAATGATGATTTGTTTGAATAACCCTCTGTGTCTGTTGAGATATACTTGATATTATGAGGGGAAAAATCGTCATCACTAAAAACATTGGGGTAAAGAGAAAAATGCGAATCTGGAATAATGCATTTAAAAACATCAAATAAATTTTGTTCATCAGATTCACTATAAGCATCGGGCTTTAGATCATACCTTTTTGTGCCGATATTTTTTGAAAGAGAAACAGTTGGTGGATCTAACCTTGGCATCAGCATTTGTTGATTTGATTTGATATTGTCTGACTCTATGTCAAAGTCATCTTGTGGTTCCAAGGTAGTTTCCCTTTCAGTATTTTCGTCTTTGTTTTCTGGTACTAGAGCATGCAAGACTCCTAGGCTAATCTCTGTTTGGTCAGATACAGGAGGTATGAAATACTCGTCACAATCTGAAGATTCTTCATCTGTGAGCTCATTCTCGAGGTCATATTGTAGACATTTAAGATGAAATCGCATATTGAAATCCCTTACGGGTTCGTCTTGTTTCCGCAGATAGTCGATTTCATCATAGACCTAGTCGTATTCATAGCAATCAAATTCCAAGATGAAAGTCCTAACGAATTGGTCCCAGCTGTGGATTGATGCAACTGGGAGGTTTCTGCACCATTTTCTAGCTTCCGCTGTGAATGTAAGAGTAAAAATCCTGCACAAAACGCCTTCATCAATTTTCTGAATATCAGAACTCGAAACTCTTTGAATGAATTGCAGGGCATGGTGGAATGCAGAAGAATTATTCTTACCATTGAATTTTACCTGAGACAATAGCCTTACCACATCTGGTGGAGTGTTGGAAGAGGCAGGAACATGGATGCAACTCCAAATAGGAATTCTATGAGCAGCCATCTTGTTTCAAGATTTCTAATTTAAAAACATTCCAACAAACAATATGCTCAGGCCCTCCTTCTAGCGCCAAATATGTTGAGGGCCCCGAAATCGGGTCAACAACAAGGGGGATACCCACCCGGTCCGGAACCTGGTTGGCGGCTCCTTGCCCGTTTGATGTAGCGGGTCCGACTGGGGGTAACGGGACCAGCTTCCCGATGCATGGGATGTGTGTGTGTGTAGAGTTTGATTATGTTGATTCTGGAAGCATTCTAAAACTAATTTAAATCTAACTTGCAAACTGATTCTAAGCTATAGTAATCTAATGAAAACAACATATGTAATCTACACTAACCCGGGATATATCTTTTCCATTATGCGATTTAGAAAGATTTCATATAATAACTGGTAATAAAGATCATTCAGCTATCACAAGAATATAAACCATTTAAGATGAACCATTCTGCATAAGAAGTTAAACAAAACAGTTGTGAACAGCATATCGCATAAATAAATCATTCATATGTCAAGCATAAATAAATGAGTCCACCGTACAAAAGTGCCAAATGATAACCCATATGCTCATACATTAACATATAAACAATATCAGCTGCATATCACTCTAAGAATATAAGCAGAAATTCGTCAAGAGATAAAAGTACCATTTATGACTGATTTTTACTCACAGACTTCAAGCAATAACGATTTATCTCTACTTGTTCTAATATCTACTAAGAGTACAGTAGTGCAACATCAGTAGCAGACATTAAAATGCAAACATAAATAAATCTCGATCCTTCCATTCATCAAAACCTCCTCTGAGGGTGCAGAAGTGCATGTTCCGAGGACAAGTTTTTGACAAATTTTTGGACCCTTCTCCAATGCAATGAGAAGGGTTAAAATACTACTTCCTAATTCTAATAATAGTATTATTACAAAATTGAGGATACGGTTCTCAAATGACCGCCCTTTTTCTAATTTAGTCAAAAAGGAAAAAACAACATTCTAAATGAAATTACTTGTGAACTTGGTCTTTGAAGTTGCAGCTGTCAAGCATAGGCTTGAGAAGAGTAGGCTGGCTGATTTCTGCGCTTAGCTGGGCTGCGAAAACGGCATCCATAAGAGCTGGCGCTACCTTCTCGGCTGCGTTCATGATGCATCTTACTGTCATGCATTGGCTGTGCGGTTTAACTAAGTATGTCCAGTAACTTTCCCAATTTAGTCTAGCCAATGCCTGGATTGTTTTCCCGTTTGCCTGCGCTTTCTGCCTCCATTCTGTCTCCAGTTGCAACTTGCTCGGTAGGTATCCCGGGGTGGTCTCTGAAATCAAATTGGCTCTATGTAAATTTTCATTTACACAGTCGATAAGGATGCTCGCTTGTGTCGCCGCTGTCTCTGCTGCTTGCTCCGCCTGTGTGATTTGTTCGTCCCATTTATTAAAGAGCAGCTCCTTGTGATTTTCATTAATCTTGGGTGCCCCTGCTCTTTTCCCTTCCTCATCATCTTGCCAAGTCAAATATTCTGTTACTCTTTTGTTGTTCTGATCATAGTCGTTCCGCAATTCCACCACCTGGCTGGTGATCCTGTCGCTTAGTTCACAAAAGTGTCTCCACTGTGATATTCTACGTACCATATCTTCCTGTTGCTGTGATAGTTGCTCGTTCAAGCCGATGGACTCTGAAATAAACTCTGCCAGCTTAGGTTCATCTTTATGCATTTCTTGCACCGTCTGCAGTTGCTTTTCTTTTTCTTCAAGACTTCTTTGATAGCTTACCTGCATCTGGCGAAAGTCTTCCTGTAGCTTTTCGAGCTGTCTGGAAGCTTCAGTGTTTGCGCTGGCTTGTTGCAACTGTTGTTGTAGCAGTTGTATTTGATTTTCATGTTCTTTTAGGAGTTGCTGAACTTCAGAGGCCTTGTCAATAGTTGCAGAAGCATATGCTCCTGCAATCTGAGACAGCTTCGTGAGATTCTCGGTTGGATTATTATTTGGGTCTTTCCACAAGACGTCTAGATGTTCAGCATCTTGAGACAGTGCATTCTCAAGCTTTCTCTTCTTTCTTTGTCTCCTTACAACTGCTTTGTGCTGGGGACTGTAGAATACGTCCAGTGGAGGAATTTCTTCTACGTTGAGTAGAAGTTCTGAGGATGGAGCGATAGGAAGGTGTTCTGCTTCTGCGGCGCTACTGACTATGGTCGAGACGACCTCTTGCACCACCTGTGTATTGCCCACAGGTGTCTTCGGGACTTTCCCTTCAAGATTAATTAATTCATTGAAGGTTTCCCACTCTTTATCCAACTATGTTGTGACAAGAGGTGTTTCGACGACAGGAGGGGGAACGTTTCTTGGTGGCGAGGCGATAACTTGCTGCTGAGCCATCGTACTTGACTGAGCTGTGTCTTTGGTTGTTTCTTCGTTCTTTTCTTTGTCGTGCACAGACTCTTCAGGATGTTCAGATATTTCTCTTGCGGCGCTGGACTTAGATCTGGAAGCGCTGGAGTTTTCACTGAGGCTGATGCTCGGAGTCGGTTCTCTAGTAGCTACTCGCAGCCCTTCTAGTGGAATACTAGCCAGCCTTCTCTCTCTATATAACGTGAATTTTCGGAGGTCGTCTGGAGACAACCTCGACTGAGCTTCTTGCAAAATCTCTTTGAGCGAGCTCTTACTCTGAAAGAGATCATCAAACAGATCTTTCTTCCCAGAGAACACTCTTATCTTGACGTTGGTTGTAAATTCCTGGGCCACATTATTTGGGTCGAATGGTCTTGATGAGAACTTAAATAATTGAAGACACGTCACATTCTCCACCTCGCCAAAAGCGTGTCCCACATCGAACAAAGAGAAGGCCCCACAAGTGACGGGAAATTGAGGCCAAATGGCCTTCTTTTTTCCTTTAGGTCCTTGGTTAAGCCGCCTTCAGAACAAGTTTGATAAGCGATTTCCCGGGCCAACAGTTTATCAGGGACATACAAGGGTAGGACATGTGGAGGTACAGTGCTTCCAAAAACTCGAATGTAGGTAAACCATTCTTCCCCAAACCATCTCGCGATGGGGATGATGTCAATTTGGGCCTCGGGAGAGCACCTTGGGGGGTCCTTATCATATATCATTCTATGTATGGGCAATATGAGCCCATGGCAAATCTGGTAAAAATGAGGGGCAAACTGGGAATCCCATAAGACTTTATGATAAACATGGATGGGCAATGGGTCTTGGGTAGTCCATTTCCAACCCATGGTAGGAAAATTTGATACAAGACAGACAGAGTCCATTATATAGGCAGACAAATAAAAAGGAGGATAGACCCTTTGGGAGAAGGATCTCTTAGAACGGTAATTGACAACCGCCGTGTATAGAGTATCAGAAAGGATTTTGGCCCAATCTACTATCTCGGAGCTAGTCGCGGCGTCAACTAACGGTAGCCATTCAGATGAAAACTTATTGATATCGGGCATACCAAATAATCTACAGAGCATGGCTGCAGCAAAACAATATGGAGAGGTAAGGGAACCAGTGCTGTACATACCGTTTTTATCCTTTTTCAATGGCTCATCTCTTCTTGACCATTCTTTAGTGGTGTCTGATAGATCCGGATTTTCTACTGCGAACTTCTTAACAAACTGTGCATTATAGGTCGCTTGCGGTTCAGGAAGATGATACATGAGCTTCAGGTCTTGGGCAGCAAACGATCCCACGAGCCCATGTCCCTGGACTTTGAATTGCCTATTTGCCAAATCCGCATCATCTAGAATCCACTTGATCATGTCTGTATATGGTAGGATCTTCGGCCTTGCCGCTATTCTATGGAGGAAAGAACACGCTAGGTCTTCCAGGGATGCCTCCGAAGGACGTGATGCACCCGCGACAGCAGCAGTTACCTTCATTATTCTAGGGTTCTCTTCTTCTAACAGCCTATACATGCCTTCCCATGTTGAGATACCTGCATCTCTGTTGCAGGCTGTATCTGTGTACAGGGGCGCCATCTCCTTGGTTTTTTCTCTTGTTTCGGAGCTTTGAGCTTTGTTCTTCTTTCCCATTTCGCTTTGCGCTTCTGTCTGATTTGCCTTCGCACTTTGCTCCTGCAGGTTACGAGTGAAATGGAAAGACTGATCAGAAAGGTGATGGGAGAGTTTTAAATGCAAGAGATAATCAGATATGCCACCTTACGTGAAGCAAATCCGCATCAAGGCACGCGTCTTTATTCCACTTAATAACTGACAACTAATTTATTACTATCATTAAAAGCGCATAATTTCAAGTCAGGTTATAGTAAGTGGCTTTTCTTTGGGTGACGCGCCCGAAGGATTCGTACTAAGGTGCTTTATGATTTGCCAACGTACCCTTGCATGTCGCGCAATCGCAGCGATCGCAATATCGCAGATCGCAATAATTCAATGTTTGCCAAACTTCGCCTGCCTCATTTCTGCGATATGCGATCGCGCGATCGCGATATCGCATATCGGCGGATTTGTAAGCTTTTCTTTATGGATGCTAGTATGTTGCGATGCGATGTTGTTATTAACACTGGGGCGGCGCGCATATTGGTCTTTAGAAGGGAAACGAAGGTGTTTCTTATCCTTATGTGGTGCGACCTTAAAGATTTGCTTTCATGAACACAGGCTTAGGCTTAAGACATTCAAGAAACCTTTTCTAAGCGTATGGTTGTAACTTCAAAAAGAAATCCTTGCTTTTCCTAAAAAATTAACTAAGGGTCCCCATTCATTCAGTATCGTGGCTGATACTAGATTGAACGAGGGGGGTTGTTGCTGGCCACAACAATTGGCGATTCACTTGGGAGAACCAGTTATCTCTGCTCTTTTTCTATTGACGTTTTCAAACTTCTAAAAAAATTTCTCAGGAAATTTGAACTTTATTATAAAAAGATAAAAACAAATGATACTTCAAAGCGTCAATGATGTTTTGTTTCAGCTCCATTCTAGCTCAATTACTTGCATCCCCAGATTGTATTCGAATTTAAATCAGTCATTACTTGGTTTTGTAAAACATAAAAATAAAGTGTTCTCTATGTATCAGTCCTTCTTAAATATGCTCCTTTGTCGCAGGTAGAGCCACTGCTGCCAGCAGGCGTCCATAGCCTCGACAGGGTTACCTATTATCCAGGAATGATCCTTTATCCTGCCTCAGGTTATTTACAACTTTTTCAGAAAGAATCCCTTTCTTGATGCTTTTTCCTTTTTTATTCTCTAAAGAACAATGTCTTGGTTTGGTGGCCAAATTATGACACAGTCATTCACCTGATTTACACTTTTGCTGAGCAAGCTGGCTCGTGATGAGACCCCTTGTCTTTTGATTGCAACAATCTTGAGTCATTGCCCTGTTTTGGTAGACAGTCTTGGCAAAGTCAGCAAGTTATAATATCTGTGATCATGATAAGTCGGCTCGTGATGAGACCTCTTATTCTTTGAGATATAGCATCTTTTTAGGTCATTCCTCTGAATGTTGTGTTTTCCTTCAGCAGGGAGGAAGTCAAATTTTCTTTCCTTAAGAAAGTTCTGGACGACAATGATAGGGCTGCTTTTGGTAATGGCTGCTTTCACAGAGAATCTTTATTTTAATATTGATACCTTTCATTGTGCTGACCTAAAACAAATTCTTCACTGAGATAGCTTTCTTTTAATTTTTTGGAGTTGAAACTATCATCATTTCTGGGTCAAAGTTCTATCGATAATAAAGATCAAATTCTCAAAAGATTTGTTGTTCATAGGAGCCGAAGTCCAAAATCTTTAACAGAGACAAGGTGTCTTTAGTAAACGTCAAATGCCGTTTAGCCAGAACAAACATTACTTGAGAGAGGCAAACATTCCCTAGGGTCATGTAGAGAATATAAATAACTTTGCCTATCAATTATTGAAAGCAAAACTAACAACCTAGCTAAATTACTCCTACTCCTATTCTAACTATATACAGGAAATAACTAAGTAAAATGATATTTCCAATGGAACCAACGATTCATTATTATTCCTAGCCGTATGAATCTTCCAAGCATCAGTAAAAAGAACCGAATTTCCCTTGGATCGAAATTGTTGGCTAGGGAATAAGAACCTACAACCTCAATTGGAATTCTGTCTGATTTTCTTTTCTCATGAGAAGTTTTTTCCAACTGAGTACCTATTGGATCATAAAAATTAGGATGAATTTCTGATGTGAATTGGTGATCTTTCAATAGGAGGGATAACGAGTCAAATTGTGAAAAGGGTTTTTCAGTTTCGATGGCTTGTAACCCGTTGAGCTTTTAGCGATAATGAAAGTTCTCATATATAAATCGCTAAAATATAATTTATCAAAAATTTGAAAATTTAAAAAGAAATCCGATTTTGTACAAAATGAATGCAAGTGAGAAAGAAATGATTGGGTATTTATACAAATAGTGTTATCGCACAACTGGGAGTTACTTGCAACTTTTTGCTTTTCACAAGAACTGGCCAGGTTTTGTGAATCAGGAACTAAGTCATGATTGCGAACAGGGATGGAGCTTTCCTCTTGATATGAATCATAGATCGGAGTATTGTCTTGGATAGTAGAATTATTCAAATGAGCTTTTGCTTTGAGATGAGGGTCAGATGGAATAATTCCTGATCTAAGATGTTCCTTATTAACTGACCCTAGATGAGTTACTTGTGATAACTCAACATCATCACAATTGTCAAAGCAAATATCACGAAAGACTTTACAGTTTTCCCTAGGTTCCTCTTTTTCATTATATGTTTTCAGACAAGGGAGGTCAGGCAGCTCTCGTTTGATATTGATCAAAGGTTGTGCTAAAGTGGTCTCTTTATTTTGAAAACCCAATGATGATTTGTTTGAATAACCCTCTGTGTCTGTTGAGATATGCTTGATATTATGAGGGGAAAAATCGTCATCACTAAAAACATTGGGGTAAAGAGAAAAATGCGAATCTGGAATAATGCATTTAAAAACATCAAATAAATTTTGTTCATCAGATTCACTATAAGCATCGGGCTTTAGATCATACCTTTTTGTGCCGATATTTTTTGAAAGAGAAACAGTTGGTGGATCTAACCTTGGCATCAGCATTTGTTGATTTGAAATGATATTGTCTGACTCTATGTCAAAGTCATCTTCTGGTTCCAAGGTAGTTTCCCTTTCAGTATTTTCGTCTTTGTTTTCTGGTACTAGAGCATGCAAGACTCCTAGGCTAATCTCTGTTTGGTCAGATACAGGAGGTAGGAAATACTCGTCACAATCTGAAGATTCTTCATCTGTGAGCTCATTCTCGAGGTCATATTGTAGACATTTAAGATGAAATCGCATATTGAAATCCCTTACGGGTTCGTCTTGTTTCCGCAGATAGTCGATTTCATCATAGACCTGGTCGTATTCATAGCAATCAAATTCCAAGATGAAAGTCCTAACGAATTGGTCCCAGCTGTGGATTGATGCAACTGGGAGGTTTCTGCACCATTTTCTAGCTTCCGCTGTGAATGTAAGAGTAAAAATCCTGCACAAAACGCCTTCATCAATTTTCTGAATATCAGAACTCGAAACTCTTTGAATGAATTGCAGGGCATGGTGGAATGCAGAAGAATTATTCTTACCATTGAATTTTACCTGAGACAATAGCCTTACCACATCTGGTGGAGTGTTGGAAGAGGCAGGAACATGGATGCAACTCCAAATAGGAATTCTATGAGCAGCCATCCTGTTTCAAGATTTCTAATTTAAAAACATTCCAACAGACAATATGCTCAGGCCCTCCTTCTAGCGCCAAATATGTTGAGGGCCCCGAAATCGGGTCAACAACAAGGGGGATACCCACCCGGTCCGGAACCTGGTTGGCGGCTCCTTGCCCGTTTGATGTAGCGGGTCCGACTGGGGGTAACGGGACCAGCTTCCCGATGCATGGGATGTGTGTGTGTGTAGAGTTTGATTATGTTGATTCTGGAAGCATTCTAAAACTAATTTAAATCTAACTTGCAAACTGATTCTAAGCTATAGTAATCTAATGAAAACAACATATGTAATCTACACTAACCCGGGATATATCTTTTCCATTATGCGATTTAGAAAGATTTCATATAATAACTGGTAATAAAGATCATTCAGCTATCACAAGAATATAAACCATTTAAGATGAACCATTCTGCATAAGAAGTTAAACAAAACAGTTGTGAACAGCATATCGCATAAATAAATCATTCATATGTCAAGCATAAATAAATGAGTCCACCGTACAAAAGTGCCAAATGATAACCCATATGCTCATACATTAACATATAAACAATATCAGCTGCATATCACTCTAAGAATATAAGCAGAAATTCGTCAAGAGATAAAAGTACCATTTATGACTGATTTTTACTCACAGACTTCAAGCAATAACGATTTATCTCTACTTGTTCTAATATCTACTAAGAGTACAGTAGTGCAACATCAGTAGCAGACATTAAAATGCAAACATAAATAAATCTCGATCCTTCCATTCATCAAAACCTCCTCTGAGGGTGCAGAAGTGCATGTTCCGAGGACAAGTTTTTGACAAATTTCTGGACCCTTCTCCAATGCAATGAGAAGGGTTAAAATACTACTTCCTAATTCTAATAATAGTATTATTACAAAATTGAGGATACGGTTCTCAAATGACCGCCCTTTTTCTAATTTAGTCAAAAAGGAAAAAACAACATTCTAAATGAAATTACTTGTGAACTTGGTCTTTGAAGTTGCAGCTGTCAAGCATAGGCTTGAGAAGAGTAGGCTGGCTGATTTCTGCGCTTAGCTGGGCTGCGAAAACGGCATCCATAAGAGCTGGCGCTACCTTCTCGGCTGCGTTCATGATGCATCTTACTGTCATGCATTGGCTGTGCGGTTTAACTAAGTATGTCCAGTAACTTTCCCAATTTAGTCTAGCCAATGCCTGGATTGTTTTCCCGTTTGCCTGCGCTTTCTGCCTCCATTCTGTCTCCAGTTGCAACTTGCTCGGTAGGTATCCCGGGGTGGTCTCTGAAATCAAATTGGCTCTATGTAAATTTTCATTTACACAGTCGATAAGGATGCTCGCTTGTGTCGCCGCTGTCTCTGCTGCTTGCTCCGCCTGTGTGATTTGTTCGTCCCATTTATTAAAGAGCAGCTCCTTGTGATTTTCATTAATCTTGGGTGCCCCTGCTCTTTTCCCTTCCTCATCATCTTGCCAAGTCAAATATTCTGTTACTCTTTTGTTGTTCTGATCATAGTCGTTCCGCAATTCCACCACCTGGCTGGTGATCCTGTCGCTTAGTTCACAAAAGTGTCTCCACTGTGATATTCTACGCACCATCTCTTCCTGTTGCTGTGATAGTTGATCGTTCAAGCCGATGGATTCTGAAATAAACTCTGCCAGCTTAGGTTCATCTTTATGCATTTCTTGCACCGTCTGCAGTTGCTTTTCTTTTTCTTCAAGACTTCTTTGATAGCTTACCTGCATCTGGCGAAAGTCTTCCTGTAGCTTTTCGAGCTGTCTGGAAGCTTCAGTGTTTGCGCTGGCTTGTTGCAACTGTTGTTGTAGCAGTTGTATTTGATTTTCATGTTCTTTTAGGAGTTGCTGAACTTCAGAGGCCTTGTCAATAGTTGCAGAAGCATATGCTCCTGCAATCTGAGACAGCTTCGTGAGATTCTCAGTTGGATTATTATTTGGGTCTTTCCACAAGACGTCTAGATGTTCAGCATCTTGAGACAGTGCATTCTCAAGCTTTCTCTTCTTTCTTTGTCTCCTTACAACTGCTTTGTGCTGGGGACTGTAGAATACGTCCAGTGGAGGAATTTCTTCTACGTTGAGTAGAAGTTCTGAGGATGGAGCGATAGGAAGGTGTTCTGCTTCTGCGGCGCTACTGACTATGGTCGAGACGACCTCTTGCACCACCTGTGTATTGCCCACAGGTGTCTTCGGGACTTGCCCTTCAAGATTAATTAATTCATTGAAGGTTTCCCACTCTTTATCCAACTATGTTGTGACAAGAGGTGTTTCGACGACAGGAGGGGGAACGTTTCTTGGTGGTGAGGCGATAACTTGCTGCTGAGCCATCGTACTTGACTGAGCTGTGTCTTTGGTTGTTTCTTCGTTCTTTTCTTTGTCGTGCACAGACTCTTCAGGATGTTCAGATATTTCTCTTGCGGCGCTGGACTTAGATCTGGAAGCGCTAGAGTTTTCACTGAGGCTGATGCTCGGAGTCGGTTCTCTAGTAGCTACTCGCAGCCCTTCTAGTGGAATACTAGCCAGCCTTCTCTCTCTATATAACGTGAATTTCCGGAGGTCGTCTGGAGACAACCTCGACTGAGCTTCTTGGAAAATCTCTTTGAGCGAGCTCTTACTCTGAAAGAGATCATCAAACAGATCTTTCTTCCCAGAGAACACTCTTATCTTGACGTTGGTTGTAAATTCCTGGGCCACATTATTTGGGTCGAATGGTCTTGATGAGAACTTAAATAATTGAAGACACGTCACATTCTCCACCTCGCCAAAAGCGTGTCCCACATCGAACAAAGAGAAGGCCCCACAAGTGACGGGAAATTGAGGCCAAATGGCCTTCTTTTTGTCCTTTAGGTCCTTGGTTAAGCCGCCTTCAGAACAAGTTTGATAAGCGATTTCCCGGGCCAACAGTTTATCAGGGACATACAAGGGTAGGACATGTGGAGGTACAGTGCTTCCAAAAACTCGAATGTAGGTAAACCATTCTTCCCCAAACCATCTCGCGATGGGGATGATGTCAATTTGGGCCTCGGGAGAGCACCTTGGGGGGTCCTTATCATATATCATTCTATGTATGGGCAATATGAGCCCATGGCAAATCTGGTAAAAATGAGGGGCAAACTGGGAATCCCATAAGACTTTATGATAAACATGGATGGGCAATGGGTCTTGGGTAGTCCATTTCCAACCCATGGTAGGAAAATTTGATACAAGACAGACAGAGTCCATTATATAGGCAGACAAATAAAAAGGATGATAGACCCTTTGGGAGAAGGATCTCTTAGAACGGTAATTGACAACCGCCGTGTATAGAGTATCAGAAAGGATTTTGGCCCAATCTACTATCTCGGAGCTAGTCGCGGCGTCAACTAACGGTAGCCATTCAGATGAAAACTTATTGATATCGGGCATACCAAATAATCTACAGAGCATGGCTGCAGCAAAACAATATGGAGAGGTAAGGGAACCAGTGCTGTACATACCGTTTTTATCCTTTTTCAACGGCTCATCTCTTCTTGACCATTCTTTAGTGGTGTCTGATAGATCCGGATTTTCTACTACGAACTTCTTAACGAACTGTGCATTATAGGTCGCTTGCGGTTTAGGAAGATGATACATGAGCTTCAGGTCTTGGGCAGCAAACGGTCCCACGAGCCCATGTCCCTGGACTTTGAATTGCCTATTTGCCAAATCCGCATCATCTAGAATCCACTTGATCATGTCTGTATATGGTAGGATCTTCGGCCTTGCCGCTATTCTATGGAGGAAAGAACACGCTAGGTCTTCCAGGGATGCCTCCGAAGGACGTGATGCACCCGCGACAGCAGCAGTTACCTTCATTATTCTAGGGTTCTCTTCTTCTAACAGCCTATACATGCCTTCCCATGTTGAGATACCTGCATCTCTGTTGCAGGCTGTATCTGTGTATAGGGGCGCCATCTCCTTGGTTTTTTCTCTTGTTTCGGAGCTTTGAGCTTTGTTCTTCTTTCCCATTTCGCTTTGCGCTTCTGTCTGATTTGCCTTCGCACTTTGCTCCTGCAGGTTACGAGTGAAATGGAAAGACTGATCAGAAAGGTGATGGGAGAGTTTTAAATGCAAGAGATAATCAGATATGCCACCTTACGTGAAGCAAATCCGCATCAAGGCACGCGTCTTTATTCCACTTAATAACTGACAACTAATTTATTACTATCATTAAAAGCGCATAATTTCAAGTCAGGTTATAGTAAGTGGCTTTTCTTTGGGTGACGCGCCCGAAGGATTCGTACTAAGGTGCTTTATGATTTGCCAACGTACCCTTGCATGTCGCGCAATCGCAAATCGCAGCGATCGCAATATCGCAGATCGCAATAATTCAATGTTTGCCAAACTTCGCCTGCCTCATTTCTGCGATATGCGATCGCGTGATCGCGATATCGCATATCGGCGGATTTGTAAGCTTTTCTTTATGGATGCTAGTATGTTGCGATGCGATGTTGTTATTAACACTGGGGCGGCGCGCATATTGGTCTTTAGAAGGGAAACGAAGGTGTTTCTTATCCTTATGTGGTGCGACCTTAAAGATTTGCTTTCATGAACACAGGCTTAGGCTTAAGACATTCAAGAAACCTTTTCTAAGCGTATGGTTGTAACTTCAAAAATAAATCCTTGCTTTTCCTAAAAAATTAACTAAGGGTCCCCATTCATTCAGTATCGTGGCTGATACTAGATTGAACGAGGGGGGTTGTTGCTGGCCACAACAATTGGCGATTCACTTGGGAGAACCAGTTATCTCTGCTCTTTTTCTATTGACGTTTTCAAACTTCTAAAAAATTTTCTCAGGAAATTTGAACTCTATTATAAAAAGATAAAAACAAATGATACTTCAAAGCGTCAATGATGTTTTGTTTCAGCTCCATTCTAGCTCAATTACTTGCATCCCCAGATTGTATTCGAATTTAAATCAGTTATTACTTGGTTTTGTAAAACATAAAAATAAAGTGTTCTCTATGTATCAGTCCTTCTTAAATATGCTCCTTTGTCGCAGGTAGAGCCACTGCTGCCAGCAGGCGTCCATAGCCTCGACAGGGTTACCTATTATCCAGGAATGATCCTTTATCCTGCCTCAGGTTATTTACAACTTTTTCAGAAAGAATCCCTTTCTTGATGCTTTTTCCTTTTTTATTCTCTAAAGAACAATGTCTTGGTTTGGTGGCCAAATTATGACACAGTAATTCACCTGATTTACACTTTTGCTGAGCAAGATGGCTCGTGATGAGACCCTTTGTCTTTCGATTGCAACAATCTTGAGTCATTGCCCTGTTTTGGTAGACAGTCTTGGCAAAGTCAGCAAGTTATAATATCTGTGATCATGATAAGTCGGCTCGTGATGAGACCTCTTATTCTTTGAGATATAGCATCTTTTTAGGTCATTCCTCTGAATGTTGTGTTTTCCTTCAGCAGGGAGGAAGTCAAATTTTCTTTCCTTAAGAAAGTTCTGGACGACAATGATAGGGCTGCTTTTGGTAATGGCTGCTTTCACAGAGAATCTTTATTTTAATATTGATACCTTTCATTGTGCTGACCTAAAACAAATTCTTCACTGAGATAGCTTTCTTTTAATTTTTTGGAGTTGAAACTATCATCATTTCTGGGTCAAAGTTCTATCGATAATAAAGATCAAATTCTCAAAAGATTTGCTGTTCATAGGAGCTGAAGTCCAAAATCTTTAACAGAGACAAGGTGTCTTTAGTAAACGTCAAATTCCGTTTAGCCAGAACAAACATTACTTGAGAGAGGCAAACATTCCCTAGGGTCATGTAGAGAATATAAATAACTTTGCCTATCAATTATTGAAAGCAAAACTAACAACCTAGCTAAATTACTCCTACTCCTATTCTAACTATATACAGGAAATAACTAAGTAAAATGATATTTCCAATGGAACCAACGATTCATTATTATTCCTATCCGTATGAATCTTCCAAGCATCAGTAAAAAGAACCGAATTTCCCTTGGATCGAAATTGTTGGCTAGGGAATAAGGACCTACAACCTCAATTGGAATTCTGTCTGATTTTCTTTTCTCATGAGAAGTTTTTTCCAACTGAGTACCTATTGGATCATAAAAATTAGGATGAATTTCTGATGTGAATTGGTGATCTTTCAATAGGAGGGATAACGAGTCAAATTGTGAAAAGGGTTTTTCAGTTTCGATGGCTTGTAACCCGTTGAGCTTTTAGCGATAATGAAAGTTCTCATATATAAATCGCTAAAATATAATTTATCAAAAATTTGAAAATTTAAAAAGAAATCCGATTTTGTACAAAATGAATGCAAGTGAGAAAGAAATGATTGGGTATTTATACAAATAATGTTATCGCACAACTGGGAGTTACTTGCAACTTTTTTCTTTTCACAAGAACTGGCCAGGTTTTGTGAATCAGGAACTAAGTCATGATTGCGAATAGGGATGGAGTTTTCCTCTTGATATGAATCATAGATCGGAGTATTGTCTTGGATAGTAGAATTATTAAAATGAGCTTTTGCTTTGAGATGAGGGTCAGATGGAATAATTCCTGATCTAAGATGTTCCTTATTAACTGACCCTAGATGAGTTACTTGTGATAACTCAACATCATCACAATTGTCAAAGCAAATATCACGAAAGACTTTACAGTTTTCCCTAGGTTCCTCTTTTTCATTATGTGTTTTCAGACAAGGGAGGTCAGGCAGCTCTCGTTTGATATTGATCAAAGGTTGTGCTAAAGTGGTCTCTTTATTTTGAAAACCCAATGATGATTTGTTTGAATAACCCTCTGTGTCTGTTGAGATATGCTTGATATTATGAGGGGAAAAATCATCATCACTAAAAACATTGGGGTAAAGAGAAAAATGCGAATCTGGAATAATGCATTTAAAAACATCAAATAAATTTTGTTCATCAGATTCACTATAAGCATCGGGCTTTAGATCATACCTTTTTGTGCCAATATTTTTTGAAAGAGAAACAGTTGGTGGATCTAACCTTGGCATCAGCATTTGTTGATTTGATTTGATATTGTCTGACTCTATGTCAAAGTCATCTTCTGGTTCCAAGGTAGTTTCCCTTTCAGTATTTTCGTCTTTGTTTTCTGGTACTAGAGCATGCAAGACTCCTAGGCTAATCTCTGTTTGGTCAGATACACGAGGTAGGAAATACTCGTCACAATCTGAAGATTCTTCATCTGTGAGCTCATTCTCGAGGTCATATTGTAGACATTTAAGATGAAATCGCATATTGAAATCCCTTACGGGTTCGTCTTGTTTCCGCAGATAGTCGATTTCATCATAGACCTGGTCGTATTCATAGCAATCAAATTCCAAGATGAAAGTCCTAATGAATTGGTCCCAGCTGTGGATTGATGCAACTGGGAGGTTTCTGCACCATTTTCTAGCTTCCGCTGTGAATGTAAGAGTAAAAATCCTGCACAAAACGCCTTCATCAATTTTCTGAATATCAGAACTCGAAACTCTTTGAATGAATTGCAGGGCATGGTGGAATGCAGAAGAATTATTCTTACCACTGAATTTTACCTGAGACAATAGCCTTACCACATCTGGTGGAGTGTTGGAAGAGGCAGGAACATGGATGCAACTCCAAATAGGAATTCTATGAGCAGCCATCCTGTTTCAAGATTTCTAATTTAAAAACATTCCAACAGACAATATGCTCAGGCCCTCCTTCTAGCGCCAAATATGTTGAGGGCCCCGAAATCGGGTCAACAAGAAGGGGGATACCCACCTGGTCCGGAACCTGGTTGGCGGCTCCTTGCCCGTTTGATGTAGCGGGTCTGACTGGGGGTAACGGTACCAGCTTCCCGATGCATGGGATGTGTGTGTGTGTAGAGTTTGATTATGTTGATTCTGGAAGCATTCTAAAACTAATTTAAATCTAACTTGCAAACTGATTCTAAGCTATAGTAATCTAATGAAAACAACATATGTAATCTACACTAACCCGGGATATATCTTTTCCATTATGCGATTTAGAAAGATTTCATATAATAACTGGTAATAAAGATCATTCAGCTATCACAAGAATATAAACCATTTAAGATGAACCATTCTGCATAAGAAGTTAAACAAAACAGTTGTAAACAGCATATCGCATAAATAAATCATTCATATGTCAAGCATAAATAAATGAGTCCACCGTACAAAAGTGCCAAATGATAACCCATATGCTCATACATTAACATATAAACAATGTCAGCTGCATATCACTCTAAGAATATAAGCAGAAATTCGTCAAGAGATAAAAGTACCATTTATGACTGATTTTTACTCACAGACTTCAAGCAATAACGATTTATCTCTACTTGTTCTAATATCTACTAAGAGTACAGTAGTGCAACATCAGTAGCAGACATTAAAATGCAAACATAAATAAATCTCGATCCTTCCATTCATCAAAACCTCCTCTGAGGGTGCAGAAGTGCATGTTCCGAGGACAAGTTTTTGACAAATTTCTGGACCCTTCTCCAATGCAATGAGAAGGGTTAAAATACTACTTCCTAATTCTAATAATAGTATTATTACAAAATTTAGGATACGGTTCTCAAATGACCGCCCTTTTTCTAATTTAGTCAAAAAGGAAAAAACAACATTCTAAATGAAATTACTTGTGAACTTGGTCTTTGAAGTTGCAGTTGTCAAGCATAGGCTTGAGAAGAGTAGGCTGGTTGATTTCTGCGCTTAGCTGGGCTGCGAAAACGGCATCCATAAGAGCTGGCGCTACCTTCTCGGCTGCGTTCATGATGCATCTTACTGTCATGCATTGGTTGTGCGGTTTAACTAAGTATGTCCAGTAACTTTCCCAATTTAGTCTAGCCAATGCCTGGATTGTTTTCCCGTTTGCCTGCGCTTTCTGCCTCCATTCTGTCTCCAGTTGCAACTTGCTCGGTAGGTATCCCGGGGTGGTCTCTGAAATCAAATTGGCTCTATGTAAATTTTCATTTACACAGTCGATAAGGATGCTCGCTTGTGTCGCCGCTGTCTCTGCTGCTTGCTCCGCCTCTGTGATTTGTTCGTCCCATTTATTAAAGAGCAGCTCCTTGTGATTTTCATTAATCTTGGGTGCCCCTGCTCTTTTCCCTTCCTCATCATCTTGCCAAGTCAAATATTCTGTTACTCTTTTGTTGTTCTGATCATAGTCGTTCCGCAATTCCACCACCTGGCTGGTGATCTTGTCGCTTAGTTCACAAAAGTGTCTCCACTGTGATATTCTACGCACCATCTCTTCCTGTTGCTGTGATAGTTGATCGTTCAAGCCGATGGATTCTGAAATAAACTCTGCCAGCTTAGGTTCATCTTTATGCATTTCTTGCACCGTCTGCAGTTGCTTTTCTTTTTCTTCAAGACTTCTTTGATAGCTTACCTGCATCTGGCGAAAGTCTTCCTGTAGCTTTTCGAGCTGTCTGGAAGCTTCAGTGTTTGCGCTGGCTTGTTGCAACTGTTATTGTAGCAGTTGTATTTGATTTTCATGTTCTTTTAGGAGTTGCTGAACTTCAGAGGCCTTGTCAATAGTTGCAGAAGCATATGCTCCTGCAATCTGAGACAGCTTCGTGAGATTCTCAGTTGGATTATTATTTGGGTCTTTCCACAAGACGTCTAGATGTTCAGCATCTTGAGACAGTGCATTCTCAAGCTTTCTCTTCTTTCTTTGTCTCCTTACAACTGCTTTGTGCTGGGGACTGTAGAATACGTCCAGTGGAGGAATTTCTTCTACGTTGAGTAGAAGTTCTGAGGATGGAGCGATAGGAAGGTGTTCTGCTTCTGCGGCGCTACTGACTATGGTCGAGACGACCTCTTGCACCACCTGTGTATTGCCCACAGGTGTCTTCGGGACTTGCCCTTCAAGATTAATTAATTCATTGAAGGTTTCCCACTCTTTATCCAACTATGTTGTGACAAGAGGTGTTTCGACGACAGGAGGGGGAACGTTTCTTGGTGGGGAGGCGATAACTTGTTGCTGAGCCATCGTACTTGACTGAGCTGTGTCTTTGGTTGTTTCTTCGTTCTTTTCTTTGTCGTGCACAGACTCTTCAGGATGTTCAGATATTTCTCTTGCGGCGCTGGACTTAGATCTGGAAGCGCTAGAGTTTTCACTGAGGCTGATGCTCGGAGTCGGTTCTCTAGTAGCTACTCGCAGCCCTTCTAGTGGAATACTAGCCAGCCTTCTCTCTCTATATAACGTGAATTTCCGGAGATCGACTGGAGACAACCTCGACTGAGCTTCTTGGAAAATCTCTTTGAGCGAGCTCTTACTCTGAAAGAGATCATCAAACAGATCTTTCTTCCCAGAGAACACTCTTATCTTGACGTTGGTTGTAAATTCCTGGGCCACATTATTTGGGTTGAATGGTCTTGATGAGAACTTAAATAATTGAAGACACGTCACATTCTCCACCTCACCAAAAGCGTGTCCCACATCGAACAAAGAGAAGGCCCCACAAGTGACGGGAAATTGAGGCCAAATGGCCTTCTTTTTGTCCTTTAGGTCCTTGGTTAAGCCGCCTTCAGAACAAGTTTGATAAGCGATTTCCCGGGCCAACAGTTTATCAGGGACATACAAGGGTAGGACATGTGGAGGTACAGTGCTTCCAAAAACTCGAATGTAGGTAAACCATTCTTCCCCAAACCATCTCGCGATGGGGATGATGTCAATTTGGGCCTCGGGAGAGCACCTTGGGGGGTCCTTATCATATATCATTCTATGTATGGGCAATATGAGCCCATGGAAAATCTGGTAAAAATGAGGGGCAAACTGGGAATCCCATAAGACTTTATGATAAACATGGATGGGCAATGGGTCTTGGGTAGTCCATTTCCAACCCATGGTAGGAAAATTTGATACAAGACAGACAGAGTCCATTATATAGTCAGACAAATAAAAAGGAGGATAGACCCTTTGGGAGAAGGATCTCTTAGAATGGTAATTGACAACCGCCGTGTATAGAGTATCAGAAAGGATTTTGGCCCAATCTACTATCTCGGAGCTAGTCGGGGCGTCAACTAACGGTAGCCATTCAGATGAAAACTTATTGATATCGGGCATACCAAATAATCTACAGAGCATGGCTGCAGCAAAACAATATGGAGAGGTAACGGAACCAGTGCTGTACATACCGTTTTTATCCTTTTTCAATGGCTCATCTCTTCTTGACCATTCTTTAGTGGTGTCTGATAGATCCGGATTTTCTACTGCGAACTTCTTAACAAATTGTGCATTATAGGTCGCTTGCGGTTCAGGAAGATGATACATGAGCTTCAGGTCTTGGGCAGCAAACGATCCCACGAGCCCATGTCCCTGGACTTTGAATTGCCTATTTGCCAAATCCGCATCATCTTGAATCCACTTGATCATGTCTGTATATGGTAGGATCTTCGGCCTTGCCGCTATTCTATGGAGGAAAGAACACGCTAGGTCTTCCAGGGATGCCTCCAAAGGACGTGATGCACCCGCGACAGCAGCAGTTACCTTCATTATTCTAGGGTTCTCTTCTTCTAACAGCCTATACATGCCTTCCCATGTTGAGATACCTGCATCTCTGTTGCAGGTTGTATCTGTGTATAGGGGCACCATCTCCTTGGTTTTTTCTCTTGTTTTGGAGCTTTGAGCTTTGTTCTTCTTTCCCATTTCGCTTTGCGCTTCTGTCTGATTTGCCTTCGCACTTTGCTCCTGCAGGTTACGAGTGAAATGGAAAGACTGATCAGAAAGGTGATGGGAGAGTTTTAAATGCAAGAGATAATCAGATATGGCACCTTATGTGAAGCAAATCCACATCAAGGCACGCGTCTTTATTCCACTTAATAACTGACAACTAATTTATTACTATCATTAAAAGCGCATAATTTCAAGTCAGGTTATAGTAAGTGGCTTTTCTTTGGGTGACGCGCCCGAAGGATTCGTACTAAGGTGCTTTATGATTTGCCAACGTACCCTTGCATGTCGCGCAATCGCAAATCGCAACGATCGCAATATCGCAGATCGCAATAATTCAATGTTTGCCAAACTTCGCCTGCCTCATTTCTGCGATATGCGATCGCGATATCGCATATCGGCGGATTTGTAAGCTTTTCTTTATGGATGCTAGTATGTTGCGATGCGATGTTGTTATTAACACTGGGGTGGCGCGCATATTGGTCTTTAGAAGGGAAACGAAGGTGTTTCTTATCCTTATGTGGTGCGACCTTAAAGATTTGCTTTCATGAACACAGGCTTAGGCTTAAGACATTCAAGAAACCTTTTCTAAGTGTATGGTTGTAACTTCAAAAAGAAATCCTTGCTTTTCCTGAAAAATTATCTAAGGGTCCCCATTCATTCAGTATCGTGGCTGATACTAGATTGAACGAGGGGGGTTGTTGCTGGCCACAACAGGCCCATGATAATGTAGATCTATGTAAGGGCAGTGATAATAATTGTATTCATTTGGCCCCCGCTATTCCTAGATTAACCACTCTCCTCTGGGTAGGGCCGCCTTGGATAACTCGTCAGCACAACTGTTATGTTCCTTGTAAATATGATTGCATGTGATATAATTAAATTGAGCCTTGAAAATGTTTATTTCATCCAAAATATTACTGAGTGTGTGTATGTGACAAGCAGTAATATTATTGAACCAATTTATAATGATCTTCGAATCTCCAAATATATTAATGCTCATGCAGTTATGCCCTAAAGAGAAATGCAAGAGGTGACGAAGGGTGTTGAGTTCAGAGAAATTGTTTGTTCCTGCCCCTAATCCCATCTTAACTTTGAAGTAATGATGATCACTAATGTGAAGGATGAATCCACCACCACATCCCTGCTTTTGTGTTGCGCCATCAAAATACGCCCAAGGGGTATTTTTATCAATAAATGGAGGAGCATGTGGCCTGTGGACTTGGGGTTGTGGAGGCTCAGGCATCTCATTAAATGTCGTTATTATACAAGTTGCAGTGTGTGGCCAACACACAGGTTTATTTTCAAATATGAAGCGATTCCAAGCCAACCAGAGATGCCAACTAATAATCAAAGGGAGACTTTGGAGCTTAGACCCTTTATGTCAATGATACCAGCTTTCCCATGCTTTGTTTATGTCTTCCCCTTCCTAGAAACCCAAGAAGCGAATAGTAGAGGATATGTTTTGCCAAAGATCAATCAAAGTAGGACAATTCAGAAACAGATTTGAAGTCGATTCTGATGATCCTTTGCATAATGTACACCAAGTTGGCTCGTGGAAGGATCGATGCATAAGATTATTGCCAGTGGGAACTTTATTTTTAAGAATACACCAGAAAAAAAGTCTGGTCCAAGGAGGCGCAGTAAGTTTCCATATAGACTTCCACCAGAAAGTGATCAAATCCGGAATCTTGTGTGAGATCAGGGCTAAATAACCAGACTTTGGTGAGTATATACCACTGTCCAAATGATGCCAAATGAGTTCATCTAGGCCCTCTTTTATTTAAAGAAATATTTTAATACAGTTAATGAAAATAATAACTTGATGATAATGGCATAATCAGAAAATGCAATTTGAATTAATATGAATGATGGGTTCAAATGTAAAATTGATCAAGATGATTGTTCAGCCTCACTCCTAATTAATGGTTATTTTATTGTCTTGCTTTGAGGACGTTGCATCTTGGAGATGGGAAGAATGGTGATAAAAGTCTAATTATGGACATTAAAGAAAGATCATCAAACATGAAGAACGTATAATCACATAATATGCTAAACTGACTCACATAATATGTGGAAGTAAAGAAGACAATAGCCATTGAGGCAAGATGTGGAGATGATCAATATATTTTCTTAGATATTCCATTGGAACCGTTCATCACAATAGATATGATCAAATATTGAAATTTTTATTATCAATGTTAATTCCTTTCAGATCTCAGATTCTTTATTTACTTTTTTATTTTTAAAAATAAGTTAGCCAAAATGTGATGAATATAGAATGAAAATAAATATGCACTACAACTAAAATAGGCACAATATTTTTCCCCGGGAAGCCCTTACGTGAGAAAACCTAGCTAGAAGGTCTGGCTGCTTTGCTCTCTATTCTCTGGTATGGAAAAAAGAGGCACTCTCTACAAAGTTACCTAATACATGTGGCTTGTAAATCTACTACAAAATATTAACCCCATTTGTTTTTCTCTCTGACTTTCCACTCTAAGTTGCTTTGCTCAAATATGGAATAAAATACAATAACATTGAATGGAACGCCTACTCCTCCTAGTGGCCCAATATTTAACATAACTCAATAACCGTCTAGGGGTAAGGTTTGACTCCCTCAACCCTCAACTAAAGTTACATTTTGAACCTTCTATAGTATTTTTGAAAACACACATGTGACTCGCCGCATATGCATGAACAATGGGGGTTGACATGATATCTACTTTTACCATGGTGGTCAACACGGTAGGCCAACTTGCATGAGGCATAAGTTTTTGATATGAACTTTGAGCACTAGAGGGTCTTGCATAAGTGAGAGTTTTTTTACCCTAAAAAATCCTTTAATGCCTCAAAATGGCTCTAAAACGATTTCAAACCCCATATTTCCAAATTGGGACCCATGGATAAAAATGACCTTGTAAGTTGATTCCCTTGATTCCTCCACTCTAAAAGAATTGCGATAGTTGAAAAATAAAATAATGATCCAATCTAAATCATGAGGAAATAGAAATAAGAAATAGTCTTGTGATTCCCTAAAGTACATGTGAATGAAATCAAAATTGGAAGAAACTCACCCCTTAAATGATAATAAACTTATGAGAAGTTAGAAAAGTAAGTATAAAAAAATGAGGGTTTAAAGAAATGAATGATGATAAACTATTGCAGTGCTGATAACCATGACCAATCTAGAACGATGAGATGAAAATAAAAAAGTAATACATAAATACATAAAGTGAATATGTGGAAGTTTCTCAAATAAGTGTAAGAATCAACTAGAACATGATGGAAGCCTTCAGAAGTAGGGAAAAGTCATGATGAAATAACTTAGCACTCTAGTGATATCTTGTAAATGAATAAACATGTGGTAAGTAGTTATGGAATCACATAAGTCATGTGTGGAAAATAATTCATATGTGGCAAAGGAAATAAATTATGTAGACCAATGGGAAAACACCTACCATGAACTGTGTGAAGAAATGATGCGAGAAATTCTATAATAAGACCACGCGAAATATTATGCATAATTGAGAAACAATTAAGAATCAACTAAGGGCACTCACACGAAGATGATGGCCCTAAAGTGGCAAGGGGGCCATCAGGAACACATTCCCACATGAATGTGTGCCCATTCCTAGGAATGTGCATGTGTTCCTAGGCATCTAAGCTCAGCAAGGCCTAAGCTGCCAACTAGGACACCAACAAGGTTTTCAGCTTGGCATGGCTCAAAATCACTTGTGCATAGGAAATATCATTATGCAATTTGAAAACCATCATTTTGCAATATGAAAACCCCAGGTTTTGTGGAATTTGAAAATCCTAGTAATGTGGAATGTGAAAACTCCAACATAGTGAGTTATATAATTAGAAAACGTAATTAAACTCACCATATTGATCATGCATTGCAAGTTGTCAATTTTCATCAATGAGTTTTGTGCATTTTGAAAACTTTAGTAAAGTAGAATTCGATGGAATGAAATTAAATAGATGAAATTGTTGTTTATGCCATTGTGACTAATTTATACCCAACACTATTTATCCCTCTATTTTCATCTCTTATTTTCTGATAAATAATTCTCCAGCTTTGAATTTCCTCTTAACTCATCTCTATGGCTCTATCACAAAGATCACAAAGACGGTGATGCTCTTCCATGTGGAAGAACTATCAGCAAAAATTAAAACTCGTAATATGTGAAATCATGAATACAGAATGCGGAGGTGCAAAGAAATGCAATTAGCAATATCTCCGCGCTCATGAGCTTCGTCTGCAAGTATTTCTGACGATCAATTAATGGAGATGGCTAACAACCAAATAACAACTGTATCAATTTATTTGTTGATTAAATTTAGTTATTTAACTTATCCGTAACTCTTCTTTGCATGGTCCTTTTAACCTAAACCCCCTCCTTGTTCGTGATTTAAATCCCTAAATTTTTATAGAATCCACAAAATGGCATTATTGAAACATCAAAGAGTCTTCCCACTTTTAAGAAGAAAATAAAGAAAAAAATCAATTAGAAGACCGAAGAAAATAAAGAAAAACATCAATTAAATATTTTAGTTAGCTAATTTTGATAAGCATCAATTCGATGGTAAACAGAGACATTTGAGAGATAGATTGAAAAAAGACAAACCAAGTATAATGATAGTCCAGGAAACAAAGATTAGAATGCAGAAAATGGAAGAAATAATAAGCAGGTGGAAAATCTGGTATGAAATTATGGGGCAGGATGCGGCAGGCAGCGCAGGGGGATTGGCAATCTTATGGAACCCAGAGGAAATACAATTTAGGAATTGGACTAGCTTCCCACGGATCCTTTCAGGTACGTTCAATTTGATAGGGTCATCTGAATGGGTTGCTCTATCTGGAGTGTATGGTCCACACTCACCCAATGAACGCAAAGGCTTCCTGCAGAATATGAAATCAATTCGAAGACTTTATCCAGAAATGCCTTGGATAATCGGTGGGGATTTCAATATGATCGTGTCCTTATCAGAGAAGAGAGGAGGATCAAGAAGAACAGACCAGGACATGGAAGCCTTTAGAGACATGATAACGGAGCAACGAATGGTGGATATACAAACCATAAATGGTATCCACACATGGAATAACCGTAGAGGAGGAACAAACCAAATAGCTTCAAGATTGGACAGATTCCTAGTTTCGGAACAAATCATGATGAAAGATGTATACATAGAGGCAATGATTCTTCCTGTAGTTGGCTCTGATCACTGGCCAATAAAGTTAGAAATTGACCTCAAGCAGAGCCCCAAAAGAAGACCGTTCAGGTTTGAATCCTTCTGGCTCAGGAACCATCAGTTTCTGCCAAAAGTTGAAGAATGGTGGACCACGAGCAGTCAAAGTGGGAGAAGCAAAATGCAAACTTTCCAATTAAAATTGAAAGAACTTAGGGGGAAAATAAAAAAATGGAACAAAGAAGAATTCGGGGATATATTCAGAGATCAACAACGTTTAGAGCAAAAAATGAGTGAGTTACAACAGGCAAATATAACAGAAGGCAGAAATGAAGAGGGAAGTAGAGAAGAAGGAATTGTAATAGGCCAACTTGAGGAACGAAGAAAACAGGAAGAGATCTTATGGAAACAAAAATCATGTGTCTAGTGGCTTAGAGAAGGAGAAAGGAACATGAAGTTCTTCCATCAGGCCATGATCCAGCACAGGCAGAGAAATAGGATCTTCTCAATTAAAAACACGGGAGGTCAACGCATAACCCAGCATGATGAAATGGAGCAGGAGCTTGTAGGACATTTCAAAGGTATTCTCACTGAACCTCAGAGGAATAGATCGGAGGCCATAGGTAGGATAAGCAATGAAATCCCAAATTTGGTAACCAGGGACCAAAACTTAGCCCTGATGAGGGAAGCTACTCTGGAGGAAGCTGAGGAAATAGTGAAGGGCATGAAAAGAAAAAATGCCCCAGGACCCAATGGATTTACGGCTGAATTCTACCAAGCAAGTTGGCAGTTCATAGGAAAGGAAATTCTAGAAGTTGTAGAGGAAGCGTGCAGACAGCAAAAGGTATGGCATGGACTAAACTCTACTCTTGTTTCTCTAATTCCTAAAACAGCTCATTCGAAAACTGCTGAGGGTTTTAGGCCAATCGCTCTCTGTAATGTCATCTATAAGATTATAGCCACCTTAATGGTCAAAAGACTGAAGCCAATCCTCCCCAGCATAATATCCCCAGAACAAACTGGGTTTGTAGAAGGGAGGCAAATCTTAGATGGTCTGGTTGTTTCTCAAGAAGTAATACATTCATTGAAACAGAAAAAGGAACCAGGCATGATGATAAAACTGGATCTTTCTAAAGCTTATGATCGCCTAAATTGGAGCTATTTAGAGTCAATCCTTCTGGCTTATGGGTTCTGTAACAGGTGGGTGAAATGGATACTCAGCATGATCTCCACGCCCAATTTTTCCATTCTTCTGAATGGTACTCCAACTGCGACCTTCAATGCTTCAAGAGGCCTGCGCCAAGGAGACCCCTTGTCTCCATTCTTGTTTATAATAGCGGCTGAGGGACTCGGAATATATATCAAAAAAGAGCTCAGAGAGAGGAAAATAAAAGGGCTGAGGCTTTGGGGAAACAACATCCCTGTTACTCACCAACAGTTCGTAGACGATATCATGATTTTCTGTAAGGTCTCCCTGAGAGAGGTCAAAAGGGTAAAAGAGGTCTTAGACTTATTCATGGAAGCTTCGGGCACTGAAATTAATAAGGATAAGTCGAACACCTTTATTTTCAACACACCTGAAATGGTCAAATCCCATTTGACAAGAACGCTGGGGTTCAGAAAGGGAGAATTTCCAACAAAATACCTGGGCACCATGCTTGACGTGAGTTCGCTAAGGATTGCTAATTGGCAACCAATTCTTGAGAAGCTCAAGAACCGATTATCTAACTAGTCCTTTCGGTCTCTTAATATAGTAGCATGATTAGTGCTTCTCAAATCGACTCTACAATCAATTCCAATCTACCCTCTATCGGTCATGGTAGTTCCGAAAGGAGTAAGTACCAAAACGATTGAAATTTTCTGGAACTTTATTTGGGGAGGGCCAAATCAGCAGAAGAAATGGGCCTTAATCTCATGGAATAGTCTTACAAAAGCAAAGGAGGCAGGGGGACTAGGTGTAAGAGATCCACTTTTACTGAACCAAGTCCTGGCGGCGAAACTATGGTGGCGTTGGATGAAGGGGGGTAAAGACTTATGGAAAGAAATATGGACGCAGAAATATTCAATGCCAACTTCAGTTGAAGGAATCATGTGAAAGGAAGTGATGCCAAAGGGATCTACGATATGGGATCTGGCATGCCAGAACAGAGACATTATAAATACGCATGCTTTTTGGGAGGTTAGAAATGGAAGGACAGCAAAATTCTGGGAGGAAGCCTGGCAGCAGAGGGAAAGAATGGTGGATATTCAGGGGCTGCAAACCATTTACAGAGAAGCCAAGGCCAAAGGCTTAACTTATGTAAATGATTATTGGAAGGAAGGAGGCGAAAATGAGATGTGGAGGGAATGGAAAGACCCCGGAGATTGGGATAATAATATTAATGATGATCTTAAAGCAAGGATAGTAAAAGAGATGGACTCCAGAAGGATTAAAAAAAGAACTGGGCCGGATATTCTCAGATGGGGCGGATCTACAAAAGGCACCTTCACGGTTAAGGAAGCATACCTCATAAAATCTAAACAAGCACTGGAAGAACAGACACAAGATTGGAAACAATTATGGAAGAGCAAGTGGTGGCCAAAGGTCACCATGTTCACTTGGCTAGTGGGAAGAAGACGCATCCTGACATGGGATCAACTCCAGAAACGAGGGTTCCAAGGGCCACCAAGATGCAGCTTATGTAAACAAGACATAGAAACCCAGGAGCATATCCTAAACTCTTGTCCGATAGCTCAGGAACAGTGGGAAAAGACCAGCAGCCTCTTCGGAAAGACGAACCGTAATCCCCAGGACATAGTTCAAACTATATTCCAATGGGGAAAGGGACAATTTCAAAGTCCGGTCGTGAGAAGAGCTTGGAGCCTGGCTGTAGGATTCAACATATGGACCATCTGGAAAGAGAGAAACAGAAGGATATTCCAAGACAAGATTATCTCTCCGGAGGAGTTATGGAAAAGAACTCAAAATCTAATAAGAGAAACAATCCTATCGGAAACCTGGAACCAGGAAGATTGGGATACTACTGTGGAAGAGGACCGAATTCTACGGAAGTTAAATATGGACCAAGGGATGGTCTATCCTTAGCAGCAAAAACCTCAAAATATACAGAACCAAAGTCCAACTGTGTTCATTCGCCCTCAGGGGGGCTTTATCAAACTTAATTTTGACGGAGCGTCAAAAGGAAATCCGGGACCTGCTGGATACGGCGGGATTTTCAGAGATAGTCAAGGCCAAACTAGGTGGATTTATGCTGACCGAGGAGGCATGATGAGTAATAATGAAGCAGAATTCATGGCTGCCTACCAAGGAATTAAGATTGCAATAAGAAATGGATACATGAAACTAGAAATAGAAGGGGATTCAACTTTAGTTATAGAAACAATAAGAAAATTGAATGATGGGAAAGCATGGGAACAGGTGGCTAAGAGCTGGAGGACGGCGGGCCTCATCCAGGAACTAGCAGAATCAATGAAGCATATTGAGTACAAGGTTATTCATCATGTTAGGAGAGAAGGCAATAGAGCTGCTGATTACTTGGCGAATTGGGGCTGCAATGAACCGGACGGGAAAGTGGATAGCATATGGCCATCGCAGCTGGAAGGGACTCGTTGGGAGGAATTAAATTCCATCACCAATCAGGACAATAATGACACAGCATAGATATGATAAAGGATACAGACAGACCCCGATCGGGGTGGAGAAAAGGACCCTGTGTAGAGTAATGATGGTGGGCAGTGCGCGTCAGCACAAGCCTCACTCTCGGGCAATCATTTTAAAGGATGCAAAGAGAGCATACAGAGAAGAGAGAACCCCGAGACAAGGTACCAAGCGAATTATGGCGAAAGAAGGGATGGGAAACGGCGACGATCAGTTGGTGGCGTGCAGGAGAGGTGGCAATAAATCAACGAGAGCAGATGAAGATATCTATGCTAATAAACTAAGGACTTGTAAGGTGGCGAAGGCTGTTGATACCTGGCGTAGAATTCCTGGATACTGTTTCCGAAAAGGGCAAGAGACTATGGCGGAGGGAGGTAGGAAGGCAAGAGTAAACAGTGAAGAGGATGGCAGAAGGATGAGGAAGACGGTTAAGCAGAGGACTCAGGAGGACGACAACTCTCAGGGGATTAATAACCATCAGAGGTTTAAAGAAGGCGAGGAGAGGATCAGGAGGAAGGAGCAGGAGGGGACGGAAGAAGATGGAATTTACAGAGAAGGAGAGATGAAGAACGGGAAGGATGAATGCAAGGGGAGAGGGAGGTTCGAGGTCGGCCAAGGAAGCCAGGGTAACACCCGTGGTCGCCCTTCCAGAAGAGGTAAGGGCAGAGGTAGCAGGGGTCGAGGGAGAACCGGGCATGCTGGGAGCTATGATCCTGAGACTCAGTCCTCTAATCAACGGAAAAGAGGGCGTCGAACTACGGAACAGATGGCCAAAGCTGCTGAACGCGCGTACAACAATGAGGCCAACGTGGAGATAAGAAGGATTATTGAGAATTTGGAAAATAGAGTTCTGGAGGAGGCCTCTGATCCTGAGATGGAAGATTGGTGCTCTCTTATGCCGGACCCTGGGAACACCAGGGGGCGCCTCTCCCAGTATAAACAGGCTCTGCATATGTATTGGGTGATGAAGTGTTTGCTAGCTAAAGCAATGGAACAGGTTGCGGAAGAAATGACGGAGATAGCGCAAGGGTTCCCGAGCTTGAAAGAGGAAATGAAGAGCCTGCACCTCTCGCTCCTGAAACAAGACAGAAAACTTGAGGATATCCAAAGCATGCTGAAGATGATAACCAAGGTGCATCGCGAGGAAGAGGTTAAACCGGAGATCATGGTAGAATGATTTGTTTTTGTTGTGTTTTCAAATTTTATCAGTTAGGACCAAGAGAATCAGTTTTGTGGACAGTTTATGGACTGCAACAGTCGATAAGGATATAGCAATAGTTTGTTGGTAGGTTGATGGTTATGTTTTAAACTTGTTACTGCACTTACTTAGTTTTTAAGTTGGCATTTTCTGACTTTCGATGACCTTCTTACCCGGTTTCCCTTCGGGGCGGGTGGAGGTTACCTGTGATTGTACATAGTTCTGCTGGTTGTTGATAATAGAAAAGGCCCTACCGTAGATTACAAAAAAAAAGATAAGCATCAATTCAATATTTTATCCAGAGTATGGAGGACGTTTATTGTGCATAGTGAGGTCTTTCACACTTACCATAATGAATTTCTTTTTAAAGCTTGGCATTCTGCATTTTTCATAATTATATCATGAGAGTTATTGATCTCAAATCATCGGGGTGGAATGGATGGTATCAGTCTAAGTTTCTTGCGGAGGACTTGTAGAGTGTTGAGGATTAATGAAGGAAGTTGTGAGGAAGTGGAAGAGTGTTGAGGATTAATGGAGGAAGTTGTGCAGAGTAGGAAGAAGTTGTGTGGAGATGACTTTTGTTGGGGGAGTGGAAGAGTGTTGAAGATTAATGGAGGAAGTTGTGCAGAGGAAGAAGAAGTTGTGTGGAGATGGATTTTGTTGTGGGGAGTGTTAGGAGGCCACAATAAGTAGAAATTGTGAAGGTGGGAATAATAACAAATTGCACAAATTGTGAAGGTGAGAATAACAACAAATTGCACAAATTGTGTAGGTGGGAATAACCACAGATTGCACATATTGGGAAAGTGGGAATAACCACAGATTGATTAATGATAGAGAGGACTATGATGTGTTGCAACTATTAATCTTGTTTTGTGTTAAAATTGCAACATTTTTTTAATGAAAGACTTTACAAATAATACTATTGTAGTCAAAACACTAAAATCAACCTCTCAAATAAAAAGCAAGCTCCACCAATAACGCATTTTTTAAGTTCTCAAATAAAAAGCAAGCTCCACCAATAACGCATTTTTTAAGTTTGAAATTATAATAGTTTCAAAATCTTATTATTAATACTCTTATTGTGGAAAGAGAACTATAATAATAAATAAATTACAAAAAGTAAAACAAAAACAAAAAAAAGAAGATAAAAATAGAAACTATAAATTTAAAACACATTTTTAATTACAAAATGAAATTAACATCTATATAAAATGAAAGTAATATTTAAAAATAAAAATAAAAATTTATGAAAAAATTAAAATTAAAATTAAAATTTAAGAAGAAAAAAAAAATCTTTTATAAAGAAAAATAAATTAAAAATAGGTGCTAATGATCTCTCTTGGCGATGAGTTATAACTAATTTTTTCTTAATTTTGGATCTATCAAATTCCTAGATTGATTTAATCTTTTTTCACTCTAAAAGAGGTTTACATCTCAAGAGATTTAATCATTTCTAAATTGGTTTAATTATGAATTGTAATTATAACTATAATTATTAATTATATGTATTTTATTTTAATTTTTAAATTTAATTTTGGTTTTATTTTTACTTTTATCTTTATTTTATTTTTGAGCATGACACCAAAATGTTAAACAAGGTAGTACAACATCTTTACCATACTAAAGTGGAGAGCACAAAACTATATATATATATATATATATAGTCTAACGTATAGACGAAATAGACATTTTCATTTGAGCAAAACAATTTCAAGAAAGAATGTGATTTTTTGTCGTTTAAAATGCATTTTTGTATAAATAAATAGATTCAACAAGAAGATATGTTGTGAAAAAGGCATTTCCTCTCTATATATATACATTATTTCCCCCTCTATTGACTTTTCCTTTATAATTTTGAAATATTTATTAATTTTTATTTATTGTTTTTACTTGCATAAAATTTACCTCATACAACCATGATATCAATTTACATGTGAAATATTTATTAATTTTCACTTGGATAAATTTAACTTCACAGAAAAGCATTTTAAATTTTAACTATGATATGAGTTACATCAAAAATAAATTTTTTTAACTCACATAAAAATGTTATTATTTTTTAACTTTGACAAATTTTACCTCACACAAAAAAATTAACTATGATATAAATTTACTAAATTTTTTCATTTAGTTTGACAAGTATTTCTTTTCATACAACATAATAAGAGTTGACTTGTAGCTTCATCAGTTTCAAGTTTTGGCAAATAATTTTATATGATTTTTTACATTATAAACAAAACCTACTCTAATCTTTTTTGTAATGCCCAAGGAGAGATCAAAGCAAAGCACAATAAAGATTGAGATGTTGATAAGTTCTATAGCCGAATTAATTTGTTGCCCATAAATATATCTGACTCGTATACTAGGCTGTAGAGCACTTTTGAGCAATAATTTTTCCAGTATTTAAAAAAAATAAACAAAATTAAAATTAAAAAATATATTTAAAACCAAAAAAAACAAAAACAAGACAAAAACCCTCTAAGTCTGTTATATTGGTGGAATGGGCATTGTCACATCCCAACCACTGTCTCTGCTGGCCCTTCCCACCTCAGTGGCCAAATGCGCCCCCTCTCCCATCCCTTGTCTCGCCGGTGGGGACACCCGCGGGTCCCCAGTACCCAACTCTTTTCGCAATAGCCGTCGCCTCCCGCCTAAAAGGACTCTACTTATTTCCTCCGTCAAAAGGAGTGGCCACTACTGCTGCTGTGTAGCCTTGTATTGCTACCCCGTGCTGGAGTCGCCGTTTCTTTTGACGGAGGACTGGGCAAAGGTCGCCACCGGGCCGGGCTGACGTGGCAACGGGGTCCGGGCACGTGATACCCACCTATATTTTAATATAAATCTTTTGGTTTTATTTATTTTTATCACGTGTTGTTTTGTTTGATATTTTAATTTTTTACCTTCGTTTTAATATAATTTTTTTACTTTATTTATTTTATGTTGGTTTGGTTTTGTTTCATATTTTTAATTTTTATTTATTTTTTAATGTGTTTTGGCCACTTAATTTTTATTTATCAATATGGTTTTTTAAACTTTATTTTATTTATTTATTTATTTCTTATTTTTTATTATATTTTAATAATAAAAAATTTATTTTTTTCGAAAATTATTATTTTTTGATTTTGTATTTTATTTTAATTATTTATTTTAGTTTTTAATTTTTTATTAAGATTTATATGATGATGAACATTAATGTTTACTAAGATTTATATAGTTTATGGAATTTTAATAGGGTAAGAAATTAATTAGATTTCTTTAATATTTTAGTTCTATGTTCAAAAAGAAGTGAGAGAAACTTTCCTAGTTCATCATAATTTTGCTAACTTAAAAAGTAAAGAAGGTTGGTAGTGTGACAAATACTTTGAGAATTAGATAAGTATAGGTATAAGATGGACAATCTAATAGAAAATATTTTTCATCTTCAACTCTCCTAGGATTGCATAGGTGACAAACTCTTTCATCCTATGGTGTTTTGGGAATTGAGTATCATCCAATTTCACTATAAAACTCATGAGAATTAGTTCTAACCTTGAGAATGTTCATTTCTTCTTAACACTAGTCAAGACATAAAGATAATTTTGGTTTTGGAGATTGAGGTTGATCACCTCCTTATAATATCATAGTTTCATTTTTCCCTCTAGCTCTTTATTTCCCCACAATTTCTCCTCAATTTTGGAAGTAATAATCATTTTAATATAATTTGAATTCTACAAGATGAACTCCTCTTTTATTCCCCAATGGTCTAGCCAAGTTTGGGCATCCTTAGGTCACTGTGGCTTGAGTCGAAGGTGGGGGTTTTGGTTAGAGGTAGAAGCAATTTTAGGGAACCTCTTAGCATACTGTTAGATAACTTTTTTCTTATATATAAGATACCTAGTCATAGTCATACTTTCAATGGAGGAAAGAATTATTTCAATCAAGAGGATGGGATAGGTGATACGGAGTATTTCCTTAATATTGAGGTTAAAATGCATTTGGATTTGCTCAATCTTCTTCCATGATTCTTTGCATCTATTGCAACCTCAAACATCACATCCATATAAAATAATAGGTGTGAAAAGAGTCTCAAAGAGAAACTTCTTTTATCTCAAATCCAAAAATTTGCCACTTTAAAATTATCTTTTCACCTTTTTATTTTATTTTTATTTTTTAATAGAAATTAAAAAGTGTTTATATATATAATTTATTTTTATAGCTTTTGAATTGAAAATGTGTGTTTTAATTTCTAGTTTTTTCATTTTTCTTTTAAAAATCTTGTCTTATCCCATTTGTTTTTAGTTTTTTTTCTCTTTATTATGATTTTGTTTGCAAACATCGGGATGTTTTAGTGGTTTCAAAATTGTTATAAGTTTAAACCTAAAAGAGGGGAGGTGTTCCTTGTGGCGGTGCTTCTTGTGGGTCATGTTTTGCTTTGGGAAGTTGATTTTAGTGTTTTGGTTATAATAATATCAGTTGTCATGACCATAGTTTAAAAGATGTTACAATCATAAACTTGAAAAAAAAGGGTTGTTACTAGTAGTACCATTTTTGGAGTTAGAGGGTTAATTTAAATATTTTGATTTTGACCATAGTTTAAAAGATGTTACAATCATAAACTCGAAAAAAAAGAGAGGGTTGCTAGTAGTAGTACCATTTTTTGAGTTAGAGAGTTAATTTAAATATTTTGATTTTGATGTTACCGATTGAGAAGGTCATGGTATGAAACAAGTCATAATTTAACTCTCTCGTAAAAAAAATTGGTGCCACTAGTAGTTCCACTTTTTAATTTGATGTTCGGTTTTAAAGTTTTGATTAGCTATGGTATGAGGTTGTTAATGTAGTTGCACAAAGTAATAATTTTAACCCCAAAAATAAAAAGGAAGCTAACTTTTCAAATCGAGGGTTAATTTTAGTGTTTTTGAACTTGAGAATATGGGTTCTTAGGACCATATTTCTCATTTTGAGTTCGTAACTATGTTGTTGTTCAATCTATAGGATCTACTAAAGAAAACATATAATATGTGTGAGGTTGTAAGTCTTGATACTAAAGTAAGCCTTAGTAAGACTACAAACTTGGATCTTGTTATATTAATGTTGGAAGAAATTCGTACATCAGCGTATTCAATCAGTAGAAAGATATACTCACTTACATGTATGGGGGGTTGAAGGTATGCAATATAAAGATGACAATTTTCAATACTTATTAACCTAGACCTTTCAATGAAGGCTACAAATATTCATCCATCACAAGGACTCATGCAAAACTAGATTGAAAAAAGGATCCTTTTAGTGGACCAAGGAACATTAAATAAAATCAAGTTGACCATTGTTGCCACATCATCCCTGAATAATCCAAAATTTGGTAAATATTTTACTCATAGACATTTACGTTTGATTAGTCACCTACTATCATGATTAGACAAAAAGATGAGGGAGTGGATTTTCAATATATTTTAAGAACGCGGGTCTCTAAGGTGTTGAACTGAGTTATTTAGCAATTGAGAGGGAAATGGTTAAACAATTTAGACCTAACATGTTTCAAAATTCACTCAAAGGTGATTGTTCCACATATGGTTGTTAGGTTTCTATTTATTTAAAAAGAATCATACTTTCTTGTATAGGGCAAGGAGATGTTCCTTCCATTGAATATCTCATTACCATTTTTGCAATTATATCAAACAAAAATAAGTGAACACTCCTCTATAATGTAAATTCAAATGATATGTTAAGAATCCATTTATTAACAAAGACTTTCAATATGTTCATCTTGTCTTATAGTGGGACAAAGTGTATGTGTCATAAGAAAATACATAAAGCTTTAACAATTTTGGCTTGAAGATTTTCAAGTGGCTATTAGAAGATTGGCATGGGCACATACTAATTGCAAGATATGTAAGGATGTTTTGAACTCGTTCTTATCAATGGGAAATTTCTAAAGCGATATTTCAATTAATTTTCCCTTAAGGTGGTTAACCTTCACATGGTAGTTTTACTTCATTTGTTTTCTTACTTGTAGTTTTAAATTTTTCTTTCATTAACCAATTGTTTATTGGTGAAAGCTAAGGTTCATCCATCTTGTATCAATACCACCCCTCAACCTCTTCCTGATGCATCACATTCTACGATAAAGGTCTTATTAAAGTCAGTAACTACTAATATTAGAGTAGTGCACATGGCTTCCTTTAAAGCAATGAATGATGGTGTGGTTTCCTCACTCTAGACAATGACATTCCTTATAAGGAGTGAAGTTATGGGATATATAATTTTTCCATATTTCTTCATAGATTTTCTATTGTACCTTATAAGTCCTAAGAATCCCTCAAGCTCGTGAATGTTCTGGGTCGTGTCCAGTTTTTCATAGCACGCACTTTCTTGGGATAAACTCATACTCCTTCTTGCCTTACAATGTGACCTAAATATTTAACCTTAGATGCCCAAAAATAACATTTGGAGCACCTCATAAATAATTGGCTTTCTCTAAAAAGTTTCAAGCACTTATCAACACGTTGTATGTGTGATTCCCATGCTTTATTATATATCAATATACCATTGAAGAATACCATCACAAACTTGTGTAGGAAGCATTTTTGTACATGAGGCTTTGGAAAGTTGATGGAGCATTACAAATATTGAAAGGAATCACTAGAAAATCCTAATGACCATTGTGTGTTCTAAAATTTATCTTTGGGATGTCTATGTTTTTCATCCTAATTTGGTGGTATCCTAAACATAGATCAAGCTTAGTGGAAAACTTTGCTCCATGAAGTCCATCCAAGAGATCATCAATAATTGGGATCAAAAATTTGTCCTTAACTATTAGTTTATTGAGAACCTTAAAATTATGACACATGCACCAAGTGCCTTCCTTCTTTAACACCATGACTATTAATGATTGATAAAATATGTGGTAGGACATATTATCCATTCCTCCAACAATTCCTGAATGATCTTTTCAATTTCATTCTTTTGTGCAAAAGGGTGTCGATGAGGACATACATTTGGGGGTTGACTACCTAGAATTAAGATGACATGTTCATGCTCTACTTAATAAGGGGGTAAACCCTTTGATCTCTCAAAGATACAATGATGTTTGTTAAGGATTGTTTGCAAATCTAGGTGGATTTCGTGTGTCATATTATCCATGACCTATATGGCAGAAATAAGAAAATAATGCCATATTAGCCTTTCTTTAACAACTTCTACATGTGAGGATCCATCCTAGGGTCCTCTAACTAAAAACTAAATTTATTTAATTTAAACACAATAAGAATGGAAATAACTTATTTATAAATCAACATTTATTTGATGACAATATACAATTAAAATTTATTTACAACATATTAAACAAGTAAAAATTTCATTGCAACCATTTACATAAGTAATCAATAAACGAAAGAATACTTGTTCCAATAGCTTGGTTAAGATGCTCTTGACTTTTTGGGATGCTCCCCTTGACTACCCGACTAAATTTTCCTCCCAGCCAACTAGGAATAGTTTCCTAACCCAGAGAACCTCCACAAGTTCCTTAGCCCTCCGAACCCAAGTCCAACTAGATGTAGTGTGTCCAAGTTAAACAAACACTCTCCAGATCCAAGTTTGTATTCTCTCATTTATCTCTCCATTCCCTCCTTTCTCTTTCTCCACATTCCTCCCCCAAAATAAAATCCTCCAAACCAAAACCAAGACCAAGGATTCTCCACCCTCTCCTCTCATCATCTTTCCCCTTTTATATCTCTTCCTCCCATCCACCTCAACCACCTATCATTAATGTCATGACTACCCCCTCATACTTTCATTTAGTATCCTTGACTTTTCTTACCATATCTCATTCAAAGTAGATTTGAGAAGATATTTTGGGAATAAAATATGGAAATTTTATTTAGAATTAAATTGGAGAAGACCATATCTTCTCCCAAGTAGATTTGAGAAAAAACCTTGGGATATGGATACTTAATTTGGAAATTAATTAGAGAAGACCATATCTTTTCAAAACCAGATTTGAAAAGAAACCTTGGGATATGGATATTTAATTTGGAAATTAATTGGGAGGAGACCATATCCTATCCAAAATGAAATTTGAAAAGACAAGTTGGGAATTGAATAATAACAATAATAAAATTTATATCAGTAAAATAAAATTACAGTTTCACAAATGTAGGTATATACCAATATTTCTTGATAATTATAAGTCAATATTTTCAGGTAAATTAAACACTAATAAAAATTTGCATGATAAGATTAAGTAGGGCATTACATACACCCCTCCTTCAGAAAACTTCGTCTCGAAGTTAGAGTGAAAAAGATACAAGGAGTTCGAAAGAAGTTTGACAATAAGGCATAACAAAATAGAGAGAGAGTTATAGTAGTAAAATTAAGTAAGTCAAACAATGATACCACTTCCCATCAAGAGTCTCCAACTAATCTATATCCTCCTATCCTTCCTAACCTACTTCCGCTCCCACCCTATCCATCCTCTGCTACTATATACTATGGCATCGACTATACCAATCTAACCACTGATAAAACCAATATGGCAGAAGCGTCGACTATATCGACCTAACTTCCCCAGTAGGCAACTGGAAATCATCATCACACGTTTAGGGGAGTGTTTCCATCATTTCCCTCCCACGATTCCAGGTTTGGAGGTTACATGGTGGGAAATACCTCCACCCCTCCTCACAACTAGGGTCAACACCCTAATATGGACCACACTACAGTGCTGGTTGGATACTTGTCATCGAATAATCCAGTTAGGTAGTCTTTTCACCTGCCATTTACATTTTACCTATGTCATAAGAGTGCATATCAAGTAGATAGAAATGTAATAGAACAATGTACATCATACCTTTCCTTATTAGATGTCTCGACCTTCCCAATGGAAGAGTATATCTTGGTTATTATATAGTTCTTTCCAATTTTCAGGTTAGTTCTCATTCATGCATATATATAACAACAAAATATATATAAATAAGTGATATTAAACATCATGTTATTAAGTCTAGTATCCACGTGTCAATTTTGTAGTTCATACTGGAAATACATCTTACATTAGATAAATCATAATTTCACTAAGTCATTCATTAGATAAATCATATCCACTTAAGCCATACATGAAACAACAATAACTCTGATAAGTCATGCACTAGATAAATCATAACCAAGTAAGTCATACATTAGGTCATACATCAAACATTTCCATCATCAATACCTAATTCATCTAATGATTGATATATGTAATTTCACTTGTCCAACTAAATGCATCAATATTACATAGCATTCATAAATAAATAACATGGAACTGCAAATAGAGCCTTAGCATAGGTAGCTATCTAAGTCAAAATGGGCATCACAGATGCTCAAAAAGTGAGGGGTAGTCACGACGTATAGTCTCTGCATCCTCCCAGGTAGCAGATCCTGGGCTATACTTGTCTCATTGGACCTTAACCTGGTCCACCATGCGACGTCTGAGCTGTCAAACCCTACGGTCCAATATGCGTAATGGTTCGACCATTATGGTTCCCATGTCTGAGACCTGCAATTCCCTCCAATCCAATTTGTGAGATTCATCAGAAACATAATGTCGTAAAATAGATACATGAAAAACATCATGAGTTTTATGCAAATGGGGTGGCAGTACAAGACAATAGGCAACTGGTCCAATCTTCTCCTTGATCCTAAAAGGTCCTATAAACTGAGGTGACAACTTCGTCCCTTTCCCAAACCAAATGGTGCTTTTGTTGGGTCGGATACGAATAAAAACTTATTCTCCTACTTCATAACTTCGATCAGTCTATGTGAATCAGCATAACTCTTCTGTCTATCTTGTGCTTCCTTTAACCTTTGTCGAATCTGTCTTACTTGTTCTTCCATTTCTTGAACTAATTCCGACCCAACTATTACTCGGTCCTCCAACTTTTCCCAACTCAATGGCGTCCTACATGGCCTCCCATATAGAGCTTGATAAGGAGGCATCCCGATTGAACTGTGGTAACTGTTATTATAGGAAAACTCTACCAATGGTAAGTACCTTTCCCACTGAGTCTGATTATCCATGACATACATTCTAAGCATGTCTTCCATAACCTGATTTACTCTTTCAATATGCCCATATGTTTCTGGATGATATGCAGTGCTCAGGTTTAACTGAGTCCCTAGTGTTGACTGCAAACTTGTCCAAAACCTAGATGTAAATCAAGAGTCTCTATCAGAAATGATCTTTGTGGGTAACCCATGTAGTCGAATAACTTCACTTATAAAAACTCGTGCCACATCAGTAACATTGTAAGTAAGATAATTATCACATATTTTGACATATTCTTTGGCATCAATATTACAGATAAGACAGATTCGACAAAGGTTAAAGGAAGCACAAGATAGATAGAAGAGTTATGATGATTCTAGCGCCACTATTGCCACCGCCAAGATCCAGAAGAATGAGCCCAAAGATCCAGAGGAGGGGGAGCGTCTTTTCCACTCACAGATGTGGGTGAAGAGTTCACCGCTGCATTTCATTATTGACAGTGGCAACCAAAAGAACCTCATTTCAATAGAGGTCATGAAGCAGTTGGGACTACATACCATACCACAGCTGCAACCATATAGCATCAGATGGCTTCACCAAGGACGAGATCTCCGAGTTCACCAGCAGTGTCGCCTTCCATACAGCATAAAACCCTTCACAGACGAGGTATTGTGTGATGTTGCACCTCTAGATGTTTGTGATGTATTATTAGGCCAGCGATACTTGTGGAGGCGACATGTTGTGTATGATTCAAGGCCTCGCCCTGTCATTATTTCTTTGTGTAATTCATTATACAGGATACCGGAGGTAGCCCCACCTACCGCCACCTCTTTGATCAATGGGAAGAAATGCAGCAAGCTCATCTCCCAGATGAAGAAATTCATTTTTTGTTTGGTTCACTCCCAAAGTAAGGGGAAGATCGTCGCCACATCCATGACCCCCGCAAAGGGTTCCTCCACGTAGTAGCAGCAACAGATGGATAAAGTCATGAAAGAATACAGTAACAACTTCTCCTCATCCACAGGCATACCACACAAGTTTTAGGTGGGCAACAAAGTCTGGTTGCATCGGCAGAAAGAACGCCTTACTAGAACCCATAGAAGCTCAGACCATTCCGACATGGTCCTTACACCAACCAAGGTTGTGAGAAACAATGCTTTGGAGCACATCATTCTCTCATTCCTTCTCCTGCACCAAGTGTTCAATGTGTATTTCCCTCGACCATGCTTCCCACCATTACTGGACACATCCGAGATTGCAAAACAACTCACCAGGGACCAAGTTCAACAGATGGAGGAACTCAACGCATTTGGGACCATTGCTTCCTAAGGGGGGAGGAATGATCCAGGTGGATGTTGGTGGCCACCACCTATCCCACTTGGACCCCCACAACTGTCTCTTTCAGTTTTTCAATTTCCGTAATTGTAGCACAATTTACTATTTTTAGCAATTTTTCGGGTCGTGAACTTCTGGAGACGTTTTGAGGCCCTAAACGACGTTTTTTGGGAAATAATTTACCCAAAGTTGTAGTTCTCGGATAGATATTTCTAACGAGATATTTTTCACGTCAAACAAAGATCGTATGCCAAAGTTACGACCTTGGGAAGTTGATGTACCAATTTACCTGAAACGTGGCCCACAATTTGGCATTTCATCTCCTAGGGTTAGGTTTTTGGATGTTTAGGGTTTTCCATTGTTTCTCAACAATAAATAGGCCTTCGAGCCTCATTGTAACATAGTTCAGAGGCATGTAGCCGCCACATCTCTTCTCAGAGATAAGCTACCATCACCCTAGCTAGTTTATTTTCATTTCTATTTGTAAGCATATTTCAGTATTTTACAGTAATGAAATGAAGTATTATTTCTGCTACATCTCTATATGTATGGTTATATCTGTAATTTTTTGCGTTCCTGTTTAAATCCGAATCAGTGGTATCAGAGCAGTCTGGTCTTTCTCTGTTTTTCTTTGCATGTCCCCAACGAGGTCGGGATATAAGGAGTTAGGGCTTGAACTGGTTGAACCTTTGCAAGACCAGCCTCTCAAATCCTAATGACCTCCCATGGAAAATGAAAAGAAAGATGAGGGGGCAGGAGATCCTATCAAAATCTTGCTCGAAGAGGCCCTCGAGCAACAAAGGAACGCGATGATGGACAACTTTGCCGAGATCCTTCAGTGGCTACCCAGGGGCAACACATATACTTCTAGCAGCTACTCTGGAAGCGCCACACCCTTTAAGGTACAATTTAACTTTGACATTCCCATATTTGAGGGTCAGATAGATGCAGATGTCATAGATAAATGGTTAAATCTGCTAGAAGGGTATTTTTCTGTTCATGATTTTTCCAGTCAGGAAAAGATTATTTTTGCTCTTCTCAAAGCAGCCCTCCACATCAAGGAATGGTGGGAAACCTACTGCGAGCAGAAGGATGAAAGTACGGGCTCACTACTTTTAGTCGCACCCACTTGGAATTCATTCCGGGATGCCATTAAGGAGCAGTAATACCTTGTTAAAAGCTATGAGGACAAATACATAACGTGGACCACGCTGCGGGAGGGAAGGGACCAAGATGTGCCAGAGTCCACAAACATTTTCCATACCCTTCGCACACAGTTGGGTATCAAGGACTCTGAGCTACATTTGGTACTCAAATACCACGACTCCCTACACAGATACATCTAGGAAGAGATGGATTTCCTAAACATCTCCTCGCTCGACACGACATACCCATACGCTGTCAAAATCGAGTAGAAGTTCAAATAAAAGAAGTGAGACTTTGGATCTGCGAATCCGAAGCAAGGGAAAGGCTTCCCCAAATTGTAGAACCAAGGACAAAGACAAGACGGGGCAACCCAAGACAACCCGTCGAAGCCACAAGAAAAGAACAACACCACGAAGTCGAAGAAGGACACAGGAAAGTGGTGTGAGTTCCATAAGAGCCCCACACACAACACAAGTGAGTGTCGGACCAAGCAATCGCTGGTGGCCGAGAAGGCTTCTGAATCAGATGCATGTTCTGACCCTGAGTCAGAACCTAACAAAGGGAATGACAAAGGGAAGTAGATCATTGATGCGAAGCCCAACGCCACTGTTGCCACTGCCAAGATCCAGAAGAATGAGCCCGAAGATCCAGAGGAGGGGGAGTGTCTTTTCCACTCACTAATGTGGGTGAAGGGTTTGTCGTTGCAATTCATTGTCGATAGTGGCAACCAAAAGAACCTCATTTCAGTAGAGGTCGTGAAGAGGTTGGGACTACAGACCATACCACACCCACAACCATATAGCATCGAATGGCTTCACCAAGGATGAGATCTCTGAGTTTGCCAGTAGTGTCGCCTTCCCTATAGCATCAAACCCTTCACAAACGAGGTATTGTGTGATGTTACACCTTTGGATGTTTGTGATGTATTATTAGGCCAGCCATACTTGTGGAGGAAACATGCTGTGTATGAGTCAAGGCTTCGTGTTGTCACTATTTCTTTGTGTAATTCATTATACAGGATACCAGAGGTAGCCCCACCTATCGCCACCTCTTTGATCACTGCTAATAAATGCAACAAGCTCATCTCCTAGACGAGGAAATTCATTTTCTGTCTGGTTTTCTCCTAAAGTAAATGGAAGATCATCGCCACATCCATGACCCTCGCGAAGGGTTCCTCCACGCAACAACAGCAGCAAATGGATACGGTCATGAAAGAACACAAGAACAACTTCTCCTCACCCACAGGGGTACCACACAAGTTTCAGGTGGGCAACAAATTCTGGTTGCATCGACATAAAGAACGCCTTACCAGAACCCATTAGAATCTCAGACCATTCCGACATGGTCCTTACACCATTACCAAGGCTGTGGGAAACAACGCTTTGGAGCACAACATTCCCTCATTCCTTCACCTACACCATGTGTTCAATGTGTACCACCCTCGACTATGCTTCCCACCATTACTGGACACATCCAAGATTGCAGAACAGCTCACCAGGGACCAAGTTCAACAGATGGAGGAACTCAACGCAATGGGGACCATTGCTTCCTAAGGGGGGAGGAATGATCTAGGTGGATGTTGGTGGCCACCACCTATCCTACTTGGACCCCCACAACTATCTCTTTCAGTTTTTTAGTTTCTGTAATTGTAGCACAATTTACTATTTTTAGTAGTTTTTTGGGTTGTGAACTTCCTGAGCCTTTTTGAGGCACTAAACGACGTTTTTTGGGAAATCTAGGAGCAACATGGGACTATGGACAGATGTTTCTCTTCCCAAAGTTGTAGTTCTCGGATAGATATTTCTAACAAGATATTGTGCGCGTCAAACAGAGATCGTATGCCAAAGTTACGACCCCGGGAAGTTAATGTACCAATTTACCCAAAACGGGGCCCACAATTTGGCGTTTCATCTCCTAAGGTTAGGTTTTTGGATGTTTAGGGTTTTCCATTGTTTCTCAACAATAAATAGGCCTTCGAGCCTCATTGTAACATAGTTCAGAGGCATGTAGTCGCCATATCTCTTCTCAGAGATAAGCTATCATCGCCCTAGCTAGTTTATTTCCATTTCTGTTTGTAAGCATATTTCAGTCTTTTACAGTAATGAAACGAAGTATTATTTCTTTTGCATCTATGTATGTATGGTTATATCTGTAATTTGTTGCTTTCCTGTTTAAATCCGGATCATAACTCAACCCACAAATTTATCCAGGTTTTTAGAGCATTTGTCCAACCAGGGCTTCCAGGACTAGTAACTCAACCCACCAAGGGATTTTGGAGCGTTTGTCCAAACAAGGCTTCTAGGACTAGTAACTCAACCCAAGCTATTATAGGGTTTCTAGAGTGTTTGTCCAACTAGGGCTTCCAGGAACTAGGAACTCAACCCATTCTAAAGGAAACATGAGAATCAACTAGAAAAACAAAGAAATGAACCCACAACACCATAGTTATCCAGGAAATGGAAAGGCTAGGCAAATCCACTGTCAATCCAGGCAATCCTCCATGCTAATGACATATGATGACCAATAGACCACATGCATATTCCATGCATGCCAAAACTAGTGAGGAAAACATACATGCAACTCGGTACTTGCAAGCAACACCCGTTGTAGCTGCTTATCCCAATGTCCTCTTGCACTTTCCTTCTCTTCATTTACCTTCTTGCTCCAAAACTCCAAGTATGCCACACTCTCCAAGAGTGCTCCAAGGAAGATCTAAGTGTCCAAGAGTATGGGAGGGAGAGAATAGAGAGAGAGCTCCAAAACTGAATTGACAAAAGTCTGTCAACTGATCCTCCAAAGCCTTTTTATTAATGAGGCCTCCATTTTCTTCATTTTCCACAATTTTCCTTCATTTTTCTCCTCAGATGCAACTTGTGACCTTTCACATCCCCTTTCTCCTAATTTCCATTATTTTCATAAATAAATGTGCCAAAATTCCACTTTTCCTTTCCAAAGCCTTTGCCATTGATTTTTACAATTTCCTTAGCCATTAATTAATCACCAGTGATCCCCATCACTATGCTTTTTCCAAACATTCATCTTGGAATAAGTGTCCCATCAACACTGGTTATTATTTTTCCTTTATTAACCTTTATTACATGGAATTTTTACCAGGGTTGTTACATAAGCCTCCCCCTTAAGGGGACACCGTCCTTGGTGTTCAACAAAACCTACAACCAACAAGGCTACTGTAAGCAAAACATACTTCCCATGGAGCTTTATAACCTAACTCGTTGCAATGATCATCTTGCTGAGAAACAAATCATCATGACAACATAGCAAGTATAACATCATAAGGACATGACACCCATAAATTTTCTAACTCCATACATTTTTATGCGAGGTTATCGAGGGATGTTACACTAACAATATTTGGCACGTCACATATCTCCTCATGGTTGAGGAGATATGATTCTTTAAAGTGATGTTGTTGAAGAAAATGTAACTAGGTTAGGTTTTCATTATGACTTGTAATTATAATATTATGTAAAAGAAAAATTATTATTCCTTGCATCATGGGTTTCATGAGCAAGACGTGTTTACCATAGGTCAAAGACTTCTTCTTGATGTCTTTAGGATTTTATGTCTCATCATAAGTATTATAAAATTCATAAGGTCAAAATATTACGCTCCAAGAACAAGTTTCACTATCCTCGTGCAAGTCGGCTCTACGAAAAGACAGTGATCTCCTTGATGATATGTCGGCCTACCTTTAAGGCACTCATGTCGGCCTAATGTATCATAGATGATCTATATATATAAGGAGTGACATTGAGTTAATGAACAAGTCTTCAGATCATTCATCATAGTCAACGAAGATTGTATGCATACACAGTGATATCTCGGTGAAGTGATCAAGGGTAATATCAAGCTCTCGGAAGTCTATACGTCGTGATAGCTCTCGGTGGTGGTGTATATATATACACTGATTGCGTTCAACTCTCGGTGGTGGTGTATATATATACAGTGACTGCATTCAACTCTACATGGTGGCCTACCTTATCTTTATCATAACCAACGAAGAGCATGAAGGACTATCTCAAGAAAATAACATAAATGAAGAACGGTGGCAATCGAGAAAGGAGTCGAGGACTGTGACTGGACAACGAAGACATAAGGAGACCAAGAAGGAGTACAATGATATCAAGTCTATAGACTGTGGATTGTGGTCCAAATAGTGCAAAGGATAGTGACAAACATCCAGGAGGTAATTTGGTGTCAATTTTTTCAAGGGTCTTGGTTTTCAACATCTAAATATCTACAAGAAGAGATTCAAGGGTTTTACTCTCAAGAGGATAGGTTTTTCCCTAGCTTGGAGCCAACATTTTGTGTACGTGTACTTTATTGTTTTTCTTGTTTTGATAATTGTTTGGTGATTAAAGAACAAGCAAACATAAAAAGTTAACTCAAGAAAAATAAAATACATCACAAGTAGTTGTCAATGATGAAAGAATCATTAATAACTTGCCCTAGATTCTTCAATAGATGCCCCAAAAGTAATATCAAGGTACCCCAAAATGAGATACATATAACAACTTGATGGTTGATAAATTGTGGGCTTGAAGATTAATTAAGATTGGCATTAATGCTCAATGAAATTTATGTTGACCAAATTGACCTCAAAACGAAGATGCTATTCTTGGAAGTAGGCATCATTGTGAAAGATCAAGGTCAGAAGAATTTATCTTTTCTTAAATGTCAATTCGACCTTCAAATATAGTTTGAATTTATTGAGTTTATTAAGCATATGAAACAAAGGTGGTGCATGTTCATGGAACAAGTCGTCCCATTAATATTTTAAATTTATTCTTCAAATTATTGAGGTTGGCTTCATGTCTCTTTGGGCTAGTAGGCCCCTTTAGAAGCCCCCTCCCTCATCTATAAATAAGGGGTTCTATTGCCCTCCTAGGATCATCATTCTTACGCTCATTATTAGCAAATATTTTCAGAGATTTTTTAGGCCTGGGAAAAACAAATGTCAATGAAGGAGGCCAATTTGATTAAGGGTATTTTCTGGGCTTAAATATTTTATTTTTCTATGGGATATTCTAGGAAGATTGGTCATCCTTTGCAAGGTATTTTTCGTTGGATAGAGGTTAATTGTCTAAGGAAATTTCAACCCCTTTTTGTGGTTGGTATGAGCCACTACTTCGATCTCCCGAGGTAGGATAAATTTAGGTCTTCTGAGGAACTATTTCAGCTTCCTGATTCAAGAAAAATTTGGAGCTTATGAGGTCATTTTTGAGGTTGATCTCGCATGTCTGAGGCTCATTTCTGAGGCTGATCTTACATCATCTAACACTGATATGCGCTAGTTTCTAAAGTTGACCTAAGGTTACCTTGGACCTTGTTTAGTGGCATCATTGTGGTCTCTTCCATGGCTAGGCCTAGGCACAATATAATGGTGGTTTTTAGACTTATCAAAAGATATTTTGTAAATCAACCGGGACTAGTTTATCAAGGTTTGTTTTCTTGGTATTATTATGTCTTCTTGATATCGTATGCACTTCTATTGTAATTCTTGAAAGAAAAAATAGAATTTGAAAACAACTCACTTACCTGATCACCCTCTTGTTTACTTAGATACTCTATGGTTCTACTCAACACAATTACCTCTTTGTCTAGATGAATGGTTTCTCTTTCCATAAGTTCTAGGTGCTCTTTAGTTGCATCATAGTCCCCATTAGAGAGTAAAGTTTAATGACTTTCAAATTAAAATCTAGATTAAATATTTAAAAATCTTCAAATTAGTCTTTTCTTGGAATGAAAAGTCATTGTCATCAAGTAACAAGTCCTCGTTGACAAATTTTCCTTAAGAAAAGAAGCAATGTCATTGAGCAACAAGATGTCATCCACAATCTCTTGTCTTTCTTCTTATTGTCTCCCAATCTTTGAACAAATTGCGTTTAATACTATGAAAAAAAGAACTATTCATTCAATGGATCATTATGTGTCTTTATCCTTGCTTCTGTAGGGTGTATATATGTCATGCTAGGTTATGAATTTGTAGCATCTCATATTAACTCCATTAATGATTATTTTGTTGGTGACCTTGTAGAATTAAATTTGTGGCATCTCTCATAGCCGGTTTACTTGATTGGTTGTCCCATAGAATCTTCATCATGCTTTCCTAAGTGGTTGCATCCCTTCTGATTTGGTAACATCTTCCATGGTTGGCATGTAGTCATCTGCGGTTTTCCTTCAAAAACCCCTAAATTTATGCACCATTAATTTTTCAAACATAAGATAAGTAACTATTGGAACCGATTTTTAGGCATATAATTAAGAAGTCCATGGTTGAAGGAGGGGCAAACATTTCCCTTATCCTCAAGAAATAATGCAAACCTTACTAAAATTCCTTTACCTGATCATGCCTTTTTGTTGAAATATCTATGTTCTCCAATTTTGACCATCTTGTGTAAGGTTTATTGAGCCACCACTTGAATCCCTTACCATAGTAATATTTTCATCCTTGTAAAGATGGAGTTTGATTAAGAGGTTAAGGATAGAGGAACCCAAACTCATGTGACGGAGGTGCTAAATTTGAATCATGCAAAATTCCTTTTTATACACATTTTTTTATCACTATTTATCTCCCTTTCCCTCCCCCACCTAATCATAAAAGTTTACTTGTGCGACTCTTTTTTATGTTCATTATATTAGAATATTGGAATTATTAGTGAATTGACTAGCTTGAAGTTAATTAGGGTTTATAATTTTAAATTCATACTCTTTATTGAATGTCAAATTGGGAATGAGGAATATATTTCTTAGCTAAATATGTGCAGGTTCCAAAGGGATTTTTGTGATGGAGTTTGCATTGAGCATGTTACTCACTAGGATCAAGACCTAATTTCTTCTATTAGGAATTCTTCCTTCCTATTCTCATCTTTTCATTGTAAAGAATTTACTTTGGGAAATTATAATGATCGATTAAAAATTTGTTCTATTAATGATATCCCAACCCTCTCACTCTGGATTCATACTAGTGAAAAACTCTCTAATAAATTAGTGATTCCAATGGAGAATCATTTGAATTATTCCTCTTTCAGTTTGAATTTTAGCTTTTGACAAGCTTAACTTGTATAAACTTTTGATTTAGCTAGTATGTTTCTTTGTAACATTAGGAATAGGAAATTGGGTGTTATTTTAAACTTGATTTTTATTTTTTTCACTACTTTATTTATGATGTGATTTTGTTAACAATCATACATAATATGTAAGTTGTCCTTTAACACCCCATTCACACTTTGTTACATGCTCAAGTTATTGTTCTACATCCCATGCATGTTCCCTTTAAGAAGCAACATGTATTCTAGTAAGTAGTAAAATTTCTCAAGGTTGTCAAACTATAGACCTAGATTAAATTATTTCCTTTAGAATTTTGGAGTACTACCCTATGTTTTGAAACTTGTAATGGTTCAATTTCATTTTTTGGAACTTACAAAAATAAAAATAAAAATAAAAAAACAAAACAAACAAACAAACATATTTTTCTCCTTTTAAGCATATTGTTGACTTAATCATTGAAATTTATTTTCTTGGTTTACTATCCTTCTTAGACTACTTTGCAATCTCTTTGCATATTTAATTTTAAAGAGATAAAGTTTCATGGTGTTTCTTTCATATAGAATGGTTGGGTTTGTGCATGCATCTTGTAGTTTCTTTATCATTCCAATCTTCTTGAGTCTAAAACACTATTTCAGTTTCACTTTGTTACCTTCTTGAGTATTTAACAACCCCTAAAAGTAATGCTAATCTAGAAGGACTAGACTCATTATTATAGAAAAACTAATAGTAGTCTAGGTGTTAGGGCCTTGGCATAGGGTTAGGTGTTAGGGCCTTGGTCATTAAAACAAAACTAGGAATCGAGTAAAGAGTACTGAATTCTACTAGTAATAAATGGTACTTCCAATAAAGTTACTCTAGCACAATCATCAAGCACAAGGAATATTTTAGAAGCCACGTTTCACCATTGGGCTAATTTTTCCATTGTTTTCACAAAAATAGTTTGTCAATTTCCATACTCTTTTCCAAAAAAATATTGAGGTTCCATGAGTGGAGTTTCCCATTTTTGGTTTTATTTTGTGATCGTAAAGGAAAGGGAATCCGCTTCGGTAAAGGAGGTAGGGAATTTTAGAGGTAGGGGAAAGCCATGTAAATAATTGTATGAAATACTTTGAGAAATTATTAATACAAAGAAGCTATTCCTTGCCGAATTTTCATAGAAGAGACACATGTGTTCTTGGACTAGTTTCCATTTTACTAACTAGAATTGATTTATTTCATGTTTATCTATTAAATTAATTAGATTAATCTAAAAGATAAGTACACCATGATATGCATAAGGATTATTTCGATTATATAGATGTATGTAAAGGGGATCTGTGTGTGCACACTTTAGGATTTTCTTTTAACTAGACTAAATAGGTCAATAGATCAATAACATGTAGCTCAATTATTTTAATTAAATCTTTTTTTCTTGACAATATGTCACTATTATTTCATAAATTTGGAGTAATTTTTATTGTTCAAGTGATAGTTTGTTTTTAATTATAACTTTATTTCATTTTCAAAGGGAAATTGAGTTATGTTAGGATTTAATTTAATCGTCAAAACTTATTAAAAATGGTTTTCAGGCTATAAATATGGAGGATTCAACCATTCCAAAGAGGAGAGAGTTTAATTGGTTTTCTCTCTTGGGTTGGATATTGTTACTATTTGGTGGTACGTTTTCCCTTGTCAACATTATCTTAGAGCTTTATTATCTTGACAAGGGATATTTCACTTTGAGTGATTATTTTGAGGATTACTATAACTACCTCTTGCACCTTCACTACTTTTACTTGGGCCCTCATCATCCCATGTTAACGTTTGGAAGGCTCTTCCTTGAAATTTTCGTTAGTTGGACCATAGGACTTAATCACCTTGGGATGAATTTTTGAGGAGTGTGAAAGTAATTATTACCTTGGGTTTGCAAACCAATGCAAAACGTACCTCATCTTCTTGCATCTGCTGCAAGTACTCCTTTCCACTTAGCAAAAGGGTCTTTGGATCAGGTTTCTTTGATGTATCCTCTTCTTCTATTGGCAGTGATGTACGATTGACAACATCTTTGTTAAATTTCTATGTGTTCTTCTTTCTATCATGCATAGCTCCTCTGTCATAATGCCAAGGTCTACCCAACAATATATGACACACATCCATAGGAATCACATCGCACAGAATTTTGTCTCTGTATTTACCCAACTGCAACTCCACTTCACATTATTCATTCAGTACCAACTGATATCCCTTTTTGAAGCCATGACACCTTGTAAGGTGTTGGATGTTTCTTTGTGTTTAATTTCAACTTCTCCACCACTTCTGTGGAGACCAAATTATCTGTACTACCACTGTCTATTATCATCTGACAACACTTCCCTTGAACCTTACACACAGTCCTGAACAAGGTTTTCCTTTGCCTGGTTCAACAATTTCCTTAGTTGGTTTTAGCAAAATTTTGTTGAGTACCAAAGATTCCATTTTCTCTGGTACATTCTCTTTGTCTATTACCTTTGTTGCTTCCTCTTCAATTTTTGCAACAATTGCATTCCTCTGATTCGTTCCTATATTTTCTGGGCACTCATAAGCTCTGTGTCCCAGCTTGTTACATCTGTAACATCTAACTTCTCTTCCTCTACCTCTGCCTCCTCTTCCTTTGGAAAAACTCCCTCTGCCACTTGCATCACTTCCTGTGGTTGCATGCTGACTTGAGCTACTGCTAGATCCATCTCTAGGTGTTGTAGATCTTCCTCTACCACCTTGTCTTCGACTTCCTCGAAAAGTACCTCTATTTCTGACACACTGCTTCCTCATGAGTTTTTCTTCATCCTTCAGTACCATTTGATAAGCCTCTTCTACTGTTTTAGGGGACAACACACTTATCTCATATTGAATGTCCATTCTAAGACCATTCACGTATCTGACAACCTTCTCATCTGTATCATGGATTTGTCATGCTCTTATACTCACTTTGTAGAATTCCTCTGTGTATTCCTTTAATGTCATAGATCTCTGTCTAAGATTCTGCATCTGTTTAAATAATGTTTGCTGATAGTCGCTTGGTAAAATCTTACTTTTTAGTTTTGCCACCATCCTATTCCATCCCACCAAAGTGCTGCATGTCCTTTCAATTTTGTGACAACAAACTTCACCTTCTTTCATTCTTCTGTTTCTTCATAATTGAAGAATTTCTCCATGTCATTTATCCAGTCTATCAATTCCTCAGGGCTTAAGCTTCCTGTGTAGATTGAAACTTCAAGTCTAGGCTTGGATGTGGATCTCAATACTGACTTAAAGAATCTCATTTCAGGAGTTACATCTGCAGGTTCTTCTTTTGTAGCTTCAGCTTCAGGTTCACTGACATCCCCAGCATCTGCATCTCTTCCCATTTCCATTGCTTCCAATCTAGGTTGCATTTGTTGCATAACTTCCAACACTTCAGCATTTGCAACTAGTCATCCTCTTCTTCGACCACCACCTTTTCCTCCAACTCTGAAAGCCATGTTGGATTTCTTTTTCTGATCCTTGAAACCCTGTTCAGTGTCAGTAGGCTACTCTGATACCACAAATGGTGGCCTGGGTGCAGGTGTAATGGACAATCATTCAAATCCGGAAACGATTTCTGCAAGTTCAGGTGGAATTTCTTCTTGGACTTCCTTTGGAGTATCAGTGATCTACTTCCAAACTTGGCTTTTCTGCTAAATTAGCAGAACTGCTTCATTATAGCCGCAATGATAAGTGCTTTACAAGTCCTCTGAGCATCGCACATCGCAAATCACATTTTCTTAAGGCCAAGATTCATTCACTCATGAAATATTGCGATGCGAAACTAATCAACGATCATCTCACCGCAAATCGCATTTTCTTAAGGCCAAGGTTCATTCATTCATGAAATATTGCGATGCGAAACTAGTCGGCGACCCTCCACCATTTGATTAAGGCACACTTGATCCAATGGTCAGTAGCGGTATCGCACGGGAATCTTGCGTGATGTTTACCTGCCCTTACGGAGCCGATAAGGAATATAAGTCCTCGATCTATAAAAGTTATGGTTCGTTTGTGGAATTAAAGTCCGAGCACTTGATGACCCGATATTCGTTAGATAACAGAGGCCATCAAATCTTACATCTTGTGGGTTTTCAACTAGCACACGGGTTAAAAACAAGCCTAACCCCTGCAGTTGACCGTGACTTAAAAGTTTGAAATTGAGATCAACGGCTAAGAGTGAGTGCGGGGCTTCAACCACGATCAAGAAATTCGTACACTTCCACCCCCGCAGTTGCTGATCACCCAGATATTATACACGTCATTCTTCTTCCGCCAGATTTAGTTTTACTCTTTGTAAATCAAAGCTTAGCTAATTAAAACTCTGTGATTAAAAAACAGTCAATTTAATTTAATACACACGAAAGAGCGATTAAACACGATCACACCAGTTTATATAGAACTCTAAATTTTCAAGCCACACTAAAAATTCAATAATACTGTTATGAAACCAGCTCAAGAAAAGATAGAAAAGATAGATCAACGCCTTAGAATTCAGCCTCTTCGAGGGGGAAACCTCCTTTACATTACATAAATGAACAATTCTTGGATGATACAAATGACAAAACCTCATTTCTATATATAGGAGTCTAAGGAGTACCAATATAATCTAGCCGACCTAACAATAATAATATAAAGCCACAAAAATAACAATAGAGGGATTCTAAGGGGCACAGAAATAACAATATGGGGGTAATATGGGCACAACAATATAAATAAGGGGTATAACTACAATAGTAATGGGGTAATCACTAGTATTATAGGGACCCAACATGCCCCTCTCCTTCAAAAAAGTGTTGTCCTCAACGCTTGAGCAGTTCTGGATACTTCTGCATAAAATTCTCATCCTCCCATGTGGAATCTTCAGCGGATAAGTTCTTCCACTTGATAAGATACTCTGAAATTGATCGATTTCGTAGCTGTCGAGTTCTTGTTTCTGTGACTGCTTCCGGTTCCAATATAATTTTTCCTTCCTCGTCAAGTTCTGGCAATATTGTTTGAACTGGGAGCTTGTCGCCTATAACCTTCTTTAAACATGAAACAAGGAAAACTGGGTGCAATCGAGAAGCTGCAGGAAGCTCCAATTTGTATGCCATAGTACCAATCTTTTCCAACACCTTATATGGACCATAATACTTTGGTGATAATTTATTATCCTTCTTAGCTTGCTTTAGGGACATTTGCTTATATGGTTGTAGCCATAAGAACACCCAATCACCTACATCAAAACTTCTTTCACTGCGATGTTGATCTGCCTGTTGTTTCATTCTATTTTGTGCCAACACGAGGTTATCCTTTAAGAGTTGGAGGACTTGTTGTTGATGTTCGATGTGATGCTCCACTGCCTGAACCTTAGAATTTTCTCTTAAATATGATGTGATTGATGGTGGTTGATACCCATAAAGTGCCATAAATGGGGTCATTTTTGTTGATGTATGGAAGGAAGTGTTATACCACCATTCAGCCAGAGGCAACCATTTGACCCATTGTGTCTCTTTATCAGATACAAAGCAACGAATATATCCTTCCAAACATTTGTTTACTATCTCAGTTTTCCCATCAGATTGAGGATGATAAGATGAGCTATGAGCTAACTGAGTACCAAGACAAGAAAATAATTCTGTCCAAAAATTTCCAGTGAAAATGGGATCTCTGTCACTTACAATAATCTTTGGATTTCCATGTAGCTTTTGAACTGTTTCCATAAATGCAGTAGAAACTGTACTGGCTTTAAATGGATGTGATAATGCACAAAAGTGTGCATACTTGGTAAGTCTGTCAACTACCACCATGATGACACTCTTTCCCTCAGACTTGGGTAAACCTGTGATAAAATCCATTGAAACCTCCTCCCAACGTTGGCTTGGAATGGATAAAGGTTGTAATAGACCCGATGTCTTAATTGTTTCAACTTTATTTTGTTGGCAAACCAAACATTCCACCACAAACTTTTGAATATCTGATTTAAGGCCATCCCAAAAAAATTCCTTCTTAACCCTGTGGTAAGTTTTTAAAAATCCTGAGTGCCCTCCTAAGGGAGAAGTGTGCAATTCCATAAGAATCTTTTGTTTTAGCTGGGAATTCTTACAGAGGTATAAGCGATCTTTGTACCATAGCAAATCATTTTTCCAGCTAAATGTATCAGAAGTACTGGAATCTTGTTGTAGCTTTCGAATAAGTGCCCACACTTCTTCGTCATTCTTCCATTCCTCCTTTGCTTCGTTTATCCAATCTGGTTGGATAATAGAAATGGCACACAACAATGCTTCCATATCCTCATCCTTTCTTGAGAGTGCATCTGCCACCACATTTTGCTTCCCTTTTTTGTAGATGATTTCAAAGTCATAACCCAACATCTTTGTGACCCACTTTTGTTGCTCTTCAGAGGATAATCTTTGTTCTAAAAAGTATTTAAGGCTATCATGATCTGTTTTTACCTTGAAGTGTCTTCCCATTAGGTAGGGTCGCCATTTCTTAAGTGCATGGAGTATTGCCAACATTTCCTTCTCATAAATAGCTTTGCTTAAAAACTTTCCCTTGATTGGACGACTTTCAAAAGCAATGGGTCTTTCATCTTGCATTAGAACAACACCAATTCCATTTCCTGAAGCATCACATTCCACAATAAAGGTTTTTGTGAAGTCTGGTGTAGCTAAGACCGGTGCTTGGCACATTGCCTCTTTAAGATGTTTAAAGGCCTTTGTTGCTTCCAGAGTCCATGAAAATGAATCTTTCTTCAATAATGTTGTTAGAGGTGCTGCTATTCTCCCATAATTCTTAACGAACTTGCGATAATACCCTGTCAACCTAAGAAATCCTCGCAGATGCTTTATGGATGTGGGGATTTTCCATTCCTTAATGGCTTTAATTTTGCTAGGGTCTACCTTAACTCCTTCATGAGATACAATATGACCCAAATATTCCACCTCCTGGACTCCAAAGAAACATTTGGATCTTTTTGCATATAATTGTTTCTCCTCCAATAGTTGTAGCACCTTGTCAACATGTTCAACATGATCCTTCCAAGACTTGCTGTAGATTAGTATATCATCAAAAAATACAACACAAATTTTCTAAGGAATGGTTTGAAAATTGAATTCATCAAACCTTGAAATGTTGAAGGTGCATTGGTAAGGCCAAAAGGCATGACCAAAAATTCATAATGACCCTCATGAGTTCTAAATGCCGTTTTCGGAATGTCTTCAATCTTCATTCTGATTTGATGATATCCCGAACGAAGATCCAACTTGGTGAAGTAAATTGATCCATGCAATTCATCCAGTAATTCATCAATGACAGGAATGGGGAACTTATCTTTAATAGTGAGCTTGTTGAGCTCCCTATAATCTGGACACATGCACCATGATCCATCCTTCTTGTGCACCAATACTACTGGAGCTGAGAAAGAACTTTGACTCGGTTGAATTATACCAGCCTCTAGCATTTCTGCAACCATACGTTCAATTTCACTTTTTTGGACATATGGATATCTGTACGGCCTGATGTTTGGAGGAACACTTCCTGGAATCAAATGAATAACATGATCATGATCACGCATAGGTGAGAGACCTTTGGGAGTCTCAAATACCTTGGAATGATTGTCCAAGACTTTTTGGAGATTTGGAGAAATAGATGATTCCAATGTGGAAACATCTAGCGAACATAATTGTGCAATTACACCTCTTTGCTCCTTTTTTAGAAGCTTTGTCATGCCATTAGAGCTGATTATCTTTCCTGGTTTCCCTGCAATACCCCTTAATTCAACTTCCTTTCCTTCCACAGAAAATTTCATGAAAAGTTCTTGAAAATTAAAAGCTATTGTACCCAAGGATTGTAGCCATTGGACTCCTAGTACAACATCAGCACCTCCCATTGGAATGGAAAGCATTGGGCTAGTCAATACATATTCTCCCATGGATAGCTTGATATTATGGCACTTTCCAGAACAATTTATTGTTCCTCCATTTGCAATCATCACTTGACACTCTGGTGCTGGATATAGGAAGCAATTCAATTCTTTTGCTACCCTACAATGAATAAAATTGTGGGTGCTTCCTGAATCAATCAACACTATTACCTTTTTCTTCTTGATTTGTCCTTCTATCTTGATGGTTTGAGGAGTGGTAATTCCGGCCAATGCATTACAAGATATGGTCGGATTTATTTGTTCTTCATCTAGGCTTTGTTCCTGGAATATATCCTCTTCTTTTGACCTTTCTTGCTCCTTTTCTTCTTCCTCTTCACAATCTATGTAGAATAATTTCTTCTCAGCACACTTATGACCTTTTGTGTATTTGCTATCACAATTGTAACAAAGCCCTTTTGCTCTTTTTTCTTCCAATTGTTGTGGTGTCAACCTTGTAGGTTGTGGAAGACTATGGGCAACAACACTTCCGTCTTTATAGTTGTGAATGGTATGCTTCCTAGTTGCCATAATTTTGCTTTCCATTTTTCTTGCTAACCTGAATGCCTTCTCTAATGAATCAGGTTCCCAAAGGCGCACATCATGTTGGATATTATCCTTTAAAGACCCTATGAACACATCAATCCTATGCTCCTCTGGAATATCTTTTACCCTTATGTTCAATTTTTGGAACTCCTCAATGTGCTCCATTATTGAACCCTTTTGTTTGAGACTTATCAATTGGCTAAAAAAAGTGTTGCTTTTTGTATCCTCATAATGTGCTATCAATTCTTCCGTAAAAATTGCCCAAGTGATAAATTGTTTACGAGAGCAAAGCCATTGATACCATACAAATTGATTTGGTTCCAAATATAAAGTTGCCATACGTACCTTTTGTGTGTTTTGCACATTATTGAGATCGAAGAACTGCTCCATCTGTAATATCCATGTGGCGGGATCCTTGCCATCAAACTTCCTCATATCGATTTTTGGAATATGGTGGGTCTTCGATCCAACATTAGAATCTATGGAATCATGATTAACATTTCTTTTGTTCACATCATGAGTCTCCTTTACAACCTTTTCACCATTAGTAAGTATTTCTTGTAGAAAATTTGTCAAATCTGTCTTCAAATCTGCCATGTCTATCCTCAAATCTGTCCTCAAATCTGCCTTCAGATCATCCATCTTAGCTTCCATGCCCTTAATCTTAGATTCCACGCCATTTATCTTAGATTCCACGCCATTTATCTTAGTATCTGTTAGCTTTTGTGAGCGTGACATTTGTTGCACTTGTTCTTGTAATTTTGATATATCATGTAGCATTTCTTCCTCTTCTTCATGAGTCATGCTAGAGCTTTCAGGTTCCTTACTAGGTGTTTGCATTTTCTTTCCTCGGGGCATCAGTTACCGATAATAATGCTTTACTATGCCCTTTGAATTCCTTCAAACCAAGCTTATGCAAAAATTTAAAAAAACACTACACACCTTTTTTTTACTTTGTAGAAGCCTAATATTGAATCTGATGTATCTCTGTAATTTCGAATCATCCAGTTCTGAAACTGTGACCTGTAGTGGCCTTCTATGTCCTCTTTCCAATGCCACTAGTCTGATCCAAATTGGATTCTCCAAGAAAGAGTTATGCACAATCTCCCGCAGTGACCTGATTATAGACTAGTTCAGTAGAGCGAACTTGTATGAAGTGCCACGTGTCACTGTTCCAACCTTTGACTCTGAAAAATATATACAAGAAAACTACAGTCCGTCCTCTTTCTGTACCTTCTTACGAAATTTCAATCCGATGCTCAGAAAGAAAGTTATGACGATTTTCCCCAGGTCACCTGTTTTGAATGTAATTCAGGAGTCTGCAAAAAGACCAACTTCCTCAGATCATATCTCCAAAAATATCGCGCGAAATGCTTTGAAATTCGGACCCAAGGTTCAGCGCGATGTCTTCTCAAATGGGTTTTTTTTGCGACTTCTGAAACGTCACAGAAAAAAAATTTATAGCGAAAATGCCACGATGACCTGTTTGGAGCAGCGAAACCCTAGAATCCAAAGCTCTGATACCAAATGTTATGAAACCAGCTCAAGAAAAGATAGAAAAGATAGATCAACGCCTTAGAATTCAGCCTCTTCGAGGGGGCAACCTCCTTTAAATTACATAAATGAACAATTCTTGGATGATACAAATGACAAAACCTCATTTCTATATATAGGAGTCTAAGGAGTACCAATATAATCCAGCCGATCTAACAATAATAATATAAAGCCACAAAAATAACAATAGAGGGATTCTAAGGGGCACAGAAATAACAATATGGGGGTAATATGGGCACAACAATATAAATAAGGGGTATAACTACAATAGTAATGGGGTAATCACTAGTATTATAGGGACCCAACAAATACACAGAGATACTTCGGAGGGGTACAACACCTCGAGGATTGACCAATTATACACTAAAAATACACAGAGATATAATTTCTGTAACTTAATCTTATATGGCCAAAACAAACCAAATCAGTGAAAATCCCCTTACAATCATTCAGAGCTTACATAAATACCATTTCATTCTAACAATCAGATACTTAATCACTGGATCGAGTCTGCCTAATCTTAAATAATATTTAATCTGGTTGATATTCTCCTCAAGAATCTCAACTGAATTTAAATTGCATGAATTAATTACAAAATCATTCAATCCCTAAATCCTAGCTCAAATTCTATCTAGAAAACTTGTAAATTAATAGCTAAAGTATCCCACTCCTTTACTTGTAATTTTTTTATTTGTATTTTTAGAATAAATTCGAAGTCTTTTGTCTTCAAACCTCATTCCTCTGCATCCCTTGTCCCTATTTATTTTCAAAGAAAATTAACAGAAAAGATAAAATTTGTATATCGTCCTAATCTGTAGAATAAGGGTTTTAGGATAATCCTTTTGCATTACTATTTAATTAAAACATGACTTGTGCTAAAGATTTTTAAATTAACCTTAAATGTATGCGCTGGCAGGAGAGAATTTAACCTTTTATAAAATAAACTATTTAATTAAAGCATGACTTGAGCTAAAGATTTTTAAATTAACCTTAAATGTATGCGCTGGCAGGAGAGAATTTAACCTTTTTATAAAATATAAATAAATATGTTAAACCTCTGGAGGAAAAGAATTAAGATATTAGCCCTGCTCTGGATTGAATTCCACGTGCAGGCAGGTTCATGGGTTGATGTCCGCCCTCCCTTTTGACTGTGACGCGCAGTGCATTCGTTGGCTTCCAGAAACATGACGTTGGATGACTGGATCAGAAAAGAATATTCTCCAGCAACACTGAGTTGACACGGTACTGCTTTACTGGTGAATTTTAAATATTAAATAAATTTTGTTTACATCTCAAGGCAAAGTCAGCTAATGCCTCAATCAACCGCATAATAATTTTCATTTTTCTGTTTATTTTAGATTTTTGGAATATTAAATTTTAGTTTTATTTTAGATTTTTGGAATATTTTAAAATCTGAGAAATAAAAAATAAAATTATTGTAATTAGTTTAATGAGTATTTTTTTCTATGGTTCATATTCTGGATTAGAGTTATATTTATAAAAAGGGAAATTAAATATTTATTCTTGTTGTGGATAAATTTCAAAATAAAATTAAAAAATGGAATTGGAGACTGAGGAATTGTCTGTATGGTCAAAAGTGGCTGGAATTCGTGCAAAAAAAATTCAAAAATTCTTGTAGAGGCGTGTTTGAATCGTGTTTTTGAAGCTGGAAATGGATTCAGCACCACCAAAAACTTCTAGGACACCAAAAATTTTGAAGTTTAACAACTATAACTTGGATTTACAAAAATCTTTGCCGATTTTTTTCGAAATATAACCGAAATAACCAGAATTTCCATAACTTTCCAGACAACTCCTCCACCCTGTTAAACTACCACTAAAAATATTCATATTCTTTTCATTAAACACTTATTTCTCATTTCAAAATATTTCCAAAATTTAAAATCAAATAAAATTTAAACCAGAAAATTCAAAAAGACATCAGGAGAATGTGAGTTGGACTCACATTTACAACTCATCATTCTTATCCATTCTTCCAGAATTGCACCGTCGGCTTTTTGAGGCCGTTTAATCTTTCCCCGACTAACCGGGGGCGGTAACTGGTTTTCTAAACTCTCAGAGGCTTCTTGGCTGGTAAAGGTTGACCCACTTTCGTGTGCTTTCATGCTGCCCGAACAGCATACATGCCATATTTAAGTTCAGGTTTGGTGGTTTGTTGTAGGTAATAGCTGTTCCAATTTCTCACCCACTTTTGATATTCCTGTTTTCAGAAGTTACGGAGATTTTCTGGCACCTGGCAAGATTTTATTGCGACATCAAGAATAGAATATTAGGTTTGCTATCGATTTCGTATTCGTCAGATTTGGGGAAAAGGCCTAACACGCCTGCTATCAATTCATTTTCCTTAGGTTTTGCTGTGGCGAAGGAGCGGAATATTTGCACTGTGTTTGAAGGAGGAGAAGGGCTTGAGAGCACATTAATGGCGGAAGAGGAATTTGTGCGAAAACTTCCTCGGAGGATAATCCTGGTGCGGCATGGGGAAAGCGAGGGAAACCTGGACGATTCAATGTACACGCGCACTCCGGATCACCAGATCGGTTTGACACCCGAGGGGATGAAGCAGGCGGAAGAATGTGGGAGAAAGATTCGAAGAATAATAGAGCAGGGGAACGGAGAATCAGTCGCAGCACCAGATTGGAGGGTTTATTTCTATGTCTCCCCTTACCAGAGAACTCTGTGTACTCTGAAGGGAATCGGCAGGGCATTTCAAAGGGAGCACATTATTGGGGTGCGGGAAGAGGTTCGTCTCAGAGAACAGGACTTCGGCAATTTTCAAGAAGAGCAGCGGATGAAGATCATTAAGCAGACTAGAGCAAGATTCGGCCGCTTTTTCTACCGATTTCCAGAGGGCGAATCCGCTGCCGATGTCTTTGACCGTGTCTCAAGTAGGTAGAGCTAATTCGGATTTTGTGGGGCAAGATGTTCGAAATAAGATCATTTTGTTTATTTTCTATTAATTAGATTAAGCCGACTGAATATTCTTCTTTCACATCTGTAATTTACTGTGATTGATTCTGATTAAAAGTTTTGCAGGTATTCTTCTTTCACATCTGTAATTTACTGTCATTGATTCTTATTATTTTTTTTTGCAGGTTTTCTGGAATCTTTATGGAGAGACATCGACAATCACAGGATTAGGAACAACTGCGATAATGGCAGCAGTGAGCTAAACCTGATTATTGTGTCGCATGGATTGACATCCAGAGTATTTCTGATGAAATGGTTCAAGTGGACTACACATCAGTTCGAGCTTCTGAACAATCCCCAGAACTGTGACATAAGAGTAATGCAGCTTGGATCTGGCGGTGATTATAGTCTCGCTGTTCATCACAGTAAGGAGGAGCTTGATGAATGGGGACTGACGGCGGAGATGATTGCAGACCAGGAATCGCGAAAGAATGGCAACAGAGGGCAGTGGAATGGGCATTGTCCTTGGTTCTGTTCTCAATTCTTCGACCATTTTGCCTCTGATGATGTTAAAGAGGAGCAGGAATCCACATGCCCTAATAATGGCCCAGCCTGTTCATCTTCCTCCTCCAGGATCCTTGACAGCTGCAGCCCATAAAGGTTTGACAGCCTGAATTGGTCAAAGCCCACAACACATCTTTGTGACACACTTGCACATGGACAACTTTAGCTCTTTGCTTCTAGATGTTCATTCTAACATCAAGTTCTAACCAAGTTGAGGATAAGATTTGCATCACAAGTTACAGAAGATTTACAGATATGGCTTGATATGGATGATGATTTATATATTTTTCACTATAATGGAAAGTTGGAAAGTTAATGGTATATTTGTGTTTTATTGCGTCTAAGCATCGTGGAATTGATATGTCTAATTGCATTTATAGAAACTGTTTGGAATAAAAATTTGCTGTGAGGAATGATTTATACTTTTATATTTTTCCAATTTGGCAAAGATGTGATAATATAATTTTTATTGATGGAATTAAAATTTTTCCATTGATTTGATAAAGGGCATTTGAATGATTTATATTTTTATATTTTTTTAAATTTTGGAAAAGAGTTAATAATATAATTTTTATTGATGGATTTGATTAAGGGGATTTTAACTTAATCTAATAGTTTATTTAATTTTGAATCTCATATTTTACCTCATAGTACAGAACACAGAGCTATTAATTAAATTATTTCTCATAAAATTTTATAGAAAATTTGATGATAAAATTTTGGGTAAAATTTTATTTTATTTTTTTAAATAAATGTTGAGAAATGTCACAAAGAGTGAGAGGGGTTAAGTAGTGGTCACCTCGTACAATAATTGAAGTAATGTAGTCTATTACATGATAGCTTAGTTAAAAAAAGATCTACAAATTGGCCAAAACAAGAATGAAAATTCTAGTAAGATTATGACAAAATCTGGCAGAAATTATGAAAATTTGGATTACAACTATCAAACTTCGTGATTTTGGGTGTCCCAAGGGTTTTTGATGGTGCTGAATTTATTTCCACCATTCACACACTCCATTTTGTTTTTTTGAATTTTCTTTACTAGATTCCGGCAAGAAATCTACCATCTAGATGAATTTGTAAAGTCCATCGACAACACCTTACATGATATTAATGCAACACTAAGTGATTTACTGTCGCAAACTCTAGATGGTCTTTTCCTCCTAATGTTCTTACTCATGTCTGGTACCATCTTTAGTCCCTTTTTTTTTTTATTCTTGTTGACATTTTCAATCCTTTCATTATTTTTATCTTAAATGGCTTTTAAACCAAACCAATTTATTTAAATTTTATTTAATTTAAAAATAATAACAATAGTTAATTTAACAACTGAATTATGTTACCCTTGATCGGGGTGACGGACAAGGTAATGCGCCATAATGACAACATCAGATGAATGATGGAACAAAGACAGGTACGCATGAGAGCTCAGAGTTACGCGGTAAGGCACCGCCGTTTGGAAATGAAAGAGGGCAGAAGGAATGTTAGGACGGAGAGTGGGGGAAGGATGGTGATGCCGGCACGACAAGACAATAGGATGGTAGTATGCAGAAGTATAGAAGGAGTAGAGTAAAGAGGAAGGATAGAAGGCGAGGGAAGCGTGGAAGGAGCGAGACAAGGGAGACACATCCTACACCAGCAAACAAGGATCATGCTACCGGGTATGTAAATTGTTGTCCTCCTGTTATTATTTCCACCGTTGGTAGTATGCTGGGGGGGGATAAAAACAGAGGAAGGGAGGACGAACAGGGTCCTGTCAAGGGGAATAGGAAGAGTGATCAGTCTAGACCTCAGAACATGACAGAGCCTGAGCACCGGGACTGGAACCAGGGGAAGGGTAAAGAAATAAGCAATGACAAAAGGGGGAAGCAGGAGTATATACCATGTGAAAATAACATAGAGGAAATGAGGACGGAAAGTTGGGGTAAAGGCATCAGACATAGCAGCCGCTTAAAGGAAGCCAATGAGAAAAGCATAAGGAAAAGGGACTGTGAAGGAAATCTGATAGGGAACCCTTGTAAGCTGTTACTGCCTTCCCAGGAGGAGCACTTTGACAACACTAAAAGGCAGCTGGGATCATGGCTAAAGGCTTTACCATGATACAGAATAACCAAGATGGGGAAGGGCGAAGTCGAGTAGGGGAGTGGGCAGATATTAGAGTTGCAGATCAGAAAAATTTGCGCGAAGGAAAAGCAATGAGAAACATAGGGAGGGGCAGGGATAGTCCTCCGGGTGAAATGGATATAGGCAAGTGTACCCACGGACAACCTAACTCGGAGTGGATGGGCACTTGGACTGGTGAGGATTTATTTTAACACATTACTGCTCATCTTGTGAACATATAAAAGGCAGTAGGGAGATGACTTGAGCAAGTCAGTAGAGAAGGTCTCAATGGGCATGGCCTTAATTACAAGGGACTTGCTTGATTATAAGAAAGACCTTGAGACCATACAATTTCAGCTCTGCAGGCAAGACATAAGATTGGACCGTATTGAGCGCAACACCCCAGGGGTAATTAACAGGGGCCCTGTGCATGGGGGTTTAGCAGTGAACCTGGCAACGATGTAAAATGACCACGAAGATCAGGATGAGTAAAATTAGCCTCATTCTAATTTCAGATTAGCAGTGTGCTCTTTTTTAGCGGATAGTACCTGTTATATTTCTAAATGTCTATAGGAACAGTAGATAAAAACTCTATTTCTAATTGTATGGTTTACATAGCATGGCTAGAAAGACTACACACATACCAATTTTGGATGGCCTATGTTATTTTTAGGTGGTTCATAGCTTGGTTTCCCTTTGGGCAAGCTGTGGCCACCTATGTCATGTATGTGTTCTTAGTTTGCGGATTATAAATAGAAAAGGAACTACCTAAACTTACAAAAAAAAACCACTGAATTATGATAAGTTTTCCTAATAAATAGGGTTGTCTCTCTATTAGACTTTTTGAAGTTTATGGGCAAACTCTAACCAAAGAATTTGTAGTCAAATCTTGATTTGAGTTATTTAAATTGGTTTTTAACTGGATATATGATATCAGCACTTTGAAAAACCCCTAAAACACTTAGATTATGAAGAGTTCACCCCTCAAATTTTTGATTTGAGTGAATCCTTATCAAATTCTAACAAATTAAACCAGAAAACAAAAAACCCTTCCACAAAATCTAACAAATAACCCACACTTAAAAAAATAACCTCAAAATATATAAAAAAAACTCTTAAACCATGCATCGTCATTGCCCCTTTCATAATTACTAAAATTTTACTAGGTTATAATGATTTTAAAGACTTAAAACCATGCATCCTCATTGCCCCTTTTATAAATAGTAAAATTTTACTATGTTATAATGATTTTAAAGATGTAGACTGTCAAGTGGTAAAGACAGATGTTTAAAGCACCGTCAGTGTGGGGATGATGTTTTTGAAGAAATTATGGGAAAACTGTCGAGGTCGGTGACAAAACAATACCACATATGCTTTTAGAAAAATTCAAAGCGAAGCCAAAACCAATCGTGACTGCGATCTTTACGTAATTCAAACCAAAATTAATATATCAAAGTAAAAGCTTATAATATATTTGATGTTGAGTATTGATTTTTTTTCAATATTAAAGTATATGAAGACATGTTAAATATATGGTTATTTATCTTTATAGATGGCGTCTATAATATGAATTATGTTGATAAACATATAAATTCATTTACTTGATGTTAAGTATTGATTTTTTTCAATATTAATGCATATGAAAACATGATAAATATATGGAAATTCATGATAAATATATGGAAATGTAATTAGTTAAAAATTAAGTAATTTAATTGTTTTTTTTGTTTTTGTTTTTTTTTTTTTTTTAATTTCTTTTCCTCGTCTTCATATTTTTTTTTGTTCTTTTTCTTTTTAATTTATCTTATTTTATTTTCAATCTTTTTCAAAAAAAAATCCCCCCTAATTCCTTATCTTTTGAGAGAATGAGGACTGCTCCCTTTAGCTTGGCTTTTTTTTTGTTACTTATTCGTAAGAAATAATATTTTCATATACTTTCTCATGCTCTTGTTGCTAGTAAGCATATGACCAAGATATGTCTAACAAGTAATTGTGCCTCAAAAGGCCTTGGGATCATGACTTCTAAACTTCTCTTGAGAAAACATATCCTAAAGGATTGCATTAGCTCTATGTTTTATAACTTTGGAGCTAGTCAATCCATAATGGGCAATGTAAAAGTTCTAAGAAATAAAACATTTTCTTCTATTTTTTTTTTGTTAGTGATACATTTTTTTTCTATTTTTGAAATCATCTTTCTTAATATTAAATTATTGAGTACATGAAAAGGCAACACATGGATTTGTAATTTCGTAGATCCTCATCTAGGTATGTTGCTCATGTAAGATTGTTCCCAATGCTACTAAGGAAAAACAATGCTTCTTCTAACATTCTTGGAGCATTCTTTTAAAATAATTTGTAAATGGTTGCAAAGAAATTCTCACATATTTGTACATAACTTTTCTTGTATTTATTTTCCCACAAGATTTTGGCATTATTAACACATTGGACTACAATATCTTACAATATTATAGAACTATTTCATTCCCACAAAAGAATTATTGGAACATATAAGGTTCAATACATATGAAGCCATATAGAGTTAGGAAACTATTCAAAATTAGGCTTCTTAATACTTTGCAAAGCCTTTTGCATCGAATGAGAAAAATTGTTGCCCAATAAAATACAATCCCTCTAAACATCATAGTATAAATAACTAGAATTCATGCATTTGTGAAATGATCACTCTATAATTTAACCATCATAGTCCTATCATAAATATATGGATCTCTCAAATTAATAATTATTTAAACATCAACCCTTTTTACAAAGATATTTTGCCTTTTTACAAAGATATTTGACCTTCAATCCTCCAAAAACCAACTTTTTTAAATCAATATTTTTATGAAATTGGTGCACCCATATTGTGTTCATGTGTACCACATGACCAAATAGTCTATAATATTGTGGGAGGCCTACAATTTGAAAATGCATTGCACACTTCTTTTGATAATTGAAAATAATTATAATATTAATATCTATTTGTGGAGATGAGACCTTAAATCTGTATAAACATTATCATTTACATTTTATTGGAGGGGTTATAAACATTATCATCCACATTTCTATTGGAGGGGTTACTTAGAGGGATTAGAACAAGATAATCTTCTTTTTTGAATTTTTTTGAAAATATAGTCTCATCCAAGAAAGGGTCGAGACCTATTATTTGGTTTTATATTTTTAAACATCGGTTTCAGAGGCTCAATTCAAGTCTTAATATCTTAATGATAATTGTAAATGTAAGTTTTTAACCATATACAATTAATCAATATCAAAACAATTCTTAATAAAATAGATAAGATACAATAGCAAACATAGAAATTTACAAAGATATTTTATCCTTGAAACCCAAAGTGGGGTAAATCAACAAATTTTTTTTTCATTATCTTTTATAGATAATATTACGATACAATATACATGAATTGCTGGTAGTTCCTTAAACTACAAAATCATGGGAAACCCACCATGCACCACAAAACCACTTTTAGCAAACCATGGATTGAATACCACAAAAAACAAATGCAAAAAACCACCAATATTTTTTGGGGGGCATTGCCTCCAACCTCAAGCAAGGGGCTCTCACGCCTTTGCATACCCCTCGACTAAGGGGGGCTGAACAACTCCCCTCAGAATCCCCTTTGTTCATGGTACATATAAGTTGTGCAAAGAATATAACACATACCCAACAACAAACAAATTTAAAGTTTCTTTTATTTCACATTTTGAGGTTTGTGGAATTTTATTCATTTCAATGATTTTTTTTTTAGTTGAGACTCTTTAACTCTACTTAGGAGATTTTGTTTTATGAACATAAATTCTAAAATATATAAAGCTGAAAAAAATATAACCTCATCTGTTCATTATACATTTTTGAATTCATTTTTGGTTTATTGTAAAAAAATAACCAAAATATAAAACAAAATATTTTCCCAAACTAAAATATAAAACAAAATATTTTCTCAGACTAAAATCTAAAACAAAGTATTTTATGAGATTCTTATGACGACTTAGCATTAAGCTTATGATTAATTAGTAAAATGAATTGAAAATTTTATAATTTCAATTACTATCAATTTTTTTTTTTAAAACAATATAGAAATAATAGAAATTACTATTATTATGAAATAATATTCTTTTTCAAAACAATTTTTCAAATTATATATATATATATATATTTATTTTTTAAATTTTGAAAAGCTTACTTATAATTCTAACCATTTTGATAAACTTATAAAACTCCCATAAAATTGGTTTAAAAAAAAAACTCTACTGAACTGCATTATATTGAACCCTATACCACATTTCACAAATTCACAACAAAATTTGAAAACATTTGAGATTTTAAAAAGATAAACCTCATATATCATTTTTATCACATAAAAATCTTCAAACTATAAAAATAATTTAAACAATGAATTCATGATTTGATTTTAATGGTCATCCTCAAAATATTACAAAAAGAATTTGAACTTTTATAACTAGTATAGATCCATCTTAAACACTGCTCTAACATAACCCTAGAGGGATCCAATTTCTTCGCGTGCAAATTCTTTTATGAGTAGATATTATAATAAAATTTCAACTTTGATGATAAACGGACAACATTACGAGGGAAGGCGATGGAGGCGGTTCACGGAGTCAGGGTTTCAGAAGTTTTAATCTGCGCCGCCGCGGCCATTGTAGATTTGCGCTGTTTTGGATTGGATGGAAGCTGGATCGTTGAAGACCCAAAGCATGATGCCTCTATCTGGTACTAGGCCAAATTGCTGCGTCCAAAGAACAAAGGAAAGCTGTCCAAGGCCAGCGATCTGCATATTTTTGCTGTCCTGGAGCCCAGAACCTATCCAGGGGGATGGAAACAGTTGGGTTTGGGCCTGTTTTTCAAGAGATCGGTCAATCTATTGAACGTTAGGCAAACTTCGATTCAGGCGACTCATGCATGCAAACTCAGGGGAGGGTATAAGGCAGAGCCGCGTTTTCAATCTTGGGCAAGGCCCTATCCTCGCAGATCCAGCTGGGATTCTCATGATGTGAACAGAGATCATGCGCTTTGTGTTGACAGAGGACTCGCGGACTGCGCCAGGAAAATGAGCGATAGACCCAACAGGAGGCCCGATCTGGGAAACGGCTCAGCATATAGGGCCAAACATTGCAGTCTCGGGGTGGATCCATCAGATCCGGCCAGATCCAGGCAAAAGCAAGACGAAATCTTGCCAGATCCAGAACACAAAACCGAAAAACGGGACGTGATCAAGGCAGACATAGCAAATCTGAAGCAAATCTTTATCAGAGCAACAGAAGGCAGACACGTTTGTATGCAGATCTGGGAACGGATGAGTGTTCTGGAATTAAAAAAAGAGATCCAGGACAAAATGGGAATCCCAGTTGCATTACAAACCCTAATTTTTTCTGGGCTCTGCTTGCAGGATCAACACTCTCTCCAGCATTACAGGGTCGAAAAGGACTCAACTATTATCCTCAATCATTGATTGCAAGGCGGATCTAGGGGAACTACCTCAAAACCTACAGGTACCTACCGCGATGTAGCAAAAGGGAAAGAACCTTCAAAAGGGAAAGAATCTACAGCTGCTAATGCTCCCCCAGGGCAGTATATCGTGGATCAAATACCAGAGAGCCCCTCCGTTCTGCTGGATCTACCAGAGGTAAAGTACATCTTCTCAGATCTACAAAAAAATGCTGTTATTTGTAGATTTAACGGGTTCTGGCCTAGAACCGACGCTTTGTACCAATGGATTCACACGGTCTGGACAAAAAACTGCCAGATTCACCTATGCTCTAAGGGTTTTTTCATAGTACATTTCCTTGAAGAAGAAGAAAAGGAAAAAATTCTCAACGAAGGGCCATGGTTTTGGGGCAGTGCGGGACTGTTCGTTACCCCATGGTTCCCGGAGTTTGATGCAAACACTATGGTGGTATCAAGGATGCCAGTATGGGTAAGGTTGCATAATCTTCCGATACATTTTTGGCACTACAAGGCTTTATCAGCTATAGGGAATACCCTTGGAAGAATGGTAAAGATTGATTCAGAGAGACACATGAAAGGAATCTTTACTTTTGCTAGGATTTGTGTCGAGGTAGATCTCAGCCAAGGACTACCTGAAAGCATCATCCTGAACTTCAACAATTCACAGTGGAAACAACCTTTGGACTATGAGAATACAGCATTCAGATGCAGGGGATGCCAACAAACAGGTCACCTGTTCAATGCATGCAAAAGTCTCAACAAGAGCAAGCCCCAACAAAGGAAATCCAAAGGATGGCAGAACATAGATGATGTAATTAAGAAGAGAGCCATGGAAAAGAAAGCCTTTTCGTCAACAGAAGACGAAGAAACAAAGCAGAAGAGGATGATACCACCATAGAGGAGTATGAAACAGAGAACCAGAAGGAAAACATATCAGACAACAAGGATCCAAAGCAGGCAGAGATCCAACAAAATCAGGGGGAGATGATAAGCAAGGATCAAAACATGGGAGGCATCAAACGGCATCATCACTCAGATACATCAGACTCAGACAAAGAAACAGACCCTCAGAAGGCAGAAACACAGTTAATCATTGCTCCCCCACAGAATGCAGAAACACAGAAAGCCATTGCTTCGACCGAGCCCACTTAAGGAGAGTGGCGTAAGGTCGAAAAGAAAAAGGGGAGAAAAACTTGAAGTGAGAAATTTACTCTCATTCAGTTTTCTGCCTCTTTCTTCCTCTCTCCTCTCATCTCTTTTTTTCTTTTTCTTTATGCACGTTAGCCTTCTAACGATGCGTTGGGTGCAAAAGCACTCGGGCCCTTGTGACAGCTTAAAGAATGTTTCAGTTCATATGCAAGTGTAACTTTTCATTATCTTTTTAATAAAAAGTTACTGTTTTTTCCTTTGGAAAAAAAATAAACAGACAACATTACACATCATAATAAGCTTTAAAATGAACCTTTCAACTCAATAAACCTGAAAATAAATATTCAACAGTTTACCATGCCAAACCTTCCGTAATATGCCTTTAATTTTATTTTTTTGCTTTATGGTAAAATTCAAAAGTCCCATTGAAATCTCTTAGTAGTGAATTTCAAAAACTTTCTCACTGCACAAATAAAAAGTTTTTATTGATAAAAATCAGTGTCACACAAATGTTTTAATGAAATATTTTTTGTTTCCGAATCGGCCGCCACCGCCGGTTGTTTGGCTACCCAGGTAGGGTGGACGCTGACGGCGCAACAGCGCAAGGAGGTGGCGAGTATGGCGGGTAATTCCTGAAATTACCTACCAAGGACAGCCTCCGCCCCACACCTGCGGCCCGGGGTAATTCCAGGTGGCGGAAGCAATCCGCAGCCGTCCACCCCACCCCGAGTTTAGTGAGTAATGAAACTTCGATTTTTTGCAATGCCTGGAATTCATGCCGCAAGTCTATGAAGTTAACGTAGCAGATTTCAAAAGTTAACCTTTTGAAATGAATGAATTATGAGGCTTGCAACGAGTTTTAACATTTTCTCATGGTGGAGTAACTATTATTATTATATTTAGGGATTTTAGCAGGGACATGAACACGGATAGTTCTGTTGTGAGAAGGATGCCAAGCCGAACGAACGGGCCTATAACGCGAGACTGGACGGCGAGTGAAGCGCAAGATCTTAAGGCCGTTAATGCTGCAATCAGAGCAGGTGGACAAGCTCAAAGCATTGAGAAATTAGAGGGAAGAACTAACAAGAAAATTCGGCCTCCTGTCATTACCCGGAAATTGGACGAGGAAACTGAACTGGCCGCCCTGCAGAAGGTACCCGCAGAGGTTCAACATGCGATTAGAGCCAGTCGGAGCTAGGGAAGCGCATAAATGAGATAGCGCAAGTAATTCAGGGGTGTGAAAGATGTGTTTTGGTTGCTCACAAACTGTTTGTAGAATTGTCTGAACGAGATAGGTGGTACATCGATGGTGATGCGCGAGATATGTTTGTCAAAATGTACCAACGGGATGAGAAGGGTAGTCCTTCATCTGTCCCTCACTTCCTATGTTGGGAGGTGTTCCTGTGGAGCTTTGTCCCGCAGAAGGAACTTGTAAAAAAAATATTTTTGGTTTCAAACCCGCCCCACTTCTCAATTCTCAATATTTGTAAAACGACTTTCTCAAGGGACTCTTTGTATTACGACGTCGGCAACTGATTCAGTAGAAATGCTCGCTGCCAAAATACAAGAACGTATAGTTATTCTGAATTCCTAAATAAGGCAATCATATGCACTATTTCAACGGATTTTGGGTATCATCCTTTGCCCTTAGAGACTGAGTCTATCAAAATTGAACTCAGAATTTCGAGTTGATAATCTGCTTAAAGGGTTTTTTTTGGTGGGGGTCTTCAAACATCTCAAGGAAATGTAGAGAATCTTTGACCAAGATCCATGGTTTTGGGGACGCCCCGGTCTTTTCGTGAAGTGGTGGTTCCCATTGTTTAATCTTTCTTACTATGCCGGTAATGTCGACTCGACTCCAATATGGGTAAGGTTGCCCAACTTTCCCATTCGAAGCTCTTAGAAAATGTGAGTAACTTAATTGGGCGATTCATCAAAATAGACAGGGAAATGATATCAAAAGGAACTTTCACCAATGTCCGCATATGTGTTGATTGATCTCTATAAAGGTTTTTTCAATAAAACAAAGCTTCACTGGACGGGAAATGTCACAACTTTCCAATGCAGGAATTGCCAATAATCTAGTCACCTTCAGAATGTACGCCCCTTTCTAAAAGGGGTTGCCTCCTCACCAATACTTAAGAATTCGAGCTACAGTTGGAGAGATCCAAAAGGACATGGATCAAAAGAATCAACTGGTCAAAGAAGAGACAATTTGTAAAATCCAGAAACAATTTCAAGGAAACTAACTCCCTTAAGGGCATCGTCTCATTCTCTGAACCCTCCAAGGAATGAGCAAGAAAGAGATCCAACCATTGTTGTGGCTGCAACAAGTGGACATAAAAGAACCCATGAGTCAGATCTTTCTGACAATGACAAGGAAATGATAAACAAGTATGATTCAATGGCATTGGAATTATTTAACAACAATGAGGCCATTGATGTATCTGTCCCTGGGGTGGTTAATACAATGGGTTGGATAGAAGTTCCACGGAGGAAAGTGAAAAAAAACCTAGGTCTCGTCTTGAGAGTTAATTTTAGAATTGTAGTATCTGTAGTTGGTTATACAAATATTTCTCTATTGGGATGAACACTTTGCTTTGGGGATTCTCTCAAGCTTAGGCAATGGGGTTTCTATGTGGATTTCTGAGTATGATTTGCAGTTTTTGAGTGTGTGGTAATCAAAAAAGAATTGTATGAAAAACCATGTACTCTTATTTTCTGATGGAATATAATTGCTACAATTAAAAAACACATTTCTTATAGTGGATTTTAATATCAAATGATGAAAATCTTTCCAACAAAACTTTGTCATGAGCTCATTTAGTTGGAAGAGAGTTGTAGAATTGAATCAAGTCATTTTTCAAACACTACCACAATGCCATTGTAACCATTTTAAAATATGTTCGTATATCAAGCTCTAAAAACTTTTTTAATAGAATATTTCATGAAATTTTATTTGCAATGGCTTTTGTAAATTTTTCTCAATAAATGTGAACCAAGGAGAAAATAATTTTATAAATAAAAAATAAACTTTTTAATTTTATTTAAAAAAAAGTGTGAAACAATATCCACATGAAAGAAGGTTGGGGAGAAAAAATGGAAATCTGATACAGATCATCTATGTACTTCCCCTTGCAACAAAGTGTGGAGCTTTCTCATAGTGGCTTTTAAAAATTTCTGCGAATAAAAATTGTGCACCAAGGATCGTTTGAAAAGAACTTTGTAGGAGAAAATAATAATTTATACAACTAAAATAATAACTCTCTTTTTGGTAGAATGTGCAACAATACTCACATGAAGGAAGGTTTATGAAAAAAAATCGGAATTTAATGGGGCTAATCTAGGTACTTTCTTGGGTAACAAAGTGAAAAGAAAGCTGCACAACACTTCAAAAAAAATGAAAGTCTAATGAAAGCATTACTATTTAATTAAAACATGGCTTGAGCTAAAGATTTTTGAATTAACCTTAAATGTATGTGCTGGCAGGAGAGAATTTAACCTTTTATAAAAATAGAAATAAATAAATAAGTTAAACCTCTGTAGGAAAAAAAATTAAGATATTAGCCCTGCTCTGGATTGAATTCCACGTGCAGGCAGGTTCATGGGTTGATGTCCGCCCTCCCCTTTGACTGTGAGGCGCAGTGCATTCGTTGGCTTCCAGAAACATGGCGTTGGATGAATGGATCAGAAAAGAATATTCTCCAGCAACACTGCTTTACTGGTGAATTTTAAATATTAAATCAATTTTGCTTACGTCTCAAGGTAAAGTCAATTAATGCCTCAATTCAACGGCATAATCTTCTTTACTTCGAGAAGCGTTCAAAGTCTGTGAGTAATTTTTATTTTTCTCTTTATTTTCAATTTTGGAATATTAAATTTTAGTTTTATTTTAATAAAAATAAAATTATTGTAGAGTATTTTTTTTTCTATGGTTCATATTCCGGATTAGAGTTATATTTATAAATATGGATAAATTTCAAAATATTTTCAAAATAAAGTTGAAAAATGGAGTCGTCTATGGAGGGGGAGGGAGGAATTGCCTCGACAGCCAAAAGTGGTTAGAATCTGGGGAAAAAATTTTCAAAAATTTTGTACACGCTGTGTTTGAATCGTGTTTTTGATGGTGGAAATGGATTCACCACCATCAAAATCGTGTTTCTGATGGTGGAAATGGATTCAGCACGATCAAAAATGTCTAGGACACCTAAAATTTTGAAGTTTAACAACTATAACTTGGATTTACAAAAAAATCAAAATATAACTGGAATTTCCATAACTTTACAGTGAACTCCTTCACCTCGTTAACCACTTATTTCTCATTTCAAAATATTTCCAAAATCTAAAGTCAAATAAAATTTAAACCAGAAAATTCAAAAAGACATTGGGAGAGAATGTGAGTTGGACTCACATTTACAACAAATCATTCTCATCCATTCTTCGAGAATTGCACCGTCGGCTTTTTGAGGCCGTTTAATCTTTCCCCGACTAACCGGCGCGGTAACTGGTTTTCTCTTAACGCTTAGAGGCTTATTGGCTGGTAAAGTTTGAACCACTTTCGTGTGCTTTCATGCTGTCCGAACGGCATACATGCCGTATTTAAGTTCAGGTTTGGTGGTTTGTTGTAGGTAATAGCTGTTCCAATTTCTCATCCACTTTTGATATTCCTGTTTTCAGAAGTTACGGAGATTTTCTGGCACCTGGCAAGATTCTATTACGAGATCAAAAATAGGAATATTACGTTTGCTATCGATTCGTATTGGTCAGATTTGGGAAAAAGGCATAATACGCCTGCTATCAATCCATTTTCCTCAGATTTAGGTTTTGCTGGGGCGAAGGAGCGGAATATTTGCACTGAGTTTGAAGGAGGAGGGCTTGAGAGCACATTAATGGCGGAAGAGGAATTTGTGCGAAAACTTCCTCGGAGGATAATCTTGGTGCGGCATGGGGAAAGCGAGGGAAACCTGGATGATTCAATGTACACGCGCACTCCGGATCACCAGATCGGTTTGACACCCGAGGGGATGAAGCAGGCGGAAGAATGTGGGAGAAAGATTCGAAGAATAATAGAGCAGGGGAACGGAGAATCAGTCGCAGCACCAGATTGGAGGGTTTATTTCTATGTCTCCCCTTACCAGAGAACTCTGTGTACTCTAAAGGGAATCGGCAGGGCATTTGAAAGGGAGCACATTATTGGGGTGCGGGAAGAGGTTCGTCTCAGAGAACAGGACTTCGGCAATTTTCAAGAAGAGCAGGGGATGAAGATCATTCAGCAGACCAGAGAAAGATTCGGCCGCTTTTTCTACCGATTTCCAGAGGGCGAATCCGCTGCCGATATCTTTGACCGTGTCTCAAGTAGGTAGAGCTAATTCGGATTTTGTGGGGCAAGATGTTCGAAATAAGATCATTTTGTTTATTTTCTACTAATTAGATTAAGCCGAATGAATATTCTTCTTTCACATCTGTAATTTACTGTGATTGATTCTGATTAAAAAGTTTTGCAGGTATTCTTCTTTCACATCCTGTAATTTACTGTCATTGATTCATATTATTTTTTTTTTGCAGGTTTTCTGGAATCTTTATGGAGAGACATCGACAATCACAGGATTAGGAACAACTGCGATAATGGCAGCAGTGAGCTAAACCTGATTATTTTGTCGCATGGATTGACATCCAGAGTATTTCTGATGAAATGGTTCAAGTGGACTACACATCAGTTCGAGCTTCTGAACAATCCTCAGAACTGTGACATAAGAGTAATGCAGCTTGGATCTGGCGGTGAGTACAGTCTCGCTGTTCATCACAGTAAGGAGGAGCTTGATGAATGGGGTCTGTCGGCGGAGATGATTGCAGACCAGGAATCGCGAAAGAAAGGCAACAGAGGGCAGTGGAATGGGCATTGTCCTTGGTTCTGTTCTCAATTCTTCGACCATTTTGCTCCTGATGATGTTAAAGAGGAGCAGGAATCCACATGCCCTAATAATGGCCCAACCTGTTCACCTTCCTCCTCCAGGATTCTTGACAGCTGCAGCCCATAAAGGTTTGACAGCCTGAATTGGTCAAAGCCCATAACACATCTTTGTGGCACACTTGCACATGGACAACTTTAGCTCTTTGCTTCCAGATATTCATTCTAACATCAAGTTCTAACCAAGTTGAGGATAAGATTTGCATCACAAGTTACAGAAGATTTACAGATATGGCTTGATATGGATGATGATTTATATATTTTTCACTATAATGGAAAGTTGGAAAGTTAATGGTATATTTGTATTTTATTGCGTCTAAGCATCCTGGAATTGATATGTTAATTGCTTTTATAGAAATTGTTTGGAATAAAAATTTGCTGTGAGGAATGATTTATACTTTTATATTTTTCCAATTTGGCAAAGATTTGATAGTATAATTTTTATTGATGGAATTAAAAGTTTTCCCATGGTTTGATAAAGGGCATTTGAATGATTTATATTTTTATATTTTGGAAAAGAGTTAATAATATAATTTTTATTGATGGATTTGATTAAGGGGATTTTAACTTAATCTAATAGTTTATTTAATTTTGAATCTCATATTTTATCTCATAGTACAGAACACAGAGCTATTAATTAAACTATTTTTCATAAAATTTTTATAGAAAATTTGATGATAAATTTTTAGTAAAATTTTATTTTATTTTTTTAAATAAATGTTGAGAAATGTCACAAAGAGTGAGAGGGGCTAAGTAGTGGTCTCCTCGTACAATAATTGAGGTAATGTAGTCTGTTACTTGATAGCTTAGTTTAAAAAAACCCACAATCCAAAACAAGAATGGAAATTCCGGTAAGATTATAACAAAATCTGGTAGAAATTTTTGAAAATTTGGATTGTAGCTGTCAAATTTTGTGATTTTGGGTGCCCCAAGGGTTTTTGATGGCGCTGAATCTATTTCCACCATAGAAAAATGATTCACACACTCCATTCTGTTTTTTTGATATTTCTTTACTAGATTCCACCAAGAAATCTACCATCTAGATGAATTTGAAAGGTCCATAGACAACACCTTACATGATATTAAAGCAACACTAAGTGATTTACTGTTCGCAAACTCCAGATGGTCTTTTCCTCCTAATGTTCTTACTCATGTCTGTACCTGATCTTCAGTTCCTTTTTTTTTTTTATTCTTGTTGACATTTTCAATCCTTTTATTATTTTTATCTCAAGTGGCTTTTAAAACCAAACCAATTTATCTAAATTTTATTTAATTTAAAAATAATAACAATAGCTAATTTAACAACTGAGTTATGATACCCCCGATTGGGGTGACGGACAAGGTAATGCGCCATAATGACGGCATTAGAGGAATGATGGAACAAGGACATATATGCATGAGAGCTCAGAGTTATGCAGTAAGGCATTGTCGTTTGGCAATGAAAGAGGGTAGAAGGAATGTCAGGACGGAGAGTGGGGCGAAGGACGGTGATGCCGGCACGACGAGACAGCAGGATGGTAGCATGCGGAAGTATAGAAGGAGCAGAGTAAAGAGGAAGGATAGAAGGCGAGGGAAGCGCGAAAGGAGCGTGACAAGGGAGACACATCCTACACCAGCAAACAAGGATCGTGCTACTGGGTATGTAAATTGCTGCCCTCTTGTTATTATTTCCATCGTTGGTAGTATGATGGGGAGGGGGGAATAAAAATAGAGGAAGGGATGACGAACAAGGTCCTGTCAAGGGGACTAGGAAGAGTGATTAGTCCATATCTCAGAACATGATAGAGCCTGAGCGCTAGGACTGGAACCAGGAGAAGGGTAAAGAAATAAGCAACGACAAAAGGGGGAAGCAGGAGTATATACCATGTGAAAATAACAGAGAGGAAATGAGGACGGAAAGTTGGGGTAAAGGCATCAGACATAGCAGCTGCTTAAAGGAAGCCAATGAGAAAAGCATAAGGAAAAGGGACTGTGAAGGAAATCTGATAGGGAACCCTTGTAAGCTGTTACTGCCTTCCCAGGAGGAGCACTCTGACAACGCTGAAAGGGTAGTTGGGATCATGGCTAAAGGCTTTACCATGATACAGAATAACCAGGATGGGGAAGGGCGAATTCCAGTAGGGGAGCGGGCAGATATTAGAGTTGCAGATCAAAAAAATCTGCGTGAAGGAAAAGCAATGAGAAACAGAGGGAGGGGCAGGGATAGTCCTCCGGGTGAAATGGGTATAGGCAAGTGTACCCACGAACAGCCTAACCCGGAGTGGATGGGCACTTGGACTGGTGAGGATTTTATTTTAACACATTACTGCTCGTCTTGTGAACAGATAGAAGGCAGCAGGGAGATGACTCGAGCAAGTCGCAGAAGGGGTCGAGGACGTAGTCGCGGTCGCCAAGGACAGACAAGCAACCGCCTGGGACCACAAAATAGTAGCACCCCGGGTAATCGGCGAGGCCGGCGACCAATGAACGAAACCATTCAGGAAGCAGCCACAGATTACATGAGAAATACAGATGAAGGCATAAGAGAAATAATTGAAGACATGGAAGTGGAAGTGAAGGAGGAGGAGTCTGAGGAGGAAATGGAAGAGTGGAGGGGTATGGTTTCTGACCCGAGTAACACTAGGGGTCGAATGGCTCAGTATAAGCAAACACTGCACCTATACTGGCTTATGAAGAAGCTGCTATGCAAGGCAGTAGAGCAGGTCTCAATGGGCATGGCCTTAATTACAAGGGACATGCCTGATTATAAGAAAGACCTGGAGACCATACAATTTCAGCTCTGCAGGCAAGACATGAGATTGGACTGTATCGAGCGCAACACCCCAGGAGTAGCTAACAGGGGACCTGTGCATGGGGGTTCAGTAGCAAACCCAGCAACGATGGAAACTGACCACGAAGATTAGGATGAGTAAAATTAGCCTCATTCTGATTTCAGATTAGCAGTGTGCTCTTTTTTAGCGGATAGTATCTGTTATATTTCTGAATGTCTATAGGAACAATAGATAAAAACTCTATTTCTAATTGTATGGTTTACATAGCATGGCTACAGAGACTACAAACATACGAATTTTGGATGGCCTATGTTATTTTTAGGTGGTTCATAGCTTGGTTTCCCTTTGGGCAAGCTGTGGCCACCTATGTCATGTATGTGTTCTCAGTTTGTGGATTATAAATAGAAAAAGAACTACCTAAACTTACAAAAAAAAAACAACTGAATTATGATAAATTTTCCTAATAAATAGGGTTGTCTCTCTGTTAGACTTTTTGAAGTTTATGGGCAAACTCTAACCAAAGAATTTGTAGTCAAATCTTGATTTGGGTTATTTAAACTGGTTTTTAACTGCATATATGATATCAGCATTTTTGAAAACCCCTGAAACACTTAGATTGTAAAGAGTTCACCCCTCAAACTTGTGATTTCACTGAATCCCTATCAAATTTTAGCAAATTAAACTAGAAAACAAAAAACCTTTCCACAAAATCTAACAAATAACCCACACTTCAAAAAATAAACTCAAAATATATAAAAAACCCTTAAAACCATGCATCGTCATTGCCCCTTTTATAAATAGTAAAATTTTACCATGTTATAATGATTTTAAAGATGTAGACTGTGAAGTGGTAAATACAGATGTTTAAAGCACCGTCTGTGTGGGGATGATGTTTTCGAAGAAATTATGGGAAAACTGTCGAGGTTGGTGACAAAACAATACGACATATGCTTTTAGAAAAATTCAAAGCGAAGCCAAAACCAATCGTGACTGCGATCTTTACGGAATACAAACCAAAATTAATATATCAAAGTAAAAGCTTATAATATATTTGATGTTAAGTATTGATTTTTTTTCAATATTAAAGTATATGAAGACATGTTAAATATATGGTTATTTATCTTTATACATGGTGTCTATAATATGAATTATGTTGATAAACATATAAATTCATTTATTTGATGTTGAGTATTGATTTTTTTCAATATTAATGCATAGGAAGACATGTAAAATATATGGAAATGTAATTAGTTAAAAATTAAGTAATTTAATTAATTTATTTTTTAACTTTAATTTCTCTTTCCCGTCTTTATATTTTTTTGCTATTTTTCTTTTTAATTTTATCTTATTTTATTTTAATCTTTTTCAAAAAAAATCTCCCCTAATTCCTTATCTTTTGAGAGAATGAGGACGGCTTTCTTTAGCTTGATTTTTTTTGTTACTTATTCCTAAGTAATAATATTTTTATATACTTTCTCATGCTCTTGTTTCTAGTAAGCATATGACCAAGATATGTATAATAAGTAATTGTGCCTCAAAATACCTTGGGATCATGACTTCTAAACTTCTCTTGAGAAAACATATACTAAAGGATTGCATTAGCTTTATGTTTTATAACTTTGGAGCTAGTCAATCCATAATGGCCAATGTAAAAGTTCTAAAAAATAAAACATTTTCTTCTATTTTTTTTTTGTTAGTGATGCATTTTTTTCTATTTTTGAAATCATCTTTGTTAATATTAAATTATTAGGTACATGAAAAGGCAACACATGGATTTGTAATTTCGTAGATCCTCATCTAGGTATGTTGCTCGTGTAAGATTGTTTCCAATGCTACTAAGGAAAAACAATGCTTCTTCTAACATTCTTGGAGCATTCTTTTAAAATAATTTGTAAATGGTTGCAAAGAAATTATCACATATTTGTACATAACTTTTCTTGTATTTGTTTTCCCACAAGATTTTGGCATTATTAACACATTGGACTACAATATCTTACAATATTGTAGAATGAGTTCATTCCCACAAAAGAATTATTGGAACATATAAGGTTCAATACATATGAAGCCATATAGAGTTAGGAAACGATTCAAAATTAGGCTTCTTAATACTTTGCAAAGCCTTTTGCATCGAATGAGAAAAATTTGTTGCCCAATAAAATACAATCCCTCTAAACATCATAGTATAAATCACTAGAATTCATGCATTTGTGAAATGATCACTCTATAATTTACCCATCATAGTCCTATCATAAATATATGGATCTCTCAAATTAATAATTATTTAAACATCAACCCTTTTTACAAAAATATTTTGCCTTCAATCCTCCAAAAACCAACTTTTTAAAAATCAATTATTTTATTTAATTGGTCCACCCATATTGTGTTCATGTGTACCACATGATCAAATAGTCTATAATACTGTGGGAGGCCTACAATTTGAAAATACGTTGCACACTTCTTTTGATAATTGAAAATAGTTATAATATTAATATCTATCTGTGTGATGATTTATTCAATCGCCTTTCAAAAAGGTAACACAAGGAAATTTGTGGAGATGAGACCTTAAATCCGTATAAACATTATCATTCACATTTTATTGGAGGGGTTATAAACATTATCATCCACATTTCTATTGGCGGGGTCACTTAGAGGGATTAGAACAAGATAATCTTCTTTTTTGAATTTTTTGAAAATATCATCTCATCCAAGAAAGGGTCGAGACCTTTGAGATGCTCAATTCAAGTCTTAATATCTTAATGATAATTGTAAATGTAAGTTTTTAACCCTATACAATTAATCAATACCAAAACAATCCTTAATAGAATAGATAAGATACAATGGCAAACACTAAAATTTACATAGATATTTTATCCTTGAAACCCAAAGTGGGGAAAATCAACAATTTTTTTTTCATTATCTTTTATAGATAATATTACAATACAATATACATGAACTGCCTGTAGTTCCTTAATCGAAACTACAAAATCATGGGAAAACCCACCATGCACCACAAAACCACTTTTAGCAAAACCATGGATTGATACCACAAAAAACAAATGCAAAAAACCACCAATCTTTTTGGGGGGGCATTGCCCCCAACCTCATGCAGGGGGCTCTCACCCCTTTGCATACCCCTGGACTAAGGGGGCGCTGAACAACTCCCCTCAGAACCCCCTTTGTTTATAGTGCATATAAATTGTGCAAAGAATATAACACATATCCAACAACAAACAAATTTAAAATTCCTTTTATTTCACATTTTGAAGTTTGTGAAATTTTATTAATTTCAATGATTTTTTTGAGTTGAAACGCTTTAACTCTGCTTGGGAGATTTTGTTTTATGAGCATAAATTCTAAAATATATAAAGATGAAAAAAATATAACTTCATGTTCATTATATATTTTTGAATTCATTTTTGTTTTATTGTAATAAAAAAAACTAAAATATAAAACAAAATATTTTCCCAAACTAAAATATAAAACAAAATATTTTCTAAACTAAAATATAAAACAAAGTATTTTACAAGATTCTTATGACAACTTGATCTTGAGCTTATGATTAATCAGTAAAACGATTTGAAAATTTTATAATTTCAATTACTATCAAATTTTTTAGAAACAATATCGAAATAATAAAAATTACTATTATTATGAAATAATATTCTTTTTGAAAACAATTTTTCAAATTATATATATATATATATATATATATATTAAAATTCTGAAAAACTTACTTATAATTCTAACAATTTTGATAATTTTATAAAACTCCCATAAAGTTAAAAAAAAAAAACTCTAATGTTTAGCCTACTAAACTTGCATTATATTGAGCCTTATACTACATTTCACAAATTCACAACAAAATTTGAAACATTTGAAATTTTAAAAAGATAAACCTCATATATTGTTTTTATCACATAAAAATCTTCAAACAATAAAAAAGATTTAAACAATGAATTCATGATTTGATCTTAATGCTCATTCTCAAAATATTACAAAAATAATTTGAACTTTTGAAACTAGTATCGATCCATCTTAAATACTGCTCTAACATAATCTTAGAGGGATTTAATTTCTTGGGGTGCAAATTTTTTTATGAGTAGATATTATTTAAATGTTTTATATAATTATTTAATTTTTCTTCTGATATAAACAAAATTTCAACTTTGATGACAAACGATCAACAAACCTCTCAACACATAAATCTAGAAATAAATATTCAACAATTTGCAATACCAAACCTTCCGTTATATACCTTTAATTTTATTTTTTGCGTTGTGGTAAAATTCAAAAGTCCCATTGAAATCTCTTTTAGTGAATTTCAAAAACTTTCTCACTGCACAAATAAAAAGTTTTTATTGATAAAAATCAGTGTAACGCTTTATAAGAAATGTTTTAATGGGATATTTTTTGATTCGGATTTTATGACTTAGTTTAGTGAGTAATGAAACTTCGTTTTTTGGCAATGCCTGAAATTCATGCCGCAAGTCTATGAAGTTAACGTAACAGCTTTCAAAAGTTAACCTTTTGAAATGAGTGAATTATGAGGCTTGCAACGAGTTTTAACATTTTCTTATTATATATTTAGGGATTTCAGCAGGGACATGAACACGGATGGTTCTGTTGTGAGAAGGATGCCAAGCCGAACGAACGGGCCTATAACGCAAGACTGGGCGGCGAGTGAAGCGCAAGATCTTAAGGCCGTTAATGCTGCAAGCAGAGCAGATGGACAAGTTCAAAGCATTGAGAAATTAGATGAAGTAACAAGAAAGTTCAACCTCCTGTCATTACCCGGAAATTGGACGAGGAAACTGAACTGGCCGCCCTGCAGAAGGTACCCGCAGAGTTTCAACATGCGATTCAGAGCCAGTCGGAGGTAGGGAAGCGCATAAATGAGATAGCGCAAGTAATTCAAGGGTATGAAAGTGGTGTTTTGGTTGCCCACAAACTGTTTGTAGAATTGTCTAAACGAGATAGGTGGAACATCGATGGTGATGCCCGAGATATGTTTGTCAAAATGCACCAACGGGATGAGAAGGGTAGTCCTTCATCTGTCCCTCACTTCCTTTGTTGGGAGGTGTTCCTGTGGAGCTTTGTCCCGCAGAAAGAACTTGTAAAAACAGTATTTATGGTTTCAAACCCACCCCACTTCTCAATTCTCAATATTTGTAAAACGACACGACTTTCTCGAGGTACTCTTTGTATCACGATGGCGGCAACTGATTCGGTAGAAATGCTCGCTGCCAAAATACAAGAACGTATAGGTACTCTCACTGCTCTTTCAAGGCTTTTTTTGAAAGTAGGATACTCAAGGAGGATTTCTTTCTAAAGGACTCTGACATCAACAACGAGGCTTCAATCTCCCTCGTGCCAGGGCTTAAAGGGGGCCTAGGGGAGAGGGGCCTCCCGCTGCTATTAAGACCATGTTTTTTAGGGATGTCCTTAAACCCAATTCTACCTCTTTGATTATCAATATTCTTTCAAACCCCAGCTTTGTGGTTGAAAATTCTATGGATATTTCATGAATTGAAGTGATAGATGCAGATACAAATTTTAAGGCTATTGAATTCCTAGATAAGGCAATCATATGCAATATTTCAACGGATTTTGGGTCTCATCATTTGCCTTTAGAGAGTGAGTCTATCAAAATTGGACTTAGAATTTCGAGTTGATATTCTGTTTAAAGGTTTTTTTTGGGTTGTGGTCTTCAAACATTTCAAGGAAATGTAGAGAATCCTTGGCCAAGATCCATGGTTTTGGGGATGTGCCGGTCTCTCCATGAAGTGGTGGTTCCCATTCTTTAATCTTCTTACTATGTCGGTAATGTCGACTCCAATATGGGTAAGGTTATCCAACTTTCTCTCTCTATGTATACATGATCATTATATGCTCTTAATATAATCTATATTGCTTTTTCTCTCTGAAAAAGGTTACCCAACTTTCTCATTCACTTTACCCATTCGAAGCTCTTAGAAAATGCGGGTAACTTAATTGGGCCATTCAACAAAACAGACAGTGAAATGATATCAACAAGAACTTTCACCAATGTCCGCATATGTGTTGAAGTTGATCTCCATAAAGGTTTTCCCAATAAAACAAAGCTTCAAGGAGGGGAAATGTGTTTTCTCAGCCCTTGGACTATGAAAACACAACTTTCCAATGCAGGAATTGCCAATAGGCTAGTCGCCTTCAGAATGTACGCCCCTTTCTGAAAGGGGTTGCCTCCTCGCCGATACTTAAGAATTCGAGCTGCGGTTCTAGAAACAATTTCAAGGAAACTAACTCCCTTAAGGGCATCGTCTCATTCTCCAGCAGGGGTGAACCTTCCAAGGAATGAGCAGGAAAGAGATTCAACCATTGTTGTGGCTGCAACAAGTGGACATAAAAGAACCTATGAATAAGATCTTTCTGACAACGACAAGGAAATGACAAACAAGTATGATTCAATGGCATTGGAATTATTTAATGGCAATGAGGCCATTGATGCCTCTGTCTCTGGGGTGGTTAATACAATGGGTTGGATCGAAGTTTGACAAAGGAAAGTGAAAAAAAAACCTACGTCTCATCTTGAGAGTTAATTCTCGAATTGTAGTATCTGTAGTTGGTTATACAAATATTTCTCTATTGGGATGAACACTTTGCTCTGGGGATTCTCAAGCTTAGGCAATGGGGTTTCTATGTGGATTTCTGAGTGTGATCTGAAGTTCTTGAGTGTGTGGTAATAAAAAAAGAGTTGTATGAAAAACCATGTACTCTTATTTTCTGATGGAATATAATTGCTAAATTAAAAAAAAAAAAAACACTTTTTATGGTGGATTTCAATATCAAATGATGAAAATCTTTCCAACAAAACTTTGTCATGAGCTTATTTAGTTGGAAGAGATTTGTAAAATTGAATCAAGCCATTTTTCAAAAGCTACCACAATGCCATTGTAACCTTTTAAAAATATTTTCGTATGTCAAGCCCTAAAAACCTTTTTAATAGAACATTTCATGAAATTTTATTTGCAATGGCTTTTGTAAATTTTTCTCCATAAATGTGAACCAAGGAGAAAATAATTTTGTAAATAAAAAATAAACTTTTTAATTTTATTTTTTCACAAAAGTGTGAAACAATATCCACATGAAGGAAGGTTTGGGAGAAAAAACGGAAATTTGATACAGATCATCTATGTACTTCCCCTTGCAACAAAGTATGGAGCTTTCTCACAGTGGCTTTTAAAATTTTCTGCCAATAAATTGTGCACCAAGGATCGTTTGAAAAGAACTTTGGAGGAGAAAATAATAATTTTATACAACTAAAATAATAACTCTTTTTTGGTAGAGTATGCAACAATACCCACATGAAGGAAGGTTTGTGAGAAAAAATCGGTATTTAATGGGATAATCTAGGTGTTTTCCTTGGTAACAAAGTGAAAAGAAAGCTTCACAACACTTAAAAAAATGAAAGTCTAATGAAAATAGTGCAATGGTGATTTTGATGAGTTAGGATAAAGATAATACTTTTGAAAAATAACACAAATCAAAAATTTTGCCCCATAGCAACTTTTTCAAAAATATTTAAATGTTAAAGATTTTAAAGCTTATTAATACATGAATAATATAATGTTAATTATAGTAAGAGCATAAAAAGTGAAAGTGATCACTTAAAGAGATAAAAGAGATAAATTTTAATACTAAGAATGGAATTTTTAAAATTATAATTTTTTTAGTATAAGGATGAAAATTTTTAGAATGAAAAATGGGAGTATTTAATTTAAATTTAATTATGGGTGTGTTAAGGTCTCAACAAATAGCGACATATTAACTAAATTATTGAATATTTGAAAGTATTTTATAACTAGTCAATATATAAAGATTGATTTCAAGAATTTTCCAAAAAAAGTTTTAAACATCCATACTTATTTCTTATTTAATAAAATTCATATGATTTCTTTATGACCAAATAAAGAAAAATGGCTCAGTTGACTGGAAAGCTAAAATAAGTAATTTTTTCCCTTAGTACAATTTGGTCAAAACATAAACCATAACTGGAAATTAGCATCTTCAAGGAATAATAATAATATCTCCAAACTACTAAGTTGTTGCTTCACTACTATTGAGTGTTCATAACCCTAATGGAGTCAATCCAATACCACACACCTTGCTTCATTTCTAGTGAGATTTCATAGCCTCAATGAAGATATCTACGTTTATTCTTTTCCTTGGTTTCTTATTTCAAAGATTTTATTTGAATTGATTTGAAAGATGAGGGGAGCATTAGGTTTGTTTATCTTTCAAGGATGGTATATATATATATATATATATATATATTTTTTTTTTTGAAGTCAATCCAATACCACACGCCGTTGCTTTATTGCTAATGAGTTTTCATAGCCTTAATGAAGATATCTACATTTCCCTAGAAAAGTACATTCCTTTCCTTAGTTTCTTGTTTCAAAGATTTTAATTGAATTGATTTGAAAGATGAAGAGAACATTAGGTTCTTTTAGCTTGCAAGAATGGTATCTATTTTATGAGATTTGATCTATCTATTTATCTAATTTAATAATTTTCAAACATATAAGTCTAGGCTATAAATTTTCACCTTAAACTTGAATGATTAATTTTAATATGAAAATATAGTTTAGGTTTTTCTGATCAAATAAGTAATCATAAATGTTTTTGAGATTGATTACAAGTTTATTAGTAACAAAACTATATGTTCCATCATTATTAGAGTCTTAGTTTAGCTTTCTTATATATATATATATATATATATATCTATTAATTACAACAAAATTTTAGTTCTACCATCTCTTTAGTGAAAATTTTAAAATAAAAGAGACTTTTAAAAATAATATTATAAACTTAAAAATGAAAAATGAAGTGAAATGAATAAATCCAAAGCGACAAATATCTCAAAGCTCTTTAGAAATGAAAAGTTCAATTTTGATAAAAGCAAAGAAAACTAAAGCTAATAGTTATAAGTTGATTGCATGCAAGCAATTGTTCAAAGGTCTTTTCAAAATATAGCCATTAACATGATGAGATATCCTTCAAAATTTTGCAACATATAAGTTTGGATACATACTTTTTATGCAATTCAAAAAGGTGAAGAAAAAGTTGTTGACATTTCATGTGTTTTCTTTTTGACTTATTAATCTTATCCCATTTTAGACAAGATCTCTTATCTAGAAATTCTTGTAATCAATACGGTGTTTATTAAGTCACCTTTCAATGATATACTAATCAGTAACAAACTTCTATTTTGCTTTTCCTTTCCTCTTATAACATGGGCAAAGTATCAATTTTAGGTTGCATGTCTAAAATGGGTTTTTGTTGGGTAGCTTGGGAAAGTTGTAATGAAGGTGTACTGATATTAGAAGGTAGATTTGCTTCATCTTGGTATTCCATGAAATCAAGAGATTTCCCCAATGTAACTTTTGGTATTACTCTATTAACCCATGAGGCATTAGATAATGATCTTGCATATTTCTTTGTTTCTAAACAATTGTCCTTTTAAAATGGAAATAAAATTCGTATTGATTGATCCAACTAATCCATTTCCTTGTGGATAATAGTTAGCTAAGTATCTCAAAATGATCCTCTTATCTAAAGTATTGAGATAGTTGCAAATAATAAATACAAGTTAGATTGATCCATATGTTTATTTGGGTTCATAACACCATCCCCATTAAATACTAGTAAGACACAAGGTGGGTATAGTAGGAAGGGGATGTCATTCACCTTGTAAGGCAAGAGGACTTATCCTTCTTTGCCTCTAATTTCTTGGATTATCGACCTCTCACCTTTCTTCCTCTCTTTCTTCATGATTAGAAATCTTTTTTTTCTAGAAAAAAGAAAAGATAGATTTCTTCATTCTTGTAAGTGCTAGATTTTTCGACAAGATTCTTTTTTAGGCTTCTTGTTAGTGGCATTTTTGGATTTTGTGAATCCTCTAGCTTCAAGTTTATCTTTTAGTGAAGTCACCTTTTTGGATTTTGGATTTCAAACAATTCCTTTTGGGCTAATACTTGCCATGATATTTCAAGCTCTTTCCGAGTTCTTGCAGTCTCTAAGACCAAGTTATAAAATTGATGCAATATGATTCTATGGTTTTCCAATCCAATGGGAAGGTAAGGTTGGACTAGGTCAGGACGAGTCACCTATTGAAAGAAAATATTGACTTTTTGATCCCCAGTAGTGTCACAAAAAATCTCTTTTCTTGTCAAAGAGAAAAGTCAACCTCCTAGGTTTTGTTTCCAAATTACCTATATGTTTTTATAGAGGTGCTACTCCTTTATTGATCACACTCTAATTTGCATATAATTGAATATTTAAAAATTAAGCATTCAACACATGCACCTGTGAGTGGACTAGGTGCTCTTCAAAGTAAAGAATACAAAAATACATATCAAACTATATTCTCAAAAATTCATCCCACATTATAACCCATAAAAACATATGAGGAAACACATTTGAGCAAATTCAAATAGATGAAAATAAAAAGCATTGGTCCATACATTCAAAGAGCCATAAAATGATGTCACACATTTGAAATCATAAGACCATAGGAAAACATTCATGAGACTCCTACTTATTATTTGGAAATTAACATTTCAAAATCACAAATGCAATGATTTACTGAAATAATCTCTCTCCAAGAATAAAAAAATAATTTATGGACTTGAAGTCTTAAAATAAATTTAAGTGTTTAAAGCACAATCACAAAATCCTAGTACTTAAATGTAAAAATAAAATGCATTCACCCCCTAAGGGACTAGGATTGGGCTCCATGTACCAATATTAATGACAAAAATTACTAAGAGAAAGAGATAAGCACATTTTGGGATTGGATTTAAAGAACATGCAATAGTTCAACAAAGTTGGAATGATCAAAGAATGAGAAGAAAGTAGGAAATTGCTTCAAAAGAACATAAACAATCACAAAATTGCAAAAGGATTACATATGGAACTCTCTCTCTCTCTCTCTCTCTCTTTGATGCAACTTTTGTAGACGAAATTAAATAGAATTAACTACTCAATTGTTTGTCATCATAACAATCAGGCTGTTATTTTGGATGAAAGCCTTTGTTCAAGAATTTCTTGAGCCATTCTTCAATGTATTTTTTCATAGGTGGGATCATTATATCCTGTTTCACTGTCAAAGTGAATATTTCATCTTATATTTCTTTAGCATATGACTGCACTTGTGCGATGTTAGCCATTTGACCATTATTATCATAAGTGAATGTAACTTTCCATTTCTTGATTTGAGATTCAAGAAATTTGGCTATATTATCTAAGTTATCCCCCAATTGAATTCTATAGCCTTAAATTATTTTCTAAATACCTTAGGGATCACCATAGAGTCTCTAATCATTCAGGGGCCTTTAAGGTCTTCAACAACTTTAATTGTTTTAAAGAATTTACTACTTCTATGATCATCAATGCTTGTACATTCAACAAGTTCCTCTTCAATCATTTGAATCTTGGCAGACCATCCTACTTTGATTTGTTTAATCTTTTTTGGGGAAGGAATGCCTAATGATGTCTCTGAAGTTCATTAAGAGAGTTAATTTTATTTAAATAATTTTCAAGAAACTGTTGATCACATTCTAGGTCCCTTCGTACATACTCAAAAAATTATTTAAGTCATTGGGGTAAATTTATCAATTGTAGAGAAACTTCCCAAGATTCCTCTATGATTTCAGGTTACTCATTTACTTTCATAGTGACATATAACCTAATTCTAGTTAACAATTGTATTGCTTTCCTAACCTTGGGGTGTGTTGGTTGTCGTTGTCACTTTTTCTTCTTGAATGGATAATGGAGTCATGTATAGGGGTGTCATATTAATATCTTATTCAAGCTCTTGTATTCTTCTCTTCAATCTCGAAATTTATGTTTCTTGCTCTATTATAGAATGACCAAGAGTGTCCCCTATTGTCTGATGCAATTTCAAGAGTCCAAAAGGTCTGACTCATGAAACATCAATTTCAATTTTTTCTCGATTCACTACCCTTTTCTATTTATTTGCACCTTTTCAAATTGTAGTTTCTTGGTAGACTCATCATATGGATGTCCTGCATTGTCAAAGATTTATCTTCAAATAAAATAGGCTCTTCAACAACCAACTCTTCTACAATCCATTTAAGATTTAGCCATTATGGTCATCACCAATTCTAGCACTATAGTGTTGTATACCTCCATATACATGGATCCTTCTACATTTTGCGACCCTTTTTTACTCGAAGTCTTACTTTTAGATGATGAGACTACATGTGAATTCTCAAGATAAACATGACAGGGTATCTCCTTCCCATCACCATCACCATAATACTTGTTGTTATTATCCCCTCATTGTTTCCTTTTTCTTCTTTGTGGAAGACGAGCTTCAACCAGTTTGGGACGTTTGAGTAGGATGAGAACCAGTGGGCCTTTTCCCTCTTTGCTCTATTTTTCCTTTGATGCTAGTGCTTGCTTCAATAGTAACATGGTATGCCAGAGTAGGTACTCTAGAGACTTGGTTTTCTTCACTTTCTTTTGAAATCCTTGTAAACAAACTGACATACATCATAGATTCCAAATGACTAGAAAATATACCATTAAGGTGAAATATTAGATGGATTTAGATTCAATCAAATTAAAAGGTTTTAATAATTCAACAAATTTTGGTAAATGGGAATTTTTTTCCATATTAATTTCTCTCACAGTAAAAGGAAGGGTAATGATTTCTTTTTCTTTTGCCTCTCAAATTAAATCAACCATAGGTGGTATTGTGTACATACTTTGGAAACAAATTATCTATCTAGGATGAACTTTTGGAGAAATAAGGGTCTGCCTTGAAATCAATATATTCTGACGAAGATATTGTCCTCTTTTTGTTAGAAACTTTGCTGCTTCATCAGAAATCCTTTTTGGCTCTTGTCCTGTCAGCATATGATTAAATTCATGAACACAATGATCATGGGGTTGATAAAATGGAATGGGTCCTTGTGCTTTCACAAAATAGGAAATAAGAATTGAGTTTGTTCCATATCTAGGTTCATATTATTTTTACAAGGTAGTCAATGTAAGACATTACATGAAACTATGGCCATTACTAGGAAGGTTGTCATATCGAATTTGTCGGTCTTAGGAACATTGCACAACTAATATGAAATCTCGTTGGCTATTACTTTCCCCTAATCAAAACAAGTATCTCGTTTGAAAGAAAAATGCAAAATATATAGTACTAACCCAGGAACAATTGTAGTTGATTCAGGCCCCATAGCTTAGGAAAATAACCAGGAGAAATCTCTATATGACTAAAAAAAATAGAGATATCTAGAGAAGTAAGATTAGACATGATATCTTGTAAAATATTCATCCCGCCAACTTGAAAGTGTAGGAAGGAGTTGGCTTTAGCAAGCTTGAGCCTCCTGTTTGGCTCGAGCAACTTCAAAATTATTTTAAAGGCCTTGGGAGAGAGAAGTACTGGATTATTTTCTGAATTGAGTCGAATAGTTCAGGTCCTCGAATCAAACTATCTTGCACACTAGTGCACTATTTCCTTGAAGTCAAAGAATTCCAAAACACATGCACAATTTTCCAACCCTGTATTCCAAATTTTATTTCTCTATCTCTCCTCTGGGTACAAGCTTAAGTACTATTGATATATGGTGCACCAATGGAAACTCTTACCATGTTTGACTAGTGAGTTCGATGTGTCTTCGCAAATTACCTCCTTTATTCCTTTACTTTCCATATTTCTCATTGGCTTAATTTAACTAGGAGATTTGTGTTAGAGAAATATGCCTTAGTGGAAGTCTTAGCTATTAAATCCTTGAGTTACAATAATATTTAATAGAATATCATCGTTTCTCATACCACATTCATTGGGCTATGTGAGAATGATAATGAGCGTCTGGATAACGAGATGGAATCGACAAGAGAAGATTTGTCAAACAAGGGCCTTAATGTATCCCCCATCAATCAACATGGAACAAATCGAGAGATGATATGTTTATATTTTTAAGGAATAAATACGATTGTGGAAGAAATAACATTGAATTGTGGAAGAAGGCACTTATTTCACCCTTCTTCCTTCAACCATCTAATTCTATATTTTTGTTGCCAACGTATTTCTTCATGTTTCCTTCTTTCTTCAAGCAAAGCGAGAATACATGCTTCCTCCTTTCTTCAAGCAAAGTGAGAATACATGCTTCCTCCTTTCTTCAAGCAAAGTGAGAATACATGCTTCCTCCTTTCTTCAAGCAAAGTGAGAATGCATGCTTCCTCCTTTATTAGGTCCTTTGATCTTCCTTGGTGAATGGCTTCTTACTATATGTGAGTCCATTTAGGCTTCTGTCTTCTGTTTCTCTTGAGTGATGTTCCTGTATTTTTCCTTATTCTGTGTTTTGCGTTGATATTTGATGCGTTTCAACTTCCTTTGTAGCCAAAACATGGATGATCCTTCCAAATTGGTTAGTTCATCCCACCAATCCTTGATGATGGATCGGAAGTTGGGATGTTGGAGCCAAACATTCTCTAGTAGAAAGGGCTATTTTTGGGGAAGGACTTGATTTTGATGTCTAATTTGATTGGAAAGTGATCACAACCATGGCAAGGCAAGATGGAAACCTCCTTGAAAATGTACTTAGACATGATATTTTGGGAGATGAGATACCTATCCAACTTTGTAGATATGTGATAGGAGTCACACATATGGTTCTTCCAAGTATAAGTGTCTTTGACGGTGACAAGGTCGATCAAATGAGAAGAAGCCATGACATCTTGGAAAAGGTTGGATTTTGTTTCTAGCTTTCTAACACCACCCTTTTTTCTTTTAAATATATTATCAAATTGAAATTCCCCCTAGGATCCAATATTCCAAGGAGATGAGAAGAATAAGTTTCTCGATGGAATTAATAAAATGTGGCTTGTCTCTGGGTAATGAAGGACAATAAACGTTTGAAAGAAAATAAGGTTATGATGATCTGATGAGTTGAAATTATATATTGAGAATTCTAAGAGAAGAAAATATGTTAGGTATGGATACTTCTTAAGAGTTATAGATTATAGAGATACCTTTAGATTGACCTTGGGCATCAAGAGCTACCAATTGGCATATTCAACCCAATTTGTCTATCAACTTGCATACAACTTCATAGGAAGTTTTAGTTTCCTAAACCATTAAGAAGATTGGATGTTCCATGAGCCAATTGTCTTTGAGAAGAGTTTGATTTCCCTTGTAATTTAGGACTATAATATTCTAGGATATTATCTTCATGGGGGAGATGAGTTGGTGGAGGGATAAACCTCTAAGATCAACTTTATTCTACTTGACTTGACAAGAATGTTTCCCATTTCTTCTAGAATTTTCTATTTTCACTTATGACATTTTTTTCTTCTCATCCTTGTGCTACTTTGTAGTTTATTTCATAAGTTGGACATGGCCCTTGAAGGGACGGAATTAGTTTGTCCCATTGATGCATTTTGGGCTTGCTGCCTTGATTTGAGAATGAATCTTCTTAGTATTTTGATTTGATTATTTGGCAGTGAGTTTGGGTCTTTCTATTTCCATGGATTAACAATACTTGGGAGGTCAAGAGTGTCCAAATCCATTTCTTCAATGCTGTCATTATTGTGCGGGAACTTAGAATATTTCTCTAAGGGTTCCTAAGGATGCATATTTGAGGGTTGTGAGGAGGTAATAAGAGTTACCTTAGAGAATTATTTGGGGTTTCTCATATTAGACATGCCTATCTCTTGGGGGGAGGGGTTTGAAGGAGGGGCTAGAGATTAGAGATTTGCATGTGGTTCAAAATGTTTATGGTAACGAGGGATTTTCTAGAGTGTCTACATAAGTGGAGGCTTGTGTCCACAACGACGATTAATCAGTCTAGAGAAGCCATCTTGATCTATAGCTTTGCCATGATTTGGAATGGTCTCAGGAACCAACATGGGGAAATTTCTATAGAGACACATGTATTCATGACATCTACCACAATGGAACAAAATGTGTTCATAGTCCAAGGTTTTCTTGAACCAGAGTTTGTCTTGATAATAGATATCAATTAACCCAGGAAGGTGTTATGAGATATTCATAAATACACATACACAAACACAAGATATTTATCTTTCCGTTTTAGTAGTTTCTATTGAAACTTTGACAAAATGGCCCAAATCATTTTTGATGCATGCTAATATTTCTTCATCCTAGAATTCCTTGAGCAAGGAGAACATGTGGATCCAAACTGGGGCTAATGTAAAATCCTCTTTGTTTGGAACAAATCTCTTCATCCAAAACCTAAGATATAATCATACAAAGTTGAAGAAGTATGGGCCATTTTCGAAAACCAACATGTGATCTTGCACATTGGCAAAGATTATGGTGAAAAATCCTTTCTTCCCTAGCTCCAATTTTATCTTTCCCTTTGGCTTCCACTTGTGTTGAATCTAGTAGGTGAGGGCTTTTTACAAGGGCCAAATGCTTAGGAATTTGTTGATTAAAGCATAATTTCTCATGTATTGAATGTAATCCCCAAATAGACTAGTATGCACCTCGAACATTGGATTTGTGGCTGCTTTTGTAAGGCAACTTCCTGGAGGTCTTTGGCTAGTTGAAGCATGCCTTGGGGATCTTTGCTACAAATTTAACCCTAGATTTTTTGCAACCTCATTAGGATGATGATTAGATGATTGGCTAGAGCAAAGATTCCCTATAGTAACTTTTCTATGGAACTCCCTCCTATCATGCTGACCATAGTGGTAGGAATTGTAGAGATGGCGTAAGCAATGGGGAAGACAATAACAAGGTAGGGTAGGGGTTTTTCAGGTTATTTTGGCACCTTTGTCTTGTTACCTACCATTATAAATCTTTTTTGGAAATATCATGAGCATGGAACATGCATGTCTCATTTGCATAAAATAATTAATATTTTATGATCAATTTAGGCTATGCAACTGGGTTCCTATCTTTTTCCTTGGTCCATCCTTGTGATCTTTTCACCTCTCTCTTCATAGTATTAATTCATAAATTGCCAATTTTAATAATCAAATAAATATGTATTTAGACTATACATTGGTCCTAGACTCACACATCCAAGAAACCATTATTATCACTTAAAAATTGTTCATAGCCATAGAAGTAATTACTAAAGTCATCATCACTAAGGAAATGCACCATGACATTTAAATAAGCATAAAAAAATTACAAAAAAGCATGGAACATATGTATTTCTAGACTTGAGTGGGTTTCCTTTATTTAAGAGCCCGTTCAAATTGTGCGACATATCCCTCGAAGTTGCACAAGTAAAAAAAAAGTACACGTTAGTGGCTATTTCCATTTTGATAAAAGCCACCCATGGTAGTTTGAATAGAAGTTAAAACCATCTATTCATGGCTATTTCCATTTTGATAAAAGCCACCCATGATAGTTTGAATGGAAGTTAAAACCATCCATTCAGGGTGCCTTGGATACCAAAAATCATGATAAAACATAAATTCACTCAATAAAATTCAAGCTTTTATGACCAAAATCAATGGGTTGGATACCAAAAATCATGATAAAACATAAATTCACTCAATAAAATTCAAGCTTTTATGACCAAAATCAATGGGTCTCTGGTGCATGAACTTATACCATTGTTGATACTAAATATTTGATATATATAGAGTTTATAAGTATGCATTCAAGAAAATAATTAGAGTTTATAAGTATAATTATGCTCGAAAATTCAATCTGGAAAGTAATTACTTCAAGAAGCACATTTACACCTATTTGTTTGAGAGAAAGAGAGATAAAAACAACACATATTAAACCAACAAAGAGAGTGTTGAGAACTAGGAGAAACCACTTCTTCTCGGTGTCTTGGAAAGGCCTTTATTTCTTTGCCATTAACAATAAATGCCTGATTGCTTCAATTTTTATATTATCTTTTTATTATGGTCGAATTTTATAGTACAGTTTATGATGCACGTTGCCTAATATATTCACGGTTTAATCTTTCGTGTTTCACTATTAGTAATATTTAACCTTTCCACCGCTTAGAGAAAACTCTTTCCCTCACTTTAACAACGTTTTTCTCCCAACACGCCACCTTCCATGTCTTTGATTATTTAGTCGTTAACAAATTTCCCCATTATTTAATTATTTAAAATCTCTTTTTGTTTACCTCCTTGAAAGTGGTTCTTTGTAATTTAAGTCGGTTTATATGTTCTTATGCTTGCTTTAGGTAGAATTAGTTTAATTTCATCGTATATTACTTTCCTTTTCAAGTCCAGCAGGTATTCCTTAAATATCTATCTATAATACTATATTAGTTTCCTTTTCAAATCCACCAAGTCTTCCTTAAATATCTATAATACTAATATAAACTTGAGTTTGAGTGAAATCGGAGAATTGAGATGGAAATTCACTCACACGTAAATAATATTAAAAATCTCTCATATAAAATGTTTCAGAACTTATAATTTCAATGTTAAATTATTAAATTTTACACAATTTAAAATATAAAAAACAGTCAACAATTTTCATTTTAAAAATGTATATATATATCTATATATATATATATATATATATATATATATATATATATAATATCAATTCAATATATATATATATATATAATTTCTATTAAATATATAATAATTTACGCAATCATTTTCAAATTAAATATATAATAATTTATAAAATCATTTTTAATATATATATATATATATATATGAATAATGATATTAAAATTGATTTATGGAATTTTTGAAAAAAAGAAATTAGCTAAATTTTCTTAAAATCTTATTTACTTATTGAAAACATATTTAAAAATATTATAAGTTCACTATAGTTTTAATGATTTAGGAGATTAGGAAGGTCAATATGATAACATATTTTAAATTGAAATTTAGTTTTTGTATACTCAAGGAACTTTTAGGAGAAAGTGCCTTTCATCCTCACCTTCTTAGTGTCAAACAAATAACATATGCTTGGGCTATGGTGATTTGAGATTGTCTCATGCTCAATTTAACTATATAAAGAGTTGGCTCTTATTTTGACAATTTTGATTTTGATCTTCTATATTAAGGTTGACCACCTCTTTATAGTACCTTAACTTCCTTTTATTTTATAATTCTTTATTTCATCATAAATTCTCTTTAAATTTAAATTTAATATTAGCAATCTTTTGTCAAATGACATCTTCTTGTATTATTTAATGACTCAGCCAATGTTTAGAATCTTGATGCCATCCTCTCTTCAATTGCTTCTAGTTTTGGTTGGAATTGGAAACAATTTTGGGGAACTTCATATCAAAAGTGCCTAACCATTGTAGTGCACTCAATTGGGGATGACTCACTTATATGAGGAAGATAGGACAAGGTATAATTTCTTTTAATATTAATACAATTGTTTTATCTTTCTTCAGGATTCTCTATAGATACTACATCCCCAAACTACAAAACTGTATAAGATAACATGAGTGATTAGAGTACCAAATAAAGGTTTTTTTCTTATCCCACAACCAAAGGTTCACTAAGTTACAATTGTTTTGAAACCCATAATATGCTTTCCATCCTTCATTTATCCCTTTTTCAACACTATACTTTCAATTGAGCTTGCCATGAATATCAATTCCAAGATATTTCTATGAAGGCACTTCCTAAACTATTATTGTCATACATAAAAGTGTCACAAGTGATATTTTGGGATTTGATTATTACAACCTTTGTTTTGTTTGTGTTCACAATTATACTCATCTTAGAGAAGAAGTACTTACGATTCTTAGATGCTTATTGAGACATTTCTTTCCATAAGAACAATATCATCAACATAAAGAATAAGAATGATGAATACATTAGGGAGATTTGAGTCAATATAACCATTATCTTCTGACCAATAGTCTAACTTACCAATTTAGATTCCAAAGAGAGTAGGGGACAGGGAACAACTTTGATTGACTCCTATATTACATTTAATTCCTTTCGACCATCCCTTAGTGTTCTTAAACTTGGAAATAAAATTCTCATATAACCTCAGTCTAATAGCTCTCACCTCAAAAGGAACTTTTAACTTTTCTAACCTATTATAATGTTTAGTTGAGTGTCAAAAGTTTTTCTAAAACTCATGAAACAACAAAGGTGATTGATTTTATTATTGTGGTACTCCTTTACAATGATCCAAGTGTAACAAAATGATTTACAATTGAATAGTTGGTAAATAGAAGCATTATTAAGACACTCTTTAAGTAATAATCACTGGTTCTAAACCCTGTGACTATGATCCAACCAAACTACTAATTCTACTAGTCAAAGAAAAACAACTAATTCATCTCAATATAATTATAATTATTTAAAAATTACATAATTTAAAAATGCCCATAAATGTTATTTGTAAATAGAGCTTATGAGTGCACCAAAAGTTGAAGAAACCAAAGTTTTTGCTGGTTAGGTTCATTTTGTTGTGTTAGACATTGCCAGAGTTAATTTAAAAATATTCTAAAATCACTATAGTTTTAATGATTTAGGAGATTAGGAAGGTCAATATGATAACATATTTTAAATTGAAATTTAGTTTTGGTATAATCAAGGAACTTTTAGGAGAAAGTAGCTTTCATCCTCACCTTCTTAGTGTCACACACATAACATATGCTTGGGCTAGGGTGATTTGAGATTGTCTCATGCTCAATTTGACTATATAAAGAGTTGGTTCATATTTTGACAATTTTGATTTTGATTTTCTATATTAAGGTTGACCACCTCTTTATAGTATCTTAACTTCCTTTTATTTTTTAATTCTTTATTTCATCATAAATTCTCTTTAAATTTAAATTTAATATTAGCAATCTCTTGTAAAATGACATCTTCTTGTATTATTTAATGATTTAGCCATGGTTTAGAATCTTGATGCCATTCTCTCTTCAATTGCTTCTAGTTTTGGTTGGAATTGGAAACAATTTTGGGGAGCCTCATATCAAAAGTGCCTAACCATTGTAGTGCACTCAATTGGGGGTGACTCACTTATATAAGGAAGATAATACGGGGTATATTTCTTTTAATATTAATACACTAAGTTACAAACTATTTTGGAATTGTTTTATCTTTCTTGAGGAATCTCTAGAGATACTACATCCCCAATCTACAAAAGTGTATAAGATAACATGAGTGACTAGAGTACCAAAGAAAGTTTTTTTTCTTATCCCACAACCAAAGGCTCACTAAGTTACAGTTGTTTTGAAACCCATAATATGCTTTCCATTCTTCATTTATCCTTTTTTCAACACTATACTTTCAATTGAGCTTGTGATGAATATCAATTCCAAGATATTTCTATGAAGACACTTCCTAGCCTATTATTGTCATACATATAAGTGTCACAAGTGATATTTTGGGATTTGATTATTACAACCTTTGTTTATGTTTGTGTTCACAATTACACTCCTTACGATTCTTAAATGCTTATCGAGGTATTTCTTTCCATAAGAACAATATCTTCAATATAAAGAATAAGAATGATGAATACATTAGCGAGATTTGAACCAATATAAACAAAATCTTCTGACCAATAGTCTAACTTATCAATGTAGATTCCAAAGAGAGTAGGGGACAGGGAACAACTTTGCTTGACTCCTATATTACATTTAATTCATTTTAACCATCCCTTAGTGTTCTTAAAATTGGAAATAAAACTCTCATATAACCTCAGTCCAATAGCTCTCAACTTATAAGGAACTTTTAACTCTTCTAACCTATTATAATGTTTAGTCCCGTGTCAAAAGATTTTCTAAAACTCATGAAACAACAAAGATGATTGGTTTTATTATAGTGGTACTCCTTTGCAATGATTCTGAGTATGACAAGATGATTTACAATTGAATAGTTAGTAAATGGGTGCATTGTTAAGACACTTTTTAAGACTGTGAACCAACTACACCTTTCAGTAATCCTAAGTGTAACAAGATGATTTACAATTGAACAGTTGGTATATGAGTGCATTGTTAAGACACTCTTTAAGTAATAATCACCAGTTCTAAACCATGTAAGTATTAACACGGATGATTCCACTAAACCATGTAAGTATTAACACGGATGATTCCACTAGGAAAAAAAGCAACTAATTTATCTCATTATAATTATAATTATTTAAAAATGGCCATAAATGTTATCTGTAAGTAATCTGTAAGTAGAGCTTATGAGTGCAGTGAAAGTTGAAGAAACCGAAGTTTTTGCTGGTTAAGTTCATTTTGTTGCATTAGACATTGCTAGAGTTAATTTTCCGGCACGAAATCGCACGTATGGCCGGAATATACATGAGTCCTGAAGTGGACCAAAACTTATTTTTTTGGCAAAAGGAGTTGCGCAGTACACGCTAACATAAAAAAGTATGCGAACCATTTTCTTGGGCCGGCGGTATGGCTAACACGTAAAGAGGAGCTACTGGATCAAAAATAAGTTGTGTGCATTTTATAATTCATATGAAAGAAAACACGTAGAATTTCACAAAATACAGAAAAGATGTTTCCAGATCAAAGACTATTCTGCATTTATAGTTCATAAGAAAGAAACACGTGGAATTTCAGAGAATGCAAAAAAATGGTAGGTCGACCACCCTAGAAAATTGCAGGGAGACCCTAAAATTATAAATTTGTGTGTTCAAATATAATGTTCTATAAAGCTCACTGTTCTGTTGTGTGAGTGAAAGAAGATTATATATTTGTGTGTTCAAATATAATGTTCTATAAAGCTCACTGTTCTGTTGTGTGAGTGAAAGAAGATTAGTATAGAATGGAGTACTCACGTTGCCTAATTAATCCATGGCCATGCCTGATCTTGAGTTTCATCATGTCACCATTGGTGATCAGTCAGAGTTACATTAATGGGGAAATGAACACAGGGGCCGAGAAACCACGTACAGCGTTCTTCCAGTTTGGAGACTCGTTGATAGATGTGGGAAACAACAATTATCTCACCTATTGTCTAGCAAGAGCTGATTTCCCTTGGTATGGCATGGATTACAAGGGAGGGATTGCCACAGGACGATTTACCAATGGACGCACCATCATCGATCTAATCGGTCTGTATACTAACTTTTCTCAGTATTTTTATCTTTTTTACAAGTTTTAGACATTCAATCTTATAATATTTTTGGTATTTATCCGATGTTAAAATATTTCTGAAATCTACAACTTTTATTCCAGTTATAGTTTTATGTTTATTATTGAGTAATCATATTCCAGTCAACTTTATTCCAGTTATAGTTTTATGTTTATTACTGAGTAATCATATTACAGTCAATTTGATTTGTTGCAGCTGAGATTTTTTTGCTAAGTAATCATATTATTGCAAGATTTATGAGAGTCAACTTAATTTGTTGCAGCTGAGAAACTAGGTTTAGATTCTGCACCACCGTATCTTTCTTTATCAAATACGACTGACGTTACAGTCATGCTTCAAGGGGTCAATTATGCTTCCGGAGGCGCAGGCATACTCAACGACACAGGAGTCCTTTTTGTAACTCATATTCCTGCTGTTTCCTTTTCTTTCTAATAACGTTTTGAGAATTTTAAGTGTTCATATTGAGAAACTATGTATTCATATTTAAATACTTTTATTTTGATTAGAGAATTTGGAATACTAGAGTTAGCTTAAACTAATTGACTTTTCTAAAATCTAAAGAAAATGAGTGAGAACAAGCAGACGAGTGAGGTCAAATATTCTTTTCTAAAATCTAAAGAGAATGAGTGAGAACAAGTAGATGAATCAAACAATTGAGGCCACTCTGGCTTTTCAAATTACAAAATATTTCTAAAATCTAGGATCAGTTGAATTTAACTGATCAAGATAATTTACTCTCTTTAAAATCTTTTTAATTATTTAGATTATTGATTTCAAAAATGTTTTAGAATTTGAGATAAATCTTTCTAAAATCTTTTTTCAATTTTACCCATGAATGAGGTTAAGTGAAAATATTAAAGTAGGTTTGTAAAATTTCAAAATATTTCCAAAATTTGGAAGTAAATTGAAGCGATGGAATTTGAGGGGCATGGGGTTAAGTGAAAACATTAAAGTAGGTTTGTCAAATTTCAAAATATTTCCAAAATTTGTAAGTAAATTGAAGCGATGGAATTTGAGGGGCAAATTGCCTATCACAGGGTGACTTGCCTTTCAAATACAGTTTAAAAAATTGCAAAACCATCCACACCTTTTATTGAAATTGTTTAAAACTGGTGGAATAGGTATGAAAACTGTCAAATTTAACTAGTGAATCTGTTTTGAAATTCCAATCCCTGTCAAGTAAAACAATTAAAATAAAATTTCCAAATTTCAAAATATTCCTAAAATTTATAATAAAATAAATTCAAAATTATCATATTCATAATATATATATTTAATAATTATCATATTCCTAATATATATATTGTAATTATCATATTCATAATATATTTTAATTAACATATTCATGATCTGATCTGATTTTTTGGCAGATTGAGAAAATACCTTTTCACCAGCAATTAGACAACTTCCAGGCTACAAAAGAAGCTCTGACGAAGAAAATGGGGGCAGTGGCAGTGGAAAATTTCCTTAATGAGGCCGTTTACTTCGTCGTAATTGGAAGCAACGATTACATCAATAATTATTTATTGCCTGTTAACGTAACAACTTCACAATTGTATACTCCACGTCAATTTAAAGGTCTTCTAATTAGCTCCTTAGGACAACAACTCGAGGTAATTGAAATTCTATTTTTCCCACGGTTACATTTGTGGTTTGACTTTTTTAGGTATATTTTTTTAGTTAAATTAGTTTTAAATTTGGTATTAATTTGATTATAATTTTAAGTAATAAAATTAGTACCATTTATTTTTTTTATGATATTAAATTTATTTATTTATTAAAAATATATTTTAAATAATAAAAAATCACAATTTACTTAAGTATCCAATAATCCAAGATAACTGGTTTTAACCTGGAAACTGAAATATGAGCAGAGATTATACCAATTGGGCGCACGCAAAATTCTGTTCAATGGAATTGCTCCTTTGGGATGCATCCCGGCTCAACGGGTGAAGAATGGAGGATCATGTCTGAACGATGTAAATCGATGGGTCAAAAAGTTCAATATCTCCATCAAGAAGCTCCTGCAGGAACTAAATTCAGGGTTGCCCGGCTTCAAAATCCGTTTTCTCGATTCATACAACAGTGTGATGGAACTTATAAAAAATCCGACTGCATATGGTAAGTAATTAAGCAGATTTATCAGTTTCAATAATGCTGTGAGTTTGCACTTTATTTTTAAAAAATTTGTCATTTTTATTTAGATCGTAGATTTTAGAAATATTTTGGAATTTGATGAAAAGAGATGAAACATAAATTTTGCTATTATTTTTTAGATATTCTAGATAAACAAAATAGAATAGTAAACCTCCTCGCTATCTATAGAATATTTCCAAAATTTACCATTAAAATAAATACAACAAAATGAAACTAAAATACCCCGGCCCTCGCCTCCCCAGCCCTCACTATTTATAAAATATTCCCAAAATCTATTCTTGTCACTATGTTAATGATATATAATGCAGTGAGTACCTGGTTGATCGATGTGCAGGTTTCAGTGTATCGGATACTCCATGCTGCAGCGTGGATACAGCCATCGGACAGTTTTGTTTACCAAACTCCAATGTTTGTGCAAATCGCAACCAATATGTTTTCTGGGATGCCTTCCATCCCACAGATGCTGCCAACGTAGTTCTTGCAGATATGTTTTTATCCCAGCCTGGTTCACTGCCATTCATTTCTCCAACCACAGCTCCAGCTCCTGCTCCTGTTCCTGCTCCTGCCACTGGTGATTCTCAGGACTAGCCACCAAAGTTGTTTTTGAGAAGTTTTCATGCTGGTCAGCCATATCCATATTTACCTTATGCTCATAAATAAAGCAGAATAAAGCACATATTGCTGGATAAATATTGAACATATTGCTGGATAAATATTGAAGGCCGGGTGGATTGATAACAAGGAAATTGCGCAAATTCGGGCGAAAAATACTGGACTGGTAGTCCTGTAATACTAAATATCTGAGTAGCTAAGTTTTGGTCAAAAAGAACTTGTCATGCACCATCCATCCATTATAATGTAATATGAATAGTTTGTTATAATGTAATTATGGATTAATAAATGAAATTTGAAATACAATATTGTGAATTGGAGATTTCTTTTTGTGAATTTTAGAAAGTACATGTTTTTAATTAGTAAACTTATTCAGATATAAAAAAGTTTATTTTAATAATAATATAGTCACATAAATTTAAATTTAATTATATATATATATATATATGAATGAGCATGATCTATATAGAGAACTAAGTTTTTTATAATATTTTTTCAATACAAAATTATATATTTTTAATTTTTTTGAAGTTGGCGAAGTAATATTTCAACTGCATTTTGTAGATACATATGTTTGCGTAAGATTTTTTTCAACTCTTTAAATAAATTGGAAAACCAAATGTACCCTTTTGAAGAGGACTCTTAAACTAAGATAGTGGTATTTAAAAAAAATAAATTGTTGTGTTTTATGTCATTGATTTTTTATTCAACTTCTTCGAAATTGTCCAAACATTATGTTTAAAAGAAATTAGATGAAAAATATCATATGAATTCGAAAGTGTCAAACTCATATGCCATTGGATAGAGGATTATTTCATGAATCCAACATGATCAACTCCACCACTTAAGGACAAATTCTGCCCTAAATCTGTTAGGGTACAAAATTGGGTTGTAGAGAAATACGTAGAAAGGGTGCTAAAACTATGATTTTTAGGACCTTAGGAGCTCGATCGAGTGCTTGAGTTTGAAATTTAAATAGCTCGATCAAGTGTTAAAAGGAACCCTTGATTGAGCCTTGAAGGTGGTTAACCAACAACTTGATCAAGATGTAAGCTCGATCGAGCTTATAGTTTGATCTAGCCATTGAAAAGCTAACTTCCCATCAACTGCTTACCAACTTTTATTAGTGCAATTGATGTTAAAATCTATGGATTAGTGGATTAGCAGCTCGATTGAGCTTCTGCTATCAACCCCCAAAAAAGAAAGGAGTCTAAATTCGAATGCATGAAAATATAACAACAAACATTCATTCATAGAGAAATATCAGAGCGTGAAAATTACACAAGAATTCACAACAAACATGGGAAATTAGAGATTTGGATCTAGAAAAGGAAAGAAATTTCCAATCACAGAGGAAATACAAGAAAAAACTAGAGAAAGGTTGAGAAAAAATGAAAGATATTGAGAGAACAAGAAGATCATGCAATTCAATAATTTCATGTAAATACAGGTAATTCAAGTTATCTCACTTCTTATATTACTTGCTCCATATTATATGCATTAGGAAATATGATTGAAAACAAGAAACAAATGGAGAATGAAATAATACAAATAAGATAAAATAAAGATTGAAAGTAATACCATGTAGTGAAAAAAAGATTCGAACATTAAATGACGATGGCGGAAGAGAGGTTCTAGGGTTCGACAACAAAGGAGACAGAGGTTAACAGGCAACCATGGAAGCGCAGGGAGGAGGGAGCTCCACTCCCTCCTACAGTAATGTGGTTTCAAACAGAGGAAGAGTAGGGAACAGGAACAAGCCTCCACACTCCTTGGAGGACAAGACAAGAATTCCTGAAACCCAGAAGGAGGAAGGCAGCAAAACCCATGCAGAGCAAGGGACCCACGAGGAAGACCGACAGGAGGATAAAGCGGAAGACAGTGGTCAGGGAACAGAAAACAGAACCAAGATGGGGCCCTGCAAACCCAAGACCAACACTAAACCACGGGTTATATTGAATGATCCTGCTCTTCAAGTGCACAGGGATCATATGACGAACTATGCAATCATATGCAAGTTTATGGGAATCTGGCCGACAGAGAAAGCGTTATATACTTGGATAAAATACAACTGGAAACCAAAAGGGGAGTTAACTATACATCTTGGCTCCAAAGGTTTTTTTACAGTGGTGTTCACGAACATGGAGGACAGAGATAGGATTTTTGAAGGAGGACCATACTTCTATGTGGCAGCTAGTCTCTATATGCGCCCATAGACGATGAACTTTGTGCCAGAGTGAGAAACCTTCACATCAGTATCGGTATGGATTAGACTCTACTCCTTACCCTTAGATTATTGGATGCCAGAGTCTTTAAAAGCTATAGGCAATAAATTAGGGCATTTTTTAAAGATTTCAGAAGCAACCCTATGAGGAAAGTATACCTCCTATGCCCGTATATGTGTGGAAATGGACCTTTCTGGAGCTCTTCCAGATGAGGTCATTCTTGAAGTCTATGATGAGGAATGGGTTCAGGCAGTTGACTATGAGCACATCCCTTTCAGATGTGGCAAATGTCATAAGCATGGACACCTATTTAGAGATTGCCCTCTTAACAAAAAGGAGGAATACCAGAACACCAGCAAAGGGAAAGATCATAAGGGTTTTACTAAAGTGGGAGGGAAAGGTAAAGGAGGGAGAAGGAAGACACAAAAGAACCCTAATGATAACAAACCAACCAATCACAATAGCTTTGAGATCTTAGAAGAACAAGAAGAAGATAAGGGAAATCAAATGCAAATGGAGAAACATACGGAAAGAGGAAAAGGAAAAGAGACAAGTATGGAGTTCACACAGGAACAAAATGAACACATAACAGACTCATTGAGTACCATGGAAATAGAAAAAGACCATGAAATGACTCAAAGCGAAAGTGGTACAAAGGACCAAGACTTATAGGAGATCCTAGAAAGGGAGAACCTGGAGTTAGAAAAATTTCTAGAACAAGGAGGAAGCATGGGTATTAACTCCATACCACAGGAGGAAGTTGACAAGGTTCAACAAATATTCCTCAGCAAGTCACACCAAACAACTGTAGGAGTAAAAATAGGACATGACAATCAGAAAAACAAAGGGGTTTCCTCACCAGGATTAACAGGGGGAAAATTAGCGAAAAACCCAGGAAAAAAGAGAGGAAGAAAGAGACAGAAAGAATTGCTACTAGAATGTGGCAAACTCATGATTGACTCAGGAAGGATGAAAGACCTGTCCAGTTACTCCTTCAAAACCCCACCTCAATGAAAATCACAACCTGGAACATTAGAGGACTAGGGAGCAGAAGGAAACAGAGGAATCTAAGCAATAGGATCAGAGAGGAGAAACCTGACATAGTGTTCATACAGGAAACAAAATGCTCTGTGGAGAAGATCAGAGAAAAACACAACAAATGGTTAAATAGATATGAATATCTTGAGGTCAAGGCAAATAAATTGGCTGGTGGCATTCTCACTCTATGGGATCCTCAAAAATTTGGTATACAAGATGTGGAGGCGTCCAGACATCACCTTTCTTTGATCATCCAACCTGTGGGTGACAGGCAGTGTTATATGATCACCAATGTCTACGGTCCCCAACCAACGGAGGACAAAATTTGGCTCCTTACTACACTGGAGGATATGAAGAAGAGATACCCAACTTTACCATGGATTCTAGGGGGAGATTTTAACATGATCAAATCCCTCACGGACAAAAAAGGGGGAGCTAGAACACTGGGTCGAGAGTCAGTTTCCTTCCAAAATTTCCTCACCAATATGAAACTGGTGGATATGGACACTAGCAATGGAATTTTCACTTGGAATAACAAAAGGGGGGGCTCTAACCAAGTAGCCTCAAAGTTAGACAGATTCATTATTTCAGAGGAACTTCTACTCATGGGAAGAAGTCTAGTAGCGTTCATCCTACCTTTTGGTGGTTCTGACCATTGGCCCATCCAATTGGAAGCTTCTCTAATTGGAAAACCTAGGAATAACCCCTTCAGGTTTGAGAATGTATGGCTCACACACTCTGATTTCCTCAAAAACATTGAAAGATGGTGGAAAGAAGAGATACCCTTTCAAGGCACAAAGATGTTCCTTCTTCATTGCAGGCTCAAGCACATTAAAGGCAGACTCAAAGACTGGAATAAAAATGAATTTGGTAACATCTTCAAAGCTAAAGGAGAAGTGGAATAGAAACTAAAGGAAATAAACCAAATTCTTATCACAGAAGGCCACACAGAGGAAAGGAAAGAGCTTGCAGATTCACTTCAGCAGGAATGGGAGAATAGATGTCTACAAGAGGAAATACTCTGGAGACAGAAATCCAGGGTCCAATGGATCAAGGAAGGAGAGAGGAACACCAAATTCTTTCACAGATCCACTATAGATCACAGAAACAACAATAGAATTGTGAAACTCACTGACCATCATGGAGTTGAAAGAAACACGCATGAGGAGATGGAAGAGGTTCTAGTCCAGCACTTCCAGAAAATTGCTGAGGAGACCACTGTAGACAGATCTCAGTATACGAAAAGATTTACACAGTACATTCCTAAATTGGTCTCCAGAGAAGACAATTACAATCTCAACAGACTAGTAACAGAGGAAGAGCTTGAGGAAGTCATCACAGAGATGCACAATGGGAAAGCTCCAAGCCCTGATGGCTTCAATGTGGACTTTTTCAAAACTTGCTGGAGGATTGTAAAGCATGATATTCTGGAGGTGGTGGAAGACTCGCGCAGTTCTAAAATAGTTTTGAGGGTGCTTAATGAATCTTTCATAGCCTTAATCCCCAAACAGGAAAATGCCACCTCTCCGGATAGATTCAGACCTATAGCCTTATGCAATGTGGTGTACAAAATAATATCCAAGGTAATTGCCAACCGACTCAAACCACTCCTCCCTACCCTGGTGTCAGAGGAGCAAACAGGTTATGTGGAAGGAAGACAGATTCTTGATAACATAATTCAAGCTCATGAAGTGGTTCATTCACTCATTACCAACAAGCAGGCAAGAATGATAATTCAGCTGGACATAGTGAAAGCCTTTGACAAACTCAGCTGGACTTACATAAGAGTAATTCTTAAATCTTATGGCTTTGACTACAACTGGATTAGATGGGTCATGGCTCTAGTTACTACTGCTAGCTGTTCTATTCTTCTCAATGGCTCTCCCTCTAGAACCTTCAAGCCTACAAGAGGTCTCAGGCAAGGTGATCCTCTTTCCCCATTCCTTTTCATTCTCATGATGGAAGGGTTGGGTAGAGAAATAAGAGCTGCTAAGGGGGAAGGCAGAATTCAAGGTCTGAGACTCACTCGAGGGGGAGACACGGTGACACACCAACAATTTGTGGATGATACTATGCTTCAAGGCACTCCCACAGTCAAGGAAGCCAAATATTTTAAGCAAATTCTGTATGAATTTGCAATGGCAGCGGGCTAAATCAAAGATCTTCTTTTTCAATACTGACATTTCGATTCAAAGAAATCTTTCCAGAATTTTGGGCTTTCAAAGAGATTCATTGCCCTCAAAGTATCTGGGAGTTCCCCTTACTGACAAACCGTTACATAAGGACATTTGGGAGCCTGTTCTAAATAATTTGAAAGACAAAGTCAGTAAATGGACAAACAGAGCCCTAAATCTAGCTGGGAGACTAACCCTCGCTGAGGCTATCCTCCAAACCATCCCTATCTATATGCTATTAGCCATTCCGGCACCAATTGGAGTCAATATTCAAATAAGAAACATTCAAAGAGACTTTCTCTGGGGGAAGGGTGATGAAAAGAAGAAATGGGCTTTGGTGGCTTGGGAAAATATTTGCATGCCTAAATCCCATGGTGGCCTGGGTCTCCATGACCTTGGAATTCTGAACAGAGTTCTAGGAGCTAAAGTCTGGTGGAGATGGCTAAAGGAAATACGAGACCCCTGGGAAAAACTCTGGAAACAAAAGTATGCAATGAATTGGCTGGATATGAACCTCATAAGAATGATAAGGCAAGTAAAAGGTTCACAAGTTTGGAACAGAGCCTGGGCGAACAGGGCCTTAGTTCAAGAACACAGTTTCTGGGAGATCAGAAACGGAAATTTGGCCTGGTTCTAGGAGGACAATTGGCAATAGGAGGGCAATCTCAGTAGAGAGGAATTAGCAAGTATCCAAATGGATACCATCAATAAAGGCTTAAGAAGGGTAAGTGACTATTGGGATCAGTCAAGGAGCAATGAAAAATGGAGAATATGGAAGCTTCCAGTCTACAATGAGATGAACATGCTGAATACTCAAGCTAAGGTCCTCCAAGGTATTCTGGAAAAGAGGCAAATCTTAACCTCAACCTCGGATGATCAATTATGATGGGGGAGGAATAAGGCGGGTCTCTTCACCCTTAAAGAGGCCAAAAGAATCGCTACAGGGCTTAACTCTCCAAGCAATGACAAGACATGGAAAGAACTCTAGGATAACCCTCACTGGATTAAGGTCAAACTGTTTAAATGGTTGGTTCAACAAGGCAAAATTTTTACATGGGATAATCTAAGAAAGAGAGGCTTTGTTGGCCCCTCAAGATGTCACCTCTGTGGACAATAGGAAGAAACCACTAATCATCTCCTAAATAGTTTCTCCTTCACTGCCACACTATGGAACTGGGTTGGAGATGTCTTCGAGCAGACAGACAGGCATGAAAATGACATCATTTCTACGCTGAAAATTTGGAGGAAATTTTTTTCGGATAATGAAACAATAAACTCAGCCTGGGCTTTGATCCCAAGGTTTTTGATCTGGAATTTATGGAAGGAGCACAACAACAGGATTTTCAAAGATAAATTAGGCCCGGTGAGCAGCATCATAAAGCTAATCCTCAAGCAACTCAAGGAGACTGTCCACATCCTGGGGAGAGTCTCCTCAGAGAATCCTAGAGGAAGCAGAGAGGCTAGCATCCTGGAAAAACTAGAGCTTCAGGTACATCTCCCTCAGAGTCCTTTGCAGATCACCAAGCATAACGCAGAAGGAAAGGCTTTCTGGCAACCCCCTTCACAAGGTTTTTTAAAATTTAACATAGATGGAGCCTCAAAAGGAAATCCTGGAGATGCAGGGTATGGAGGGGTCATGAGAGATGAGGAGGGCAACATACAGGTAATTTTCCACAGTTATCTGGGGAAGGCAACCAACAACATGGCTGAGCTCATGGCGATGGAGCTATGCTTGGAAATACTGTGTAAGCACAACACACATAATGTCATCATAGAGGCTGACTCAGAGTTAGTCATTAATTCGGTCAAGAGGCTAAGCGCAGGAGCAGCGCCAGAGAAAATTTCAGGTCACTGGTGGCTTCTGCAAGTCTACCAAAGAATCCAATCACACCTAAGAATTCTAAGAACTCTCAGGTTTGTGCATGTTCGTAGGGAAGCCAACAAAGTGGCAGACTGGCTAGCCAATGAGGGGGTTAGAAGCAAGCTTACTGATAGGTGTTGTTGGTGGGAGGAGGTTTCAGATGATAGAGTGCGAGATGAATGCTCATCTCGGGCCCTCATAGACAGAAAACACTATCAGAACAGAAAGAGAGATAGCATTTCACTTTATGCAAATGAGGAATAAGTTCACTTTAGGCAGAGTCTCAGCAGAGGTGCACTTTAGGATTGCTCTGGATTTCAACAAAGTCTACATTAGCCTAGGTGCTACTGGAATTTTGGATGGAGGAAGTCATAGGGTCAGAGGCTATCTACACAAAAGGAAAATATCCGAGGAAATGGGTTACCGAGAAGAGCGACAATGGATGCCAACACAAGTCCTGGTGTTTTTCGTGCAAAAGATGACCCTTCAGGGCACGTCTTCCTCAGGCAGTGCATTGGGAACTAGGAGAGTTGAATACCAGAGTCAAAAATTGCCCGGGATATACCACCTGCATCGGGCGCCCTTTGACCAGGAAGTTGTTTTCCCGGATGGCATGCGATGCCACTCAGCTATTGACGCGTGGCGGGGGAAGAAGAATGAATACCGCCCTCATCGCACGGTATTCCTCGAGCTTATGAGATGCGTGATATTGATTTGGGCCGTAGGATCAGGAGGGGGTAGATCAACGGCCACAGATGGTCGTGCAGGTTTGTGGGACCGAAAGGTCAAAACCTCTTACGGTTTACCACCTTTATCGGGCACCCTCAAACCCAAAGATGGTTTTCAGGAAAAGCTAGCAATGCCACTCAGAGAGCAACATGTGGCGGGATTGAGGAAGGAATACCGTCCTCATTGCATGGTATTCATCCTGCTTCTAAAGTTGTATGATATGATTACTAGATGTCGGATTAGAATGGGAAGATCGACGACCATAATTGGTTGAGCAGTTTAAGGGGTTTTTCGCGGGCCACTACTCCACATGATTTGTTTGTGGACCGTATGATTAAAGGGGATAGATCATCAGAGGCTAACTTGTGAGTGGACTTTATGGTTCTTTTAAAAAAAGTAGGTTTTAGGGCACATTGTTTAATTCTCCCTCTTCTTGGATGGGGTTTGCGCTTTTGAGTGCTTGTTGTAACCTATGTAAATTATTTTCTTTCTTAAGTTAATAGAAGGACCGTCTCTTACTTTAGCAAAAAAAAGAAAGAAAGTAATACCATGTAGTTAAAAATTGAGATGTAACAATAACTAAAGAAAGCCACTTGAAACCCTGCAAATTATTGAAAACCACTTGAAACATGGTTTGCTGGAATTTTCTCGAACCACTTGAATTCATGCAAATTATGAACCACCTTTGAATTGTAATGGTTTAGGATAACCCAAAAAAGCTAAGGACGTGATTTAACCAAAGAAAACCATTGTACCATAATTTCCATATATTATTTACATGAATTACAATTCATGGCAATTTATCTACAAGAGGGATTAACAAAAATGGTTGTCACATAGATACATTCCAAAACCTATAAACATTAGTTTGATTGATGCTTGATATCCTTGTAGGAGTTAAAAGAGAGAAAATGTGTCATAGTCTAGAAGGAGCAAGAGTATCCTTCCTTCCAATATGCACGTTGAGAAGACATTCTTTATTAAAGATATATAACAACATTAAATTTTGGTGACATCCATCATCATATATAACATTTAATTATTTCTTGAATCCTAAATGATAATCCCTACTTTTGAAAACCTCACAAGTTTCTTCTTTCAATTCTCACATGAAGGTTATGATAATTTTTAAAGAGAACAATTTTTTTAAAGACATACGAGTGTAGTGTATATTTGTGCTTGCAGAAAAAGGAGTGTATTATTGCATATCAATATAATTATCCATGAAGTTCTCATGTGATTAAGCAGTATTAAATTCTTAAATAATAAATGCAAAAGAAATAAATTAGCATGCAAGTGTTTATTATATGCTAAAAATGTTTACAATGTTATTATTCTTAGGTTGTGGCAATCTAATGTCGATTGAATTTATCTAGCTGTTTCTCAACATGTAATCGTAAAATATGTTGGAAAGTATGATTCAAAATTAAAAAGAGGAACTTTATTTTAAACTTTGTCAAGATTTGATGAAAATAATTGAAAACATAAAAGACATTAGATATCCATGTATACACGCGCATAAAAAAAAGTTCATTGTAGAAACATATAATTTTAAAAATCTTATTACCCCTCGTGCCCTACTTAATTGTTGTGCTAAAATTTCCATGTACATTCTTCCAAAAAAAAAAAAAAAAACCTGGGTCAAATTGCGAGCTATTTTTTTGGCTAAAGGAGTTGCGCAGTACACGCTAACATAAAAAATTATGCGAACCATTTTCTTTGGCTGGCGGTATGGCTAACACGTAAAGAGGAGCTACTGGATCAAGAAAAGATGTTTCCAGATCAAAGACTATTCTGCATTTATAGTTCATAAGAAAGAAACACGTGGAATTTCAGAGAATGCAAAAACATGGTAGGTCGACCACCCTAGAAAATTGCAGGGAGACCCTAAAATTATAAATTTGTGTGTTCAAATATAATGTTCTATAAAGCTCACTGTTCTGTTGTGTGTGAGTGAAAGAGGATTAGTATAGAATGGAGTACTCACGTTGCCTAGTTAATCCATGGCCGTGCCTGATCTTGAGTTTCATCATGTCACCATTGGTGATCAGTCAGAGTTACATTAATGGGGAAATGGACACAGGGGCCGAGAAACCACGTACAGCGTTCTTCCAGTTTGGAGACTCGTTGATAGATGTGGGAAACAACAATTATCTCACCTATTGTCTAGCAAGATCTGATTTCCCTTGGTATGGCATGGATTACAAGGGAGGGATGGCTACAGGAAGATTTACTAATGGACGCACCATCATCGATATAATTGGTCTGTATAATAACTTTTCTCAGTATTTTCATCTTTTTTATAAGTTTTAGACATTCAATCTTATAATATTTTTGGTATTTATCCGATGTTAAAATATTTGTGAAATCTACAACTTTTATTCCAGTTATAGTTTTATGTTTATTACTGAGTAATCATATTACAGTCAATTTAATTTGTTGCAGCTGAGATTTTTTTGCTAAGTAATCATATTATTGCAAGATTTATGACAGTCAACTTAATTTGTTGCAGCTGAGAAATTAGGTTTAGATTCTGCACCACCGTATCTTTCTTTATCAAATACGACCGATGATACAGTCATGCTTCAAGGGGTCAATTATGCTTCGGGAGGCGCAGGCATACTCAACGATACAGGAGTCCTTTTTGTAACTCAGATTCCTGCTTTTTCCTTTTCTTTTTAATGATGTTTCCAGAATTTGAAGGGTTAATATTTAGAAATTTTACATGTATTATATTTAATTTTTTTTTTTAATTATAAATTTTGGAAATATTTTGGAATATAAGAATAGGTGAAAACAATTAATTTTTTCCTAAAATTTAAAAAATGAGTAAGAACAAATCGTTGAGTGAGCTCAAATCAAGCAATTAATCTTATTCCTGTTTTTCAAGTTGCAAAATATATTTAATATTTAATATCTAGGATCGGTTAAATTCAGCTGAATATATTCTAATTGTCTTGATTTAATATCTAGGATCAGTTAAATTCAGCTGAATATATTCTAATTGTCTTGATTAGTGACTTAGGAATACTTTGAAATTTTTGAACCAGATCAAAATAATTTACTTTTCTTAAAATCTTTCTAATTATCTAAATTATTGATTTTTGAAATATTTTGGAATCTGAGAGCTAGTTCAAAACAATCTATATTTCTGAGAGCTAGTTCAAAACAATCTATATATATATTTCTAATTATGAGCCAGGTCAAGTTAAACTATTAAAGTGGGTTTGTCAAATTTCAAAATATTTCCAAAATCTGTAAGTCAAGTGCATGGATGGAATTTGAGAGGCAAATTGCTTGTCACAGGGTGATTTGAGTGTCAAATACAGTTAAATTTTTTGCAAAACTATCAATATCTTTTGTGGAAACAATTAGCGGAGTAAATGTAAAAATGGTCAAATTTGACTAGTGAGTCTATTTTGAAATTCCAACCCTGATCAAGTAAAACAATTAATGTGAACTTCTCACATTCCAAAATATTCCTAAAATTTATAATCAAATAAATTCAAATTCAAGTTAATATATTATAATTATAATTATCAACTACATAATATATTTTAATTATTATATTAATAATATATTCTAATTATTATATTCATGTGATCTGATATTTTTTTGCAGATTGAGAAAATACCTTTTCACCAGCAATTAGACAACTTCCAGGCTACAAAAGAAGCTCTGACGAAGAAAATGGGGCCAGTGGCAGTGGAAAATTTCCTTAATGAGGCCATTTACTTCGTCGTAATAGGAAGCAACGATTACATCAATAATTATTTATTGCCTGTTAACGTAACAACTTCACAATTGCAGACTCCACTTCAATTTAAAAGTCTTCTAATTAGCTCGTTACGACAACAATTCGAGGTAATTGAAATTCTATTTTTTTCCACGGTTACATTTGTGGTTTGAGTTTTTTAGGTATATTTTTTTACCTAAATTAGTTTTAAATCTGATATTAATTTGAATTAGTTTTAAATCTGGTATTAATTTGAATTATAATTTTAAGCAGTAAAATTAACACAATTTAAGTATTTTAATTTTTTTTTATCATATTAAATTTATTTATTTATTAAAAATACATTTTAAATAACAAAAAAATCACAATTCACTTAATCATCCAATAATCCAAGATTTGAATCCAATAATCCAAGATAACTGGTTTTAACCTGGAAATTGAAATATGAGCAGAGAATATACCAATTGGGCGCACGCAAAATTCTGTTCAATGGAGTTGCTCCTTTGGGATGCATCCCGGCTCAACGGGTGAAGAATGGAGGATCATGTTTGAACGATGTAAATCGATGGGTCAAAAAGTTCAATATCTCCCTCAAGAAGCTCCTGCAGGAACTAAATTCAGGGTTGCCTCGCTTCAAAATCCGTTTTCTCGATTCATACAACAGTGTGATGGAACTTATCAAAAATCCGACTGCATATGGTAAGTAATTAAGCAGCTTTATCAGTTTCAATAATTCTATGAGTTGCACTTTATTTTTAAAGAATTTGTCGATTTTTATTTAGATAATAGATTTTATAAATATTTTAGAATTTGATGGAAAAAGACCAAATATAAATTTTGCTATTATTTTTTAGATATTTTAGATAAATAAAGATAGCAAAATAGAATAGTGAACCTCTTACCATTAAAATAAATACAACAAAATGAAACTAAAATACCCCGGCCCTGGCCTCCCCAGCCCTCACTATTTATAAAATATTCCCAAAATCTATTCTTGTCACTATGTTAATGATATATAATGTAGTGAGTACCTGGTTGATCGATGTGCAGGTTTCAGTGTATCGGATACTCCATGCTGCAGCGTGGATACAGCCTTCGGACAGTTTTGTTTACCAAACTCCAATGTTTGTGCAAATCGCAGCCAATATGTTTTCTGGGATGCCTTCCATCCCACAGATGCTGCCAACGTAGTTCTAGCAGATATGTTTTTTTCCCAGCCTGGTTCATTGCCATTCATTTCTCCAACCACAGCTCCAGCTCCAGCTCCAGCTGCTGCTCCTGCTCCTGCCACTGGCGATTCTCAGGACTAGCCACCAAGTTGTTTTTGAGAAGTTTTCATTCTGGTCAGCCATATCCATATTTACCTTATGCTCATAAATAAAGCAGAATAAAGCACATATTGGTGGATAAATATTGAAGGCCGGGTGGATTGATAACAAGGAAATTGTGCAACTTCGGGTGAAGAATACTGGACTGGTAGTCCTGTAACACTAAATATCTGAGTAGCTAAGTTTTGGTCAAAAAGAACTTATCATGCACCATCCATCCATTATAATGTAATATGAATAGTTTGTTATAATGTAATTATGGATTAATAAATGAAATTTGAAATACAATATTGTCAATTGGAGATTTCTTTTTGTGAATTTTAGAAAGTACATGTTTTTAATTAGTAAACTTAGTCAGATATAAATAAGTTTATTTTAATAATAATATAGTCACATAAATTTAAATTTAATTAATTATATCTATCTATATATATAAACTAATTATAATTTTATATAAAAACATATTTAAATTATAAAATGCACTTTACTCTTTTTAAACAGAACCATTATATATATAAAAACAAATAAGTCATATTTATTTCATTAGTCTTTGGTGAAACAAAGTCGGGATATTTTTGAAATTTAGATTATTTCGCAAATTACTTGCCTATAAGCTTAGGCCGTAAAGGGATGGTCCTCCATATCAAATTTATCTTTTCTATTGACTTTTGTGTGTTTGGCCTTATTAGAGTAATCGAGCTATTATCAAACTTTAGTATTTTCTAACCTAATTCACTTTTAAATAGCGAATAACTTATGATTCATTGCATTATTATATATGAGCATAAAACAATTTCCAGCATTTTAAAATTATTAATCCATTTAAACTCTACTTTAATTTCATGTTTATAAGTATTTTATTATTAATCCATTTAAACTTTACTTTAATTTCATGTTTATAAGTATTGCGAAGAATCAAATTATTGAAAAGTATTTAAATGTAAAAAATAAAAGAAAAGATTGAAAAAAATATTGTATTTCTAGAAATATGATTTTTATGGATAAATTTAAAGATAAAATGGATTTTTAAAAATGATCTCAAATCACTAACTAGTATAGTTGACCCCCTAAAAAAGAAATGAATTACTAACTAGTATAGTTGACCCCTTAAAAAAGAAATGAAGAAACAAATGAATTTTCAAGAAAAGCATGATAAAATAGAGCATTAATTTGTGTTGACATCAATTTTGCTCTAAACTCATCTCATTGATAATTATATATTTAAAATATCTCATTTCCTCTTGCAATCCTTACAAAATTGGTCCTGGCCTTCATTGCTATAAGGTCCCACGTTTCCCACACTCTAGGTATGGATAGCACTTAAGAAAACATTTCCCTATGTCTTCCTTTTAGTGAAACTCATGGGGAAACATATACATGGGAAACATTTCTCTAGTGTGGTGAATGCATTTCCCCAAAAGGGATGTTTGGGTCTTCTACCTAGAAGGGCAACACCATCTAGATTTTTTTTATCAACAATCCATGAAGATAAAACACAGATGAGGGGTACAGTTTTGAGGATTTAGTGCCCTTGGTAATTAATGGTAATATTAATTTCTCAATCTAAAAGAGTCATTCTCTTTTATCTCATTTTTTATTATTATCTTTTATCTTATCTTGTTAATATTCTCCTTTCTCTTAACTTTTCTATCCTTTTACTTAAGATTTTAACATTACCATTAATTGTTTTAGGATGTTTGAGAGTGGTTCCAACCTCATCCAACTTCATATGGAGAAAGTATAGTTTCATATCCTATTCATAATTTAACAAAGCACTGAATGCATGAAGTTGGGTTACACTTTTGGACCAAATGTGGCGATGAAATTTCAAAATTTTCCTCTTTATCGAATTGAAGCCCTCAAAATTCATATAAGCATTGTGAATTTTGATTCGGAGTAAAAAAACAAGAGAATTATGTTGTTGGCCTAATGATATTTTTTGCAAAAAAATTTGGTGTCGTAAAATCTCTCACTTTTCATTAAATGTAATACTTCTCCTTGCAAATTTTCGCACATCTTAAGAGGTATTCGTGTGTTCGCGTAGCATAAATTAGTCTAAAATCTCTCTCTCTCTCTCTCTCTCTCTCTCTCTATATATATATATATATATATATATATATATATATATATACACACGTACATGGAGAGAACTAAGTTTTTCATATTAATCTTTTTTATACAAAATTATATATTTTTTAAATTTTCGAAGTTGGCGAAGTAATATTTCTATTGCATTTTGTAGACACATATGTTCGTGTAAGATTTTTTTTCAACTCTTTAAATAAATTGGAAAACCAAGTATACCATTTTGAAGTGGTATTTAATTTTTTTTTGTTGTTGTGTATATTTTATGTTATTGATTTTTTATTCAACCCGTTTGAAACTGTCTAAAATAATTTCAAGCATTATGTTTAAAAGAAATTAGATGAAGAATATCATATGGATTCGAAAGTGTTAAACTCATATGCCATTGGATAGAGGATTATTTCATGAATCCAACATGATCAACTCCACCACTTAAGGACAAATTCTTCCCTAAATTTGTTAGGGTGAAAAATTGGGTTGTAGACAAATCTGCAGAAGGGGTGCTAAAACTGTGATTTTTAGGACCTCAGGAGCTCGATCGAGTGCTTGAGTTTGAAATTTAAAAAGCTCGATCAAGTGTTAAAGAAACCCTGGATCGAGCTATGAAGGTGATTAACCAACGACTCGATCAAGATATAAGCTTGATCGAGCTTATAGTTCTATCAAGCCATTGAAAAGCCTACTGCCCACCAACTGCTTACCAACTTTTGTTAATGCCATTGATGTTAAATGCTATGGATTAGCAGCTCGATCAAGCATCTTTTGTCAACCCAAAAAAAATAAAGGAGTCTAAATTTGAATGCATAAAAAAATAACAACAAACTTTCATTCATACTAAAATATAAGAGTGTGAAAATTACACAAGAACTCACGAAAAACATGGGAAATTAGAGGTTTGGATCTAGTAAAGGAAAGAAATTTCCAAACATAGAGGAAATGCCAGAAAAAGCTAGAGAAAGGATGAGAAAAAAATGACAAATATTGAGAGAACAAGAAGATCATGCAATTCAATAATTTCATGTAAATACACGTAATTCAAGTTATCTCAATTCTCATATTACTTGCTCCATGTTATATGCATTAGGAAATATGATTGAAAACAATAAACAAATGGATAATGAAACAATAAAAATAAGATAAAATAAACATTGAAAGTAATACCATGTAGTTAAAAATTGAGATGTAACAACAACTAAATAAAACCACTTGAAACTATGGTTTGTTGGAATTTTCTCGAACCACTTGAATTCATGCAAATTATGATCCACCTTCAAATTGTAATGGTTTAGGATAACCCAAAAAAGATAAGGATGTGATTTGTCCAAAGAAAACCATTATGCCATAATTTCCATATATTATTTACATGAATTACAATTCATGGCAATTTATTTACAAGAGGGATTAACAAAAATGGTTGTCACATAGATGCATTCTAAAACCTATAAACATTAGTTTGATTGATGCTTGATATCCTTGTAGAAGTTAAAAGAGACAAAATGTGTAATAGTCTAGAAGGAGCAAGAGTATCCCTGCATGTTGAGAAGACATTATTTATTAAAAATATATAACAACATTAAATTTTCGTGACATCCATCATCATATATAACATTTAATTGTTTCTTGAATCCTAAATGATGATCCCTACTTTTGAAAACCTTACAAGTTTCTTCTTTCAATTCTCACATGAAGGTTATGATAATTTTTAAAGAGAACAAGTTTTTTAAAGACATACAAAGTGTAGTGTATATTCATGCTTGCACAAAAAGGAGTGTATTATTGCATATCAATATAATGATCCATTAAGTTCTCATGTGATTAATCAATATTAAATTCATAAATAATAAATGCAAAAGAAATAAATTAGCATGCAAGTGTTGATTATATGCTAGAAATGTTTACAATGTTATTATTCTTAGACTATGAAAATCTAACGTCGATTAAATTTATCTAGCTGTTTCTCAACCTTATTTTAAACTTTGTCAAGATTTGATGAAAATAATTGAAAACATAAAAGACATTGGCTATCCATCTTTGCACGCGCATAAAAAAGGTTCCTTGTAGAAATATATAGTTTTTAAAATATTGTTACCCCTCCTTGTGCCCTACTTGATTGTTGTACTAAAATTTCCATGTACATTCTTCCAAAAAAACACTCAAATTATCATTCGTGTCCCTCTTCACCACAAATGATAACAATGTACATTTATTATTGATAAGACCTTGAAGTATCTTACTTTGTTCTCTGAATCCACTAAAACCTCTATCTCTTGATTTATTTTTATTCCCTTATCAACAATTTCATTGGCCTTCTCATACTTCTCATCCCACATTTTTTCCACTTTTTTTTTTTGAATTGTGATTTTTTTTTTGTAGTTATGATCAGTTCTTCCTTTAAGAAAGTTCTTCTTACTATTGTTTTATGGAAATTTTAGTTACATGTTTTAAGCACTAAATGATATGGTGTTTGGAATGAAGAAAAAAATTTCCAACTAATTTGATCTTGTATAGCCGACTTTCAAAAATGATCATACTTAAAAACTAGTTGAATAGGTTCCGTCTTGTATCATGGAGTGTGTATTTATGTATTTTATGGTTTTTTAGTCACAAATTATCTTATAGTTGATTAAATTTGTATAAATTTATAGATATAGATTTTGTTTTCTCTCATAAAATAAACTCGACCCTTCAATTTGGGAGTCACTAGCTTAATTTTTCAAGAATCTCCCATTCTATCAAATTCAAATGATTCGCCATACCATTGAGTTAGTAATAATTCTCTCTGAAATATGTATTTAAAGTTCTTATATAAGAATTTAAACTTACTTTCTATTATTCTTTAGTTCAACAACCTTGCAAATTATTATACAATATCTTCTTCATCAACTTTGCTAGATCTTCATCATCTTCTCATTTTTGAGCTACTCTCTCTAGATTCTTTCGTAAAATCTCCAAATATTCTAATTTTATTTCTAACACCTATTCTTTTTTAATCACTTAAATCTATTTCATTCTCTTCTCACAATACCTTTTACTTGACACTGGATTTAAATAATTGAAATTTTCGGTAAATGAGATATATGAACAAAAATATAATACCATTCTTGTTATAGTAGGGATCAATTTTAGTTTGGGATTTATATAGTCTTTTAAAGAAATGGAAATTGTTGGTAAGAAGAACTAATTTTGAAAACGGTCAAATGCTTCACTTGGTAAATGTGACTTGTTGTGAAACCAAACAAATCTTTAAACTCTCTAATTTTTCTAATTTTATTCTTAACACCTATTCTTTTTAAATCATTTTTCTCTTTCCTTCTCTTCTCAACCATCCTTGTTGTAGAGATCACTTTTAGTTTAGAATTTATATAGTCTCTTGAAGAAATGAAAAATTATTGCTAAGAAGAACTAATTTTGAGAAAGGTCAAATGCTTCACCTGGTAAATGGAGAGATGGAGGTAGATATATTAAAAACTCTAAAATATTAAAAAATATATATTTATGAATTTAGTTTTTTACATTATTAAATGAATAAAGAATTACAATTTTTTTTAGTAGTATGGTACATTTTCTTGAAATAATTGATTAAGTACAATAATTTTATATGAAGAAGATTAAAGTATATTAACAATTTTGAATTATGATATTGGAAAAATTATAGATAAGTTATAAATAAATTATTTAAAAAAAATCAATATTGTATTTTATTCACCGTTTAGAGAAATATATAACCACACTTTATAACTATATAAAACATATTTCAAATGACATTTTTTAAACACTTCAATTATAATATGTCATTAACATCTATATATAATTAATTAATTTTTTTTGCCAACATAGTCATCATTTAACATAAAAGATAATTTATTTTTTATCATGAAAATTTATATATAAATGAAATAATTTTTCATTGTTAACATATGATCATATTTAAAACTTAAAATATAAATTTTTATAAGTGCAAATATTTTACAAATTGCATACCTTCAACTAGTTTGCAAATTTCTTATCCTTTACATGGGGGCTCCTCTATTTGGTGTTTTTAATTGTGGCATCCCTTGAAGTTAAATCATGATTTATGTACAAGCAACAAATTTTAGCTATTTAATTAAATCAAGTTATGTAATTCAATTTAGTTGGTAATGGAAATATAATGTTTCCTAAAGCACTAATTTTTCATCTCCCTATATTATGCTCACATATAGCATAATTTGGAAAAGTAAGTGGCCCATTATCCATACATATTTTTTTTTTCTTGCAAGGAACAAACATCACATAGTGTAATTAGGGGAATTGTATTAAAGAATCATGAACCACATATCCACATATTTGCAATTCAAATACTTTGTATGTGCACTATTCACCTTGCACACACCATCACTACTAACCAATTTTCTTTACTAACCATTATAAGTAGAATAATTTCTTATATTTTACTTTGAAAATTTGCACACAAACATAGCTTAAAACTAGGAGGATTTAAGTAAGTGACCCTAATCCACATATCTTTTTTACTTGTTTTGCTCATTCCAATTCACACCACACCTAGCTTAACTAGGAGGAAAGTAAGTGGCCCTAAATCCACAAATATTTTTTACTTGTTTTTCTAACCAAAGCTTTTATTTCATTCATTTATTTTCAGGACTAGGACTTGGTGTTAGTAAAGAAAGAAAGTAGGCACTGCCTCCCTTGTGTCCTTGTGGCGAACCTGTGGTGGCATCTGGACCCTTTCTCAAAGCACTAAAGCTTCCATCTCCCTATATGATCACATAGTATAATTAGGAAAGAAGTAAGTGGCCCATCATCCACACATATTTTTTACTTGTTTTTCTAACCAAAGCTTTTATTTCATTCATTTATTTTTGGGACCGGGACTTCGTGCTAGCATTGAAATAAAATAGGCACTACCTCCCTTGCATCCTTGTGGTGAACCTAAGGTGGCATCTGGACACTTTATTAAAACACTAAAGCTTCTATATCCCTATATACTCACATAGTATAATTAGGAAAGAATTAAGTGGCCCATCATCCACACATCATTTCTTTTGTTGCAAGGAACAAACATCACATAACGTAATTAAGGGAATTGAAAAAGGATCATCTCATATCCGCATCAATTCACACTTTTCATGCTCATAATTTCCCTATAGGTTGAGGTGTAGGAGCACTTAGACCTGAGGTGATCTTAGTCATGCTACTGGAAGCATCGCCAGCTCTTTCGGGACATAGCCCTAGTACTGCTGGCCACTATAACCCTCTCCATACCTTGGTTGGTTTTTTGGTTGTTGGAAGTGTCACCAATGACATTTATGATGTGGCCCTAATACCCTATTTTAAAATCTTCACAAGGGAAAGTTACTACTTGAGTGGAAGGACATTAGGTCTTTTTAGGAATTTTTCTCATGTACGCAAAACCTCACAAAACCTTTTTTGGTGATTGTTTCACACATTAGAATTGAAGGGAAAATTAATCATTTATTTTTTGTTGGCTTATGTATGTAATTCATTTGGTTTTCCTAAAAAAAATGTATGTTTTCAGGTGTGCTTATAGATGCAACAATCTTAGGTGTTGTTGACTTCTTTCCTTTCTTGCCAATTGATTTCTTTCTCAAAACAAAAAGCTTGTCATTAGTTACATATTTCATAGGGATTATATCATCTTCAATTTCCTTCTACATATAATTCACATCATGATGAAAATTATTTTACGTTTCATACATACTGAATGATTTTACCTTTCATCATATTTTGAATCACCTATTTTGTTGAGACAAGGACCAATAATTTTACATGTGCACTCTTCTTCGGCCCACCTTTCCCTGAGCTCAAAACCATTTCATTTTCATGTTTCAACTTAGAACCCTTGGTTCATGTCAACTTCTACTACCTATATGTCAAGTCTCAACTTGTTTTTCATTTAACTTTTCCCTTGGGGCTATGACTAGAACCCTAAGGTTTCAAAATTGATTTTTATTGACTGAGGAGGCATGCTTTTACCTTTCATCATATTATGAATCATCATTTTTATTGACACATGGAACAATACTTTTACTGCTGTGCTCTTCTTCGACCCATCTTTCCCTGAGCTCAAAGCCCTTTTATTTTCATGTTTCAACTTAGAACCCTTGGTCCATGTCAACTTATGCTACCTAGCTGCCAAGTCTCAACTTGTTTTTCATTTAACTTTTCCTTAGGGTTTGTGACTAGAACCCTAGGGTTTCCAAATTGATTTTTATTGACTAAGGAGGAATGCTTTTACCTTTCATCATATTCTAAATCACCCTTTTTGTTGACATAGGGACCAATAATTTTATTGATACGCTCTTCTTCGACCCATATTTCCATAAGCTCAAAACCATTTTCTTTTCATGTTTCAACTTAGAACCCTTGGTCCATGTCAAATTCTGCTACCTAGATGCCTACTATCAAATCATATCATGACCTTCCACCTATGGTGATTTCTTAAATAAATGTGTAGATATACTATTCACTTGTTTTATGATGACAATTCACTTGAATTACAAGTATATTTTGTATTCTACTATGCAGGAATGGAAATTGAGCAGCCACATGAGGAAGAAGATGTGTCCTATCAAGTTGATCAACCACATGATGATCAAGATGTGCCCTATGGATTTGATCAACCAATAAAGAATAAAATGTTCCCTATCAAGTTGATCAACTGTCACTAGGGGAACAATATGTGCCATATCAAGCTAATCAACCACTAGAGGAAGAGGATTTTCCTTATCCAGTTGATTAACCACCAAAAGAACAAGTTGTTTCCTCTCAAGTTGATAGGATAGCAAGGAGTTGTAGTGGTTTGGAAAGGGGTCAATGGTTTGTAGAAAATTTGGATGCAAGCACAATAGAGGACCTTGGGGAGCCTATCCCTGTCGCACTGTTAGAGAGCTCACACCGTTAGAAAGCATATTAATAACATCATTCGAAAATATTTTGAGAAACATTCAGTTGTTGCACAAGCTTAGATACTACATGGGTTGATCAAATATAAGAAAATAAAACATGCCACAAAGCTTTTGGGCGTCCAAGATGCTAAAAGTAGGAAGACACATATTAATGTCAACGAAAATATATCAAAGGCATTCACGATGTTTGGAAAATCAATAAAACCAAATCTTTGAGCTACACACAGGGTAATTACAATTGCTATTGTTGCACCAAGTACATAAAAAAAATAAAAGTTGGCAACAATGTCAAAATTGTTCCATGTCTCGAGAAAAGCATTGCACAAACATACCAAATTTAGGGTTCAGGTAAATGAAAATGATGAATCTACTTGTTTCCAGGCTCTTATCACCAGGAAACCCTAACAAGACATGTTTACAACAGGAATTAGAGTGCTTGTTGTAGAGTTTTGGGAGAGCCATTCCTGTGCTATTCCAGATAGAAAGAATGTCATGCGACATTGCATAGCTAAAGGTGAGTATGTGGATCATGCTAAGCACGTTGTAGAAATGAAAAAAGTTGCATTGTTCAAGGAATTTTAGGAAAGAAATCACCATGTGAAGATATCCATAAGGATGTTTCAGAAATTGAAACCATGGTTTATTAGGCCTAATACAATCTGTGACACGTGTTGTTGCTGATATCATGTTGAATTTAACTTCATTATGACACTTTCTGGGAATTTTACAAGAATAACTGTCATGATGATCCTCCTCCTCCTATAATGTGTGATTTTGTTTCATCAATATTGTGTAGAAGGGAGCCAGAAGAGTTGTTTTACAAGAAAATATTTATAGGTGGGAGAAGATGCACTGAATGTGGTGATTTGGCATTGTTCCATAGGAACTTTATTATTGATCCCAATCAGTCTTAGATGTAAGAAGTCATTGTCACATGGAAGTGATATGAGTATGTCATGGGAAATCAACCATATTCTTCAATTGTAGTGCCTAGGAGGATCAACAATGTTGAGGATGAGATTCCTATTTCATAATTAATGGGGGTGTTTCGAAACCAAATTTATAAATATATCAAAAACTCACATAGGTGCAGGTGGAAAGCTTTTGAATTTAAGCATTCTCACGAAGTATTCTAGTTAGGCACAATCTTATCAGTGGTATACTTTGTTGAGAATTACACATTTTCTCCTTAGACAAAGATCCAGAGTGAGTACTATCACTCAGACCAAGTGTCCATATTCGTACATGTTCTGTACATACATGCACAATTGAATCTTGATGGTAGGGATAACACTGACGAGTATCACTTTTACATCAGTGATGATCATGGGCATGACAAATTGTTTGTGCAACATTGCTTTGACCTAATTTATGAATCATTAAAAAAATGACATATCATTCAGAAAGAATTGGATATGGTCAGATGGTTGTGCAGGGCAGTTCAAGTCAACACACAATTTTTATTTGTTGAGTCGAATACACAAGAGGACAAAAATTCAGCATACTTGGAGTTATTTTGAAATATAACATGCAATGGGTGAGCATGATGGTGTAGGTGCTTGTGTGAAGCTAGCACTTAGGAGGTACCAAAAGATTCATGATGAAGATCGACTCAAATCATCAATATGGGTGGTCAACTAGTGTAGATCCTATTTAGGACATGAAGGCCATGAATCTATTAGGCCTGTGCATAGGTTCTTCTGGAATGTTGAACTTGGCAATGTGAATATATCCATTCCTTAGTATTGTAATATTGTATAAGGAACAAGAGAATTATACTCGGAGTTGAGTAAAGACACGGGGGAAATATTTTCCATCGAGGCAATAAACTCACATGTTTTTGTGAGTTTTTCATTGGTGTTGATGGATGTAGAATCAATCACTATGAAAGACACGGGTACCTGAAAGGATGGAAATATGCCTCTCTTAATTGAAATCTTAATTGAAAGGGACCTCATCCAATTCTGATGGGGCAAGAGATGCATGATGAAGAGGCCATCATTTCACTTGATCATGATCGAGTCTCTGATATTGTAAGCGAAGGTATGTGGCCCGTCTATCATTAATAGTTTCATCTATAAATTGAAATATTAAACATATTTAACTAATACATATTTGTATTTTGGTTGTAGGTGATGTTTTTTTTGTCATTACCCCTCAGGAAACAAAGAGAATGTGGCCTACTATTTGATGCGATGCATAGGTGAAAAGTAGGTTGGCGAGACCATATGAAGATGGACACTTCACATACCAAATTGGTGACATGGTTGTGATAGGCCATTGTTTTGAAAAGGTTAAAACATAGGTTGATCACATCATTTACAAATATTTTATGCCTGAATATATCTTGCCAATACAGTCATCTAGTTATAGCATATTAGATCAATCTCATAGAATTCAAAACAAATAAAGGTGAACCAAGGATATGGAATAGGACATAATAATACCATGAACGTATTATAAAGACTTGGATTCCTATGAGCCATTGGTCAGATGACTAGATGATGAAAATGGAAAGCCTTGAATATGAGTCTATAAGAGTCAAATGTAATCTAATCTAGTATAAGAGATCAACATATGAATTTTGTAATTTATAAATTTGACAATTGAATACTCTTGTAATTTTGTAATTTTGAATAGATAAATGTTTCCCTCCAGTCTATGATGGATTCATAATGGTGTACATCTATGTTATATACGCTTAGTTTCCTTGAGGTTCTTAAGTTTCTAAAGTTTTCCAAATTTCAAGGAGGTTTTATTTTTAGGGATAGGATCCTTATGTGAACCCCATAGATGTAATGATCCTAAACAGGTATGTAAGTGATATAAAAAGCATGCAAACAATCCAGCAATAAAAACAAAGAAATATACATTAAGCACCCATGGAAACACTGGAAATAGAGAACTGCTGAGCCATTTTATCATTTCTTCAGGAGAAAATACAATAGTAAAATAGAATGGTGCACTTGGGCTTGTCTCAAGGGGAAAGCATGACAAAACCAAGGTGAGAAAATGTTGAACTGAAGGCTGCTACAACTGTTGCACCAAATTGAACTACGTTGCCCCAGAAAACTGCTTTATCTACTGACATTGAAGGGCTGGAATCACTGCTTTTCGTGCTCAAAAAATCATGATATTTTAGCTCCTTTCTCCTTTGCCTAAACCCAGAAAAACCCACGAATTAATTGGCCAAATATTGAACTCAAAATTTTGGCCCAAATTCCCCTTAACTCCTCTAACTGTTGGCTGAGTTGGGACCCCTATTTGACCCCTTAGATCTGCCCAAAAAATTCTATAAATTTAGGAGTGTGATCCTTGCCCAAAACCTAGAGAAACTGATAAGGGTTTTCCCTTGGTTCCAAACTTCAAAAATTGACCCTTCACAGCTTGACCCTCCTCCAATTTCGAATTCTGTTACTGTGCCTGATCCTGTCAATCTTTTCTTTCCCAACTCCATCAATCCTCCTCAAATGACCCTCCAAGTGATCCCATACTTCTCCCGGCCAACTCCAGTTCTACAATTCCTTCCTCCAAATCCCACGTGAGTTTAGTGATGGCTCTCTGCGCAGGCCCAGGTAACTGTAAATCAGACGACTGGGATGCTAGCTTTGCTGGCTCCAAAATCGAAAGAAAGGCTGGCCCTCTTCTCCTCTCTGAATCCTCTAACTCTCCCAGAAAATGCTTGATCACTGATAGCTCCAAACTCTCCTTGCGTATTCTCCAGCTAGCTATAAATACGCACTCCCTATTGTGGCTAAATGGTAGTGTTGTAATACACTCTTGGAACTCCTGAAATACTTATGAAACTACCTCTCTAGGGCGGACATGGATGGTCCCCTGTAGTAGAGGTTGAATCTCCTGCTTGAGAGATTCGCCGCTAAACAACAGAGCGAACAATCAAGTAATTTTGACTGCAAGGTGTAAGAATGAATCCAAATGAGAGCTCTCTCCTCCTTTTATCTTTGTGGGCCTTCCTTGCCTCATGTGGGCCTTCCATCCATCACTTCGAATTCCTTCCAAACCATTCGAATGGCCTACTTAGAATTCCCACGTGGGTTGCCCCCACCTTCCACTAGCAACCAAATTAAGTCGAATTTCCTCCTACGTCCCTAAGTCGAAAATGCTGGGTTCTTTCCCTTAGCCAAAATTGTACAAAAATGTGTGGAAACACCCTATAACAAATGTGTTTGAGAAGGGACATGATAGTCCTCCCCTACCAAATTCTTCTTTCCCTCAAGCAACCTCAAATCTGGGTGCTCCAAAATGTGCTCACCCTCCCAGGTGGCATCCTCACCCAGCAAGCTCTTTCAATGCACCAAAAGTCGCCTGTCCTCAAGCAATGCCTAAACAAGCATCCTCTCTAACTGCTTCTCCCCACTGTCACTACAAAATGTGCCAGGGTCCCAGATGTGCCACTGGATCGTGCCTGACCTCTGCACTGTCCTGATATAAAAGAATCCTTCAATACCAGGATCCCAGGCATTCCTGTCCAACATGAACCTCCCCTCGCTCCATTCACTATCCTGCTCGTGAAAGTACCAGAAGTCCCATGCTCCATCAGTGACTCGCTAAAGCCCCACGGAATATCTATATGATCCCCCTTGCAGTAACCAACACATCCCTAAAGGTTATTGAGCTATGAAGAGATGTGTTGCCCTAGTTCCTTGCTAGTCCCAGAGTGGTGCCACCATACTGATGCTGCGCTAGTCTGACTATGTTATACTCCCCATCGTGCGCAATTAGTATCCTCCTCTCTTGGAACTTTATGGTGGAGTAATGAAAGAGGCAAGACACATCTTGCCTGGGCATCTCCATGGCACCAAGGCCTACCCATCAAAATCTAACTTCGAACCTATGTAACAACAAAGAATGTCTGCCTCCCCATATGATGAAACCCTCTGTGAACCCCCATGTGTCATCCCATGAGCGAACTATATCACCTTTTGCAATGACTTCAGTCATCATGAGTGATCGATCGATCAAATGAATCCCTGCATCCCATAGCTAGACCAACTGTGACATAGCCCTTTCAACGAATGGAATCCCTCTAGCCCTCATCTCTAGTCCCTGCATGTGATCACTATATAGGTGTTACACAGTAATTTGTCATTGCCTTCCTGTCAGTCACCCTGCTGTGCCAATCACTAAGCTTCATGCCTTCTGAACTGGCCCAAAAAACCCATTTTCCTAAAGTTTTATTCACCAGCGCGTCTGTTTGCAAAATACCCGCGATGACTGGCGCTCCATAGTGTATCCCGCGCGCCGCCAGCTCGGAAGGACATCACTTTTCCGCGCTGGTAGCCAGCGCGCCTTTCCCGTGTTCTTCTGCGCTGACATGACTGTCCTAGTTATGTGAACGCGGCGACATCGCGTCAGTTGCCTCATAATCCGCGCTGATCCAGTTTGGGCGAATTTGTTCAAACAACCAGCCTTCCAGATAACTCCAGGCTTGGTTGTTAGCTTTGTGAATGTCGACTCCCTTCTCTGGCATGTCTGTTCGACCCTTTGCAACCACTTCCCTTGAAGATAAGCTCATCCTTCCACCCTTTTAGGAGGCTCCTTCTCCTACATATACTTTCACCATTACCATGAGCAGCTAGTTAGACTTAGCTTGGAATAGCTTGGATTGTACAGAGCTTGTAGTGCTCAGATTGCTGCTATAGGTTTGGTGTGCTAGGTGTGGAAGTGATTGATTGCTTAGGGAAGGTTGTTTTGTGCTATTTGTGTGAGAGAGAGAGTTGTTTGTCTTGGGAGAATCATCCTCAAAGGTGAATGCTTGAGATACATGCTGACTGGCCCCTCCTGAGAAGGTTACCGACGTCAGAACATTTGGTTGTACTCTTCTCTATTCTGATTAATAATAGATGACTGCTATTATTGTTCCATTCTCATTTGTCTATGCAATGGTTAAATGTGAATTACATCTTTTCTGACTGATGTATGGTTGCTTTTACTAGATTTCACGCTTGTGTTTGTTTCCCCTTCGTGTGTGCAGGTATCTATTCGCGGAGATCGCGGAGGATTGTGACCAGTCGAAGCGGAGGAGCGAAGGCAACATCTCTTCGTCAAACGACAGCGCAGGAATCCAAGTAGGTGCTCTTTACCTCTTGTTTAATTGTAATTAGGAACATGCGTAGCAGCATTGTGTGATTGTTGCTAGACCCCTGCTGGGCTAGTAGGGATCGCCTCTATCCGTAGAGGGGATTTACCTCTCCAACAATTTGGCGACTCCGCTGGGGATCAGCCTTTTTGTCTCTTGAGTCCACTTTTGTGTTTGACTTTGATTGATCTCTTTTTGAGTTTTTAGGATTGTCTCTTTGCTTATGAACTTTCTGGGTATTTCTGGGAAGCATTTTTATTGTTAAAAGGCTCTTGCCTTTGGTTTGAGGAGCTTTTATTTTTGGCCTTGCTTGTTTTCATCCTCAGCGCGTTTTAATTCAGAACAGTCGCGCTGGCATCGCGCCCCTGGTCCTTTGGTTTTCTTTCCATCGCGCCTGTACGTCTAACAGTCGCGCTGACCTCGTTTCAGAGACAGCGCGCTTTATTCGTGTCCTTCCGCGCTGGAATCGTGGCCCCGCTTCTTTGTGGTTTTTGTCATCGCGTCTGTGTGCTTTCTTTCTGCGCTGACCTCGTTTTTCTGAGACAACGCGCTTTATCCCTGTCATTCCGCGCTGACGTCGCAAAGTTGCTACAGGCCTCCCCCTGTCAGCGCCGAGTTGCTGAAGGCTACCCGCGCTGATCCTGTAAAATTCATTTTTGACCAAATTGGCCTCCTGAACCTCTTGCTGTGACTTTCCCTTCTTCTCTCCACCTGTCTGATGACTTGTTTTTCACTGTCTGAACTCTGAACTGCTTGATTGCGGAGCTTGGTTCCATAGGGTTTCGTTTTTGCTCAGTTTTTAAGTTTGCAAATACCTTCCCTTTTGCTTTCGCTGCTTGGTTCGTGTTTCCATCATTACTTTTGCAATTGCCGGATTGTGTTGAGTCTCTAATTGACTGGTTGTGGCTCTCGTCCTTCGGGTGTTCGCTTTTCTCTATTGATTTCGCACTCTAGCCCTAGGACATCTAGAGGCCGTGTGTGTGTCAAGCCTGCCATAGGAATCTTGTTTGCTTGTTTGACCAGCTGATTTCAGATTTGTTTTCACACTCGTTCAGTGATTGTTGGAGTGTTTTGGATTGTGTTTCCGAGTGGTTTCTTTTCGCTTCCGCCTTGCTTGCAGTCCTTGCTTGTCTTGCAAGAGCTTAGATCACATAGCTCGTGCGGAATTTTGTTTTCCTTTGATTTGGAAGCTTTGGTTGAGTGTTTTGGGAACTTTGTGTGCTTTCATTAAGTAGTTTACTTGGTGTTCCGGTTCCTCCAAATTCATTTAGGTGCTTTGTGTCATTGAAAAGAAATCAAACTAGTAGCTTTGCTTTAAAAAATTGAAAAGGAAAAGAACATTTTGTTGGTTTGCATCTTCAAAAGAAAAATTTCCTTTCTTCGCTTTAGTTGCATTAAGTTGCTTGTTTGCTTGTACTTGTTTTGTTTGGTTAAAAATTCCTTGCCCTCTCGTAGCTAGAATTCATCGAACAAAACGGAATTCTTTGGCATGTAGATTGCATCTAGGTAATTGTGAGCGAACATACGATAGAGCTTGAAATCGAAACTTAATCTCAAGATCAACTGTAAAATGAACCAAATGAATCTAAAAACGCATTGGAACTAAACGCAAATATCTAGACGTCTAGGTTAGAGACGTGTTCCGGCATCTTTAAACATAGTCACTGTTGTTTCACATTAGGTTGGGTGATTCCTCTTTCTGTGACTCGATAGTGGTCTAACACGGACTGCGCTCCCACGTACCGTCGCGTATATAGGGAGACCCCACTAGGCTTTTATCCTTTATCCATAGGAAGCCGAGTCGGCCGCCCTACGATTCGCAATGCAGTGAACACAGCATTCACGAAGATCGACCACCCGTACCCTAAAAAGTATTCTGTGGTTTTGCGAAAAGTTTGGCACACCCTCTACCTAGAGTTCCAGAGCAGTCACTTTTGATCCTTTTCGGACTCCCTAAACGAAAAGGTGCCTGTGAGCGTCTTGTCACTTCGTGCTCATTAAACATTCGAAGGAGACTGGAGTCATCTTTTCGTCCTTTTCTCGACTCCTGAAACATGAAAAGGTCAAGTTTGGTTCTTGTGTCTTAAAATGAATTTGGCCACGATAACATCACCTATTTTAGATCTTGTGTGCGATAGTTTTGAGTAGGGTTTTGTCGTTAGTTTCCTTTAGGTTTTCTAAAGGGTTTGGTCATCCTGGCTGACCCATCAACTCCCGGTCTAAGTGAATAAGGTTCTCCGTCCTCTGTTGCCCGAGAGGTACCAGTTGTAAGCGGTACTCTTCCCATTGTTCCGAGTATCCAGCCTATCAACGTACGTGCCCCAGGCGACGAAGATTTAGATTACATAGAGGATTGGAATCCCATCTGGGAGCCCAATTATACCCCCCGTACCCCTCGTACCCCTCTCGGTATGTCGTCTCCAATGTCTTCTTCCCACATGGATGAGACAGCTTCCAGCACCGGTGAGACACCCGTGGTCACAGACATCGAGACCCCGATCCCGGCTTCCTCTCCCCTCCCTCCACGATATCAATCAGTGAGGGATAGGTATGCCGCTAGAACGACTTCTACAACTATATGGGATCCTAGTCTTGTTGCCTCCACTGGGCCTTTTGTTTCGCAGCCCCTTAGTACACCCCTTACGACAGGGCTTAACACGCCCGTCACCTCAGTTCCCACTCAACCTACTGTCTGTGTAGCACGTTCGACTCCGGTCGTCAGTGCTGTACCGGTTTCCTCGTCTGAAAACCCTCAAGCTAGTTCCTTTGTTGGTGGAATTCCAGGATCAGGACCGTATGATGCTTTTGGGGAACCCATAACGGACCCAGATTACGAAGGTCCCTTCTTTTACTATGATGAAAACGGTGAGTTCCTTGAGAGCATCTCAGGCCTCCCTCATCGCCCTTTCGAAGAAAACGAGGAACCCTTGAATGTCACGTACGATCATGCTACTCATATGTTCAAAGGGAACCGGGATCCTCCCAGGCAGCCCATAGGACCACCCAATCAAGGCCAGCCATTCTACGTGCAAACCCCCCAGGGGCAACCACTTTATGGCCCGCCTGACCCAGGACAATCTGGGGGCCCACAAGGTCAACCTTACTAGGAACAACCCATGGGCATTGGAGGTCCGCCATATCCATATCAAAATCAACCTACTGGACAACCAGAGCAACCTTCTTTTCAACAAGGCCAACTCGGTTTCCAGCAAGGGTACCCCTCTGGACAAACTGGCTCAGTTTACAATCCTCCAAATCAACCAGTGGTCCAGCAAGGGTATCCTCTTGGGCAGGGTGGACAACCCTATGTACAACAGGGCCAACCTACCGCCCAGTCTGGTCAATTCCCTGGGCAGGGTGGACAACCCTATGTTCAACAGGGCCAACCTACCCCTCAAATCACGAATCCTTCTGGGCAAGGGGGGCAACCTGCTATACAGCAAGGCCAACCCTCTGCTCAGCCCATACACCAAGGAGGGCAGCCTGCCATACAGCAAGCCCAGCCCTCTTCTCAATCTGTTCACGCTGGGGGACAAACGGGCCAACCTTCTATACAGCCAAATCAACCCGTTGTCCACCCTTATCGTCAACCTGGACAAGCTGGCCAACCTCGGCGTCAACCAGCTATCCAGCCAATTCGACCATCCGTTCCGCAAAGACAACCCTTGGTGGCACATGGACAACCTGGTGCCCAGCAAGGCTACCCTGCTGGCCAACCAGGTCCATCTCGAATCCGACCAAGTCAACCTTCGGGACATATGGTTCAACCCCAGCCGGTTCAAGGACATTACTCTGGGCCTCAAACTCAAACAAGTTATCAACCCTCGTACCAAACGCAGCCTGCCTACCAGGCTCCGTATGGGACCCAGCAGTCATCTGGCTACCAGCAGCCCCAGGGGCAAAATCAGTATGCTCCTTATCAAAATTATCAGCAACCACAGGTCACCCCTTATCAAAATTATCAATATGGCCAACCTGTCGGGCAAGCTGCTAATACATGGGGAGCTGGGGGGCAGATACAGGGACAGCCGTTCGCATATGGCCAAAATCCATACGGACAAAACTCCTACGGACAAACTCCCTATGCGCCAGGTCCTTTTGGACCAGGTCCATCGGGACAAAATTCCTACGCGCCGGGTCCTTTTGGGCCGGGCCCGTCCGGACAAAGTTCGTGGGGGGCAACCCCAATCTGGGTGGAACCCTAATATCGCCTCGAATCCGCAGCCACAGATGTCCTTCAACCCGCAGCTACCATTTTTGGCAACGTTGGAACTACTTGATGTGTCCAAGTTAACAAATGACCCTATTTTGCATAATCCATATTGGCCACCGGTTCCAACCAAAATACCAGGTGACTGTCCAAAGTTCGATGGCAAAGCCGGAGAGGATCCTCAGGCCCATGTAATGACTTATCACCTTTGGTGCTCATCTAACTCATGGCTTGATGATTCTATCCGACTTCGCCTCTTCCAGAGGACTCTCACTGGTTCAGCTGCTAAATGGTACATCGAACTCAATCGCGGCATGTTTTCAGATTTTAACTCGTTGGCTATGGCCTTTTTAACTCATTTTCAGTTACCCATTCGGTACGAGACTGGGACCCATCTGCTCACGTCTCTAAAACAGGACACGGCGACGCACATCTCCGATCATATACATGAATGGAGAAGGCGCCGTCGCTTGATTAAATTTTGGATCCCTGATCAACTCCTGACCGACTGGTTTACCACGTCCTTTGTCCCTAAAATTGCCAAAGATATCGCAATGGGGGCGTGTGTAACTGAGGAGCAAGCAATCGCGCGAGCTCAATACCTGGACTTAGTGTATTCTCAGTCAGGTACTTTGTATGAGTATTTTCCAGATGCCCCGAGGCCCGGACAACCCAAAGCTCCACCAAAGCCTTCTGTTGATGGAGTCATTGGTTCCGTAAATTCATCATCTAAGAAATCGGCCGCGAACCCTGGGAAGCAGAAACAAAATGCCTCTAACGAGAATGCTTCTCAGAGCCAATCTATTCTTGGGAATACCTCCGAGGTAAATGCCGTTCAGTCCACCGCGGCAGACAAATCCTCGAAAGGAAAAAAGAAAGGGAAGGCCAAAGATAAATCTGGACAGCCTAAGCAGAACCCTCCTAAATCTCCCTCCGAGGAAGGAGCCAAACGGAAGCCTAAGTATCCTTGTCTCATTTGCGAGGAGGATCACTACACCAAGGATTGCCCCAGGCGGTCCGAGGTTAGTCGGCTTTTGAAAGGTGCTCCAGGGTCCCCTGCCGTGCTTAAAGAGCCTTTCCCGTCCCAGCAGACGCATCAGGTGGCAGATCCCTCTCAATCCTCTTCCTCGTTCGGTTCTCAAGTGTTCATGGCTGGAACCATCCCCATCCATGTCACGACTCGAGCGAAAGATTATCCATCTTCAGCCGGGAAAGAGCCGGAGGTTCCCTCCAGCGCTCCTCCGTCCAGTTCTGGTCCCCTTCACATTGAACGGCCCAGCACCGAGACGATCCCCCGACCCCCTCCCAAAGGTGTACTCAGGAAGTCATCTTATAACCCCAATGCTCGCGCTGCCCAGCATTATAGCATTGTCAAGGACTTAGCTCAGGCTCCGTCTGCTATGTCCACATTAGAAGTCCTCCAGAGCTGCCCCTCCCAGAGGAAGTCCCTGCTATCAGCAATTGGTGGCATAGACCCGGCAGATTCGGATTTAATCTCTTTTGATCTCGAGGGTTTTACGCAGAGATTGCCTCACCAGGTGGCCTTCCTTATACAGGTTCTCATCAACGGCAAAACGATTCATCGTACGGTCATTGATGAAGGTGCCTCAACCTGCATTATGTCGGTTGCTTGTTGGAAAGCTATTGGTTCTCCTGCTCTGAGCCAGTCTCCTACCACCCTAGAGGCTTTCGATGGAAGAGAATCTCGTCCATATGGTATCCTCCCGCGATTGCCTATCTCTTTAGAAGGGAAAACGGTAGAGGTCGAGGTTGAAGTCGTTGACGCTAATCTCACTTACGACCTCCTCCTTGGACAAAGTTGGACATATGCCATGCATGCCGTGGCTTCCTCTTTGTTCCGTGTCGTTCGTTTTCCCCATCAAGGGAAAATCGTCACAGTGGACCAGCTGTCCTTTTTCGCTTCCTCTTCTGAAGGGAATGTGCCATTCGTAGAGCATACCTCCAAATCGCTAGTGAGTGTGGGTGCTGGATTATTTAAAGATCCCTCCCTGATGGGAGTCTTTCCCCTCCCACCTCCAAATCTCGCCTCTGTTAACATGATCACAGTGCGTTCCGATCCATGGGTTCTCCCTCCCTTGAATCAGGAAGACTCTTGGGGCGAGATGATGCCGTTGAGCCCTGCCGAGCTCAACTACATCGAGATAGTCGCTGCATCGGCTCCACCCCCTGAACCTGCTTTCCCAAGCAGTGTTCCCGATTCATATGACCACTTCCCTTGGTTGGGAGCAGAAGCCACTTCGGATCCCCTGAAGGAATCATTTCCCTCCGACGAGGCTATCATTGAGACTATGTCTCCCGAGGAGCTCCCTTGGTCAGATTACCACCATCGCTCCTCGTTTCTCCCTCCTCATTCAGAAATGGCCACATGTCTCGAACGGTTTGCTTCATGTGTCCCATCTATCCCTCTCCAAACGCCTGTTCAGTTGTATCAAGTGTCTTCGAAAGGAAACATGGGTAACATTACGCAAACTCTGGCTATCGACATCTCTGTCAAAACAGGGGTTGTCGAAAATATTTATATTGGAGTCACATGCACTCCTGAGGAAATTCAACTTTATACCGATTTATTTCGTGAATTCCGTGACGTTTTCGCATGGTCTTACGAGGAAATGCCCGGCATTGACCCCAGTATCGTGGAGCACGAAATCCCTACTTATCCCGGCGCTAAGCCTGTTCGTCAGCGTTTACGCCCAGTGCACCCTCGAAAGGCTGCAGCCATCAAGGCCAAAGTTGAAAAACTCCTTCGAGCTGGTTTCATCTATGCCATTCCTCTCACGGAATGGGTATCTAATATAGTTCCTGTGAATAAAAAACAGGGTACTATTCGGGTTTGTGTTGACTATCGCGACATCAATCGCGCCTGTCCAAAAGATAACTTTCCTACGCCTTTTATTGATCAGCTTATCGACGATTGCGCAGGAAGCGAAATTTATTCATTTATGGACGGCTTCTCTGGTTACAACCAGATCAACATAGCCCCCGCAGACCAGCACAAGACTGCTTTCATTTGTCCTTGGGGCACCTTCGCTTACAAGAAGCTACCTTTCGGTCTCAAAAATGCCGGTGCCACTTTCCAGCGTGCGATGTCGTATGCTTTTCATGATATCCGACACATCGTACAACCTTACCTGGATGACCTACCAACTCATTCAGCTAAACGTCAAGATCATCCATCTCATTTACGCGAAATCTTTCTCCGCTGTCGACACTACCGTATTCGACTCAATCCGCATAAGTGTGTCTTCTGCGTAGAATCTGGCCGACTACTCGGGTTTATCGTCTCCCGAGAAGGTATCCGTCTGGATCCCCTTAAGGTCGAGGCCATTTTGAATCTTCCTCCCCCTGCCTCTCTACAGCAGTTACAGAGCTTGCAGGGGAAAGCCAATTTTCTCAGACGATTCATCCCAAATTATGCCGAGGTGGCTAAGGGTTTCACGCGATTATTGAAGCGAGACACGCCCTTTCGCTGGGACGCTATCGCTGAACAATCTTTTGAGCGTCTTAAAGACCTTCTGGTCTCAGCTCCGCTCCTAAGACCTCCAAATTACCACCGTGACTACACCCTTTATTTGGCCGCCGCCAATACCACCATCGACATGGTTTTAGTGCAAGACGACGATGATGGCACCGAGCATGTTGTATATTATCTTAGCCGCAACCTTCTGGATACGGAAACTCGCTATGCATACGTCGAGAAGTTGGCATTGGCAGCTGTCTGTGCCGTCCAACGTTTCCGTCATTACATCCTGTTGCGCACGACGACCGTGATCTTTGATTGCAACCCCATGACCTATATTTTGTCATGTCAGTTGCTGGGGGGCAAATACTCAAAGTGGATCGTAATCCTCCAAGAGTTCGACTTGGAATTCACTGCAGCCAAGTCTAAGAAATTGCTGGTCTTCGCCGAACTGCTCTGCTCCTTACCATCTCAGTCTACACCATCTCGTTCAGAGGAACATATTCCGGATGAAACGCTATTTCTCATCAGCACTCTAGACCCGTGGTACGGGGACATTATCGTATATTTACAAACGTCTTCGTTTCGTCCCAACACATCGAAAGATGCTCGACGACGAATTCGTCACCAAGCTCAACCATACCGCATTTTGGGCGATACCCTGTACCGCCTCGGCGTCGATTCTGTTCTTCGCCGATGCTTAACCCTTGAGGAGGCTGAGCGAGTCTTGAATGACTGCCACTCCGGCGCTTGTGGCGGCCATATGTCCGGATATGCTACCGCTCAGAAGATCCTCCGCGCTGGTTATTTCTGGCCTTCTATCTTCAAGGATTGCATCCTTGCTGTACGTGCATGTCACGAGTGCCAGGTTTACCACCGGAAGATGCGTGCACCTGTTGCACCACTGCACCCTGTCGTAACCGTAGGTCCATTTGCAAAATGGGGCATCGATTATACGTCCTGTAACCCTCGTTCGGCCGGGGGGCATGGGTACATTATCGTTGCTGTGGATTATTTCACCAAGTGGGCCGAAGCGATGCCTACATTAAACGAAGACGGTCATACAGCGGCGCAGTTTGTATTCAACCATATTATCACTCGTTTCGGAGTCCCTCAGGCTATTGTTACAGATCACGGAAAGCATTTCCGAAATCATATGATGACGGAATTAACGACCCAGCTAGGCTTGCGCCAAGATAGTTCGTCACCGTACTATCCTCAATCGAACGGTCAGGTCGAAGCCGTGAACAAAGTTTTGATCACCATGCTTCAACGCACCGTCAATGCACACAAGTCGAACTGGCATCTTATGCTTTTCCCAGCCTTGTGGGCCTACCGGACTTCTGTGAAGGATGCCACCGGTTTCACCCCGTTTCAACTGGTCTATGGACTGGAGGCTACCCTTCCCGTCGAATGCGAGATTCCTTCATTAAAATTAGCTGTCAAGTTGCTTCCCAACACCACTCCGGTGGAGGAACGGCTTCTTTACCTAGAACGGTTAGACGAGACTCGTTGTTTGGCTTCTCTGGCTATCGAAGCACTGAAGAAGAGAGTCAAGGCTCACTTCGACCAGAATATTCATCCTCGTTCCTTTGTTGAGGGAGACTTAGTATTGCTCTACGATCAAGCTAAGGATAAGCTGGGGGCAGGAAAACTCGAATCCATGTGGTTAGGTCCCTACATCGTGAAAAGAGTTTTACAAAAGGGCGCATATGAGTTGATTGATTATGAAGGAAATCCTCTTGACAAGCCCCGCAACGGGCTGTATCTGAAGAAATATTATGCATAACTTCGCGCACTCACTTTGTATATACGTGTGTTTTGTGTGTTGTGCATGTTTTCGTTTTTGCCTTGGTGTGAAAGCGTGTTTGCCTCTTATTGTGTTTTCTTCTTCTTGTGCAGATGTCTAGTGCACCTTATGTTGGTTTCGCTGATGGCGCCTGCCGTAGTACTTGCAATTTGTCATCTGCGGCGTGGGTGATCTACGATCCTCACGGAGAATTGTTAGACCTTCAGGGTGTCTGCCTAGGTCGTACCACTAACAACGTTGCCGAATACAGCGCTGTAATTGAATTACTTGCCGAAGCGGTTGACCTCAGCATCCGAGAATTAGTGGTGAACCTGGACTCCCAGCTGGTCGTCCATCAACTTAACGGGCGATATTCCGTCAGAGACCAACGCATACTAAGGTTGTACCTACGTGTAAGATTGTTGGAACGGAACTTTGATTATATTACATATCAGCATATTCCGAGACGATTAAACACATTGACTGATGCATTGGCAAATCATGTGTTAGACAGACATTTGCGGAACAGATAACATCATGCAAGAAGACATAGAAAGCATAATAGAGTAAAGCATATGTAAATAAATCATTTCAAGCATAGTTTGCATATGTGTGCTTGTAAGCTTGCATTAAAAAATATAAAATTCATGGGTCATGTGTCGTGCAAATTCATACATAAGATCACAGTTGTACTGAACAATTGCATAACATAAACAAAACATCATCACATGTAACAATGATCCATCCAAAAACCGGTATGTATATATATAAATATCGTGTGGCGCACTAAGGCGCTAAAAAATAAGTGTATATGTCCAAAATATCAATACGTCTGAGTCATGTGTCTCAAAATAATAGTGGAAATAAAGCCTAGGCGACTATTCGGCTGGATGATGCTCTCTGTAGTACACAGCTGCTCGTGCTACCCGCCTCAGAAGACGGTGCACCCTGGGTTCCACCCCCACTGTATGGATCTGATGCTGTAAGGGGACCTCTTCGACCCCCTGGTAGTCAGGCACTCCCTCCAGCAACCCCTCAAGGTTGCGAGCCACAGTCTCTGATGTGTCAACCCCTGGAGGGACTAAGGCCAAAGCCCCGGCCCCCTGTCCTTCTCTCCGTGCCGTGGCAGCCAGGCCAATCGGTCTAGTGGGCCCCACATCTGCATACCATGACATTTATTAGGACATGTACATAAAAAATTCCAAAACATTACAAAACTCAAAAAAGTCAAGTGTTATACCTGCATCATCCCACTGTTCCCCTGGGGGCAGCACCATATCAGGGTCATTGCGGAAATCCATACCCGCGTATGGCCAGTCCTCCACGAAGACAACCTGCTGATCTAGCCAGTCCCGGAAGAATGTCCCCCAGGCATGTGGCCGGCCGCCACCTCCGCGTGGCATGATGCGAGCCCATCGTGTGGCCCTCGTCTCCCGAGGATCCCTAGGAGCATCCACGGCCATCGTCTGCAGCCGCATGGCTGGCACTCGCTCTAGGATGAGCGGGACCAGGATAGACCCGTAGCCGAACTGTTTCGTCTCCCTGCGACGACAATTGCTCAGCTGCCTCTTCATGTTGTTGGTCACTGCTGTGCACCAATCAAACACTGTAGGCTCAAGGCAATCAAGAGCTAGCATGAGGTGGGTCTTTGAAGCCTCGTGGTTGGCCATGCTTCCCGCTGCCCGGGTCACCATGAACAGGATGGTGCGAAGGACTATGTTTCCCACTGTGGGGATTGCTACTTTCCCACTCCTCGTCTTCTCAGCCTCCGGGCATACTTGAGCCATGAGATCATCTAGAGGACCGCCGCCAGGTCGCTGTCCCTCTATGATGGGCCTCGCACCCCGGCGTGACAACCCAGTCAAAAAGAAGATATCCATGTGGTCAAATTCGATATCCTGGCCCCGGATAGTGAATTTCATATCCACCAGGTTCCATGCCCTGATCAGTAGCTCGAGAAGATCATGCTGAGCTCTTAGGTGAGGTGTGAGGAAAAATTTCATAAAACCGCAAGCCCGCATGGCATTGCAGCAATCCACATTGGCCCAAGCAGCAATATCTTCGACATCGTGCACTCTTTCCTGCCATTGGAAAGCCATTACGTCCTGCACAAACCATGAAAAGAAATTAGAAGTGCTGGCATAGGATTTTTCACGTTCAAAATTGAAACAAAAAATCTTTTATTCACCAGCGCGTCTGTTTGCAAAATACCCGCGATGACTGGTGCTCCATAGTGTATCCCGCGCGCCGCCAGCTCGGAAGGACATCACTTTTCCGCGCTGGTAGCCAGCGCGCCTTTCCCGTGTTCTTCCGCGCTGACATGACTGTCCTAGTTATGTGAATGCGGCGACATCGCGTCAGTTGCCTCATAATCCGCGCTGATCCAGTTTGGGCGAATTTGTTCAAACAACCAGCCTTCCAGATAACTCCAGGCTTGGTTGTTAGCTTTGTGAATGTCGAATCCCTTCTCTGGCATGTCTGTTCGACCCTTTGCAACCACTTCCCTTGAAGATAAGCTCATCCTTCCACCCTTTTAGGAGGCTCCTTCTCCTACATATACTTTCACCATTACCATGAGCAGCTAGTTAGACTTAGCTTGGAATAGCTTGGATTGTACAGAGCTTGTAGTGCTCAGATTGCTGCTATAGGTTTGGTGCGCTAGGTGTGGAAGTGATTGATTGCTTAGGGAAGGTTGTTTTGTGCTATTTGTGTGAGAGAGAGAGTTGTTTGTCTTGGGAGAATCATCCTCAAAGGTGAATGCTTGAGATACATGCTGACTGGCCCCTCCTGAGAAGGTTACCGACGTCAGAACATTTGGTTGTACTCTTCTCTATTCTGATTAATAATAGATGACTGCTATTATTGTTCCATTCTCATTTGTCTATGCAATGGTTAAATGTGAATTACATCTTTTCTGACTGATGTATGGTTGCTTTTACTAGATTTCACGCTTGTGTTTGTTTCCCCTTCATGTGTGCAGGTATCTATTCGCGGAGATCGCGGAGGATTGTGACCAGCCGAAGCGGAGGAGCAAAGGCAACATCTCTTCGTCAAACGACAGCGCAGGAATCCAAGTAGGTGCTCTTTACCTCTTGTTTAATTGTAATTAGGAACATGCGTAGCAGCATTGTGTGATTGTTGCTAGACCCCTGCTGGGCTAGTAGGGATCGCCTCTATCCGTAGAGGGGATTTACCTCTCCAACAATAGGCTCCATATATCGTGGGCTAATCTAATGCATCTAATCTTCCCTGTGCCTGCCACTGTGTATTACCGATGATCACTGGGAGCCATGTGTGCCAAAGAGCTACCCCGTGAATACAACCAAAAGATGGGTATCCGATACTCGTAATTGACTCAGGGTATGTGGAACCCTCCTGCCCCTACCAACCATCCCCCCTGGGTCTACCATCTGCCCTCTCGATAATGTGCCAATACCAAATCTGGAGGTTGGACACATACTGGAAAGCTGCCTCAATCGTACACGGTATCCTCTGCTCATGCATGGTCCTAACACACCCTCTGGAAAGAGTGACACATATCTCCCTCGTGACCTGCTCCCCAAGTATAGGCTCACTGATGAACGATATGCCACCCTTGCAGATGATCAGCTCATCCCCTAACCCGTGGTTGTCAACTCGTGCACCAACCCAATGCCACCACTGAGAATTCTCTCCCCTAGTGCGTTGAGTGTCATCCCAATATCTCGGGTGAGCTCCTTGTCCCCAGCTGCTCGTGCCCAAAGTGTCAAATGACAACAACCAAGTCGTTTGTGCCTGTAAGTGATGTATAAGAGGGACATGCATGTGAGTCCCCATGGATACCATCGAGTATCGCTCATTTTCATCCCCATCGATCTTAGGTTAAGTACACCCAAAGGTATGCCCGATGTTTCTATCCATCAGTCTCCTTGGAGGTAACCCTCCAAGACCTCATTGTCCAAAACCATATGCCCCTGCATCCCATCGAGTATCCCTGTAGTTCTCGACCTGGCACTGTACCCTGCAGCCTATCCTTGTACACCATTGGATACCTCGTGCTATTTCTATTCCACCCTGTATCGTCTTGTATCCTGCCTGTGTCACTGTATATGGCTCTCCCCACGTGTACTCGATGCGAGGTGAGTCTCTCAATGCAAACCAACATGCTACATCAAACAACCACACATCTCCATGCTCCTCTGTAGGCCACTGCTCATCACTGCATACCTCTATACAACAATGGATGCTAGGTTCTAAAATTGGGTCTGTATGCATCAGGTCGCATCCCTCTGCATAAGTTTGGACTCTAAGACATATCCTTATCCACCTCTGGGTACCACTGCCTATTGTCGTACCACCCAGTATCATATGCCATCTTACATGTTCCAACACATCCACCAATCTGCTATTAATCCCTCCATGATGTGGGCTACATCTCGATGTAATGCCCTATCTGGTGGTCTACCGATGCCACCTCCTCCTACCAGCTCCTGCCATAGTAGGTTAATCACCCTATGACTCCATGCACAATCAATATGCCAAGACAACTCATGAAATTGGTATGCTCCCTTGTCAAATCATATTGTCACTATGCTCCCTTGTCAAACCATATTGTCACTAGTGTTGTCCCAAGCTCTGATGGAGATGTGAAAATGTGTGTGCACCCAAACGTTGGATCCATCATGTAGCTACGACCATCACCTAATGACTCTATGACGAGATGGGAAATTCCACTTGGATCCCAACAACAGTTTGGCCCTCGAGTCCCTATGGTTATCCATGGCCTCTATTGAAATGTGGCCATGGATGTATCCAACCACCTAACTTGCTCCATCGAGTACAAGCTCAGTACCTCTTGCCACCTAATCCCAAAGGAGGGATTGAATGTACAATCCCCTGTGGAAGAAACAAGCCCTCCAAGTTGATGCAGTGTCATACTCAGCTCATGTCGCTCAGTCCTGCTAACCTGACCATCCCCTAGAGTATGTCTAGATAACGCGCCTCCCTCAATCCAATGCATAAGGGTGGGCTAATAACGTTGTAGATCCCATCAATGTGCCTCTGAAATGAACTGTACTAAAATCCCAACGTGTGGTCTATATGCTGCCCCTCATCAATGGCTAGCCCAAAGGATGGTTGCACATCCTCCTCCATCATGGACTCAACATGAGTCTCCAACTTCTCCTCCATAGACAATCCAACACGTAAGACATGCTCGCCAATCAACTGCAGGTGATTGTCATTAGGTAACTCTGACATAGATCTAGATGCCTATGTACCTATCATCTCCTCATCAATGGTGGGCATGTCTCCCGACACCTCATCAACCTGTGATGTGCTACTATCACTTGAGTACTCAGTCACAACCCCGGATAACTCATCAATGGATACCTCAACAACAGATGGAACCTCCTTAATGGTGGACACCTCCGTGTCTCTTGACACCTTGTCAATGGAAGGCCATGTGGGTGTGTGCTCTACTCTCTCCCCCAAGGTGTTAGGCAAAGCTATCAAAAGGAATCTCCAACAAGGGTGACTCCTGTGTCACACTAGACACATTGACATGCTCCTCACACTCTAGTGTGCCCAAAAAAACCTCCTCCGTAGGCTCCTGATATCTAAAATCAGGTCTCCACCAACAAAAGTGCCCCATAGTCTCACCCTTTAACTGTCTCTATCCTGTCTGCTCCTTTTGAGGAGTTTTGATGCCATCATTCTGTCGACTTTCCCCACACAATTTAGATGGTTGAAACCCCACAGCCTGTGCACCACTAATGTCTTTGTTGTAAGTATGAGAATGGATTTGGTCTGACACCTTCCTCAACTGGGTCAATCTCTCATCATTCCAATGGATTCCACCCCAGAATTCCTGCATACGAAATCTTCTTTGAGCCATAAGTTGTCTATGGTTTAACCCATCACTGTGCATAGATGTTCAAATCTTTCATGATCTAGATGGCTACCCCACAGCTGGCTAATATCATGGCTCTAATACCAATGTAATGATCCTAAATAGGTATGTAAGTGATATACAAAGCATGCAAACAATCCAACAATCAGAAAAATGAAATATACATTAAGCACCCATGGAAACACTGGAAATAGAGAATTGCTGAGCCATTTTATTACTTCTTCATGAGAAAATACAATAGTAAAATAGAATGGCGCACCTAGGTTTGTCTCAATGGACAAGCATGACAAAACCCAGGTGAGAAAATGCTGAACTGAAGGCTGCCACCACTGTTGCACCAAATTGAACTGTGCTACCCTAGAAAACTGCTCTGTCTTCTGACTTCAAAGGGTTGGAATCATTGCTTCCTGTGCTAAGAAAATTATGAAATTTCAACTCCTTGCTCCTTGGCATAAACCCAAAAAAACCCATGAAGGAATTGGCCAAATATTAACCTCAGAATTTTGGCCCAAATCCCCTTAGCTCCTCTAGCTGTTGGTTGAGTTGGGACCCTTGTTTGACCCCTTAGATCTTCCCAAAAAAGTCTATACATTTAGGAGTGTGATCTTTGCCCAAAACCTAGAAAAACCCAGAAAGTGTTTCCCTTGGTTCCAAACTTCAAAAATTGACCCTTCACAGCTTGACCCTCCTCCAATTTCGAATTCTATTGCTGTGCCTGATCTTGTCAATCTCTGCTCTCCCAACTCCAACAATCCTCCTCAAATTACCCTCCAAGTGATCTCCTACTTCTCCCGGCCATCTCCAGTTCTACAATTCCTTCCTCCAACTCCCACGTGAGCTTAGTGATGGATCTCTACGCAGGCCCAGGTAACTTTAAATCGGACTGCTGGGATGCTGGCTCCAAACTCGCAAGAAATGCTAGCCCTTTTCTGCTCTCCCATTCCTCTAACTCTCCTGGCAAATTCTTGACACTGATAGCTCCAAACTCTCCTTGCATATTCTCCAGGTAGCTAGAAATATGCACTCCCTGTTGTGGTTGAATGGTAGTGATGCAACACACTCCTGGAACTCTTGAATTACTTATGGAATTGCCTCTCTAAGGCGGGCACAGATGGTCCCCCAAAGTAGAGGTTGAATCTCCCGCTTGATAGTTTTGTGGCTAAACATCTGGTTGACTCAGCTAAACAACAAAGTGAACAATCAAGTAATTTTGATTGCAAGGTGTGAGAATGAATCCAAATGAGAGCTCTCTCCTCCTTTTATCTTTGTGGGCCTTCCTCGCCTCATGTGGGCCCTTCCATCCATGACTTCGAATTCCCTCCAAACTGTTCGAATTGCCTAATTCGAATTCCCATGTGGGTGGCCCCCAGCTTCCACTAGCAACCAAATTAAGTCGAATTTCCTCCTAAGTTCCTAAGTCAAAAATGTTGGGTTATTTCCCTTAGCCAAAATTGTGCAAAAATGTGTGGAAACACCTTGTTACAAATGTGTTTGAGAAGGGACATGACAATAGATCTAAAATTTAATCACAATTTAGAATCAATAAGGATTTAGATTTAGAATTAATTCAAATTTTTGATATATATATATATATATATATATATATATATATATATATATATATATATATATATATATATATGTCATGTATTGTTTCATGTTGAGCATGGAAGAAATATTATAGATCTATATACATGTCATACATTTGGTTTCTAGAAAATCCATTTTAGTATCTAACAACCAAGTTGATATAATATTATTTTACTTAAAATGGAAATTCAACTATCTAGGTTATGAACAACATTGAAATATTTTTATGTTATTAATAAATGTCATGTGTCAGTTTGATATAAAACATGGAAAGAGTTACACACATGCTTCATATTGGATTGTAAAAAGTATATATATATATATATATATATATATATATAACCTCAAAAGAAATAAAATCGAATAAAACTTATTTGTAGTTTACATCTTGACATCTTTTAAAATCATTGTAATTTAACATATATTGATTGTGCACTAAAAGATACTTTCTACAAGCCAATATGACAACTAAAATTGTTATTTTGTAAAAAATTATTTTTTGAATGTTCTTAATTGAAGGTCTTAAGATAAGGAAATGATTGAAATACTTGGATAGACAAGTAAATTTAGGAAGTTCAGAAAATTATAGAAACATATCATTAATTATTTAAATTAACATACATTGATTGCACTAAGAGACACTTTCTACAATTTCAGTATTAAATTGATGTACATGATATATTTTAGTTCATTTTAAGTATCAAAGTGACCTGTGTCATAGTAAGATTGTACTTATTTCCTTAGTCCATGAAACTAGAATTCAAAATTATTGTTTTGTAAAATTGTACTTCTTGAATGTTTTTAATTCAATGTCATAAGATAAGGAATTGATTGAAATAGTTGGATAGACAAGGAAATTTAAGAAAGTTCATAAAATTATAGAAACATATCATTAATTGTTTAAATTAACATACATTGATTGCACTAAAAGACACTTTCTACAAGTTCAATATTAAACTGATATACAAGATCATATTTTAGCTCATTTTAATTATCAAAGTGACTTGCATCATAGTAAGATCAAGTACTTATTTTCTTAGTCGATGAAACTAGAAATCAAAATCGCTATTTTGTAAAATTTTGCTTCTTGAATGTTCTTAATTGAAGGTCTTAAGATAAAGAATAGATTGAAATATTTGGATAGGCAAGTAAATTTAAGAAAGTTCATAAAATTATATAAAATTATCTAGAAACATATTCATTAATTGTTTTTTGGTATATTAAGTTCCAATACATATGACTTAAATCATGTTATGACTAAGCTCCTTTTGATGAACTCAAAATAAACAAAATTTAATAAAACTTATTTGTTGTTTACTAGTTGAAGACATCTTTTAAAATTTAAAACTTATTTCAATCCTATTTGTGTTTTTTAATTGAACCGTGATATATTTTAGTTCATTTTAAGTATCAAAGCAACTTGCATCATAGCCTAATATTGTACTTATTTTCTTTGTTTATTTCGTGAGAATTCAAAATTGTTATCTTTTTTTATAAAAGTTATGCTACAATTTTTTTTTTTTAAACTAGCAAAATATTTAACAAATCCATAAACTAAAATTTAATGAAAATCCACAAACAAGATTAATAAACTTCCATAAATTGAAATAACGAATGTATGATAATAAATTGTCCATATGAAAATATATACAAATTATATTGTACATGAACATCCATAAATTGAAATAATAAGCATCCATAAACTGAAATGATGTTCATGCATCCATAACTGTTCATGTATGAAAATATATAGTCTGTATCTCATGTGAATGTGCCCTATGAAATGGGCTTGAAAATATACAAATTATCTATGATCCACTCTACAAAGTATCACTTCTAGAACTCTTATGTGTGTTCCACTGCGTAGAGTAAGCGTCCATAATCCGGTACTGCAATATAACACATTCAAATTCAAATTAATTAGAACATTATTTGTACAAAATAAAAATATGGAATTAAATGATTTTTAACTATGCATTTAATTAGTCCCTTACCAGTGGCTCAATCAAGTGAAAATGGAAGTCAGGTGGGATGGGGGTCTAATCAATCTCTATTTGGTGCTCCCCTACCTCTGGCTCAATGCCTCCATACCTAACATCTCACTCATGCGTCCACATAACTACGACATAGACACTACTCTGCATCTGGGCTTGCGTACACAATTATAATTAGCCTATAAATTAATTAGCATGCATACATGTAACTTAAAAAAATAAAATGTTGAAATCTTAGGAATACAAAAATTTACCTTAACTACTGGTCCATGTTACTGTACAAAGTGAATCTCCTCCACATGAGTGTTATGAGGTGGAGGTGGAGGACACTAAGCCAAGAAAACATGCAATAGAGGAGGCTACTCTGGCTAGTCAATTCTCCCCTTAGATGACCTCAAAGGCTCATCTATGTAGTTGGGTTGTGTATGCATGTTATCATGAACCTATTAATATAAATGCGATATGATACGAACTAATTAATAGAAATAATGTATAGTTTGATGATAAGAGCCAAAATTTTCGTATGTATATGTAACTGGTTTGTGTCATGTGGGTCGTGCACCCTCCAAGTGTCACATATGGTATCATGACATGTACGTGCATATAAACAAAGTGGTCATGCCCTTGACTCTCGATATATGAATCATTAATGGAATTGGTGGGTCACAAGTCAACGAAGGTGGTCTTTTCATCTCACCACACAATTCGACATGTGCAATGGTCAATGTCCTCTACATGTTATCTACAATGGTATGCCTGATCTTACCGTCGAGCGGCGACGACTTCTCTAGCTCTGTTAGAAATACCACACTCATAGATGGTCGTGGCAACAATCTCGTGTTAGAAAATTATATATTACGGAGCAATGGAACACATAAAATATTGCAGAAATATAAACACAGGAAACACACAAAACAAGAGAGACACAGATATACGTGGTTCACCCAGTTTGGGCTATGTCCACCCCGAACAGCCAGTCCTTCCTTTCTATTATCCAACAAAATGAAGAGGCACAACCTACAGCAAATCCGCTGTAATATCCTCTGTTTTCTCTCACAGTCTCACCTCTATGTTTCTCGCTCACAGAATACACATCTATATCTCAGCCTCAAATACAATGCCCTCATACAAAGAGAGGGGGTTTCCTTCTAGGGCAAAAAACCCTAAACTAAGCATAAGTTCTACCGTCAGATCATCTGCCTAATGAACGACCCAGATTGACTAGAAATTACTATACTTTTACAAGGCAATTTTACATTTGTTTTTAGCTTCGGGGGCGCTGCCCCTGAGCCCCCGCCGGGGGACCGCTGGCCCTCGGACCCCCCAGCCGGGGGGGATCGGCCCCCTCGGACCCCCGCGGGGGGGGACAAGTCCCCCTCGCACTCCCCCGCGTGGAGGGGTGTACAAACTTCTTGGGGTATACATCCGGCTGAAACAAAGACCTCTGAACAATCATGCTCCACACACAACAATCTCCCACTTGGAGAATGATGGTAGAAACTCCACCGCTGCTTCATTTGCTGGACAATGACTCCTCTTTGGACCTGGCTGTTTCTCATCTTCATCGTAATCCTTGAAGACCAATTGAAACTGAGAATATTCTCAGTTTCTCCCTGGTTACAACTTTTGTTAGCATATCTGCAGGTTTCTGGCTAGTGTGTATCTTTTCCAGCTTCAACTCTCCATCTTCCAACACTGATCGTATGAAATGGTACTTGAGCTGTATGTGTTTAGTCCTAGAATGAAATGCTGAGTTCTTTGCAAGATGAATGGCACTTTGGCTATCACTGTATAACGTGCCCATATCATGCTCCTTACCCAATTCACCCATAAACCTTTGTAACCAAATCATTTCTTTACTAGCCTCTATAGCAGCAACATACTCTGCTTCTGTTGTTGAAAGTGCAACAACACTTTGGATTTTTGAAACCCAACTGACAGCTGTTCCTCCAACAGTAAATACATATCCTGTAGTGCTCCTCCTGTTATCTCTATCACCGGCCATATTTGCATCAACATATCCCTGTAGAGAAATGTTTGAAACACCAAAGCATAATGCTTGATTTGTGGTACCTTTCAAATATTTGAGAATCCATTTCACTGCCATCCAATGTTCCTTTCCTGGATTGTTCATGTACCTGCTTACAACTCCCACTGCATGTGCAATATCAGGCCTTGTGAAGACCATTGCATACATTAAGCTTCCAACTGCTGATGCATATGGAACTTTAAACATATAATCCATGTCTTCTTGGGTCTTTGGGCACATTTCCTTGCTAAGTTTGAAATGGATAGAAAAAGGTGTACTAACTGGTTTTGCATTTTGCATATTAAATCTTTTCAACACCTTTTGTATGTACTCATTCTGAGACAATGTTAATTTGTGATTTTTCCTGTCTCTAGTTATTCTCATACCAAGGATTTGTTTTGCAGCTCCCAAATCCTTCATTGCAAATGAATTTGCCAATTTTCTTTTGAGTACATTTATTTCCTGCATGTTAGATCTTGCAACAAGCATGTCATCCACATACAATAACAATATAATATAGCTGCCATCATTTTGCTTTTTCAGATAAACACAATGATCAGAGTGACATCTAGTATAACCTTGTTCAGACATAAACTTGTCAAATTTTAGATACCACTACCTTGGAGCCTGTTTTAAGCCATACAAGCTCTTCTTCAACCTGCACACTAGTTTCTCCTTCCCTTTCACCTCATATCCTTGTGGCTGCTGCATATATATATATATCTGTTCCTCCAAATCCCCATGGAGAAAGGCTGTCTTTACATCTAACTGCTCAAGATGCAAATCTTCAGCTGCTACAAGACTTAAAATAGTTCTGATTGAAGTCATTTTAACAACAGGAGAAAATATTTCATCAAAATCAATACCTTTCTTCTGTGCAAGCCCCTTCACCACAAGTCTAGCTTTGTACCTCTGTTTTCCTCCATCTTCTTCCTTCAGCCTGTAAACCCATTTATTCTTCAATGTAGTTTTTCCTGCAGGCAACCTGACTAAATCCCAAGTCTGGTTATGCATTAAGGAGTCCATCTCTTCTTCCATGGCTACCTCCCACTTCTTCCTACTTTCAACCTGCATTGCTTCTTCATAACATTCCGGTTCACCAGAATCAGTCAACAATAAATAATATACTGAAGGAGAGTATCGTTCAAGGGGTCTACTTATCCTGGTAGATCTTCTAACACCACTTTCAGGTGTTTGGGGTGCCTGTTGCTGTTGTTGATTATTATTATTTTCAGGCACCTTTATCTTTTCAGTGATGTCATCAAGAACTGCGTATTCCTTGTTTTCGTTTTCTTTCTTCTTTTCCTGCAACTGATTCTTATACAAGACCTTTTCATTGAATATTACATATCTGCTCCTAATGATTTTGTGATTTTCATAATCATATAAGCGATAACCAAAATCATTAACACCATATCCAATAAAGGTACATTTCTTTGACTTTGCCTCAAGCTTTGTTCTATTTTCTTTATCAATATGGACAAAGGCCTCACAACCAAAAGGCTTTAAAAAAGAGTAGTTTACCTTTTTACCTGTCCATGCTTCCTCCGGAACACCACCATCCAAGGAACTTGAAGGCCCTCTGTTTATTAGATAAACAACAGTATCTACAACATCTGCCCAAAACTGTAAAGGCAATCCTGCATGCAATCTCATGCACCTTGCATGCTCCATGATTGTTCTGTTCATCCTTTCTGACACACCATTTTCTTGTGGTGTTCTTGGAACTGTCTTCTCTCTGCAAATTCCACGTTCTGAACAGTACGTATCAAACTCTTTGTTGCAATATTCACCTCCATTGTTTGATCTAAGACACTTCAATTTCTTTCCTGTCTCAATCTCAACCAAAGCTTTCCATTTCTTGAAAGTATCAAATACATCAGATTTATTCTTAATACAATAAATCCAAGTTTTTCTAGTTGCATCATCAATAAAGGTAACATAATAACGAGAGCCACCGAGAGATGATACCTGAGCAGGTCCCCATACGTCTGTATGCACAAGCTCTAATTTCTTGTTCTTCTTTTCTTTCCCAACTCTGAGAAATCTGACTCTCTTCTGTTTTCCATAAATGCAGTTCTCACAGAAGTCCAAATCAACATTCTTCAAACCCGGCAACAAATTCCTTGAGTGAAGAATCTTCATCCCCTTTTCACTCATGTGTCCGAGCCTATGATGCCATAATGCTGCATCTGCTCCTTTGGAAGTTAAAGCATTAACAGAGTTAGAAATACCATTGCATAAATACAATGTACCAACCTTTTCGCCTTTTGCTATTACCAGGGCTCCCTTGGTGACCTTCCAAGCTTTATCTGTGAAAGTTGTCACACAACCTTCACCGCCTAACTGCCTTGTTGAAATCAGATTTTTCTTTAGATCTGGAACATGCCTTACCTCCTTTAATAGCCATTGGTTTCCATTCTGCTGTTTTACAAGAACCTTACCCATTCCAACGATTTTACAGGGTTTATCATCACCCAGACGAACTTGTCCAAAATCTCCTTGAACATAGTCATGAAAATATTTCTTATCAGGTGTGGCATGGAATGAAGCCCCTGAATCTACCACCCAGGAATAAATAATATTTTCTAAAGAAAGAATCAAAGCATCTTGTAACACCTCACCTGTCACATTTGCTTCATGACTGTTTTCTTGCTGTGCATCTCCTTCTTTTCCCTTCCGAGATCTACAGTCTTTCTTTAGGTGTCCTTTCTTTCCACATTTCCAGCACACTATCCCCGATCTGGACTTGGATCCGCCTTTCCTTGATTTACTGCGATATCCTGAGCTCTTTCCCCTTTCCATTTTTCTTCCTCTAGACTCTGCACTCAAAGCATTTCCCGATGTCTCACCGGAGCTTTTCCGTCGCATTTCCTCGCTAAGGATAGCACTGACAACATCATCAAACTTTAAAGTACTAGATCCAGAAACGGAGTTACTAATGGCCATTACCAAACCATTCCAACTTTCTGGTAATGAGCACAAGAATAACAGAGCTCTAACCTCATCATCAAAGTTTACCCCTACAGAACTTAACTGACTTGTAACTGTATTAAAATCATTTAAATGGTTTGCAACAGATCCACCTTCCGACATATTCATATTAAATAACTGTTTCGTAAGAAATACCTTGTTTGAGGCCGAGGGTTTTTCATATAGTTTCGACAACGTCTGCATCAAACCCTCTGTCATGGTTTCCTTCGAAATGTTGAAGGCGACTGATGCAGCAAGGCACAACCGTATTGTTCCGAGCGCCTTTCTATCAAGAAGGTTCCATTCTTCGTCTTTCATACCCGTCGGCATCTTTGTTTTTCCGCCCAATGGTAGGTATAGATCTTTCTGATACAGATAATCTTCCATCTGCATCTTCCACAGCGAGAAGTTTTGGCCGCTAAATTTCTCGACCCTAAACTTACCATCTTCCGCCATTGCTCCCACTCAAACTAGGAACCCTTCTTTCCTGCGAGTTTATCAGCCAAATAGACCTTCGGCTCTGAAACCAGTTGTTAGAAAATTATATATTATGGAGCAATGGAACACATAAAATATTGTAGAAATATAAACACAGGAAACGCACAAAACAAGAGAGACACAGATATACGTGGTTCACCTAGTTTGGGATACGTCCACCCCGAACAACCAGTCCTTCCTTTCTATTATCCAGCAAAATGAAGAGACACAACCTACAGCAAATCCGCTGTAATATCCTCTGTTTTCTCTCAAAGTCTCACCTCTATGTTTCTCGCTCATAGAATACACATCTATATCTCAGCCTCAAATACAATGCCCTCATACAAAGAGAGGGGGTTGCCTTCTAGGGAAAAAAAACCCTAAACTAAACATAAGTTCTACCGTCAGATCATCTGCCTAATGAACGACCCAGATTGACTAGAAATTATTATACTTTTATAAGGCAATTTTACATTTGTTTTTAGCTTCGGGGGTGCTGCCCCCGAGCCCCCGGACCCCCCAGCCGGGGGGATTAGCCCCCCCGGACCCCCGCAGGGGGGACAAGTCCCCCCCGCACCCCCCCGCATGGAGGGGTGTACAAACTTCCTGGGGTATACATCCGGCTGAAACAAAGACCTCTGAACAATCATGCTCCACACACAACATCTCGGAGGTGGTGCTACATGCGCAGGGTCCCTACGAGCCCTGACACGATCATAGCTACATCCCAAGCTGGGTCCATGAAACTTATATCCAATGTTGCTTCCCCCCCATAATTTGGCAAGGCGCTGCACTGGTGCTATGGAGAGCACAATCACCCTGACTTCATAATGTTGTCGCTCCAACTCCCTGATCTCTGTGTTTAGTGTTTATAGGTTTGGATCCTCCTGCAGATTGGTCACAACCTCCATGGTCTACTCGAACAATGTCGTGCAGTCAGCGATTGTGGCATCCAAGGCAGCCATGCCTGTCTTATTACAACTTCGCACTACTCCCGAACTTCAGGCGGAGTTGTGGACTGCAACTTTAACTACAACTCTTTAATCTTCATGTTGAGCTCAAACTGGACTCAGCCAACCTCTACTTTAGCTTTGCGCAAACTAGCGACTATTTTTCTGATCTTTGCTTCTAGCCGTGCATCCTTCGGGATATGAAGCTCAGGCACTGTTTTGCAATCTTCTACTATTGCGGACTCCAGACTTGAACTGCGCATCTGAAGTGCCTCCTTCCCCTTTAAAGCCTGCATCTTTTCAATGAACATTTGCTCATTGTTCACCTTGTACTCGCTGATAAGGTTGAAGGCGCGCTGCTCCCTAGTTCTAAATTCATCTATCACCCCTGTATGCAGCGCGTGGAGGGCTTCATTGGAGAGCATCGCTATATTCACTGGATGTTCTTGATTGTACTTAGGATAATGCAATCAACGTCTGTCTTTGCCTGATGGACCCATCTAGCAATGGTATGGTTCTGAGGTCAAGGGTACTTACTAACTCTACTGCTTGGCTTGTCCCCACCGCCAGGCTTGCTTGCTCCACTCTCGTCTATCCGGTACCCACCTGTATTATACTTGCCTAGATCTGTAGCTCATGCAGATCCTTTTGGATGCTCCCCAATGTCTGCATATATTGATGTTCGAACTACTGCAACACTTCTGTGGTGGTGTCCCAAATTTTATCCCCGATCTCATCGAGATCGTCCTCTGTTAATACCATGGGATCACCCTGCGACTTATCTGATTTTTGATTTTTCCTAGTACCTCCTTGCTGCTCCTTTCCAAGTTGCTTCAGAATAAATGGGGTGCTCTGCCCCTCATCCCCTCCACTACCTTGTTCTGAAAATGCTTCCTCCTTTGTCTCCGGCGAAGGTGACTTGTCATCTCGCTGTGATTCACGTTGTTCTTCCTCTACCTACTCCTTGGTAGCACGTTCTTGCTCCACACGAGCCTTTTCCTCAGCTTCCTTCTTCTTCTGACCTTCCAGGTTACGTGCAACCTACTTAGCTGCCTAATTTCTTTTCTGTGTAGCAGAACTTGCCGCGCCTGTGCTTGTGCCAACCTCTAAGTCTGAAGGGGTATGCCATTTTGTAGGCCACTTTGATACAACCTCCTTCACATTCGCTTTTTTCACCAAATAGGGAAAGTAGTTCCATTTCTGTGTAGGATCCTTCCGCGCCTGGATATATACCCTGTGGAAGGCGACCTTGGATGCCGCGTAGGCTGATAGCTATGTGAACAAGGTTGGGGAAAACCTCGAACGCTAGTTGATGGCCATGCAGAGAGACATTTCCATGACAACCCATAATATCTTTGTTTCTATGATTCATGCTAGATCCTTTGTAGCCCATAAGGAAATTGACTATCCTATGGCAATTCCCATGCAACTAACGCAATGGACAACAACAACCAAGCGTAGTGGAATGACTTGGTTTCATCTTGGGCCTCTCGGAACTTCGCTAGGAACTCCTGACAGAGGCATCTTGACTAGTTAAATTGTACACCTTTCGCACACTGTGCAGTGAGGGAGACCACTAGCATCGAAAACTCATCCACGCGGAATTTTTGCATCACCTTCCCTGCTAAGGTTTGGGTAGTCAGTTGAATTGTTGGGTCTATTATAGACATGATTGAATACCTTCATGACTTCTTCATAAGGCCATAAGCCCTCTTCATTCTTTCTGCGAAGTCTTTCTCCCCAGTCTTTCCATCAAACTCCTTGGCCGGGTTCACGCCCTTATAAGGTAGGTGCGTGATTCTATGAATAAGCATATTTGTGATGGGTATAGGCCCTCCTAACCATAGACACCCATCATGCACCAATGTGAGTAGCTGGCACACACAGATTGTGTTAATGGGGGTGTGGTGATAATGGGGTACCCACAACAGATTGAGTAACCCCAAGTGCTCCACATCGCAGACCCATTCCTCCATCTCTAATGCTATCACACCTGATTCTGCATAATAAACCCTTCTCATATACTTATCTGTCACCAAGTGGGGAAACCTAGCATGATCTGCGAGGTCCCAATCCTCCATTTTCAACAGTGGGATCTGCGCAAGCCGCGAACCTTCAAAAGGGACCTGCTCAGGTAGCAAGGGCGTGGAAATGGTGAACTTCTCAGAATTTGGGTCCTTCGTGACCTTCGCCTTTCCCTTCCTCGGAGGGATATAGTCAGGTAGCCTAGTTATGGGTTCTATTCCTTCGACACCAATGTCTCCTATTCCCTAGACTTCTTCCGCCTCCAGGTCCACTACCTTGTACGACTGCTTATCTTTCTTTGGATTCTGTGATTCAGAAAATTTTCTTGGGGAGGCGTGCATCGACACTGGTTCTTCTACTTATCCCTCTTCGATTTGGCTGGTTGGGTTTCTCTGGTAGGTGTAGGCTTCGGCCTAGGTGACCTCGACACCGTAGGCACATGAGCTAGAGCTTCCATACTTAAAACTTCCGGGGCAGCTCCCTCAGAGGCAACATCGTCAGTACTCACTATTTCCATAGGACTAAGGCCAAGAATTTTCTCTAGAATAAACTTCAAGTTCAGCTCACACAACTTAGCAAACACGAGGCACGTGACTAAATCTTCCCAATACGATCAGTTCATAGGTGACATACAACAAATTTCACTAACAATTCTGAGAGGGCAAAGTGTTCTCTGTTGGAATGGCACAAGTAATTTATAGGGAGTTTTAAATTCAAATTTGACCACTCCCCCAATTTCTGATGATAAATGTTGTTTTGGCGGCAGATCTTCAAATATTTATGCCTTAAATGTCAGCATCCCACTCCTCTTAACCATCTTCTAGGCATCAAGTCATGAACAATGACTCCAATGGTCACTTTTTTGTCATGCTGCGCGACACCTCCCTCCATGGCACAACTTCCTGCGTGCAGCTTCATAGGTTGCTATGAAGTAGGAAAGTGTTCCCTCTGTGGACAGAGGCAACCCCTCTAGCCCTAGAGTGGGTCTAGTCACAGCAAGGACAAAACAACAATTAATTCCCTTAAATAGTCATCGTTGGAGGCCTACCTCAAACCGGTGGTTGATGAAGTTCTGTTGCACTGCTCTAGCTTCCGTTTCCTTCTCCTTAATGAGCAATCAACCTGAAACACCACAAGAAAACAACAAAGTACGTAACCGAGAAACAACAATGATCTATTTACTCATAAAGTCAAGAAGTCATGAGCTATCAAGTAAATTACATATAATACATAGGAAATCATCATTGATTGTATTAATGATAAATCAAGAGCAAAGCTTACAACCAAGTCTTGACGTCGCAAGCCTTCTCGGAGGGTCCAACCAATATGTTTCTTCAAGCATTCACTCTCAAAGATGGGTCTCCCAAAAAACCATATATCTCTCTCTCACTCACAAGCTTTAATACAAGGTTATGGGTACTCCACAACCTCTTGCAAACTATTTAGCAATCCCACACTTGTCACAGCCACACCAAAACTATCTACCAAACTCAAAAGCAACAACAGCACTGTACAACCAAAAGAACTAGCAGATCATAGAAATGGTGAGTGATCTTATAGGAGAAGGAGTCTTCATGAAATGAGGGAGAGGGAGCTTATCCTCAGGGCAAGTAGCACAAAAGACAGAACTACCATCCTGCGGGGGAAGGGCGACCCAAACTGACCCAAAAACCAGGTCTAGAGACATCCAGAAGGCCGACTGTTGGAAAAAATTTGCCCAATCTAGATCATCGCTGGTCATGACCTAAGCCTTAGCGTCGACATCGCTAGGAAGCAATGTATGCAGACCGACCGTCGCTAAATATAGTTAATAGCCTCGTGCCGGGGCTTGAAATCTGACCGTTGCCAGAAACAGGTGTACTCCCATGACGGGGTCGTGATGGGACCATTTATGACAGAGGTTTGTCGCATGTATTAAGTGTATTCTCGCGACGAGGCAGAAAACTTAGGAAATGAGGGTCAATTGGCAACATCAGAGAGAATTTGCTTAATATGAGCATGTTTATTTGACACATGACAGAGTAGAAGGACTGGGATGAAGGCAGTGACAAATTACTGTGTAACAGTTGCAACTTCTTCACTTTCCACGCAACCTGCTCGCTGCATTGTCCTCCAAACCTGGAAGTGTAGTTCATAGTCCCGCACTCCCTTGCAACTTCCTAGAGCACTAAGACTATCCTGCTTCCATATAGTCATTGTGCAAGTTCCCCTGTATACAAATTTTATTTTCTCCCATTCACTATTCCTAGAAAAGGCTCCCCATTAAGCTTCGCGAGTTGAACTGCACCTCCATGTGTAATTTCTTTGATAATATATGGCCCTAGCCAATGCATCTGAAATTTACCTGGAAATTTAGTGAATTTACGATCATATAGTAGGACAAGATCATTTACCTTGAATGTGCAAAGCTTGATATGGTGGTCATGCCACGCTTTTTTGCACTCCTTCTATACTTGTTGATGGATTCCTGCCAAAAATCGATCCTCTTCGAGCTCCATTAGTTGCGCGAGCTGTTCCTCCAAGGCCTAACGATCTGCCATACCTGTGAGAGATTCTATGCATAGAATAGGCACAATATACTCCATTGGCATTACATCTTCTACACCATATACCAATCTGAACGACATTTTCCTTGTCAGATACTTGCAAGTAGTCCTATAGGCCCAGAGTACTGCAGGCATGCACACATCCCAATCATTTCGTTGTGCGTTGCAGATCTTCGTCAACGCATTCTCCAAAATCTTATTAGAGGCCTCAACAGTCCCATTGGTCTAAGGGTGATACGGTGTACTTTTCTGGTGGTAGACATGGAATTCTTTAGTCAACATGCAGATCGTTTCATTCAGAAAGTGCGTACCTTGGTCACTCATCAACACCTTCGGGCAACCAAATCTAGTTAAGACATACTCAAACAAAAAATTCACTATTGTAGCTCCTGTACAATCCTTAACCAGCTGTGCATCTGCCCATGTGGTTAGATATTTCGTCATGTTGATGATATAGCCCACACCTGTTTTCTTTCCCGGGGTCTGAATTGGCCCAACGAAGTCAATCGCCCATTTCTCAAATGGCTGCAGGGACACTTGAGGATGTAATGGCAACTCATCCCTTTGCGATGGTCTGCCAGTTCTTTGACATGCATCACATGCCTTACAATATGCCTTGGTATCCTTATGCAAGGTAGGCCGCCATAGACCCATGCGCAAAATCTTCTACGTAGTTGCCTTACTTGCATGATGACCTCCCACAGCTCCCCCATGATCTTTAGCCAGAATGCTATCCCACTCAAAGTCTGGCACATATCTTCACAATATTTCATCTGCACCCATCTTATATAGATGTCTCGTAATAACTGAAAAATATGCCGCGCACACTACTAATTCCTTATTTTGCTGACTTGTATATCCTTCTGGTGCCATCCTTGTAGTCAAGAAGTGAATAATATCAGAAAAATGATCATCCACTACGCGCACCGCAAAGAGCTACACATCTGGCAACCCTTCCTCCAGATTATTAGGCTCCTCGCCTGTTTTAATCCGTGATAGATGGTCAGGTCCTGCATTTAACCTCCCTGGCTTCACAATGACTTCAAAGTCATACTCCTAGAATAATAGCAACCATCTGTAGATCTTCCCCCCCAACACAGGCTTATTGACCAGGTATTTCAAGGCAGAATGATCTGTGTACATTTTGAAATGTCTTCCTAACAGATAATGCCTGAACTTCTGCAGCATGTACACCATGGCCAACCCTTCGCGCTCAGTCGTTGAATAATTCTTCTCGGCCTTCTATAATTTCCTATTGGCGAAGGATATAGGATGGTCCATTTCTCCTTCAACGGCCTGTGTTAGCACTGCACCCAACGCAATGCAAGAGGCATCCACATGTACGTGAAATTCCTTCTCCCAATCTAGGAATACCAAAATTGGCGCAGTGACCATCTTTTCTTTCAATACATCCAAGCTGCGTTGACATTCTTCATCCCAACAGAATGTTGCATCCTTCTTCAACAACTTCTCCATGGGTGCAGTAATTTGAGCATAAGCTTTGATAAATTTTCTATAATATCTCGTATGTCCCAGCATCATGCGCAGCTGCTTAACGTTCCTCGGGGCCTCTAGATTCACATCACCGCAATCTTTGCAGGGTCCACCATCAATTCTTGCTTGCACATTACGTGACCCATCATGATCCTAAAGGGAACACAAAATATGCATTTCCTTAAATTCAACGCAATCTGGTATCTACAACACGTATCCAACATTAGGTGCAGACTTGCTACATGGCACTTTACTAATCCAAACACTGTCCAATCGTCAAAGTATACTTCTAAGAACTTATGAATGAACTCTTTAAAAGCTACTATGACTACGTGGGAGAATATCGCATGCACATTCTTAAGTCTAAATGGCATCATAGTGTATTAAAAACACCCCCATTCCATCGTGAAGGTCATTTTTCTCCTATCTTCTAGTGCGATCTTAATCTGATGATACCTAGAAAACCCGTCAGTAAATGAGTAGACCTCCCGCCCTCCAAAATTGTCTAATACTTCATCGGTAAATGACATTTGAAATGGGTCATGGAAAAAAGCATCATTAAGCTTCTGTAGATCTACATAAATCCTTATTTCACCTTTCTGTTTCTTCTCCTGAACCACCATCAGGCTCACCCAATCAGATTCCTCAACGGGTTCTATGATGCCTGCATTCAACATCTTATCCAACTCTAGGTGAACCTTTTCCTTGTATTTGGGATTAAGACGATACGACCTCTGCTTAATAGGTTTTGTGTCTGGATTTAGAGTGATCTTCATAATGCCCAAATCGCTAATTATGCCCTTCAAATCCGAAAAACTAGTAGGGAAAAGATCTTGGTATTCATGGAGTAAGTCAACAACTTTATCCATTGTGGCATCGTTCCAATAATCTCCAATCTTCGCGAACTTCAGTTCTACTTTAGTGCTAATGTTTATTTTCTTTGTCTTCAACAGCGCGACGATGTCAGGGCTCTCTCTGCCTTTGGAATATTAATGTTCCTAGGGTCTTCATCTTCCTCTTCAGCAATCACATTATAACATTCGAGCGCATTGCGTAGCTAGGTGACCCAATCTGGTTGAACCCATTCCATAGGTTCTGTCAGTGTTCTGAAGATGACTGCTTTAATATCTTGTAACGCTTCATCAATGCTTGTGAAGACATCTTCAAAGATAAAGGTCAGTAAGAACCCTTCCTTCAATAAATCCCACTCCGCGGTGCCATGGCGGAGCTCCGTTTCTAGATACCAGTTCATGGGAATTGTATCCAAAGTATGGCAAAAGATGTGTATCAATTCCATCTGCAGTTCTGTCCCCCAAGATTTAGTCAATTTCACTAGGTGATCGCGCAGATCATCCCTTCCATCATATTTCTCAATCATTCTAGTATTAGGACACCCAAACCGTAACTACATCATTCTTCGTTAATCTCTCCATCCAACAAAACTATCTTTATGTGTACCCCACTGTTGTGCAGGCGTAGAGCACAATGCCAATTCCAATGCTTGGAAGCGATGACCCTTAGGGACTTCACTCTCAAATTCATCCAAAAACTTATCTACATTAGTTAAACCAACATAGTAGGGTAGTTTTCTTACCTCCGACGAGACACAACGCAGTGATTTTGTCATCATATTGCAGCGTAATGTAGACACTTCATGCAAGCGATTCTGCCAATGTTCCAACTCTTCATCTGAATTAGAGGTGCAAGAACTCTCCCAGTCCCATGTAATTCATCCATCTGCCATCGAATTGATCTAGTCCTGGTCTCGCACTGTTATTTTGTAAATTTGATCCAATTCATCATCACTTTCTTCAAAATCGCGGACCGGCTCAGTATAACGCGCCCCTTCTGCAGGGTCCAACAGTACCACAACCCGAAGCGATTTTATTTCAAATGACATTTTCCATTTCTTCAAATTGATGACCCCATTCATGTCAATGGCCTAGTCAATTCCTAGGAGTGTGGGATATGGATTACTGTCATCAACAATCTCTATCACTTCAAAATCGGCCATCGTGCTCGCACCTTCTATATCCACGGTCACCCCATATAGTCATCCCATGGGGATGATTTTTTGCTGGTTCGCCATTTTGAGCTATATCGGAGACCACTATAGCGCAGGTCTCCCCATCCTTTCCCATGTTTGTTTTGGCAAAACGTTCGCATCAGATCTTAGTTTTAAGATACCCTGATCCATCTCATAGTCGCCTATTTGCATGGTGAGCCTCATCTCGTTCCCTATTCATGCCTTATGTTTGCCAATTTTTCTGACTACACGGTGTCCAGCAGGGACCTTCTCCTTGCTGGCACATTTTGTTATTAACTCCTACAGGCCTTCCACAGCTAAGCTATCATGCAACAGTTTTATGCAGGTTTCCAAAAACGTAGTGAGGACATAGGGATGAACCTTTGTAGGCTCGCTGGTTTTTTGTACCTTGTTCTGGCTTCCTGAGGTGGAGGCCTTAGCGAAGCTCTTCTTGGCTTCCATAAAAGTTTCCTTAGTGTGCTCTAGATCAAAACCAACTTCCTTCTCTAGGGCCTTGCCGACCCATCTGTCTTCTTCAAGCTATTTACCTTTATCATCTCTAGTCGTTATTCGACTTCTCAAGACAATATTCACGCTGTGATCCTCCTCACGGGGCTTAGATCTCATCATCTGTAAGTTCTGCATAGGCTATTGAGGCTGTGCTTTCTTTTCCTACATCTTAGCTATCAGCAGCAGGCATTCTTTTATAGTATGGTCAAACTAATTGCAATATTGAAATGACGGGTGTGTCTGATTTTGGAGCTCTCGTGTGTAGTGCCCTGGCTATCCGCAGTTGTAGTAGATAACCTGACTGCGACCTCTACTAGGTCCTCCTCCTTAGCGATCTCGTCCTCTTCCATGATAACCTCTGCGTGCCCCTCTGAAGCCTTGATATGGAGGTTGAGTTTCTACTTGCATTCGGTATGTAGGTGTCCACTCCATCATCAACTCATAGCTTCGACAGTGGTGATCATCATGGCCCACAAATTTGTAGAAGTTACAGAACAATTGCTAGGGTGTCTGAATGAACTTTTGAAGCAAATGGCAGTTATCCATTGCATGTTTTCCAACAACTTGACAAACAGCACACCATAGCGCAATCCCCATGCTCGGCCTTGCTGGGGCTTCTGGTTTCAGGGGAGTCATGCCCCCTCCTATAATATAATTCACATACACTGGAAAGTGATCCTTATCATACCCCTGACTCTTGCACTTCAAACACTAGTCTTCTGTGCGCACTTCTGGTTTAGTCTCCTTGTCTTTCTTCAAGCTCTGTAATTCTAGGTGTAAGCTTTGTAACTGAGAATGGATCTATTGTACCCCCAAGTTCGCATCTTGAATAGGTGATGCATGCAACCTCATCACGATTTCCAAATCCTCCACCTGGGTTCCTATCTTCTCTTGTAACAAAGAAATTCTCAGGTGGGGCACAAGCGAGGCTATAAACTGTTTGCAGTGCTGACTATTTGGGAGATGCATGTTAGCTTCTCAAATCTGACACTTCAACCTTTGATCCCACGGTGTCTCATCGACCCTCATCATGATTTCTTCAAATCCAATTACCGATTGTGAGTCAGACTTAGGCATGCTAAACACTTTGTTTAAAGTTGCCTTAGTCTCTGCTAGTGATGCAAGAGGATTATCAGAACAATACTTAATATACCAAGTTAGCATGCAATCCTCCAAAGCGTTAACCAATTGTGCCTTATTTATATTGTCATCAGTAAGCTACTGTGCAGTCCAAACAACATTCATAACAAACTAGAACTGCTATGTATCTTCACTCCAAATGCCCTTGAAAATCGATAGCTTCATTGTGTTCGCAATGTTGAATGGTGGTGGTGGAGGTGCAGGTGTGGGAAAAGGTGTATGCGGTGGAGGTGGAGTGGACGGATGATTTATTCAAGGAAACCCCTGAGTGATTAGCTGAACAACACTTCACGGTGGAGTCCATTTCGCCCCTTCGTTGTCACTTACAGGAGGTCCAATTAATGGACTATACTCTGGTCCTGATCCTTCAGGGTTTCTAAAGAGTCGACCACTTTGTGTAGCTCTGAACATCAAGGTAATGGCATCACCCATTTTTCACACAACAACATTTTAATCCATGTATTCAAAGATATTAAGTACTTACCTTGTGGTCCTTCGAAAAATCTTCGCTCTGCTTTGTTGTAGCTGACTAATGTATCAACTGCAAATTCTGTAACAAATCCTCCTATAATTTGATCCAACCAGTGATCTTCAGCTCATGCGATCTTGTTTTTAGAGGCTTCTAACCGCTGCACTAATTATGGAGTCCACACTATTGGATTATCGAGCTTCCACCTTCCTTGACTATCTGTACATTTAGCCAACCATTCATACAGTTCGATGGGGAAGGTGCAGAAGAAAATTCCATGTATCTCCGTATACAAATACCTATTCAACCACTCTTCCTTTGATAGGCGTGGATTCCTTTTTTCTTACGCCGCAAACTCGTGAATCTTTCGATCAAACCACTTTTGAATTTCCTTCTTGGTCGATCCAATGATGTGACATCACACATCTCTTTCAAGCAAATCCTGGTCCCGGAAACGGAACCATTTGTTGGCTTAGGGGGTCCTGACCCAGTTTTAGAGTTAGTTGCGCCAACCAACAAATCCCTACACTACTGGCCCTTTCGGAAACAACCTGCATAGTGGAGGCTACAGTCTCACCCGAAGTAGTATAGGGGGATGCAGGAACAAAGTTTCTGAATCCAGAGACTAGTGTGATGTATTCTAGCGCCTGAGATCTGCCTTCGCGTAGATCAATACCCTCTTAGGGTACACTAATGCAACTCTATCAAATTAGCCTTCAGACCTTTGTAAAGGTCAGCGATCGGTCTTTACGGACCTTTAGCAGTTAGTCTATCTACTTACGCGCATCAGAGAGCGGTCCTAAATTAGGGTTCGCATATATTTACTTAAGTTATTAGTAATCATCAGAGAATGCATCAGAGTCTGTGAGAAAGTACATAAACATGAATTGTGTACATCATTAACAATTATTCAAGAGAGTCACACAACATTTAACCAATATTCCATAAAACACATCATTCATTGATAGCATATATCGTAAATAAAGGTAAACATAAATATGCAAGAATTCTTCGGAAACTTTATTTATTGATCTTCAATTCAGGATTACAGACTCAAAACTACCCTACGCACACAGCTGTAGGGGTTTGCGCACTCAGTTGTAACTCTACCTAGGCCATTGCACACTCAGCTACAGAGCCTTTCTTCTCCTATCTGACCCACTTCTCTTTGCTACCACTTCCTCCTAATACTCTTGTCTATCCCAGACATGCCTTAGATTCCCTAAGACACACATATCTATATCCTTTTTCATACAATGCCATAGTCCGTGGACCATGAGTGGATCTCAAAACCGACTCAAAATTTACATAAAATAAGGGCTAATCCCCTTTGACTCCTAATCGTCTACGTGCTCCGCATCCACAAAATTGCGGAGAATTTACATTATTTACAAAATGTATCAAAACTTGGGTTATCTTAACCCCAAAACTGACCTAGGGGACCCCATCCCAACAATAAACCTATTTGCAAAACTAATAAAATTCCATAAGACAAGTTCTTGTAATGTTTGACTTTGACAAATGCCATGTACTAGGTGCAAGTACACGAAGACAATGTTTCTGGCACAACATACTACATAATGAAACAATATGGTACAAATTAGAAAAGGTTCAAAATGCTTATATTCACTTTAAATGCACTTTTCATCATGGATTTAATGTATGTATCAATGGTGCATTGTTGAAACTTGAACACACACACACACACACACACACGTGTGTGTGTGTGTTATGTTATAGTTAAGCTATATTACGTTATATTGTTAAATAAAAATATAGGAAGTGTAAGTTACAAAATCATTACTCAACTAATAAATTTAATAAAGATGACAACTAAGAGATATATAGTTATCATATCATTAAATTAAAATAACTCTACAAATATGAGAAGTGGAAAATTTAAGGAAAATTACAGTTTATTGATAAACTCGAGTCTTAAAAATTTGTTGAGAATCACCCTTCTTATGTTATTATGAAGAGCACATTATGTTAAATAGTTATAAAACTATGTTAAATGTGCTATATATATATATATATATATATATATATATATATATATATATATATATATATATATATATATTATATATATATCTATGTTTGATTAATAAAATTTAATTTATTTTGGACTTTTAATTTAGTTAATATTTTATGTAAGTGCAATTAATTTTTTAAAACATATTACTATATTTATGATTAAAAAATTATTTAAAATATAAATTAATTTAAATTTAAAATAAATAAAATTTCTTATTTGATTTGATAGAGGTTCACCATGAGCAACTATATTCATTATATCAATCTAAAGCTCTCAATTTATTTATTTATTGGTTATATTTTTTTTTTGGAATTTTTTGGGCATATTTCTCGTCAAATTTGTTCGAAATTTAAAATTCATTTTAAATAACAAAAAATTAATTCCTAAGAAAAACTTTAAAACCTAAAATAATTAAAAAATAAAGCTTTTACCATTGAAAATATTCATAATAAAGCTGCGACCATTCTAGATAACTTATACAATGAAACAAACAAAAATTAAAACCTAAATTATAGTTTTTTTTTGTGGTTTTCTAGGTTGTTTTTGGTCATCAAGGGTTTTCTTGGTGGTTTTCTAGGTTGTTTTTTGTGGTTTTCAAGGGTTTTCTTGTTGGATTTTTGTGTTTTTCATGGTGGTTTTTGTGGTTTTCATATGGCAGTTTTTTTCCAAATTAATTTATTTGATTTTGCAAGAAAACTTAAATAAAAGAGACAAAAAAGATAGGAAACCTATCTTGGCTTGAGCCTCTGGGTCATTAGCAGGGTTGATGGGTAGCTGGATTGCATTCCTCCATCTCAATTGAGCTTAGAAATCTTCTGTCAAACTCTTTTTTCCTCGCGGTTTGTGCAAAATGGCTTACGTAGACCACGACTTGGGGGTTTTTTAATAAGAAATAGGGCTCGATCAACCCATAACGCTCGATCAAACCATATAGCTTGATCGATATTCTAACTTGGGTTAGAAAGGGGCTTGATCAAGGGTTTGTTTAAACACTTGATCGAGCTATGCTTAAGTGCCTAAGAAACTCAATCAAGTGCTTAAAAATTGCTTGATCGAGTGCTTAAAATTGCTCGATTGAGTGCTTATAATTGCTCGATTGAGCATCCTTTTTTCACCAAAACATGCCCTTGCTTTGCCAAAAAGTGTAACTCAGCTCCATGTGCTCACCCAAACTTAACACAATTTTTAGGATTACATGATTGACAATATTTTAATGTTTACAAGAGATAGCACAAAAATGAAATTACATGGGATGAATTGCTATTATTGAGATTTTATCATTATTCTTATTATTATTATTATTATTTTAGATATGGGGACCCCTATGCCAGGGACACCAATGTCCCCTTGCCCCTTTGAAATTACCTAAAAAATTTGGTGGTGCTCCCACATGACCCTATTGTGCATCTACCTACCCCTATGCTCCCCCATCCAAAATCTTTTGTGGAACATAGTTGTTGTATGAAACACATATCTCATTATTGATACATAGATATGTTGAATTTCATAACACCAGCGGGGCCAAAAAAATGGAGGGGATCATACAAATAAGAGGTTCAATTTCAAGGGCATGTTTAATAATGGAAATTTTGGCTCTATAACATACCCAAGGATTGTAATGTTTACACTAGATTGCATAATGATGAATTTACAAGGGATGAATCATTATTATTAAGATTTTATGATATATATATATATATATATATATATATATATATATATATCTGGGGACCCCTATTCTAAGGATGTTGACATCCCCTCGGCCCGAACACCGCCCCCCGACACCCCCCCCCCCCCCCCCTTTTCAATTTAAAATTTTGGGGGTGCTCCCACATGTCCCCCTTATACGTCTCCCTGCTCTTATGCTCCCCCATATTATGGAAATTTGGTGAAACATAGTTTTTATATGAAGAACACAACTCCTTATTGACACATAGATATGTTGAATGTCATAACACTAGTTGAGGCCAAAATAAGTGAAGGGATATTACAAATACGAGGTTCGATTCAAAGGGTGTGTTTAATAGTGGCAATTTTGGATCTAAGCCATACCCAAGGTCCATAAAAGTTGTCTAACATAAGACCAATATTGTCTAGTACATCAACATTTTTAACCTTCCAAAGGAAGGAAATATCGCTGGAGGTAGGTATGATATTTGTCATGTTCATAGTGTGAAAAGTATTAAAGATTTAGTGGAGGTGAATGATGCATCCATTAACCACCAAACACATTTATTTAAGTTAATAGAATAAATATAATAATAGATCATAATCTAGATAAGTAATAACCACATAGACATTATCACAACAATGTTATTAAACCAGCTCATAAAAAGATAGAAAAGATAGATCAACGACTTCAAAATCATCCTCTTCGAGGGGGAAACCTCCTTTACATTACACAAATGAACAATTCTTGGATGATACAAATGACTAAACCTCCTTTCTATATATAGGAGTCTAAGGGGTCACAATATAATCAAAGCCGACATAGTAATAGTGGGCTTCCATGGGGCACACTAATAACAATATGGGGACAATAGGGGCACAACAATAACAATAAGGGTTACAATGAAAATAGTAATGGGGGAATCAATAGTATTATAGGGACCTAACATGCCCCTCTCCTTCAAAAAAGTGTTGTCCTCAACGCTTGAGTAGTTCTGGATGCTTCTATATAAAATTCTCATCCTCCTATGTGGGATCTTCATCGGGTAAGTTCTTCCACTCCATTGGATACTCCGAAATTTATCTATTTTGTAGCTGTTGAGTTCTTGTTTCTGTGACTGCTTCAAGTTCCAATAAGATTTTTCCTTCCTCATCAAGTTCTGGAAATATTGTTTGAACTGGGAGCTTGTCACCTATAACCTTATTTAAACATGAAACATGGAAAACTGGGTGCACTTGGGAAGCTGCAGGAAGCTCCAATTTGTATGCCATAGTACCAATCTTTTGCAACAACTTGTATGGACCATAATACTTTGGTGATAATTTATTATCCTTCTTATCTTTCTTGAGAGACATTTGTTTATATGGTTGTAGCCGTAGGAACACCCAGTCACCTACATCAAAACTTCTTTCGCTGTTATGTTGATCTGCCTGTTGTTTTATTGTATTCTCCGCCAAAGTGAGGTTATCCTTTAAGAGTTGGAGAACTTGTTGTTGATGCTTGATGTGATCTTCTAATGGTGGATGATATCCATAAAGTGCCATAAATGGGGTCATTTTTGCTGCAGTACGGAAGGAAGTGTTATACCACCATTCATCCAGAGGCAACCATTTCACCCATTGTGTTTGTTTATCAGAGACAAATCAATGCAGATATCCTTCCAAACATTTTTTAACTATCTTAGTTTTCCCATCAGATTGAGGATGATAAGATGAGCTATGAGCTAACTGAGTACCAAGACAAGAAAATAATTATGTCCAAAAATTTCTAGTGAAAATGGGATCTCTGTCACTTACAATATATTTGGGTTTCCATGTAGCTTTTGAATTGTTTCCATAAATGCATTAGAAACTGTACTAGTCTTAAATGGATGAGATAATGCACAAAAGTGTGCATACTTGGAAAGTCTGTCAACTACCACCATGATGACAATCTTTACTTAGGACTTGGGTAAGCCTATGATAAAATCAATTGAAACCTCCTCCCAATGTTGACTTGGAATGGATAAAGGTTGTAATAGACCCGGGGTCTTAATTGTTTCAACTTTATTTTGTTGGCAAACCAAACATTCTGCCACAAACTTTTGAATATCTGATTTAAGGCCATCCCCAAAAAATTCCTTCTTAACCTTGTGGTAAGTTTTAAAAATTCCTGAGTGTCCTCCTAAGGGAGAAGTGTGCAATTCCATAAGAATATTTTGTTTGAGTTGGGAATTCTTACCCAGGTATAAGCGATCTTTGTACCATAAGGAATCATTTTTCCAGTTAAATGTATCAGATGTACTGGGATCTTGTTGTGACTTTTGAATGAGTGCCCACACTTCTTCCTCATTCTTCCATTCATCCCTTGCTTCCTTTATCCAGTCTGGTTGGATAATAGAAATGGCGCAAAGCAATGTTTCCACATCCTCATCCTTTCTTGAGAGTGCATCTGCCACAACATTTTGCTTCCCTTTATTTGTAGATGATTTCAAAGTCATAATGCGACATCTTTGTGACCCATTTTTGCTGCTCTTCTAAAGATAATCTTAGTTCTAAAAAGTATTTAAGACTACCGTTTTTACCTTTAAGTGTATTCCCATTAGGTAGGGTCACCATTTCTTAAGTGCATGTGGTATTGCCAACATTTCCTTCTCATACATAGCTTTGTGTAAATAATTTCCTTTGATTTGAAGAATTTCGAAAGAAATGGGTCTTTCTTCTTGCATTAAAACAACACCAATACCATTTCCTGAGGCATCACATTCAACATTAAAGGTTTTTGTGAAGTATGGTGCAGTTAAGACCGGTGCTTGGTACATTGCCTCTTTAAGATGTTCAAAGGCCTTCATTGCTTCTCGAGTACATGAAAATGCATCTTTCTTCAATAATGTTGTTAGAGGTGCTTCTATTCTCCCATAATTATTAACAAACTTGCGATAATATCTTGTCAACCCGAGAAATCCTCGCAGATGATTTATGGATGTGGGGATTTTCTATTCCTTAATGGCTTTAATTTTGCAAGGGTCTACCTTAACAGCTTCATGAGATACGATATGACCCAGATATTCCACCTCTTGTAATCCAAAGAAACATTTGGAGCTTTTTGCATATAATTGTTTCTCCTCCAATAGTTTGAGCACCCTATCAACATGTTGAACATGATTCTTCCAAGACTTGCTATAGATTAGTATATAATAAGAAAATACTAACACAAATTTTCTAAGGGTTTGAAAATGGAATTCGTCAAACCTTGAAATGTAGAAGGTGCATTGGTAAGGCCAAAAGGCATGAAAAAAATTCATAATGACCCTCATGAGTTCTAAATGTTGTTTTCGGAATTTCTTCAGTTTTCATTCTGATTTGATGATATCCTAAACGAAGATCCAACTTGGTGAAGTAAATTGATCCATGCAATTCATCCAATAATTCATCAATGACAGGAATGGGGAATTTATATTTAATAGTGAGCTTGCTGAGCTCCCTATAATCCGAACACATGCGCCATGACCCATCCTTATTATGCACCAATACTATTGGAGCAGAGAAAGAACTTTGACTAGGTTGAATTATATCAGCCTCTAGCATTTCTGCAACCATGCGTTCAATTTCACTCTTTTGGGAATAGGGATATCTGTAAGGCCTGATGTTTGGAGGAACACTTCCTGGGATCAAATGAATAGATGTATAAATAATTAATAGCTACAAAAAATGAGCTTGATTTCCAAGTGTAACTTAAATTTAATCAACAATATCACGTAATCCAAACTCTTCATCCTCTAGAGTTTCATCGTTGTCTTCTTCCACAATATTTTCTGCTTCATTTTGCTCATTTTCCTCTTCTAATGGATCTTTGATGTCTGCGCTTATCCCAATGTATGCTTTTCCAATCATTCCATGTAATAGTGGTTGGGGTTCCTTTGCCTTTTTGCCACAAGGGATTCACTAAAGTCCCCTTTCTTCAACCCAATTTCTTGCATTGCATTTGGAAGAAATTGAAGAGCATTAATTCTTTGTTGAATAAAATTGCACTGTATTGGATCTTTTTCAATGGAAATGCAATTTATTCCTTTTTGAAGGAAACATGCTAGTGTTGTACCTAATTATCAAGCACAAAAGAAATAATGAAGTAAATTAGTACAATGACATATAAATTAAGAAATAAGATATTGAAATTCAATTCCATATAATAAAACTTATCTTAGTTAGAAAATAAATCCAGAACCCAATCTCCTTCATTTGAACATATGTCTATAAGATAGTTAATCAATAACTATGGTTTTTGATAAATGTTAACTATCTCTCCTTTTGCTTCTTTGTCTTCATATGTTAGTTTTCTCACAACAACATCATAAGCCAGTACTTGGCTATAACTCTTTCCATCTACCCACTTAAAAATCATAGACATATAGCTATCATCTTTTTCCCAACTATCAATATGGATGAACTCACAATCATTTATAAATGGTTGATCTTCACGGTTAAGAATATTTGTCTTTTTCCTGTAACATGAAATAGTAAAAGTTCAATTAACTTGTACATAAATGAATTTTTAACATTAATGAAATATAAATTTTCAACATCTTACCATGTAAGCTACATCATTGAGTTTGTTTTCCCCTTGAAGATTGACAATAACATTGCCAATTGTGTGTTTGAATGAAATGTCACAAATCTCCATAATGGTTATGATGTGACTTCTAGAAATCCCGCAACCACTTTACAAAGAGCTTGATAAGTATAAGGGTCACTATCATAGTCAATGTTTGGAATATTGAAACTATGGGGAATATCTGCAATAAATAGGGCATAATCCCTCTTAGGTATGATTTTAGCAATGTCTTCATAGTTGCCTTGTACTACTTGATATTGAATAGTGTCAAGCCCATTCCAAATGAAATAAGTAAGAGTTGGATCAAGTTCAACATTCTTAAGACGTTGCTTCTTTAGTCTTTCGATCTTAATTTTTTGAATAAAGGTTCTGAAACTATCTGGTGCTCCATTGGCATCCTTAATCATCTTTAATAAAATAAACAAATATATGTGTAAGTTATAAAATAAAAATAGTATATAGATGAATAAAAATGAATGTATAAATCAACATACATTTTTAAATGCAAGATAAAAAAAATTTAATGTTGATGTAAAACTTGAATCTGGATAGTTGTGTACAACATTATCCCAACTATATTCATTCAACAATTTAACCATTTGTTCTTGTATTTTCATGTAAACTTTGTGGTTGCATAGATAATGTAAAAAAAGTTAATATAATGATATGTATAACAAATACTACCAAGAACAATATGTTATATATAAAAGAAAATTATAATCTAGAAATAAGTAAAAATAATTCAACAAACTTACTTTTGAAATTCCTTAGAAATTTCCTCGAATGATAATTCCCCTGACCTTAAATGAGATAATATTGCTTTGACAAGTTTTTCATCCTTCACTCCTTGCAATGCTCTCCAAGGTGTGATAGTCATATCTTCTGGAAGCTGATTCATTTCAGGACCTGATTTACTATTGCTACATATCAATGGTTTAGACCTTTTGACCTTCTAGTTTTAATGCCAATGTTTTCCCACATGCTAAAAATCTCATTAATAAATTCCCATATCTCTCTATTTCTAAATGCCAACTGGAAAATCTAATCAATACCTTTGAATAAATCAGTATTTACTTTGTCGCCTTTTGAATTGATTTTCTCCTCAATTTGATAGCCTATTTCCATACAACATTCCTTTTGGAAATCTATAGTAACATTTAGCTTATCCCCACCACATTTTTCTTCAAATTCACTATGAATAAATCTAACCTTTTAGATGAAAGTCATAGACATCTTATATTCATTATCTGAATTATGATCCCATGCCACTAACTTTGCTTTTGTATCCGATAAACCAACACAAATGATACATTTCATTGTTTCAAAACTTAGGTTATTGGGATATTCCTCCATCAATTATCTTTGAGCTTCTACAAAATGGTTCCCCCCAAGCACATAATAATTGTATTCAAAACATTTTGACTTATCAAATGCTTTTTTGTTGGGAACTTGATCTGGATTAACAAGAAGCACATAATTAACCACATGAACATATGGATTGTACCTCATCAATGCCTTCAAGTTGTGAACATGCAGGTGGTGTGGCTTTCTGATTTGATATTTACATTATCCTTCACTTTCCTTATAGATTTGTCTCACATTAAGCTGAAATGTACGACCACCCTCAATTAAGTTTCTCTTTGTCAAGTTCTGTTGAATGGCATTTTGTTTTGTTTTAATAATGCCATCCTCTAAATCAGCTCCTGGTGTAATGATTTCTCTGCTTTCTCTTGAAGTTTCACTAGGATCTTGACTGTTGGTAATGACTACTTCAGAATGTTCAACTTTACTTTTCTTCCTCATAACATTCTCATCATTAACTAGAACATATTTATTCTTGGGAATTGTTACTTTTGGTCTTTTACGACTCTTCTCCTTTCTAACATCAGTTCCAATGTCATCCTCAGTAACGACAACATATTCTTTAGTGTCAGTTTCAACTTCCTCATCTTCAAAAGTAACCTATCTACCTTTGCTATATTTATCCACTAGAGGCATTTTTTTCTAATCCCTTGGATGTAGTTTTGTAGCATCATGAATTATTACATTTTGCTTGTTTTCCATATCTTCTTCTGACACTAAGTAGAAACTATTGACAACTTTCATAATATCATGCTCTATGAAATGAATGCCTCCCAACATAATTGAACAACTTTCAACAAAATTCTGCCATACAAAATATCATATGTCAATATAAACAAAGTTATAAAAATATAATGAGACAGTTACAAGAACGTAAAACACAAATATAAATAACAATACTTACGATATTTTGTTTCGTCTCATTTACGATTTGTTTACCCAACTTTGTAGATACCTCTCTCATGTCATGCAATGAATGTGATAACTGGTATTTAATCCTTTCATGTGACTTGGGCGGTTTTGTAAGTATGTAAACAACTTCACTGTCCGGTATCGAACACATGTCTATGACCTTTCTCAGCACCTCATAAATTCCAGTATCGTTAGGTATATATATATATATATATATATATATATATATGCACATCTTGGCTTTCTCTTTCTTTCACATACCAGACATTTGCTGGAAGTTTCACTTCTTTTGATTTCTTCCAATATGAAATAATCTTCTTATTGTTTTAGGAACTTGAAAGATTTGTAGCTATTAGCTTAGGTTTGGTTCGTTCAAAAGTGTTTTTTGAAGATCCACCTTTAACAGTCTTTGGTCCAGAAAGATTCATAGAAATCTTGTTTGATGCCATTCTCCTTAAAAAAAACACATATATATCAGTAAATTACAAAAATATAATAGATTAAATTAAAAAACAAAATGATAAATGTTAATTAATTTTTTGAAACATAACAATTAAAAAAAACAAAATAAGAAATTTAAAAATACAGCACCCTGCCCGCCACCCCAGAAATCGGCCGACAATTAGGCCCAACCCCCTACCCCACCTTGGCGGCCCAACAAATGCCCCCCCTTCCCCACTCCAGCCCCACCCAGCCCAACCACCCCATCCCACCCCACCCCACCCCACCCAACCCCGGTGGCGTCAGCCCCTCAGCGCCACCCCGGCGGCCCAACCACCCCATCCCACCCCACCCCACCCAACCCCGGCGGTGTCAGCCCCTCAGCCCCACCCTGGCAACCCAATAGCTCGCCACCCTAGCCGGTCATTCGACTGTCGGGGTAGGACGAGGGGGCTGGCACTCGACCCCCCACCCCACCCCGGTGGCCCAACGGCCCGCCGGGGCACCCACCTCACCTTGGCGGGCCACTGGGTCACTCGGGTGGTGCGGAGGCTAGCAGCCAGACCTCTGCCCCACCCCGGTGGCCCAACAGCCTGCCACCTAGTGGCCATCCCCCACCCCACCAGGGCAGCCCAATGGCCCGCCGGGGTAGCGGGCTAATTCCGAGAGTCGGCCAGCCACCCTGGCGAGTCGTTGGGATGCCGAGGTGGGGCGGGGGGCTGGGCAGCCCCCCCCCCCGCGCCCCAAAAATCCCCTTCCCCTCACTCACGGGCCTGTTGGGCTGTTGGGAGCATTATCGAGCCCACCACGCCACTACGGACATAGTGGGTAAATCTGTCCCACAAATATTTTTAACTACTTGTTGTGCTATTCAATAACCCCCCATTTGTTAATAGTGGTAGTCAATATTACATTAATAAATGAGGACCCTTTAAAAAAATATTTCCAAAAATAAGTTTAGCATTTAGGTATTTTATTTATTGATTTTGGAATAAAACAAGATATCAATCAAACCCCTTTTCAAAAGAACTAGTAAATTCTTGCCTTTCCTGCATATCACATGATTAAGCATTATTGAAAGCCTTTCTAACCTATCAAATCTAGAAAAAATAAATCAAAGAAGGACTTCATTCTAAAACACTTTGAAACTACTAAGTTTCTTATATAAACTAGGTCCTTAGGTATTTCTTGTGAAAACTAAGTCTCACATCACATATCGCTATTCATCGATGGCATGCCTTGATAAGTTACCTCAAAAACAAGTGAAATGCGAAATTGCGATCACATCATTTCCCTTACCGCATCGCATTTCAAGCATTTAAAAGAACACCGCAGACTTACCGTCCATTGAAATTGTGAAATGCGATCAAGACTCGGACCCACTCCCTACATACTTTACAAACAAATGTTTAGGTCCGTCACTTAGTAAAAAGGTCTTTACATAGAAAACCTAAGAAATGAGCTATGTCTTAGAATTAATAAAAGAGAGACTTGCATCTTGCATCTCGCAGAAACATAAGACACATAAGAAAATAAAAAAAGGCATAATGCGATAATGTGATCTGCGATATTGCTTCGCAAATCGCAAAATTGGATATATCGCAATTCGAAGGCCCGCCACCCTAGAAGCTTTCTTCCTCACTTACTATGTCGACATTTATGAGCATTAAAGCTAAGAGATAACGAACGTTAGTGGGCATTTAGTGAAGGTTAATGGAATTTATGTGTGAAAAGCTAGTTAACGTGATATGATATCTTCTTACATGCGTTCAAATAAAACTCCTTTTATCACCTTTACAAGTTATCTGTATCATTCCATTTCACATTCATTGTTATCTCTGTATATCCGATAGCTATTGTTTTTCTCCACTTTTAGGAACAATCCATAGAACAAATCTTTGAGAACGATGGTGAAGAAAGGTAAGGCAATTGCATCTGAGAAATCAGAAATGACTCCCCTATTTTTGGATACTACATGCAACAGAGATGGAGGAACCTCTATGTGGGAAACCATGTATAATATCTTAGAAGAAGAGGAACCAAGACTTCTAGAAACAAAGATCGCAGTTGAAGGTCGCAATTCCTCAGATGCCTCCATTTTCGAGACGACATGCTCACTTCTGCATTGCATAACTACGCGCCCAAAGATAATCCCTTATACAGATATGGTTAAATGGGTTATTGATGAGGCCGATATCTCAGACAGAGAATTCAGGACCAGAAGCCAAGAGGTTATGGGATCTTTTTCGCCGGACAACCTACGGCTTATGTACCACCTACTAGAGCCACAAGTCATCTACAACAAACAATTCATTGAGAAGTTTGCCAAAGAGAACGAGGACCCAGTAGATTGCACCCAAACCTAGTCAAATAATGAGGGTAAAATCAAAAAGGACAAATGGTATGTACTCTACTGCGTCTATTTCTCCCCCTCATAGTCTTTCAGTAGCCATGCTATGTAGGATGTTTGGCAAGCCTGATAGAACTAAATTTTCCCAAGATTGAATGCCATTAATAGATGCAGCAGTAAACACAACTATAATGAATTGGGACCAAATTTTGTCTGATAATTTAGCAAAGGCAATAATCGATTATAGGAGGAAAAGGAGTGTCTCAACGAGGGTTTGCCCTCCATTTTTTATGAGTTTCTATGTAATGGATGCAATTTGTTTTGGTTCAAAGTTTCCTGTCATGGGATGGAAGTGGACTGTCCAAGATCCACTTCCCATTCATATATACCATAAAGACATGTGGGAGTCTCAATTTCAACGACATTTTTACAAAATTTGTCATGGATTCATGCTCCCTATCCACAAACAAATTTACAACTGATATGCCCCCAGATTTTCCAAGGAAGCCAAGGTAGATATCCTCCCAGTGGCCAGATGGTTTGGAGAGGAAACATTCACGTATATCAGGGTATTTAGAAGCATTACCCCACCACATGTCCTCCCGTACTATGTTTCGGACAAATTGATGGCTAGAGAGATAGCCTATCAAACAACTAATGAGGGTGGGCTGAGGAAAACATTGAAGGAATCAAAAAAGGCCATTTGGGCTACATTCCCTTTGCAGTTTGGAGAATTTTCACTACACGATTTGGGGCATGCATTTAAAGAAGCATAGATCATGTTATCTCTACAATTACATAAATTCCCAGGTAGGGAGTATGACCCATTTGGCACTGCCAAAGACTTCACTACCATGGTAAAAGTGAAGGTATTCAGTGTTAGGGCCTAAATCTACTTCAGGCTAAGAAAGGTAGGTCTAGGGTAACATCAAACCACGCTTAACCTAGTAGCTAGCCCTACCAGGTCGGGAGAGGGCTCTCTCCTTGTCAATATCAGAAAAGATGGCCAATAAAGCTTGAGATGACTGATGTAAAGACTGATTTTAGGCTAGGTATGTGCACAGAGGAGTTTGATTGAATTTAATTTTGTTTTGCTGGCTCAAATGTGAAAGGCAGATTTGGGTTTGGGGAATGGACACAGTCTTGCAGAGATCTCTATGGGGCGAGGTAGGCAAATGGTTTAGCACTTCAAATTGAGTGAGATGGAGAGCTTTTAGACTGGTGAGGAGTTGGAGAGGGCATGAAAGTCTCAGGGATCCTCTTCAAACAACTGAAAACATAAATAACGAAACAAACCCTAGGTAGAGCACTACAATTTCAATGAATTCTGCCTTTATCCTTGTTTCATTTAGTTAAGATGAACAGAGAGAGATGATGGCATACATAAAACACATATAAACTTTCAATTACAGAAGGAAACACAATACCAAATCAAGTTGCCACAAGAATCCCATAAAGTGCTGCAAACCCTGGTCTATTCCTTACCCAAACTGCTGAAATGAGTGTACAATAATGCTCAAAGCATTCACCAGAGTCCAAGACATTTGAAACACTATCAGTCGTTGATCCAAGACCTGACCTCCCACTTTGCAGCGTTTAATATTTCCCCTATTCCAAGACTCCAAAACACCAGTGCTGATCTCCTAGCTAATGTTGCTTCCAAGCTTATTCCACCAGAAGATTATAACCGTAATCACTTTTCTATTGAATTGATTTTTAGGCCTTCTATTCCCGATAATATCACCAACTTGAGAGTCTTTAACAACGACCCGGATATAATAACCTTTTTGACCTCAAAAGGCTCTTATGATGACTAGATAGTTGATGAAGACCAAAATGATAGCCAACTTAAACAAGAAACAACCAATAATGCTATACCAAAGTCTGTAGTTAAGTTGGAAGATTTATATGACCTCAAAGACAGATTTAAAAAACCCACCAATTCAAAACTTCAGAGTTCAACTCTGAGGTTTGAATTGATTAACCTTGGAACTGACCTGAAACCTCAAAATATTAATCTAGGCCTCGGGCTTACATCAGATGAAAAATCAGCCTTTACACGGTTGTTGAAGAGATACAAGAATGTCTTCGCATGGAACTATGAAGATCTTAAAACATACGACACTTTTATTATTCAACATATTATCTCCATGACGTCTGATGGGAAACCTGTTCAATAAAAATATAGGAAAATCCATCCTAATTTATAAAACCAGATTAAATATGAATTAAACAAACTACTAAAAGCCAAGATTATTTTCCTTGTCAGACATTCCTGGTGGGTCTCCAATCTTGTCCCAGTCAGAAAGAAGAACGACGATATTCAGATATGTATAGACTTCTGCAACCTCAACAAAGCTTGCCAAAAGGAAAATTTCCCATTACCTCCTATGGAACAGATATTGCAATTAGTTGCAGGCTCAGAACTAATGTCTTTCCTGGATGGATTCTGAGGTTATAATCAAATCCTAGTACATCCAGATGACCAGCTGAAAACTACATTCAGAACAAAATGGGGCACTTATGCTTATCAAAAGATGCCATTTGGACTAATTAATGTTGGTGCTACTTTCCAGAGAGCCATGGACATAACTTTCAAAGGTTTAGTAAACAAATCAGTGGTAATATACTTAGATGATATAATTGTATATTCCAAAAAGCGCAGTAATCATCTAAGAGATTTAAAACAAATCTTTGAGCATTGCTAAAGGTATGTAATTTCTCTTAACCCTAAGAAATATTTCTTCGCATTAAGTGAAGGAAAGCTCCTTGGATTCATCGTGTCCAAAGTAGGGATTCACATAGACCCTGACATAATAAGAGAAATTTCTGAAATACCTTTACCTCATAACAAAAAATCAACACAATCTTTCTTAGGTCAGATAAATTTTGTTAAAAGATTTGTCCCTGACTTCTCACGAATTGTTTTACCTTTTTAATCTATGATAAAGAAAAAGTCTCTATTTAAATGGGGACACCCAGAACATGAAGCTTTTAACTTGATCAAACAAGCAATCATAAATGCTACATCTTTAGCAACCCCAAAATTTTCAAATCATTTCATTTTATATACTTTCGCTTCCAAGAAATCATATGCAGCCATATTGACACAATTCAATGAAGAAAAAGTTGAAGCCCCAATCTCTTTCTTTAGCTCCAATTTGCATGGGGCTGAATTGAATTACTCATATGTTGAAAAACAAGATTTTGCTATTTTCAGATCAATAAAACACTTCAGACCTTTTCTCCTCAAAACCCACACCAAAGTAATAGTGTCATTCTCAACAGTGAGAAATCTGTTAATACAAAGGGATGTAGGTGAGAAGAGAGCAAATTGGGTAACATCTCTACAAGAATATGACATTGAAATCAGACCAACAAAAATTATAAAAGTTCAAGGTTTTTGCAAGATGTTAGCAGAAGCATCTAATCTATCATCACTACAAGACTCAGGTGATGATGTACAAGTCTATTATGTAAGCCCTAATGACACTGAGTCAAGATATATGGATATGCACCAACGCAATTAAATTACAAGAAGAGAAGGGCCTTGAGGCTAAAATCTAGACAATATCAAATCGTTAATGATGTGCTATTTAGAATAAATTATGATTCCATTTTACTTAGATGTCTTGAAAAATATGAGGCAAAGAAGGTGTTGCAGGAACTTCATGATGGACCAGCTGGTGAACATTTTGAAGGAGATACCACCGCACATAAAATCCTGCATGGCGGCTATTATTGGCCAACATTATTCAAGGATGCACACAGTTATGTAAGGATATGTAAAGTTTGTCAGATCGCTACTGGGAGACAAAGAAAACCCGCATTACCATTACAACCAGTCAATATTGAACAACCTTTTGAGCAATGAGGATTGGACATAATAGGTGAGATCATTCCTCATTCTTCCAAGCAGCATAGATACATCCTTACAACAACTGATTACTTTACAAAATGGGTGGAAGAAATTCCACCCAATGTAGCCAATTCTGAAAACATTATTGAATTCATCGATCAATTTATCATAACTAGATTCGGTCTACCATCTGCCATGATGTTTGATAACGCATCTTATTTTTCAGGCAATTCCATGACAAAATTTGTTGTCAAAAGAGGTTTTAAGATTAAGTACTCTGCCAACTATTATCCCTAAGGAAATGGGTTAGCTAAATCTACAAACAAAAATCTCATAAGGATTATTAAACAAACTGTTGACCAAAGTCAAAAGAACTGGCATAAGTCTTTGATATTTGCTCTGTGGGCAGATCGAATAACTCACAAAGCCTCTATTAGCACTTCTCCTTTCAATTTCGGATACTACACGCAGCAGAGATGTAGGAACCTCTACGTGGAAAACAATGTATAATATATTAGAAGAAGAGGAACCAAGACTTTTGGAAACAAAGATCACAGTTGACGGTCATGATTCCCCAGATTCCTCCATTTTCGAGATGACATGCTCATTTTTGCATCACATAGCTGTGCGTCCAAAGATAATCCCTTATACAAATATAGTTAAATGGGTTATTTATGAGGCTAATATCTCAAACAGAGAATTCAGGACCAGAAACCAAGAGGTTATGGGATCTTTTTCCCCAGACAACCTACGGCTTATGTACCACCTACCAGAGCCACAAGTCATCTACCACAAACAGTTCGTTGAGAAGTTTGCCAAAGAGAATGAGAAGCCAGCAGATTGCACCTGGACTTGGTCAAATAATGAGGGCAAAATAAAAAAAGGACAAAACGGTATGTACTCTACTGCGTCTATTTCTCCCCCTCATAGTTTTGCAGCAGCCATGCTATGTAGGATGTTTGGCAAGCCCGATAACACTAAATTTTCCCAAGAATGGCTGCCATTAATATATGAAATCATAAACGCAACTATAGTGAATTGGGCCCAAATCTTGTTTGATAATTTAGAAAGGGAAATAATCGATTATAGGAGGAAAAGGAGTATCTCAACAAGGGTTTACCCTCCATTTTTATGAGTGTCTATGTAATGGATGCAATTTGTTTTGGTTCAAAGTTTCCTGTCATGGGATGGAAGTGGACTATCCAAGATCCACTTCCCATTCATATATACCATAAATACATGTGGGAATCTCAGTTTCAACGACATTTGTACAAAATTTGTCATGGAATCATGCTCCATATCCACAAACAAATTTACAATCGAGATGCCCCCAGATTTTCCAAGGAAGTCGAGGTAGATATCCTCCCAATGGCCAGATGGTTTGGAGAGGAAACATTCACATATATCAGGGTATTTGGCAGCATTACCCCGCCACATGTCCTCCCATACTATGTTCTAGACAAATTGATGGCTAGAGAGATAGCCTATCAAACAACTAATGAGGGTGGGCTGAGCAAAGCATTGAAGGAAGAAAAAAAGGCCATTTGGCCTACATTCCCTTTGTAGTGTGGAGCATTTGCACTACACAATTTGGGGCATGCATTTAAAGAAGCAGAGATCATGTTATCTCTACAATTACCTAAATTCCCAGGTAGGCAGTATGACCCATTTGGCACTGCCAAAGACTTCACTACCATGGTAAAAGTGAAGGTATTCAGTCATGAGGAAGATCCATTTGATGACATCTTCCTACAGAAAGAGACATTCACAGAAGTGAAGCACATGTCATCACTACTTTTTGACCAAGAAGAGCTTGAGGCCTTTCATCAATACAAAGAAAGGAGATTGTTAAAGGTCCCATTGGACCAATTGTGGATTGAACCAATAAGGGAGCCGACTCCCAGCGTAAGCCTAGAAGGAAGTTCCAGAGGAAACTCTAGAGATGACTCCCAAGCATAATCCCAAGAGAAATCTACCAAGGAATCAGAGCACTCAGAACAATAATCACAGAATGGGAGAAGCAAAAGTAAGGAGTCAGAAAGAGATACAGCCCAGTCTACAGAAAAGACAACTAAGCAAACTTCAGCTAAAAAACAGGTTGAAATTCATTCCACCTCCACCTAGCCAATAAAATCCCTACTGATTGATTTAGATGAAGAATGGGAGCACTTTAATAGAAATCTCCATGCAGAGAAACAAATGTCAGAGCTACACACTCCACAACACAAAAAAACTCAAGAAATTACAGTAGAGAAAATTGTAAATACTCAAGAGGTAGAGCACATTCTTGTCACTCCTACCTCTAAAATTGTTCTTAGGATTGAGGAGATTTCTCCATTTAGATGTATTCTATAGTCCTGCCCACAAAGCTGTTGTTAAAAGACAAAGGAAGAAAACAAAGTTGGATGCTACAGCTTCTACTACTCCCGATAATGAATCGATGGATATTGTCTTGAATGACTCACCCATCGACCCATCCGCCAACCTTACTAAACTATCACAGTTTGTAGGAGCCTATGATACAGTGACTATCGATAAAGCAATAGATGTGAAAATGTTGATAAAGGAAAGGGAAAATAAAATCTTGCTATTAGAACAATAGCTACAGCAAGAAAAGTCTAACCAACAAGAAGAATCGCAATTAGCTAAGCTCCAACAAGAATTCGAGCAGATGCAAATAAAACATCAAGTTAGCTTAGTAGAGAAGGAAGAAAAAATACAAGGAATAACTGATCTGCATAAAGATGATCCAAAAATTGATCAGTTTATTACTGAAGCGCTTAGCCTTAACTCCCAGCTGATGCACCAAAAGGAACTATTATGCCAGAAGATCTCGCAATGGAATTCCTATTGCGAGACAAGTGACAAATTGACGAGTCAAGTCATTGAGATGAGACTCGAATATGATGAAATATTTAAGAGAGTTTCCGACTTCATTACCTGGCAGAATTCAGAAGATGGGAGAAAGGCCAACTTATCTAAACTGGAGGAATCACACAAGGAAATTTTATTTGTAGATTGGGATGCTATGCTTAGACAGGCAGAAAAGGCAATAACAGATGCAACAACAGCAACAAACAGTTTTATCGAGAACATCAATTGATTTTTTTATAGCGCCAACCTGGTAGTAGAGTCCATTCTAGGTTTTCTTCCAAATTTCAAACAACTCAAACAACAGTGGAGGCAGGCAACAGAGGAAAAGGCAAAAGCAATTAGGAAAACGACTAGGTTAAACTGGGAAGCATACTGGCGATATTTAGTGAAGCCTCCCATCTAGTGGATGACCCTGCGATGCCTAACCACTTCTACGGAGAAAATGGTGCCAGCACTGACCGACGCCATGTTCACTGGGCAGTTGAAGTCTAAAATTAGTCCACCATCACAACTTAAGCTCATGACGGACATTTGCGATCTTAAGGATAAAACACAAAGGAGTTAGTCACCATGTTCATTTTTTTTTTTTTTTTTTTATTTTGCATAATTTTTGGAAGGTCGTTTAAACGTCCTCAACTATTTTTGTAATAATATATTTTTAGTTTTGTAGTTTAGTATTTAAATCCCTTTCATGCATTTAGAGAGGGGTCCAGAAATTTTATTAGAAACAATGTTCAAAAGATGCACTTCTATCCCTTTGAGGAAATTCTGAAAAAATGAATGGAACAAGATTTATTTTTATCTTATCTGGCATCTTCTACTAAAATTTCACTTTTTTACTCTTAGATGGTGTTGGATTGATTGGAAGTAGATCAATATTGTTGAACCACATGAGCAGGACTTATTAAAAATGGTACTTTTATCTCGTAATTTTGTTTTACTTATGTATTAAGCAATAACTTCTCTTCAAGTTGTTTATGTATGAAAGTTTGAATCTTGGTTGTCATTTATTGCACTTTTGTATGGTGATGGCCTAAATTTTATGTTGAATTACATGAATAATTTCTTATGTGATATATCTTTCACAATCGTTTCAGCTAACTATTTATCCGAAACGATTATTGTTAAAACAATTTCATTTCTTATTGCAATTGAATAATCTTTATTACCAATTTCTTTCAGACATTATTGTAGATTGCATACTTCAAATTTATTCTCAAGTATAGTCATATATAGATAGTGTTTAAATTAGGATATATACATGTGATTATTAGCTTAGATTAGATTACTTTTAGCTTAAAAATTACTCCAAATATTACATATCACCACATCAACACTATCATAAATTAGTTTGGGAAACTTGTCCCATTATCCCCAGTCAGAGCTACTACACAAAATGGAAAAGGAACTACCAACCAAGGGTCGAACTGGGTGGTTTTCCCCCATGTTGTAAGCAACGATTTTCGAGGCTTCAACACTACTAAAAAAATCATTAAACTTATTTAATTTTGAAATTTGCACAATAGAAAAATTAATTGACCTTTCAAATGCGATAATCCTCTGTTGAATATGTTGTTGATAGCAATGTAGTTGCTCCACAAATTCACTCCAAGTCTTTTAATGAATTTCGGAAAACCTTGATGTGATGTGAGGAATAGTGATAATGAAATTTATTGTATAGGGGAAATTACGGAATTGTTTTACCGTATGGTTAATGTGGCATTAATTTCTTTTTATAAAGTTTAACATGTTAATTTTGTTATGGCGATATAGGAAACTATGATAAAGCAAATATTACAGAATTGTTTTACAACACAGTGAATGTGGGATTAATTTGTTTTAGAAGGTAAAAAAAAAATAAAAAATAAAAAATAAAACATTCAATTGTTTAATAAAAATTATATAGTTCAAGTAATAAATTAATTTAGGTAGAAGATTAAGTTTACAGTTTTAATTTTAAAGATTTACTTCATAAATAAAAATTAGTTAAAATTTTTCAAAAAAATGTAGAAGAAAATAATGGAGGGAAATACATGAAACTAAATTTTTGGAGGAAAACATTTGGCAAAAATTTTTGGAGGGAAATTTTCATTCTTTAAGTTATATATTGTCATTAGGAGAGTTTGCATTTGTATCATTGAACCTCTTCTATTTGAAAGGCATGGATTCTTCTGATAGTGAAGTTTCTCTTTGTGAAGCATCAACATTTTCGTCACGTAACAACTCTATTCATATTGATGAATATAATAGAAATTTTTCCACTATGAATAGAGAGTCAATTCTCCCACTTAGTCCTAATCCTAAGGACTATGAGAGCAACACTAATGAAAGACGGGATGAATAATTTCAAATGAATAAAGAGTCACAAGTTCCACTTAGTCCTAATCCTATAGATTATGAGAGAAACAATGATGAAGAGCATGATGAAGAATTTCAAAAGAATGGAGTGTCACGGTGTCCACTTAGTCCTAATCCTATGGACTATGAGAGCAGCAGTGATGAAGAGCATGATGATGAATTTCAAAATAATGGTGTCCACTTAGTCCTAATCCTATGGACTACGAGAGCAACAATGATGAAGAGCATGATGATGAATTTCAAAAGAATGGAGTCTCACAGTGTCCACTTAGCCATAATCCTATGGAATATGAGAGCAGCAGTGATGAACAACATGATGAAGAATTTCAAAAGAATGGAGTGTCACGGTGTCCACTTAGTCCTAATCCTATGGACTATGAGAGCAACAATGATGAAGAGCATGATGAAGAATTTCAACTGAATAGAGTGTCATAGTGTCCACTTAGTCCTAATCCTATGGACTATGAAAGTAATAGTGATGAAGAAAATGATGAAAAAATTCAAAAGAATGAAGTGTCACGGTGTCCACTTAGTCCTAATCCTATGGACTATGACAACAGTAGTGATGGAGAGCATGATGAAGAATTTCAAATGAATAGAGTGTCACAGTGTCCACTTAGTCCTAATCCTATGGACTATGAAAGCAGCAGTGATGAAGAACATGATGAAGAATTTCAAATGAATAGAGTGTCACGGTGTCCACTTAGTCCTAATCCTATGGACTATGAGAGCAGCAATGATGAAGAACATGATGAAGATTTTCAAATAAATAAAGAGTCGTAGTTTCCACTTAGTCCTAATCCTAAGGACTATGAGAGCAGTAGTGATAAAGGACAGGATGAAGCACTTAGTCCTAATCCTAAGGACTATGAGAGTAGCAGTGACAAAGAACAAGATGTAGAATTTTCAGTAAGTAAATAGTCACATTTTCGACATAGTCCTAATTCTATGGACTATGAGAGTAGCACTGACAATGCACATGAGGAAGAATATCGAATAAACATCGAGTCAAATTGTCCATTTAGTCCTAATTATAAGGACTATGATAGTAGCATTGAAGAAGGGGAAGATGAAGAATATCCTCCAAGTCAGTATTTCAAAAGCACAGTTGATCATAGTGAGGATAATATTCCTCAGAATGATGGTGAAAATTATTATACAAATGAGGATCCAATGATGGAGATGTTTCTAAGAAATATTGTATCGAGGAGTAGGAGTAGAGTTTTTCGTATCAATCCAAGATGTTCTAGTTATACAAGGTGTAGAGCAGAATATCGGATGAGAAGAAGTTCTATCAGCGCTCTCATTTCCAGTGAATGTTGTCAAAAAGATTGCTTGAAACATATGGATTTCAAATTTGCATTAGAGAAAAGGAAGATATATTTGTCAATGAATAAAAGCATACAAAATTCATATTTAGTTTGTTGCATGCAATTTACATTGTTAGGTTATGATTATGATATTGGGTCTTTATTTATCTGTAGAAAGGCTTTCAAAATGTTCCATTCGATGGGTAATTTTCGTTTCTCAAGAATCTAAGAAAATTTGGAAAAGGATCCCACATTTTACTAAGAAGTACGTCATAAATGAAAGTTTGGGCCATTATCAAATACTACAATGTCATGGATGAAAGATTTATTTTGAAAGCATGGAGAGTGTATGCCAAATAGAGAGACAATACATATTCTAGATAATTTTTCAAGATGAGAAATCTACAACTTGTACAAAGAATATGCAGAAGGTTCTGAGGGACATGGTCAGTTTATTAGATATCAATATTTTGTGAAGGTATGGAAGAAAGAATTCAACAATGTCCGTATTCCTAAGAATACAAGGATGGGGATTTGCATTACATGTGCTTCTCTTAAATAAAAAAGGAATAAATGTGAAGGGTCAGAAAGAGGTAAGAATTCATAACTTTAACTTTTAAAATTGTATAGTCATCAACTATGAAAATGTATTTCTTAATGATTCTTTTATGTTATGTAGATTCCATTGTCAAAGAACTTCAGGAGCGTTGTGAACAACAAACAAGTGAAAGGAAAAAGTTGTACAAGCATCGAAAGAAGTGTTATGATAATCCGAATAAATATTTGGGCTTGATAATTGATGGTATGGATCAAAAGAAAACACTTTTACCACATTTTTTTCGCACACCCAAAAATTTATAGGAGGAAACTTTTATTCAGTATCACTTGGTCGATTGTATGGTCTTCAATGGGAAAATGTTGCCAAGGGTGTACTTCATAGCTCCAAATATTCATATTGATGCAAATCTGACAATAACCATAATTCATGATGTGCTTTCTCATTGGTCAAGTAATCTTCCTGAAGTTTTGTATCTACAATTGGACAAAACTTGCCGTGAAAACAAAAAGCAGGTTTTTTTTGGATATCTAAACATGCTTGTTGAATTGAGAATTTTTCAGAAGGTAAAGGTTGGTTTCCTTCTTGTTGGGCACACTCATGACCATATTGATCAGATGTTCAGTCATTTTTCAGTCACATTGAGAAGGAAGGAAGTTGGGAGCTTGCCATAATTAATTGAATGTATTAAGAAATCATACATGCCAGAGCCTGCTTTTGATGTATTGGAAGAAATTGTTGACATGCGAAGGTTTATCCTGGGGTCGCATGGTGAGGAGAAATGCAATGAACAAATTAATGACATTAGCTTCCAACATCAATTTCGTATCAAAAAAATTGATGGGAAAACACTGATATAGGGCAAGAAGTATTCAACTATTGAAGAACGGGCACTGCCATCAGGTTTGGAATTTTTGAAGTTCATTCCAGATCATCCAATATTTGCATCAAAAATATTGTCATTACAATCAGTTGGTGAAGTTCATAATGCATGCAGAGAGAATATAGATATAAATTATTTTGATTTCCTGGAAGAAATTAAAAAATGTATTAGATATACATATGAGTACTTTGACATTGTTGATACAGTTTGGTGGGAGTCATTTTTCAATAAGTGATATCATTTCAAGAACAACAAATGAAGATATAACTTTGAAAAATCCATTTATTTGGCCACAAAATGTGTCAAATGAACATGAGGAAAGAAACATATTGAACAACAACAATCTCAAGGTATTATTAATTCTTCATAGGGAGAGGAAAGAGAGATGTATATTGGTTCCAGTATATCTTGTGCACAACGTGAAGCCATGGAAGACCTTTACAGGGGTTCAGTACATGATATTAAGGAGGGTTGCATGATTGCAGTGCTAGCAGATGGAGATTCCAATGGCTATCCATTCTGGGTTGCTAAGGTTATAAATGTCTTTACAGAAAATGAAGATTTTACAGGTGTTGAAGTACATTGGTATGCCACAAATACACACCCATTCAATGGAGTGTATAACCAGAGATGGTAGTTGATAAAAAAATTGGTGGAAATAGAAAAAGAAAGGGTACAAATATAAATCGTCGCCGCACAGACCTCTTAAAATTGGAGGATGTTGACATACTTGTTTATGACTTCAATTTATCTAAGAGAGGAACTCTTCGCTTCAAGAAGATAGAGATTCTAAAAAGGTTTTTACCAGAAGGAACAGTGTTGAGATGTGAGTCTATTGAAACCAGTCGTAGATCCAGAAGAATTTTGAAACCTGAAATGGTGGGCATACATGTGTACTCAGATGGGGCACTAGTTGATGAAAGAGAAGAATATGGAACATCTTCGTTTGCATCCAATCATTCATCTGAAGATGTGAATTCTGATGGTGTGCAAGAAAATATGAATGATTTTGAATAATTGTCTAAGACATTTTATATAATTGATGTTTGCATCGTATCTTGAAATAAAAAAGTTGATTTCCATATGGTGTTAAATCAGAAGTTATGAGTCATTTTTATGTTGTTGGATTATATGTTTTAATTATGATGATTTTTATTTTGGATTTAAGACTTCTGTGGTTAATATCTTCTAACTTTGTAACTGGAGAACCCACAGTAAAAACCATTTTTCTGTCAACGTTTCAAATCCCAACAGGGATCCATCATCAGGACTCTTATTGAATGTTGATAGTAGAAGAGCTCAATTGCGAGATATAAATAGTTATGAGGTAAGCTGTTTTGATTAAAGGAAAAAAAGAAGGTAGGCTATTTTGATTAAAGGAAAAATGAAGGTCAGCTGCTTAATAAATAATATTAGATCCAAATATTCAATTTTATTAAATTAGGTTTATTTTAATTCTAATCATATAATATTTATTTATGATGATAGATAAATACTAATAATAAATAGTAAAGGTTAGATTTCTTAGTAATATATTTTCTCTTCATAATTAATAATTTTATCATAATAAATAATAATTTAAAATAATCTATAAGAGCCCTGATGATGGATCCCTGTTGGGATTTGAAACGTTGACAGAAAATGGTTTTTACTGTGGGTTCTCTGGTTACAAAGTTAGATGATTTTTATTGTTTAGGATATCTACAATGCAACAATAAATTAGAGATATAATGTATGTTTCATTCAATTTACAAATAATGACATTTTGATTAATTTAGTCATGTAATTTGTTCATAATGTCACGGTTTTTTAATTTTATGGTTGAAACTTTTCCAAATTGTTTTGTATCTTTAATTTTATGGTTGAAAGCAATTAGAATTTTAGCGATCTCTAGTGTGATGTTATTATATGTTTAACAACATGGATGAAAATTAATAGAATTTTAATGTGTTTTAGATCCCATTATTTTATCTTTATCGACATTACTAAAACATGTTGAATTTATACTTAGGAAAGAAAAATGTTATTCTACCAAAAACATCAGTGTGTTTTTTCGTAAAAAACAACTGTTTTTTTGCACATAAAAATTCGATTTTACTAGAATTTTTTAAAAATGTTTAAAATTAACCCTAAAAAAAACCATCGTTCCAGTATCAACACTTTTCGTTTTCTAGGTGTTTTTTGCACAATTTTTGCACGAAAAAATTGTTTTCACTACCATTTTTAAAACATGTTCAAAATTGAGCCTAAAAAAACCATCGTTCTAGTGTACACACTTTTCGATCTTAGCACTGCTTTTGATGTTTTTACAGGGTTTTTTGGCCAGAGTTCCCATTTTGAGTTTATAGTTCTCATTTTAAAGTTTATATTGCTTTTTTTTCTATTCTAGATTAGCAACTTGCCATTCTAAAAATTGCTTAACTAGATTCATACTAGGTGATAAGTCTTTGCATGCATGAGCATGATGATAATAAGCATGAATTAAGGGTACCAATTGATCCTCACATAAGTGCATGAAATATACAAAAGCATCCAAGTTATCTTTTACTATAGTATAACACTCCCCTTAGTTTTCTTACATATAAGAAATTCACTCTTTCAACTTCCTATTTTCCTCCATCATCTTCAAAATGGTTTCTCCTAACATTTCAAACATAGTGATATTGATAGTAGCTAGTGCAATTGATCTTGCAAGATGAGTGTCTATGAAAATCATTTATATGGTTACAGTCATTGTTTGATCATCATCCACTTTCTAACATTTGAGAGTTTTCTTCTTAATGGCCTTCAATTTCCTATTATAATCAAAGGATTTCAAAATGGTGGAAGGGTCATCATCATCATTTCTCTTAAAAATATTCTAGAATAATTCATCTAAATGTAATGTTATATTCATGGGAAGAGATCTACCTACCTTATCTCAATATTTGTCTCTTTTTTTTATGGGTTCAAGTTAATTAGCCTCCACAGTACATGTCTATGATGATATGGGCACAACATTTCAAAGTAATAGTATTTTTCACCTAGCTACACCTGCTAAATTCCATATGTTATTAACCGACATTTTTTGCATTTTAGTTTCATCTAAGGATTTCTATCAAATTTAAAGTCCATTAGTTAGTGGAAATTGTATGGGTTCCATGACCCACTTGAGAACACTCTACTTAATTCTTTGTTGATCTAGTCCGTCTTTCTTCTTGGCAAAAACAAAGCAATAATCCTTAACACATATGAATAAGTATTCCTTTAGACATTTTTTATGGTAGTACACCCAAGTTAATAAATGTTTCTTGAAGTGATAACCAACCTTGCCACAAGGGCCATGAATATTGAATTTCCCCATCACAAACTTGAAGAGGATTATTTTTTCTTCCTATGCTAATATTGTAGAAAAAAAAAGTGTGAAGGCACCAATGTTGAGTGGATAAGAAGGGAATAAACCCTTTTTATTCTTAACCTCATGTTAACCCAAATTTGGTAGTTTGTATGAAATTTACATGAGCACCAACCTAGCTGAGATGTACTTCAATAGAATGCATAAAGGTAAGTTGTATCCACATATTCACACATAATTTCCATCCACTTTTGTGTACTAATAAAATATAAGCTCTAATGTTCTTGAGGCTTCCTTAAAAAACCTCATGAAATACTAGTTGAGCATAAGTTCATGGAGTGGAGATTCAAATGCTTCACATAAATGCTCATAATGCTTGTAGTGCTTGTACTTCCATAATTTTTGATAATGGATAGGGAATGGTGGGAGAAAAGGATGCCACATGTCACATAGTGCCAAAAATTCATTCACCATGTAGAGTATGCCTAATAAGAAGCAATCCATATGAAATTGAAAACACTAATGTTTCAGGATTTCCAAGAATTTTTTGGAGGAGAAAGCGGTGCTACAAACTAGCTTCTTGCTACATATTGGGCCTACTCAACCAATAACCACCAATTCCATCCTTATTGATCTATGTCTATGGTTTGATGCTACTTTTAACCCACTTAAGCATATGAAAAATTGTGAGGTACAATGGATGGTATGGGATGTTCCTAGTCAGTAATGAGTGCATAAAATTGTATCGACCTTAGATCAATTGATGAAGGACTAGTGGCTATGGGTAGAACACAAGGGAAAAAGAGTAATTGGTCGGAACTTATTTTTCTTTTTTTGACTAGTGGAATTGATAATAGGGGTAGTCTCCTACTCACGTGATATAAGGTCAATTGTATCTGTTACCACTATGTGCACCATGTTGCCCCTAATGTGGAGACATGTAAGTTAGGGGGATTGAACCAAGGAACTCATAATAATTTACGTAACACCATAACATGCTTTTACAAGTGAAATACACCCTTGGTGGTGTAACTAGAACACAGTTATCAATCAAATGGGAACTGTACCGAGGTCTCGCTTTTTTAGAGGTTGCAAAAAATCATTCTATTTTGGAAAGTGTTGATTTAGAATACACCTTTTTTTTTTTTTAATTTCAGAGCCTATTTTTGACAGTTTAAATTTTATTATGTATTAAGTATGGACATTTTTTTAAAAATATTAGTGATTTTCAAGCCAATTTTGAAAAGTGTTGATGCAGCATCAACCCCTTTTTTTGAGGAACTTATTTTTCACACTTTAAATCTTATTATGTATTAAGTATGGATAAAAAAAATGTTGGTGATTTTTATACTAATTTTGAAAAGTGTTGATGTAGCATCAACCTTATTTTTTGTTATGAAACCAGCTCAGGAAAAAGATAGAAAGGATAGATCAAGCCTTAGAATTCAGTCTCTTCGAGGGGGCAACCTCCTTTACATTACATAAATGAACAATTCTTGGATGATACAAATGAAAAGACCTCCTTTCTATATATAGGAGTCTAAGGGGTCATAACATAATCAGAGCCGACATAACAATAATAATGTAAGGGCACAATAATAACAATAGTGGGCTTCTATGTGGCACAATAGTAACAATATGGGCACTACATGGGTACATCAATATAATAAGTGGGTTGTACTAATAACAATAAGGGGTTATGCTAGTAGTATAAGGGCCTAACATGTTTTGCTGGGGCATGTTTTTGACGCTTTAAATTTTATTATGCCTTATGTATGCACATTTTTTTAAAATGTTAGTTATTTAACTCATTCTCAAGTTGTCCTCTTCTTCTTCTTTGTTTTCCTCCCGTGATGTTTATTTTTGAAGTGTTTTTGAAGTTTGTGTTTTTCATTTTTTTTGCAATATTTTTTTTTTGTAATGAAATTTTCATTTTTTTTATAAAGCTTAAAAATAATATTAAAATAAATATTTTAAAGTTATGGTTTTTTTTACATATTTATATAGGCGTAGTCTAACTTAAAGACGAAATAACATTTTTCATCGGAATCTGACGATACGATTTCAAGCAAGAGCGTGACTTTTTGTCACTTAAAATACATTTTTGAATGCATAAATGGATTCAACACCCTGAAAACCACTGGTCCACACAAATTGTACAGATTAAACAACTTAAACTCAAGTTTTTGAAAACCCCTGCTGGATTTTGGTTCAAAATAACTAGAAAATATGTTGCGAAAAAGGCCATTTCGTCTATAAGTTATACTACACCATTTATATATCATTAATTAATACTTCAATACACATAAAATAATTATCACTATAATAATAATAATTTTAAACTGTTCACAAAAAATTACACATTTTGCATATAGATATAATAAAAACATACACATTTATGTACCTTTTCGCTAAATATGACATGTCAAATAAAAGATTTTTGTCAAAAATTGAAGAGAAAAAGTTGAAAAAATAGCAAATTTTAAGAAACTTTTATGTTAAAAAGTAATAATATCTGAAGCTTTTTTCCAAAAGTAATGATGTGCATAAAATTTTAAGTAAAATAGCCAAAAAAAAATGTTTTAAAAAATGTAGAAATAGATTTAAACAAAAAGAAGAAAATCAAAATAACAAAATAAAAATAATTTGTTTAAAATAAATAAAACAATCCAAAAAAACAATTTAAAACAAAAATTAACAGGAAAATTTAAAAAACATTAAAAAACAAATTAGTAAGAAATAAAAATAAGAAAGAAATATAACTTAAAAAAAACACAAAACCAAACATAAACCAAGTTTGAAAAACTAAAAAAAGTATTACAATTATTTTTAGAAAATATAAATAATGAACAAAATATTTAAATATAAATTTAAAAATTTTAATAAGATATAAAGATTATTGAAAAATAAATTTAAGAAACTTTTTTTTTGTCAGTCTAAAAACTTCATTTATATTATCAAGAAAATACATTTTACAAAATGATTCTCAATGTATATGAGAACGAGAGTATGCAAAAGATACATCCATTGAGCCTTTATTTCTGCTAGGTTGAGGAGCCTTACATACCAAAATAGAGACAAAAAGGACCAAGTTGGTTTAGAGTAAATTTTCTTAGAGTTGGTTGTGGAGGAGGCAGAGGAGGCACCGCTAATAGGTCCTCTCTCTCGTGCATGTGAATGTTAGTATGCTCAACTCTCACTTCTAGCACATGCATGTGTTCGTTCGTTTGTCGGTGGCTCCAGCAGATATTGGGCAACTGGTGTAGGATTTCATTCTGACTGAGTTGGATATCTTCCATGTAGGCCACGAACTGATTTTAGTCCTCATATTGGTGCTCCTGGAGGATGTTTAGGTTGGCCTGCATACCTTGCAAGTGTTCTACAATTGAGTCCATAGTAGCTAGCAGAACCAAATGACCAAGGGAGCGACTCGGATCTTGGGAAACCTCCCCCACTTGTCCCACACTCCTTGAATCTATAGATGATGGACTATGATTATCTGCACAAAGCCCTGCTTGCCACTATTTCCCTCCGCCTCTATGAGGGTGACCTCGCTGGTGCAACATGACAACAGGAAAGCAACAATATTGAACTTGCAACACTATGAATTTCCCCAACTTCACAAGTTTTCCGTCCCCTCCACCACAGAAAGAAAACTCATGGACTGACCAACAAAGAGAGGGTGAGCACAAATCCCAAAAGTAGATTTGACAAAATCCCTTAACTACCACAACTTAATTCCTCTAGTACTACTCTCCTAAGCACAACAGCTAAAGATGGGACGAAGTTTCTTGGACAAAACCTCGCAGACTCATGTAAGCTTAGAGGAAATGTTAAACTAGAGAGATAGTACAAAGGTTAACTGATTCAAACACAGCCCACAAAGGACCTGTATTAATTGAAAACTGCATCGGGAACCCATGAAAAACCTTGACGGAGATAAGGGGTCAAGGGCTCGAGGAGCATAGAAACATTCACTTAATGAGCACCTCACACGCCCTTGTTCCCCCAAACTAACAAGACTATGGAAACTTACAACCCAAAAGAATACATGACGACAAATTGTACCCTCGAACCCAAGAGAGCAACCAAATACCACCAAGAACATGTCACAATCAGAAGGAAAGACTCATAATAAGACCATAAACAGAGAACTAAAACTACCTGAAGACTCCCACACAACAGGAAAACCGATATATTCCTTCATAGACCATAGCCATAGATTCCACCAATACGTTCACATCTGACACATGAGATTGTAAAATTGGAAAAATATTTACCAGGTTCCCAAATGTACACTTGTGAGCTAACCAAGGTGATTCCAATTTCATGTTGGTCCTCCTCTACTCGTTGTTTCATGTTTCACTTCTGGGTTGGGTTCGCATGGCCACCTACGAGCAAGCTTACCACCCATGGGGCCTTCACTGGGGGAGCAATACCGATACCACGTGCATTCATATTGGGGGATATATATTGAGGAAAAATGACATAATATATTGAGCATATAATAGGGGGTAAAGGTTTTTTATATTGGAAGGTATAAAAAAATGCAACTCAAAGTTAATGAAAAAATATAAAGGGGTATAAAAAATGTTAATGAAAAAATTGATACCTATAATATCTAGTGAAGGTAGGGGATTTTAAATTGGGAAGGTGTATTGGGTTTGTATTGGTAGTGTAGGTTTTAACCCTATATAGAAATTACCTACATACAAATTCTAAAAACAGAAAATAAACACTGGCGAGAGCATAAAACATAAAATAGATATACACATAGATTTTCCCATGGATCCCAAAACCAGGACTACCATATTGATTTTTCATTATATTCCTTTCAATGTTACAATAAATATTTATACATGCCGAAGCATCCATAAACCTCAATCCATTAACCCTAGATTAGAACATAATTGTAGTTCCCTTGACCGAATCTACAAAATACCATGGACAGAAAACCATCATGCCCAAAACCATGTGCAAAATCCATGCACAAAATCATAGGTAGGTTTGCCCACCTAATATAGGGTCCAAAAAAAATCTTGGGGTGTTTCCCCGAACCCCATGCAAGGGGGCTATTGCCCCCCCCCATACGCATGGGGTGGTCGTGGAAAAAATATAACACACACCCAACAGGTAGGGGGTCAAATAATGTAACTTTGAGAGGTATTTTCCAATATGTAGTAAAATTAAGGGTATTGTTTAGTATTCCATGAATGCACGTGCGATGTCAGAGGTTCATTGAGTGAATCCCCCGTGTTACCACCCCTCTCTCTCTGCTCATATCCCAAACAACGTAAATCTTCGCCACAAGCACAAGAGGTAAGATAACCAAGACTATCATGTCTATAAGGATCAACGAGCGAGAACCACACCCCAAACCACCATAATGAATGTCAAGCATGTGTGTTGTGTGTCGAGGGAGAAAATTCTGAGGCTAGGTGGTTGTCCAGTTGATCACCCCCATCGAGGGAAATTTAAGAAACAATTAAGAAAAAAAAGAATAACAATTTTTTTAATATTAAAAAAAAAATTAAAAACATTAAAAAAAAATTAAAAACCAAAAACATTAAAAAAAAGTATAAACAAATATTCAAATCTTGGTAGGTACCCTACACACAGATCCAAAGGGTCCCTGGAGGGTGACAAGAGAAGCAGTCACTCCTCCTACCACCTGCTAGGGGCCCTTTTATGCCACGGCCGGGGCGGATCACTGATTCCTGAAATCGATCGGCCGCCCATAGAACACAACCCTGTGCCCTGTGGATAGTTGATAAATTTCGGGAATTGTCCATCTGCCCTCACCATGGTACTAAAGGGTCGCTGGTGGGTGGAAAGTGGAGTGATCGCTCCTCCTTCTACTTGTTGGGGGCCCTTCTTACCACCCATCATGAGCCCTTTTGCACCACGGCCAAGGCATTGGCCGATTTCTAAAATCAATTGGTTGCCCACAGGGCACAACCCTGTACCCTTTGTGCAACTAATTGATTTCGGGAATCGACCATCCACCCTGGCCGCAACACCAAAGGGCCCCTGGCAGGTGGCAGGAGAAGCGGTTACTCCTCCTTTCGCCTATTGAGGGCCCTTTAGCATTGCAGTAGAGGTCGTTGGCCAATTCCCAGAATTGGTCGGCCACCCACAGGAAACTACACAGTACCCTGTGGCAATGCCAAATTCCTGTTAATAGGTGATAGGAGTAGCAGTGACCCTTTGGCGCGGTGGTCAAGGTGGCTGGTTGATTCCAGGGATCGGTCAGTCGTCCATAGGACACTGTGTAGTGTCTTGTGGGCGGTCGATTGATTATGGGAATCAGCAAGTCGCACTTATCATGACGCTAAAGGGTCACTAGCAGGTTGCAAGAGTAGCAACGCTGCTCGAGCCGACCGCCTACATTTTTGAAAATATATATATATATCTATATATATATATATATATATATCTTTTTAATGTTTTTTTGTTTTTTTTGTTTGTTTGTTTTTTTTAATTAAGTTTTTAATTTTAATTTTTATGTTTAATTATTTTTAATGTTTTTCTTTCAATTTTCTTTTTATTTTATTTTTAAAATTTTTTTTTTCTTGAAATTTTTTTAATGTTTTTTTTAGTTTTTTCTTGAATTTTTTAATGCTTTTTCCCTATGTTTTATTTATTCAATTTTTTTAACCAAGTTATATTTATTTTATTTTTTATTCTATGTTTTTATAATTTATAATTATAATAATAGTAATAATAATAATAATAATTATTATATATATATTTTTTTTGTAAGCTAAGGAGAGACCTTCTTTTTCTATTATCGCAAATTGAAATCACTACATGCTTGTGGTGATCTCAACCCGCCCCGAGGGGAAACTGGGTTTCTTGACCACCTTAAGTTTTAATAGCAAGCCAAAAATAATAGGTTCTCATTCTGTCTTTCCATGCTTTATACACATCAACCTTATAGCTACTAAAACTGTTTTTTGTCTGCATATTAAAATAACAAAAGTCCTACAGATAACTAACTATAACTAGAGAGAGATTTTATAGAAACCTCTAATTATCATGCTATCTCTACTGGTTCGCTGTGCCTGCCTGTTGCTCCTTCTCCTTCTTGATTCCCGATCCACTCGCTTGTAACTGCTGCTGAATTTCGTCCATCTTCTTATCCTGCATGAACAAGGTGATTTGGATGTTCCTTAGCTCCTTTTTCAGATTTGGAATCCCCTGGGATAATTCTGCCATTTCCATGGCTACTTGTTCCATAGCCTTGGCAAGCAGTCTCTTCATAACCCAATAGACGTGAAGAGATTGTTTGTATAATGTCATTCGGCCACGCATATTGCCCGGATCCGGGAGAAGATACTCCCAGTCCTCTAATTCCAACTCCGACTGAGCCTGAATTGCCTCCTCTTCCATCTGCTCGATAATCCTCCTGATTTTTGGATTGGTATGCTCGCAATAAGCCCTTTCAGCGAACTGCACTCTCCTTCCTATCGCTTTCCTCCCCCTCCTGACCTTCCCTGTTACGCTGGCCTCTCCGACTCCTGCCGTTCCTCCTCTGCCTCTTCTTCCTCGCCCGCTTCTCTCTCCAGCTCCTCCCCTTCTCCTATATCCTCCCCTGCCTCGCCGTCTTCTTCTTCCTGCCGGACTTCCGTCATCCTCTCCTTCCTCCTGTTCCTGGTAGCCCCCTGCGTCATCTCTTCCTCTTTTCATAGCCTTGGCCCCTCCTGACTTTCCGTTCCTGCCAAAGCTCTCATTCACTGGTTCTCCTTTCTCTTTATCAGAGTCGAACATCTCGACGTCGTCCTCTGAGTCATCATGGATTGAGAGAATTTCCTTCTCTGTATCCATCTCCATTATACCTTTGCCCTTTTCTTCTCGGTCCCCTCGGCCTTGTTTTCCTCCCTCTGTCTTACTCCTCGTCCATCTTCCTGCGGTCATTCTGCTTCCCTCAGCCATAATCTCCTTGCACTCTGGCTTCCTCCTCTTAATTTCTGCTCTCTCTTCCAAATTCCTAATCGTTCTCCTTCTTCGTGCTGTGTTCATCGTCGCTTTGCCAACTTTTCTTGTTCTTCTGCATGCACCTCTCCTGTTCCTTCGTTTTTGCCACCTCTTCGCGCTTATACCTCCCCTCCTCCTCCGCTTCTTATGGACTGCCTCCCTTTTCATCTTTCTGCCCATTTCCTCCGCGCTATCATGTCTCTGTCTAATCCCTGACACCCTGACATATCTACCCTCCTCCATCGGTACTCTACCATCTCCTTGCCTTGAGATGATATCCTTTGCCACGATCTGCTTGACTTCGCTCATCATGACCTGATCGCCGCCTGCTCGTTCCTGCATGCTAACCTGCCGTGCATTTATTATCCTGTTTGCTGCCGTTCTCATCCCAATCAGGAATTATTATTATTATATATTACTTTTACTTTTTTTCTTGTTTTTTATAAATAAAAAAATTTGATTTTTTAAATAATTTTTGTTTTTATCTTAATTTTTTTATGTTTCAAAGGGTTTTTTTTGTTATTTTAAGAAAATTTATGCTTGTTTCTCTATTTTTGGTCTTTTTTAATAATTGATTTTTTTTTATATAATTTTAAATTTTGTTGGTCTTTTACAATTTTGCTTATTTTCATTAATGTTTTAATTTTATTTTATCTTTTTTTCTTCTTCTTATTTTTTCCCGAGAGTTAAGGCTTCTATTTATAGAGCAATTTTGGTCTAACATTTCTAGATCCATCATAATAAAAAGAATTAGTTGACATTTCGAGCCAACAAATGTGATTCCATTTTGTTTTGTTATTTAATTTTAATCTTGTTATTTATTTATTTTTTTACCTTTTTTTCTTGCAAGGCTTGTGTCGATGTTCGACTAGCAACCGGACCCACTATATGTCAATTTGGTAGTTGATTTTTAAGTTTTCGTTACAATGGATCAAATTCGAGCCTATTATGTGTCAATTTGATCATTGATTTTTAAATTTTCATTGCGATGGTTAAAGCATTGGTCTTGAAATATGTTGGAATTCAAGATATTTTTTAATCATGATATTTGGATTTAATTCCATGGCTGAATAATGTCAAAATTTTAAGGTTTTTTAGAATTGTGATATATTATCTTTAACACATGGTTGAATGATGTCAAAATTTTAAGGCTTTTTAGAGTCATGATATTTATCTTTAATTCCATGGTTGAAAATTGTCAAAAGTTTAAGGCTTTTCAGAGTCATGATATTTATGTTCAATGTCATGGTTGAACAAAGTCAAAATATTAAGGTTTTTCATAGTTATCTTTAATGTCATGGTTGAAAATTGTTGGAATTTTTAAGGTTTTTGAAGTCGTGATATTTTACCTTTAACACTATTGCCAAAAACTATTGGGATTTTAAGTTTTTTTCTAAGATGTGATATTTTATCTTTAACGCCATGCTTGAAAATTGTTGGAATTTTAAGGTTTTCCAAAGTCATGATATTTATCTTTAACGTAATTGCTAAAAAATGTTGAAAATTTACCCCGAAAAATAAGAAGCAATGTTCTAGTATCAACACTTTTTGTTTTCAAGGTTTTTTTACATGTTTTTTGTGTAAAAATATTTGGTTTTTACTGCCCTTTTTAAAAAATGTTGTTCCAGCATACGTACTTTTCATTTTCGGGTTCTTTTTTCATGTTTTTTGGGGGTTTTTTTGTTGGAGTTCTCATTTTGAGGTTACAATTCTCGTTTAATCGATAGCTTTGTTCTAGTTGGAACTAAAGATTCTCAAAAAGTTTTCAAATATATGGGGAGGTTTCACTGTTTCTAAGGGTGATTTACTATATTCCTTGATTCCTATAAATGGACCACCCATAATTTTTAACCATATGTTCCACAAACACCTATGGTCACACCTATGGTATACTCTTGTGGGACTTCACAATAGCAATCCTTGTAGATGTAGAACCCCTGGATGTATACCTCATAGAATAAATCCAACATTTGTACTTCAAAAACAAAAATAGGGTCATTTTGTTATATAAGATATAGTGGATATTGATAAGAGAGAGATGGCCCTATTTTTTAGGTATTTTTTGCAAGCAAATGATGAACTGATCGACATTGTTCTACTTGGACTAAACCTTGGTGTGCTTGAATCTTCGAGACATGGAGGAAGTATTTCCAGCATGAAGGGACAATGGAGTTTAAATGTAGATGGAGTCCCATCCCTATTGATGACTCCCATGTTCAAGATCAAACCCAAATTTGACCCCATATTGAATATCGACCTAAGGAGAAATGAAAATGTGGAAAATGGAGGTTATTTTTCAGCGTTGTTGGTGAAGAAGGAACACTATAAAGGTCTTTTGTCTTTATTTGTCCATGCCATAGATTATTTTCTTCTACAACATTTATCTTCATGTTTTTTCCCTACTCCTTCAGCCCCTATGGTTTTAAGGGCTTCATGGTTGTTGTGGTTCGATAGCCTCTCATTATTCCCTCTTGTGGTGGTTCTCCATCCCCATAGATTGAGTTGTTATAGGATAAATTTTTCCATATATTTATAAGAAACCTTGGAGGGAAATCTTCCCCTTTCTGGACCAGAAGCACAGAACCTATTTTTATATATAACAAACTATAGAACAAAAATGGGAAAATCCTATAACATTTCAATGCTTATGATGGGAAAGTTCTTCAAGATTCTTCCTAACTCAAATACTACACAATTTTAAAACATTCAACCATTATCTTGAACTCCATATTACGTGGGGGAGATCCTAGTGCCAGGAATGTGAATGAAACTTCATCAAGTGGTACCTATTTCTCCATTAAAGATGTAGTTCAAGGCAAGGCCTCATCCCTGGTAGATCTGGACCAAAATATTCTAGGCTCTTATATAGTAGAACAAATGGAGAAAGCTCCATCCATGGAAATAAATTTCCCTAAGATATCTTCCCTTTTGTTTGTTCTTTAGTTAAAAGTAGTTTTTTCCATATATAATGGCTTCTGAAAAAAACCTGAAGCTTTAATTCATATGGATTTTCTCAATGTCCAATTTGAAACTCAAAAGAACCTACACTATGCTCTAAATGAAGGTTTTTAGGGTACAATAGGGTTATTAGTCACTCTATTGTTCCTTAAGTTTGATGCCAACATTATGGTTGTCTCCACCATGCCAATTTGGGTGAGGCTTTCAAACCTCCCACTTCCTTTTTGACATCATAAAGTACTTGAAGATATAGGAAACACTTTAGGAAAATTCAAAAAAATGGATTTGGAAAGAACAAAAAATGGCCTCTTCACATATGCCAGAATATGTATGGAGATTGATCTTAGCAAAGGGTTCCCACATCATATAAATTTGAAATACAACAACTTCTCGAGTCTAAAGTTCTTGATTATGAGAACACAACATTTTGATGTCATGTATGCTTTCAAATAGGTCATTTACAGAACTCATGTCCATAGGAAAAGAATAATCCTAAGAAGAAAAAGAGGTAGTCTAATAGATCAAAAGGTTGTCAATTTTTAGAGCATCTTACTTATGAGGATGAAGAAGAAGACAACAAGGAAATTCAATTTGAAAAAATACGAAATAAATGATATGGTCCAACAAAGAGACAAACTAAATGAGAATGTCATGGTTCTATCAGGAACTGTCAACAACCAATAGAAAGGAATGGATCATGAAGTCTCTTTGAAATTGAATGGAATTTGGGGAACAAAAAGAGCCCATGTCTCAGAGAGCTTAGATTTTTAAAAGGAGGTCCGTCATGTGGGACAAGAATTGGATTTGGTTCTTATTGAACCAAATTATGGTGGTTGGTAAAAGGTGAAAAAAAGGGAAAACAAGAAAGAAAATATCAACACTTGTTGTTAGCCTTAATTTTCTTGTCTCTTATATTGATTTTTCTCATCATATCATTCATGGTTCTTAGTCATTAAAATAACCTAGATTTCGTTTTTTCTAGCTCTTCATCTTTGTTGTGTTTTTTATTGTTCCTATTTGCATACACATTGTGTGTGTCTACAAGATGTAATTTTTAAACTATTAGTAAAAATTACGATTTTTTTTCCTTCGATAGAAGAAGAAGAAGAAGGAGGATATAGTGGATACCAATAGTTCAATTTATTACCATAAGTCATTATAGATGAACAACGTTAACATTAGGATTAAGAATGAGAAAAACTAGTGCTTATAGGGGATTACTAGGGTGAGTATATGGTTGCAAAGATTGTATCTCTACTTCATGAATATATCAACCTATTTTTGCAAGTTTCATTAAATTTGAGTTGAATCTAGGTTCTTTATTAATAAATAAGATGTTATATATAATGAACTTGTATTATAAGGAGCAGGAAAAAAAAAGAATTAGACAAAATGTTAGACATTCAAATGACCTTTATAGGAAAGGAGTTATATTGGATCAGTGTAATTGCGATACAAGGAAAGATGATAGATGGAATTTGTGTGTGTGTAGAATTGAAAGAACTTAATGAGGCCTAGCTACATGACCCCTTTCCAACCCCATTTAGGGATGAAATCCTAGAGAAGGTCTCAAGGAATGAGGCATACTCTTTTATTCATGGAATTTTGGACTATCACCATATTATAATAGTTAAGGAAGATAAGAAAAATACCATATTTATGATGGAATCACGGTCCATACACCTAAAATACAATGCCCCTTGGACTGGAAATTACACCCACCATATTTCCATGGTGGTAAAATAAGTATTCTATAAACACATTCATAAGTGTTTAGAGGCTTAATTGGATGACAATACAATATACAATTTACTCAAGAATCATATTACAAAGGCCAAAGTAATGCTAGATAGGTGTCAACAAATGTAATCAGTGTTAGATACTAAAACGTGTATCTATGTACCCCATTCACCATAATATTGGGTTATATAATATGGAGGGAAGGACTTTTCCGTTGATCCTACAAAGATCTCAAACACTAGCAACTTTCCTATACCCAAGATTATATTTGTGTTGTAGTCTAGATTGGGGCATATAAGGTAGTACGGTAGATTTATCAATGGGAATGTGGAGTAGACAACATAAATGGAATATTTTTTGCACAAATTAGTCTTATTTTCATGGGTATAAACCTATGAGATAGGGTTTGTAGAAATGAAATAGAGTATTTTAACAACTTTGTTTCAAGTTTTTTTGGATTAGAGTGATAATTTTCACATACATGTGGATATGTCTAGTACCTCACTGGAAAATATTTAAGCATGATGAAGGGAAGGCACAATAGATCACCTAATCTACTTTTCTAGCATAAAATTATTGTTCATCTGAAGTAGCTATACCTTTATAGAATGTGAAAGATTGGTTGTGATGTATGCATTATAGAAATTATGGCATTGCTTACTCGGAAAATTTTTATAATTATTCACAAATCATTCTACATTGAAATATTTTCTCAAAATCCTAGTATTGTAAGGTAAAATCAATTGTTGGTTACTCTTGTTGGGGAAGGTTATATCAAGGTTGTGGTTATGTGAGGAAAGAAAAATGAGGGGCTAAATAATCTCACTTGGATCTAGAATGAGGAATACATTAGGATAGTTAGTGAATCACCTAATGTCAATATCTTTAACATAGAAGCAACACCTAACTTTCTTATATAGATCATTGAATTTATCAACTTTGATTCAGTATCATAGTTAATGAATCCTCTGATGAAAATCTGTTTAGCATAGTAGAAACACTTAAATTTCTCATAGAGATCATTTAATTTCTCAAATTTTAATAAATGCTAGAAGACTATGATTAACAATAGCATAGGAAACTAGGTGAGCACATATTGGATCATCAATTGATTACAAGGAATTTATAAATTATAGAAATAGATTTTATTATTCGTTGTATCATGAATGGTATGCATTAGTGGGAATTGCATTATGTATAGAGTGGTCGACACTATGGAAATAATGCTTCTACATTAAGGTTGCTACATGAAAGGCTCTTGTGGTTGAATTTACTTATGGATAACATGGAATATGTGAAAAAATGTGACATTTACTGATGCTTGGGATGATCTTCTTCACATCATGAAATTTTTTTGCAACCCCTTGTTGTTAAAGGGTTGTAGATATGGGAAATGGACTTTATTCAACCTATCAGTATCATAGCACACCATTTCATGGATAGGTACATTATAACCACTATGGATTCTTTGGAAACACGGGAAGAAGTTTTGTTGACCCAAAATTGCTTGATAGATACCACTACAAGATTTATTTTTGCAAATATGGTCTCAAGCTCTAGGTGTCTACATAGCTTAACTGATGGTCAAGGTCAAAATGTTATCATTGGTGTGGTGGTTGTGCTAGTAAAGGACTTCATGATCCATCACCATATGACTATGGTCTATCATCCATAAGTTAATGGTATTCTAAATCATTCAATGAGACTTGGAAACACAAGTTAAAAAATCCATGCATGGTGAATAGAAATGATTGGAATGATAGAAATTATAGTGTTCCATGGGCCCATAAGAATATTACATAAAAAATATTTACTAAGAGCATGCCATTCAACTTGGCATTTGTCATAGAGGCATTGATGTTACTAGAATATTTGATCACAAGATTTTAAGTAGAAATTACTACATGGATACTAAATAGATAAAAAAAAAATTAAAAAAAAAATTACAAAATAGGTTGGATATGATAGTGCAACTAGAAGAGTGCAAGTTTCTAATGGGATATATTCAAATGGAATAGAAAATATGCCAAAAGGAATGGTATGATAGGTGTATTAGGAATAAATTGTTTGAATAGAGGGGTCTAGTGCTAATGTATGATGGTATATTTTGGAAACACCTATGCAGGTTAAGGATGAATTGGTGGGGACGTTATTTAATAATTTAGATAACTTGTGAGGCATAGTCCAACTTGTGCAATTATATGGCTAGCTAAAAAAATTATGGGTGACTGACACATGCTTAAAGGCCTATGTGGCTCCAACCTTAGTAGTATCAGCTTGATTTCTTGAGGGGGAGTTAGTGTACCATTGTTAAACTCTAACTTCAACGTTCTACCTTCCAAATTTAAAATTTAAAAAGTAAAATTCAACCATGTCAATCCAACTTTAGTGTTAATTTATCACATTTTATGTCTAGGAATAAGAAGTAGAATAGGTCCATGGTAATGTGAGATTAAACTACTCCACCAAAGAAAATCTCTATGTTTTGGGTGTTAGCAAGAAATTTGAATCTATAAAGGAGATGGAATATTGGGTGTCATAGGGGCAATGGAAACTATGGAGCTAATGGATCACAATGGGGATGTGTCTACATGGGGCAAGGATTTGTAGGAGGAAAGCATCTACAGTAGAAAATTATACTTAGGGATATTTAAATAAATAAAAATACATCTTATCACCATTAATATTGCTATGCTTTTTCATTTTTTGAATGATATCCAAGCCACAATCAACCCAATCATGTGGCATTTATGGTCCAAAATTTCTTACAAATAAATGTTTTTTTCCCACATTGATTACCAAATACAGATGGGGTTTATAAGGTATTTAGGTAAAATAAGTGATATTGAGTAGAGATTAATGGTCAATATGGTTCATACTTTAAATGGTGTTGATGGTGATCTTGATAAAATTAAATAAAGCAAAAATGTTAGGTTGGAGTTTCGGTAACAATTCTTATCATTTGAATGCATAAGATTGGAGAGAAGTAAAAGTTGTATATCTAATCCTATATTAGTTAGAGTTTCAAATATGAGATGAGCAAGACTATTTGTGAAAACATAGTTCTAGGACTATATGCTGAAAGACATAGAAAATGTATCAACATTAAGTGTTTGAGCAGGGATTCATAAGCGAGAAATGGGATAAATCAAAGGTGTTGTATCATATACATCAATGTTGGAGCGTACAAAAACTTTCACCATGTCCAAGACCAATATTGCTTAGAAGTATGTTGGGTTGCAAGACCTAAAGGAACAATCCAAGGGGGGAGAAGGCCCTAATTCTATACATGTGGGACTTGATATACTCAAAATACGCAGTTTCCTATGACTAAATGTCAGTTAGGAGGAGAACCCTAAAGGATATTTAGAGTAGGTTAAATAGGTGGATTACTATATCCACAAACCCACCTTATTCCTTGAATTTTCTCCAAATATATTCTTAGAGATAAACTGGGGTGGGGGTGTGGGTGGGGTAGGTAAAACAAGATATCTCAAGTGCTTAGACAACTATTGAAATTAAAGATTGAAAAAATTATACATTTCCCAAACTTTGGGGCCTCTTTGTCCATAATAAAATGTGTGAGGATATTGATGTTTCAAATTCACACTATTAAATTATATTTGAATTAATCAAAAAAATCGCCATTGACGCAAATATTGTCCATGTAATTATGAGACTTTAGTAATATGGGTACGATGCCAATAATGCATTTTGGGAAAGAATCCAAGTGTAGAAGGATGAAACTACCATAGAAGATAATATGTATATATACTTGAAATATGGCATAAAGAAAGAAAATTAGGGATATGAAATATCCTCCATAAGCATTTTTCATCAACATGGAAATTCAATTACTATCCACTAGTGTTGTATATCTATATGATGGAAAAATTCTCAACATGAGTGGATCACATGGATGATGTATGCATTTCCATAGTGAATTTTAACTAGGTAAGTTACCTCACCTATGAGATCCTACAAAATATCCTAGATATTCATGATCAAAACTAGGACTTTCATTTTGAGAGTTTTGCATTGTTGGTCACATTCTCACAATGGGAAAAGGAAGTAGGCAGTCACCTTCTACAATTGGATCTTAAAGTGAAGTTAATTATATCCAAAATTGAAAGTATATCATGCTTAGTGTACAATGAAAACTGTTGTGAAATGAAATAATATTAGTCTACCACAACACTAGAGAGACTAAAGAAGCAAGATGTCGATACAAAAGCATAGGAAGTGAAGGTTCATGAAGTATCATCAAATAGGGAAGAACCATATAATTGCTTCATTAATATGCATCCTCATATATTCAAGGCATTCAAATTTTCCTATAAAGAAACAAAAATTATCACTAAAGTCACAAAAACCCTACACCAAATCACAAGGAACAACAAGGGGTTGCTAGAGTTCGAACTAGAAGTAGAGATAAAAAGAAAGGAGGAGAAAAGTGACAAGAAACACTACTATGAGCCAATAAGGTTGAAGAATATAGGTAAAAATAAAACTTAATTATTGATCCTATGAGGGTCATGCACAAATAGAGAAGTTGGAGAAGTTAGATATGAAAATATTGGGCTTATTAGCTAAACTATACAGGTAAAAAGACATACTAGTATAACTTAAATATAAGATTCAATAAGAGATTGAGCCATTGAAGGACTATTATGTGAAGGTTTGCATTGAATCCATTGAGTCAAAAAATGATGACAATATGGAGGAAGCATGGATCCTAGAATTAAGATAAAATGCCCATGAGGATGAAAAGCAAAAGCTAAGGAATTTAGCATAGGAAATTGCAAGGAAGGTGCAATCCTAGTTTATGGTAGCAAAGAAACTGAGCACAAATCAAATAATATTTTTGAACCATTAACATGAGTAGTACTAGCTGAATAATAAATCACTAACAAATCTACAACAAAGTGCACCTACAAAATCTAGGAGGCTAAAATAGCTTGGAATTCATTTTTTTAAGAAATCAACTAGTTTGGGGATGTGCTCATTAGAGAAATCCCTTCACAATATCCTTTTTTCGAAGAGTGAAATGCATAGCCCAACTTGAGGGTGAGTCGGAAGGCTGCCATGGTTGGAGAGTTGTTTTGGCCCAATTTTTTCAAGTATTACTGCAACACCAAGGTCAATAGAATATTATTCTATCAAAGACATCAAGTAGTTGAACCATGGGTATGTGAATTTTTTTAATTTCAAGTACATGGAGACCAAAGAGTAGTCTCATAAACCCTATATAACCATTCATGTTGACCCTCTAATCACTTTCAAAAAGGTGCATATTCTTTGTATAAATTTGGGACAATTGGAAAATTCTCCAATATCTTTAGGAGACTTCTATAAACACCTCTACATCTTATATATATATAAAATTATCTAATGGAAGGGTGTCTAGAGTTTCAATTAATTAATTATTATTAGTGGGTATTTCTAATTTTATTCTATTCATAGATTTAATTCTCTATGTTGTTACAAGATGTAATGCTTAACTCATGAATACAATGAAAGACTATTGTGCTTACATTTTGTTGTTTCTACTTATCTAGATGATGATATATTGTTATATCTACTTTTCCTTCTTTATATACTACTAGCTAAAATAAATGTGATTAATGTTAATTGATGCCTCCACTAAATGTTTAATACTCTGCACACTATGAAAATAAAAAAATATCATACATACCTCGAGTGAGATATGTTGATGTAATACACTATAATGGGCCTATGTTGGACAACTTTTGTGGACCTTGGGTATATCATAGAGCCAAAAATTCTACTATTAAACACATCCTTGAAAATAAAAATTAATTATTGATCCTATGAGGGTCATGCACAAATATAGAAGTTGGAGTAGCTACATATGAAATTATAGAGCTTATTAGCCAAATTTTATAGGTACAAAGATATACTATGATAACTTAAATAGAAGATTCAACAAGAGATCCATCCATTGAAGGACTATTATGTGAATCAAGAAATAAAAACAATATGGAGGAAGCAGGGTGTCTAGAATTAAGAAAAAATTCCCTTGAGGATGAAAAGCAAAAACTAAGGAATATAGCATAGGAAATTGCAAGGAAGATGCAATCTTAGTTTATGGTATAAAAAAAAATCAAGAAAAAATCAAATTTTAAGTTTGAATCATTGAAACAAGTATTACCAACTACATAAGATGTCACTAACAAATCTACAACAAAGTGCACCTAGAAAATCTAGGAGGCTAAAATAGCTCGCAATTCATTTTTTGAAGAAATCGACTAGATTGGGTATGCACTCATTAGAGAAATCCATTCAAAGGATCCCTTTTTTGAAGAGAAAAATGTAGAACCAAAATTAAGGGTGAGTTGGAAGGCATGGTTAGAGAGTTGTTGTGGCCCAATTTTGTATAAGTATTAGTGAACCACCAAGGTCAGTGGAAGAGTTTGTAGAAGACATCAAGTTATACCACCATGAGTATGTGAAAATATTGAAGTCCAAGTACATGGATTCCAAAGATTATTCTCATAAACCCTCTACACCCATTCTCTTTGACCCTCAATGCACCTTCCTAAATGTGCAAATACTTTGTATAAGTTTGTTACAATTGGAAAATTCTCCAATATATTTGGGAAAATTTCATAAACACTTCTACATCCTATATATATAATGGAAGGGAATCTTGAGAGTGAATTGATTATTTATTATTAGTTGGACATTTCTAAGTTTATTCTATTTAAATAGTTGAATCTTTATGTTATTATGAGATTTAATGTTTAAATCATGAATACAATGAAATATTGTTTGTTAGGTCCCTATAATAGTAGTGATTCCCCCATTACTATTGTCATTGTAGCCCTTATTGTTCCCCTATTGTCCCTATATTGTTATTAGTGTGCCCCATAGAATCCCACTATTGTTATTGTTGTGCCCATATATTATTATTGTTATGTCGGCTTTGATTATATTGTGACCCATTAGACTCCTATATATAGAAAGGAGGTTTAGTCATTTGTATCATCCAAGAATTGTTCATTTGTTTAATTTAAAGGAGGTTTCCCCCTTGAAGAGGCTAATTTTGAATTCATTGATATGTCTTTTCTATCTTTTTGTGAGTTGGTTTCATAACATTTGGTATCAGAGCTTTGGATTCTAGGGTTTCGCTACTCCAAAACAAGTCATCGTGGCATGTTCACTATAAAAAACAATTATGAGACATTTCAGAAGCTAAAAAAAACCCAATTGAGACGAAATCTCGGTGATCCTCAGGTCCGTATTTCAGATCTTGGATCACTATATTTTTGGAGATATGATCCAAGGAACTTAGGGTTTTTGCATGCTCCCGAATTACATCCCAAACCGGTGACCTAGGGAGAATCGTCATAATTTTCTCTCTAAGTATTAGATTAAAATTTCGTAAGAAGTTATAGAAAGAAGACAGAATTTAGTTTTCGGTGCATTGTTTTTAGGTCTGAAGGTTGAAACAGTGACATGTGGCACTTCGTACAAGTTCGCTCTACTAAAAAAGTGTATAATCACGTCATCGTGGGAGATTGGGCATAACACTTTCTTGGAGAATCCAATTTCGATCTGACTAGTGGCGTTGGAAAGAGGACTTAGAGGGTCACCACAATTCTCAATTTCAGACCTTGTAGATCCGAAATTTCAGAGATACATCAGAATCAATATTGAGCTCCTGTAAAGTGAAAAAATGTGTGTAGTTTTTTTTTATATTTTGCATAAGTTTGGCTTGAAAAATTTGTTTGAAGGAATTCAAAGGGCATAGTGAAGAATAATTATCATTAATTGATGCCCTGAAGAAATAAAATGGAAACACCTAGTAAGAAACCTGAAATCTCTAGAATAACTCATGAAGAAGAGGAAGAAATGCAACATGATATATCAAAATTACGAGACCAAGTGCAACAAATTTCACTCTCAACAAAAGTAACAAAAGCTAAGATGGATGGTTTAAAGAAAGGCGTGGAAGATAAGATGGATGGTTTAAAGAAAGGTGTGGAAGCTAAGATGGATGGTATGAAAGACAACATTGAAGATTTGAAGAAGGGCATGGAAGGTTTGAAGGAAGGTTTGGCAAAGTTGCTACAAGAAAGGCTTCCTAATGGCGAAAAGGTAATAGAGAAAACCCATGATAAGAACAAAATAAATGTTAATCATGATTTCATAGACTCTAACGGTGGATTGAAGACCCACCATGTTCCAAAGATTGATATGAGGAAGTTTGATGGAAATGATCCCATAACATGGATACTACAAATGGAGTAATATTTCGATCTCCATAGTGTGCAAAACACACAAAAGGTACATCTTGTGACTTTATATTTGGAACCAAATTAATTTGTATGGTATCGATGGATTTTCTCTCATAAATAAATTTTCATTTGGGCATTTTTTACGGAATAAATGATAGCACATTATGAGGATACAAAAAGCAACACTTTTTTTAGCCAATTCATAAATCTCAAACAAAAGGGTTCAATGATGGAGCACATTGAGGGCTTCCAAAAATTGAATATAAGGGTAAAAGATATTCCAGAGGAGAATAGGATTGATGTGTTCATAGGGAATTTAAAGGATAACATCCAACATGAGGTTCAGCTTTGGGAACTTGATTCATTGGAGAAGGCATTCATGTTGGCAAGAAAAATGGAAAGCAAAATTATGGCAACAAGGAAGCCTACCACTCACAACTATAAATATGGAAGTGTTGTTGCCCCTAGCCTTCCACAACCTTCAAGGTTGACACCACAAAAATTGGAAGAAAAAAGAGAAAAAGGGCTTTGTTACAGTTGTGATAGCAAATACACTAAAGGTCATAAGTGTTCTGAGAAGAAATTATTTTACATAGATTGTGAAGAGGAGAAAGAAAAGGAACAAGAAACATCAAAAGAAGAGGATATACACCAGGAACAAACCATAGATAAAGAATAAATGAATCCAACCATATCTTGTAATGCATTGGCTAGAATTACCACTCCTTAAACTATCAAGATAGAAGGACATATCAAGAAGAAAAAGGTAATAGTGTTGATTGATTCGGGAAGTACCTAAAATTGTATTCATTGTAGCCAAGGAATTGAATTGCTTCCTATATCCAACACCAGAGTGTCAAGTGATGGTGGCAATTGTAGGAACCATAAATTGCTCTGGAAAGTGCCATAATATCAAGCTATGCATGGGAGAATATGTATTGAATAACCCAATACTTTCCATTCCAATGGGTGGTGTTGATGTTGTACTAAGAGTCCAATGGCTACAATCGTTGGGTACAATAGCTTTTAATTTCCAAGAACTTTTCATGAAATTTTCTTCGAAAGGAAAGGAATTTGAATTAAGGAGTATCACAGGGAAACAGGGAAAGATTATAAGCTTTAATGGAATGACAAAGCTTCTAAATAAATAACAATGAGACATTATTGCACAATTATGTTCGCTAGAGGTTCCCACATCGAAATCATCTATTTCTCCATATCTCCAAAAAGTCTTGGACAATCATTCTAAGGTATTTGAAACTCCCAAAGGCCTCCCACCTATTCGTGATCCGACTTTGACATTTTATGATAAGAATAAGCATTCAATTAATGTTGTTATGTGTTCAATATTTGTGTTATGTGATTTTCACATTAATTTTTATGTTAATCATTATTTTTTGGAAAAAACAATGATTATTATTATTTTTTTGACATGAAATTCATAGAAAAAACTATTATTTAACAATTTTTAGTTAAAATTTCCCTATAAAAATTGTGATTTTGACATGTTATTTCTAGTAAAAAATTACAAAAAATGATCAAAATGTGTAATTTTTTAGTTATATTTATGTTGAAAATGGTTATTTTTATGTCAATTGTTAAAAATTATTATTTTTTAGAGACAATTATTTCATGTGCATTGAAAAATTAATTAACGATGTATACATATGTAGAATATCGAAACTTCAAAATGTCAACCTTCTTCTTTAAATATACAAAACAATAAAAACCTCACCCAAAAAAAAAAAATATGAAGAAGAAGACCACTTCAAAAATTGTTAAATTTAGAAACTAATTATTTACATTTCATACATTAGAAAATTTTAACTCAAAAAACAGGTCATTAAAAAAAGGGCCTAATGCAGAATCACCACTTTTTTAAATCAGCATGCAAATCACTAACATTATAAAACGTCATGTACATAAAAAAAAATTAAAGTGCCAAAAACTATGCTCTAAAAAACTTTATGTGTGTTCTGCATTGCCCCTTTTCAAAATCGTGTCACGTTTTTTTCTATCTCTACAAAACAGGTAATAGTTTCAATTCCTGTTTCAAAGTTTACATTGTTAAAAGCTATAGTTAAATGAGATCATGGAGTATCAAGGTCAATGTAAGGTCATTCCAAATAATATATGACCCCTTAGCCATAGTGAGATCACTTTTATGGATTTCAGTATGAAACGCATTGAGTTCATGTTGGGAACGGGTTCCCCCAAGAGCAGTTTTGGGGCTAAAAGCCCATGTTTTGGGACAATTTTGTAATAAAATTATAAAGTCTCTGCATTTTGTGGTCGCGGAGCATGAAGGTGTCAAGAGTCATAAAGGGTTGTCCACCCTTATTTTGTAAAGTGTCAAGCTAGCTGTAAAGATCTACCCATGGTTCGCAGAGCATGGGATTGTATAAAAAAGAGCTAAGTAAGTAAACTCTAGGCAGTGGAGAAGTCTAAGTGTTTCGGGTCTTAGCGTAGGTAGAGGCTCTACAACTGAGTGCACAAAGGCCTAGGGTGGAAGTCCACAACTAAGTGTGCAGACCCCTACAGCTGTGTGCGTAGGGCGGATATGGTCTGTATTAAATTGGAAGATATCAATAAAGAGAAGTATTTTGCAATTACTATGTATTTAGTCTCTGTTAATGCATATGAGTATATTGCATTTTGGGTTTATTTTATAATCTTTATTTGATGCGGGAATGTATGTGATTATATCTGTTAATTGAACGCAAGTAAAGATATCATTTTATGTGACACTAACTGTGATTGATTAGTAAGATAAGTAAAACACTTGAGATAACTTGGGAACCTAGACAATACATTTTCATAACTGCATGAAAGTACTTGAACCATAGGTTAGGGCTGCACGATGGTCAATCATACACCTTCGCGGAGGTACTGAAGGGCGGAATAAAAGGTAGATTGATAGAGCCCTAAGGCTTAGTGACCTACACAAAAGCAGGGGTAGGGGGTATAAACCGACATCATGACCATCTTAGGGTGTAGAAACTTGGTTCCAGCATCCCCCCACACTGCTTTGGGTGAGACTTTGGTCCAGACTCCACGGACTGATGCTGAAAGGGCCAGTAGTGTAGGGATTTTTTTGGCTGACTAACGCTGAACCTGGGTTAGGGCCCACAAAGCCATCAAATGGTTCCGTTGCTGGGACTGGAATCTGCATGAGGGATGTGTGATGCCATATCACTAGAATCCAACTAAGAAAGAGATCGAAGATGGTTGGATAGGAAGATCCACGAATTCGCAGTGCAGGAGAACATAACTCCGTGGCTGACAAAGGAACAATGGTTAGACAGGTACCTATATACATAAATCCACAAGATCTTTTTCTGTTCCTTTCCAGTTAAGTTATACGAGTGGATCTCGAAGCTAGTAGATAACCAAGGAAGGTGGAGGCTTGATGGTCCTATTGTCTAGACCCTAGAGTTAGTATAGAAACTGGAAGCCTCTGAGGATAAAATCACCCACGTTGTCGATCATTGGCTCGATCGTATCATAGGATGATTTGTGACAGAATTCGCGATTGATACCTCAGTAAGTTACAGCGAGGTGGAGTGATGCTTTTTCAAAGGTTCGTGAGGTAAGTACTTGAAGTCTTTAAATACTTGGATTAAGATGTTATTGTGCGAAAAACGGGTTATACAGCTACCTTGATGTTTGGAGCTACGTGAAGTGGAAAAACTTACAAGAACGAAGGAAGAAAGGGTCTTGAATATAGCCCACTGATTTCACCTCCTTTGATTGACGAAGAGGGAGTAGCACAAGATTCTTCGCGAAGTGCAGTTCAGTTGATAAAAAAAGGGTTCTCGCGACTACCACCTCCACCTTCACCATCATCACCTGCAACTTCACCCATACCACCACCACCCCCACCCCAGTTCAACATGGCGAATTTAGTGAAGCTCCCTTTGTTTCAAGGCTTGGGAAATGAGGACCCAGATCAGTTCTGGTTCGTCGTAAAAGCTGTATGGGAAGCTCAGTGTGTCACAGATGGTCACATGAAGAAGTCAATGTTGGTTAGTGCTTTGCATGACCATGCGCTAACTTGGTACATCAAGTACTCTAACGATAACCCAAACGCGGGGTTGGTAGAAATCCAGACCACACTGAATAAAGAGTTTAGTAGGCCTAAATTTGAGGCACAATCAATTATGGGGTTCAAGGAAATCGTGATGAAACTAGGTGAGACGCCTTAGGATTTGGATCAGAGATTGAAGTGTAAAATCCACGAAGCTAATATGAACATAACAGAGGGACAACACCGTGAGTGGTTCTCGATGTCGCTCCTGCCTCACCTAAGGGTTGTGTTGTCACAACAGAAGATTACGACTCAGGTAGAGGCCTTGGAGATTTCAATAAGACAACATGAAACACCAATGCAAGATTTGAATCTGGGGGTTCAACAGATCCATGCGCAGTTGCAAAATATTTTCCTTGAAATGCAAAGTTTGAAGTAGGACAGAATAGTTCGACTGGAGGCACACGAAGAGATATGGTGCCTGAAATGTAAAGGTCAGGGGCATGACAAAGACCACTACCTGTTCTTTACGAACTATATTGTAGGAGGAGGACTGATGCCTTTGAGGCCGGAAGCCCAAGTAGGACCGAGCGCGGGGCCTGTGTTATGGTGCACTATATGTCAGGTAGCAGGGAAACATATGAATGATAACTGTCATTTACTGCAAAAGTTTGTATAAACACCGCAATAACTGTTCTGTAACTTCTATAGGTCAGTAGGGCATGATGAGCGCAAGTGTCGAAGTTATGAATTGATTATGGACAAAACACCTGCCTATAGAGTTCAGGCAGAAAAATAGCCTCCTAAACAGAGCACTGGGATGGTGTGAACAGGCTTTTAGGGGCGTGGATAAGGTGGAGGCGGAGGAGGACCTGGTAGAGGTCGGGGATAACTGATCTGTTACAATTGTGCAGGACCAGGACACTATGCCCATGAATGCACTAACCCCACTTGTCCGTCATGCAAATATTATACTCAATTTGATCATGAGACGGAGGACTGTCCTATGCTGATAGCGAGGATACGTGACAACAGAGTGATACCACCATAGCCAACTTAGAACCTGCAGATGATGAGGGCTGAGCCTCACGAAGAGGATCCAAATGTGAGTATAGTGCTTTGAAGTGGAATTGCAATGGGCGATAATAAGGGGAACAACCTAAAGATAGTGCATGGGTTCGCAGAGCTCCAAAGAAGGAGGCTGAATTTGATTTCTAGCGCGCACGTGAAATGTTCATGGAAGAAAAAAAGAGCTTCACTGAGGTCTCTACCTCAGGGAGCCAGGATAAGTATGTTAAGGAAATGGATCCTTCTATGCTTATGACCTTTCTAAAGACCTGCATGAAGCTGTTGTGCGATAGCAAGGCTGTGAAGGGGTTACAAGAACTTATAAATAGATGCGTCAGAAACACTCTGGGTGAACTGTGCGTGGTACAGAAGATTGGTAAGCATAAAGCAAGGAAAGGACGTGAGATGAGACTCACCGCGTAGATAGGAGGATATGAAATGGATCAAGTTATTCTGGATCTGGGGTCAGACGTGAACGTTTTGCCAGAGCAGACTTGGGAGCGGATGGGAGACCCACATTGTAGTGGTCTCCGGTTCAGTTAAGGATGGAAAATCAGCAGAAGATCATTCCCATGGGATGGCTGCAAGGAGTAACTGTAGATATTGAAGGCACGAGTGCATTGGATGATTTTGAGGTAATATAAATTGTGGATGACAACAACCTTAACCCTGCACTCCTTGGCATTGATTGGGATACTGACATGAATGGGGTAATCAACCTAAAGAAGCGAAAGATGATATTTGAAAATAAATCGCTTCACATAATAGTACCCTTAGATCCTGCTAAAGGATCGTGCTATACTGAACCAGTCCACGATTAAGAAAGTGATGACAATTTGGACTGCATATATAAGATAACAATGCGAGACCAAGATTGGGTGAATCCAATAGCAGATGGATAAATTACATGGGATCGCAAGAGTTCCTACAACTCAGACTTAGATGAAGGATTAGAGCACTGGCAGAATCAGTTACATGAAGTAACCACGTTGAGATGCAACATGATGATCCGGTCGCTACGCTATGTGTCATTAGAGGTAAGAAATCTACCCACTTATGATGGCTTGAATGATGTGGATGTGTTTTTGGATGCATTTGAGAGGGAAGTACCAGAGAAGCAATGCTTCCAGGATTTGTACTGGGCACTGCGGGCTACTCCCGCGAGATAGTGGGGTATGCATAAGGGTAGTTTTGATGATTGGCGCGAGTGTAGGAGGATGATGAGAACACACTTTGGGAAGCCGAAGGTACGAGTGACAGATAAGTATGACGGGAAGGATGATCCACATGCACGCTTGGCCAACTAGGCTAAGGCTTATGGAGCGAAGCCCAAACCTGAATGGGTGCACTTGTTTTGTCACACCTTGGATGTCATCCTGATAAACTGGTACTTGGAGACAGAGCTCCGCCATGGCACAAGAAAATGGGATATTCTATGCGAAGGGCTCATAATGACATTCAATTTGAAGATGGGTTTGACTGTATTGATGAAGTGCTACAAGAGGTTAAAGCAGCGATCTTTAGGATACTGCAGGATCCTTTGGAAATGATTCAACCTAATTGGACTACTCAGCTAAGCCACGCGTTGGAATGCTATAACGCGATTGTTGAAGAAGAAGACGAGGACCCATGAAATATTAATATCCCTGAAACTGAGGGTCACCGCAAGGTTGAGGGACCACCGATTAAGAATCTTGAAATAACCACGCCGCTGAAGACTAAACAGATAAATATTGGGACGGAGGCGGAGCCCAAATTTGCGAATAATGAAGATTACTGGGATGTCGCAATAGTAGATAAGGTTGCTGAGTTGCTACGCAAATACCAAGATCTGTTCCCTACCAAGTTTACAGAATTAAAGGGGATAATAGGAGACCTGGGCATTATGAAGATCACGTTAAGACCCGATGTGAAGTCGGTTAAGAAAAGACCTTACTGTCTCAATCCGAAGTATAAGGAGAAGGTACACTTAGAGTTAGATAAGATGCTCGCGGTAGGCATCATTGAGCCCATAGAAGAATCTAATTGGGTGATCCCAATGGTGGTACTAGAAAAGAAGCAGAAGGATGAAATAAGGATAATGCGTAGATCTCAGGAAGTTTAATGATGGTTGCGTGCATGATCCTTTCCCGACTCCGTTCACTGATGAGGTATTGGATAATGTAGGTGGGTAGGAAGCGTACTCCTTCACTGATGGGTTTTCTGGGTACCATCAAATCAAAATCATGCTTGAAGATAGAAGCAAGACGACCATTGCGATTGAATGGGGATGTTTTCAATACATCGTAATGCCTTTCAGATTAAAGAATGCACCTATTATTTTTTCGCGTGTAGTGATTGCTACATTCAAAGACTTCATTCATAAGTTTCTGGAGGTGTACTTTGATGACTGGACTGTGTTTGGGTTGGTAAAATTCCTGTGGCTAGTTTGCGCTTAATGCTAGATACTTGTCGAAGGTACCAGATTGCGCTCAATCTGAAGAAGTGTCTATTTTGTGTCCCTTTTGGGACTTTGCTGGGTCATGTGGTATGCATACATGGACTGATGGTAGATCCCGCGAAGATCGTAGTGATACTTAACCTGGAGGCGTTGAGGAGTGTGAAACAGTTGTGCGTAACCTTGGGACATAATGGGTACTACAAAAAGTTTATCAAGGGCTCTGCCCAGATCACCACACCTATGGAGAAGTTGTTGAAAAAGGATGTCACATTCTGTTGGAACGAGGACTGTTAGAAAAGCTTGGATGTATTGAAGGGAAAAATGGTCACCATGTCGATTTTAGTCTTCCTGGATTGGAAGAAGGAGTTTCATGTACATGTAGATGCGTCATGTATAGCACTAGGAGAAGTACTAACACAGGTTGGCGAAGGAGAATTTGACCATCCTATAGCATTCACAAGCAGGAGGTTATCCAAGGCTGAGAAGAACTATTCCACCACTGAGTGCGAAGTATTAGCCATGGTATACGCGCTCCAGAAGTTTAGACACTATTTGCTGGGTCAAAATTTTAATATGTATATTGATCATTCTGCATTAAAATACCTGGTCAATAAGCCTCTGTTGGGGGGAGAATCTGCAGGTGGTTGTTATTGTTCTAGGAGTATGATTTTGAAGTTATCGTGAAACCTGGATGATTGAACACGGGACCAAACCATCTATCGCACACTGAAACGGGGAAAGAGCCCATTAATTTGGAGGAAGGATTGCTTGACGCATAGTTCTTTGTAGTGTGCATTGCGGATGGTCACTTTGAAGACATCATACACTTCCTAATGACAGGAACTGCCCCGGAAGGCTACACCGTCCAACAAAAAGAGGAGTTAGTGGTGCACATGACAGAATTTTATGTCATTGCCGAACATTTGTACAAAATGGGGTCTGATGAAGTATTACGACGATATGTACTGAAGTTTGAAAGGAGCAGTATCCTCGTAGACGCACATGGGGGTGCTTCAGGAGGTCATTACACAGGAAGGGCAACCACACAAAATATTCTACATGCAGGGCTGTGGTGGCCAACCCTCCATCAGGATTCAAAAGCTTACTGCAAGGCGTGCGATGTGTGTCATAGGATTGGTAGGCCGTCGCGGAGAGATGAGTTGCCTCTGAACCCATAGATGATGTTACGACCTTTCGAGAAATGGGCAATAGATTTTGTGGGACCCATTCAGCCCCAAGGAAAGAAGACAGGAGTGTGGTACATTATCACTATGACTGAGTATTTGACTCGATGGGTGGAGTGTTAGGGTCCCACCCTAACCCCCTTATTTATGTCATGGGATCACGTCATAAGTAAGAGTCAATAAAGCCCATATTAATATTTGTAAGTGGTTAACCCGCAATTAATGACGGGACCACAGTTAGTTGCAAATGGGCGGTAGTATTAGATAGATGGTAAATGGGCGGTAGTATTAGATAGATGGTATTAATAAAACCCACGATATTGGCCCGTGGTATTGCATGTATGAGTCATATATAAAGGATAGAGACTCCCTGCGAGGAGCATCGTGTCTTGTTTTGTAATCGAGCTGTGCTCTATTGGAGGTAGCCCCCTCGAAGAGGCCTGTGAACATTTCTCTCTGAATAATAAAATCATTGCTATTCTGTGTTCTGGGTATATTTTATTCGCATATTCTGTGTTCTCGGTATCTTTTCTTCGCAAATTCTATGTTTGGGTATTGCTTTGCAGGTTAAGAGCATAACAAGTGGTATCAGAGCACTTTCCAGGGCTCGGTGGGATCTCCAAATTTTAGCAAATTTTTTTTGGCTAGAGACGTGTTCCGACGTCTTTAAACCACGGGATCTGTCGTTAAGCGCATAAACCTGCGGATTTGGGGAGGCATGCACGTAGGAAATACAAGAGGTGGTCACGTCTGTTGGACTCCCTTGTAACCCCTGTGGGTACCCCTTCGAGTAGTAGCGCATTAGACAGAACTGCGCATGGACTGTCTTCCACGTACCCTCTGGGTATATAGGAAGCCCCCTAGCTCCCTTGAAACATCGCCATAGATAAACCTTCGGCCGTCTTGTGGCTACAGTACACCGAGAACAACACTCGGAGAGATTACTCACCCGTACGATAGGGTAGTCGGGTGGTACGGCTAAGGGTACGGTCGATCCTCCTTAGTTAGAGCCCTGAAACATTGGGCCGAGTACTACTGTCAGACCCTTATGTATATTGCGATCTGTAGCACCTGACACTCCCCAAGACCATAGTTCCCTTTCTATCGGGGGATCACACATCATCTATTCCAGATCAGCAGCAGCAGTTGTTCCACCATTCAGATCTCTCAGATCCACCAGATCGGATATTCCAGATCAGCAGCAGCAGTTGTTCCACCATTCAGATCTCTCAGATCCACCAGATCGGAGTAGTTGTGAAGGGTTCCTGTACCTGGATATAATTTTCGCAGGTCTTTTGGCGGCATTGACATTTTGAGGATTTGGCGACGACAGTATTGATCAGGAAGGAGTAAAACTCCGTTAGGAGTTTTCCAAAAAAAAAAAAAAAGTCTGAGATCTTCCAGGGCGCTTATTGGTGACCTAGCCCATCAGTATCAGGACGACGAGCTGAGCAAGGTGGTACCATTCAATTTCTTAGTAAAAATTTTTAGGCGGTCCCAATTTTTCATCAGGTTGGTGTATGGTAGAAACTCGCGCTCAAGCGATGGCCAATGAAAGGATCGACAAAATTGAAAACCATGTGCACTCCCTCCAAACTGCGGTGAACAAGATCGAACTTGAGCTTCAAGGAATGAGTAACCATATACAACTTGAGCTTAAAGGAATAAGTAACCAGATACAGGAGGCACTCCCAAAGGGTAAGGAGCCATCCCATGAGGAGGCGTATAATGGCCATGAATACCATGAGGGTGAGTCTAGCCACTCTCCTCACGTTTGGCACTCCCATCCACCACCCAGTCAGCGACCTCCCAAGTTGGATATGCATAAATTTGACGGTTCTCACACGTCCGCATGGCTAGCACAAATGGAGCAGTATTTCCAATTGAATCATATCACAGATGAGGGGACTAAGCTTATGGTGGGCACCATGTACTTGGACAATGAACGATGGCAATGGAAGGAATGGCATCAGCGTTGCAATGGACATTTTCAGAATTGGGCCCAATTTGCCAAAACTCTTTCGCAGTCACTTTGAACAGGAAGACTCTTTTTTGGGGCATCTCACTAAGCTCCGACAGACGGGTACAGTGGAGGAATATATTACTGCTTTTGAAGCCTTAGCCTTCCGCACTAAGGGTCTCACAGATGAATTCTACATGGAATGCTTTATCAGCGGTCTTAAAGAAGCCATCAAAGCTCAGGTTCTACTCCACCACCCTCCCACATGGACATAGGCTTGCCAGGTAGCCCGTAAGGTGGAACATGCATTAACAGCCCAATCCAGCCGCCCCAACTTCCCCGCTAAAGGTCGTCCCTCACAGGCTCCCAATATGACTCAGACACTTAAGATTCAAAAGGTGTCACCGGCGGAAATGGCCGAAAGAAGGAAGCAAGGACTATGTTACTACTGTGATGAAAAATATTCCCTGGGTCATAAATGCAAAGAGCACAAGTTTTTTCAAATAGATGCCACTGACTACAGCTCCACCGAGGAAGATCCACCACTTGAGGAACCAGAGGCGATCGAAGAAGATAACCAAAAGGAGATTGTATCTGATGAACCAATTATTTCGCTAAATGCATTGGCAGGAATTTCTTCCCCTCAAACTCTCAAAATCAGGGGTTTTCTTAAACATCGCCCAGTAGTAGTCTTGATTGATAGTGGAAGTACCCATAATTTCATCCACCAAAAGATCGCTGAAGCAGCACATTGTTTCGTCCGGGCAGTTTCTAACTTCCAAGTCCAGATTGCAGATGGGGGCACAATGAAATGTGAAGGTCGCTGTGAAAATGTCAAAATTCAAATGGGGGATTATCAATTGAAAACCCACATGTTTGCAATACACATGGGGGGTTGCGACATTGTCCTAGGCGCGGAATGGCTCCGCACTCTTGGGCCAATCACAATGGATTTCCAGGAGTTATATATGAGTTTTAAGCAGAACAACTCCACACATACCCTCCGTGGACTACAGGCGGGAGCCCCCTCTATCATCAGCTCGCATAGGATGGAAAAATTGTTAAAAAAGGGCCATCATGGAGTGGTAGCTCAATTTAATGCCATCCAGGTAGTAGACACCATGTCTCCGCCAATTCATCCTGAGATGCAACAGATTTTAAATAAACATAGGACGGTCTTTGACAAGCCTCATGAGCTTCCACCCTCGCGAGGGGAACATGATCATAGCATCACATTGGTTCCAGGGGCCCAACCCCCAAATGTGCGGCCATACAGATATCCGTTCACCCAAAAGAATGAAATAGAAAAAATCATCAAGGAATTGTTGGAAGCAGGTGTCATTCGTCCCAGCATTAGTCCTTATTCATCTCCAGTGGTCATGGTCCTCAAGAAAGATGGGGAGTGGCGGATGTGTCCCGACTTCAGGGCCCTCAATAAGTTAACAGTCAAAGATAAATTTCCCATCCCAGTGGTTGACGATTTGCTGGACGAACTCAATGGGGCTCAATTCTTCACTAAGTTGGATCTTCGCTCAGGCTACCACCAAATTCGCATGAAGGAAGTCGACATTCCCAAGACAGCTTTCAGAACTCATGAAGGCCATTATGAGTTCTTGGTCATGCCATTTGGTCTCTGTAATGCCCCCTCTACTTTTCAGAGCCTTATGAATCACCTCCTCAAACCATATCTCAGAAAATTTGTCCTTGTCTTCTTCGATGACATCCTCATCTATAGTGGCACTTGGGCGGCACATCTTCAGCATGTAGATCTACTCTTGCAACTGCTCCGCACGCATAAATTATTTGTCAAGATGTATAAGTGTTCGTTTGGCATGGAAGAAGTTGAGTATTTGGGCCACATTGTGGGGCGTGAAGGTGTCAAGGTGGACCCCAAAAAGATCCAGGCAATGCAAGAATGGCCTCAACCTAAGACCTTGAAAAGCTTGAGAGGATTTTTGGGTCTCACAGGCTATTATCGTAAATTTGTTCGCAACTATGGCCGCATAGCGAAGCCCCTAACGCAACTCCTAAAGAAAAATTCCTTCTTCTGGAACGAAGAAGCACAACAGGCATTTACCGCTCTCAAAACCGCCATGTGTTCCACTCCTGTCTTAGCACTACCAGACTTCACCAAATCATTTGTCATTGAATGTGATGCTTCAGGAACAGGTATTGGAGCGGTCTTAATGCAGGAAGGGCGACCATTGGCCTTCACCAGCCAACAACTAAGTGGGAGGAATCTGGGCCAATCTACCTACGAGAAGGAAATGATGGCCATCTTACATGCAGTCGAGACCTGGCGACCTTACTTGTTGGGGCGACGTTTCCAAATCCGCACAGATCATCACAGTCTTAAATATTTTTTGGAGCAACGCCTATCTTCCCCACAACAAAATAAATGGTTAGCCAAAATGCTAGGATATGATTATGAGATCATTTACAAGAAAGGGAAAGACAACAGGGTAGAAGATGCATTGTCGCGCCAATTTGAGGAGGAAAGTACTCTGCTCGCAATTTCCCTCCCCATTCCAGACTGGATTGAAGAGGCTCGCAGGGAATGGTTTTCACATCCCGAGCTCTCCCAACTCATTTCTCAATTGCAGGTAGATCCTAATTCCAGCAAGGGCTACTCGTGGCAGAATGATATTCTTCGCTACAAGGACAGAGTCGTAATATCACCAACATCCACCCTCAAAAGTCGCATTTTGGCAGAATTGCACTCATCTCCCATTGCAGGACATTCGGGCTTTCAGAAGACAAATGCTCGCACCAGAAGATCATTTTTTTGGGTCGGCATGAAACAGGACATCCTTAATTTCGTAGCAGAATGTGACGTCTGTCAACGCCACAAAGGGGAAACCGTCAACACACCAGGCACATTACAACCATTGCCCATTCCAGCGTCAATTTGGACGGAGGTCTCCATGGATTTCATTACAGGTCTTCCAAAGTCTGGGAACAAGTCAGTCATCATGGTGGTTGTGGACCGACTGTCGAAGTATGCTCATTTCTGCGCCCTACCCCAACCATTCACACCCACTTTGGTTGCTCAAACTTTCATGGATCAGATCTTCAAATTGCATGGCATGCCCACTTCTATAGTGTCCGACCGCGACCCAATCTTCACCAGTAATTTTTGGCAGGAGCTCTTCAGAATACAAGGCACTCAACTCAAACTCAGTACTTCATATCATCCGCAAACAGATGGTCAAACCGAAGCCGTTAACAAATGTCTAGAAACCTACCTTAGGTGTTTCACTTCAGAAAAACAACACCTTTGGGTACAGTGGTTACCTCTGGCGGAATGGTGGTATAACACCAACTATCATGCCACCACCAAAATGGCTCCCTATGAAGCAGTCTATGGACAACTTCCGCCTTCCCCTACTTCTTATCTCACGGGGTGCTCCAAAGTACAAGCCGTGGATCAACTCCTACAACACCGCGCAACCATGCTTTCCCATCTGCGCGAGAATCTTCATCAAGCTCAGAACCGTATGAAGCAACAGGCTGACCAACATCGCTCAGAGCGCCAATTTCAAGAAGGGGATCAGGTCTTTTTGAGGCTGCAACCATATAAGAAAACATCACTCAAAGACAAGGGTTGTCAAAAGCTCTCTCCAAAATTCTACGGACCATACCAAGTACTTCACCGCATTGGAGAAGTGGCTTACAAGTTGGCTTTGCCACCTACAGCAAAAATCCACCCAGTTTTCCATGTATCGTGCCTCAAGAAAGTGATTGGGAACAATTGCCGAGTTCAAACCAGTCTACCTGAATTGGATGAAGAAGGGTCAATCTGGCTTCAACCTGAACAGGTTCTAGACACACGAGACAAGCACCTGCGCGGCCGCATGCTTAAGGAGGTCCTCGTCAAATGGAAAGACACCTCTCCGGAAGATGCAACTTGGGAACCAACCACTATTCTTCAGCAGTTTCCGCAGCTTCAGCCTTGAGGACAAGGCTAGTCTTAAGGGGGAGGGCATGTTAGGGTCCCACACTAACCCCCTTATTTATGTCATGGGATCACGTCATAGTCAAGAGTCAATAAAGCCCATATTAATATTTGTAAGTGGTTAACCCGCAATTAATGACGGGACCACAGTTAGTTGCAAATGGGCGGTAGTATTAGATAGATGGTAAATGGGCGGTAGTATTAGATAGATGGTATTAATAAAACCCACGATATTGGCCCGTGGTATTGCATGTATGAGTCATATATAAAGGACAGAGACTCCCTGTGAGGAGCATCGTGTCTTGTTTTGTAATCGAGCTCTGCTCTATTGGAGGTAGCCCCCTCAAAGAGGCCTGTGAACATTTCTCTCTGAATAATAAAATCATTACTATTCTGTGTTCTGGGTATATTTTCTTCGCATATTCTGTGTTCTCGGTATCTTTTCTTTGCAAATTCTATGTTTGGGTATTTCTTTGCAGGTTAAGAGCATAACATGGAGGCACAAACTGTGAAGGATTTCATAAGCGTGACCATTGGGAAGTTTCTCTTTGAATATGTACTGATGCGATTTGGGTGTCCAAAGATTTTGATGAGTGATCGCAGTACGCACTTTTTGAACTAAATGATCAGTGCGCTGATGGAGGAATTTCAGGTATATCACTAGGAAAGCACGCCTTATCACCCACAGGCTAATGGGATGGTAGAAGCATTCAATAAGGTACTAGAGAACACGTTGACTAAGGTTTTCAACGCTCAATGAAGTGATTGGGACCTGTGCATACCCACAGTACTATGGGCCTATCGAACGACATGCAAAAAGTTGACTAGACAGACACCCTTTAGGTTTGTATATGGTGTTGAAGCAGTAATGCCCATGGAATACATTGTGCCTAGTCTGCGCATAATGGCACTCATGGGTATGACGGATCGCAGAGCCTTGGAAGAGAGGTTTGCACAGCTTACTGAGCTTGAGGAAGAAAGGTTTCTGGTGAGATTTCACCAACAGGTCCAAAAGCAGTGTGAAAAAGTATGGCATGATCGGCACATTAAATTGCGCACCTTTAAGGTAAATGATCTGGTTTTGTTGTATGAAAACAAGTTTGATAAATTTCTATGGAAATTCAGGATGCACTGGCTAGGACCCTATGTCATTAAGGATATTACCGATGGTGGAGCAGTTTAGTTGGTTAAATTGAACGAAGATCCATTCCTAGGAAAGGTGAATGGTAGTGGATTGAAGCCATACACCAGTGATCCGGCCAGGTGACTATATGAAGGTAGCATAGTCTTAGTGCTCCAGGCAGCTGAAAGGAGGCGGGGGACTATAAACTACACTGCCCGAGTTGGGGAATTGCGTGATTGGAGGATTGTGCGGAATGAGGAGATGTCATATGGTTCGCGACAGTGCAGAGAGAGTTGCGCTACTTGGGGAGAAATCGCGTAGGTTAGCCATAAAGTGATCGTTAAGGTCACTGTTCATGATTTGAAGATGGGAATGCAGCCAAATGGAGCGGGTGAATGGAATTTAATACAAACTTTATGGGTAAGATCCTTGGAAATCTGTCACCAATCTGGTATTAATGAACTGAATGTGGGGGGAACTGTCGAATTCAAATTCAAAATGGCCTAGAAATTACATGTCGAGGCCCAATGAAAAACACTTGGCATTTTGAGCATTGAGTTGGTGAGCTCTCAGACGTGCATGATCTGCGCATTCTTCATAAAATTTCTTGACTACCTAATGTGTGATCGATTTCCAGAGTCTGATCGCAATTTCATCCATGATTTTATCCCAAGATTCAAAGTGATGGACGTTGAAGCAGTGATAGCTGAGAGGGCTGTGCCGGAGGTTGTTATGGAGGTAGAGGGAGCTACTCGAGATGTTGTAGAGGTACTAGCTGAAGTCCCCAAGTCACCACATATGCCTACATCGAAGCCTACCCTGACTAAGGAGAATGCGAAGGATAAGAAGGGAGAGTAGGCTGCGATACCCGTGTGTGCATCACCAAGAATAAACCCACAGAAGGACAAGCCCACTGCACAGGAAAAGGGAAAAACTATTAACTTGGAGTCAGAGGAAGAGATTGAGGACATCCCAATGGATGATGAGGATTTGGGGGTGGAAGTGGAGGACATTGAAGTCAAGGTTTCTGACCCTATCACTAAGTTGCCTGATTATGTCCCTCTAGGCAAAGGCAAGACCAAGGTGCCAAAGGACATTGATGAAAGCAAGGTCACCCTGCACATACCTCTGTTTCCAGATGAGATTGTCTTTGAACCATGCTTGGGGCGGGTTCCGCTGTTGAAATTGGAAGATTGGGACTTAACTGACACTGAGAAGTTCCCTCACTTGGCGATAGAACAACTAATGCACCGCGTTGTTCAAACAACCACCGGGATGACTGCATTGGAATTGCGGAAGTCGCTTAGGGGTGTAGACAAGGCAGGTCTGCTCAACCTGTTATGGGTGCCACACTACAATCACAAACCCATTACAATGTTGATCATCAGGCAGATGCTATGCTTGGTGCACGATGGGTGTCTATGGCTAGAGGAGCCAATACCTATCACAGACAGGTTGATCCATAGGATCACACGACTGCCCTATATAGGGGAAAATCTAGCCATGATGTTTGGTGGAAAAGGTGACGAGCAGGCCCTCACGAAGGCCATGAAGGAAAAATTCAAGCTCGTGAAGAAGCCGCGAGGCTATGCCATCTCGAGTATCTATGACCCTGCGGTCAAGGTGGCTACGTAGATTTTGGCAGGAAAAGTTATGAGGAAGTGTCGTGCAGATGAAGTGCTGGCACTTGTCGTTGCCCGAGTGGCTCAATGCACCGAAGGAGTCCAGTTTAATTGGGCGCGCTATCTCTACGGTGAGTTCCTTGCAAACTGCTGCGAGGCACAGGAGCTCAGCAAGACCTTCCACTATGCATGGCTCTTGCTGTCCATTGTGCTGGTAGCCTGGGAGCTGCCTAAAGACAGTCAATTCCCCTCGGTCGCACCAGACCTACTAGAAGCAGCGAAGTATGCTTCACTATGGGCGACCAAGGATGATTAGCGCATCAAGGATAGCAATATCTTCTAGATCTTGATGGAAATGAATATATCCATGTCTATCAATTGCAAGCCACAATTGTCGCCTACCGTGTTTTCCAAACTACAGGAGTACGTGGAATTCAAGGCAAAATTTTAGTGTGTATTGATCAGGGCATGGAAGGAACCTGAGTAGCAGTGGAATGACTTGCCTTACTTGGCAACTGATGACACGATCGATGCAGTTCTTGATTGCTGACTAGCAGAGTGTCGCACTACCTCAGACTTGGCGGTGGGGTTGAGAAAGTTCGCCGCGTAGTGAAAAAAGGAGGAGTCCAAGCTCAAGATGGCTCAACTGGTCGAGAAGAGGAAGAAGGAGGCCACTGACAAGGCCCAGGCAGAGCATGATGCCATACAGCAGGCAGAGCAGAGTAAGGCTCTAACAAAGGTGCGAGGTCACTTTCGCCCAAAACAAAGGAAGAAATGAACGAGCAAACAAAGCAGCATGGAGCGGACCTACAGACGACGTCGTACCACATAAAACGTCCAAGATAAGAAGAAAAGTGGGGCCGCAGAAGAAATCCAAGGCCAGTAAAATGTCATTGGACCCAATCACCCTAACAAAGGGTGATTTGAATGACATTGGAGATACGGTGCGGGATGTCATCATGGAGGTATTACAGTAGTTTGAGCAGCAGCAACAACAACTATTGGGGGCCATCCAGACGGGTCTACATGAGCTGCAGATCCGTGCATCACAGGCTGGCACGCTGTCCACCAGCCTCACTATCGATACTTCAGAAGCCACCGGGATGCTATGTGAGAAGGAATCTTTGTTAGGGTGATTTGAATGACATTGGAGATATGGTGCAGGATGTCATCGCGGAGGTATTGCAGTAGTTTGAGCAGTAGCAACAACAACTATTAGGGGCCATCCAGACGGGTCTGCATGAGCTGCAGATCCGTGCATCACAGGCTAGCACGTTGTCCACCAGCCTCACTATCGGTACTTCAGAAGCCACCGAGATGCTGCATGAGAAGGAATCTCGAGTGATAGTGTTTTCGGATGGAGCACTAACCACAAAAAATGAAGCTGACAGGCCCACTCTTATCACCCTCAAGGGAGTAAGGCTGAACTTGGCAGCGCTTCCTAGCGAGGCGCTCCACTTACTACAAGATGGAGTGATCCCGGAGCTCAGGGGTTGCGAACAACGCGCTTTGAAGGTGATCGGTGAGCAGCAGATCAATAATGTGTAGTTGGCCCTACAATGCGACTCTGTCATTGCCACCGTGACTAATGTAACCGACTGAAACAAGTGCATAGTTCAGGTCGTGGAGGAAGCGTGTTGAATGGTCCCAGAGTTGGCCATTCCTGAGGGAGAACAAGTAGAGGTGCGCGTTTGCAAGCTTGCTATAGGGGTGCGTGATGCTTGCATAGAGTTGGCTAAGGTTCAGCTGAAGTTGCAACTACAGATTGCGGATTTGCAGTTGAAGGCTCAGCCTTCAAATCCACTGGAAGTAAAGGAGTAGCACGCAACTGCTGTCACAGAGGCAATGGTGGCAGTAGAAAGTGTAGTAGCAAATTGCACATGACTATTTGAGCAGTCGTTTGAGGTCCTGACCAGTCTGCAGGAGGATCCTAATGTACAACGGCTGGAGATAGAGGTGCAAGAACTGTAGTAGCACTATGACGATGTAAAAGGAACAACACACACTGTCGCTCTCACATAGAGATTGATGAAGCTGCAGGAGGCCAAAAAATTGAAGGAACAGGTAGATGCAGTGAAACATAAAGAGGCAGTGCTGAAGGCGTGATTGAAGCCTTGGTTGGACGAAGCTTATCGGTCATGGCCTCCATTAAAGGCAAGCTTGCTATTCTGCAAGCGACTTAGCAGAAGCTTCAGGTTGACAGTTCAGGACCAGCAACGGAGTAGTTGCTTGAAGAAGTGAGGCAGGCGGCTGCACAGTGCACCGCCGAGGTTGCCATCATACAGGTCGAGCAGTGTCAAGGAGTGTGAAGGTGTCAAGAGTCATAAAGGGTTGTCCACCCTTATTTTTTAAAGTGTCATGTCAGCTGTAAAGATCTACCCATGGTCCGTGGACCATGGGATTGTATAAAAAAGAGCTAAGCAAGTAAGCTCTAGGTAGTGGAAGAAGAATTAAGCATTGGAGTTTTGTTAGAGAAGTCTAAGTGTTTTGGGTCTTAGCGTAGGTAGAGGTTCTGCAGCTAAGTGCATAGAGGCCTAGGGTGGAAGTCCGTAGTTGAGTGTGTGGACCCCTGCAGCTGTGTGCGTAGGGCGGATAGAGTCTGTAATAAACTGGAAGATATCAATAAAGAGAAGTATTTTGCAATTACTGTGTATTTAGTCTTTGTTAATGCATTTGAGTATATTGTGTTTTGGATTTATTTTACAATGTTTATTTGATGTGCGAATGTATGTGATTATATTTGTTAATTGAACGCAAGTAAATATATCGGTTTATGTGACTCTAACTGTGATTTATTAGTAAGATAAGTAAAACACTTGAGGTAACTTGGGAACCTAGACAATACATTGTCATAGCTGCGCAAAAGTACCTGAACCACGGGTTAGGGTTGCGCGAAGGTCAATTGTACACCTTCGCGGAGGTACTGAAGGGTGGAATAAAGGGTAGATTGATAGAGCCCTAAGGCTTAGTGACCTATGCGAAAGCAGGGGTAGGGGGTATAAACCAACATCACAACCATCTTAGGGTACAAAAACTTGGTTCCAGCATCCCCCCATACTGCTTTGAGTGAGACTTTGGTCTGTGCTCCACAGACTAATACCGAAAGGGCCAGGAGTGTAGGGATTTGTTTGGCTGACTAACGTTGAACCTGGGTCAGAGCCCACAAAGCCAACAGTTCATTCTCCATGTAGCATTAGAAGATCTAGATGATGTGTCATGAGACAATGGGGAACATTTGGTAGAAGCACTGGTAATGGAAACGCCATATCAAATTTTGATGCTCCATAATGAGATAGTGACTTTACCTCTCAATGAGTTTACCCATTGCATTCAGATTCAATACCCATTGTAAGCTGATCCTTACATTAGTCTAACCACCATCATTATTGGTCCCTAGCTAAGCAGTGGAAGTGTAAGCTCTTGGTATAATATCATTGAAATAATGTAGTAGAACATAGATGATAAGTAACAAGAAGCACTTTATCATCAGGTAAGAGATAATTTTAACTTTATAAACTCAAACAATTCTAATATTATACTTTATCATCATGTAAGAGATAATTTTAACTTTATAAACTCAAACAATTCTAATATTATATTTAATAATGATTTTGAATTACAATCAACATATGAAAGAATTAAAGAGTACGTGGATAGTGAATAAGGAAGCTAAAGAGTCATATTTTGTAAGTCCTTCTTGACTCCTCCGTAGTTGTACATGTTTTGAACATTTTGTGAGGGTATTCTTTTTGGAATTGTAATTTTTATTCATGTATTTTAATAAACAGGCCATGATTAGCTAGCTTTTGATACTCTTACACATATAGGCTTGGTTGAGAACTATTCCTACCTCTCCTCACTCACTTGGTACTTGTGGGTTTGAACATTGTATCTTGTAGACTAATATTTTGTTGCTTGGTTTATTTCTCAATCATCATTTTCTCATTATCATTTGATCTAAAATGTGGAACTATTCTTGTCTACTTGGTTTATTGCTTAATTATTGTTTCCCTGTTAGCATTTGATCTGAAGAAGAAAATATTTATTTATTTTGTAGATCATTCTTAGTTATCTATTGGCTTTGGTGTTCAATTGCATTTGGCAATAAATTATTCTTGCTTATTGTTGTGAGAGTAACTAATTTTATTTTGGATTGTTAGTTATATGAAGGAGGACTATTCCAAATAGTGAAACCAAGGAAAATTTTAGGGGCTAAAATTGCGTATTGAGCTAATTTTCCAAATGTTTTTTTCCAAAAGAAGGCTTCCCAATTTCCATTTGTGCTAAAAAAATCCATCCAAATTCTATAGGATAAATTTTTTCGATGAGTTTCAAAATTTTCTAGAAACTATATAAAATCCTTAGGATTTTGAATATTTATACAAACATATCACCAAACATTTTATACTTCACATTTTAAGAATTAGTAAGATTCACAAGGTTCTATACTTTAATATCGTCAGGAGAATTTATTGGTTCAAATTAGCTTATGCTTGTGTTTTTTACTAATGATATAATTTCCCCTTACTATTTGTTATAATACTAATTTTATTTACTGTGAAGTTAAAGTGAGACACTTTCTTGGACCAACAAAATGTAAAAGATCCATGGGAATTGAAAAAATCCCTGAGGAAGACATCACAACCATTATGGACATTCTTTTATACCAATATAAATGAAACATAGAACAATCTCATTCATTGATCTAGACTTAGGATGAAACCAATTACTATCTACTACTTTGTTTTCATTTTTTCTAATTTGGTCAATGTTTGCTTAAAATAGAGATGTTCACTTATCAAAAGCTATACAAAATTCAATATTATAAGTATTAGGACACTTCCCTCATTTCAGTAATGACCAACATGGGTAAACCCATGGTTATGTAAACCAAATAAGTCCATTATGATGCATGATCCAATATGAATATTTAGTAAGACAAATCAAGAGACAAAAAAAAAAAAAAAAATGTTTCCAAAATATTTTACATAAAATTTAAAAAATATAATCATTAAACTAACTCTCAAAAATTTATAATAATAATACAAATTATTATTATTATTATTAATAAAAAAATATTATTATAATTTAATATGGTGTATTAATCCCTAATATTACTATTTAAATTTCCCGATTGGGTGCTTCATGAGGTGAATGGGCTAGGGACAAGCCTGCCACCCCATCGTAACGAATGCATCAAATATTGGGGTGGCGTGGCTGACCCCATGCAATTTCACACATGCCAAGATTGATGAAGCCAAGACATTCCTCTTAGGAGGAAGAGGTGCGTTCTCAAAGAAGCACTGCTCTGCAAACTCTGTGAAATTGAAAAAAGCCACGCCCTTCGCGATATGGGAGTTGGGTGGAGGAAACCTGGTATGACTAGATTCTTAAAATCTACATATTACAATTACCTGTAAGTGTTATGACGTATCTCTGGGAAAGTTTTGGGTGGGTAAAGGATTTTCTTCAGCTCTATCTACATCAGTCGGTTGTAAGCAACAATGACCATCAAAATAATTTTGGGTTCTTGCAGGGTGATTGTTCAAGTTGGTGGTTTCTGCGGAGTTGGTTTTAGACCCCTGGGTACATTTGGCTTCTTCTTGTCAACATTCTACTCAATTCTCTCCCCGCGTGGGTTCTCGTCGTCAGGAACTGCTTGCTGGTCTAGAGTAATTCGTGACCTTTTTCACCTTAATGTCTTCTCACTATTGTGCTATCTGTTTAATTTTGTGTGTGGGCTGGAGAGAATTACTCCATGGTCTTGGTTGTATATTTTCTATCCCTATTTTATTTGTGGCCGAGTGCTTCCATATTCTAGTGAGCCCTCCTCTCTATAAAATTATAGTTCTTTGGTTAAGCGTTACTCATCGGTAGGTCAATTTTCTTTAGCCTCATATTCACACTAAATTGTCGATTTTTTTGGCTTACTTCTCTATATTTGGGTGTCTCTTTAAGTCCTAGTTTGGATAGCTTGTATTGTCTATATCTACTAGTCATGCAAAGACAAAAAATGAGAAGCATACGGGGTGCGGATGGTCGCAATGGAGCCCAACAATAGGTTGAAGAGGTGGAAGACAACTGCAAATCTACTATTCCCCCAAAAAATAGGAATGAAACCCGAGATTTAGAATCCAATGTTGCCATAAAGAGGAAAATTTTCTTAGATTCATAAATCTTAGAGGATATTTCTACTTGGGTTCTTGACCTTGGCCACACTAGGGGAAAAAGCAAACAATATTTTCAGGCTCTATTTTTGTATTGGCGAATGAAGACCCTATTTGGTAGGGTTCTACAAGATAAGCAAGTTGAAAGGTATAATATTTTTGCTAGCCCGACAGATGTCAAAAGAAAATAGTGGAACTAGAAGGTTTGTTTGGAAAAAATGGATGCACCTCTCTTGTGATCTCCTTTGAATATTGATGTGCGTCATGATAGTTATCAATATTTTGTTTTAGAGTACTATAGGTGATGCTTTAGCTATGTCAAGATTGTTGAAACTGCTTAAATTTTGGACACTATCTCTATTGATAGGTAGTGAAAAATAAGTAGCTTCCTACTGGGAAGATTGAGACCACGTACAAAGTGATTTGCTGATAAAGATGGATGGACTAATATATTTGTTTTCTTTATTTTTTGAGGAAATACAATTTTTCTTTTGTAAGCTTGGTGGTACCTTTCCATTAATTTTCATAAATAAAGTAGGTTACATCCATATGTATGAGAGTTAGGTGGCCCCAACCTGCCCAGAGGGAAACCAGATCTATTGGCCCACCTAACCACAAAATATGCTATCCACAAACAAAAAATGATAAGTCTAACCAACCACGCTATGTGTTAGGGTCAGTATTTGCATACTTCCATCATTGATCAAAACTCCTCTTTTATATCATATTAGTGTCCCATGTTGAAATTTTTATCATTCCACCTAGGTCATCATGTAAAAATTTACTCACTGATGGTAGCCCTATTAAAAAAACCTCACTCACCTACACTCCATCTACCTCCCTTTACCTTTTCCCATGCACTCCTGGTTATGTTACCCTCCATTCCCCAACTTCCATGTCACCTCCCGCATCCATGTCATTCATCTGTCTCATGATCAGTTGAAACTATGCTTTTTCCTATATGCCATATTGATTTCAAACATGGTTTCCAAACCAATGAGGACGAATTTTCAAAAATTGAAAGAGGTTTTTTCTTCCAACATCCTCATGTACAAAAACCTCTCTCAGTTTTCTAACAACTATTATGGTTTGGGATATACAGATGAAGCTTTGTAGACATATTTTCCCAAATTTTCCTGTTTAGCCATACTTTTGCAGAACATATTGTGGCCAATCAGAGATGAATCTTGAGAAACTGGAGGATGTTTGTGTTCCTAAGATGCCAAAGTACAATAACCTACTTCAAAGTTTACACAACTATTATAAAATGAGAGATACATGTACATCTTTACAACCTATTTTTTGGACTGTGTAAAGTCCTGTTTCAGTCATCTTTTTGCAGAGACTATTGGGAACATCGAGAGTTGAATTTTGGGACACTGAGAGAGTATTTCGGGAGGAAAATGTTCAAACATATTTAGCCACCTCATCAACTAAGAGTTGCAATCAAATTAGAATTTCTATTCCTTGTCAACAAAAATCCATAATGATAGTGCCAAGCAGATACATTAGTTTTTAATGTCCTACATTTCATTTCTATTTGTGCAAAACCGTTTAGGATATTTGTAAAAATATCTTGATATTTTTATCAAGATATTTTAGTTTAGAATTTGTATAAATATTTCATCATTTGAAATAAGAAAGTGTGGGAACCAGTTGGATGTTTGGCTATTGATTAGAGACACTAGTGTAATCAATATTTGGCAGAATTTAATGAATGAGTTGCAACTATTTTGATGGAATACACACGGTATGGAATTTTGGCTTAGTTTCTTCTTATGTTGCATATGTTTGAATGTTTTATACTCCCATATTTCACTTCAATTCTATCATATGATGATTTTCAAGTTGATGAACATAATACATTTTATATGCTCTGTTTTGGGGAAATCTTCATAGTTTGTCCAGTTTCTTTAGTTTAGAAAGAATACATACTTGTCTTGCTCTTTCTAGTACCTCACCGGTCTTATCCATCTCACTTCAGAACCTTAAAGGTTTGAGTGCCTACCTACCTTGCTCCATTAGATGCCTGCAATCATACCCTCATTTTCCTTGACCTAGTCTCTTTGACCTAATCCTCTTCCAACAACCCAACCAAATCAAATCAAACACCCTCTGCACTTTACATCTAGCCTAAAAATCTAATCTATCCAGAACTCTTGGCTATGATCCTTTGGAGAGAGCCCTTTCTGGCTTGGTAGGGCTAGCTACCAAGCTAAAAGTTTGGTCTATGGTTACCTCAGCTGGACCCTTCCTCAGCCTTGGAGATCCGGAGGAGTGATAACATACTGGCGCCGTTACCGGGGACGAAAGCTCTATCTTCCCCGGGAAAGAACGACAACGATTTAGATCCGGTTGTTGATGGTGGACAACAGTTAGACACAAGAAGGTTGAATCATCTACCTGGCGACTCCATTGTTCAAGATCCCGAGCTTCAAAGTTCAGAGCGACTTCATTGCCAAAGAATCTAGATTTCAGAGCATTGATGGTAATCACCAATGAGAGGGTATGTGGCAAATCCTTTATCTGGGGAAATATTACTAACTTTAAGGAATGATTTAGCAGAATTTCAGATTGATCATAATTTCTCAACATTAGTATTTCATTGTTTGAAATCTAATCGACTCACACTTGAAGGGAAAAATTATTTTCTTGGTTTAGTTGCTGAAAGATTAGAAAATGAGATTGAACTATTGGATGTTCATATTGAATCATATGATTTCCAAGATCCTAAACAGTTCTTGGAAAATCTCCCTCCTCCCAAAGAAGAAAAGGTAAGGGTGCCCTTGGATGGTTGGATTGACAAATGTTTTGATTTACAGCAGGGATGTGACAATCTCCAGCAGAGAGCATATGTTAATGAGTTGGGGAAGCATATAGAATCTGGTTTTTATGATTATATAGAAGCATATATGGAATATTTTCTTAGTTTGAATGACAAACCAGATTTCCTTTTATAGAGCCAGAGGTATTATGTGTATATATTGCTGGTAGAATTTCCAATTATGTTTTGGTTCAAGCACCGTCAAACAACCTCATCATTACAACAACTGCTGGATTGGTTGATTTGGCACTTTAGTATCACTTGATTCAGGGATTTTGCAGTAGATTAGTGTAGGATAAGTGTGCAATAAGCTTGCTGGACAAGCATCCTTCAACATCTAGTTTACAGTTTGTACTGTGTGTTTTTCAGTGTTTAGTTTGGTTGTAATTTTTTGATCGTATTGGCCGACATGGTTAGGCACTTGGTCTACGGTGTTATTGACACCTCCAAGGAGCTGCCATCCCAAATAAGTCCGATGTTAGAGTCAGTATTTGCATACTACCATCAGTGATCAAAACTCCTCTTTTATATCATATTAGTGTCCCATGTTGAAATTTTTATCATTCCACTTAGGTCATCATGTAAAAATTTACTCACTGATGGTATCCATAGTCAGAAAACCTCACTCACCTACACTCCATCTACCTCCCTTGACCTTTTCCCATGCACTCCTGGTTATGTTACCCTCCATTCCCCAACTTCAATGTCGCCTTTCGCATCCACGACATTCACCTGTCTCATGATCCGTTGAAACTATGCTTTTTCCTATACGCCATATTGATTTCAAACATGGTTTCCAAACCAATGAGGATGATTTTTCAGAAATTGAAAGATGTTTTTTTTGAAAACATTCTCATGTACAAAAACCTCTCTCAGTTTTCTAACATCTATTATGGTTTGGGATATACAGATGAAGCTTTGCAAACATATTTTCCAAAATTTTCTTGTTTAGCCATATTGTTTCAGAACATATTGTGGTCAATCAGAGATGAATCTTGAGAAATTGGAGGAGGTTTGTGTTCCTAAGATGCCAAAGCCCAATAACCTACTTCAAAGTTTACACAAATATTATAAAATGAGAGATACATGTACATATTTACAGCTTATTTTCGAACTGTGTAAAGTCTTATTTCAGTCATCTTTTTGTAGAGACTATTGGGAACGTCAGGAGCTAAATTTTGGGACACTGAGAGAGTATTTCGGGAGGAAAATGTTCAAACACAGTTAGACATCTCATCAACTAAGAGTTGCAATCAAATTAAAATTTCTATTCCTTGTCAACAAAAATCCATAATAATAGTGCCAAGTAGATACATTGGTTTTTAATGTCCTACATTTCATTTCTATTTGTGCAAAACCATTTAGGATATTTGTAAAAAGATCTTGATATTTTTATCAAGATATTTAGTTTAGAATTTGTATAAATACTTCATCATTTGAACTAATAAAGTGTTGGAATCAGTTGGATGTTTGGCTATTGATCAGAGACACTAGTGTAATCAATATTTGGCAGAATTTAATGAATGATTTGCAGCTATTTTGATGGAATACATGGGGTATGGAATTTTGACTTAGTTTCTTCTTATGTTGCATATGTTTGAATGTTTTTTACTCCCATATTTCACTTCACTTCTATGATATGTTGATTTTCAAGTTGATGAGTAGAATACATTTTATATGCTCTATTTTGGGGAAATCTTCATAGTTTGTCTAGTTTCTTCAGTTTAGAAAGAATACATGCTTGTCTTGCTCTTTCTAGCATATAATCAATCTTATCCATCTCACTTCAGAACCTTAAAGGTTTGAGTGCCTACCTACCTTGCTCCATCAGATGTATGCAATCATACCCTCATTTTCCTTGACCTAGTCTCTTTGACCTAATCCTCTTCCAACAACCCAACCAAATCAAGTAAAACACCCTCTGCACTTTGCCTCTAGCCTAAAAATACAATCTATCCAGCCCTCTTGGCTGTGATCCTTTGGAGAGAGCCCTCTCCGACTTGGTAGGGCTAGCTACCAAGCTAAAAGATTGGTCTTTGGTTACCTCAGCTAGACTCTTCCTCAACCTTGGAGATCCGGAGGAGTGATAACACTATGTAAACATGAGAGTCTTTGTACTTCCTATTTTCTAAATAACCATAAACATAACTACTAATATGCCTAAAACTTTGGGAATGTATCATGCAAAAATAAAAGCAAGGATGCAGTGTCGCTACCCATCATCAACTGAATCCACCAAAGTAGGATCCTTCACAGTGGAACCCGATAGCTCCATGTGGGGTATGCAAGGGATATGCTACTAAATTCATCTCATCCAACCACTCTGCTCCTATAATTGAAACTGATTTTTTTGAAATTATTTAGTGTAATTCGAGTGATCCTGAGGGGCTACATGCATGTCATGGGGAAACTACTTTAGAGATTTCGCCACAATTCTCTTCATCTTCCAGAACAGATGGAATGTCTGCTTTTATTGAGATGATATGCCACGAGTGAGGCATGGGTCCAAGATCACAGTTTTCTACTCATCCATATCCAATTCAAAATCCTCCTTGGTCTGTCGTATCTTAGCCTCCCAATCTACAATCAGTTGCTTGACCACGTTGGAGTTGTTAGCATGGTATGCTTGAGCTGCTTCCCTAATTATACAAGAGGCAGTATTGAGTCGACAACCCGCCCCAACAGCCCCACTAGAATAGTTGGGTTGGCTATTCGGTGACGAAGAGGTATTCCTCTGCTTTCCCTAGCCTTGACCCCCAGGACCATTCTTTCTTGTACCAACTTCTTGGGCCATGCTTTCCTTGCTGCCTCACAAAGGATTCTCTTCTTCCAACTTTGGGTATTGACCGGAACAGGGTCATAGCTTGGGAGCCTGCCTCTTCCAAGGGTCATGCCAACACTGCAGACCTGTTAAATCAAATTCAAACGAAACCGACCAAGTAAGGAAGTGCTCCAAAGTTTACTATTGACCTACTACCAACACATGATAAAGGTGCCACTGGTTTCACTCATCTTCCTTTGCCCATTGCAGGGCCTGAATGGACTGGCCATATCATCCATATTCGGGACCAATGAATTATCCTGGCACATCCCATAGTTTATCAAATTCACTAGTCGAACACTGTACACATAATTAAAAAGAAAATCGAGCCAACAACTACATTGAGTCTGCAACCCACCAAACCCCTTCTGAAAAGATTCCATACAAAGAACCCAAACCACATAAATCAAACCCCCTTGCACAAAATCCAGCCTATGGTGACAATCATTGAGTCATAACCAGCTCCGAAACCAAAATTGACCCCTAGCCAAACAAGAATGCCCAACCCAATAAACTTTGTTGCACAGGACCATACTAACCCTAAAACGGTCCACCAGGGCTCTTCTACCTTCGCCCCTATGCTAACAAAGGACATAACTGGTGTTACATACACCCAAGGCTTGACTTTGAGCTTGCCCAAAGCCTACATACCCTGGAACCAAATGAAATTCTTCACAGACCCAAACCCCTTCTGGCTCATTCTTACTCGAGCATGGGGGGCCTCCACATTTAAAACCCTTTACCAACCAGACCATGCAAGCACCCATGTGGGACAACCAAATTCCATACTCGAAAAACACCAGGACATACAGAATTATGGAACCAACCACAACCAGAAGCCCAACGAGGCCATGCCTATGACAATTCCAATTCTCATCCCCCTAAAACACAAACCCATGCATCTCATAAGTCGAAGGTCAAATAGACTGCTCCATACAAACATAAGGTGCTAAGTTAAGACCAGAAACATACCAGTGAGCATTGCCAAAACCTAGAGAAGACGACGACCACCAGCTTCGCAGAACCACCTGCTCAAACCAAATCGATAGGAACATAAGTTCGCAGATTAACTTACCCAATAAGTCAGAGAGAATTCCCACTGTTCTAATTGTCCTTATACCTTTGTCACCCTGAAGGTGGGGCGTTACACTCCGTATGCGCACAACCACCTCTCCAAGTGTTGCATGCATGCATGCATGCAGAGGGTGGTCAGAACAATCTACTAGATTAAAACTAAACATTGGGCAAGGACAAGCCCAATGAGATTGGCTCACACCCCGATTGAGGAAAAGGAAATACAACTTTAACTTAAAAACATATTAATATTTTTAAAATTAATTTTACTTTTAACCCTACATAATATATAACACACCACCTTATTTAAATATATGTTTTGTAAAAAGAGTAAAAATGCAAAAATAATATATATATATATATATATATATATATATATATATATATATAACACTACCTTATTTATATATATGTTTTATAAAAAGAAAACAGAGTAAAAATGCAATAAATAAATATATAATAAAAAGCAAAGTGAAATATATGTTTTATAAAAAGCAAAAGAGAAAGAATGCAATATATATATATATATATATATATATAAAATAAAAGACAAAGTGAAAATAATGCAATATGAGTTCAATGTTGAAAGAAAATGTTTCTATTTAGAGTATGCATTAAAATAACCTTGGAATGCCCCACCATATATATATACATGCCTTTAGTAAAATGCAAAGTGGAAAGAGTGCGATATCACTTCAACGTTGAAAGGAAATGTTTGGATTTATGACATGCATTAAAGTAATCTTGAAGTGTCCCTTCCCATGAAGGCGAATGTATAGCCTAGAATTATGTAAAGGGGAAGAGTGCAAGATCACTTCGATGTTTGTAAAGGAAATGTTTGCATTTATGGCATATAATAAAATAACCTTGAAATGTCCTTTGCCGTTCCCTTCCCCGTGAACAAGGAAATGTTTGCATTTATGGCATATAATAAAATAACCTTGAAATGTCCTTTGCCGTTCCCTTCCCCGTGAAGGCTAACTTATAGCCAAGAAAGTAAAGTCGGAAGAGTACAAGATCAAAGATCAATTCAATGTTTATGAGGACATGTTTGGATTTATGTCCTTTGTCATGAAGACTAACCACATCCAAAGAATTAAGTAGATGCGAACAAGTCATAATGCCACCGTGTAGGGGTCACAATGAAGTAAGGTGAATGAAATAATCGGGATAGTAGACATTTTAGGTGGCGACCCAAAATTCATTTGTTGAATCCTATGCTCTCATTGACATCCTTATTAGCTTTATCTCTAAATCACGAGCCCTTAGAGCAAAGATGCCCGAACTTTGGATGACATGACCTTTTGCCTTTCCCTCAACATGCGGGAACTCGAGGACTCACTCAAGTATCTTACCCTCAGAGATCTATTTACTTTTGTTGATCCATACATGATCTTATTACAGGATTCCATAACTAATGCTGAGAGAGTATTATAGTACTTTAGGAAAATGTTCCTCGATTGGCATATGATGGCAGTGGATTCTATTGGCCTCTTGGGGAGTCTGGTGGCTCTGTGGAATCCGAGATGGGTTATACTTAAGGCATATAGATGTTTCGCTTGTATTGTACTCACTAGTAGACTTTGAGGACTAGTGGGTCGAGTCCGTATACTTAACCTATATGCCCCTTATAGGGACCATAATAGTTTTTGGGACAAGCTGGTGGATACATATATACTTAAAATGGGTTCACTCATTGTGGCTGGCGATTTAAATGCCACAATTGGGTAGGATGAATGCATGGGGTTCGACATGCATATTGGACCCCCTTGCTGACAAACTCAAAACCATATTCTGTGAATGTAACTTGATGGACATTCGACCACAAAAATTGGCTCCCACCTAGCACAATGGAAGGGCTGGAACAAAACACGTTGCAAAGTGACTGGATATATTTCCTGTGCACGAATATCTACTAGAAAGGATGGGTTTACTACAATCAATGATTTTGAAAACATACATATCCAACCATTTTCCCATCACTTTAATTTGGAGAAAGGAGGAATCTAGATTGGGCATGCCCTTCAAATTTAATCGCATTTGGCTTGAAGATCCTGATTTTATCAATTTGGTTCAGGATTTCTGGGCACAAGACAGGGAGACCGAAACCTCCCCCATGTTGGCTATTGTTGAGAAGCTCCACACACTAAAAATTGAGGTAAAGAAGTGAGAATGCTGCAAGAAAAATAAGATGTTTAAGGAGCTAGCAAACATTAAAGTGGCGATGGAAAAACTAGGTCAAGACCTGGATGTGGGGAACCCATCCACAAATCTCATTAACAACATCAAAGCACTGGAGGTGAAAAAGCAAAAAAATCCACATATACATGAAGTCTCTTGGAGGTTGAAGAGCAGGGCACTGTGGCTAAAGGAGGGGGATAGGAACACCAAATTCTTCCATAGATATGCAAACCATAGAAGACAGGTAAATACCATTTGGGGCATTAAGGACACAAATGATTGCATGGTACATACACTACCTGAAATACAGTAGGCGACGGTAAAGCTCTTCGAACGTGCCTACAAAACCAGAGATACAAATGGAATTGAGGACCAGATTTGGGCGTCCGATTCATACCCCACCATGTTTGACTCGACCAAGAATGAAGACTTATAAAAGGCTATAGATTTGGAAGAGGTCCACACTGTCCTTAAATCCTTCACTAAGGACAAATGCCCAGGCCCAGATGGATGGACAATTGAGCTCTTCATGTTTTTCTTTGATCTCATGGGACTAGACTTGGTGAGGATGGTTGAAGAGTCCAGAGTGGGAGGGCACATCATTGTGGCGATCAATTCTGCATACATTGCTCTTATTCCAAAACAGAGTGATTCAGGGAATTTCAATGATTATAGACCCACCTCTCTCTGCAATTTGATATACAAACTAATATCAAAAATCATTGCTCTCCGGATTAAGAATACATTGTCAACATACATCTCCCTGGAGCAATATGGATTTTTACAAGATAGACAGATACATGACGCAGTTGTAACGACACAGGAATGAATCCATTCCATACACACTAAGAAGTTGAAAGATGTTTTCATGAAGGTGGACCTCCAAAGGGCATATGTCAGTGTCGACTGGACTTTCATGTGCATTGTTCTACACAGAATTGGTCTAAAAATGCACAACATTGAATGGATTATGGCCTGTGTTACCACTATCAGATATGTTGTCATCATAAATGGATATCCTACATGCTATTTTGGTGTGGGTAGAGGATTGTGGCAAGGATGATCACTTTCCCCATTGCTTTTTATCTTGCTTTCTTAAAATGCTTGCTTAGGGGGCGAATTTCAAGCACTCCCTATGAGATGGGGTATTAGGATCTCACACAGTTTCTTTGTTGATGATATTCTCATTTTTGGGATAATATCCAAGATGATGTGGGCCACTTTACATAACATTTTCTATATATTTGGTAGCACTTTTGGGATTTTTATGAACAAGGGAAAATCATAACCACTTTATGGGGAGGGATAGTGGGAAGATATTGCACACATCGTAAACCTCTTTGGTGTGGAAGCAAAACCGATTAGCACTGGACTCAAATACTTGGGTTTCAACATCAAACCAAATAAATACCAGGTCAATGATTGGTTATGGATTGTTGATAGATTCCAAAAAACAATATCTGGATGGGAACATAGATGTTTAACACTTAGGGGCAGGGTCACCCTCACCCAGTTGGTCATGCAACAACTAGCTATATATTGGACACGTTTAGTCTGCATCCATTTGGGTTGGATCTGGAACAACACACAAATTTCACCTCACTAAGATGGATAAGATCACCAGGCGTAAGTCTATGGGGGCTAGGATATTCTGAATATTAAACTGTTTGGTTGGGCTCTTATTATTAAATCATTATGGTAGGGACTGTTTGGCACATGCCTATGGAGTGACATTATCAGATACAAATACCTCATAGGAATTAAGGCCATACACTGGATGAGAGCGGACCTAGTGGGTAAAAGGATTGGTTCCACCATTCGTAGAAGTTTCAATCAAGTCAAATTTTGGTTAATCAAAAGGGCTTACTGGAATTTTGGCATGGGGAAGGGGATTATCATTGGTTAGGACAGTATCCTTGGAACTGGGATTGAGATGTATTACTCAGATGAACTTACTCGCAGCCTTAACTCCTGAGGATAATTTTACTTTGACCAGGCTATTAGGACATGGTCGAGCATCACTCTTGTTTGGAAGAGGGCAGATGAGATAGGGTTAACGAGGGAAATGGTTGGGGCATGGAAAAATCTACTATAAGCTCTACGTAATTTAGGTATTTTCAAAGTTGCACATGGAGATCAGATTAGGTGGGATGGGAAGTTGAAGAGAGGATCTATCTCTATATCATATACTTATTTATTCATATGCAACAATATACATAATTTTCAGAACCTTTAATGGTTTACAAAATTCTGGAAGGTACAAATCCCAATAAAGATTATATTATACACCTGGCTTGTATGGAAGAACAAGACACTTACTTAGGAGAATATGAGGAAGAGAGGCACGTTTCGACTACGAATATGCATGTTCTGCAGGTAGGAGGAGGAGGACAATTCACACATTCTGTTAGCTTGCCCTGTTAATGTACAATTTTGGAAAAAGATTTCCATTTTACTCTCTTTAAATTACATTGAACATGTATATCTTGAAGCATGCTTGATATGGTGGAGTACACATGGAAAATATAGGATGACCATTCCTCTTGTGGCATTTTGGGAAATCTAGAAAGCAAGAAATAACATCATTTTTTAGGACAAAAAACACAATGTCGATCAGATTATTAATAACAAACTCACATGGATAAGACCACATACGTTTTCCTATCCTCTGCCACCATCAGCCTCACATAGAACAATTGACCCAACTATATCTTTTCCAATGGGTTTCTTTGATGGTGCTAAACGGGGGGGGAGATGTGGATGTGAGGTATGGATCTGCATTGAAAAAAGATAGCAATATCAAATCCACTGGGGAGGGTGTAGAGGAACTAACATGAAGGCCGAGGTAATTGCACTTTTGGGGTTAATATGGTTTGCTTGTTTTCTAGATATACAAAACTTGAGCATCTATGGAGACTCCCAGACCATCATCAATCATGTGTTGGGAATCTCCACAATTTCCCACCCACACCTAAAGGGTTGGCTCTGGAACATCATTCATCTCCAAGGCACACTTCCTAGGGTCACCTTTCAGCACATACACGGGGAGCACAACACTATTGTTGGTTCCATGTATAAGATGGGACTTATGGCTTCCAATGATGGATTACATATCATTTTGGAGGTGGATGACTACTCCATGGATGCTGGATATTTTCCATTCCCTTGACAATGGTTTTCTGTTGGTATTATCCAATGCTGTTATGTTTTGTCTACTCTCCAGTATGGCATTTACCACTGTTCTCTATTTTTGAATATGCTCATACCTAATATGTATATGGACATATGATGGACGATTTGCTCATTTTTCTTTTCCTCATTTTTTTTTGGGTTTATACATGGGGCAATATGGGGGCCTTAGAACTTGTTTAGGCCTACACTAGATTTGATATGCTATTTTGTTCATGGTTGCATTTTATTTATGGGATGCTCACAGATATGTAGACCTTGATACAATTTCTAGATGGACTAGATGTACTGGTTTACACTTTTAATAAAACCATCGTTTTTTTCCTTAGTTAAAAAAAAGTGAATGGATAGAAATGGTTAATAGAGTGATTATTTTCAATATATTAACGTATTAACACATTGATTAACAGATATGAAAGAATGTGAAAGGTTAATAAAGTGATATATTTGTATTAGTGTTTGGAATGAAAGAATTTTGATAATACAAGTGTGTAGAATATAAATGTTTTTTCTTGGTAAATTGACACAAATTTTATTAATCAAAAATCTTTTACAAAATGTATACAAAACGACACCAGTTGGTTAATATAGGCATATCATTCTTGCTTATGAAGACCGATAAGTACCTTGAGAGCAACAATAATACTAAAATTTTTCAAGATATTATCTTTTCATGATGCAATTAAAGACTGGCTGTGATATTCCACTACATCAACATACTCTCTGTCCAACAGTATCCAAGAAATGCATTATAAGGCATTTGTTTCAGAATACAAAAATGAACAAAATAACAAAATCCCCAAACACATCAATGACTTGAACATAATAGCGTGGTTGCACTTATATAAGTTCGAATGGCTACAAAGCCACTTGATATGTAGACACTGTAACAATCAAACATAAACCATAGAGCAAGGAACATGAAACTACATCATGAAATCAGTTGACAAGACTAGAACGACGAGCCACAAAAAACATAAAACATAAAATTGAAACTTTCAGTCCGAAATCACCACCAGAGACATTGGGTCTCCATTTGTTGTAGGTATTGAGTTGAGAGGAGGCACATTGTGAACAACATGAGTGTCTATCACCGTAGGAGCATCTGATTTGTTCCCTGAATCAGAATCTGACTTTGAAACAACATTCCTTTCCACTCTCTGAAGGCGAATGAGAATGTCATCCAGACAATATCAGATACTTCTTAGGAGGCACTTTAAATCTTCATGTCAATCCTGTAATGGTCCACATATTTATCTCTAATGAACAAACGAAGCAAGCATTCAAGTTGTTGATAACCTGCCAGTGAATGTAGAAAGTACAACTTGTGCTTTCTGAATTTACCAAGGTCTGGGATCCATTTTAAGTCATGGTTTCCAACCTCAGAATCAGAGAAATAAGGCTTATCCCCAAATTCCCGAGATTCCAAAGTTCAAATCTCTCGACGAACTTCTGGTGGTACCAAATCAAACAAGGATGCCACAAAGGTCCATCCAGACAAACGTCTAGGATGTGAATTTTCCCTGGAACTGAACCCTCCTTTGCGGCTGACCATTCATTGACAAGGCGACATGATGACTAGGATAAAGACACAAAACAGAGTATGGGATAGAGCAGTGACAATAATGTTAGGCCAATGGACACTGAAGACCTCAGGACACAAAAATAGAGACAAGAATTTCCTATGTAGAAATCCATTAGGAAGAAGAGCTAACTCCACATGAATGAAATAACCCTGAATCTGTAAGAGAAATGCCCCACAATTGACTACTTTGGACAAGAAAAGAAGACCTGAGTTGAATAGAAATGTCAAATTGAAAATGATAATATATATATATATATATATATATATATATATATATATATATATATATATATATATATATATATTCTTGGTGGGACTACATCATCATCATGTCCAATATATCATCGGTACGGGGGTGGGGAATTGAACAAGTAACTTCACATCAAGGAGTTCTTTAACAGAACACCCAATCACAATGTATCCAAGACCCCATAGATAGTAATAAATATATATTAAAAAAATAAAAATATATTTTAAACTACAATATATTTATATAATTATATATTTTAAATATTATTCTAAATAAAATTAGAGTTTAATGTACCATATCTTTGTTTCAAAATTGCTATAGAATATCCATACTCAAGTTTAAGTTGTTTAATCTGTAGATTTTGAGTGTCTAGGGGGTTTTTCATGGTGCTGAATCCTTTTATACATTCAAAAATGCATTTTAAACAATAAAAAATCACATTATTTATTGAAATTGTTTTGCTAGATTCCAATGAAAAAGTCTATTTCGTAAGTTACACTATGTCTTTTAATAATATGATTTTTTAATTAAATTATTTTAATATTAATAAGAATATTAAACTTATTCTAATAAATATTCTATTACTAATTCCTAATGACTAACTCTGCACCCTGATGCATCCTTGCTATTTATTTTTTAGGATTGATTAATTTTTTTACCTTTGTCTCGAGAATGAACCACATTAATGATGTGATTAATCCGAAAAACATTCTCATTTACAATAAAAATCAATTATGTTAATTAGTTAATAATAACAACACCTTGAAACATTATTTTATTAAACTTTTATGTTTAATTCCTACATTAAGACAAACATACATATGTACATTAAAAGTTATGCATATCACAATTATAAAATAAATATTATTAAATTTGTATGTATATATAATTTTCTAAATAAAATTTAGATATTATTTGATTTTTATTTTATAATAATGTTTTAAACAAATATAATAACATACTTATAATAAAATAAATATTATAAATGTTAAGCTAAAGTCGAAAGTCGGCCAGCCAACTCTTCTCAAGCAAATGCTAAACGCTTGCGACTACAAGGAACAGATACATAGATAGTTAGTTATTAGTTTTAGTTTTAGATTTAGTTTTGCTTTATTTTTGCCTAAAATGAGGACGTCATTTAAACCGTATCCTACATTTTTGTAATAAATTATTTTTAGATTTAGTTAGTAGTATTTAAACCCTTCTCATGCATTTAGAGAAGGGCCCTGAAATTTATCAAAAACTTGTCCTCAGAACATGCACTTTTGCACCCTCCGAGGAGGTTTTGATGAATGAATGGAATAGGATTTATTGATATCTGCATTTAATATCTACTACTGATGTTGCACTTTTGTACTCTTAGTGGATGTTGGATTAATAAGAGATAGATCATTATTGCTGGAACTCATGAGTAGGACTCGTTATAAACGGTACTTTTATCTTTTAACAAATTCTGTTTATGTGTTATGGTGATATTCATGTTCAGTTATTTATGTATGAATGCTTGAATGCTTGAGTTATCATTTGGCACTTCTGTACGGTGATAGCCATTTATTTATGCTTAATATATGAGTGACTTATTATGCGATATGTTTTTCACAACTGTTCGGCTAACTTTTTATACGAAACAGTTCATCTTTATTGAATTCTTTTCTTATAGCGATTGAATGATATTTATCACCAATTGCTGTAGAAACTATTTTAGATCGCATAATTGAAAGATCAAATCCTGGGTAGTTTTAGAATTAGATATTTCTGTTTATTAGAATACAATTGCATGTCGTTAAATTAGATTTAGAATAAAAACATTTACTTAGAAGTTATTACAAAGGAAATATCAATTCTCAACACACACACATAAATTGGGAAACTGGTCCCATATCCCCAGTTAGACCCACTACACCAAACAAAAAAGGAGCTGCTAACCAAGGTCCGGATCGGGTGGGTATCCCCCTTGTTGTAGACCTGATTTTCAGGGCTTCAACAAGTGCATATTTTTTTAGCAATTCTCATTGATGAGATTACTCCTAATGGATCATATGACCAAGTAAAACTTAATTTAAAATTCATCTGGATAAGTCATTGGCCTTCTTCTCTGGAACTCTATTGTTGACTATGAATCAACCAAGCTACGCTTTCAAAACTGAGCCTTTTGTTTTTTGGAAACAAAATGCACCTCATCCATGTTCAACATTTGTCTAATGTACTCAAGTGCAAAAATTCTCATGGGGAGAAACACTGGAAATTTATATGGTTGAAGCTTGCAACCATAAATTCTGAGTTCAGTGAAATTCTAGTATAAATACTAGTCTCCAACCTTTGTCTGTTCACTTAGATGCAAATTCTCTTGATCTCTATTGAAATTCTAGGGACTGCATCATTGTTTAACAAACAAGTAGCTATATACAAGAATTGATTAACAAAATCACTGAAAGAAAACTCTTTAGAGGTTTTCCTCACCAAAGATGTCCAATGAATCACTAACATAGGTTTACCTTCAACATCCAACTTTTGTAAAGGAAAGTTGAATATTTTAGATTGATAATATTAGAACGAGTAAACCAAAACTGACTGGTGCTTAAATGATCCTTCTGCATTGAACTTTAAAAATTGATCATGAATAGTATTGGAAATAAATTGATTGTAGTTGAACATAATTGATGGTTTTTTACCAGAAGAAAACACTGATATAAAGCCCAAGATAACTTCATCAACCCACTGGTCACTAGGATATCCTAACAGACAAGACACTAAGGAAATAATATGTCTATACATATTAGAAAACAGTGCAGATGGATAAGGAGGGTTAGTTCTGGGTAATTCTGAGTTTTCTGGTAAAAATGATTCAAATATGTGAGCTCTATGTGGGAAAGTGAGTTTCTAGTAGATTTCCATTAAAGCATCAGAAGAAAAATGGTGTAAGGAATCATAAGGATTTAGCTGAAGGGCTTGGAAAATTGACTCAACTTTAATATTAAAATAGCCTCATTATTCTGGGGAATTACAACTCTTTGAATGGGAAGATATCAGGCTCCATTCAAGCTTTCGATATGCCCAATTGTGAAGTTCGTACAAATCAAACTCACAATTGGCCTCTATAATTTTAAATTGAGTTTCAAACAATGATAGTTCATCTAAATTAATAATAGGGGGAGTAAAGGAATATCTACATGGAGTTTTTCTTTTCCTTTATGGGAAGCCATTAGGAAAAAAAATCGATGAGAAAATCAAGATAAAGTTACCCTGAAATATGGTGATGATATGAGGTCACTGTCTATTGGAACTATGTTTGCAATATCGTTCTGTGAATTGTAGTGATAGGTGGAATTTGACAAATGACTGATTTGAACTAGATAACCGTGTTTACCAAGAGTGAATAACAACTTCTTTATTAGTTTAACCATTATTGGTGAGAGGAATTTAATACAAATAAACATTGGCGGGGGATTAAATGAACAACGGTCATATACAAATTTAGCGGGAGGGATATCAACAACTAAATGTATCAGGATATTTGGCAGGTGATGAAAATGGCAGAATGTCGGATGGTGGGAAATATGAATGCGGGCAGAGTGGTTTGTGGGGAGGGGGTGCCATAGTAAATGGTATTTGGTGAAGGGGGGTTGTAATGGTTGCGGAACTAACATGTAGTAAAAGCGATATTCAAAAAATCCTCTTTGCGGGGCCCATCCCTTCGCTAATGTTCGAAGATGCGGGGGGTCCTGCTATTAGCTATGAACCATTGATCTGGGCAGGATCAATCTCCATTATATATTATTGTTCCCTCGTTAATTGTTAACTGGCGACAATTACATCAATTATTTTATTATATAAAACAAAATACATTTAAACTATGAAGGACGACATTTAAACGTGCACACCTTTTTTAGATTTTATTTTTATTTATTTTTCTATCCCTTTTTCTTTCTTTTTACTTTTCATTATTTATTTCTTTTTTCTTTTTTCTATTTTTCTTTTTCTCTATTTTTTTGTTTTCTTTTTTTTCTCTATTTTTATTGTTTTATTTTGAACATGAAGGGAAAAACTAGAAAATATTATTAGAGTAAAATAAGTTACAACATTGGCTCCATTTGGGGATTGCTTCCCAATGTGGGATGAAGAGAACTTGCAGATCCATGTGCCTTCTCCTTGGGCTATGGAGTCTTTGTTGTGAAAATCACACTTGCTGCTTAAATTTAAAGAAAACTGGAAATGTACAATGATGATGAATGTAAACATTTAATACTGAATATAATGCTTAAGGGATTGCCCATTGACTGGAAATGGGGAATATTGTTCTTCCAGGTTCCGTAAAATGAATGTATTATTACATTTCACTTCTGCAATGCGAAAAGGTCCCAACAATAAATTATCAAACTTTCCATGCTTTCCTTTTTCCTCTCTCTTGGCATCCCATCTCAGCATTAGGTCTCATTGTCTGAAATCTCTTTCTCTTTCCTTCCTATAAAAAACACTCTTCATTGTATCTTGATATTTTCAAATTTTATGATGAATTTCATCTTTGTCCTGATTCATCTTAATGATTTTATTGATTCTCCTTGAGAAATCGTTTGCTTCTTCATATGACTCATCCAAAAACTTCATAACTAGAAATGTTAACTGTGTAGGGAAAATTTCTTCAATCCCATATACAAGGTGAAAAAGAGATTAGCCGATATATCTTTTAGGTGAAACTCTCTTTTCCAATACTGGATATTTTAGATGACTGTCCCAACTCCTTTTTTGATCTGCCAATACTTTCTTGATAACTTTAATCATAATTTTAATTGATGATTATACTAACCCATTACCATGTGGATAATAAGGTGTAGAATGAATGTAATCTAATATTTCTGATAGAATACTATCATTTTGATACTACTGAAAGCTTGAGCATTATCTGTAACAATTTTTCTTGGGCAACCAAATCTAGACAAAATGTTTTCTTCAATGAATTCTATCATTGCTGTTCAATTTCATTCTTAACAGGAATTGCTTCTACCCACTTTTTGAAATAATCAGTGGTTGTTAATATCCATCTATGTTGATTTCTCGAAGTTGGAACTATTTCACCTATAAAATATAATCCCCATTGTAATAAAGGATCTTCAATTGAAACTGGAACAAGGGTAATTGTTGGTAGCCTCTGTTTTCTAGAAAATATCTGACATAGGATACAACTCCTTACCTTTGCTCCAACTTGTGCAAACAATTTGGGCTAATAGAAACCTGCTCTCAAAATTTTATATGCAGTTGCCTTCCAAGCATAATTTCCTCCACAAATGCCTTCATGAAACTGTTCAATTACTCCTTTAGTTTCAATCTCAATCAAACATAATAAGAGGATATTCAAAGGATCCTTCCAATACAAATTTGTATTTATTATATAATACTTCATGGCCTTGAGTCTAAGAGATATGCATTGATTCTTTGTGAATTCAAGTGGATACTGAAAATGCATTATGTCTTTATACTAATTTGAAAGTAAAAAATTATCATCAATATGTAAAAGAAGAGGAACAAGATCTACATTGGAAGAAGGTTCTTATGGATTCTTCTCACTTGAAATCTAAGAAGGTTCTTGTGGATTCTTCTCACTTGAAATCTACATGATAGTGTTGATACCAAGTATTTTACAATTTGATTTAGCTAGAAGTTTAGCTAAACCCTATCCTTTCACCAACTTGGTAGACCTGATGTCCAGATCAAACTCAAGTATCTTAGCAATCCATATTCTAATATTTCCATTTGTATCAAGTTGAGTAAGAATTGTTTTTACTACATTGTTGGGACCTGAGCAATTATAGGAGAATGTAAGACATAAATCCTAAATGCTTTCAAAGCTTGCACCAAGGCATAAGCTTGTTTCTCTATGATGTCATATCTTATTTCAACATCTCTCATCACCTTACTGAAAAAGGAAATTGGTTGCTCATATTGATCATCATTTCTTTGTAGTAAAACAATTGTTATGGTAGTATCTAAGGCAAAGGAGAAGATACTAAATTTTTGTATGTAATCTGGACTACCTAGTACTGGGGCTTCTGAAATGGCCTTCTTGATCTGTGAACAATAATATCTATCTTGTATTGTCCATTTAACTTCATCATCCTTTTTAAGCATATCAATATTATCTTTTACAATCTTAGAATAATTAGGTATAAATCTTCTCAATAAATTTATTTTTCCTAAAAATAATTGAATTTCCTTTTTGTTTCTAGGAAAATTGATTGCCTAAATTGCTGAAACATTTTTTGGATCAATAACAACTCCTTCCTTTGAAATTATATGTCCCAATAGCTTTCCTTCTTTCATTGTGAAAGGTGACTTTTTGGGATTAAGAGAAATCCCATATTTCCTGCATCTTTCAAAAACTTTCCTCAAGTGTTTTAAGTGTTTATCATCAGAATCAGAAAATATAGTTCAATCATCAAGATAAATGACAATATATTTATTTATCTTACCGGCAAATGCTAAATCCATTGCTCTTTGAAATGTTTCTCCAGTGTTGATTAAACCAAATGGCATCTTGGCATACATAAATGTAACCCATGGAGTTGTAAATAATGTATTTTATTTGTCTTCTTGACTAACCAGAATCTAGTTATATCCATAAAAACCATCTAACATTGAAATCATGTTTGAAATTGATACTCTCTGAAGTAATTGGTCCATTTTTGGTAATGTATAATTATCCTTTAAAGACAATTTGTTCAGATTGCTAAAGTCGATAGATAGCCTTATTTCTTCATTTTTCTTCTTAACGGGCACTAGGTTAGATATCCATTCAAAATATATTAAGGGAACAATTATTTTTGCATCCAATAGCTTATTTATTTCTTTCTCAATGATTGGAAGCAAGACTGGATTTATTCTTCTTAATTTCTGTAGAAATGGTTTAACTTCTGGTTTGAGAGGAATTTTATGCTCAATAATGGTTGTGTCATAGGTTTTAAATTCTTCATATGACCATGCAAATACATCTTTGTAATGTTTGAAAAGATTGATATATTTGTCTTTGATTTCTTGAGGCAATGATGTTGAAATTTTAACATTTATGATTTCTTCAGAAGTACCAATATTACAGTCTTGAACATCTTCTTGTTGTGAATTTAGAAATGAAGTTTTTGAGATATCATTATGATCAAAACGTTTTTCAAGGGGAACTAGTCCTTTTTGGATGTAATCATTTGATAATTGAATGATATCATGATCAACAATTTCCTGTTTTAAACGTGAATCTGGATCATCCTCATTTGATTCGATTTCTTCAATATTTTGCTAGGATATTCTGACACATAGGAAATAGTTAAGTATAACTTGGTCTAGTGTAGAGTTAGGTAAAGTGTGTTTCTTTACTATGTACTTTTGTAACTTACATTCTGATGGTCACTATATGTAGTGATATGACTATTCATTCTCTCCTCGATATTACCAACACTTGATCCGTGGCTTAACACTCAATTGGTCCATGATCTCTATTTAAAGAGCATGGAGGGTCATTTGTAGGGTAACCATTCATAAGAGAAGTTTATGTAAATTTTCATTCTTTTATTAATAAATTCCCTGAAGTGGCCATATTGGCTCAGGCTGTGGACTGTTTCCTTCTTTGAGGGTTTTAACCACGTTAATAATACTGGTGTATTGATCTGTGATCTGTTTGTGAGCGGTGTCCTTTGGTGATCTATCTGAGGAACTTACCCTATAAATTCATACATGGTATCACAACTATTTGAGGGCCACATTCATTGGTGATCCAAATCTGAAGTCGATACAATTGCATCTGACTGTCGTTTCCTAGATTTACTGTTTTTGACTACTTTCAGGTCGAGAAGACTGCTCTATTATGTTAGGAGCATTTTTTCCAATGAGGAACCCCTTTTGTTTCATGTGAAAAGGTATCCGGTAGCCCTAGCTACATCATTTTTAAGATCTAGAGGTATCAGTGTTTATTTGCAGTTCTAGCTATTCATCTCTCTATTTATTTTGATTTATTTAGCTCTCTGTTTTTTATTACCAGATCTATACCTTTCATTTCTACGTATGCTCTTTTCCTCGTGACTTTGTGCGATCTAGGCAAATTAGAAACATAAAGGAATGATTTTTTTCATGCGTGTGCTCTTTTCCACCGTGCCTTAGTGTGATCTCGAAAAATCAGAAACATTGAGGAAAATATTTATTTTCCGGCTAAAACTAACTTCAAGCCATAATGTTTGTTTTTTTTTTATATGTCCGTGTTGGGTTTTGTGGTTTTTGTTTTGTAGGCAAAAATAAACATGCACCCCAAAGCTTTAGTGACTACTAAAAAAAAAAAAACCTTCCTCTTTTCCAAAAATTACTAACCTTTTAAACTAGCTCAATTGGTCCAAAGTTACTTTATGAGAATAGAGGTCTTGAGTTAAAGTCTTTATTTTTATTGAATTACTTTTTCAAAAAGCACATGTAACTTATGTTTTAAAGTTACTTTATATAAAAGTGTAACTTTCACCCATTATAAACAGTGAGTCACTTATAATTCTAAAGTCTCTTTATCTTTTATTTAAGTTACAATTTAGTGGGTAGCTCATAAAGTACTATTGTAAAAGTGACTTTTACTTATTTATAAAAGTGAGTCACATAATGTTTTTTTTTAAAGTGAACTAATTAGATTAAGTTTAGAAGGGGGGAGCGGGGGGGGGGGGAGATTTTTTTTAACTATAACATTATCATTCATTTCCGCACATTCACGCACTTCGTTGACATCTTCAACAACTTTTCTTCAAAAAGCCATAACTTCTTCATCCGGAAGTCGTTTTCAAATCCATTTTTTTTAATCAACTTAATTTTTTTGAGATCTTTCCATTTGAACACTTAGTTTTAGCGTCTATAGCTTCAGTTTCTGTTAAAATGGAAATTCCATGCCAAGTTATTCTTGACAACACCAACTACTTCCAATGGTGGTCCTACATTGTGGATTTACTTAGAAGTAAAGGTGTTTACAGAATAGGCTCAGGCCAAGAAACCAAACCTCAAGATGAAGATAAGGAAACCAAATGGGAAAATAAGCAAGATCAAGCATGTGGGTTGATAGGGATGTCTATTTCTCCAGACCTTAGATTCCATATCTTAGAACTTGATACTCCTAATGAAGCAATAAAATAGCTCACTAAAGTTTTTGGAATTAAAAATGAAATTAGAGCCCATCAACTCGAAAATGAGTTGCTTACATTGGACCCCAATAAATTTTCTTCCATTGAAGAATTTTGTCCAAGTTCAAGACCCATAGACTTCTCTTGGAAGGTTTTAAGGTTAAGAAAGAAGATGCTAGCCTTATCTATTCCATTCTTACTAAGTTGGGACTAGCCTACTCTGTGTTTGTTTCCACCTTCCATTCTACTAGAGAAGCCTTTATTTCTCAAGGACAAGACTATAAGTCCCCCTTTTTTGATGCCTTTTGTGATTCTTTAATAAGAGAACAAGAAAATCTCTTATATCTTGGTCTTCTTAATCATGGAAACTCTTCTAAGAAAGCTTTAGCTGCCTAGCAGAAACCAAATTCAAAGAATCCTAAGAAACAATATCCTAAAAAGAATGGTCATAAACCAAACAAGGGTCCTAAGCAATTTCAGTCTCAACATGAAAAATCATTTCAACAAAATGATAAGGAAAATAAAAACAAAGGGAAGAAGACTGATAAACATTGCCACTTTTGTAATCGAGATGGACACTTAGAATCCAAATGCTTTAAGAAGATGGAAGCCTTGGAAGCAGCAATGAAGAAGCATAACATCCATTTGGAGCGCTTTTCAACTTCAACTTCATCTTAGGAATAACACTTTTTGCATGTGGTTTCAAGCATCTCGCTCTGGTTATGCACTAAATGTATCTTCTCTTCTCATTCTCATGAGTGGCTCATTGATTCTGGAGCTTCTTATCACATGGCCAAAAACAAAGCCCTATTTTCTTCTTTAAATGGTAGTAACACCAAAAATATATATGTTGGTGATGATAGATCTCTTAGTGTTGTAGGGACTGGAACTGTTCATCTAGACAATGGTCAATTTAATGATGTATTATATGTTCCAACCTTATCTTGCAACCTTCTATCTGTATATCAGATAAGTCATTCAGGTGAAGGTAAAATTGTTGAATTTTCACCTCATGATGTGTAATTAAAGACCTAAGAGATCCTAAACAAAGTTTAGCTACTGGCATTGCTGATGATTTTACAAGGTTGTATAAGTTTAACAAATTTGGGTCATCAAATATTCCCTCGGTATTTTTTGCTCATAATGATGAAGTAAGCAAACTTTGGCATGAGCGATTTGGTCACTTAAACTATCGTTCCCTTTAGAATCTATGTAAAGAAAATATAGTGACAGGTCTTCCAATGGTATCTTGCAGAGATGGTGTTTGTTCTGGATGTGTACTTGGAAAACATCATCGGGATAGTTTTGAAAAATGTTCCTCTTGGCATGCCTCATCCCCTTTACAGCTTGTGCATAGTGATTTATGTGGTCCACTTCCAATTATTTCATTTTTTGGCTACAAGTATTTTTTAACTTTCATTGAAGATTTCTCCAGACGCACTTGGGTATACTTCTTAAAACTCAAGAGTGAAGTATTTAACATGTTCTTTGCCTTTAAGACCTTTGTTGAAAAACAATCTGGACATCAAATTCTTAAGCTAAGATCTGATAATGGCGAAGAATATGTTAACAACAAATTCATCAACTTTTGCACTAAGAATAGAATTCAAATGCAACATATTGTTCCATATACTCCACAGCAAAATGGTGTAGCTGAAAGGAAGAATTGCACCTTAAAGGAAATGGCTAATTGTATGCTTCAATCTAAAGGACTTGGTCTTAATTTTTGGGAAGAAGCAATTAATTGTGCAAATTACATAGTAAATCACACTCCTACTAAGGTTTTAAAGAATATCACTCCAGAAGTAGCATGGAGCTCAATTAAACTAGATGTAAGTCACTTTCATGTTTTTGGAAGTGAAGCATGGGCCCATATTCCAGACGAGAAACATAAAGATTTAGAACCTAAGAGTGAAAAATGTATTTTTGTTGGATATTCTGAAGATGTTAAAGGATATAGACTTATTCCACTTAACTCCAAAAATGTTATCATTAGAAGATATGTAAAGTTTGTTGAAAATATATCAGCCTACGAGCTTAGTTCAGCGGATGTGCCACATCTCTCTATCCCTTCTACTTCTGAAGAAATTTATTCTTCAGATGATGACAACGAGGATGAAAATCCTCCCCCACCTTATCAGGATCCTCCTTCATCACCTCAGCTTGCAAAATGGGTCTGTGCTACTCGGGATGAAACATGTGCTCTTGCTGGTGATCCTATAGATCAACGACGTACACATTCTCAGTTCGATAGAGTCTCTTCTTTACTGGCTTAAGCTTCAGTGAATTATGATCCTGACACCTTTACAGAAGCTTCAGGCCATCAAGATTAGGACGCAGCTATGAATGAAGAATATCGTTCATTATTGGCAAATGATACATGGGATCTTGTTCCTCTTCCAAAAAGATGAAAACTTGTTAGATGCAAATGGGTTTACAGAACCAAGTATGGACCAGATGGAAAAGTTGATAAACATAAAGCTCATCTTGTTGCTAAGGGTTTTTCACAAGTTGAAGGCATTGACTATACTAAAACCTTCTCCCTTGTTGCCAAAATGAACTCTATCTGCCTTGTTCTTTCCCTTGTTGCCTCTTTCAAATGGGAAGTCCATCAGATGGATGTTAAATCTGCCTTGTTGCATGGGGACTTGCATGAAGAAATCTATATGGAACAACCTACTGCCTTTATATAAATAGACTCTAGCCTTGTATGTTGGCTTAAGAAATCCCTTTATGGTCTTAAGCAATCCCCTCAGGCTTGGTATGCCAAAATGGATAGCTTTCTTTTAGAAACTGGCTTTTCTAGGTGTCATTCTGACAATAATGTTTACACCAAGAAAGAGGGCAAGTCTCTTATCATTCTTGTTCTTTAGGTTGATGATCTTATCCTTACTTGTAGTGATCCAAATCTTATAAACCATGTGAAGTCTAGCCTTAAAAATAAGTTTGAAATTACAAATTTAGGACATTTGCATTATTTTCTTGGTCTTCAAGTCTTGCAATCCAAGGAAGGTATTTCCATTTCCCAATCCAAGTATGCATGTGATCTTCTACGCCATTTTCACATGGAAGACTGTAAGTCATCCCCTTCTCCCTTTTAGTTTAGAGCCAAACTTTCAGTCACTTGTACTTCCCCTGAAGTTGATGCTACCTTATATCGTCAACTTGTAGGAAAACTTTTGTATCTGACCCATACTCGTCCTAACCTTTCCTTTGTTGTTGGCCTTATTGCTCAGTTTATGCAAAACCCACATGAAAGTCATTGGAAAGTAGCTAAAAGAATAGTTCGTTATGTTCAAGGTACAGTTTAGTTTGGGATTCATTACAGTGCAAAAGCATCTCCTCTATTGGTTGGTTTCACTGATTCTAATTGGGTTAGTGACCCTGATTATCGGAAGTCTACTGCAGGTTATGTTTTCACTCTTCGTTCAGGACTTATTACATGGGCTTGCAAGAAACAAAATTCCATTTATATTTCTTTAGCAGAAGAAGAGTATCGTGGTGCCGTAGAAGCTAGTAAAGAAGCCCTGTGGCTTCGTCAGATCCTGTCAGAGTTTGGCTTTCAGTAGCAACATCCGACTACACTTTGGTGTGATAATCAAAGTGCCATTTAAATATGCAAAGATTTAGTCCAACACCAGTGCAACAAACACATTGAACTACACATGTGCTTCATCAGAAAGCTCATTCATGACCATGTTCGTGAAGTGCAGTATTGTTCAATTGATGATCAAGTTGCATACATCTTTACAAAGGCTCTCACAGAGGCAAAATTTACTAAACTTTGATTTATGGTTGGAGTTTAGGAAGTTTTCACTAAGGGGGGATAGGCTCTAATGCCTCCTTCCTTCTCCTATTGTATCATATTCGTACATCCTTCAATCCTATCCCAAGTTGTTCTTAAGGGGGGATGTTAGGATATTCCGACACATAGGAAATAGTTAAGTATAACTTGGTCTAGTGTAGAGTTAGGTAAAGTGTGTTTCTTTACTATGTACTTTTGTAACTTACAATCCAGGGGTCATGATATGTAGTGATCTGACGGTTCATTCCCTCTTTGGTATTACCGACACTTGATCTGTGGCTTAACACCTGATTGGTCCATGGTCTCTATTTAAAGAGCATGGAGGGTCATTTGTAGGGTAACCGTTCATGAGAGAAGCTTATGTAAATTTTCATTATTTTATTAATAAATTGCCTGAAGTGGCCGCGTTGGCTCAGGAAGTGGACTGTTTCCCTCTTTAAGGGTTTTAACCACATCAAGAATACTGGTGTATTGATCTGTGATCTATTTGTGAGTGGTGTCCTTTGGTGTTCTGTCTAAGGAACTTACCCTGTAAATTCCGACATATTTTCTTCTTCGACATGTAAAGCATAAAATTCATCTATTTCTTGTAAAAAAAAATTAACTACTCATCATCTTCAAAAACTTGCCAAGTGTTTCATATTATCAGGAATGGAATGTCTGTACTTTACTTCGATTTGATAATGTAATTGTAGAGGATTGGGAATTTTGAAAGAACTAGCAGAAACTGCCAAGGCATCATTATCCATATTTTCTTCTCTTGGGATTGATGTGGTATTGAAGGGTTGAAAATAATTATCTACACAATCCCAAATTTCATTTCTATAAGATCTAAGCCTAGGATGCTTAGTTTGACAAAGGTTTCTGATTTGTTTTACAATTAAATCTAAATCACCATATACTTCCAAGTTTTGAACTTTCAAACTCTTAACTAACTCCAATCCTAAAATTAGGGCTTCGTATTTTGTCGTGTTATTTGTGACTTCAAAATATGATTTAAAAGATTGGGTTATATTTTTCTTATCAGGAAATCCCCCATCAAAATACATTTCCAAATGTCAGTGTTCGAAAGTTCAGGGGTATTGACAATTTCTTCAATGTTGATTTGAGGATTTGGAAGATCATTAGTAGCCAGAGTAAAGCATCCAAAGCCTTGATCAATTTCATAAATGGGATGATTAATTGCTTGATTTTCTTTATAAATGGTATTGATGAATCTTACTTCCTTGTATAGTCTTAAATGTTCACCTCCATAGTCTGGGATTGTAGCATAAGACATGTCCATTTGCAAACCCCCCCCCCCCAACTTAGCACAACAAGATCTTGAAATAACATTCCAAATTTTGGGGGAATTTTTGTAACAACAACGTGCAAGACTATAATTTTGACAGGGCTTTGAGCAAGTGTTACAACTAAATCTTTAGTTAATCCCAGACAAGGTACTTTCTTGGAAGCAAAAGTATACAGATCATGATATGGTTGAGTGATTTGTAATTGAAGTTGATCTATTATTGCTTTAGGAATTATATTATGGGAAGCACAAAAATCTAACATACAATAGTGTATAAGGTAATCATGAAATTTCAAGGTGACATAAAAAGGAGGTACGCTTTCATAAATCATATTTGAACTTGGACAAAAAACAAAAACTGAGGGTTTTTCATCCTGTAAACTAATGACATCCCCCTCTGCATCAACACTATAATATTGAATCCATTTAGAAATTTTGATGTTTATAACATGTATTTTTGAAGAGTTTAGATATTGGAATTGGGATTATAACTCTTTATAACTCATTTTAAACATTAAAAATATTTCAAATAGATTTTTCAAAAGTATTATGTTCTTGTAACTGATTATGTGGTTGAATTGATGATGTTTGTGTTTCAGCTAATTTTAATTGAGGTTCATTAAAGATAACCTTTTTGACTGATCTACCAGGTCCTGGTCTCAGTATTAAGTCATACCTTCTATTTAATTTAGCAATGTGGAATTCAAAAAAAACTTGATACTTGGAAATTTGGGAATTTTCTTGATTTTGAATCAAGGACTGATCTTGACTGATTGGAACAATAGCATTCTGAGATGATGGATATTCAAAATAATTGATATCATTTGTATTGATAGGAACAGTTTCTTCAGGGTCTTGATCATCAATCATTAGGGGAGGTTAAATTTGTTGACCAGTATTTGGTCTTTGCAAAATTTGAGGTTGAAAAGGTCTTCTATATTGAATTTGTGGTCTATTTGCAACTTGTTGGGTTACTCTAGGTTGAGTTTCCATTCTTGAGATTCTGTTAGACATATTTCTAAGTAAATAGGTTATTTCATCAATTTTATGTTCTTCATCTTAGTTTTTGATGATGAAGTGCTTTCCTCTAGATTTCATTTTCTTTTCAGCCTTTTCAACCTTAGCTTTTAGTTTACTAGATGTTGATCTATTAGCCTCGAATTCAATTACATTAGTTTGCATGTTTTCTAAAGTTTTATATTTTCTATCCCTAAGTGTTACAACAAAGTCTTCTTCAAATGATTTGGAAAACCTAACTTTAGCAACAGTAACCAGAGGTTTACAATCTGGGGGCATCTTGTTATAAATTTGATTGAACCTTTTAATGAAATCAGCTATAGGTTCACCAAGTTTTCTTTTCAAATATTCAAATTCTATTAAACAGTAAATAGGATGCTTTTTTATTCCCCGTTGATTCTTGAAAATGCTGATTAGTTCAGCCCATGAATTAATAGTATTAGCTTGTAGTTATCTAAACCATATTCTAACATTTCCTTCTAGTGATTGGACAAGAAGTCTTGAGTAAACATCTTCATGCTTAATATTCATGTTATCAGAAAAATCTAAAAATGCAGCCCAGTGACCTTCAACAGATGGCCCAGTCTCTCCATTAAATCTAGGTAAATGTTTTAAATACCCATTAGGAAAAGCATGAAGTTGGGTTGTTGGTGGAAGAACTAATGTTGCATAGTGTGCTGCTACAATTGGTTGAAAACTAACCATTTGATGTTGTGATGGAGTTGTCTTTTTAGGAGAAACAACTTTAATGGAAGAAGGATGTGATGAAGGTTTGGGTTTCTAGAAGAATTTAGGATTAATAACCAATTTCTAAACTTTAGGTAAAACCTTTTCAGGATCCTTAAAATCTAGAGGATTAGTATAAATACTAAGTTCCTCTTCAGGTTTAGTAGAAGTGGAGGGTTAAGTATGTAGAAAAGAAGATTTAAAAGCAACTGGTTTAAATTTAGAAGGAGAAAATTTAGGATCTTCTTCACTATCAGAAGGCTCCAAATGGGAATAATGAAGTTCAAAGGCCTCAAGCTGATGAACTAATAGTGCAGTTTGAAGATCTACTCCTCTAGAAAGGAGTTCTAAAATTTTTGGAGGAAGATTTGATAATTCAACAAGTATTTGAGTTGGTTGTAAAGGGTTAGATTATGAGGGTACTTCAGATAAAACAAAGGTAGAAGCAGCAAGAGAGGCTTCTAACCTACATCTAATAGATGCAATTCTTACTAATATCTCTGGATCTGATAAAGGATAGAAAATATTTGGATCTGATTGAGATCTGGTATGCCTACATGAAGCCATAATTAATATGTAGAGTCGTTAGGTGAAGGATTTTAGCCTACTAAACTCTTATTCACCATTAAAAGGAAAGTTTGATCATTGTCTCAGGGAAACAAACTTCAATCTCCATTCCCCGTCAATGACGACAACCTGATGTTGTATCTTTGTAGACAATTCTAGGTTGGGGAACTGTGTGAAAGCATCTAAAGTAAGGTTTTCATTTAAAATTGATGACCAATGCATTAAACATTTAAACAGATGTAATTTCTAAGTATTTCTAAGAAAAGTGAAGGGATAATTTTCATTCCTAACAGAATTAATCTTTGAATTGATTTGAAAAGAAGAAATAAAGAAAGTATATAACTCGCTAAAAATTGATATTGAACATTTGATTCACCATATACAGTAGATGTGTGTAGAAGTTTTCTACAACCAAACAAAACATATTCAAGAGATGACAGAAGGCAACAATTAAAATATTTAGAGGAATTAACTAAGACAAACTGTTTAGTTAATTAATCTCTTTTAATGATTATAACTTTGTAGGGGCTTTGAGGGAGATTGATATTCAACCTAGCCTTGCCAAAAATTCTATGTTACCTTGAACATGTGCATAAATAAATATGAAAAACATAATTGATAACAAGACAAACTCACATAGATACACAATTTGTTTATAATGAATCCAGAATCCTTCAATTATCTTCAGAAATAGCTTTGAACATTACAAGCATGTCATTGGTTCATTACAAGGGTTCAACCTCGACTTCTTTGAACTATCAAATACTTATAGATTGAAATTCCAAAAATATCTTAAGTCTAAGCCAAAATTTATTACAAAATGAGATAATATCTGAAATTGTTTTTCATTTACAAAAATAGAACTCGAAAATATATATTCTAAAATAATTAAAATAACCAACACATAATTTAAGGGTGTTGTTTAATGATTGTTTCCTTTAACTAATTTTCTGTTTCTACTCCTCTTTCTCAGCTTTTTGCTCCTTTTCCTATAACTGATCATTGAATTCTTTGCATTGTTTTTACTCGATGAGTTCAAGTAACTTATCCCATATTTTTTAATATGGGATATAAATTTTGTTATTTTTCTGTATGTCTCATCAACTTCTGTGTACTTTTAAAAAAAATTCCAAGTGATGGACAAATGGATAACTTCATGCTGAATGAAAAGATCATACTCTAGGCCTTCTAGGAATGCTTTCCCATTGATTGTCCCTTTAACTTTATCAAATTTGGTTCCATCTGTTGCCATTTGGTGCAATTTGTACAAATAGTCTTCAAATGGAATCAATTGTCCAGTAGAATGTTGTAGAGATGGAAGTCCCTTTTGTTGCAAAGTATTAAAGTTCCTATGAAACTTTCTAATATGGGATTCAAAGTTTTGACACTTTCTTTCTAACTGTAACAACACATTTTTATTTTTCAAAAATCTTCTTACCTTTAGGACAATATCAGTTATGTCTTCAATTCCATATTCTTGTAATTCTTCTTTACTTTTAGAATTGTGTATTTTAATTGCTTCTCCGGGCATATGATCCAAATCTTCTTTAATTCTTATGATGATTTCCTTTGATCTGTCCACTAACTCTTCCTGTTCAAAAATAATCTGAATAGATGTTTGATTTCAGTCATGGTAGAACTTATATCAGTCCAGATTTTCTCTTTGCCTCAACTAATGTTTGTGCAATCAATGGCTCATTTTCATATTTCTATACTTGTTCGGTTAATCTGAATTTTTTCTAAACTTCGGCCAGATATGTATTTCCAACACTTATCTTGTCATTTTTTATTTTCTCCAATAGATTTCTGAGTTTTTCAATTTCAATATGTTTCAATGACAAGTCTCCCATAGCTTTTGACAATTGCTTTGCTGAATTTTGGCCTATGGGCTTTGTTTCTGCTGTAAACACTGTTGATGTAGAAATTGTTGGTGTTGAAGTCACTATTGTGGAAGCTGATACTCCAATACTGAGTTATAGCTCTTTTCCTTTAATTAATTTTTCGATTTCTTCTTCCATCTTCTATATCTGTATGTTCTGTTCAACGATCATCTGAATCATGTTCTCCTTCTCCTTTTCTAACTGATTGATTTCTTGAGCTTGTGGATGTTCAGTTGTTGGAAGCTTCAACTATTTCCTCAATGCCTGAATATCAACATTTATTCTCTTGATTATTTCCTTAATTGCCTTGATATATTTAGGATCTAATCCTAATTTTATAACTAAATCTTCAAGCCCTTTGATTTTGGTGTTCTTTGCTAAAGAAGCCTTTTCCAATTTTAATTGGGAATGAATGTTATTGAGAGAAGCCTGTAACTTGGAAGTTTCCATGGTAGAACTCGTTAGAGATGAATATATTATTTCTCCTGATTTCTTATGGAGATCAATCTGGTCAATAGGATGAATTTAATTTGTGTTAAATGAAAACACAGAAGAAGTTTTATAATCTTCAACACTTTTTGGCGTAGGGACCTTGTAGGTTTTAACCCCATACAGAAATTACTTGCATACAAATTCTAAAACACGGAAAATAAACAATTGCGAGAGCATAACACATAAAACAAATATACACAAATATTTTCCCCTAGATCCAAAAACCAGGACTACCAGATTGATTTTTCATTATATTCCTTTTAATATTACAATACATATATATACATGCTGAAGCATCCAATACCATGGACCGAAAACCATCGCACCGAAAACCATGTGCGAAAACTATGAACAAAACCATAGGTAGGTTTGCCCACCTAATATAGGGTCCAAAAAAAATTCCCTGGGGTGCTGCCTCAGATCCCGTAGACGGGGGATAACCGCCCCCCTCAAACCCCCTGTGACCCCCCCGCTGCGCAAACAGTGCAACAAAGGAGGGGCTCCGTGATGAGCCCCGAATTGGGTAACTTATTGGGCTCATTTTGCCTAATTGTCTTTGATCAATCCACCATTTTTCATAGATTATGCTTGTTTTTTTGAGTATGTTTATGTTATTTGAACGAATAAGGGTGGTCACTCTACCAAGGAGGCTAATACGTGGTTATTTCAGGTTTTTGGACAAATTTTGGAGCAAAACCAAGCAATTATGGGCCAGGTGACAGCCAAGCTTGAGGTGAGGATTCGTAGGGAGGTTGTCTCTTGCATTAAATGGCCCTTCCTCGAAATCTCCACCCTCAACTCCGAGCTCAACAGGCCACCAAAACGAATCCTAAAGGCAGTTGAGCAGCTTTGGGAAGAGTGACTGTTTACTAGCAGTTGGAACAACCGAGTCCCTTGAATTAAGGAGGGCTGCTAGGCCCCTCGTAGTGTATAAATAGGAAGGCCTCAGCCTTCGTAGTTTACTTTTGGAACTGTTGGGTATTTGCACTATAGTGCTGTCATTTTCTCAGCTCGTTTTCTTGTATCTACTGCTGTATAACTTTCTTGTGATGATTATTTTTGAGTAATGAAAAGCAGCTTTACTTGGCATCAGATCTGAGTTCTTTATAGGAGCCTGCAGCTCTTGGGGTTGGGCCCAACCCAAGTGCCAAGGCCTCCTTTATGTATTGTTATTTGTTCTTTATGTCTTTGCAAAATCATTTCTGTTAAGTAGATTAAAATCTTGCTGATTAACTAAGTCACTGTTGATGATTAGAAAGACTTTTGATGTTCAGATTGAGTTGATAGGTTATTAATAGGGAAAATCTCTAGAAAAAGGCCATCAAGCACCTCTGATTTCACCTCTCCCTCAGTGGGATCAAAAGCTGGGATCAAGGTGACCTTGCTACCAACAAAAACACTGATTTGCTTTGCCATGCAATCATTAGTGCTTGATTTTTATTTACAGAAGTTGGTTACAAGTTCAGATTCTTGATTGCTTCGTTGCATAGTTAGTATACATGGTTTCATTGCAATTAAAACTTCTGTTCAATCTCTTTACTGTTAGCTAGATCAGATTAGGTCAATGTAACTAGGTCTCTGATTTTACAAGTCTTCGTTGGTTCAGTTGGAAAAACAACTTGCAGAGCACCTGTACCACTTCTCTATCTGCCCATACTCCATCAATCCCATCTGCTCCATCCCCTAACTTGTATTCTTGCCTCATGTTTGCCACACTTGCTCACACAACCCTAATTTTTGTGCAACATTGCTTCATTCCTCCCTGAACAAATCCAGCCATCTTCATCTTTCCTCAACTCCATCCACCAAGTCCTGGACCTCCTCACACCCCTGTCCTACCTCCATACTCACTCCTTCACCTTTCTCTCTCCATCCATCCTCCAAAATCCCATTTCTTAACGACCTGTAGAAAATTACAGACATCCTGTAGAAATTCCAGAACATCCTGTAGAACCCCTGCAGACTTCCTGTAGAGGCTCATGAATGAGGTTTCTTGGTAGCCAAACTCTCTAAAATTCTCTGGAAGGGTGTTAGGGACCCCTTAGGCCCTCTCTGAACCTTCCCGACCTCTTCCAAGCATTTTCTCTCGCCAATCCACCTCTGCACAGTAAAAAACAGTTAAATCGCATGCATGATAATTCTAGCAACTTAGTCAAAAATACAAAAAGATGTTTTTTTTTTTCAGATGTTACTGTAGAAGTAGCTTAGACGCATGTATTTTACCTTCCTAGAAGTCAATGGCATCTCTTTCAATAGCTTGCATCCTCTTTCTTGCATCAGTAGGACTAGCTAGTAGAATTAGGGTTTGTTAGGGTTTACGTTTTCTTTCATCTTTCCAGTTTCCTTCTGTAAGTAGATCAACCTTCTTTGAGTTAGCTTTTGTCCATCAGTTAAAAATATTCTTCTCAGAGCTCATAGAAGTTGGCTTAAGCTCCTGTTGGACTTGTGCCAGCTGACCAAGTGACAGTTGCGGCAAGAGCACCGTCGCTTCCAAGTTTGTTACGAACTACCGGGTTGATAAAAGTAAAGAAGGGAGTCCCAGGAGTTGTAGCATTATTGCTGCAATACTGGAGCCCACCATTCTTTTTGGTGCCGTTGCCGGGGAAGCGTCAGAGTATTTGTGATTGCTGCTTTTCTTCTATTTTTTCTACTCCAACCTTCTACTAAGTAGTTTATTTTAGTTCCATTATGCAATTTCATTTCTGCAAAAGTAAATTAGACATTTCCTTCTTTCATAGATTAGCCTTTCAATTCTGCAATTTCAATTCTGCAAGCATAGACTAGAATTTCAATTCTGCAAGCATAGAATAGCATTTCAATTCTGCAAGTGTAGTCTAGCATTTCATTCCTGCAATTTGATTTCAGCAAAATAGATTAGTCCTTTCCTGCTTTCATTTCAATTCCGCATTTTCATTTCCACAAGATAGATTTTAGTTAGTTGCAATTCCATCTGTTTCAGTTTTGTAGGTACAAGCAGAAAAAAGCAAAAGCAACCAAAAATATTTTCATGCCTCGTAGGAACAGAGATAATACTGGAAAATTCCTACCCAACACCCCCACCACTTCATTGAGTCACCCTTCTCTCTTCTTTGGTGGCAATGACCCAGAAGAACCTATAGGTGAACCTCTTGAGATATACGAAGATCCTATAACAAAAGAAGAGCAAGAAAACATTCCTTTTGAGACCATGGCTGAAAACAGAAACGGTAGAGAAGATGATGAGAGAATAGAAGGTACCTTCCCCATCCGAGAGACCAACGAGGACATGAAGATGAAGAACATAAGTCCCTCAGCCTTACCTCATTTCCATGGATTAACCACTGAAGACCCTGATACCTTCCTGTTTGAGTTTGTTGTCCTTTGTCGAACTTATGACTATGCAGAAGATGAGAAAATGTTGAAACTCTTTCCCTCTACCCTCAAGGATGCAGCATTACGCTGGGGTTACCTGGAAATAGTATCACCACTTGGGCTCAGATGCAGCAAGCCTTTAACAACAAATACCGAGACTATTGTAGGTCAAAGGAAACAAAGGGAGAAATCTTTGGGATGACCATGGGAAATGATGAGTCTTTAGAGGACTACGAGGAAAGGTTCCAACTCAGCTATAAACGGGCCAGGTGCACACTTGACCCTGAATCTCTAAAGCTGGTTCTACTCCGAGGAGTCCCTGAAGACCTTCTAGATACCCTTCACATGCTAGCTGGAGGGGACATCTACCAACTACCTTGTGAGGACATAAAGACTGTGTTTAGAAACCACTCTAGGGCAGCCCGGAAAAGAGGTAGGGGGAATCCACTTTCAGCTGGTACTACCTTCTCTAAGCATGAGTTTGCTAATCAGATGGAAGACCTCAAAAGTGAGATGAGACAGACCATTGCCATGCAACTTGATACTTTCCGAATCCAACAAAAGAAAGAGGAAGCAGAGAGGGCTTTGGCCATTTTTTGTCCTAGATGTACGAGGAAGCACCCTAAGAACGAGTGTCCATTGCACTCAGTAGAGGTATGTTTCGTCTGTGAGGAAAACCACCCCATCGTAAACATCTTTGGTGTGGAATAAAAACTAATTAGCATTGGACTCAAATACTTGGGTTTCAACATCAAACCAAATAAATACCAGGTCAATGATTGGTTATGGATTGTTGATAGATTCCAAAAAACAATATCTGGATGGGAACATAGATGTTTAACACTTGGGGGCAGGGTCACCCTCACTCAGTTAGTCTTGCAACAACTAGCTGTATATTGGGCACATTTAGTCTGCATCCATTTGGGTTGGATCTAAAACAACACACAAATTTCACCTCACTAAGATGGACAAGATCACCAGGCCTAAGTCTATGGGGGCTAGGATATTCTGAATATTAAACTGTTTGGTTGGGCTCTTCTTATTAAATCATTATGGTAGGGACTGTTCGGCACACTCCTATGGAGTGACATTATTAGATACAAATACCTTAAAGGAATTAACGCCATACATTAGATGAGAGCGGACCTAGTGGGTAAAAGGATTGGTTCCACCATTCAGAGAAGTTTCAATCAAGTCAAATTATGGTTAATCAAAAGGGCTTACTGGAATTTCGGCATGGGGAAGGGGATTATCATTGGTTAGGACAATATCCTTGGAACTGGGATTTAGATGTATTACTCAGATGAACTTACTCGCAGCCTTAACTCCCAGGGATATTTTTACTTTGACCAGGCTATCAGGACATGGTCGAGCATCACTCTTGTTTGGAAGAGGGCAGATGAGATAGGATTGACGGGGGAAATGGTTGGGGCCTGGAAAAATATACTAGAAGCTCTACGTAATTCAGGTATTTGCAAAGTTGCACATGGAGATCAGATTGGGTGGGATGGGAAGTTGAAGAGAGGATCTATCTCTGTATCAGATACCTATTTATTCATATGCAACAATATACATAATTTTCAGAACCTTTGTTGGTTTACAAAATTCTGGAAGGTACAAATCCCAATCAAGATTATATTATACACCTGGCTTGTATGGAAGAACAAGACACTTACTTGGGAGAATATGAGGAAGAGAGGCATGCTTGGACCAAGAATATGTGTGTTCTGCAGGCAGGAGGAGGAGGACAATTCACACATTCTGTTAGCTTGCCCCGTCATTGTACAGGTTTGGAAAAAGATTTATGTTTTACTCTCTTTCACTTACATTGAACATGTATCTATTGAAGCATGCTTGATATGGTGGAGTACACAGGGAAAATATAGGATGGCCATTCCCCTTGTGACATTTTGGGAAATCTGGAAAGCAAGAAATAACATCATTTTTTAGGACAAAAACCACAATGTCGACCAGATTATTAATAATATACTCACATGGATGAGACCACTGTTGTTGTCTTATCCTTGGCCACCATCGGCCTCACATAGAACAATTGACCCAAATATATCTTTTCCAATGGGTTTCTTTGATGGTGCTACACAAGGGGGGGGGGGGGGGGGGGGGGGGGGGGGGGGGGGGGGGGGGGGGGGGAGATGTGGATGTGAGGTATGGATCTGCATTGAAAAAAGATAGCAATATCAAATCCACTAGGGAGGGTGTAGAGGAACTAACATGAAGGCCGAGGCAATTGCACTTTTGGGGTTAATATGGTTTGCTTATTTTCTAGATATACAAAACTTGAGCATCTATGGAGACTCCCAGACCATCATCAATCATGTGTTGGGAATCTCCACAATTTCCCACCCACACCTAAAGGGTTGGCTCTGGAACATCATTCATCTCCAAGGCACACTGCCTAGGGTCACCTTTCAGCACATACACAGGGAGCACAACACTATTGCTGGTTCCATGTATAAGATGGGACTTATGGCTTCCAATGAATGATTACATATCATTTTGGAGGTGGATGACTACTCCATGGATGCTGGATATTTTCCATTCCCCTGACAATGGTTTTCTGTTGGTATTATCCAATGCTGTTATGTTTTGTCTACTCTCCAGTATGGCATTTCCCACTGTTCTCTATTTTTGAATATGCTCATACCTAATATGTATATGGACATATGATGGACGATTTGCTCAGTTTTCTTTTCCTCATTTTTTTTTGGGTTTGTACATGGGGCAATATGGGGGCCTTAGAACTTGTTAGGCCTACACTAGATTTGACATGCTATTTTGTTCATGGTTGCATTTTATTTATGGGATGCTCACATATATGTAGACCTTGATACAATTTCTAGATGGACTAGATGTACTGGTTTACACTTTTAATAAAACCATCGTTTTTTTTCTTGGTTAAAAGAAGCGAATGGATAGAAATGGTTAATAGAGTGATTATTTTCAATATATTAAAGTATTAACACATTGATTAACGGATATGAAAGAATGTGAAAGGTTAATAAAGTGATATATTTGTATTAGTGTTTGGAATGAAAGAATTTTGATAATACAAGTGTGTAGAATATAAATGTTTTTTCTTGGTAAATTGACACAAATTTTATTAATCAAAAATCTTTTACAAAATGTATACAAAACGACACCAGTTGGTTAATATAGGCATATCATTCTTGCTTATGAAGACCGATAAGTACCTTGAGAGCAACAATAATACTAAAATTTTTCAAGATATTATCTTTTCATGATGCAATTAAAGACTGGCTGTGATATTCCACTACATCAACATACTCTCTGTCCAACAGTATCCAAGAAATGCATTTAAAAGGCATTTGTTTCGGAATACAAAAATGAACAAAATAACAAAATCCCCAAACACATCAATGACTTGAACTTAATAACATGGTTTTACTTATATAAGTTCGAATGGCTACAAAGCCACTTGATATGTAGACACTGTAACAATCAAACGTAAACCATAGAGCAAGGAACATGAAACTACATCATGAAATCAGTTGACAAGACTAGAGCGACGAGCCACAAAAAACATAAAACATAAAATTGAAACTTTGAGTCCAAGATCACCATCAGAGACATTGGGTCTCCATTTGTTGTAGGTCTTGAGTTGAGAGGAGGCACATTGTGAACAAAAAGAGTGTCTATCACCGTAGGAGCATCTTATTAGTTCCCTGAATCAGAATTTGACTATGAAACAACTTTCCTTTCCACTCTCTAAAGGCGAATGAAAACATCATCCAGGCAATATCATATACTTCTTAGGAGGCACTTTAAATCTTCATGTGCTACAAAAATCTTATAATGGTCCACGTATTTATCTCTAATGAACAAACGAAGCAAGCAATGAAAATGCTGATAACCTGCCAGTGAATTTAGAAAGTATATCTTGCGCTTTCTTAATTTACGAAGGTCCGAGATCCATTTTAAGTCATGGTTTCCAACCTCAGAATCAGAGAAACAATGCTTATCCCTGGATTCCCGAGATTTCAAAGTTCGAATCTCTCGACGAACTTCCGGTGGTATCAAATCAAACAAGGATGCCACAAAGGTCCATCCAAACAAACATCTAGGATGTGAATTTTCCCTCAAACTGAACTCTCTTTTGCGGCTGACCATTCATTGACAAAACGACATGGTGACTAGGATAAAGACACAAAAGAGAGTATGGGATAGAGCAGTGACAATAATGTTAGGCCAATGGACACTGAAGACCTCAGGACACAACAATTGAGACAAGAATTTCCTATGTAGAAATCCATTAGGAAGAAGAGCTAACTCCACATGAATGAAATAACCCTGAATCTATAAGAGAAATGCCCCACAGTTGACTACTTTGGACAAGAAAAGAAGACCCGAGTTGAATAGAAATGTCAAATTGAAAATGATAATATATATATATATATATATATTCTTGGTGGGACTACATCATCATCATGTCCAATATATCACCGGTATGGGGGTGGGGAATTGAACAAGTAACTTCAGGTCAAGGAGTTCCTTAACAGAACACCCAATCACAATGTATCCAAGACCCCATAGATAGTAATAAATATATATTAAAAAAATAAAAATATATTTTAAACTACAATATATTTATATAATTATATATTTTAAATATTATTCTAAATAAATTAGAGTTTAATGTATCATATCTTTGTTTCAAAATTGCTATAGAATATCCATACTCAAGTTTAAGTTGTTTAATCTGTAGATTTTGAGTGTCTAGGGGGTTTTTCATGGTGCTGAATCCTTTTATAATAATAATAATATCCATTTTTAAGGTCACAGCCAAGCCAGACACCAAATTGGTGTATGAGACCCCCTTATTTGTGGGACAAGGGACCCACCTCCGCGCAGTGATTTGACTGCTAAGTCTACGAAGGCATACATACTCTACCCCCCTCTGGTTTTGAACCTGTGACCTCTTAGGAGGAAACACATGCTCTTATACATTCAAAAATGCATTTTAAACAATAAAAAATCACATTATTTATTGAAATTGTTTTGGTGGATTCCAATGAAAAAGTCTATTTCGTAAGTTACACTATGTCTTTTAATAATATGATTTTTTTAAATTAAATTAATTAAATTATTTTAATATTAATAAGAATATTAAACTTATTGTAATAAATATTCTATTACTAATTCTTAATGACTAACTCTGCACCTGATGCATCCTTGCTATTTATTCTTTAGGATTGATTAATTTTTTTACCTTTGTCTAGAGAATGAGCCACATTAATGATGTGATTAATCCCAAAAACATTCTCATTTACAATAAAAATCAATTATGTTAATTAGTTAATAATAACAACATCTTCAAACATTATTTTATTAAGCTTTTATGTTTAATTCCTATTACACAAACATACATATATACATTAAAAGTTATGTATATCACAATTATAAAATAAATATTATTAAATTTTTATATTTATATAATTTTCTAAATAAAATTTAGATATTATTTGATTTTTATTTTATAATGATGTTTTAAATAAATATAATAACATATTTATGATAAATAAATCCTTATAGGAATTTAATAAAAGTATTATATCTTAATTTAAAAATACTAAAAACTAATATTTATTCATATCGGAATTCCAAACTCGTATTTTCTTAAAATGGAAGCAACCAAAAAACTTTCAAATTCCAGGGACCATTCTCAAATTTAAGACATATCATTTAATTCCTATTTTTAATAATTTCTCGTATTTTCTTAAAATGGAAGCAACCAAAAAACTTTCAAATTCCAGGGACCATTTTCAAATTTAAGACATATCATTTAATTCCTATTTTTAATAAAATAAATTATTAAAGCATAACTTCTTCGCACTAATTTTCTTTATTATTCACACTAATCTATAGGTAAGAAATATATTAAAATAATTAAAACACAATTTTATAATGAAAGGCCCTATTAATCAAAGATATTTAACTTATCATGCAGATGAAACGGGATATTATAACTTTTGAACTGTTCAAGGATGGCGTTCTCAAAGCGAAGAGTGAACCCGCACGCAGTTTAAAAGTCACGAAATCGCAATGGTAGAAAATTGAAATAGATATCGAATTTTATATTTTCGAAGACTTTGAAACAACGAAAAAGTTAAACACGAGAACTTTCGTGAAAGGCCGAGTCAGCGGAATAGCTAATACGCAAAAGGATTGGCCTTGGTCTAACTGTTCTCCGTTTCGGAGTCTTTTGAGCATGCATATATAAATAATCAAAAACCATAATAACAAGTTATGTCATCAATGTTTTTAGGGTTTAGGGTTAGTTTAATTGGGGTAGAGCATATTTCATTCATGTTTTTAGGGTTAGTTTAATTTGGGGTTAGAGTACATTGTTAAAGTATTTATTACTTTAATTCAATAAATAAATATATATAATCTTATTCTAAATTATTTCATCTACCCTCCTTTCCTACTTTATTTGGATTTATCGATTTTGCAGAATATTTAGATTTATCAAAAATGATTAAGATAATTAAAAAATTTGCTGAATATTTTATCATCAAATAAATAAATAATATTTTTTTCTTCCATTAATTTGATTCTAAAATGTCCTTCAAATCTACATTCTGATTAAATAAAAATGATACTATTCCATTAACCGATTAATACAGTTTTAATACGGTACATTAATATTGGGAAACCAAATATTTTTGGTTTAAAAAATTTGAAAGAATAACTTGTTTATTAAAACGCATTTTGTTTTTAAGCGAAACATTCTTTTGAACCATAGCCATAAGAGGTGCCTATCCACTGTGAAATAGTAAGCACTATAGATTGTGATTACCAGGTCCCTGTTCACTGAAATTGTGAGCATTGGTGTTGATTATAGAAAATAGAAATCTATTTTTAATTGATTACAATTTTAGAAAATTAGTTTGTTGTTATTATTGTTGAATAAATTTATATTATATAATTAAATAGTTTTAATTTTTTTTTAGATAATTTTAGTTTTATATAAATTTATTTAATACTTATGAAATAAATTTCTAAGCATATGAAAATTACTTGGAACCTATTGTTGTATCTAAATCTTTGAAATTTAATTATTGTAAATAACAAATTTTGTATTATATTTTTATCTATTATGTAATATTAACAAATTTGATACGTTTTCTTTTTCAACATTTTTAAACTATTTTAAATTTAAAATATCTACAACATTTTAAGCACTCTGAATTAATGTTGGTAAAACTTCACTGTTAAACTTCACTGTATGCAATGGAGAAAATGGGTTTACAGTCCCCACCAGCCTGTCTATCTTTATTAAATCAAGATAACGAATTGAAAGGGGCTAATTATGCATCTGGAGGGGCCGGCATACTCAACAAAACAGGATTCTTTTTTGTAATTCAGCCCCTCTTTTTTTTTTTTTAAATATCTCTGAGTGCTTATCGATTTACATATTTAAATTATAATTTTAAATTATAATCTCCATGATCTTCTTGCAGATTGAGAAACTATCTTTAGACGATCAAATAGACAACTTCCAGGCCACTAAAGAAGCTCTTACAAAGAAAATCGGTTCAGTGGCAACAGAAAATCTGCTGAATGAAGCATTTTACATCATCGTAATAGGAGGCAACGATTATATCAATAATTATTTATTATCCCTCTGGTACCTAATGTGCACCATAATACTCCACATCAAATACTCCACATCAATTCATTCGCGGGTCTTTTTATTATTGTGGTAAATTGTATTTAATTGTATTTCAGCTGAAAGACTTATTTTACAGTTCAGTATGATGTGGATTTATTTTACAGGCCAGTAAGTATGATGTGTAACTTTGTAATTTTGCTTATATGAATTAAAATAAAAATTTTAAAAAATGTAAAAAATAAAAATGTAAACTTGTAAAAAAATTACATCTAAAAAAATTGGATCTATGTTGATTTTATTTTTTCTCATAGTTAATAAGTGTACTTCTATCTGTTCTCATGCTTTGCACGAGTATGTTAATAAGTTGATGGACTGTGTAATTTATCTTGTTAATAGAAATTGTAATTGTTATCCATGTTAGTTGTTCTCATGCCTTTTGCAGGAGTATGTTAATAAGTTGATGAACTCTAATTTATTTTGTTAATAGAAATTGTAATTGTTAATTATGTTAGGTGTAAATTTGGGGTATTCAAGTGTTGAGAGTAAGGTTCATATATTGCATGAAATTGAACAAAATATATAATTTATTTTTGCTTTATGTTTATTATATTTAAACTTGGGTGATATAAGTTATATAGGTTTAAGAAATTGTGATATAAAAAAATAATTTAATTTTTTCTAGTAAAAATTATTTTATTTTTTTCCTAAAACTAGAATTGTTGTGAATTTTGGTTTTATTATATTTAAATCGGGGTGATATAAGTTATATAGGTTTAAGAAATTGTGATATAGAAATTTATTTTAATTTTTCTTAAAATAGTTTAGTAAGATTGTTGTGAATTTTGGTTTTGTTTGGAAAATAGAGTAAATCAGTTTACTTAAACATTTACAATAACATTACATAATAAAACATAATAGAGTTGTTTTTCTTTAACTTAGATTTATTAAATTGTAAAATATAATAGAGTTGCTTGTCTTTAATTCAAATTCATTAAATTGTGTGAGGGTATATGATTAAATAGATCCAAAAAATTTATAGAAAATCTTTAGAATGTTAATTATGGCTACACTAATTCATGCATGACAACTTTTTGCTTGAATTTAAACTATATACTAGACACTGCCAACTAATTAGGAGTGATTTGGAGTAAGCTTGCCCGTATGAGCCTCAACTACCATTACAATGCTTGAGATCAATTCAAAAACTAGTCTATATTGCATAATTTGTGTATTTTGTCTTTTTCTTTAGCTTTTAGTTGCCTTTTTCATCCAGTGCTTCTTGTACAACTGCTTGTAGTTCAACTATTTCTGATTGAATTTTTCTATCAACCTTTGTAACATGAAAAACAAATTCATTTTATTTCATCTCCTGTTGCAATGTTTGAACAACTTTGGTAACTTTTCCAAAACCACTTTCATCTTTATCATACCTAGGATTTTCAAGCGACTCTTCAAATAATCAAATTCAACTTTCACTACTAGATTATTTTCACGTGCTTGTAGTTCAACTATTTCTGATTGAATTTTTCTATCAACCTTTGTAACATGAAAAACAACTTCATTTTATTTCATCCCCTGTTGCAATGTTTGAACAACTTTGGTAACTTTTCCAAAACCACTTTCATCTTTATCATACCTAGGATTTTCAAGCGACTCTTCAAATAATCAAATTCAACTTTCACTACTAGATTATTTTCACGTGCTTGTAGTTCAACTATTTCTGATTGAATTTTTCTATCAACCTTTGTAACATGAAAAACAACTTCATTTTATTTCATCCCCTGTTCCAATGTTTGAACAACTTTGGTAACTTTTCCAAAACCACTTTCATCTTTATCATACCTAGGCTTTTCAAGCGACTCTTCAAATAAACAAATTCAACTTTCACTACTAGATTATTTTCACGTGCTTGTAGTGCTTGTAGTTTAGCTATTTCTGATTGAATTTTTCTATCAACCTTTGTAACATGAAAAACAACTTCATTTTATTTCATCTCTTGTTGCAATGTTTGAACAACTTTGGTAACTTTTCCAAAACCACTTTCATCTTTATCATACCTAGGATTTTCAAGCTACTCTTCAAATAATCAAATTCAACTTTCACTACTAGATTATTTTCACGTGCTTGTAGTTCAACTATTTCTGATTGAATTTTTCTATCAACCTTTGTAACATGAAAAACAAATTCATTTTATTTCATCCCCTGTTGCAATGTTTGAACAACTTTGGTAACTTTTCCAAAACCACTTTCATCTTTACCATACCTAGGCTTTTCAAGTGACTCTTCAAATAAACAAATTCAACTTTCACTACTAGATTATTTTCACGTGCTTGTAGTGCTTGTAGTTTAGCTATTTCTGATTGAATTTTTCTATCAACCTTTGTAACATGAAAAACAACTTCATTTTATTTCATCTCCTGTTGCAATGTTTGAACAACTTTGGTAACTTTCCCAAAACCACTTTCATATTTATCATACCTAGGATTTTCAAACGACTCTTCAAATAATCAAATTCAACTTTCACTACTAGAGTATCTTCACGTGTTGCTAATGTTGCAAAGGTGGTTTCAATTTTATCATCTCCAACTTCAATTTCATCTTCCACACATGTCTCTCCACAAGGACCTTCACTTTATACATCATGATGAAACTTTACATTTCACACAAAGTCACATTATTCTTCTACAATCTTTTCAATAAATTTCTATGTAATGTTTAGGGCAATTGTAGGCTACATGTCTTATATACATTCTCTTCTAGAGGCTCTTTCACAAGGTCTTCAAATACTTTATTATTGCAATATTAAAATCTTATGCTCGATTGATTGGTGTTGCTCCCACATTCACTCTATATCATTTCCAAAATATTCCAAGCTTTCTTTGGACCTAGTTGTTGTTGAAATTTTGAGAATAATATTGTCATTCAAGCCTTATTGAATGAGAAACAATGTTGCTGCATCATCCTTCCAATTGGATATAAGTTGATCCTTCTGATCTCAAGTCACAACCACATAGACTACTTGATTTCTTCTACACCTAATCTCATTTTAATCTTAATGGCCTAAAAATAATTGTAACACATCCATATATTAATAATATCATATAAAATAAAAAAATAATAATACATGTCACCAAAGTACTGACTTTCGATAATTCTTTGGCATTATCAATTTCTATGATTAACCAATAAAACCAATGACAAGATCCATTATTAAACTTTAAATGAAATGACAGTGGAAAAACTTTAATTTCTATGTATGAATTGGTTCATGATTTATGGCAGAATTTGTTTACATGCGTAATTGATTTAACTTGATTTCAATCAACTACATTTATACATATTGGTACTACGCTAGTATTGGCACTTAAATGAAATTTGGCCCCAGCCTCGAAGTCCGCCATATGGTTCATGCGTATTTAATGTCCTGGTTGTCCTGGCCTAGGTGGCAGCTCGATGTACACCAAGTTGTCCACATCTTGCGTTGTCCTTAGAATCTGCCTTCCCCATTGACAACTCTTAGCGACCCGTTGGATCAAATGGTGCTTGAGGGAACTGACCTTCATTTCCCAGTGGTATGGCTTCTGTTTGTCATTGTATCATTCCAGAATTCCGATGAACCGTGGCTCTATTCCGAGTCTTATGATTTTGGTTCTGGTTCTCCTGGTTACTTTGCCCGTAGTTGTGGTTCGCTTATTTATCTGCTTTGTGCTCTGGCATCTTGGTGTTACTTTGGCTTATCTGTCATACTACCATAGCTTTCTTCAGAGCCCTGGGTTTCAATCGATTGTGATAGGATTTTTCAAACTGCTTCTCAATGGTAAGATTTTAACATTTTACGCATTCTACTTCTTCTTGTTATAGTCCCTTGCTGAGATTAATTCCTAACACTTATTCTTCACTGTCTTGGTGGAAGGTTTTTCAGGTACAGAGGTTTTGGGTCGGCACTGAGGAGAAAACCCTATTACCGGCTTCATCTTGCAAATGATTGAATCTACCTTGTACCGGGTATTTAACTTCTTTTTGTTCTCTTTCTATGGCAAGGTCTTGCGACCAAGGGTTTTTATAATTTTTGATATTAGAGTCGTGTAGAATTTCTTGGCTATTGGAGTTATAATTCCTACTGTTAAGGGCCTTTTTATTAGCTATAAGAGTATTTTGACTTCGGCCCATATATTGAAAGTTTGGGTGCTTTTCTCAGGCCGCCATTTTGTATAAGGCACAGTCATTTGAACCTTTAATAAATAAATGTTTCAATTTCACTGTTACAGTCTTTCTTTGTCGAGACGTTGTGAACAATAGTTTTATATCTATTTATCTACAGGGTTTCAGTAGGGTTTGCGTATTTATTTAAATTTTAAATCTAAGATTGTGAGTTCTCATTTCTTAGTTTATATATGGCAATATGCATAATATCGTTCTACGCATAGTTTAGTTATAGCTCGGGATTTTCCTCAGTTTGTTATATGCATCATTTCGTTTTTGCATAGAGACTAGTTATTGAAGTAGCAATCCTTAGATGCTACGGCTATTTCATAATAGCTTTGCTGCTTTTTATGTCATACTTTTCCATTCTAATTTTATAATTTCCAGAACATGCTAGAATGTATAGCCACTAGGGTTTTTACGACTGATATTTCCTATTTTTCGGAGAAAAGCAATAATAGAGGATTCTGATATTTTTTAATGTTTTCATTTACGCGGACAAAATAACTATACCCTGTATGGGCTCTTTCTATTTGTAAGGAAAACTTTTCTTCTTTACGGTAATTCGTTCTACTTGAGTCTTTGTGCTTAATTTCCTATAGATTGAAGGTTATTGGGAATTCTTTCTTGTTGAATTTATCAATTTATGTTATATAATTCTATGTGTAGTTAACTGTACTTACTACTGAAACATTTTCCGTTATCACTTATTCTCCCTGGTTTGTATTTGGGTATTCACTATTTCTCTTAAAATTTGTTTTGAAATTTCATTTGGAAAAGATGGTTCCTTTTTACTTTCCTTCATGTAATTCATTATTTAGGAACTCTTTGAAGAAGAAATCTATCTTTTAAATAGAAGATAACCTATTGATACCTTCCTAAAATCAACCAGACTAAAGTGTTTAAATCATTCAATAAACTAAAAATAAAGACTTATTTATCTAATTGCTTCTATGCTTTACCAAGAAGATTATCACTTATCTAAATATGTTGCTTCCCAGAATTTGGTCTGCACTAGACCTGCACCTTGTTTTCCTCCCTACCATGAGATTTACTATACCATCAAATCTCCCCCCGTTCTATCCCCAATTCCAGGGAAAATCACTTCTCTTCTTAGAGACTAAGTGTTCATCCAGCTATCTGGTCTTAACGAGACGTAGCTATCACAGATTGTCCGACCTCTCAACACAGTTCTTTTTCCTCTTTCCTCTTACTGATCTCAGATACCCCTATCCTCTTTAGTAAATACCCCAAGATTTTGTTTTCTTGGAACATATAATTGCCTCTCTTAACTAATTAATCAAAAGAAACAACATTTACTAATAAATGCAAAATTCATCTTTCCATAACTTAATTCAAGAACAATTTATAATAAACAAAATAAAATAATAGTTTGTTTGGTTGCAGTAAAACAAATATTTACATTAACAAGGATATTACAATAATATATTACCTGAATGTCTTGCCATTTGATTACATGATTAGCATCATAAACATTTTTCTTAAGTAGAAAAACGTGAAAGACATTGTGTACATGAATGTGAGTGGGTAAGGCAAATTGGTAAGCCACCGGTCCGATTCGAGCCAAGATTTGGAAAGGTCCGCAATATTAGGGTGCTAATTTAGCACATCTGATCCATTGCAAGGTGCTTTTCTTGGCTTGTACTTGAATGTAGACATGATCCCCTACTTGGAATTCCTGGAAGTTCCTCTTCCGATCATAAAATTTCTTTTGCCGGTCCTGAGCAGCCTTTAAATTGATTCGTACCTTTTTCACCATTTCCTTCCATCTCTTTTAACATGTCTGGCCCTAGCAACAACTTATCCTCCGGCCCACTCCAACTCAAAGGTGTCCTGCACTTGTGCCCGTATAATACCTCAAAGGGACTCATCAGTAAGGATGCATGGTACCCATTGTTATAGGTAAATTCCACCAAGTGTAGATAATCTTCCCATTTAGTGGGCTGCTACATCACATAAGTCTGCAACATGTCTTCAACAACTTGATTTACTTGCTCAGTCTGCCCATCCGTTTGTGGATGGTATGCAGTACTGAAGTGCAGTTGTGCGCCTAATCCGTCAAAGATGGCTTTCTAGAAGGTTGATGTAAATTTTACATCTCGGTTGTAAATGATCATCTTGGGGATTACGTGTAGTTTAAAAATGTTCTGCATAAAAGTGTTAGCAATTTGGACTACTTTATAAGTTGACTGGACAGGTATAAAATGAGAAGATTTTCTCAATTTGTCCACCACCACTAGGATGGAGTCGTTTTTCTTTCTTGATTTAGGTAGCCTGGTAATGAAATCAATAGATATAGTTTCCCATTTCCATTCTGGGATAGGCAGAGGGTGAAGTAATCCTGCTGGATGTTGGTGTTCAACTTTCATTTGCTGGCACTCTAGGCACCTGACTAAATATTCTGCCACCTCCTTCTTCATACCAGACCAGAAAAATTCCTTCCGCAGGGCAGAAATCATTTTCTGGTATCTGGGATGGCCTGCATAAGGAATCTTATGATATTCATCTAAAATTAAATTTTTAAGATGTTGTTGGTTAGGCACATATATCCTCTTCCTATAAATCAACAAATTTTCTGCATTTATTTCATAACCCAATTGTTGTTCATGGCTATTTGGAATTTTTGCTTGCTGCCATAAATATTTATATGTGGAATCCTGCATGGATGATTCTTGAATCTGCCCAAAAAAGGTAGTTTGTGATTCACTAAAAGAAATTTCATATAAACAATTTACCTTCTAACTTAAAGCATCTGCCACCTGATTTTCTTTTCCTTTCAAATGTTTGATTTCAAAATCGAACTCACTTAGGAAATCTACCCAACGAGCTTGCTTGACATGTAAAGTTGGTTGTTTGAAGTAATTAATCAGACTATGGTGATCAACCATCAACAGAAATCTCTTACCTAATAGGTAATGCTGCCACATTTTTAAAGCATGAATGACGCTGTCAGCTCCAAGTCATATGTTGAATACTTTTGTTCATACTCTTTAAGCTTCCTATATTCGTAGGCAACCACTCTGCCTTCTTGCATTAATACGCCACCTACACCTTCCTTACTAGCATCCGTACAAACCACATATTCTTTGTTGGGATCAACAATGCTCATAATAGGTGTTGTGGTAAGAAGATGCTTGAGTTGATCAAAGCTCCTTTGACAGTCGGGGGTCCATTTGAAAGCTTTTCCTTTCTTTTGTAGAGAGGTAATAGGATATGCCACTCTAGAGAAACCCTCCACAAATCTCCGATAGTAACCTGCTAGGCCCATAAATGATCTTATGTCGGCTACATCCTTTGGTACCGGCCATTCCATAATTGTTCTTATGTTTTTCGGATCTTCGGAAATTCCATCTTTGGTGATGACATGTCCCAAGTATTGGATTTTCTCCTTAAAGAAATCACATTTACTGTAATTGGCGTATAGTTGATGTTCTCTTAGGACTTGTAGAACAATACAAAGATGCTCCTTATGTTCTTCCACGTTCTGAGAGTAGATCAGTATGTCATCAATGAAGATTAATACAAATTTATCTAAGAATTGATGGAATATGTTGTTCATGATACACATGAAGGTTGCTGGGGCGTTAGTTAGCCCAAATGGTAAAACCATGAACTCATAATGTCCATAACGCGTCCTGAATGCAGTTTTTGCAATATCTCCCTCCTTTATTCTGATTTTATGATACCCAAAGCGGAGATCAATCTTTGAGAATATGGTTTCACCTTTCACTTGGTCAAATAGCTCATCTATATGGGGAAGGGGGTATTTTTTTTTAATGGTTAGCTTGTTTAGCTAGCAGTAATCCATGCACATCCGTAGGGTTCCGTCTTTTTTTTTAACAAATAATACCGGAGCTCTCCAAGGGGACACACTGGGGTAGATATACTTTTTATCAAGCAACTCTTGGAGTTGCATTTTTAATTATGTTATCTCGGGTATGCTCATTCGGTAAGGTGCTCGGGAAACTGGGGCAGCTCCTAGAATTAGCTCAATGGTAAAATCTATGTCTCTCTTTGGGGGTAGGCCTGGTATTTCTTCGGGAAATACATCTGGAAAATTTTGTATCACAGGTATATTTTCTAGTGATACAGATTTATCTTTAGAGTCAGCATACCCTACTTGTATTGCATAAACTTGACAACCTTTTCTGATGCATTTGGCTAATTGGGAGGTTGTTATAGGCCTTAATTGCAGAGGTTTCTGAACACCTTGAATTTCCTGTCTCTCCCCTACCTCATCTCAGTAGCTAATAGTCTTTGTTTTACAATTTATTAGGGACCAGTGTTTCTCCAACCATTCCATGCCTATAAGAATGTCGTATGACCCCAGGGGTAACACATTCAAATCAACTATAATAGGTTGACTATATAATTTTAAAGGGCAGTTGCTTACTTTAGAAAAAACTCTCCTTTTTGATCCTGTGCCTAGCTGTACTAACCATGGGTTTTTAAATTTAACATCTTGTAATTTACATCGTTCCACTATCCTGGGACTAATGTAACTTAAAGTGGCCCTGGGATCTATTAAAATAGAACAGGTCTGGTAAAAAATAGTACCTTCAAATTCAACCATGGTTGGCTGAAACTCTTCCTGATGATCTTCAAGAGCTGCATTAATTTTAGGGATGCTCCTTGCCACTTCTCCCATAGTAGATGCCTCTTGAATTTGTGAGATCTGATCTGCTCCCTTGCGGTGAGGACAATTTTTGACATAATGCGGGCCTTCGCATCCCCAACATTATACAGGTGGTCTGTTAGTTATTTCTGCTTCATTTCTGCCAGCTTGCTTATTTGTCTTGGTTTCACCTGGTACTTTAAATCTGGGCTTATTCACATTTCAATTAGTTTGACCTTTAAATAATCCTTTGTTGTTGGTGCCCTTATTCCCCTTGTGTTGGGAATAAATTTACTACCCTTTTTGTCAGCCCACCTTTTTGCTCGAATCTCCCTTTGGTTTATTTTGCTGATAGCAAATCTGTGCTTTTTGAATGACTTCGTCCATGGTTTTTGGGTTGTTGAATTCCAGCCATTCCTTCATGAACATCGGAAGGCTGCTGATAAACCGCTGTACTTTAGCTTTTTCTTCACGAATATAAGGAACGTATCACAATAATGATGTAAATTTTGTTATAAACTCATCCATGGTCATTTGGCCTAGGCAGAGATCATGAAATTATTTTGCTTTCTCATCATAAAATCTTTCGGTTAGATATTTTTCTTTAAAGAATTTCTAAAATTTCTCCCAAGTTATGTTTTTCTCATTGACCCCACAGATTGTTTTTACTTCCTCCCACCATAGTGTGGCCTTCCCTTGAAGCTGGAAAATGGCCAGACGGGCCTTCAAATTGTAATCATACTCGTATAGCTAGAAATACTTGTTCATATTAACCAACCATGCTTTCGCCACCTCTTCTTGCTCACCATCGAAGAGAGGAGGCTTGATTTTTTGAAACTCCCCTTGGAGTTCAATTTTCTACTTCTTATGAGTCTTGTGATCAGACACATTACCTGATTCTTCTTTTTGGTTTTCTTCACCTCCAACTGTTTCCACATTTTCAGTTCGTAACTCTTGTCCCCTAGTCGTATCGCCGTGCTCAGGGATGGGAACTAGTGGCCGATGATTCTGTCTATCCGATATGCTTTTCAGAATCTTTTCTTATTCCTGCATCAATATTTTGTTGTCCGCCCGGAGTCGGGCCATTTCACCTTTCAATTCTTGGACAATCACCCGGATATCTGTGTTGGGATTTTGCGGCTCATCGCCCAGCTGCACCCAAACCTTAGGATTGCCTTCCTGAAATGATGTCGGTCCTGTTCCCAATATGGAACCGTGTGGTAGATTCCCAGTTTGCCTCATGCTGACTGTTTTCTGCCTCTTTTTTTTTTCTTGGTAAAAAGGCTAATCTATTAAATATGTACAGAGTTCAAAATTACATCAGGTGAAACCAGTATGCTCTTGCCTTCAAAGGGCACCAGACAGAGACAAAAACTAAGACGGACAGAAACCAAGACATAGTCCCCCATAGCAAGCCCTCGCAGGGGTAGTAAACTGAAATTCCAAGACTGCCCATAGACAGTGGCCCGCGCAGGGGCCTTAGACAAAAAGGAGCTAACCAAGTCTTCCCGCGCATGGGAAACAGTAACTGCTCTCGTCATTAACACAAAAAAACTCAACAGCTTTAACATCCCAAAAAACATTGACTGAACAGACAACAAACCAGAAAACGGTGACTGGACCTGGAGCGACCTGGTGAAGCATGAGCGCTGGCGCGGTTAGTCATTCGGCTCATCCGGTTGCTCTTCCACAATTGGGCACCACCCGTAGTAATCCGGCTCAGCTTCAGTAGGAGAGGTCGCTTCCTCTTCCCCAATAACCGCGTTTGGAGCATTCTGGGAATGCTTGGATTTTTCCTCGATGGTAACCCGACCCTTTTCTTCCTGCTCCAACTCAGCTGTCGGAGCCTGCTCTGCTTCCCCAGGGTCATCCGCCTCAGGAGGATTCTTAATGAACAGAATGGAAACATGCGCACTGATTCTAGGGTTTATCGTTGAGCTGGTGAAATTGAAGATGGTGGAGCCAAAAGCTGGCAAGGTGGCCGAGCTAGAAGCCTCGGCATCCATGTGTTGGCCTGAGTGTAGGGGAATGGCTCCGATGGAGCTTGCTAGATTGCAGTGGCAGCAATGCCCAGCATCATCCCTTTCAGGTCTGCGCGAACCCCCTCCTCTGGATGAGCCTCGACGGCTCAGCATCCGCTGTCGGGGTCTCACCATAGTGGAATGAGACTTCCAGCAAACTGCCAAGTGAACCAGACTATCAATTGCAAGAACCAAGCTCGTAATGGACCCGTCCGTCTGAGAAGGGACCGCTTCGACGACAGAGAGGCCAGCCGAATGCAACACGACCCACATTCCCTGCTCCAGTCCAGTTTTATTCTCCTCATCCTCACCTACCCTGCTCGGGATCCCATCCGCCATTACTGCTGCGTTGCTCTGGATCGAGTGCACTCTTCGGGCATTAACTGTCCCAGGTCCCTTCGTCTTAAACCTGGTATGTCCTATCCATCTGCGCGCATGGGGTGCCACGTGATGCCTGAGGGACGGCATGTGGCCAGCTCCCAACTCCCGTCCCATCGCCTTAATCACCCGCATCCGGGGGTGTTTTCTGCCTCTTATGTACACAACACTAAGTTTGTTATTCCTTATTCTAGAGGTCTCAGTTTTGGAAACCTGAGCGCTCTGATACCATATGTAACACATCCATATATTAATAATATCATATATAAAAACAAATTTAATACATGTCACCAAAGTACTCACTTTCGATAATTCTTTGGCATTATCAGTTTCTATGATTAACTTATAAAACCAATGACAAGGTCCATTATTAAACTTTAAATGAAATGACAGTGGAAAAAATTTAATTTCTATGTATGAATTGGTTCATGATTTATAGCGGAATTTGTTTACATGCGTAATTGATTTAACTTGATTTTCAATCAACTACATTTATACATATTGGTACTACACTGGTATTGGAACTTAAATGAAATTTGGCCCCAGCCTCGAAGCCCGTCATATGGTTCATGTGTATTTAATGTCCTAGTTGTCCTGGCCTAAGCGGCATCCCGATGTACACCAAGCTTTCCACATCCTGTGTTGTCCTCGGAATCTTCCTTCCCCATCGATGGCTCTTAGCAACTCATTGGATCGAACGGTGCTCGAGGGAAGTGACCTTCATTTCCCAGTGGTATGGCTTCTGTCTGTCATTGTATCATTCCATAATTCTGACGAACTGTGGCTTTGTTTCGGGTCTTATGATTTTGGTTCTGGTTCTCCTGGTTACTTCGCCCATAGTCATGGTTCACTTGTTTATCTGCTCCGTGCTCCGGCATCTTGGTGTTACTTTGTCTTATCTGTCATACGGCCATAGCTTTCTTCAGAGCCCTGGGTTTCAATCCGCTGTGATAGGGTTTTTCAAACTGCTTCTCAATGGTAATATTTTAGCATTTTCTGCATTCTACTTCTTCTTGTTAGATTATTACAGTCCCTTGTTGAGATTAATTCCTAACACTGATTCTTCACTATCTTGGTGGAAGGTTTTTTAGGTGCAGAGGTTTTGGGTCGGCACTGAGGAGAAAACCCTCTTACCGGCTTCATCTTCCAAGGGATCAAATCTACCTTATACTAGGTAATTAACTTCTTTTTGTTCTCTTTCTATGGCAAGGTCTTGTGACCAGGGAGCTGGGGTTTTTATAATTTTTGATATTAGAGTCGTGTAGACTTTCTCGTCTATTGGAGCTATGATTCCTACTGCTAAGGGCCTTTTTATTAGCTATAAGAGTCTTACGGCTTTGACTCATATATTGAAAGTTTGGGCACTTTTCTAAGGCTGCCATTTTTTATAAGGCACAGTCATTTGAAAATTTAATAAATAAATGTTTCAAGTTCACTGTTATAGTCTTTCTCTGTCGAGACGTTGTGAACGATAGTTTTATATCTATTTATCTACAGGGTTTCACAATCGGACTACTGGAGACATTGGAAATTAGCACGAGCCGGGGAATACAGGTTTACGCTCTCCCCTTGGCTCTTAGTCTACCGGGGGGGTCGCTCACCTTCATGTACCTAGCCTCAGTTTTACCTTCTGCTCCCTCGTCCGTAAGAATGAAAATAAGATTCGGGGGTTGGGGTGGAGATCGGCAGGCATCGATATTGAAATCTGAAAGAAATGAAATTTAGGCCTCTAAAAACACCCATTACAACATTCAGTTCTACCCTAGGGTTTGCATATTTATTTAAATGTTAAATATGAGATTGCGAGTTCTCATTTCTCAATTTATATATGGCAATATGCATAATATTGTTCTGTGCAGAGTTTAGTTATAGCTCGGGATTTTCCTCAATTTGTTATATGCATCATTTCGTTTTTGCACAAAGACTAGTTATTGAAGTAGCAATCCTTAGATGCTACAACTATTTCATAATAGCTTTGCTTCTTTTAATGTCATACCTTTCCGTTCTAATTTTATAATTTCTTGAACATGCTAGAATGTATAGCCACTAGGGTTTTTACTACTGATATTTCATATTTTTTTTTTGAGAAAAGCAATATTAGAGGATTCTGATATTTTTTAATGTTTTCATTACGCAGACTATTTGTAAGGAAAACTTTTCTTCTTTACCGTAATTCTTTCTAACTGAGTCTTTTTACTTAATTTCCTATAGAGTGAAGGTTATTGGGAGTTCTTTCTGGTTGAATTTATCAATTTATGTTATATAGTTCTGTCTGTAATTAAGTGTACTTACTACTGGAACTTTTTTAGTTATCAGTTATTCTCCCTGGTTTGTATATTTGGGTATTCGCTATTTCTCTTAAAATTTGTTCTGAAATTTCATTTGGAAAAGATGGTTCCTTTTTACTTTGCTTTGTTCATGTAATTCATTATTTAGGAACTCTTTGAAGAAGAAATCTATCTTTTAAATGGAAGATAACCTAATGATACCTTCCTAAAACCTTCCTAAAATCAACCATATTAAAGTGTTTAAATCATTCAATAAACTCAGAATAAAGACTTATTTATCTAATTGTTTCTATGCTTTACCTACCAAGAAGATTATCACTTATTTGAATATGTTGCTTCCTAGAATTTGGTCTGCATTAGACCTGCACCTTGTTTTTACTATACCAACAAATCTCCCCCCATGCTATCCCTGATTCCACGGAAAATCACTTATCTTCTAAGAGACTAAGTGTTCATCGAGCTATTTGGTCTTAACTAGATGTAGCTATCATAGGCTGTCTGACCTCTCAGCACAGTTCTTTTTCCTCTTTCCTCTTACTGATCTCAGAAACCCCTATCCTTTTGATCTCTTCAGTAAATACCCCAAGATTTTGTTTTCTTGGAAGATAATTGCCTCTCATAAGTAATTAATGAAAAGAAACAACATTTACTAATAATTGCAAAATTCATTTTTCCATAACTTAATTCAAGAACAATTTATAATAAACAAAAAATAATAATAATTTGTTTAGTTGCAGTAAAACAAATATATTTTGTTTTCTTGGAAGATAATTGCCTCTCATAACTAATTAAAGAAAAGAAACAACATTTACTAATAGTTGAAAAATTCATTTTTCCATAACTTAATTCAAGAACAGTTTATAATAAACAAAAAATAATAATAATTTGTTTAGTTGCAGTAAAACAAATATTTACATTAATATTATAATAATATATTTTACCAGAAAAAATAAAAGGTAATGGAAAATAAAAATCACTAAAAAAAAATTCATACACATAACTCTTAAATAGTAATTTAAAATAAATTATATTTCTATTTTAAACCTTTTAAAAATGTTCATTGACTTTCCAAAAATAATAATGATATATTTGTATTTTAACTCATTTAGAAATGAGAGAAATAATTCACTTTCCAAAAATAATAATAATGAACCAAGACAAAATCACAAATTTACAATTTTTTTTTAAAATCTCTCATGTACTCTCTTTTTATTTCTTTTTAAAATTCTCAATCACTCTTAATCTTTTTAATCAACAACTTCGCCATAAGAAAAATACTATACCTATTTTCAGTATCATGAAGAACAATGAAATTATTTGAATCAGGCTTTCTAAATTAGAATTTATTAAATCACTTGAGGATACAAGATTAAATGGATCCAAAAAATTCATGGAAAATCTTCTTGAAAAATAATGCAAAATCTTTTAAAAATATGTTTAAAATGTTAATTATGTTTATCTTAATTCATGTCACTTTGATTAACGGTTACTAAATTTAGATTTTACTATTTAAACTATTAACTTGAAGTGACCTAACTAGGAGTAATTAATACTAATTATGTTTTATATTATTTAAATAATTTTGAAAAAAATTATAATTTTTTATTATTTATAATACAATTTTAAATATATAAATAAAATTAACTTTTAATCACAAATTTTAAATAATGGAATTACATAATTCAAATTTGTAATTTCAACCCATTATATTTCAACACAATTCACCAGAAATTAAAAAACTGAATAAACAAACTCAGGTCTCTATTTTAAATAAAAAAAATTAAAGTTATACAGCTATTCAAATTCATAATTTATCTTAAAAAAAAATAAAAAATAAGAAAATTATCCATTATGGTAACATGGAAATGGAAATTTTGAGGAGAGAATCTATCAGATCCGCGCACGTAAAATCGTGTTCAATAGAGTCGGTCCTGCTGGGTGCATCCCATTTCTAAGGAGAAAGAATGGAGGGTCATGTCGGGAAGATGGGAATGGATGGATCAAAATGTTGAATGTCCCCCTCAAGAACCTCCTGCACCAACTCAATTCAGAGTTGCTGCCTCAGACATCACTTATGTCGATACCTACAATATTGTGATGGAACTTATCAAGAATCCTCGCAAATATTGTAAAAAAAAATAAAAAATGTCATGCACTGTTACCATATCACATATTCCTCTGCAAATTTTTTTAATACATAAACCCAGTCGAATGTTAACGGATATATAATAAATAGAAACATAAATCAATGATGATATTTCACAAAAAGTAATCAATAATGAAAATGTAAATATGGAAAAGCAATTAAAATTAAAATGTAAATATGGAAAAAAAAATTAATATTTATTTGGTAAGTTTGTTTATTTTGGAAAAGGGTTTTTATAATTTTAAGTATTTGTCAGTGATTATTAAGTGGATAATATAAATTTAACTTTCACAAAATATTCATAGTAGTATACACAAATCAAAGTTCAAATAGTACTTCCGTCTTTTTTGAGCTTTTGATTAAATTGATTAATTAAAAAAATATTATATAAACAACTATCCTATGAAGTGAGTTATGGTGTTTTGGACATGTGGTATTGATAGACCATGGTATCTACTCAAAGTATTGTAACAAAGCCTATTTACACAAATAATCTCCATGCTAAATCTCAATGGTTAAGAATCTTATTCCATGTATTTTTTAAATGTATATATATTTAATTTATATATTATTTTTTTTATCATTTGTTATTAATAATATAATTTAAAATAAAGTTATATATTGTTTTTTGGAAAAAAATAATATTAAAGAATATTTTGAAAATTAAAATCTAATTTTTAATTTTTTAAATGTAAATTGTAATTTTCTCATTTGTTGATAGTTATTTTTATGTGGTTTTAAAATGAATTAAGAGATATAAAAGTTATATTAAAAATAAAATTTAAAAAAAAAATTATTTGAAAGTGTCATAACTTTGCACAACATAATGCCATGTCATGTGGATAGCTACTCACAATTTGTTATGCAAGAATGTCATGGGGATAGTTGCATAGTTGCCATTATGAAGCCGATAGACTTTGTGCAGAGATCTGATACACTGAGACAAGTAAAATCAAACCATGTGAGATGGTGAAGTCCCGAAAGTTCAGATATAATGTTTCTTGGATTAAAATAGGAATTTGGTTGATTTCTCGTGGTCATGAAGTATATTAGTTGATCTATACTTTGTAACTATCTCATCCATGACAAAGTCGATGTTCATTTACCTGGTGATGTGTAGCTCCTAACCCTATTGAACTTTTATAGTCAAAGATAAAGTTTTCAGATCTGTGCAAAGGGAGCCAATCCCTGTTATCCTGTTATAGATCAATTGATTAACCATTAATGGAAATTCTTGTTTGATCTGTTTGTTAAATGTGTGATTTCACAAAGGTTAATTCTGAACATAGTGTGGACAGTCAAAACTAAAGATGGCAATGGTGCATCTATCCTCCCTGCGTATGTGCGCATGTCCAAATCTGAGACTGAGTACATAAGTTTGTTAGAAAAGGCACACCTGTAGTGATTTACAAAGAGGTAGATCTTCATGTTACTGATTTGTTGGTTGTTGCTAGAGTGTTAGTGATCCATCTCTATGACTTTGTAGTTTGATGAGCCAAGTTGATTCGTTGTTGTTATAGATAAGAAAGGTTTGTATTGACATACTAATTTACTTGTTGCAGGAGTTTGAGAGACAGCAGTGACATAGCCTTGAAACAAGTTAAACACCTGTGAAAAAAAAGGAATGTGTAGATCTGATGAAGTAATGTGCCTATGATATGCCATCATTGCATGACTGACCACGTGATAGTGCGGGAGACGCCATCGTCACTTTAAAGTCAAAATTATTGTTGCACTGTCGGTTAACTATTGAAAGGATTGTTATAGAGATAGTCATAGTTTTTTGATGAGTTTGTCATGAGCAATGAGTTGATACATTTGTTGCAGAGATCAGAATATAAAGTATTTCTGCTACGTCAGTTTGTTTTGACATGATGGTTTGAGTGTGATAGCAGAAGTATTATTCATGGTGCTATCTAATGGGTTGTAGGGTTAATGTTTTAAGGTTGCTTCTCAGGTTTGTCATTGTTGATGGGTAGGAAGAGATATTCGAGTAGAGGTCAATGGAGAGTTATATATGGCTCATGTAGTGGTATATGGTTAACACCTCCTTGTACGGATTAGGGGTTTGATTGAACATTTCTTTTGTGGTTGAGCTTTGTGATAGATTTTTTATACTCTATAGTGGTGGATGCTCTAGTGTTGGTGTTGTGGACTTGTTCATGTTGCCATTAGACTTTGTTGAGTTGATGAGATTATTTGAATAACTTGATAGATTGTTAAGAAAATTATATGTTGTTGATTATCATGAGTTAATTAGTATTGTGCAATATACATTTAGTTGATGTATTGGGTTATAATTGTTATCAAGCCAATGAGATAGTTGTGGTAGAGAAGATCTGATATACATTTAGTTGATGTATTGGGTTACAATTATTATCAAGCCAATGAGATAGTTGTGGAAGGATGTCATTGTAGAGAAGATTTGTTTGATGTATTGAGGATGTTAGCTATGGTATATGGATGAGGTATTCGTTGATTGATATATCTTAACTTCTTATGTGTTCATGGAATTTATACTACATTGAGTTTGAGTTGTTGTGCATGTATTGATGAGTATGAGTATGTTCACACATGTTATTGTTATTTGCATGAGCAGAGGATCTATATGCTTGACATTCATAGAACATGCTATTGGTCCGAGACATGTATGACATTGAGGTTAGTTCTAACGCTTGAGAAAAAATTGAATAATATTGTTGTTGTTGTGTACAAAGATGTATTTCCGTATGTTAGTAATGTCATGTGAAGGTTTGTATGATTGTGAAAGTTGTTTGGTTTTGTATTAATGTTTTAGCTAAGTGAATAATCAAATTTTGGTTAGAGGCAGATTGATTTGCATGGGGATTTATGTTACAGTAAGCTTAAGTTTTTGAGTAGTGTTGAGATTGAATTTAGGGTAGATAATTTGATGCTACTAAGGTTTATGCTAGAATTGATTAGATATCACTAGGGTTTTCTATTGGATGCACATGTTGAACATAAGCATATATTGATACAATGAATTTGATGGTTTTACCTGATTGATTGATGATATATGTAGTTATATATTGAGGACATAATTGTATTTGTTGTTGATTATTATATGAATAAGATTGATGAGCAAAATTTTATATGTGGGTCAAGTTTGAAAATTTGGTGAGACGTCGCCTTTTTTGGTGTCAACCTTTCAAACCCTCTACTATGGTTCATCATCAGGACTTAGATGGGAGACCTCATCTAACATGAAAAATAAATAGTATGGAGATGCTCTTTTGTCCTAGTTTCTTCTTTATGATTATTCTTATTGGTTTTATCTTCTTCTTTTTTCTGTGTCTTTTCTCTCTTTATTTTTTTATTATCATTTTATCATTATGATAATCATTTTTATTTAATTCATTTTGTTAGATTTAAGTTTTATTTAATTGCAATTAGTTATCGTATTTTTAATTAATAAATACATTTTTCCTTCCAATCTACCCAACCCTAAGCTATTCCTTGGTTCCCTTTCCCTCTACCCGTTTTGCTTTTCACTCTCTCCCCTCAATAACAAGTATCATAAGTTCTTAGTTTCTCTTTTATTATTATTGACTTTAACAATATAGATATCTTAATCAACTTCAATTTTAATAACACTGGTCTCTTTTATAATAATCTTTCGATTGTTGAAATTAACTATATTAATCAATCATTATTTTAACTTTGTATTCCTTCAAATTTAAGTATTAATAGTATTTTAATCATGATATATTTTTAATAATTATAATATTAATTATTTGGCTTTAATATTAATGTTAATATAATACTAATCATCCTTATAATTTTAATTTTATTATTAGCATTATTATTTTATAATAATAATAATTTTTCCCTTTTATTTAATTATTTGCAATTTCATTATTTTTATTAATAATTTTTCCTATTGGTTAGTTAATAATTTATTAGTTTATGGTTTATCTATTGGTTAGTTAATAATTTATTAGTTTATGGTTTATCAATTACTAATAAGTAAAATTTAACATTTATAAGTACCATTAGTTATTCAATATTTGTCTAGGTTAATAATCACTTTTAATTATTATAAATTTTCAATAGGTTATTAAAGTTAATTGGTATTATTACATTTTAATAATTTTTTTATTTATAATTCATTTTTTATTTTGAAAGTAATATATTAATATTTAATAATTTAATAATATTATTATTGGGTATTAATATTTTAATAGTTTATTGTTTATAATTTAATTTTTTAATAGTTTAATATTAAGGAATTTAGACTTATGTGATCCATAACATTGTTAAGATAGTCTTCGGCAAAATCACATAACCAATCTTTTGTCGACGCGTTTCGAACCAACCAGTGTGGTTCATGTCCTGACGATGAACCACACTGGTTGGGTTATGTGATTTTGCTGAAGACTATCTTAACATAGTTTAATATTGTTTATTTTTAACATATAGATTTTTAATAAGAAGAAGAAGAAGAATAAAAAATAAATTTTAATAAATTATAACCTATAATCTTTAACGTTTTTTTGGGTATCACTGCTTTTAAAAATGATTGGTCTCTATTTCTTTTTCTCTTTACTCTTGCTTCATGTCCTTGATAATGGGTAAAGGGTTCACCAAAAATGTTTGACGTTTCAAACATCATTAACACAATTTTTTTTAGAGAAACTTATTATTCAATTATATATATATATATAGATTTCAATTATTAATTTGTTGAGAGGATTATTTTCTTATTAAAATATGTTATTTTTATTTTATATATTTTTATTTAACTATTTTAAGGTCTTTTGTTTACTTTTTATATAGATATATATATAATTTTATATTTATATTTATTTAATATAAATTAAGGTTAAGTAGACCCTGCCCACCTCTCTTAACACCCACCAAATAACCAACACAACCACAATTACTAGGGGTGAATTCTGTGACGCTGACCCAAATAGACACACATACCACCAACCAGCGAGACTAGGGTGGCACCCTCACACTAGTATACAATGCGACCACGAAAAAACAGAGAGGCAACCCTCAAAACATAAAGACATGCAGAAGAGTTTGAAAACACAAATTCCTTACCCCAAGCAGATGACTGGAAACCCTAGAAATATGGTTTTCTAAGTGCGAGCATGTAATGGGCGAAAGCATCGAGTCGACTTGGTTCAATGTCTGTTCGAGTGTACCCAGATCCCAAAAAAAACCAGATGGCATAAACTAACCCACACCGAAGTGTCGTCGACCTTCACTGCACCTCTTAACCAAGGCCGAAACCCCAAGGAGCTACCATGGAACCAAAGCCACACACCTCTCTGTTCCTCGCGACCAGAATTCGTTGCCCCAGCTTCCAAACGGAACTAATACACGAAGAGACCCTCAAATTTAACAACAAATTGTGCAGAATCAAATATCGTGCAAGAGAATTGGAATTCTGGGTCGCGCATGAACGAGGAGTTAATGAGCACGTGGAGAGCAGGTAGGCCCCAATGGCCTCGCATGTGATAACTGGAAAATCGGATGATCACGTCACTGGGGGATTTTATATTTGTTATGTTATTTTTTGAGTTTCTATATATTTAATATGAATTAAAGTTTTAATTAAGTGAATTAGTCACTTTTAATTAAGTGATTTCATGACCATTTTTATTTATTGATTTTTTTAATAAAGAGTGATTTTGTTATTTTATTTTATTAATTATTTAATTTAAATTTATTATTTCCTTATTATAATTCTATATTTAATGTATTTTTCAATTTTCATTAAATATATATATATATTTATTTATTTATTTAAAGATGAATTAGAATTTTATTTTTTTCCCTCATTAGATTCGGTTGATATTTTATTTTTATTTTTATTTTTGTTTATATATATATATATGTATATTTGAATTTTTATTCATTTAATATGAATTATAATTTTAATTCCTTCACAATTTTTGTTTAATCATAGTTAGATTTTTAACAAATTGTCTTTCTTTTTTTTAATCTTTTTTTTTTTTAATCTATAAGTTATACATATACATATATTAAATAATACATTGATTTATATTAATTTCTAATAATACATTTTATATTTATATTTTATGATTTTAAATGTTTAAATTATTTTTTAATTAATTAAGTGGTCAGTTTTATAATTTTTTTGTTTAATTTGATTTTCTAATGTATCATTTTATTTTTTTCATTGGAATTCTCTAAATCATCTCCACACTATTTATTTTTCATGTTAGATCAGGTCCTCCATCCATGTCCTCTTGATGAACCACAATAGAGGGTTGACACCAAAAATAGTGTGTGATTAATTCGAGAGATATTTTTCTCCAATCAATATGAATCATAGAAGTTTGAATTTAGAAAAAAGAAAAGTGACCTACAAGATTTAATATGTGTTGCAACTGGATCGAGTGTTAAAATTTTTTAAACAAGTTCCACAAAGGGTCTGATGGTTGGAATCTTCAGTGAGGGAGTGGTAGCTTCCTTTTTGTGGTGGCCAAAGAACTTGATTAAGGAGCGGTGGCTTCCTTCCAATGTTAGCTGGAGAAACAAAATGAGGTGGTAGCCTCCAATAGGTAGAAGCTTGCACATTAGTAGAATTTTGTGGCAGTGCAAGATGTAAAATAATATTTTGTGAATATTAATAAAAGAAGACAAAGACAACAATAATGGTGGTTTTTCCCATTTGGGTTTTCCACCTAATATTTGGTGTCTCTATGTGATGATGATGATGATAACTTGTTGATGTATCATGCTTCACTTGCATTTATGATTATGGTTTACATGTGTTACCTGCTTATGCATAGATCTATGTGTTGTCATAATGTACTGCTAGTTAAAATATTATTTAGTTAACATTACAAAGAAGAAGAAAAAATTGGGTAAAAGTTGAATTATCACAAAATACTTATAAGAGTTATGGAATATTTAGATGTTTATGTAAAATTGTAATTTTTCTAATTCTTTTATGTTATTTTATTTGTAAAATATGATGCATATGAGTTTCTTTATATAAATATTATGAATTTAAAATATGGAATTTTCATAAATACTTTCTAGAAATGTAAAGAACACTTTGATTTTGTGTAGGGTTTGAGAGCTTTAAAAATATTAGAAATTTTGTTGTTATTATTTAAATTGTAGATTTTTTAGTGATACTATCATGATCCCAGGGGCTCTACTTGGTTACAACACATGCTCGACATCGTGGCCCCTCGAGCATGCGACACTGGTGTGTTTCACAACTTCCTAGTGTAATACAATGTTATTTCACCCAGACTACCTCTCACAATATATTACTCTTGTTAACTTCTATATTATATTAAGTTGTGAAATCATTAATGTAGAGAAAAAATCATATTGTCACATCTACCACATTGCATGAATTATTTACAATAAAATACATCCACAGATAATCACACACATGTACACAAAATTTATAAAGGAAGGACCCTCTATGCTTCTTCTTTTATAAATGAATAACAAGTACATCAAATACCCAAGACAATGGTTTGGTCATCATAAAGTACATTTCCAAAACCCATAACATAAATATAAAGGAAACCTATCACCCAAATCACCCTACCCAGGTCACCGTATCACTTGGACGGTTCTTTCTTTGTTTTGGTCCTCCCTTTGCTTGGGTCTACATGACTATAGGCCTCCTAGGCTACTTCTTCATCCCAACTCAACTCTTCTTTGTACCTCACACTTCGCTACATCTTGTGACTCAAATAATTCATTGTTGTTCTTTCCCTTGTGCATTTTGCTTTATTTATATGGCACTTGGCTGCACCATATGACTCCTCTCACACTACTCTTTGGTTATGTTGGATCAGATTTGTCACTCATGTAGTGCGCTTCAGGATGGTTTGAACCCCATCATCCCACCCTCACTCGTCTTTCATTTAGTCATTCACCGATTAGTTGGATGCCCATCACCTCGGGTCGACACATCTTTCAATTAAATGCCTTCTTGATTGGCTCATTTTGTGGCACATGTTTTGGTCTTGCTGCCAAGCCTAAATGCAAAGAAACCCCACTTTGGTTTTTTGACACCTAACATTGGCACACTCTCACCCAATCTCCATTATCATCACATTCCTTGTGATATATTTTTTGTAAATCTTGTGATGAGGTGTTTCCCATGGCTCTTCATCTCACCAATCTGTCTGAAGAGCATGTTTGGTGCGTGGATGAGTCGAGGACACAACCTGGCACCCTAGGGCCTAACATCCTCCCCTACTTTGAGTCATTTCCATCACTGACAAAACTGAGATAACCAACCGATGCTTTCTCTCAAAATCCCTCATCTCCTTCCCCCATCTCCGCAATTATCTGAGTGGATAGTGGTACCCCCCGTGGTATTCACCCATAGTATATAATATTAAAAATATGTAACTCAAGGAGGCACCTGTTAGCATTCTGTAATTTCACAAGATGTAAAGGAATTGCAGAGGTAACCACAAAACCACTTTTAAGTTTGGAAGCTATCCCTTCTAAACTCAGAGAGGGAACTCTTTGTCAGATTTAGCTTCGTTTCTTTAGGATTTAGGCTAGATGTAAGGTTCAAAGCTTGGTTTTTTGAATTGTTTGGTTGAAATTGTAGAGAAAGGCCATTGAACAAATGGAGTCAAAGGCCTTGGGGTGATTAGATGCATAAATACCAAAACTTATGTAACAGGGCAAGGTAGGCAGGCTATTAGATCTCCGTTGCTTAATGGAGTGATAGAGAGGAAAAGCTTAAGGTTCATTACACATAGAGCAATTAAGAATTTTATATTTAATTTCAGTTTGAAAACATAGATATTGCTTCTATGCCAAGACATAGTGTAATTAAAAAAATTCAGTCGTTCATTTTCTTTAAACAATATAGATAAAAATAAAATATGGAAAACAGAGATACAACAAGTTTACAAAATGAAAAACATCCCCAGTTCGCTTGACACAAGAATCCTGGAACAAATTTATGTATTAAAGAAATGATCACTTTCAGCTCAGCGAACAACTTTACATCAATAGCATGCTTTCTTCATCCAAGTTCCAACCTCTATTACTTCGAATTCTAAAGTATTTATACAAATTCTAAAGAAAAATATCTTGATTGAAAAAATCAAGATTTATTACAAATATCTCAAAACTGTATTACATAAATAGAACAAAAATATAGGACATTTAAACTATTGAATATGCTGGCACTATATTTGAGGGTTGTGGCTGATGACTAGGCTTGGAAAAGTGTTACTCTATTACTGAAGATAAAACTTCTTTTTACTCCAAGAGTTGACACAGCTTGTCCCATCTGTCTTCATTTGGAATGGGCATTTTAACCAACTTTCTATAAGTTTCATCTACCTCAGTATATTTCTGGAAAGTTTGTTTGACCAAAAATAAATTCTTGATTTCAGCTCTGATAATAAAATCGAATTCTAAAGCCTCCATGAAATATTTTCCTGTGATTGTGCCTTTGATAGTAGAAAACTTTGATTTGTCCCAGACTACTGAGTACAGTTTCTACTGGTAATCTATTAGTTGCACTAACTTGTCTCCAATCCCCTTTAGTCCTGGTAGTCCCTTTAAGTGTAATACATTAAATTTATTATGGAACTTCTCAATGCTGGTCTCTAAATGTTGGCACTTGTTTTCAAACTGTACTAGAAAATTCCTCTTAGTAAGGACTCTTCTGACTTCCAAAATAATCTTTGTCCTATCTGCAATTTCAAATTATGCGAACTCATCCTTGGTCTTTGAATTCAAAAGTTTAATTAAAGTATTAGATTCCCCTTGCCTCTCTCCCAAGATGTTTCTGACTTCTTCAATTAGCTCCTTTGATCTCTGTATTAAGCCCTCATGTTCAAATATTATTTCAATTGAAGGCCAGATTTCTGTGATGGCCTCATTGATTTCAATCCATATATTTTCTTTGGTCTCTGCTAGTGTTTGAGCCATTATAGAACCATTTTCTAGTTGCTCAATCTTTTAGGTTAGCCTTTGAGATTTCTATAGCTCTGCTATATATAAATTATCTATTTTTGATTTCTGCTCTCGTAAAGTTCTAAGTTGGGCCTTTAATTTTTCGATTTCCTGCCCTCCGATGGACAGGCCTTCCATAGCTTTAACTAGCTCATTTGAGGAATCTGTGATTTTTGCTTTTGTTGTTGTCGATGTAGATGGTCTTGCTATGGTCGCAATTTAAATAGGGACTGTTGTTAGTGGAACTATTGTTAGTTGTGAAGACTACTCCTTTTCCTTAAGAAATTTTTCCATCTCAACTTTCATGTCCTTAATCTGACCATTTTGTTCAATTATAATTTTGAACATGTCCTCTTTTTCTTTCTCAAGCTCCCCAACTTCCTTAGTCTATGGGTCTTCTATAGAGGGAAGCTTGAGCTTCTTCTTGAGTGCTACAATATCAACATTCTTCCTTTTTACAATCTCTTCTATTGCTTTCACATCGCTGAGATCATACCCCGATTTGATTACAACGTCTTCCAATGATTTGATCTTTGTATATTTAGCCAAAGATGGGATCTTTTCAAGTTTTAACTGAGATTGTATGTTGTTGACTGAGGTCTGCAATTTGGATGTTGTCATGGCAATATTGGTCAGAGTAGAGTATAGCATTTCACCAATTTGTTTATGCATGTCCATTTGGTCAATGGGGTGAATCTGCTCGAGATCAAAGGAAAATATAGACTTCTTGTAATCAACTAGAGTTTTTGGAAATGGGACCTATGCTTGAAGGAATGAAATTTTCATTTTCCCCTTTTTTGTGTCAAAGGCTGAAAGAAGCATGTGCTGTGAAGAGGTTGTCTTCTTCCAGAATTGGGAGTATGTGGTGGCTTTGAGCAGTTCATTTTTCTTCTTGATTTCTTTGAATTTGGAAAAAATGTTTGGTTCAGCCTAGTCCTGAACCAACTCTGTTGTTTGAGTTGTATCTGGGGGATCTTGGGAAGCTAAGGAAGATGGAGATCCTGTGAGGATATCTTCTTTCCTTGTAGAAGCATGAGGGCCTGTTAGGACTATGGTGGACTGCTCATCATCCTCCTGCAGAAAAACTGGTGTAGGATTAGTCTTCTGTTTCTTCTTGTATATCTGAAACTCTTTGACTCCAATCTCTGTCACTGAAGGGGAAACATCCTCCCTTGGCCTCTTGTCCTATTTCTCTTGAGGTACTAGAGTCTGTGAGGTAGTTGTGGATATCACCTGCTCTTCTGCCTCCTGTAGAGTATTCTCCTCCCACTGACTTTGATTCATAAATTTCTCTATCTCTGGTCTAGGAGTGTGAGTATAGGGAGTGGTTTTCTGCTCCACTCTCAGTTTGGAAATGATGCCAAAGGGGTCATATGACCAGGTGAAACTCAACTTGAAATTCATTTGCTTAAGAAGAAAATTTGTCTCCTTACCTGCTGCCCTGGTGTTACATATAAATGGTCCAACTTGTGCCTTCATCTTAAACTAAGAGTTCTTCTTTGCTGCAAAAAAATGAAGATAATCCATATTTATCATATGTATTATATAATCTAATGAGAAGATCCTCATGGGAACAAATTTTGGCAGCTTATATGGTGGCAATTCACCCCCATAAACTCTGATCTTGGTATAGTTTTGGTACAAGTACCAATATCCTGTCTTAGTCTACTCACTGAGATGCAGAATTCTCTATATTTCTGGTCCTATCCTAGGCTCCACATCACTATTCAGCAAGCCAGAAATTGTATATAGAATTTGATCTACAAAGTTATTGAAGGTAAAGTCATTGGAATTCTTACTCATCAAGGAAGTCCATCGGAATTACTGATTGAGCATTGCCTTGCTCATATAATTTTTGTAATGAAATCTAGAATCTCTTGGCTTGGTGAAATAAAAATATATAAACTAATACAGAAGCATATTTAAACATTCCCTCTGTTGAGAACTGACTATAGTTGAAAATGACAAAAGGTTTCTATCTTATGGAAAAAACTAATAGAAAACCTAGGATGGGCTCATCAACCCACTGATCAGATTGATAGCCTAAAAGACATGATACTAATGAAATAATCTGCTTGGTCATGTCTGGAAACATAGAAGATGGGTAAGGTGGATTCTTTTTTGGTAACTGAACATCTTCTGGTAGGAAAATTTCAAAAAATTTAGCTCTCTATGGGAAGGTAAGTTTCTTGTAGAGTTCCATGAGGGAATCTATTGAAAATGGGCTTAGAGAGTCATTATTTGGGATTTGCAGCATTTGGTTGATTGACTCAGGGGTTATGGTGAACAAAATGTCTCCATTTTGGGCCACAATTTCCCTTTGACTAGGAATATACCTAAACTAACACTAGGAGACAAATTCAGGGAAATGGTGTGTTTGGGGAAATATGAATTGGGGTAGGAGAGAGTCTCAGAGACTCAACTCATCGCTCTAGTCTAAGAAGTTTTGATTTAACTAGTTGTGAAGTTCATATAAGTCGAATTCACAACTGGTTTCAACAATTTTGTACTCTTGGTCCACCAGAGGTTGATGGTCCAGGTCTATGACTGGGGGTAACATGGGGTTTTCCTTGGTTTTTTTAGACTTTCCTTTAGGGGCCATGATGAATAGAAAAAGAAATAATGGATACTATGATTACTCGAGAAAAGGAACTAGAGGTTGGTGACTTATTTCTTGTGGCTGTGATAGGTAATCTTGATGACTGAAGGTTGTACAGGCTATGTTTTTGCTAACCGGGTTGCAAAGGTAGGTAGATTTTGCTGATTGGTCACTATAAAGAATCTCTTTTTTTAATTTCCAGGAACAAAATGCAGAAGGGGGCCACTGAATGGGGTTGTGGGTTTTTATAGTGTAAAAACGACTTATAACTGAGTTTGGCCCATTAGGGAATGGATCCGTTGACAAAGGGGGAATGTTCACATGGTGAATGGGTAGTTAATGGATAGGCATAATAGGTGGGATAGATGGTGGGATGAGGTTGGAGTAAGAGTGGGGGAGGAGTAACGGTAGGTGAGAGCGGGGAATGTATGTGGCAGAAGGTTAGTGGATGGGATGGAAGACATGGTGGGATAACGTTCTTATTTTTGGCGGGAGGCGGATGATGTTTTTCAGGGGGGGAGGAAGTAAGGGGTTTTGGGGGGCGGGGTGGTGCAAAGCACCTGGGAGGCCGCCACATCACCCAAAGTGGGAAAGAAGTTTCTGCCCTTTCAAACCCCCTCCCTGTCATGATTAAATGTTGGACTGGTTGGGAAGGACTGAAGCTCATCACCCGTCATTGATCCGAGCAGGTGAGATCTCCACCATCCAACACTGTGAGAATTTTACTCAGAAAATGACAAAATGTCATGTCGTGTTTAATTTCATTCAAACCATATACATTTGCACTTTTAGCATGTAAAGAAAATTTATTACATTAATTTTATTTCATTGTTAATTAAACCACGATTAAATGATGTAGTTTAATTAATCAACTTTAACTAATTTAATCAAAGCAAAGTTAAACAATGATTAATTAGTGTGGTTAACCAATTTTATTCTAACTACTGTAATTTTAACCAGGATTACACTATGCAGTTAAAACATTTACTTATCTAAACTAATCATATATAATTAAGCCTAATCACACTTAAATTGTATGATTAAAATTCTAATCCTATTTATATACTTCAATGTGGCATTTTAATTGGAAGCACATTATTCAAACTTTCTAAGGTATTACTGATGCATTTTTTCATTTTTTGAGTGGCATTTAGACTTGCTCACTTATTTCTGGGGTATTTTGGTTCTTTTTTTTCAATTTTCTCATATTTATATTTTTTTTGTATCCCCTTTATTTTCTTTTCTTTTATTCTATTTTCTTTTCTTTTCTTTCAGAAATAATTTGTAGAAAGGAAAATTATTTACAATAATCATACACATGAAAATTCACAAATAATCAACTTATGATCATATAGATTATAGGATCGTAACAGCACCAAAAACACTATAAATATTGAACCTGACCTTTCAAAGGAACATTCTTCCTTCATGATGTAGTTATACATTTTTTTTTCCCTTTCCATTAAATATAATTGGATTCTATCAAAGTATATTATTATCTTTTCATGGTAAATATAATATTCTCACTCCTTCTCTCTCAAAATTCAAGCCTTCAGGATCTTAACCCCTAAGATTTGGATCTGTGGTATTTAGATCAAGTTATAACTCCATGGAAACTAGGGTTTGAAGCAAGTTTTGGTCCAAGCTAGGTGATTCGAGTCAATGCTTATAGGGCCTATGTTATTAATAAATCTTATATTTCGAGGAGGACTATTTGGATTTAATGCCTTTGGACCTAGTGCTAACCCTCCAATTCCCACAGAAAATACTGGAGTAAAGTGACTTGCTATTGAAGTGGTGCAAATTCGGAGTAATAGCGCATTTGTAAAAAATAATTGAGTTACATGCATGGGAAAATTAGTTATTACAATATCGTAAAAGAATTGAAAATAGAAAATAAAAATATTTTGTTCATTAGATGTGAGATGCAGGGAAATAGTTTTAAAAGGGCAAGCACATGGCCTCCAAAGGCAAGTATGAAGGAAGCCTTAGAACTATAGTGGAAATAATATAGTGAAGACTCGAGAAAGTTGGGAGAAGAGGTCTAAGCTTCAAAACATGGAGGCGCCCATGTTGAATTGAAATCCCCCCAAGTAGCAACATTAGGCTCTTTTGATGGATCCCATTCAGCTCATCTCCCCATAGATTTCCATGGGTTGAATTCCACCCACCTCTATTTTTCTCCAAAGAACCCATTTCCCCAAATAGCTTTCTTGCTTTTCAATACCTAAATCATTTTCATCTTCATTTATGGGTAGCCAAATACGACAAAATCCATGTGGCAACACCCCACCGTGTGAGTAATTGAGATTTGATTTAATAAAATATTATTGTCTTGTTTTTCTAATTAATCTAACCTCCCCTCCTTCCCACAGTGATTTCAATCAAAGTTTGCAAAATTTTCATAACCTTTGGGTGGAGTGTTTTCTAAAAAAAGTATTTAATGTATCTTATTTGTCAGTACCATTAATCCTATTGGCTTGCTTGTATTTTTGCATGATTTCATTGTTGTGTTTGTAAAGTTTTGATTTCAAAATGAAAATATTCATGAAGGAATTAACTACAAAGACCATAACTCTTGAGGTAGAGAATCAGATACTATAGATGTTTTTAAGGTAAAGATTCCATACCTAGATGGAGTTCCTCCTTACCAGCTTGAGCATCACCAAACCCTATTGTTGTAGTGGCTACAACAATAGCTTGAGCATCGCCAATAGCTTGAGGCTCATTTTTGCTAGAAAATAGCTTGAGCATCACCAAACCCTACTGTTGTAGTGGCTACAACCATCCTCCAAAATTTTTCCTTAGCTTCATTTTGGAGCCTCCCTACTAGCCATACTTAGTAGCATGTCTTGCACTGCCTAGGTACTTATGCTTTCAGTTGAGTTTATTTGGCTTATAAGCTTTTGTTCACTAACTTGTTTTCCTTTCACTTGCAAGCTGACCTCCCATGACTTGGCTTTCAATCGGTTCTTGTGCTGATTTGGAGAATTGTGCAGAATTGGAGGGAAACCAACCTTGCTCTTCAGAATTGCGTAGTGTATCCTGATAGCTAGCACTGCTCTCCAAAATTGTGCAGAGCATGCAGGCCTGCTTCCCCAAGAAAATTGCGCAGAGCAGCCCATCAATGGGCTTGATCTTAGAATTTTTGTAGTTCTAGCTGGCAGCCTTGGATTCAATCCAGAAATTGTGCAGAGCTTGAGGGGCAACCAAAGCCACTCATCCCAGAAACTGCGTAGAAGTCATCCCAAGGCTTGTTGTCCGTCGCATGTGCTCACAGGTTGAATGATCCATCCATGTCTATGCAATCTTGCTTTACATGCATGACAGCTTTTTCTTGAAAAAAGAAAAAAGAAAAAAACAAAAAGCATCCCTAGATTTTAGGGATCTATTTTTAGCAGCTAGGGGTTACATGCAAAATTTGTTTTAGAAACCTTCCGCCAAGTGTCACTTTTTCCTAGATTTGTGGCATGCACATCATAAGCCTTGATCTTGTTAAAACTATTTATTCAACGCTTCAGAGCTCATTCCTCACTTCCGACCTTGGAGCTCTAACATTCCCAATGCATCTAGGAACCTTCGGCAAACTCATTGCAGCTTTTTCTGGGTAAGTCTGCTTTTCATGTCTTTTTCTGCTTTTCTACCACCTTTTGTCTTTCATTTTGTGTGAGTTTTGTTTGCTTGGTTTTTATTGAATGCTTGCTATCGTTTCAATGCATGTTAGCTTGTAGGAGTATCTTTTCGAGTTTTGTAATGCATTTCCTTATTGTCGCATGCATGACACTGTTTTTGCACTGATGGTCATCGTTATGGTGACTCACTTCACACACTTAGTTGTTTTCCCATATTACTGAATCCTACACTTATTGATTGCATGCATGTTCATTCACTCATTTTTGCATCCAGCTTCGCACATGCATTCAGTCCTTACTGTTTTCAGTCGTCCATCGGTGGGTCTGAGCTGCCTTGGCCCAGACCTTGCCTTGCCCTACTTGCACTGTGCACTTCTGGGATGGAAGGCCTTTCCTTTCTCCCAGGAATTGCATAGATATTTCACCACAATGACCTCCCAAGATGTGCTCTGTGAAATTCCAAGAGACAGTGCCTCAGTTGGTCCCCGAGATTGCACAGTGCAATTTTCTCGGGTTGCAGTCATGCTAACTTAAACTACGCATTGCGTAGTTAAAGTCCTCAGTGGGCCAAGATGGATTTTTCTCTGCACAGTTTCATCAGTCATTTAGCTCACTGGCAGTCTGGGCTGTGATCTGCGTAGTTCTGGCAGCGAGTCTCCCAGTATCTCCCAGAGAAAATTGCGCAAATTTTCCAGTTAGGCACCCAGGTGTGTTGCATGTCAGCCCTCAAGTTTATTTTGGTTTTCAACTTACAGTTTCATTCCCATGAGTGTTTCTCTATCTCCAGACATCACAAATGTTCATTAGTCACTCAAAAATGTAGGTACAATGGCTTCCAACAGAGCAGGGTCAAAGGACACCATTGAGAGTGCAACTCGAGATGTGGTCGAGCAAGTGTCTATGAACTTGCCCATCTGTGAAGATACTAAGATGTTCATAGACAAGGATATCAAGATCAAATGGAAGGACATCAATGACACATTTTCAGGAACCTTTGAGGAGAATCTGGAGGATTGCATTCTTTCTTGCTTTCCCTTTTTTTTTTCACTTTTTACCAACCATCATAATTTGGTTCAATAAGAACCAAATCCAATTATTGTCCCACAAGAGGGACCTCCTTTTCAAAATCTGAGCTCTCTGAGACATGGGCTCTTTTTGTGCCCCAAATTCCATTCAATTTCAGAGAGACTTCATGATCCATTCCTTTCTATTGGTTGTTGACAGTTCTTGAAAGAACCATGACATTCTCAATTAGTTTATCTCCTTGTTGGACCATATCATTTATTTCTTCACTTTTCAAGTTGAATTTCCTTGTTTTATTCTTCTTCATCCTCAGAAGTAAGATGCTCCAAAAATTGACACCCTTTTGGTCTATTAGACTACCTCTTTTTCTTCTTAGGATTCTTCTTTTCCTATGGACATGAGTTCTGTAAATGACCTATTTGAAAGAAGACACGGCATCAAAATGTCGTGTTGTCATAATCAAGAACTTGAGACTAGAGGAAGTTGTTGTGTTTCAAATTTATATGATATGGGAGCCCTTTTCTAAGATCAATCTCCACACATATTCTGGCATATGTGAAGAGACCATTTTTTGTTCTTTCCAAATCCATTTTTTTGAATTTTCCCAAAGTGTTTCCTATATCTTCTAGTAATTTATGATGCCGAAAAGGAAGTGGGAGGTTTGGAAGCCTCACCCAAATCAGCATGGTGGAGACCACCATATTGTTGGCATCAAACTCAAGGAACCATAAAGTGATGAATAACCCCGTTGTACCCTAAAACCCTACATTTAGAGCATAGTCTAGGTTCTTCTGAGTTTCAAATTGGACATTGAAAAATCCTTTTGAGCAAAGTATATGTCATATTTCAGAGTCCAAATGGAGAAAATCCATTGAATTAAAGCTTTAGGTTTTGGCCAAAAGCCATTAAATATGGAAATAACTGCTTTAAACTAAAGAACAAAGAAAATGGAAGATATCTTAGGGATCATTAGGAGAATTTTGAGGTCGGTCTAAAATGGGCCTCCTAAGAAAAATGTACAACCAAAATAAACTTTATAAGAACCAATAGGATTCAATATGATGATGTCAACCATGGGGGATGATTCACCATTTTTGGAGTAAAAAAGTAAAAAATAATAAAATAATAAAACTACTTTTTCAACTCGTATTTTAAACTTATCTCCCTAAGGTTTTTTTCATATTTCAAGCATGAGTACTCGTTATATGCAAATTTAATTCCTCATCCAATGAGTATGCATGTTGCATACTTTCGATGGATCCCGCTACACGAAAAATGAGAAATACATGAAAAAATGTGATTACTATCACATTTTTCATGTATTTCTCATTTTTCATATAGTAGGGTCCATCGAAAGTATGAAATATGGGTACTCCTTGGATGAGGAATCAAATTTTGCATCCAATGAGTGTTGTCACTTGAAATTTGAGTAAACCCATACGGAGATAAAATGAAAATACGAGTTGAAAAGACAATTTTTTCATTTTTCCCTCTAAAATTTGATGATGTAATCTAATATTATTTTATTATTTCCACTATTATTTTATAATTTCCTTAGGAGGCCCATTTTAGACCTCAAAATTCCCCTAATGATTTATTTCCATGGATGGAGCTTTCTCGATTTTTTCTACTATATAAGGGCCTAGAATATTTTGGTCCTGATCTACTAGGGATGAGGCCTTGCCTTGAACTACATCTTTAACAGAGAAATAGGTACCACTTGAAGAATTTCCATTCACATTCCTGGCACTAGGAACTCCCCCACGTAATATGGAGTTGAGGATAATGGTTGAATGTTTTAAAATTGTGTAGTATTTGAGCTAGGAAGAATCTTGGAGAACCTTTCCATCAAACTATAAGCATTGAAATGTTATAGGAATTTCCCATTTTTGTTCTATAGTTTGTTATATAGAAAAATAGGGTCTGCGCTTCTGTTCCAAAAAGGGGAAGATTTCCCTCCAAGATTTCTTATAAATATATGGAAAACTTTATCTTGTAACAACTCAGTCTATGGGGATGGAGAACCACCACAAGAGGGAAGAATGAGAGGCTATCGGATCACAACAAACTTGAAGCCCCTAAAACCATAGGGGTTGAAGGAATAGGGAAAAACCATGAAGATAAATGATGTAGAAGAAAATAATATATGGCATGGACAAATAAAGACAAAAAATCTTTATAGTGTTCCTTCTTCACCAACACCGTTGAAAAATAACCTCCATTTTCCACATTTGCATTTCTCCTTAGGTCGGTATTGAATATGGGCTCAGATTTGGGTTGATCTTGAACATGGGAGTCATCAATAGGGATGGGACTCCATCTACATTTAAACTCTGATGTCCCTTCATGTTGGAAATGTATCTGCATACCCTCAGGGGTATACCATAATCCTCCATAATCATCACGATAATAAGAAATACTCTTGCTTCCTCCACGTCCCAATGCTTCAAGCACACTAGGGTTTAGTCCAAGTAGAAGAATGTCAATCAATTCATCGTTTCCTTGCAAAAAATCCCTAACAAATAGTGCCATCTCTCTCTTATCAATATCCATTATATTGTATATGACAAAATGACCCTAGTTTTGTTTTTGAAGTACAAATGTTGGATTTATTCTATGAGGTATACATCCATGGGTTCTACATCTACAAGGATTACTATTGTGAAGTCCCACGGGAGCATACCATAGGCGTGACCATAGGTGTTTGTGGAACCTATGGTTAAAAATTATGGGTGGTCCATTTATAGGAATCAAGGAATATAGTAATCACCCTTAGAAACAGTGCAACCTCCCCATATATTTGAAAAGTTTTTGAGAACCTTTCCATAGTTCCAACTAGAACAAAGCTATTGGTTAAACGAGAATTGTAACCTCAGAACGAGAACTCTAGCAAAAAAACTCCCAAAAAACATGAAAAAACAACCCGAAAATGAAAAATGTGTATGCTGGAACAACATTCTTTTCTGGGGGGAGAGTAAATTTTCACCATTTTTTAAAAATGACAGTAAAAACCATGTTTTTTTTGCACAAGAAACATGGAAAAACACCTTGAAAACAAAAAATGTTGATGCTGGAACAATGCTTCTTCTTTTTCTGGGTAAATTTTCAACATTTTTAAGCAGTTACGTTAAAGATAAATATCATGACTCCGAAAAAACTTAAAATTCCAACAATTTTCAGGCATGGCGTTAAAGATAAAATATCATGTCTTAGAAAAAACTTAAAATACCAATAGTTTTTGGCAATAATGTTAAAGAGAAAATATCACGACTTTAAAAAACTTAAAAATTCCAACAATTGTCAACCACGACATTAAAGATAACTATGAAAAACCTTAATATTTTGACTTTGTTCAACCATGAAATTAAACATAAATATCATGATTCTGAAAAACCTTAAAATTTTGACAATTTTCAACCATGGCATTAAAGATAAATATCGTGACTCTAAAAAACCTTAAAATTTCGACATTGTTCAACCATGGAATTAAATCCAAATATCATGATTACAAAATATCTTAAATTTTAACATATTTCGAGACCAATGCTCTAATCATCACAATGAAAATTTAAAAATCAACTATCAAATTGACACATAATGGACTCGAATTTGATCCATGGTAACAAAAACTTAAAAATCAACTACTGAATTGACATAAAGTGGGTTCAGTTGCTAGTCGAACATCGACACAAGCCTTGCTACAAAAAAAGGTAAAATAAAAATAAAAATAAAAATAAATAACAAAACAAAATGAAATCACATTTGTTGGCTCGAAATGTCAACTAATTCTTTTTACTGTGATGGATTTGGAAATGTTAGACCAAAATTGCTCTATAAATAGAAGCCTCAACTCTTGGAAAAAAATAAGAAAAAAAAAAAGATAAAATAAAATTAAAACATTAATGAAAATAAGCAAAATTATAAATGACCAACAAAATTTAAAATTATATAAAAATAATTCAATTATTAAAAAAAGACCAAAAATAGAGAATCATGCATAAATTTTCTTAAAATAACGAAAAAAAAACCTATGAAACATTAAAAAACAATTAAAATAAAAGCAAAAACAAATTAAAAAAGTCAAATTTTTTTTATAAAAAAGAAGAAAAAAATTTAAAAATAAAAGTTATATATATATATATATATATATATATATATATATATATATATATATATATATATATATATTATAAAAACATATATAAAAAAATAAAATAAATATAACATGGTTAAAAAAATTAAATAAATAAATCATAGGGAAAATACATTAAAAAAAGGATAAAATAACAAAAAAAACATTTAAAAAAAATCAAAAAGAAAATTGAAAGAAAAATATTAAAAATAATTAAAAGTAAAAATAAAAATAAAATACTTAATAAAAAAACCAAAAAAACATTAAAAAGAAAGAAATAAAAAAAAAATTTCAAAAACGCAAGCGGTCGGCTGGAGTAGTGTCGCTACTCCTGCAACCCGCTGGTGACCCTTTAGCATCGTGACAGGGGCGACTTGTTGATTCTTGGAATCGTTCGACCGCCTACAAGACACTACATAGTGCCCTGTGGATGATTGACTGAGCCTTGGAATCAGTGAGCTTCCTCGACCACTACACCAAAGGGTTGCTGTTGCTCCTGTCGCCTGCTAGCAGTCATTTGGCATTGCCATAGGGTACTGCGTAGTACCCTATGGGCAGCTGACCAATTTAGGGAATTGGCCAACGACCTCTACCGTGACGCTAAATGGTCCTCGACAAGAGAAAGGAGGAGCAATGGCTCCTCCTACCACTTGCCAAGGGCCCTTTGGTGTCGCGGCTAGAGTGGTTGGCCATTTCTTGAAATCAATCAGCCACACAAAGGGCACATGGTTGTGCTCTGTGGGCGACTAATTGATTTCAGAAATCAGCGAATGCCTTGGCCGTGATGCAAAAGGGCTCATGACAGGTGGCAAGAAGGGCCCCGGACAGGGAGAAGGAGGAGCGATCGCTTTTCTTCCCACCCGCCAGGGTCCCTTTAGTGCCACAACGAGGGTGGATGGCTGATTCCTGAAATCGATCGACCTTCCATAGGGCACAAGGTTGTGTTCTGTGGGCAGCCGACCGATTTCAAGAATTGGCCATCTGCCCGGTCGTGGCACAAAAGGGCCCCTAGTGGGTGGCAGGAGGAGTGCTCGCTTCTCTTGTCACCCTCTAGGGACCCTTTTGATCTGCGACCAGGGTACCTACCAGGATTTGAATATTTGTTTGTATTTTATTATTTATGTTTTTGTTTTTTATTTTTTATTTTTTTAATGTTTTTTAATTAATTTATTTTTTAATATTAAAAAAATGTTATTCTTTTTTTCTTAATTGTTTCTTAAATTCCCCTGATGGGGATGATCAACTGAACAACGACCTAGCCTTAGGATTTTCTCCCTCGGCACACGAGACACATGCTTGAAATTCATTACGATGGTTTGGGATGGGTTTCTCACCTGTCGATCCTTCTAGACATGATAGTCTTGGTTATCTTGCCTCTTGCGCTTGTGGGGAAGATTGAGGTTGTTTGGGAGATGAACAGAGAAAGTGGGGTTGTAACACAGGGGCTTCACTCAATGAACCTCTGACATATCATGTGCATTCGTGACATACTAAACAATACCCTTAATTTGACTACATATTGGAAAATGCCTCTCAAAGTTACATTATTTAACCCCCTACATGTTGGGTGTGTGTTATATTCTTTCCACGACTACCCCATGCGTCAGGGGGGTCACAAAGGGGGTGGTATCCCCCTGCACAGGGTCTAGGGCAGCACCACGAGAATTTTTTTTTGGACCCTATATTAGGTGGGTGGACCTACCTATGGTTTTATTCATGGATTTTTCACATGGTTTTGGGGATGATGATTTTTTGTCTATGGTATTTTGTAGATCTGGTCAAGGGAACTACGATTATATTCTAAACTAGGGTTAATGCATTGGGGTTTATGGATGCTTTGACATGTATATATATGTATTGTAACATTGAGGAATATAATGAAAAATCAATCTGATAGTCTTGGTTTTGGGATCCAGTGGAAAATCTCTGTGTATATCTGTTTTGTCTTTTACGCTCTCACCATTGTTTATTTTCTATTTTTAGAATTTGTATGTAGGTAATTTTTGTATGGGGTTGAAAACTACACTACCAATGCAAACCCAATACACCTTCCCAATTTAAAAACCTCTACCTTCACTGGATATTATAGATATCAATTTTTCATTAATGTATTTTATACCCCTTTATATTTTTTCATTAACTTTGAGTTGCATTTTTTATACATTCCAATATAAAAACCCTTTACCCCCTATTATATGCTCAATAAATTATGTCATTTTTCCTCAGTATATATCCCCCAATATGAATGCACGTGGTATCGGTATTGCTCCCCGAGTGAAGGCCCCATGGGTGGTAAGCCTGCTTTTGGGTGGCCAAGCAAATCCAACCCAGAAGTGAAACATGAAACAACGAGTAGGTAGGAGAACCAACATGAAATTGGAATCACCCTGGTTAGCTCACAAGTGTACATTTGGGACCATGGTAAATATTTTTCTAGTTTTACAATCTCGTGCGTCAGATGTGAACGTATTGGTGGAATCTATGGCTATGGTCTGCAAAGGAATATATTGGTTTTCTTGCTGTGTGGGAGGTTTCAGGTAGTTTATTTCCTCTATTTATGGTCTTATTATGAGTATTTCCTTATGATTGTGACATGTTCCTGGTGGTATCTAGTTGCTCTCTCGGGTTCGAGGGTACAATTTATCGTCAGGTATTCTTTTGGGTGGGTTGCACTTGTTTTTGTAAGTTTCCCTAGTCTTGTTAGTTTGGTGGAACAGGGGTGTGTGAGGTGCTTGTTAGGCGAATGTTTATGGCTCCTCGAGGTCTTGACCCCTTATCTCCGTCAAGGTGTTTCGTGGGTTCCCGGTGCAATTCTCAATTGATATGAGCCCTTCGTGGGCTGTGTTTGAATCAGTTAACCTTTATACTATCTCTCTAGTTTAACATTTCCTTTAAGCCTAGCTGAGTTTGCGAGGTTCTGTCCAGGAAACTTCGTCCCATATTTGGCTGTTGTGCTTGGGAGAGTAGCAATGGAGGAATTAAGTGTGTGGTAGTTAAGGGATTCTGTCGAATCTACTTCTGGGATTTGTGCCCACCCTCTCTTTGTTGGTCGGTCAAGGAGTTTTCTTTCTGTGGTGAAAGGGGCAAAAAACTTATGAAGTTGGGGAAATTCGTAGTGTTGTAGGTTCAAGATTGCTGCTCGCCTGCTATCATGTTGCATCAGCGGTGTCGCCCTCACAGAGGCAGAGGGAAATAGTGGCAAGCGGGGCTTTATGTAGATAATCATAGTTTGTCATCTACAGATTCAGGGAGTGTGGGATGAGTGGGGGAGGTTTCCCAGGATCCGATTTGCTCCCCTGGTCATTTGGTTCTGCTAGCTATTATGGACTCAATTGTAGAACAATTACAAGGCATGCAAGCCAACCTAGACATCCTCGAGGAGCACCAATACCAGGACTAGAATGAGTTCGTGGCCTACATGGAAGATATCTAATCCAGTCAGAATGAAATCCTACGCCAAATGGCCAATATCTTTCGGAGCCACTGACGAACGAACGAATGCTTGCATGTGCTAGAAGTGAGAGTTGAGCATAATGATTTTCATGTGCACGAGAGAGAGGACCTATTAGTGGTGCCTCCTCTGCCTCCTCCACAACCACCTCCATGAAAATTTACTCTGAACCAGCTTGGTCCTTTTTGTCTCTATTTTGGCATGTAAGGCTCCTCGGTCTAGTGGAAATAAAGGCTCAATGGATGTATCTTTTGCATACTTCAGTTTTCATATACGTTGAGAATCATTTTGTAAAATGTATTTTCTTAATAATATAAATGAAGTTTTTAGGCTAAAAAAAAAGTTTCTTAAATTTCTTTTTCAATAATCTTTATATCTTATTAAAATTTTTAAATTTATATTTAAATATTTTGTTCATTATTTAATATTTTCTAAAAATAATCATAATATTTTCTTTCAGTTATTCAAACTTTTTTTATTATGATAATATATATATATATAACTTTCCTTTTAATTTTTGCTTTTATATTGTTTTATTTTATTTTATACAAATTATTTTTATTTTGTTATTTTGATTTTCTTGTTTTTTGCTTTAAAGTTTTGCGTACTTCGATTCTCATATACGTTGAGAATCATTTTGTAAAATTTATTTTCAGGCTCACAGAAAAGAGTTTCTTAAATTTATTTTTCATAATATTTATATTTTATTAAAATTTTTAAATTTATATTTAAATATTTTGTTCATTATTTATATTTTCTAAAATTAATTGTAATGATTTCTTTTAGTTTTTTAAACTTGGTTGGTTGGGTTTTTTTTTTTTTTAATTATATTTCTTTCTTATTTTTTTTACTAATTTGTTTTTAGCTATTTTTATTTATTTATTATGTTTTTAAAATTTTCCTGTTAATTTTTGTTTTTAGATTGTTTTATTTTATTTTAAAACTATTTTTACATTTTAAATTTTTTTTTTTTTTGGCTATTTACTTAAAATTTTATGCGTATCATTATTTTTAGAAAAAAAACTTCATATATTATTACTTTTGAACATAAAAGTTTCTTAAAATTGACATTTTTTTCAATTTTTTCTATTCATTTTTCAACAAAAATATTTTATTTGACATGTCATATTTAGCGGAAAGGTACATAAAAGAATATATTTTTATTATATCTATATGAAAAATGTGTATTTTTTTGTGAACCATTTAAAATTATTATTATTTTAGTGATAATTATTTTATGTGTATTGAAGTATTAATTAACGATATATAAATGACTTAGTCTAACTTATAGACGAAATGACATTTTTCGCGACATATTTTCTAGTTATTTTGAACCAAAATCTGACAGGGATTTTCAAAAACTTGATTTTAAGTTGTTTAATATGTACAATTTGAGTGGCCCACGGGTTTTCAGGATGTTGAATCCATTTATGCATTCAAAAATGTATTTTAAGAGACAAAAAGTCACACTCTTTCTTGAAATCGTTTCTCCCTATTCCAGTGAAAAATGTTATTTTGTTTATAAGTTAGACTACGCCTATATAAATATATAAAAGTCCATAACTTTAAAATATTTATTTTAATATTATTTTTTAACTTTGCAAAAAAACTGAAAATTTCATTACAAAAAAAATGAAATTTTTTTTTTTAAAAACACTTCAAAAACAAACATCACGGGAAGAAAACAAAGAAGAAGAAGAAACCAACTTGAGAACGAGTTAAATAACTAACATTTTAAAAAAATGTGCATACATAAGGCATAAGAAAATTTAAAGCTTCAAAAACATGCCCCGGCAAAAAGTAAGGTTGATGCTACATCAACACTTTTCAAAATTAGTATGAAAATTACCAACATTTTAATTTTTTTTATCCATATCTAATACATAATAAGATTTAAAGTGTGAAAAATAAGCCCCTAAAAAAAAGTGTTGATGTTGCATCAACACTTTTCAAAATTTGCTTGAAAATCACTAATATTTTTTAAAAAATGTCCATACTTAATACATAATAAAATTTAAACTGTTAAAAATAGGCTCTGAAATAAAAAAGGTGTATTCTAAATCAACACTTTTCAAAATCGAATGATTTTTTGCTACCTCTAAAAAAGCGAGACCTTGGTATAGTTCCCGTTTGATTGGTAACTGTGTTCTAGTTACACCACCAAGGGTGTATTTCACTTGGAAAAGCATGTTATGGTGTTATGTAAAATATTATGAGTTCATTGGTTCAATCCCCCTAATTCACATGTGTGCACATTTGGGAAACATGGTGCACATGGACATAAGAGATACAGTTGACCTTATATCACGTGACTAAGAGACTACCCCTATTATCAATTCCACTAGTCGCAAAAAGAAAAATAAGTCCCGACGAGTTGCTCTTTTTCCCTTGTGTTCTACCTATAGCCACTAGTCCTTCATCAATTGATCTAAGGTCGTTACAGTTTTATGCACTCATCACTGAATAGGAACATCCCATACCATCCAGTGTAACTCACAATTTTCCATATGCTTAAGTGGGTAAAATGTAGCATCAAACCATAGACATAGATCAATAAGGATGGAATTGGTGGTTATTGGTTGAGCAGACCCAATATGTAGCAAGAAGCTAGTTTGTAGCACCTCTTTCTCCTCCAAAAAATTCTTGGAAATCCCAAATCATTAGTGTTTTCAATTTCATATGGATTTCTTCTTATTAGGCGTACTCTACATGATGAATGAATTTTTGGCACTATGTGAGATGTGGCATCCTTTGCTCCCACCATTCCCTACCCATTATCAAAAGTTATGGAAGCACAAGCACTAAAAGCATTATGAGCATTAATGTGAAGCATTTGAATCTCCACTCCATGAACTTGTGCTCAACTAGTCTTCAATGAGGTTTCTAAAGGAAGCCTCAAGAATATTATAGCTTATATTTTATTAGTACACAAAATTGGATGGAAATTATGTGTGAATATGTGGATACACCTTACCTTTATGTATTCTCTTGAAGTACATCTCAGCTGGGTTGGTGCTCATGCAAATTTCATATAAACTACCAAATTTGGGTTAACGTGAGGTTGAAGAATAAAAAGGGTTTATTCCCTTCTTATCCACTCAACATTGGTTCCTTCACACTTACTTTTTTCGCTACAATATTAGCATAGGTAGAAAAATAATACTCTTCAAGTTTATGATGGGGAAATTCAATATTCATGACCCTCATGGCAAGGTTGGTTATCACTTCAAGAAACATTTATTAACTTGGGTGTACTACCATAAAAAATGTCCAAAGGAATACTTATTCATATGTGTTAAGGATTATCGCTTGGTTTTTTCCAAGAAGTAAGATGGACTAGATCAACAAAGAATTGAGTAGAGTGTTCTCAAGTGGGTCCTGGAACCTATACAAGTTCCATTGACTAATGGACTTGACATTTGATAGTAATCCTTAGAGGAAACTAAAATGCAAAAAAGTAGGTTAATAACATATGGAATTTAGCAGGGTAGCTAGGTGAAAAATACTATTACGTTGAAATCTCGTGCCCATATGATCATAGACAAGTAATGTGGAGGCTAATGAACTTGAACCCATCAACAAATGAGACAAATGTTGAGATAAGGTAGTTAGATATCTTCCCATGAATATAACATTACATTTAGATGAATTATTCTAGAATATTTTTGAGAGAAATGATGATGATGACCCTTCCACCATTTTGAAATCCTTTGATTATAATTGGAAGTTGAAGGCCATTAAGAAGAAAAATCTCAAATGTTAGAAAGTGGACGACGATCAAACAATGATTGTAACCATATAAATAATTTTCATAGACACTCATCTTGCAAGATCAAGTGCACTAACTACTATTAATATCACTATGTTGAAATGTTAGGAGAAACCATTTTGAAGATGAGGGAGGAAAATAGGAAGTGGAAAGAGTGCATTTCTATCTAAGAAAACTAAGGGGAGTGTTATACTATAGTGAAAGATAACTTGGATGATTTTGTATATTTCATGCACTTATGTGAGGATCAAGTGGTACCCTTAATTCATGCTTATTATCATCATGCTCATACATGCAAAGACTTATCACCTAGTATGAATCTAGTTAAGCAATTTTTAGAATGGAAAGTTGCTAATATAGAATATAAAAAGCTATAGTTAAATGAGTTCATGGAGTATCAAGGTAAATGTAAGGCCATGCCAAAAAATATATGACCCCTTAGCCATAGTGAGATGACTTTGATGGATTTCAGTATGAAACACATTGAGTTCATTCTCCATGTAGCATTAGAAGATCTAGTTGATGTGTCATGAGACAATGGGGAACATTTGGTAGAAGCACTGGTAATGGAAAGGCCATATAAATTTTTGATGTTCCGTATTGAGATTGGGACTTTACCTCTCAATTGTATCATGGAAATAATGTAGTAGAACATAGATGATAAGTAACCAGAAGCCTCATTGATTACATTCAAGATCTCCGACTATGAGATGATCACTTTTGTAGATTCACCCAAGCATAACTAGGGAATTCTTAACTGACTATGCATTGAAAATTAGTGCACTTTATCATCATGTAAGAGATAATTTTAAATTTATAAACTCAACCAATTCTAATATGATATTTACTAATGATTTTGAATTACAATCAACATATGAAAGAATTAAAGAGTATGTGTATAGTGAATAAGGAAGTTAAAGAGTCATATTTTGTAAGTCCTTCTTGACTCCTCCCTAGTTGTACATGTTTTGAACATTTTTTGAGGGTATTATTTTTGGAATTGTAATTTTTATTCATGTGTTTTAACAAAGAGGCCATGATTAGCTAGCTTTTGATACTCTTACACATATAGGCTCGGTTGAGAACTATTCCTACCTCTCCTCACTCACTTGGTACTTGTGGGTTTGAACATTGTATCATGTAGACTATATTTTGTTGTTTGGTTTATTTCACAATAATCATTTTCTCATTATCATTTGATCTAAAATGTGGAACTATTATTGTCTACTTGGTTTATTGCTTAATTATTGTATCCCTACCAACATTTGATCTGAAGCACAAAATCTTTATTTATTTTGTATACCATTCTTAGCTATCTATTGGCTTTGGTGATTCAGTTGCATTTGGTAATAAATTATTCTTGCTTATTTTTGTGAGAGTAAATGATTTTATTTTGGATTGTTAGTTATATGAAGGAGGACTATTCCAAATAGTGAAACTAAGGAAAATTTTAGGGGGTAAATTTGAGTATTGAGCTAATTTTCCAAATGTTTTTTCCAAAAGAAAGCTCCCCAATTTCCATTTGTGCTAAAAAATATCCATCCAAATTCTATAGGATAAAAATTTTCTATGATTTTCAAAATTTTCTAGAAACTATATAAAATCCTTAGGATTTGGAATATTTATACAAACATATCACCAAGCATTTTATGCTTCACTTTTTAAAAATTAGTAAGATTCACAAGGCTCTATACCTTAATATCGTTAGGAGAATTTATTGGTTCAAATTGGCTTAGGCTTGTGTTTGCTACTAATGATATAATTTCTCCTTACTATTAGTTATATTACTAATTTTATTTGCATGTGAAGTTAATGTGAGACACTTTCTTGGACCAACAAAATGTAAAAGATCCATGGGAATTGAAAAATCCCAGAGGAAGACATCACCACCGTTATGGACATTCTTTTATATCAATATAAATGAAACATAGAACAATCTCATTCATTGATCTAGACCTAGGATGAAACCAATTGCTATCTACTACTTTGTTTTTATTTTTATTTTTTCTAATTTGTCCAATGTTTGCTTAAAATAGAGACATTCACTTAGCAAAAGCTATACAAAATTTAATATTATAAGTCATAGGACATTTACCTCATTTCACTAATTGTAGAAATTCCCACCTGTAGATAACCTGATAATGCAATATACTAAAGCAAAATACTCGATCTATTTCTACAAACAATTTAGCGGAAGCTTAATCGAACATGAGCAACATCGATAAGAACACATATAACTGATACAGAGAAATCAATCACACATAACATAGAAGATATAACTAGGGGAAAGCACCAGCCTAAAACACCATCTCTGTATTATCATACAAGTGGAAATATAACCAGTATTACAAAAAGAATAAGCTCAAAAGCTTCCTTTATAGGAAAAAAATTCATCCAACTGATAGTACATTGTCCCTTCTTTGATCTCAACTGGGTCTTTGTCTGAACTAACATGCATGAGTTATCCATGAGTGAATACTCAGTTATCTGAAATACAGTAGTTACATGCATGCAAGCATTAACTAATTGAAATCTCATTAATTTAACAAACTGTTAAATTAATCTAACTGGACTTGACTCAGTTAACTAAGCAACTAATTACAACTCATCCTTATCTCTTTAACTGATGGATAAATTTCTCAATTAATAGATAAACTATTGTATGTCCTCACATAGACTTCAAGTTTGTTTTTCCTTAACTAATTAACTCAAGATGAATTAATTAATTAATTCACAAACTGTTGTTAATATCAAATTTGAATTTTACTTCCTATTTTAGTCTAGGGACTGACTAAAGTTAGGAATCCATCCTGAACTGCTAAAAATAGAATGTTATTTTTAGAACTTCCATTTTTCATTCCCTGTTGCCCAATCCAGCACTGGTACTCAAACTACTATTTTTAGCACTTCTATTTTTAGCATTTCTTGTTGCCATTTTCAACACTAATGACCTGAAATGACCTGATCGCATGTGTAAACCCATGGTTATGTAAACCAAATATGTCCATTAAGATGCATGATCCAATATGAATATTTAGTAAGACACATCAAAAACAAATAAAAAAAATGATTCCAAAATATTTTACATAAAATTTTAGAAATATAATCATTAAACTAACTCTCAAACCATTTATCATAATAATAATAATAATAATAATAATAATAATAATAATAATAATTATTATTATTATTATTAAAAAATATTATTATTATTTAATAAAGTGTATTAATCCCTAATATTAATATTTAAATTTTCCTGATTGGGTGCTTCATGAGGTGAATGGGCTGGGGACAAGCTTGCCACCCCATTGTAATGAATGCATCAAATATCGGGGTGGCGTGGCTGACCCCATGCAATTTCACACATGCCAAGATTGATGAAGCCAAGACATTCCTCTTAGGAGGAAGAGGTGCCTTCTCAAAGAAGCACCCCTCTGCAGACTCTGCGAAATTGGAAAAAGCCACACCCTTCGCGATATGAAAGTTGGGTGGAGGAAACCTAGTATGACTAGATTCTTAAAATCTACAGCTTACAATTACCTCTAAGTGTTCTGACGCGTCTCTGGGGAAGTTTTGGGTGGGTAAAGGATTTTCTTCAGCTCTATCTACCAGCGGTTGGGTGTAAGCAACAATGACCATCAGAAGAATTTTGGGTTCTTGCAAGGTGATTGTTCAACTTGGTGGTTTCTTTGGTGTTGGTTTTAGACCCCTGGGCATATTTGGCTTCTTCTTGTTAGCATTCTAATCAATTCTTTCCCCGCGTGGGTGCTTGTTGTCAGGAACCACTTGCTAGTCTAGCTCAATTCGTGACCTTTATCACCTTACTGTCTTTTTACTGTTGTGCTATCTCTCTAATTTTGTGTGTGGGCTTGAGAGAATTACTCCACGGTCTTGGTTGTATATTTTCTATCCCTATTTTATTTGTGGCCTAATGCTTCCATATTCTAGTGAGCCCTACTCTCTATAGAATTCTAGTTCTTTGGTTAGGTGTTATTTATCGGTAGGTAAATTTTCTTTAGTCTCAGATTTCACACTAAATTTTTGATTTGTCTCGCTTATTTCTCTATATTTGGGTGTTGCTTTGGGTCCTAGTTTGGATAACTTGTATGGTATATCTCTACTAGTCATGCAAAGACGAAGAATGAGAAGCAGACCAGGTGGGAGTGGCCTCAATGGAGCCCAACAATAGGTTCAAGAGGTGGAAGACAATTGTCACTCTACTATTCCCCCAAAAACTAGGAATGAAACTCGACATTTAGAATCCAATGTTGCCATAAAGAGGAAAATTTCTCTCAGATTCATAAATCTTAGACGATATTTTCACTTGGGTTCCTCATCTTGGCCACATTAGGGAAAAAACAAATAATATTTTCATGCTTTATTTTTGTATTGGAAAATGAAGACCTTGCTAGGCAAGGCTCGGTAGAATAAGCAAGTTGAAAGGTATAACATTTTTGTTAGCCTCGCAGATGTCAAAAGAAAATAGTGGAACTAGACAGTTTGTTTGGAAAAAATGGATGCACCGCTCTTGTCATCTCCTTTGAATCTTGACTTGTGTCATGATAGTTACCAATATTTTGTTTTAAAGTACTATAGGTGATGCTTTAGTTATGTCAAGACTGTTGAAACTGCTTAAATTTTGGACATTATCTTTAATGGTAGGTGGTAAAAAATATCTAAGTTCTTACTAGGAAGATTGAGACCACATACAAAGTGATTTGTTGATGAAGATGGATAGACTAATATATCTATTTTATCTATTTTTTGAGCAAATACAGCTTTAACTTAAAAATATATTAATATTTTTAAAATCAATTTTAATTTTTACTATACATAATATATAACACGCCACCATGTTTATATATGTTTTATAAAAAGAAAAAAAAAGTAAGAATGCTATATATATGTTTTATATAAAAAAAATAACAAAAATGCAAAATATATATATATATATATATATATATATATATATATATATATATATATATAAAATGCAATATCACTTCAATGTTGAAAGAAAATGTTTAGATTTATAGTATGCATTAGAATAACCTTGGAATACCCCACCATATATATATGCCCTTCAGTAAAAAGCAAAGTCAGTAAAAAGCAAAGTGGAAAGAGTGCAATATCACTTCAATGTTGAAAGGAAATGTTTGGATTTATGACCTGCATTAAAATAACCTTGAAATGTCCTTTCCCATGAAGGCGAGTGTATAGCCCAGAATTATGTAAAGGGGAAGAGTGCAAAATCCCTTCAATCTTTGTAAAGGAAATGTTTGCATAAAATAACCTTGAAATGTCCCTTGCCGGTCCCTTCCCCGTGAAGGCTAACTTATAGCCAAGAAAGTAAAGTGGGAAGAGTACACGATCAAAGATCAATTCAATGTTTCTAACGAAATGTTTGGATTTATGTCCTTTGTCATTAAGGCTAACTACACCCAAAGAATTAAGTAGATGTGAACGAGTCAGAATGTCAATCATAGTGAAGTAGGGTGAATGGATAGAAGTGGTTAATAGAGTGATTATTTTTAATATATTAAAGTATTAGCAAATTGATTAACGGATATGAAAGAATGTGAATGGTTAATAAAGTGATATATGCGTGTTTTTTAATTGATTTGGTATATATTTAATTATGTTGTATTCATGTTGGGAATGAAAGAATTTTGATAATACAATTGTGTAGAATTTATTTATTTATTTTATTTTTTAAATTGGTGATAAAAATTATTTATAAAATGTTTACAAAATTATATCAAGGAGTGTTTTAATAGAGTACCCAATCACTGTCAATCCAAAACCCCATAGACAATAATAAATATATATTAAAAAAATAAAAATATATTTTAAACTACAATATATTTATATAATTATATATTTTAAATAAATTAAAGTTTATGGTATGATATGTTTGTTTCAAAAATTGTTATAGAATATCCCTATCATTATTATTTTAATATACTAAATTGTATTTTTCAATTAATAAGCATCAATTTCAACATAAACTTTAATATTTTTAAATATTTATTTACAAAATAAACAAACACATATTTTAAATATTCATGTTTTTATAAAATTAAACTTTTTATATAAGATTCAAACATTATTGTAAATGTAATTCATTGTTTTGATTTAAATATGAAAAATAAATAAATAATATTATTTATAGACGAAATGGTCTATAGTCTAACTTATAGATGAAATGGTCTTTTTCACGGCATTTTTTCTCGTTATTTGAAACCAAAATCTGACATAGATTTTTAGAAACTTAAGTTTAAGTTGTTTAATCTGTAAATTTCAAGTGTTAGGGTGTTTTTCATGGTGTTAAATCCATTTATGCATTCAAAAATTCATTTTAAACAATAAAAAATCACATTCTTTATTGAAATTATTTTACTGAATTCCACTGAAAAAGTCTATTTCGTTGCCCTTTAATATGAAAAGACAATAAAAATCAATTGTATTGGTTGGTTAATAGCAACACCACCTTAAAACATTAATTTATTGATGATGATGATGATGATAATGATGATGATTAACGTCCACTGAGACCAATACGGTCTATCAGACCTTAAGAAGGAGAATCTAATTGTAATTCTTTAGAATCTTATTTCTCTGCTAAAAAAGAAGGGAAAGAAGCGCACCAAGATCACTATAATTGGGTAAGTCTAGAATATTGGAAGTGCGACAATGTTAGAGAAATGAGAGCGGATGTAAGCAAGGGCTCGACAATCTAAAAGAAAGTGTTTTTCATCCTCCACATTCTTAGTATCACAACACTGACAAATTCTATCATCCCAAGGAGTCTTAGGAGTAGACCACAACTCAGTTTCACTCCAAAGTTCGTGAGAGTTAGTTCTAATATTAGCAATGTTCATCTTTTTCTTTGAGCTAGTCAAAATAGAAAGATAATTTTGGTTCTCAAGGGTGGGGATGATCACCTCCTTATAATATCTTAGCTTCTTTTTACCCTCTAGCTCTTTATCATCCCATAACTTATCCTTAAATTTGGAGGTGATAATATCTTAAATTTGGAGGTGATATTATCTTTGACACTATCATTGCTTCCTAGGATGATCTCCTCATTTACCCCACAATGGTTGAGCCAAGATTGGGCATCATTATGCCGCCCATGCGTGAGGCGAAGGTGGGGGTTTTGACTAAAGTTAGAAGCAATTTTAGGAAGCCTCTTGGATTCCATGTTGTAAAGCTTCTTCTCATACATTATATATTTAAACATAGCCCTGCTTTCAATAGAGGAGATGCTAAATTCGATCAGGAGATGGGATATGGGGTATTTCCCTTGATCTTGACGTTGTAGGTTATGCATTGCTTTTGAATCATCTCAATCTTTCTCCAAGACTCTCTGGAAGTTATGAATTGCTTTTGAATCATCTCAATCTTTCTCCAAGACTCTCTGGATATACTGCAATCTTAGACTTCACAACCATATAGGACAACAAGGACGAGAAGGTATCGAAAAGAAACCTTTTATCTGCAATTATTTTCAAACGTATAAGCCTCCAATAATCTTTTTATGCTTAATTTTTTTTTTTTATTTAATTCCTACATAAAAACAAACATACATATATACATTAAAAATTATGTATATCACAATTACAAAATAAATATTATTAAATTTTTATATTTATATAATTTTAAAATATTATTAAATTTTTATTTTATAATAATATTTTAAATAAATATAATAACTTATTTATAATAATTTAATAAAAATATTTATACCTTAATTAGAAAATACTAAAAACTAATATTCATTCATATCAGAATTCCAAACTCTTATTTTCTTAAAATCGAAGCAACCAAAGACCTTTCAAATTCCAGGGACCATTCTCAAATTTAAGACATCTCATTTTATTCCTAGTTTTAATAGAACAAATTATTAAAAAATAACTTCTTCACACTAATTTTCTTTATTATTCACATTAATATATATGTTTAAGAAATATATTAAAATAGTTAAAACACAATTTTATAATCAAAGGCTCTGCCAATCAAAGATATTTAACTTATCATGCATATGAAACTTATGAAACGGGATATTATAACTTTTGAACTGTTCAAGGATGGCGTTCTCAAAGAGAAGAGTGAACCCGCACGCAGTTTATAAGTCACGAAATCGCAATGGTAGAAAATTGAAATAGATATCGAATTTTATATTTTCGAAGACTTTAAAACACCAAAAAGTTAACCACGTGAACTGTTGAGTGTAAGGTTCATGTAGTGCAAGAAATTGAACCAAATATATAATCTATTTTTGCTTTATGTTTATTATATTTAAATTGGGGTGATATAAGTTATATAGGCTTAAGAAGTTGTGATATAAAAAAATATTTTAATTTTTTCTAAATAGTTTAGTAGTAAAAAATTATTTTATTTTTTCCTAAATAGTTTGGTAGAATTGTTGTGAATTTTGGTTTTATTATATTTAAATCAGGGTGATATAAGTCACATAGGTTTAAGAAATTGTGATATATAGTTTTATTTTAACTTTTTTTTTAAATAGTTGAGTAAGATTGTTGTGAATTTTGATTTTGTTTGGAAAATAGAGTAAATCAGTTTATTTAAATATTTATAGTAACATTACATAATAAAATATAAAATATAGTAGAGTTGTTTTTCTTTAACTTAAGTTCATTAAATTTAAAATATAATAGAGTTGCTTTTCTTTAATTCAAATTCATTAAATTGTTTGAGGGTATATGATTAAATAGATCCAAAAAATTTATAGAAAATCTTTTAAGAAGATTTTTAGAAATATAGTAGAGTTGTTTTTCTTTAACTTAAATTCATTAAATTGTAAAATATAATAGAGTTGATTTTCTTTAATTCAAATTCATTAAATTGTTTGAGGGTATATGATTAAATAGATCCAAAAAATTTATAGAAAATCTTTTAAGAAGATCTTTAGAATGTTAATTATGGCTACACTAATTCATGCATGATTATTTTTTGCTTGAATTTAAACTATATACTAGATACTGCCAACTAATTAGGAGTGATTTGGAGTAAGATTGCCTGTACCATTACAATGCTTGAGATCAATTCAAAAACTAGTCTATATTGCATAATTTGTGTATTTTGTCTTTTTCTTTAGCTTTTAGTTGCCTTTTTCATCTAGTGCTTCTTGTACCACTGCTTGTAGTTCAACTATTGTTGATTGAATTTTTCTATCAACCTTTGTAACATGAAAAACAACTTCATTTTATTTCATCTCCTGTTGCAATGTTTGAACAACTTTGGTAACTTTTCCATAACCACTTTCATCTTTATCATACCTAGGCTTTTCAAGCCACTCTTCAAATAATCAAATTCAACTTTGACTACTAGACTATTTTCACATGTTACTAATGTTGCAAAGGTGGTTTCAATTTTATCATCTCCAACTTCAATTTCATCTTCCACATGTCTCTCCACAAGGACCTTCACTTTATACATCATGATGAAACTTTACATTTCGCACAAAGTCACATTATTCTTCTACAATCTTTTCAATAAATTTCTATGTAATGTTTAGGGAAATTGTAGTCTACATGTCTTATATACATTCTCTTCTAGAGGCTCTTCTACAATGTCTTCAAATACTTTATTATTGCAATATCAAAATCTTATGCTCGATTGATTGGTGTTGCTCCCACATTCACTCTATATCATTTCCAAAATATTTCAAGCTTTCTTTGGACCTAGTTTTTGTTGCAATTTTGAGAATAATATTGTCATTCAAGCCTTATTGAATGAGAAACAATGTTGCTGCATCATCCTTCCAATTGGATATAAGTTGATCCTTCTGATCTCAAGTCACAACCTCATATACTACTTGATTTCTTCTACACCTAATCTCATTTTAATCTTAATGGCCTAAAAATAATTGTAATACATCCATATATTAATAATATCATATATATATAAAAAATTAATACATGCCACCAAAGTGCTGACTTTCGATAATTCTTTGGCATTATCAATTTCTATGATTAACCTATAAAACCAATGACAAGGTCCATTATTAAACTTTAAATGAAATGACAGTGGAAAAACTTTAATTTCTATGTATGAATTGGTTCATGATTTATGGCGGAATTTGTTTACACACGTAATTGATTTAACTTGATTTTCAATCAACTACATTTATACATATTAGTACTACGTTGGTATTGGCACTTAAATGAAATTTGGCCCCAGCCTCGAAGCCCGCCATATGGTTCATGTGTATTTAATGTCTTGGCTGTCCTAGCCTAGGTGACAGCTCGATGTACACCAAGTTGTCCACATCCTGCGCTGTCCTCAGAATCTTCCTTCCCCATCAACAACTCTTAGTGACTTGTTGGATCAAACAGTGCTCGAGGGAACTGACCTTCATTTCTCAGTGGTATGGCTTCTTTCTATCATTGTATCATTCCAGAATTCTGATGAACCATGGCTCTGTTTCAGGTCTTACGATTTTGGTTCTGGTTCTCCTGGTTACTTCGCCCGTAGTCGTTGTTCACTTATTTATTTGCTTTGTGCTTCGACATCTTGGTGTTACTCTGGCTTATCTATCATACCGCCATAGCTTTCTTCAGAGCCTTGGGTTTCAATCCGTTGTGACAGGTTTTTTCAAACTGCTTCTCAATGGTAAGATTTTAGCATTTTCCGCATTCTACTTCATCTTGTTAGATTATCACAGTGCCTTGTTGAGATTAATTCCTAACACTGATTCTTCACTGTCTTGGTTGAAGGTTTTTCAGGTGCAAAGGTTTTGGGTCAGCGCTGAGGAGAAAACCTTATTACCGACTTCATCTTGCAAATGATTGAATCTACCTTGTACTGGGTATTTAACTTCTTTTTGTTCTCTTTCTATGGCAAGGTCTTGTGACCAGGGGTTTCTATAATTTTTTATATTAGAGTTGTGTAGACTTTCTCAATTATTGGAGCTATGATTCCTACTGTTAAGGGTCTTTTTATTAGTTATAAGAGTCTTATGACTTCAACCCATATATTGAAAGTTTGGGTGCTTTTCTCAGGCCACCATTTTGTATAAGGCACAGACATTTGAACCTTTAATAAATAAATGTTTCAAGTTCACTGTTACAGTCTTTCTCTGTCGAGACATTGTGAATGATAGTTTTATATCTATTTATCTACAGGGTTTCAGTATGGTTTGCATATTTATTTAAATGTTAAATCTGAGATTGCGAGTTCTCATTTCTCAGTTTATATATGGAAATATGCATAATATCGTTCTGCGCAGAGTTTAGTTATAGCTCGGGATTTTCCTTAGTTTGTTATATGCATCATTTCGTTTTTGCACAGAGACTAGTTATTGAAGTAGAAGTCCTTAGATGCTATGACTATTTCATAATAGCTTTGCTGCTTTTAATGTCATACTTTTCCCTTCTAATTTTATAATTTCCAGAACATGCTAGAATGTATAGCCACTAGGGTTTTTACGACTGATATTTCATATTTTTTGGAGAAAAGCAATATTAGAGGATTCTGATATTTTTTAATGTTTTCATTTACGTGGACAAAATAACTATACCTTGTATGGGCTCTTTCTATTTGTAAGGAAAACTTTTCTTCTTTATGGTAATTCGTTCTACCTGAGTCTTTGTACTTAATTTCCTATAGAGTGAAGGTTATTGGGAATTCTTTCCTGTTGAATTTATCAATTTATGTTATATAGTTCTGTGTGTAATTAACTGTACTTACTACTGAAACTTTTTCTGTTATCAGTTATTCTTCCTGGTTTGTATTTGGGTATTCACTATTTCTCTTAAAATTTGTTCTGAAATTTCATTTGGAAAAGATGGTTCCTTTTTACTTTCCTTTGTTCATGTAATTCATTATTTAGGAACTCTTTGAAGAAGAAATCTATCTTTTAAATAGAAGATAACCTACTGATACCTTCCTAAAATCAACCAGACTAAAGTGTTTAAATCATTCAATAAACTCACAATAAAGACTTATTTATCTAATTGCTTCTATGATTTACCAAGAAGATTATCACTTATCTGAATATGCTACTTCCCCAAATTTGGTCTGCACTAGACCTGCACCTTGTTTTCCTCCCTACCATGAGATTTATTATACCATCAAATCTCCCCCCATGCTATCCCCGATTCCAGGGAAAATCATTTCTCTTCTTAGAGACTAAGTGTTCATCCAGCTATCTGGTCTTAACCAGACGTAGCTATCACAGACTGTCTGACCTCTCAGCACAATTCTTTTTCCTGTTTCCTCTTACTGATCTTAGATACCCCTATCCTCTTGATCTCTTGAGTAAATACCCCAAGATTTTGTTTTCTTGGAATAGATAACTGCCTCTCTTAACTAATTAATCAAAAGAAACAACATTTACTAATAACTGCAAAATTCATCTTTCCATAACTTAATTCAAGAACAGTTTATAATAAACAAAAAATAATAATAGTTTGTTTGGTTGTAGTAAAACAAATATTTTCATTAACATGGATATTACAATAATATATTACCTGAATGTCTTTCCATTTGATTACATGATTAGCATCATAAACATATTTCTTAAGTAGAGAAACATGAAAGACATTGTGTACACGAATGTGACTAGGTAAGGCAAGTTGGTAAGCCACTGGTCTGATTCGAGCCAGGATTTGGAAAGGTCCGCAAAATTGGGGTGCTAATTTAGCACATCCGGTCCATTGCAAGGTGCTTTTCTTGGCTCGTACTCGAATGTAGACATGATCCCCTACTTGGAATTCCCGGAAGCTCCTCTTCCGATCAGCAAAGTTCTTTTGCCGGTCTTGAGTAGCCTTTAAATTGATTCGTACCTTTTTCACCATTTCCTCCATCTCTTCTAACATGTCTGGCCCTAGCAACAACTTATCCTCTGGTCCACTCCAACTCAAAGGTGTCCTGCACTTGCGCCCGTATAATACCTCAAAGGGACTCATCTGTAAGGATGCATGGTACCCGTTGTTATAGGAAAACTCCACCGGGTGTAGATAATATTCCCATTTAGTGGGCTGCTACATCACATAAGTCCACAACATGCCTTCAACAACTTGATTTATTTGCTCAGTCTGCCCATTCGTTTGCAGATGGTATGCAATACTGAAGTGCAGTTGTGTGCCCAATCCCTCAAAGAGGGCTTTCTAGAAGGCTAATGTAAATTTTACATCTCGGTCGAAAATGATCATCTTGGGGATTCCATGTAGTTTAAAAATGTTCTGCATAAAAATGTTAGCAATTTGGACTGCTTTATAAGTTGATTGGACAGGTATAAAATGAGCAGATTTTCTCAATTTGTCCACCACCACCATGATGGAGTCATTTTTATTTCTTGATTTAGGTAGCTTGGTAATGAAATCAATAGATATAGTTTCCCATTTCCATTCTGGGATAGGCAGAGGGTGAAGTAATCCTGCTGGATGTTGGTGTTCAACTTTCACTTGTTGGCACTCTAGGCACCTGGCTAAATATTCTGCCACCTCCTTCTTCATACCAGGCCAGAAAAATTCCTTCCGCAGGGCAAAAATCATTTTCTGGTATCCAGGATGGCTTGCATAAGGAATCTTATGATATTCATCTAAAATTAAATTTTTAAGATCTTGCTGGTTAGGCACATATATCCTCTTCCTATAAATCAACAAATTTTCTGCATTTATTTCATAACCCAATTGTTGTCCATGGTTGTTTGGAATTTTTGCTTGCTGCCATAAATATTTATATGTTGAATCTTGCATGGCTGATTCTCGAATCTACTCAAAAAAGGTAGTTCGTGATTCACTAAAAGAAATTTCATATAAACAATTTACCTTCTGACTTAAAGCATCTACCACCCAATTTTCTTTTCCTTTCAAATGTTTGATTTCAAAATCGAACTCACTTAGGAAATCTACCCAATGAGCTTGCCTAACATTTAAAGTTGGTTGTTTGAAGTAATTAATCAGACTATGGTGATCAGTCATCAACAGAAATCTCTTACCTAATAGGTAATGTTGCCACATTTTTAAGGCATGAATGACCGCTCTCAGCTCCAAGTCATATGTTGAATAATTTTGTTCATACTCTTTAAGCTTCCTATATTCGTAGGCAACCACTTTTCCTTCTTTCATTAATACGCCACCTACACCTTCCTTACTAGCATCCGTACAAACCACATATTCTTTGTTGGGATAAAAAATGCTCATAATAGGTGTTGTGGTAAGAAGATGCTTGAGCTGATCAAAGCTCCTTTGACAGTCGGGGGTCCATTTGAAAGCTTTTCCTTTCATTTGTAGAGAGGTAGTAGGATATGCCACTATAGAGAAACTCTCCACAAATCTCCGATAGTAACTTGCTAGGCCCATAAATGATCTTATGTCAGCTACATCCTTTGGTACCGACCATTCCATAATCGTTCTTATGCTTTCTTGGTCTTCGGAAACTCCATCTTTGGTGATGAAATGTCCTAAGTATTGGATTTTCTCCTTAAAGAAATCACATTTACTGTAATTGGAATATAGTTGATGTTCTCTTAGGACTTGCAGAACAATATAGAGATGCTCCTTATGTTCATCCATGTTCCAAGAGTAGATCAGTATGTCATCAATGAAGATTAATACAATTTTATCTAAGAACTGATGGAATATGCTATTCACGACACACATGAAGGTTGCTGGGGCGTTAGTTAGGCCAAATGGTAAAACCACGAATTCATAATGTCCATAACGTGTCTTGAATGCAGTTTTTGCAATATCTCCCTCCTTTATTCTGATCTAATGATACCCAGAGCGGAGATCAATCTTTGAGAATACGGTTGCACCTTTCACCTAGTCAAATAGCTTATCTATACGGGGAAGGGGGTATTTTTTTTAATGGTCAGTTTGTTTAGCTAGTGGTAATCCATGCACATCCGTAGGGTTCCGTCTTTTTTTTTAACAAATAATACCAGAGCTCCCCAAGGGGACACACTGGGGCGGATATACTTTTTATCAAGCAACTCTTGGAGTTGCATTTTTAACTATGTTATCTTGGGTATGCTCATTTGGTAAGGTGCTCGGGAAACTGGAGCAGCTCTCGGAATTAGCTCAATGGTAAAATCTATGTCTCTCTTTGGGGGTAGGCCTAGTATTTCTTCGAGAAATACATTTGGAAAATTTTGTATCACAGGTATATTCTCTAGTGATATAGATTTATCTTTAGAGTCAGCATACCCTACTTGTATTGCATAAACTTGACAACCTTTTCTGATGCATTTGGCTAATTGGGAGGCTGTTATAGGCCTTAATTGCAGAGGTTTTTGAACACCTTGAATTTCTTGTCTCTCCCCTATCGCATCTCGGTAGCTAATAGTCTTTGTTTTACAATTTATTAGGGACTAGTGTTTCTCCAACCAATCCATGCCTATAAGAATGTCGTATGACCTCAGAGGTAACACATTCAAATCAACTATAATAGGTTGACTAGCTAATTTTAAAGGGCAGTTGCTTACTTTAGAAAAAACTCTCCTTTTTGCCCATGTGGCTAGCTGTACTAACCATGGGTTTTTAAATTTAACATCTTGTAATTTACATCGTTCCACTATCCTAGGACTAATGTAACTTAAAGTGGCCGCGGGATCTATTAAAATAGAATGGGTCTAGTAAAAAATAGTACCTTCAAATTCAACCATGGTTGGCTGAAACTCTTCCTGATGATCTTCAAGAGCTGCGTTAATTTTAGGGATGCCCCTTGCTACTTCTCCCACAATACATGCCTCTTGAATTTGTGAGATCTAATCTGCTCTCTTGCAGTGAGGACAATTTTTGACATAATGCGGGCCTCCGCATCCCCAACATTATATAGGTGGTCTGTTAGTTATTTCTGCTTCATTTCTGCCAGCTTGTTCATTTGTCCTGGTTTCACCTGGTACTTTAAATTTGGGTTTATTCACATTTCGATTAGTTTGACCTTTAAATAATCCTTTATTGCTAGTGACCTTATTCCCCTTGTGGTTGGGAATAAATTTACTATCCTTTTTGTCAGCCCACCTTTTTGGTCGAATCTCCCTTTGGTTTATTTTGTTGATAGTAGATTAGTGCTTTCCGAATGACTTCGTCCATGGTTTTTGGGTTGTCGAATTCCAGTCATTCCTTCATGAACAATAGAAGGTTGCAAATAAATCGCTATACTTTAGTTTTTTCTTCACTAATATAAGGAACGTATCACAATAATGATGTAAATTTTGTTATAAACTCATCCATGGTCTTTTTAGAGAAGAATCTTCGGCGAAAATCACATATAGATAATTTAGTCGACGCGTTTCGAACCAACCAGTGTGGTTCATCGTCAAGACAAGTTGAATGAGCAGATCTTGCTATGCATTATAAATAGATCGGGCAGAATATCCAGCGAACGACTAGAATAATGACAGCTCAATTTGACCAGGAAACGGCTAGTTAGACCAAAATATTTATTTATTTATTTATTTTTATTCAAATTAGTTAATTCGGTTATTAATTTTCCTATTAAAATAAACGTAAATTGACAATTTTATAAATATATATTAAAATAAGTGAGTTAATATACTCTAATCATAAAATAATCGAGTAATTAAAAATAGATAAAAGTTGAATATATTTTAAATAAATATAGGTTAATTATATTTTAAATAATTAACCCAGGCGGAGATCATGAAATTCTTTTGCTTTCTCATCATAAAATCTTTCGGTTAGATATTTTTCTTAAAAGAATTTCTGAAATTTCTCCCAAGTTATGTTTTGCTCATTGACCCCACATACTATTTTTACTTTCTCCCACCACAGTGTGGCCTTCCCTTGAAGCTAGAAAATGGCCAGACAAGCCTTCAAATTGTAATCATACTTGTACAACTGGAAATAATTGTTCTTATTAATCAACCATGCTTCCGCCACCTCATCTTGCTCACCATCGAAGAGAGGAGGTTTGATTTTTGAAACTCCCCTTGGAGTTCAATTTTCTGCTTCTTCTGAGTCTTGTGATTGGACACATTACCTTATTCTTCTTTTTGGTTTTCTTCACCTCCATCCATTTCCACATTTTCAGTTCGTAACTCTTGTCCCCTAGTCGTATCGTTGTGCTCAGGGCTGGGAACTACTGATTGATGATTCTGTCTATCTGATATGCTTTTCTGAATCTTTTCTTGATCCTGCATCAATCTTTCGTTGTCCGTGCAGAGTCGGGCCATTTCACCTTTCAATTCTTGGACAGTCGCCTGAATATCTGTGTTGGGATTTTTGTGGCTCATTGTCCAGCTACACCCAAACCTTAGGATTGCCTTCCTGAAATGATGTCGGTCCTGTTCCCAATACGGAACCGTGTGGTAGATTCCCAGTTCGCCTCATGCTGATTGTTTGCTGCCTCCTACGTGCACAACACTGAGTTTGTTATTCCAGAGGTCTCAGTTTTGGAAACCTGAGCGCTCTGATACCATATGTAACACATCCATATATTAATAATATCATATATAAAAACAAATTTAATACATGTCGCCAAAGTACTGACTTTCGATAATTCTTTGGCATTATCAATTTCTATGATTAACCTATAAAACTAATGACAAGGTCCATTAATAAACTTTAAATGAAATGACAGTGGAAAAAATTTAATTTCTATGTATGAATTGGTTCATGATTTATAGCAAAATTTGTTTACACGCGTAATTGATTCAACTTGATTTTCAATCAACTACATTTATACATATTGGTACTACGCTGGTATTGGCACTTAAATGAAATTTGGCCCCAGCCTCGAAGCCCGTCATATGGTTCATGCGTATTTAATGTCCTGGCTGTCCTGGCCTAAGTGGCATCCCAATGTACACCAAGCTTTCCACATCCCGCGTTTTCCTCGGAATCTTCTTTCCCCATCGACGGCTCTTAACGACTCATTGGATCGAACGGTGCTCGAGGGAAGTGACCTTCATTTCCCGGTGGTATGGCTTCTTTCTATCATTGTATCATTCCAGAATTCTGACGTACTGTGGCTCTATTCTGGGTCTTATAATTTTGGTTCTGGTTCTCCTGGTTACTTCGTCCGTAGTCGTGGTTTGCTTGTTTATCTGCTCCGTGCTCCGGCATCTTGGTGTTACTCTGTCTTATCTGTCATACCGCCATAGCTTTCTTCAGAGCCTTGGGTTTCAAACCGCCGTGACAAGGTTTTTCAAACTTCTTCTCAATGGTAAGATTTTAGCATTTTCTGCATTCTACTTTGTCTTCTTAGATTATTACAGTCCCTTGTTGAGATTAATTCCTAACATTGATTCTTCACTGTCTTGGTGGAAGGTTTTTCAGGTGCAGAGGTTTTGGGTTGGCGCTGTGGAGAAAACCCTCTTATCGGCTTCATCTTCCAAGGGATCGAATCTACCTTGTACCGGGTATTTAACTCCTTTTTGTTCTCTTTCTATGGCAAGGTCTTGCGACTAGGGAGCCGAGGTTTCTATAATTTTTGATATTAGAGTCGTGTAGACTTTCTCGGTTATTGGAGCTATGATTCCTACTGTTAAGGGCCTTTTTATTAGCTATAAGAGTCTTATGGCTTCGGCCCATATATTGAAAGTTTGGGCACTTTTCTCAGGCTGCCATTTTGTATAAGGCACAATCATTTGAACCTTTAATAAATAAATGTTTCAAGTTCACTATTACAGTCTTTCTCTGTCGAGACATTGTGAACGATAGTTTTATATCTATTTATCTACAGGGTTTCAGTAAGGTTTGCATATTTATTTAAATGTTAAATATGAGATTGCGAGTTCTCATTTCTCAGTTTATATATGGCAATATGCATAATATCGTTCTGTGCAGAGTTTAGTTATAGCTTAGGATTTTCCTCAGTTTGTTATATGCATCATTTTGTTTTTGCACAGGCACTATTTATTGAAGTAACAATCCTTAGATGCTACAACTATTTCATAATATCTTTGCTGCTTTTAATGTCATACTTTTCCCTTCTAATTTTATAATTTCCAGAACATGCTAGAATGTGTAGCGACTAGGGTTTTTATGACTGATATTTCATATTTTTCGGAGAAAAGCAATATTAGAGGATTCTGATATTTTTTAATGTTTTCATTTACGCGGACAAAATAACTATACCATCTATGGGCTCTTTCTATTTGTAAGGAAAACTTTTCTTCTTTACGGTAATTCGTTCTACCTGAGTCTTTGTACTTAATTTCCTATAGAGTGAAGGTTATTGGGAATTCTTTTTTTGTCAAGTTTATCAATTTATGTTATATAGTTCTGTCAGTAATTAAGTGAGTTCTATCTGTAATTAAGTGTACTTACTACTGAAACTTTTTCTGTTATCATTTATTCTCCCTGGTTTGGGTATTTGCTATTTCTCTTAAAATTTGTTCTAAAATTTCATTTGGAAAAGATGGTTCCTTTTTACTTTACTTTGTTCATGTAATTCATTATTTAGGAACTCTCTGAAAAATAAATCTATCTTTTAAATAGAAGATAACCTACTGATACCTTCCTAAAATCAACCAAACTAAAGTGTTTAAATCATTCAATAAGCTTAGAATAAAGACTGATTTATCTAATTGCTTCTATGCTTTACCAAGAAGATTATCACTTATCTGAATATGCTGCTTCCTAGAAGATTATCACTTATAATATGTTGCTTCCCAGAATTTGGTCTGCACTAGACGTGGACCTTGTTTTTACTATACCAACAAATCTCCCCCCATGCTATCCCTGATTCCATGGAAAATCACTTATCTTCTTAGAGACTAAGTGTTCATCTAGCTATTTGGTCTTAACCAGACGTAGCTATAGCCGACTCTCTGACTTCTCAGCATAGTTCTTTTTACTCTTTCCTCTAACTGATCTCAGATACCCCTATCCTTTTGATCTCTTCAAAATACCCCAGGATTTTGTTTTACCTCTATCCTCCCTATCCTCTTGATCTCTTCAGTAAATACCCCAGGATTTTGTTTTACCTCTATCCTCTTGATCTCTTCAGTAAATACCCCAGGATTTTGTTTTCTTGGAAGGTAACTACCTCTCTTAACTAATTAATCAAAAGAAACAACATTTACTAATAATTGCAAAATTCATCTTTCCATAACTTAATTCAAAAACAATTTATAATAAACAAAAAATAATAATAGTTCGTTTGGTTGTAGTAAAACAAATATTTACATTAATAGGGATATTACAATAATATTTTTTACAAGAAAAATTAAGAGGTGGTGGAAAATAAAAATCACTAAAAAATTCATATTCACAACTCTTAAATAATAGTTTAAAAAAAATTATATTTCTATTTTAAACATTTTAAAATTTTTTATTGACTTTCTAAAAATAATAATGATATATTTGTATTTTAACTCATTTAGAAAGGAGAGAAATGGGAGAAAGTAATTCACTTTCCAAAAATAATAATGAACAAAGACAAAATCACAAATTTACAATTTTTTTTTTAAATCTCTCATGTACTCTCCTTTTATTTCTTTTTAAAATTCTCAATCACTCTTAATCTTTTTAATCAACAACTTCGCCAAAAGAAAAATACTATACCTATTTTCAGTATGCATGAAGAACAATGAAATTATTTGAATCGTGGCTTTCTAAATTGGAATTTATTAAATCACTTGAGGATACAAGATTAAATGGATCCAAAAAAATTTATTGAAAATCTTCTTGAAAAATAATGCAAAATCTTTTAAAAATATGTTTAAAATGCTAATTATGTTGATCTTAATTCATGTCACTTTGATTAACGGTTACTAAATTTAGATTTTACTCTTTAAACTATTAACTTGAAGTGACCCAACTAAATGGGAGTAATTTTTATCAATTATGTTTTTTATTATTTAAACAATTTTGAAAAAATTATAATATTTTATTATTTATGATAAATTTTAAATATATAAATAAAAATAATTTTTAATTACAAATCTTAAATAATGTAATTACATAACTTAAATTTGTAATTTTAACCAATTATATTTTAACACAATTCACCAAAAATTACAAAACTAAGAAAACAAACTCATAGGTTATTTTAAATAAAAAAATTAAATTTATACAGCTATTCAAATTCATAATTGATCTTTAAAAAAAAATAAAATTATCCATTACGGTAACATGGAAATGGAAATTTTGAGCAGAGAATCTATCAGATCCACGCACGTAAAATCGTGTTCAATGGAGTGGGTCCTGCCTATGGGCTCTTTCTCTTTCTAGGGAGAAAGAGAAAGAATGGAGGGTTATGTTGAATGGCGCCCTCAAGAACCTCCTGCACCAACTCAATTCAGAGTTGCTGCCTCAAGAATCCTTGCAAATATTGTAAAAAGAAATAAAAAATGTCATGCCCTGTTACCATATCCCATATTCCTCTGCAAATTTTTTTAATACATAGACCCAGTCGAATGTTAACGGATTTTGTCACATACCCCGGTAACCTCGCAGGTAAAAGTAGGGAGTTAGAGTTAATTTATACAATTACCACGAATAATTAATCAATTAACAACTCCACAAATCATCACTAACCATTGGATATAACATTCACTAATACATCAAGTAAATTGCAGTGAAAGACAATAGGTTATATATCCATTTTCATAACCGTTAACCATCCATGTGGTAGTGTTCTGACATAAGCTGTCTCATGAATCCCTGCATCCATTTCTTGATATTCTTAACCATATTAAATAATCATACACTAAGACATTATGCTTGTCACAACAAATAAAGAACCATCATTATTAAGGACCCATCATCATCAACAGACACATAAGGCAATCACATCAATCACACCATAGAACACAGATATACCCTGGAAACCCCGTAGGGTGAAAACCAGCAAACGTTTAATCTTCTTATTAAACGCTCGTGAGGGTTTTCACCCCTCACTCAATGGTTTATAAGGGATTCCATCCCTTAACCATTGTCTTAAAATTATTACAATAAATTATCATTACGCTGTCACACAACTAGCTGAAAGCTAATACCATTTACATGTAATCTTTTATTTACATACCGCCACATGCAAAGTTCCTTGTGGCATAATTGTTCTAGCAATGAGCAATACTGCAGCTTGACTTCATCTGCATGGACGAATAATCCTTTTTCCTGTCATAATGTTAAACATCACTTTCCTTGGCACCATCTGCCATCGTTTCCTGTCAATGCAGTCATCAACAATCTTGACAACAAGATTAGTTACAATAATATTCAAACAATAATCAACATCTACTGTCAATGCAGTCATCAACAATCTTGGCAACAAGATTAGTTACATTATTAAAGAATCAATAAACAATGTCTGAAATAGATTCTTTAGCATCGTCTCATATGCATAAGCAAGCATGACTTACTATTAAACTAGCATATATACCCACAATGTTTACTAATGTATAACTCTTTTCAAGAGAGTTCTAACTCATTAGCTCATGTAAAACCGAGAATAGAATCAAAACCAGATTCCTATTTTCCAAAATAAATCTTCGTAAATAGCAGCCATAATAATAATTCCTTCAGTGCATGCATTATCATAGGTTTTCCCCACCAAGAAAATATATCAAATAATCTTTTCTATCTGCATGCATCAACAAATTTTCTACTGAGAAAACATGTAATTTAAACATTCTCTTGCTGCACATAAACAAAGAATATCACACAAAGTCAACTTGTCTTTCTATTCTTCGACAACCTCATCGCCATAGCGCATGCTCAGGTCCATGGTTCGAAAGGGATATGTATTCATGCCTTATGATCCATTCTCTATTGCAAAGTTCAACCCATGCGTACCTGGTATACCAACGACTTCTCACCACCATCAATTCCAAGGGAAATTACATCTCCCTGGAGTTGTCAGTTTGTGTGGGCACATGGGCAGGTATGCCAAACGGACTCCGAGTGCTGGAGTAATGCAGCCACAGAAGGGCCATGCAGTCGGTGCGAACCAATTTTGTGTACCAGATAGAGCTTACGCAGATGGTTCGAGGCGTGGAAGAGCAAGGACGCCCAGAGGCATGCCATTACCCTGCAACAATGCACCAAACCCTCGTGGCGCAGATACGGCTGAGAGGCATGTCATTACCCTTCCCGTCATCAGGGCCATGCATCTGCTTTTAATGAAGTAATACGTACTTGGAAACCATTACACTTTAGTTTGGGCACCGATACTTTACAAACAGATTGGAGCCATGAACAAATTAGATTTCTTTAACAGTTGTAACCCTGTAAGGCGCACATAAAAAACAGCTTCGCCCTCTCCTACTGTCATGAAATAATCCGCACTTCCAAGACAGTGAATATTATAATGTCCTTTATATAGAGTCAAGCAAAGACATTATTCAAAATACAAGGGCCATACCTCTGTTTCCTATAGGAATTTCTCTTCTGCTAACACGCTGAATCTATAGAAGTCTGCGACACAAACTCTATCAATTGAGTTTCTTTGTCAATACTCCCGCTGGTGAATATGCCCCTCCTCCTTTTGCCTTTTCAAACCTTCCAATGCGACTGTGTATTCCCGCATGGCATCGCTGCCTTCCAATGCGACTGTGTATTTTCCCCCCCATCGCATCGCTGCCTTCCAATGCGGTTAAAACAAAACTCCTCCAGAATCCGTTTTTCCTGTTTCGTAATGGAGCCTTCCATATTCGATCTCATCCAGAAAATCGTTCCGCAGTTTAAGGATCAGTTCCGTAACTGACTAACCATTCAAAACTGTTAGTTATGATGAGTTGCACGAGGGATATGACATACTCCCCCCCTTAACAAGAACACTGTCCTCGGTGTTCATCTTTCATTGGAACTTTAGACCTTACTCATGGTATTACCATTTAAACCACACCAAATGTGATCCTTTCTCTTTGAAATCAACGATTTCGTTCCAAGAAAAGACGACAAACAAAATAGTAATGATATAGTCATAAGAAATATCATTAGTTATAAGCATCAATAGTTGCAAAAATATGCAACTTCTAATCGCCACCACGTGGCCCTTATTCATTCATGACAACAATTCTCTGTATCTACTTACCATTACTTACCATCTGTTCTTGAAAATCATGAATACTCTCATGTAAGCCTTTTAATAGTGGTTGGACCATTCTTCAATCCTCCACGGTAAGTAATTCGTGCACACTGCATGAATTTTCACTAAAGACATCCATAATGTACTTCTAGAAGTACCAAAAGAGCACCTAGCTCTAAAACAATCAATCACTGCATCATTTGAAAATGGTCTTAGTCCCCACTAAGACTTTCACAAGATTAATAATATGATAAAGGAATTAAAATTTCCAATTACTCCTTATTGAACATTAAACTCATTTCCTGTTAAAAGTGCATAACACATTTCACACAACTATATGTAAAATTTATTTCTAACATAACATATAGCTGATTAGTTATTTCCTTTAGCCATGAAACCACAATGGACTAAAGAATTCCCAACCCATGGGAACTGGTTTCCACAACCAAATCGAGTCATTTTCTCATCCAGACAGTTTCTTTGATAGAGACCTTACCAGGTCTAACATAGAATTCCACTGGCCAACCAGCTCAAGAATTCTAGGGAGAGGAGATCTGGGCAGACAAGTACCATCAACCCTTCTGGGCAGGTAGCTGCCATCAACCCAACTCCGGGCAGACAAGTACCATCAACCCCTCCGGGCAGGTAATTGCCATCAACCCAACTCCGGGCAGACAAGTACCATCAACCCCTCCGGGCAGGTAATTGCCATCAACCCAACTCCGGGCAGACAAGTACCATCAACCCCTCCGGGCAGGTATTGCCATCAACCCAAGCACTTGCAGGTCCTACTCGACTGCAATTACACTGGTCTCGCCAGTAAACGCTATCTGATCCTAACCAGACATAGTGTACACAGGAAAATTCTTTTCCTCTTATGCCATCTGATCCTAACCAGACATAGCATGAATATTTCTCTTTTTTCATCTCTTTCTCAAAGTAATTTACACAATGAACCATATGAACATTATCATTAGCACAACAGACATGCATGTATACCATGCATTTACACTTAACCCCAACATGGGTCCACAACATCAAGATTGATGGGAAACATATCCATCATACACGTTGTATGCATGCAAATTTTCCAAATAACATAATTCATGCATATCATATAACATCATTCTTTCTCATTTATAATTGCATTTCACATTGCAGCAATTTACGTGATGAGTTTTCTTGTTGCCATTAAGCTACCACTACTTAATCCCATCAGCAACGTTAGTTATAAATATGCATCAGTTAACACGTATTCCATTTCCAAGAATGTTCATGCATACAATATTGTCATGTATAAAAGCATATGCAAATACTCATTAATGTATAAATGTCAACAACAATTGAGTTAATAATCTAAACATTTCCAATTTTGCCATAGTCTATTGTTCCAATTCAAATCATCATTAATGGAGTATTAGCTTACGTTTATTATGGCTAGGTTTAGTCATGCATCGTTAGTGTAATTAAACATAATTTTCTCTAACATATAAGAACATAACTCTTATGTCACAATCACTAATCTTTGTGCATACCATTGCTTATCATATAAGCCCTTCTTTAATGTATGCAACCCATATTCCTTTCACTAGAATACTACCAGCATTTCATACAACAACCACATACCTCTTTCTTAAAGGAAGTCATTTTAATCCTCATTTCTCTATCTTCCGATGTGAGGGTTTCTCAAGATTCCCTTTCAAGAAATTATTAAGATATCTATCTTTAGGCAAAAAAAAAATCAAGGATACAAAAACAAGGTTTACTTATCCTTTATGTATCAAAATCAAGCAATCGACACAGCTCATCCAACAAGACAATCTCTCCAAGAGATTATTATTTTCAAAGAAGCTAGCATGACCACTTTCTCTAAGTACACACTGACTTAAAATTTCAAAGTCACAATAGCTATTCATATGCAAACATGTGTTCTCCTAACACAATTACTTTACTTCAATGCACATAGTTCTTTTCATGAAATAAGTAAGGATTTTGGTTCTTGTATGATCACTATTCTAATGTGTCTTTAAGGAAAGAACCTCTACTTTTATTTTCAAGAAAGTCCTCATAAAATCTTGCATCTTCATACATGAAGCATGCATACTCTTAGGATGAGACTATGTTTATGTATATATGTAATATACTCTTTCCTCAGGAAGTTACTTTGGCCATATTTAGCAAGATTTTATAGACAAGAGACAAGCATCTCACATACAAGACTCACGTGGAGTCTTCCCAATAAGAACTACTTATTTGCTTTATTAAGAAAGCATACAAAATAATCAATCTTTAATTGCATGCTTTAACACATTTTCTTTACCAAGAAAATCTATAAAAGAACCATTCTTTTATTGTATGCATTCAAATACTTCCTCTACTAAGAAATCATATAAAACATTCATACGTGTTCTTCAAGTAAGTGAACAAGACACTTATCTTATCCTTGGGTCAACATGCATAACTTAACAAGTTAAACTACCCTTACCGGAAGCAATTGCTCTACTTATGCAATTAGAAACATAATCTCCCAAGTGTCACACATGCACCAGAGTTACCACTTTGATGCTAGATGCAACAAATTTCATAACACTACTATGTATCCATTTCAGAATAACGACTTCAAGGAGACATTACAAAAATCATTAACATCAATACACTATGGTTAACATTTACCAACTCCTTAAGCATGGTTAAAGGAATACTCACATGCACATCAAGCGCTATCTAATCATTCCCAGACTTAGAGTCTTTTGCAAGATTCTGACACCCAAAGCTGGCGCTATCTGGTCATCACCAGACTTAGCGATTTCTTTTCCCATCTCCGTCTGTCCCTGCAGCACGCTCTTCTTCCTTCTCCTTGCTTCCATTTCCTTTGGAAGCATCTATAGTTGGGGAAAGTAATTAAAGTTTACTGACAACTGTATTAACACAGGTAGTCTATTTATGAATAATTATCGCATGTAATTATACCATGAATGGGTCCAAGAAATGTTACTCACTGAACATGCTTCTACAATTAACTTCACACTGGAATGCAACATGCATCAGAAATCCATCATTCCCATAGTAGAGATAAATTCAACCATCATTAAATCGAGACTCCAATGATTTTTACCTCTCATCAAGTAATGATAAACACATACCATGCTAATGGATTTCACTTAATTAGAGGGTAATCATCATTAAATCTATTAAGACATGAGCATATACTATTCATCATGCATTCTCATGGTGAATAAAGTTAAGAACTCTTCTCATAAACAACTAGAACTATAGCACAGAGAGAGTAAGAATCTTCACACACACATTCCATGCATGTGACATCAATCAACTTCACTTATTTACGAATTGTAGCAATCTTAGTCCAATTCAATTAATGCATATAAGTTCTATGGGTTAGTCATACAACACTAACCAATCTCAACTACCAATCGTCTTCATGCATCCATGACAAGACTGAATCAAAGTTAGTTATGACAATCAAATCTCGCTGCTTGACTCATTGCATGTTTTCAATATCTAAAGGGGTTCTTCTAATGTCCTTTTTAAAACAATTTTTCATTCTATTCAAGGATGTTTCCCCAATTTATATTCATGCATTTGCTCATTCATTGTAACTTCAATTTTGTTCATTAAATACATCATTGTTATTGCCATATTTGCAAATCAAACTTGGTAGTTGATTGTCACTTTCGTCAATGAGTGTTCAATATCGTTCTTAAGTGTAATGAGTACTCAATATTGTTCTTAAGTGCGACAAAAGTTTTCATTGTCTTTTCCTCATCAGGAATCCAATGTTATGAATGTAATTATGCAACAACTTATCACTTATTTCTCAAGGAAGTTATAAACATGAATCACACCCATCATGCCAAAAGTAGTGTACGACATAAATGAATATGCGACTGATTAAACTCATACCTGAGTTAATGCCTACTGATGGCGTACCTCAATATCCTTTCCGCTTACCAATTCCCAAAGGCGCCAGTATTGCAACCTTTAGCTCTGATACCACTTGTCACATACCCTGGTAACCTCGCAGGTAAAAGTAGGGAGTTAGAGTTAATTTATACAATTACCACGAATAATTAATCAATTAACAACTCCACAAATCATCACTAACCATTGGATATAACATTCACTAATACATCAAGTAAATTGCAGTGAAAGACAATAGGTTATATATCCATTTTCATAACCGTTAACCATCCATGTGGTAGTGTTCTGACATAAGCTGTCTCATGAATCCCTGCATCCATTTCTTGATATTCTTAACCATATTAAATAATCATACACTAAGACATTATGCTTGTCACAACAAATAAAGAACCATCATTATTAAGGACCCATCATCATCAACAGACACATAAGGCAATCACATCAATCACACCATAGAACACAGATATACCCTGGAAACCCCGTAGGGTGAAAACCAGCAAACGTTTAATCTTCTTATTAAACGCTCGTGAGGGTTTTCACCCCTCACTCAATGGTTTATAAGGGATTCCATCCATTAACCATTGTCTTAAAATTCTTACAATAAATTATCATTAAGCTGTCACACAACTAGCTAAAAGCTAATACCATTTACATGTAATCTTGTATTTACATACTGCCACATGCCAAGTTCCTTGTGGCATAATTGTTCTAGCAATGAGCAATACTGCAGCTTGACTTCATCTGCATGGACGAATAATCCTTTTTCCTGCCATAATGTTAAACATCACTTTCCTTGGCACCATCTGCCATCGTTTCCTGTCAATGCAGTCATCAACAATCTTGACAACAAGATTAGTTACAATAATATTCAAACAATAATCAACATCTACTGTCAATGCAGTCATCAACAATCTTGGCAACAAGATTAGTTACATTATTAAAGAATCAATAAACAATATCTGAAATAGATTCTTTAGCATCGTCTCATATGCATAAGCAAGCATGACTTACTATTAAACTAGCATATATACCCACAATGTTTACTAAGGTATAACTCTTTTCAAGAGAGTTCTAACTCATGAGCTCATGTAAAACCGAGAATAGAATCAAAACCAGATTCCTATTTTCCAAAATAAATCTTCGTAAATAGCAGCCATAATAATAATTCCTCCAGTGCATGCATTATCATAGGTTTTCCCCACCAAGAAAATATATCAAATAATCTTTTCTATCTGCATGCATCAACAAATTTTCTACTGAGAAAACATGTAATTTAAACATTCTCTTGCTGCACATAAACAAAGAATATCACACAAAGTCAACTTGTCTTTCTATTCTTCGACAACCTCATCGCCATAGCGCATGCTCAGGTCCATGGTTCGAAAGGGATATGTATTCATGCCTTATGATCCATTCTCTATTGCAAAGTTCAACCCACACGTACCTGGTATACCAACGACTTCTCACCACCATTAATTCCAAGGGAAATTACATCTCCCTGGAGTCGTCGGTTTGTGTGGGCACATGGGCAGGTATGCCAAACGGACTCCGAGTGCTGGAGTAATGCAGCCACAGAAGGGCCATGCAGTCGGTGCGAACCAATTTTGTGTACCAGTTAGAGCTTACGTAGATGGTTCGAGGCGTGGAAGAGCAAGGACGCCCAGAGGCATGCCATTACCCTGCAACAATGCACCAAACCCTCGTGGCGCAGATACGGCTGAGAGGCATGTCATTACCCTTCCCGTCATCAGGGCCATGCATCTGCTTTTAATGAAGTAATACGTACTTGGAAACCATGACACTTTAGTTTGGGCACCGATACTTTACAAACAGATTGGAGCCATGAACAAATTAGATTTCTTTAACAGTTGTAACCCTGTAAGGCGCACATTAAAAACAGCTTCGCCCTCTCCTACTGTCATGAAATAATCCGCACTTCCAAGACAGTGAATATTATAATGTCCTTTATATAGAGTCAAGCAAAGACATTATTCAAAATACAAGGGCCATACCTCTGTTTCCTATAGGAATTTCTCTTCTGCTAACACGCTGAATCTATAGAAGTCTGCGACACAAACTCTATCAATCGAGTTTCTTTGTCAATACTCCTGCTGGTGAATATGCCCCTCCTCCTTTTGCCTTTTCAAACCTTCCAATGCGACTGTGTATTCCCGCATGGCATCGCTGCCTTCCAATGCGACTGTGTATTTTCCCCCCCATCGCATCGCTGCCTTCCAATGCGGTTAAAACAAAACTCCTCCAGAATCCGTTTTTCCCGTTTCGTAATGGAGCCTTCCATATTCGATCTCATCCAGAAAACCGTTCCGCAGTTTAAGGATCAGTTCCGTAACTGACTAACCATTCAAAACTGTTAGTTATGATGAGTTGCACGAGGGATATGACAGATTTATAATAAATTGAAACATAAATCAATGATGATATTTCACAAAAAGTAATCAATAACGAAAATGTAAATATGGAAAAACAATTAAAATTAAACTGTAAATGTAAATGTAAATATGGAAAAAAATTTAATATTTATTTGGTAAGTTTGTTTATTTTGGAAAAGGGTTTTTATAATTTTAAGTATTTATCTGTGATTATTGAGTGGATAGTAGAGATTTAATTTTTACAAAATATTCATAGTAGTATACACAAATGAAAGTTTAAAAGGTTAAAATAGTACTTGTGTCTAGCTTTTAATTAAATTGATTAATTAAAAAAAATATTATATAAATACACAAATGAAAGGTTAAAAGGTTAAAATAGTACTTGTGTCTTTTTTGAGCTTTTAATTAAATTGATTAATTAAAAAAATATTATATAAACAACTATTTTATGAAGTGAGTTATGGTATTTTCCACATGTGGTATTGATAAACCATAGTATCTACCCATAATATTGTAACAAAGCCTATTTACAGATAAATACTCTCCATGCTAAATCTCAATGGTTAAGAATCTTATTCCATGTATTTTTTAAATGTATATATATATTTAAATTATATATTGATTATTTTTATCATTTGTTATTAATAATATAATTTAAAATAAAGTTATATATATTTTTGGAAAAAATAATATTAAACAGAATATTTTGAAAATTAAAAACTAATTTTATTTTTTTTAAATGTAAATTGTAATTTTCTAAGTTGTTGATGGTTATTTTTATGTGGTTTTAAAATGAATTAAGAGATATAAAAGTTATATTAAAATATATATATAAATCTATTTGAAAGTGTCAAAACTTTGCACAACATAATGCCATGCCATGTGGATAGCTGCTCACAATTTGTTATGCCAGAATGTCATATGGATAGTTGCCCACAATTTTGCATAAAAATTGGTGTGTAACTATCACATGGAATTGTGTTGTAAAAGAATTCCTTATTACATTTATTTCCACCATGTCATATTAAAATACTCACAATGAAAATGTTAATAACTATAAACTTTCTATATTTCTATAATTTTAATAAAATCCATTCATTGCTTGCTCTATTGATATGGAGTTAATAAAATTTTAGAATACAAAACTTCTACCATCAATAATTTTGGTTGTCAATTACTTTTTACATAAAAAACAGGCGCTGCATATTAAAATTATTTAATTTTAACAACTTGAGATGTATCATGTGGTAAATGTTTTGATATTTATTATAAATTGATACCTATAAAAAATTTACTGATTGTTTCATTTATATGATTGGTTAGTTATGGAAATTAACTGTTTAATTTATATGGTTGCATTTGTTGGCATTATCGCTGGTTTAGTGGCCTTGATATTAACCTGAGTCATGGTCCTATGGCATTCTTGGTGATCCGTAGCAAAATAGTAGAAGTATGCATAGGAAATTATATAGCTTTGTAATCATCCTTTGATGTTTGTTGATGATATGAGGTGTTCTGGAGGTACCTTGCAAGGTGAAGTAAAAGTGTGGCAGAATTCTAGGGAAAGTAACTATCATTTTCCTCAAATTAGTACACCATCGCCGGGAAGATAACTAACACAGAGCGATGATTGCAACATCGTCACTGGGAGTTCATTATATCCCTGTAACGATCCTCCCTGGGAGACTGCCATCCTCGCGGTGATGCCGGTAAGTGAAAAAAATTAAAAAGGCAAGCGCCAAACCATCGAATTTCCCAAAGTAATGGTGCGATCGAAGGGTTTTAACGTCTACTTGATCCAGTCAACAAAATCCATCAACAAACCAATGGTTTTTCAGTGGTAATCATAAGGTGGACAGACTATAAATATTCAATCAGTTTGCGTGTGCATTTGATAAATCTTTCGCAATCATGGCATACATTCTATGATTTATTTATTTATTTTATTTTTATTTTATTTTATTATATTATATTATATTATATTATATTATAGGACAGGTTCAGAGGAGTGCGATAAACCATCACGATTGCACCAATTCAGATCTACGATTGTTCCTTTTCTCTTGTCGTTATGTTTTGAAGCCGATAGACTTTGTGCAGAGATCTGATACTCTGAGACAGGTAAAATAAAACCATGTGAGATGGTGAAGTCCTGAAATTTCAGATTTAATAACGTTATATATTGCTTCATTGTCTTGGATTAAAATAAGAATTTGGTTGATTTCTCATGGTCATGAAGTATATTAGTTGATCTATACTTTGTAACTATCTCATCCATGACAAAGTCGATGTTCATTTACCTGGTGATGTGTAGCTCCTAACCCTATTGAACTTTTATAGTCAAAGATAAAGTTTTCAGATCTGTGCAAAGGGAGCGAATCCCTGTTATCCTGTCATAGATCAATTGATTAACCATTAGTGGAAATTCTTGTTTGATCTGTTTGTTAAATGTGTGACTGCACAAAGGTTAATTCTGAACATAGTGTGGACAGTCAAAACTAAAGATGGCAATGGTGCATCTATCCTCCCTGCGTATGTGCGCATGTCCAAATCTGAGACTGAGTACATAAGTTTGTTAGCAAAGGCACACCTGTAGTGATTTACAAAGAGGTAGATCTTCATGTTACTGATTTGTTGGTTGTTGCTAGAATGTTAGTGATCCATCTCTATGACTTTGTAGTTTGATGAGCCAAGTTGATTCGTTGTTGTTATAGATAAGAAAGGTTTGTATTGACATACTAATTTACTTGTTGCAGGAGTTTGAGAGACAGCAGTGACATAGCCTTGAAACAAGTTAAACACCTGTGAAAAAAAAGGAATGCGTAGATCTGATGAAGTAATGTGCCTATGATATGCCATCATTGCATGACTGACCACGTGACAGTGCGGGAGACGCCATCGTCACTTTAAAGTCAAAATTATTGTTGCACTGTCTGTTAACTGTTGAAAGGATTGTTATAGAGATAGTCATAGTTTTTTGATGAGTTTGTCATGAGCAATGAGTTGATACATTTGTTGCAGAGATCAGAATATAAAGTATTTCTGCTACGTCAGTTTGTTTTGACATTATGGTTTGAGTGTGATAGCAGAAGTATTATTCATGGTGCTATCTAATGGGTTGTAGGGTTAATGTTCTAAGGTTGCTTCTCAGGTTTGTCATTGTTGATGGGTAGGAAGAGATATTCGAGTAGGGGTCAATGGAGAGTTATATATGGCTCATGTAGTGGTATATGGTTAACACCTCCTTGTACGGATTAGGGGTTTGATTGAACATATTTTTTTGTGGTTGAGTTTTGTGATAGATTTTTTATACTTTATAGTGGTGGATGCTCTAGTGTTGGTGTTGTGGAGTTGTTCATGTTACCATTAGATTTTGTTGAGTTGATGAGATTATGTGAATAACTTGATAGGTTGTTAAGAAAAGTATATGTGGTTGATTATTATGAGTTAATTAGTACTGTGTAAATAAGGCTGATATACATTTAGTTGATGTATTGGGTTACAATTGTTATCAAGCCAATGAGATAGTTGTGGAAGGATGTCATTGTAGAGAAGATTTGTTTGATGTATTGAGGATGTTAGCTATGGTATATGGATGAGCTATTTGTTGATTGATATATCTTAACTTCTTATGTGTTCATGGAATTTATAATGCATTGAGTTTGAGTTGTTGTGCATGTATTGATGAGCAGGAGTATGTTCACACATATTATTGTTATTTGCATGAGCAGAGGATCTATATGCTTGCCATTCATAGAACATGCTATTTTGCCATTCATGGAACATGCTATTTGTCTGAGACATGTATGACATCGAGGTTAGTTCTAACTCTTGAGAAAAAATTGAATAATATTATTTTTGTTGTGTACAAAGATGTATTTCCGTATGTTAGTAATGTCATGTGAAGGTTTGTATGATTGTGAAAGTTGTTTGGTTTTGTATTAATGTTATAGCTAAGTGAATAATCAAAGTTTGGTTAGAGGCAAATTGATTTGAATGGGGATTTATGTTACAATAAGCTTGAGTTTTTGAGTATTGTTGAGATTGAATTTAGGGCAGAGAATTTGATGCTACTAAGGTTTATGCTAGGATTGATTAGATATCACTAGGGTTTTCTATTGGATGCACATGTTGAACATAAGAATATATTGATACAATGAATTTGATAGTTTTACCTGATTGATTGATGATGTATGTAGTTATATATTGAGGACATAATGGTATTTGTTGTTGATTATTGTATGAATAGGATTGATGAGCAAAATTTTATATGTGGGTCAAGTTTGAAAATTTGGTGAAACGTCGCCTTTTTTGGTGTCAACCTTTCAAACCCTCTACTATGGTTCATCATCAGGACTTAGATGGAAGACCTCATCTAACATGAAAAATAAATAGAATGGAGATGCTCTTTCATCCTAGTTTCTTCTTTATGATTATACTTCCTCATTTTATCTTCTTCTTCTTTTTTGTGTCTTTTCTCTCTTTATTTTTTTATTATCATTTTATCATTATGATAATCATTTTTATTTAATTCATTTTGTTAGATTTAAGTTTTATTTAATTGCAATTATTTATTATATTTTTAATTAATTAATGCATTTTTCCTTCCAATCTACCCAACCCTAAGCTATTCTTTGGTTCCCTTTCCCTCTCCCCCTTTTGCTTTTCACCCTCTCCCCTTAATAACTAGTATCATAAGTTCTTAGTTTCTCTTTTATTATTATTTTTATTATTATTGCCTTTAACAATATAGGTATCTTAATCAACTTCAATTTTAATAACATTGGTTTCTTTTATAATAATATTTTGATTATTGAGATCAACAATATTAATCAATCATTATTTTAACTTTGTATTCCTTCAAATTTAAGTCTTAATAATATTTTAATCATTATATATTTTTAATAATCATAATATTAATTATTTACAAAATGAATTTAATATTAATATTGCTATTACTATTATCATATTTTTAACTATTTTTTAATAATTATAATATTAATTATTTGGCTTTAATATTAATGTTAATATAATACTAATCATCCTTATAATTTTAATTTTGTTATTAACATTATTATTTTATAATAATAATAGTTTTTCCCTTTTAATTAATTATTTGCTATTTCATTATTTTTATTAATAATTTTTCCTATGGGTTAGTTAATAATTTATTAGTTTATGGTTTATCAATTACTAATAAGTAAAATTTAACATTTATAAGTATTATTAGTTATTCAACATTTGTATAGGTTAATAATCATTTTTAATTATTATAAATTTTCAATATGTTATTAAAGTTAATTGGTATTATTACATTTTAATATATATATATATATATATATATATATAAAATTCACTTTTTATTTTGAAAGTAATATATTAATATTTAATAATTTAATAATATTATTATTGGGTATTAACATTTTAATAGTTTATTACATTGTTGTGATGAGGGATTCTTGGAGCTCTGCAACCAGAATGACCTTGCGGTCATGAGGTAGGTGGCGCGGAAAACCTCGAAAACAAGTAGACATGCACGGAAAACAAAGCAGACAGGAGGCACATAAATGGCAGGGGAAGCCAGGAGGGGAGAGACCCCCTCTTACAGAGATGCAACGGCGGGCGAGGGAACAAGTAATAGCAAACTGGAGGGCGAGAAAAGGACACCTGGACCAGTCCTTGGAGCAAGATGGCAGATAGGGAGAAAAGGAAAATGCCTACCACGTGCAACAGAAAGACAAAGATTTGTTATCCCTATGAACAAACTCGAGTATTACCGAAGTTACATGAAAGACCATGCATTAATATGCAAGTTTATTGGTGTCTGGCCATCTGAGAACGACCTGACAAGATTGATCCAACAGAAATGATAGCCACGCGGCCACATAGAGCTTAAGCTAGGTGCACGCGGATTTTTTATTGTAATCTTCTCAAACCTGCAAGACAAAGAAAAAGTATTTTAAAATGGCCCATATTTCCATAATAATGCAGGTTTGTTTATGAGGTATTGGGAGGAATGCTACAACCCGGATAAAGAGAAATTCCTAGCAGCGCCCATATGGGTCAGACTGTTTGGACTACCCATGGATTTTTGGGACCCAGAGATCCTGGAAGGAATAGGGAACACCATAGGTAGCTTTGTTAAAATAGTGGAATCAACTAAGAAAGGAAGATATACCTCCTATGCAAGAATCTGCGTATGCATGAACATTGTGAACTCCATACCAGGAGTAGTAGAACTAGAATACCAAGAAGAGGTGTGGCAACAAGCTCTGGATTACGAACACATACCGTTTAGATGCAGAAAATGCCACGAATATGGGAACCTCTATAAGGAATGCCCCTTAAATGCTGAGGAGGAAGAAAGAAAGACTAAGCAACAGAGGAAAAACACAGAAGATAATGAAGGGTTTCAAGATATCAAAACTAGGAAAAGACCTGCAAAGGAAACCCCTAAGGAAGGAAGAAAAGAACAGACATATAAAGCAAATGAGGTGGAAAGGTTTGAAATCCTGCAGGTAGAAGAAGAAGACGAATAAACCCGAGTCATGGACTACCAAGAGGAAAAAGAACAGGAAGGCAGAATAAATCAAGAAACAAACAGCACTTAAAAGAAAGCCCAAAGAGAAACAGGGGAAAAGGGAAGAAAAGAAAAGGAGGATAAACAGGAAAATAAAGTAATGGAAATAGATATGAGTAAAGGGGAAGACCCAACAACAGAAGAAGAAATTCTGAGGAAACTGCTGGAGAGGAATCTGGATGAGAGTTTTATCCTAGAAGAGGATAAAAAATTATACAAGGAAATCTTCCAAAAATATAAAGAAAAACAGGAGCAATGAACCACATACATGAATGAGCAGTTAGGAATACAACCTGACAACAGCCAAGAACAACAAAGTAAAGGAATATGAGGGAAAAAAGAGGAAGAAAGAATCTCTAGGAGTCAATACAAGTAATGGGAGAAATGCTAGTTAATACGGGAAGAGTAGTACCGCTCTCAGCAGTCTTTCACCAAACCACCCCACCTTCTCAATGATAATTACATCATGGAATATTAGGGGGCTTAACAGCAAGGGTAAGCAAAGGTACCTGGTAGAAAGGATTAAAAGAGAAAAACCCCAAATCATGTTGCTTCAAGAAACAAAAATAAGAGGGGGGGGGGGGGGGGGAATGGAGGAGATTCTTAAAAAAATCAAGCCCACTTATGAATGCATGACGCTTGATGCAAAAGGGAGTGCAGGGGGTATTGCAATCTTGTGGAACCCTGTAGAAGTTATTGTAGACCATTGGATAGGAATGAAGAGGATCCTCTCAGGGAGATTCAGAATGATAGGACATAGAGAGTGGTTCTTAGTAACGGCGGTTTATGGGCCTTATATACCGGTGGAAAGAGATGCCTTCCTAACACATATGCAACGGTTGTGAAACTTGCACACATAAAAACTGTGGCTGATAGCGAGAGATTTCAATATGATCACTTCTACCGAGGAAAAGAAGGGAGGACTGCAATGAGAGGATGCAGACATGGAAAGATTCAGGGAAACCCAGGCAACCCTAAAAATGATTGATATAAACACCATTAATGGAAAATATACCTGGAATAACAGAAGAGGAGGTAGCAGGTAGATAGCCTCCAGATTGGATAGGTTCCTAGCAATGGAACACTTTCTTCGAAAAGATATATCCTATGAAGCAACTATCCTACCATGCCAAGGATCAGACCACTGGTCGATAAAACTCGAAATTGCCATGAATAATCAAAACTAGAACAAATTGTTCAGGTTTGAAGCCTTTTGGCTACGAGACCCAACCCTCATAGAAAAAATGGAAAACTGGCGGCAGAGTAGTGAAGAGGAAATAAAAGGAAAGAAAAATATGCACACACTCCAATTAGGATTAAAGGAGTTAAAAGGAAAAATTAAGAATTGGAATAGAGAAGAATTTGGTAACATTCAAAAGGACTAAGAAAAGCTGCAAACATACATGAAAAGTATACAACAGAAAATAATAGAAGAAGGGAGAATAGAGGAGATAACGCAGGAAGAAGGAGGGGTGCTAACCAGATTGGAGGAAAGAAGAAGACATGAGGAAATTCTATGGAGACAAAAGTCAAGAGTAAAATGGATAAAAGAGGGGGAAAGGAACACAAAATTCTTCCACAGAGCCATGCAACAAGACGGGCAACAGAACATAATTTTCTCCGTAAAAATACCCAAGGCAATAGGGTAACTTAGAAAGAGGAAATGGAAAAACTACTGATACAACACTTCAAAGGCATATTGACGGAGACACAAAGCAATAGAGAAGAGGAGATAGAAAAAATAAGTCAATACATTCCTAAAAAGGTAAACATGGAGCAAAACATGGCCCTCCTAAGGGTAATCACTGAGAAAGAGGTAGAGGATACAGTGAAGACAATGGCCAAGAATAAAGCCCCAGGCCTGGATGGATTTACAGTAGAGTTCTTCCAAGCAACATGGAGCTTTATGAAACAAGACATTATAAATGCAGTGGAAGAATCAAGATGTAATAAAAGCATGCACCCAGCATGAATGCAACTTTTCTAGCATTAATGCCAAAGGTAGAAAGGCTGATGAACCTCATGGCTTCAGACCAATAGCCCTTTGCAATGTAATTTATAAAATTCTAGCAACCATAATGGTAAAAATATTAGAACCAATACTTCCAGAACTGATAGCAAAAGAACAAACAGGGTTTGTGAAAGGGAGACAGATAGTGGATGGGATCATAGTCGCTCAAGAGGTGATACATTCATTGAAGAAGTTGAGAAATAAAGGAATGATGATCAAACTCGACTTAGCAAAAGCCTACGACAAACTCAACTAGGAATACCTCCAAAGAATCCTAAAAGCATATGGGTGTGATGACAGATGGACTGAATGGATAATGTCAATGATATCCACTCCAAGCATGTCCATATTGCTAAATGGAACACCAACAGAAACCTTCAAGCCATCCCACGGGCTCAGACAGGGAGACCACTGTCACTGTTCCTGTTTATAATAGCAGCGGATGGTTTAGGCAGATTAATAAAAGCAAGAGTAAGCAGTGGAGAAATTAAAGGTCTCAGATTATGGGGGGAAGAATTAACCATTACACATCAACAATTTGTAGATGACGTAATGATGTATAGTTAAGCGAATCTTAAGAAAGCAAAGAAACTAGTGGAAATCTTTGAAGAATTCACAAACGCATCAGGAACAGAGGTAAATAAGGATAAAACAGAAATATTCTTCTTTAATACCCTAATGTTGGCTCAAGCATTCTTAGCCAGAACAATGGGGTTTAGAATTGGAAAGCTCCCAACTAAATACCCGGGAGTATAGCTGAGCGACAAGCAGAACAGAATAGAGAATTGGTAAGGCTTGATAGGAAAAATTCAAAAAAGAATGGAAAATTGGACGTTTATAACGCTAAATATACCGAGTTACCTCATCCTCCTAAAGTCAATCCTCCAAGCTATGCCAATTTATCAAATGGCCAGTCAAGCGATTCCTAAAACCATATGTCAGAAAATGGTGGAAATTTTCAAAAAAATTCTATGGCAAGGAACAAGCAAAACAAAAATGTGGGCTTTGTTCTCTTGGACATGGCTAAGCAAATCTGTCATAGAAGGGGGCTTAGGTTTGAGAGACCCTTACATATTAAACAAAATCATGGGTGCAAAATTATGGTGGAGGTGGATTTAAGGAGAGGAAGATCTATGGAAATCGTTATGGGAAAAGAAATATGAAATGGCAAGGTCACCTAAAGGCAAACTCCGAAACCAATCAGAAAAGAAAGGTTCAGCCATTTGGAACCTCGCAAGTCTAAATAGGGACCTGATAAGAGAGCACAGTTTCTGGGAAATTAGGGAGGGTGACAAAGCAAAGTTTTGGCAGGAAGCATGGCAGCAGAGAGGAACCCTCAATCAGGAACCTCAACTCCAAGACATTCAACAGTACACCACCAAAATGGAGGAAGATGCAGTAAGAAATTACTAGTTACTCGAACAGGACAGTTACTGGAGAAAATGGAAAATGAAGAACGACTGGCACAAAGCACCAGAAATAGAACAATGGATAAATTACCAAAATGAAATGGAAACAAGAAAAATTGCAATCAAAGAAGGACCAGATATAAGAAGATGGGGTAAATTCATAAAAGGCATGTTTACTATCTCAGAAGGATATCATATAAAGGCTAGAAGAACCATAAATCCATACATAAAAAAATGGGATAGAATATGGCAGTTAAAAACTTGGCCAAAAGTGGCACTTTTTACTTGGATATTGCTGCACGGGCGCGCCTTAACCTCGAACCAACTAAAAAGGAAGGCGACGCATGGACCCTCGCGCTGCGCCCTGTGCCAGAACCAAGAAGAAACCATGGAGCACGTTGTAAATTCCTGTAGCGTCAGCAACAACCTGTGGAAAAACCACCATCAGCTCTTTGAGATTCATGACAGGAACATAGGTAGCATAAGAACAACAATAGAGAAATGGAGCAGCAAGCCGTACTGCAACACAATATTGAACCGAGCTTGGAATCTGTCCATAGGTTTCCTCTTGTGGAACCTATGGAAGGCAAGAAACTGGGTGATATTTAGGGAAGATGAAAAAGCCAAAGAGGAAATATGGAGCCAAACCATGAAAAATATAAGAGAAACAGTAATCCTCAAAAATTGGAACGAGGAAGGCTGGAAGACGGAAGCAACATAGAACCGCATTATGAACTGCCTGGAAATCAAAGTAAAAAACACAAATATGATAGGAAGGGAATACAAGGCAGGCAATGCAAGAGCTGAAGAATGCTATAGGAACCCACCACAGGGATTCACTAAGTTAAACTTTGATGGCGCAGCAAAAGGAAACCCAGGGGAGGGTGGAATAGGAGGGATATTCAGAGATGTTGGAGGGGAGATCAAACGGGTCTATGCAAATGGACTATGGAGTTGCCACCAACAACGAGGCAAAATTCCATGCGTTGAACAGGGGATTAGCAATAGCAGTCAGGGAAGGATACCAAAGCCTGTAGATCGAAGGCGACCTGATGCTAGTGATAGAAACAATTAAACAACTCTAGCAGGGAGTACCAGTCGAAAAACAGAGTAAAAGTTGGTGGACGGCATGGGTAATAACCGAAATAAGCCAACAATTGAGGAAGGTAGCATACACAATACCGTCCCGTGTGAAGCAGAAAGGAAATGCTTCGACAGACCTCCTTGCGAATTGGGGATGCCGGAACAGAGAGCAGCAACTGGATGTGAGCGTGAAAGAGCTTCACCAAAAAGAGGAAATGCGACAACTAATTCAGGCAGCAGAAAAAGACAGGCACCAAAGCGAGCATCTAGAGAATTCGCTCGGAGTTGATGGGAGTGATGAAGGACAAGGGCAAATGCAAGCAGGATAGAATAGGTTAGAAATGGAACAGAAAAGGACAGATGCAAGGATGGAGCTGAGTAGGATGATGGAGGGGGGCCGAGAAAGGACAGGCCCGGAGAGATCAGGGGTAGAGACGGAAAGGAATGGAAGAGGAGAGGGTAGGACAACAAGTCCGAGAATGTGCAGCAAACCAATGCTAAGTGGTAGAGCGGAGTCAGCAATCAGATGGCAAGAGGAGCCGGGAGAGGAAAGTAATAAATGAAGGACGACGGACAGGACAGGTGGGAAGCATCCCAAGGTAGGTGGGAAGGGAGGTTTGCCAAGGAAGGAGGGAAGGGAGGACAACTAGCGGTAAAATTACGAAGGGAAAATGACAAAGGGATAAAGCCTAAGGAAAAGGCAAAACAGGCACTTTGCATGCAGACGAGCAAGGAGAAAGGTGGCGAGATCGAAAGAGCAAATAGAAAGCGGGAGCCAAAGGTGGCAGCGAAGTGAAGGACAGTAAAAGCGTATGTGACACTCTCTCTCCCACCCTATGTAGAAATAACCAGTCTGAAACATAGAGTAGGAATGAAGAATGTTATGTAGATCAAGGTTGATAATACAAATTACGGTAGAAATCGTAGAGATAAGAAATAATTTTACAGTGAAGAGTCCCTGGGGGCCAAGGTCGGAAAGAAAGATAAAAGTAAGGGTAAGGCGAGGGAGAGCAAGGGCTCATAGAGCCCAAATTCATAGGATCCCCACATCAGAATCGATGTCCTGGTAAATAACAGTCCAGGAAGTTTGCATGTCGTGTTGAACAACGATAGAGGGGATGGGAAAACCCAAAAACCAGGGAGGAATGAGTGGCACCTCATGGTGAGGGGTGAAACTGTAAACAACCATAATTTGGCTAACAATATTGAGAAAACCAAAACTGGGAAAGGGGCATGCAACCCTATTAGTGTGAGGAGCGAACTCTTGAGAAAGACTAAGCACGCGACTCAGGAAAGGGATTTTAGCATGTATAGTACAGGTCGGGGTAAACAAGGGTACCCCAAAACCAAAAGAATTAGATAGGCCATAGTATTGCCTAAAAGGGAAGGAAACCAGAGGGCAGAACCTCAAAAGGTGGGAAAATGTAGGAGCGGGATCAAGAAGAGTAGGGCAAAAATTCCTTGGATAAAAATGTAAACATAATCGATAACATTGACAATTGTGCTTATTCTGTAATATGTCTCGCCCCAGAACAGGGCACAACTGCAAACTAGAATTAAAAGCTACAGGAAAAGAGAGCTAAGGATCAGACAAAAAGAAGAATGGCTCCCAAGCACAGCAAGAGGACAGTTAAAAAAGAAGCAGGCACCAGCATCACAGGGAAGAAAAGGGGCAGGATGCCTGATGGAGAGCAAATGAAGAAAATCATAGACTCATACATGGAGGGCAACCGGAAGGAGGTTAGAGATCAAATCTGGGGTTGGGAGAGAGATTTGAGAAATAACCTCAGGTGCAGAGACTTACCCATGGATGAATGGGAAGGAATGCTGCAGGACCCGAGAACTTCAAACGGCATGAAATTTCTCTTCAAAAAGACTCCGCAACAATATTGGATCATGAAACACGTCGTAGCCCGAGCCATGACTCTTCACCAGGGACACATGGAAGGGGAAGTTCTGGACAAGCAGGAAAGGAGTAAGGAGCCAGACCCTGTCTCGGTGGAAATACTGAAAGACCTTGCGAAAATATAGATCCAAACCTACAGGAATAATCTCGCATTGGGCCAGATTGAGCAGACTCTGTCAGAGATAAAGTGGAAACTGTCACAGGGACACGAGCTACCAGACCCTGGGGTGAAGGGGCCAAGTTCCGGTGCGAAGGCTTCAGTACAAACAACATCCTCTGATGAGGATTAGTCTTGGTTTGAAGTCTGTGTTTTGTCTTTGAATGTTTTTAGATGTAGAAAATAAGTAATTTTGTTATGCTTTGTAAAGACAATAGGGATACAATCTCGAGAAGCAGGTGGTTTTTGATGAACTTATTCAAATTTTGGAGTGGGTATAATGCTCATCGATGGTCACCTGGTTTCCTTTAGGCAGGTGACTAGCTGGGGGACATGTTTGTAAAATTTTTCTTAAAAAGTAAATATAGAGAGCTCTACAATGTTTACAAAAAAAATAATATTTTAATAGTTTATTGTTTATAATTTTTTTTTTTAATAGTTTATTATTGTTTACTTTTTAACATATAGATCTTTATTTGTGGTCCTATTTTAATAGTCAAAATTAAACAATGTAAACTTTGAAACGGGAACTGATACTGTTACCCGTTTTGTAGAGGTGGCAAAAAAATGACCCGATTTTCAAAAGTGTTGATGCAGAATACACATGTTTTTTTTAGAACATGGTTTTTGGAACTTTAATTTTTTTCATGTGCATTAAGTTTTAGAATGGTAGTGAATGGTAGTGATTTTCATCCTGATTTTAAAAAGTGAGTATTCTACATCACACCCTTTTTTTAAAAGACCTATTTTTTGAAAGACCGTTTTTTTAAAAGACCTAGTATGTGAAATGTAAAAAATTATTTTCTAAATTTGATAGTTTTTGAAGTCGTCATTGTATTCATATTTTCTTGTTCTCTATCTTAATTTTTTTTTTTTTTAGTGGGGTTTTTATTGTTTTGCGTTTTTAAATTAGAAAGTCGATAGTTTGAATTTTAGATAATCTACATATTTAGACATCCTTAATTAATTTTTCAATCCACATGAAATAATTGTTTCTAAAAAACAACATTTTTTAACAATGGACATAAAAAATAACCATTTTTAACATAAATATAACAAAAAAAACTAAACGTTTTGATAATTTTTTGCTAGAATTAACATGTCAAAATCACAATTTTTATACAAAAATATTAACTAAAAATGGTCAAATAATAGTTTTTTTATGAATTTCATGTCAAAAAGATAATAATAACTACTTTTTTTTTCAAAAAATAATGATTAACTTAAATCTAACCTAATTTAGTAACCTAAACAATGTGATACACAAAACTTTAATATTCATCAACCATGTGTAAGACAAAACTTTAATATTCATCAACCATGTGTAAACTCATGTGATCAACATGAGTTTAGAACATATGAGGTTCGTCGATAAGTACACATAAAGTGATTGATTAATGTTGGAGGCTCTATGTTTATGGAACTGATACAGAGTGATCGAATTCATGTAGTTATCGGAGAACCCATTCAAGTTTCCAGTGTTCAATGCGGGACCTCGTATTTGCCTGGGTAAAGAGATGGCCTTCATACAGATGAAGTCCATAGTTGCCTCTCTTCTTCATCGCTTTACTCTTAAGATAGATAAGGAATACCATCCACAGTATACTCTTTCAATAACTCTGCGCATGAAGGGTGGGTTGCCAGTTATTGTTAACAGTTTATAGATACAAATATTTATATGGTAGAGATGATTACATTTATAATAGCTAGTTACAGCAGGGCATTGGTGTACTTTGTCTTTCTGAAAATAGAAGGTAGTAGATTTTGGAAATATTTTAGCTAGTTAAACTTTAGAGCAGAGGAAATATTTGAGCTTGTTAATTCCTCTGAAAATAAAAAATACTTAAACATTATAATAGATTTTGGAAATATTTTAAAATATCAACGATTCACCGAAGTGAATGATTCTTGTAAAATATTTTGTAAATAAAGATATCAGGAGGCTCCACGGTCCTTAGAAACAGTTGAGTACGTAGTTTCTTAGATTGCGTCTCAATAAGGGTTTGACAGAATGTCGTTTATTTGGGTTCTGGAGTAGAGGCATCTATCCTCCGGATTTTTTAGTGTAAGTTCTATAGTCTTGTATAAGTGGTGCCTGTGTATTATAAATTTATTTTATTAGTTAATATTTATCATTTCAATATTAGGAATTCTTTCTGATTCCTCATCTCTTTCTAAGCTCCCCTATTTTGAATGAATCAAAGTCACTTTCGCTAATTTCATGCCAAAACATTTGTTTTGTTGCAAAAGTTTATAGCAATTAAATAGATTTATGTTGAATTATTTGCAAATTTAGCATTGGAGATTGTTAACACTGGTCAAAATACATCATGTGAAAGTCCTCGAATGTGGAGCTTTAACTTCGGTTGATATTTGGCAAGGTACCGAACGAACGAAAAACTTATCGAACTTGGTGAAATTCACATCATAACTCTTGAAACTCGACCTAGATATTGAATTTATAAAAATCAAATGTGCCCTGTATTAGCAGACTAGTGTTGGGTTTCTTGCATAATAACCACACGATATCGTATCTCTATGTATTTGAATTCTATTTTTCTTATAAACTTATAAAAATAGTTTGTATTTTCTCCTTACTATGTATTTTTATCTTGAAGTTATCTTAATGGTTGATATGTTGAATATTTGGCAATCTGATAGAGATAGACACAGTCCATTATTTGACGTAGCCTATGTCCTGAAGCGAAATTACAAGCTTGTGGTTTCGTTAGAGCGTCCAAGTGATTAAATTAGTTCACAACTCTACATCCATTATGTAATGCTGATTTTATATCTTGAGTAAACCCATTATATAATGTTTATTTTATTTCTCATGGTCCAGGGGGACGAAGAAGATAAGAGCTTTCGTTCGGAAACAATTTCATCATGTATTGCGAATATATCATACTGCCTGCAGGTTGGGCTGGGCGTCATTTTAGCTTCAAAGTCCACTCCACCCACGCTGCCCAAACACCTGAAATCTCGAATTCATTAAAGTCCACTCCACCCACGCTGTATAAATTCTCGATAATGCTTGAGACGAAGCATATTCCTGGCAATTGGCACATCAAATGCTCACCTTTCAGTGAAAATGTCAACGACGTTCTACTAATTAAAAGTCTTATTAAATTTTTTTTGAAAGCGGTCGAAGGTGCAACAACCCTCATCCAAGATATAAATGCCTTCGGCGAATAAAACCTCTAAGTTCTACTCACTAAAAGGCTCATGAAAAAAAATATAAGGCAGTCGAAGGTGCGTGACGGACGAAAGAGCATCAATCCTTCCCGACTTTTCAATCTCAATGACCCATTCTACTGGGTGGCTTCTGCCCTTTGACGGTTTCTTCTGCAATTTCATTTTATAAATTCGTCACTGTAATGAAAACCCGAAATACCAACGCTCCCTTGCCCGCCTCGTTTCTTCTATCCCTTCGTCACTGTTCAGTTTATATTCCTTCGTTGTGCTATGACGACCTGACGATTGGAATTTACCCTCTTAACTGCCCGAGATATGGGGAACTCAACCATACCCTTTGGGACGGGGAGTTTTACTAAGGATTTGACCAAAAATGTGCTGGGCAATGATTTGAAAATATGAAATGATTTGAAAATCTTCACCAGAATTTGTGAACTAGAGCTCACAAGCTCCGAAGCCGGTACGGGTCGATTCCCGGAATCGACCCGCCGCCGGTCGGGCGGCAGGTCGATTCCGGGAATCGACCCGTACCAGCTTAGGAGCTTGTGAGCTCTAGTTCGGACATTGCAATTGGAATTTTATCCCTTTGACTTCGTTGTCGTGGCTCTTCAGATTTAGGTGGTTACGATCCAATTCGATTTTGCAGCATGACGGACCTCAGATTTTACAAGGTTGTTTGGACAACTGGAAAATCGTGGAATCTTGTCTACCAAGGGATCACCTTCCTTGTGCAAGATCCAATAATGTTTTCTCATTCCATAATGTCATTCATTCCTCACGAGTTGTTTTTGTGCGACGTCCTCATCGTAGTCAACCCTACCCATAAAGTCGAAATATTCTACAATTCCACCCGGGTCGGATGAGCGAAATTAGATGGACAAGGAGGCCCACTAGATTCCATTGGATTGAATGAAGATGGATCCTTCTGGTGTCTGTTCCTCTTCCTCTTGAGTAACTCTATTCGCTTTAAGAGCCACCTCCAAGAAAGAATAAGATATTAATTGGATTGGAAGAGTCAAACTGATTAATTGGATTGGAAGTTCATTGCAAATCCAGGTTGACGTTCAATGTTCGGTACTCAATCTAACATATAAAACTTTACGATATAGACAATGGAAGAATCTGGACCTGCACACCCACGCATTTGTCTGTATACACTGATAAGATGTTGAGAAAGAATAACGTTGGAATTTGATCAAAATGGTTTGAAATTTAAACACACATGAGAAATCTATAATTTTTTTGTCTACATACTTCATTATTCGACGTAACCATGAACACTCAAAGTCGTCCTTCGTATATTCGACGTAACCATGAACACTCAAAGTCGTCCTTCGTAATTTCATGAAAATAGTTTGAAACTTAAACAAGGGTGAGAAAACTATAATTTTTTTGTCTGAATACTTCATTATTCCACGTAACCATGAACATTCAAAGTCGTCGTTCGTATATTCGATTGTCATCACATTATTCTAGAATCGAAGGTGTTTGTGAATTGGACAAAGCTGAAACCTTCACAATTTCCACGTAATTTCCCAGGCGGACGGTGGAAATAAAGTTGTTTGGACAACTGGAAAATCGTGGAATCTTGTCTACCAAGGGATCACCTTCATTATGGAATGAATGGGAGTACATTGTGCAAGATCCAAGTGCAAGCGAATCTGAACTTCCGAAAAAATATATTAAGAGAAACGGCAGTGGCGTGGCAAATGCAAAAAATGGATATTTTAAATATACTGGAGACGTGACAAATTGGAGGTTCCTGGAATTCACGGTGGAGAAAATTCCAGAGAATGAACTTCTTGATCTCTAAAATCATTTGATAGCTTCGCACCAACTGAAAGCAAGTTTTGATTATCGTTCTTCGGGCATTAGGCGGTGATGTATGTAAAATGTGTCTGAATTTGAAGGAATGTTAACTATCTTGTTGCTGTCTACATGATAGGAATGTGACCTGTTTCTGGATGATCCTGGCATCTAAGGCTTCACGTCCAGTCGGAGATCTTCTGTTAATGAAGTCTAGGATTTTTGTAATGGTCTGTGATGTCTTAAGATTTACGAAACTCAACTGTATTGCGCCCCTTTTTCTTCGGCGGATAGTACTTAGAGGTTTTGTACTTTCACAACAGCTTTGGAACGCGGTTTTATTAATATAAGCTGTCTATATTCTCCAAATTACAAACCAATTTAAAAGTGTCTGCATCTTATTGAATATTTGTTGTTGCAAGTATTATTGTGTCAAGCTCACACATGCTCGTGGGAAAAGGTTCTCCATTTTTTGTATTTCATGATCCTTTTATATAGATAGGCCTTGCACAATGTATCAAACATTGGAAAATATGATATCATTGATAGCAGAATAAAAGAGAATATTAGATGTGCTAAGAATCTAGCTATTCAATTTCACATCATGATTATAATAATAGGTTTAAACTGCTTCTAAGATTGTATTATTGATTTTTAATTTATAAAATTATTTTTTCAATTTGGTTTGGTGAAATAAAGAAACAAATAGTTCTATCTAATAGCATGTTTGTTACCTAATTGATTTTTCAAGTGTTAGTCTTGGAAAGGGATTTAGAGAATTAGTTATCAAATTTTGAAAATTATTTTTCCTATATCAAATAATAAAAGAAATAGCAAAACCAATCCATGGTATGACAAAGAGTGTAAAAGTGCGAGGAGAGCAATTAAGGACGCTGTTGATGAATCTCTTAAAATGGACAAGATAAAAATATATAAAGCCCTAACTAAAAGGAAAAAGAGGCAATACATTCGTCAAAGACAAGGGAATCTCTTACACCTCTCTAAGCTAGCTCCTAAGAAATTTTGGAGGCAAATTCTGACTAGGAAGACTAAAGAGGTGTCTCACCTCCATTCTTGGAATAAGAAGAAGGATTCAGGGGAAGTTGCTAGGGGGATGCATGAGAGAATTCAAATAGGAGGATTCTCATAGATATGATTGCGCTTAGTTAAAAAACAACCGTGCATATTCATTGAACCCTTATGCTTTGGAACAATACAAATATTAGGATTGGATAAGTTCTTTAGTGATGCATACGCCCTTTGGTTGGAAGTCCTCACATGTATAGTGTATTTCAAGACCATATTACACTTCATGGACTCTTAAAGACTATTGTAATATATTGTATTTTATTATATGATATTGTGAAGGATGCCTCTTAGGTCAGCAATGGTCCAAGTAGCATGTTTTTGAAAAATTAATTGTATATATTAAATTTGTTATTTATTATGTGAATGTTTGAGCAACGATATCTATATTTGGTCGAGCTCTATTATTTTGTCTGTACTCCAATTATATATAGTTAGCATTATAGTTTTGATGAAAATTTTAAGATGGCGTTAGGTTGCCTTCGCATCCCCGACTATAGGTTTCGAGGGTGGACGTCAGCTTGTATGTGCGATACAACAGACAGAGAGACAGTACGCGACAGAGAGACTCGGCAAAGTGAAAAGACGCAGACATTCTCCATTGACGGGCAGCTTGGGTTTTACCAATTCCACGCATCAAATGACGATCCACATTACCAATTCCATGCAGCGGCACCCCCGGGCCGCCCCGCCCCGCTGGACCAGCGGCGGGTTGATTCTAGTATCAACACTTTCGTTCTGAAGCTATATTTTGCAGGAAAATTTCGCAGAAAATTTCGTAGTCACTGCCATTTTTAAAACAGCCGCAAAATTGACACCTAAAAAAATAAATCATTATTCCAGTATCAACACTTTCGTTCTGAAGCTATATTTTGCAGGAAAATTTCGTAGAAAATTTCGTAGTCACTGCCATTTTTAAAACAGCCGCAAAATTGACACCTAAAAAAAAAAAAACATCGTTCCAGTATACACACTTTTCGTTTTGAGCACTGTTTTTGTGGTTTTTTTGGGGTTTTTGGGCCAGAGTTCCCGTTTTGAGTTTATAGTTCCCGTTTCAAAGTTTACATTGTTATTAATTTAAAATAAATAATAATAATAAAAAAAAATTAATAAATTATAACGTACAATCCTTAACGTTTTTTTGGGCATCATTGCTTTTAAAAATGATTGGTCTCTATTTCTTTTTTCTCTTTGTTCTTGCTTCATGTCCTTGATAATGGGTAAAGGGTTCACCCGAAATGTTTGATGTTTCAAGCATCATTAACACAATTTTTTTAGAGAAACTTATTATTAAATCATGTATATATCAATTATTAGTTTGTTGAGACGATTTTTTTCTTATTAAATTATGTTGTTATTTTTATTTTATATATTTTTATTTAACTTTTCTAAGGTCTTTTGTTTACCTATATATATATATATATATATATATATATATATATATATATATATATATATATATCTAATATGAATTAAGGTTGAGTAGACCTTGCCCACCTTTCTTATGTTAGAAAATTATATATTACAGAGCAATGGAACACATAAAATATTGCAGAAATATAAACACAGAAAATGCATAAAACAAGAGAGACACAGATATACATGGTTCACCCAGTTTGGGCTACGTCCACGGAGAAACATCTAGTCCTTCTTTTATTATATTATCCAGCAAACTGAAGAGATACAACCTACAGCAGATCAGCTGTAACTCCCTTCTCGCTCTCAATCTCCTCTTTCTTTCTCACTTAGAATACAGATATATATAGATGCAATACAATTCCCTCATATATAGTGAGGGGTTGCCTTCTAGGGCAAAAAACCCTATATTAAACATAACTTCTACCGTCAGATGATTCGCTTAATGAACAACCCAGATTGACTAGAAATTACTAGACTTTTACAAGGCAATTTTACATTTATTTTTAGCTTCGGGGGCACTACCCCTGAACCCCCACCAGGGGACCACTAACCCCCGGACCCCCTAGTCGGGGGGATCAGCCCCCCCAAACCCCCTTGGGGGGACAAGTCCCCCCCCCCGCACTCCCCCGCGTGGAGGGGTGTACATTCTTCTTGGGGTATACATCCCGTTGAGACCTTTGAATACAGAAGATAATCAGGCTCCACACCCAACATCTTAACACCCACCAAAATAGCCAACACAGCCACAATTGCCCAGAGGAGTGAAATCTATGACGCTGACCCGAAATAGATACGCATACCACCAACCAGCCTGTCCGGAGACCAGGGTGGCACCATCACACTAGTAGAAATCAAATAGTAGCGCCAACGAAGAGCCAACGACAATGCGACCACGAACAAACAGAGAGGTAACCCTCAAAACATAAAGACATGGAGAAGAGTTTGAAAACACAAATTCCTTACCCCACGTAGATGATTGGAAACCCTAGAAATATGGTTTTTTAAGTGCGAGCCACGAAAGCATGGAGTCGACTCGGTTCAATGTTTGTTCGGGTACCCAGATCCCAAGGAAAAACCGGATTGCATAAACTAACCCACGCCAAAGTGTCGTTGACCTCCACTGCACCTCTTAATGAAGGCTGAAACCCCAGGGAGCCACCATGGAACCAGAGCCACACACCTCTATGTTCCTCCTGACCAAAATTCATCGCCCAAGCTTCCAAACGGAACTGATACACAAGGAGACCCTCAAATTTAACAACAAATTATGCAGAATCAAATATTGTGCAAGAGAATTGAAATTCTGGGTCGCGCATGAGCGAGGAGTTAATGAGCACGTGGAGAGTAGGTAGGCCCTAAGGGCCTCGCATGTGACAACTGGAAAATCGGATGATCACCCCCTTGGAGGATTTTATATTTTTTATGTTATTTTTTGATTCTATTTATTTAATATGAATTATGGTTTTAATTAAGTGATTTAGTCACCATTTTTATTTATTGACTTTTTAATAAATGGTCATTTTGTTATTTTATATTATTAATTATATGTTTTTTGTAATTTTAAATTATTATTTTCTTATTATAATTCTATATCTATTGTATTTTTCAATTTTCATTAAAAATATATATATATATATATATATATATATATATATATATATTTATTTACTTAAAGATCAATTAGAATTTTGTTTTTTTCCTCATTAGATTCGGTTGATATTTTTATTTTATATATATATATATATTATTTTTTTATATATGTTTTTTGAGTTTCTATTCATTTAATATGAATTATAATTTTAATTCCTTCACAAATTGTCTTTTTTTCATCTCATTTTTATTTTTTTAATCTATAAGTTATACATATACATATACATATATTAAATGATACATTGATTTATATTAATTTCTAATAATACATTTTATATTTATATTTTATGATTTTAAATGTTTAAATTATTTTTTAATTAATTAAGTGGTCAATTTTATAATTTTTTTGTTTAATTCGATTTTCTAATGAATCATTTTATTTTTATCGTTGGAATTCTCTAGATCATGTCCACACTATTTATTTTTCATGTTAGATCAGGTCCTCCATCTCTATCCTCATGATGAACCACAATAGAGGGTTGACACCAAAAATAGTGTGTGATTAATTCAGGAGATATTTTTCTCCAATCAATATGAATCATAGAAGTTTGAATTCAGAAAAAAGAAAAGTGACCTACAAGATTCAATATGTGTTGTAATTGGATCGAGTGTTACATTTTTTAAACAAGTTACGCAAAGGGTCTGATGGTTGGAATCTTCAGTGAGGGAGTGGTAGCTTCCTTCTCGTGGTGGCCAAAGAACTTGATTAAGGAGTGGTGGCTTCCTTCCAATGGTAGCTGGAGAAACAAAAGGAGGTGGTAGCCTCCAACAGGTATAAGCTTGCACATTAGTAGAATTTTGTGGCAGTGCAAGATGTAAAAGAATATTTTTTGAATATTAATAAAAGAAGACAAAGACAACAACATTGGTGGTTTTTCCCAGTTGGGTTTTCCACCTAATATTTGGTGTCTCTATGTGATGATGATGATGATAACTTGTTGATGTATCATGCTTCACTTGCATTTATGATTATGGTTTACATGTGTTACTTGCTTATGCATAGATCTATATGTTGTCATAATGTACTGCTAGTTAAAATATTATTTAGTTAACATTATAAAGAAGAAGAAAAATTGGGTAAAAATTGAATTATCACGAAATACTGATAAGAGTTATGGAATATTTAGATGTTTATGTAAAATTGTAATTTTTCTAATTCTATTATGTTATTTTATTTGTAAAATGTGATGCATATGAGTTTCTTTATATAAATATTATGAATTTAAAATATGGAATTTTCATAAATAATTTCTAGAAATGTAAAGAACACTTTGATTTTGTGTAGGGTTTGAGAGCTTTAAAAACATAGAAATTTTGTTGTTATTATTTAAATTGTAGTTTTCTAGTGATACTATCATGATCCCAGGGGCTCTGCTTGGTTACAACGCATGCTCGACATCGTGGCCCCTCGATCATGCGACACTGGTGTGTTTCACAACTTCCTAGTGTAACACAATGTTATTTCACCTAGATTACGTCTCACAATATATTACTCTTGTTAACTTCTATATTATATTAAGTTGTGAAATCATCAATGTAGAGAAAAAATCATATTGTCACATCTACCACATTGCATGAATTATTTACAGTAAAATACATCGACAGATAATCCCACACATGTACACAAAATTTATAAAGGAATGACCCTCTATACTTCTTCTTTTATAAATGAATAACAAGTACATCAAATCCCCAAGACACTGGTCTGGTCATCATAAAGTACATTTCCAAAACCCATAACATAAATATAGAGGAAACCTATCACCCAAATCACCCTACCCAAGTCACCATATCACTTGGACGATTCTTTCTTTGGTTTGGTCCTCCCTTTTCTTGGGTCTACATGATTATAGGCCTCTTAGGCTACTTCTTCATCCCAACTCAACTCTTCTTTGTACCTCACACTTCGCTAGATCTTGTGACTCAAATAATTCATCGTTGTTCTTTCCCTTGTGAATTTTGCTTTATTTATATGGCTCTTGGTTGCACCATATGACTCCTCTCACACTACTCTTTGGTTATGTTGGATTAGATTTGTTACTCATTTAGTGCACTTCAGGATGGTTTGAACCCTATTGTCCCACCCTCACTCGTCTTTCATTAGTCATTCACCGATTATTTGGATGCACATCACCTCAAGTCGACACATCTTTCGATTAAATTCCCTCTTGATTGGCTCATTTTGGGGCACATGTCTTGGTCTTGCTGCCAAGCCTACATGCAAAGAAACCCCACTTTGGTTTTTTGATACCTAACATTGGCACACTCTCACCCAGTCTCCTTTATCATCACATTCCTTGTGATATATTTTTCGTAAATATTGTGATGAGGTGTTTCCCATGGCTCTTCATCTCACCAATCCGTCTGAAGAGTGCGTTTGGTGCGTGGATGAGTCGAGGACACAACCTGGCACCCTAGGGCCTAACATCCTCCCTTACTTTGAGTCATTTCCATCACTGACAAAACTGAGATAACCAACCAATGCTTTCTGTCAAAATCCCTCAGCTCCTTCTCCCATCTCCGCAATGATCTAAGTGGATAGTGGTACCCCCCATGGTATTCACCCATTTTATATAATATTAAAAATATGTAACTCAAGAAGGCACCTGTTAGCAGTCTGTAATTTCACAGGCTGTAAAAGAATTGCAGAGGTAACCACAAAACCACTTTTAAGTTTGAAAGCTAGCCCTTCTAAACATAGATAGGGAACTCTGTGTCAGATTTAGCTTCGTTTCTTTAGGATTTTAGGCTAGATGTAAGGTTCAAATCTTGGTTTTTTGAATTGCTTGGTTGAAATTGCAGAGAAAGGTCATTGAGCAAATGGAGTCAAAGGCCTTGGGGTGATTAAATGCATAAATACCAAAACATATGTAATAGCGCAAGGTAGGCAGGCTATTAGATCTTCATTGCTTAATGGAGTGATAGAGAGGAAAAGCTTAAGGTTCGATTACACATAGAGAAGTTAAGAATTCTATATTTAATTTCAGTTTGAAAACATAGATATTGCTTGTAAGCCAAGACAGAGTGTAATTAAAAAAATTCAGTCTTTCATTTTCTTTAAACAATATAGATAAAAATAACATATGGAAAACAGAGATACAACAAGTTTACAAAAAAAAAAAACATCCCCAGTTCGCTCGACATAAGAATCTTGGAACAAATTTATGTATTAAAGAAATGATCACTTTCAGATCAGTGAACAACTTTACATCAATATCATGTTTTCTTCATCCAAGTTCCAACCTTTATTACTTCGAATTCTAAAGTATTTATACAAATTCTAAATAAAAATATCTTGATTTAAAAAAAACAAGATTTATTACAAATATCTCAAAACTGTATTACATAAATAGAACAAAAATATAGGGCTAAACTATTGAATATGTTGGCACTATATTTGAGGGTTGTGGCTGATGATTGGGCCTGGAAAAGTGTTACTCTATTACTGAAGATAAAATTTCTTTTTACTCCAAGAGTTGACACAGCTTGTCCCATCTGTCTTCATCTGGAATGGGCATTTTAACCAACTTTCTATAAGTTTCATCTACCTCAGTATATTTCTAGAAAGTTTGTTTAACCAAAAATAAATTCTTGATTTCAGTGTTGATAAGAAAATCGAATTCTAAAGCCTCCATGAAATCTTTTCCTGTGATTGTGCCTTTAATAGTAGAAAACTTTGATTTGTCCTAGACTATTGAGTACAATTTCTACTGGTAATCTATTAGTTGCACTAACTTGTCTCCAATCCCCTTTAGTCCCGGTAGTCCCTTTAAGTGTAGTACATTAAATTTATTATGGAACTTCTGGATGTTGGTCTCCAAATGTTGGCACTTGTTTTCCATCTGTACTAGAAAATTCCTTTTAGTAAGGACTCTTCTGACTTCCAAAATAATCTTTGTCCTATCTACAATTTCAAATTATGATAACTCATCCTAGATATTTGAATTCAAAAGTTTAATTGAAGTATTAGATTCCCCTTGCCTATGTCCCAAGATGTTTCTGACTTCTTCAATTAGCTCCTTTGATCTCTGTATTAAGCCCTCCTGTTCAAATATTATTTCAATTGAAGGCTAGATTTTTGTGATGGCCTCATTGATTTCAATCGATATATTTTCTTTGGCCTGTGCTAGTGTTTGAGCCATTACAGACTTATTTTCCAGTTGCTCAATATTTTGGGTTAGCCTTTGAGATTTCTATAGCTCTACTATATATAAATTATCTATTTTTGATTTATGCTCCCATAAAGTTTTAAGTTTGGCCTTTAATTTTTTGATTTCCTACCCTCTGATGGACAAGTCTTCCATAGCTTTAACTAGCTCATTTGAGGAATCTGTGTTCTGTGCTTCTGTTGTTGTTGATGTAGATGATCCTGATATGGTCGCAACTTAAATAGGGACTGTTGTTAGTGGAAATCTTGTTAGTTGTGAAGACTGCTCCTTTTCCTTAAGAAATTTTTCCATCTCAACTTCCATGTCCTTAATCTGACCATTTTGTTCAATTATAATTTTAAACATGTCCTCTCTTTCTTTCTCAAGCTCCCCAACTTCTTGATTCTATGGGTCTTCTATAGAGGGAAGCTTGAGCTTCTTCTTGAGTGTTGCAATATCAACATTCTTCCCTTTTTACAATCTCTTCTATTGCTTTCACATTGTTGAGATCATACCTCGGTTTGATTACAATGTCTTCTAATGATTTGATCTTTGTATATTTAGTCTCAGATGAGATCTTTTCAAGTTTTAACCGATATTGTATGTTGTTGACTGAGGCCTGCAATTTGGATGTTGTCATGGCAATATTGGTCAGAGTAGAGTATAGCATTTCACCAGTTTGTTTATGCATGTCCATTTGGTCAATGGGTTGAATCTACTCGAGATCAAAGGAAAATATAGACTTCTTCTAATCAACTAGAGTTTTTGGAAATGGGACCTATGCTTGAAGGAATGAAATTTGCATTTTCCCCTTTTCTGTGTCAAAGGCTGAAAGAAGCTTGTGTTGTAAAGAGGTTGTCTTCTTCCATAATTAGGAGTATGTGGTGGCTTTGAGGAGTTCATGCTTCTTCTTAATTTCTTTAAATTTGGCAAAAATGTTTGGTTCATCCTGGTCCTGAATGAAATTTGTTGTTTGAGTTATATCTGGGGGATCTTAGGAAGCTGAGGAAGATGGAGATCTGGTGAGGATATCTTCTTTCCTTGTAGAAGCATGAGGGCCTGTTAGGACTGCTAATCATCCTCCTGCAGAAAAACTGGTGTAGGGTTAGTCTTTTGTTTCTTCTTGTATATTTGAAACTCTTTGATTCCAATCTCTATCACTGAAGGGGAAACATCCTCCCTTGGACTCTTGTCCTGCTTCTCTTGAGGTACTAGAGTCTATGAGGTAGTTTTGGATATCATCCGCTCTTCTGCCTACTGTAGATTATTCTCCTCCCACTAACTTTGATTCATAAATTTCTCTATCTCTGGTCTAGGAGTGTGAGTATAGGGGGTGGTTTTCTACTCCACTCTCAATTTGGAAATGATGCCAAAGGGGTCACATGACCATGTTGAAACTCAATTTGAAATTCATTTGCTTGAGAAGAAAATTTGTCTCCTTACCTGATGCCCTGGTGTTACATATAAATGGTCCAACCTGTGCCTTGATCTTAAACTGAGACTTCTTCTTTACTACAAAAAAATGGAGACAATCCATATTTATCATATGTATTATATATTCTAATGAGAAGATCCTCATGGGAACAAATTTTGGCAGCCTGTATGGTGGAAATTCACCCCCATAAACTCTGATCTTGGTATAGTTTTGGTACAAGTACCAATATCCTGTCTTAGTCTGCTCACTGAGATGCAGAATTCTATGTATTTCTGGTCCTATCCTAGGCTCCACATCACTATTCAGCAAGCATGAAAATGTATATAGAATTTGATCTACAAAGTCACTAAAGGTAAACTCATTGGAATGCTTACTCATCAAGGAAGTCCATCAAAATCACTGATTGAGCATTTCCTTGCTCATATAATTTTTGCAATGAAATCTAGAATCTCTTGGCTTGGTGAAATAAAAATATATAAACTAATATAGAATAATATTTAAACACTCCCTTTATTGAGAATTTCAAAAATTTCTCATGAATTGTATCTATTAGAAACCGACTATAGTTGAAAATGACAGAAGGTTTCTCTCCTATGGAAAAAACTGACAGAAAACCTAGGATGGGCTCATCAACACATTGATCAGATTGATAGCCTAAAAAGACATGATACGAATGAAATAATCTTCTTGGTCATGTCTAGAAACATAGAAGATGGGTAAGGTGGATTCTTTTTTGGTAATTAAACATCTTCTAGTAGGAAAATTTCAAAAAATTTAGCTTTTTGTGGGAAGGTAAGTTTCTTGTAGAGTTCCATGAGGGAATCTACTGAAAATGGACTTAGAGAGTCATTATTTGGGATTTGCAGCATTTGGTTGATTGAATCAGGGGTTATGGTGAACAAAATGTCTCCATTCTGGGCCACAACTACCCTCTGACTAGGAATATACCTAAACTGACACTAGGAGACAAATTCAGGGAAATGGTGTGTCTGGGGAAATATGAATTGGGTAGGAGAGAGTCTTAGAGACTCATCTCATCGCTTTAGTCTAAGAAGTTTTTCTTTAACCAGTTGTAAAGTTCATATAAGTTGAATTCACAACTGGTTTCAACAATTTTGTACTCCTGGTCCACCAGAGGTTGATGGTCCAGGTCTATGACTAGGGGTAACATGGGGTTTTCCTCGGTTTTTTTAGACTTTCCTTTAGGGGCCATGATGAACAAAAAAATAAATAATGGATACCGTGATTACTCGGGAAAAGGAGCTAGAGGTTGTGACTTCTTTCTTGTGGCTGTGATAGGTAATCTTGATGACTGAAGATTGTACACGCTATGTTTCTGCTAACCAGGCCACAAAGGTAGGTAGATTTTGCTGATTGGTCACTACAAAGAATCTATTTTTTAATTTCCAGGAACAGAATGCAGAAGAGGGCCACTCAATGGGGTTGTGGGTTTTTATAGTGTAAAAATGACCTATAACTAAGTTTGGGCCATTAGGGAATGGATTCGTTGACAAAGGGGGAATGTTCACATGGTAAATGGGTAGTTAACAGATAGGTGTAGTGGGTGGGACAAATGGCGGGATGAGGTTGGAGTAAGAGTGGGGGAGGAGTAACGGTAGGCGAGAGCGGGGAATGTATGTGGTAGAAGGTTAGTGGATGGGATGGAAGACATGGTGGGGTAACGTTCTTATTTTTGGTAGGGGCAGATGATGGTTTTCGAGGGGGGAGGTAGTAAGTGGTTTTAGGAGGGGGGGTGCAAAGCACCTGGGAGGCCGCCACATCGCCCAAAGTGGGAAAGCGGTTTTTGCCCTTTCGAACCCCCTCCTTGCCGTGATTAGACGTCGGAGGGGCTGGGGAGGACCGAAGCTCATCACCTACCATTGATCCAAGCAGGTGAGATCTCCACCATCCAACACTATGCGAATTTTACTCAGAAAATGACAAAATGTCATTTCTTGTTTAATTTTATTCAAACCATATACATTTGCACTTTTAGCATGTAAAGCAAATTTATTACATTAATTTTATTTCATTGTTAATTAAACCACGATTAAATGATGTAGTTTAATTAATCAACTTTAACTAATCTAATCAAATCAAAGTTAAACAATGACTAATTAGTGTGGTTAACCAATTTTATTCTAACTACTGTAATTTTAACCACGATTACACTGTGCGGTTAAAACATTCACTTATCTAAACTAATCATATTTAATTAAGCCTAATCACACTTAAACTGTATGCTTAAAATTCTAATCCTATTTATCTAACTTCAATGTGGCATTTTAATTGGAAGCACATTATTCAAACTTTCTAAGGTATTATTGATGCATTTTTTCATTTTTTGAGTGGCATTTAGACTTGCTCACTTTTTTTTGGGGTATTTTGGTTATTTTTTTATTATCAATTTTCTCATATTTATATATCTTTTTTTGTATCCCCTTTCTTTTCTTTTCCTTTATTCTATTTTCTTTTCTTTTCTTTTGGAAATAATTTGCAGAAAGGAAAATTATTTACAATAATCATACACATGAAAATTCACAAATAATCAACTTATGATCATATAGATTATAGGTCCCTAACAACACCAAAAAAACTATAAATATTGAACCTCACCTTTCAAAGGAACATTCTTCCTTCATGATGTAGTTATACATTTTTTTTTGCCTTTCCATTAAATATAATTAGATTCTATCAAAGTATATTATTATCGTTTCATGGTAAATATAATATTCTCACTCCTTCTCTCTCAAAATTTGAGTCTTCAGGATCTTAACCCCTAAGATTTGGATATGTGGTATTTGGATCAAGTTATAACTCCATGGAAACCAGGGTGTGAAGTGAGTTTTGGTCCAAGCTAGGCGATTCGGGTCTAATGCTTATAGGGCCTGTGTTATCAATAAATCTTATATTTAGAGGAGGACTATCTAGATTTAATGCCTTTAGACCTACTGCCAACCCTCAAATTCCCACAAACAACACTTGAGTAAAGTGACTTTTTGTTGAAGTGGTGCAAAATCAGAGCAATAGCGCATTTGTAAAAAATCATTGAGTTACATGCATGGGAAAATTAGGTATTACAATATCGTAAAAGAATTGAAAATGGAAAATAAAAATATTTCGATCATTAGATGTGAGACGTAGGGAAACACTCTTAAAAGGGCAAGCACATGACCTCCAAAGGCAAGTGTGAAGGAAGCCTTAGAACTATAGTGGAAATAATATAGTGAAGACTCGAGAAAGTTGGGAGAATAGGTCTAAGCTTCAAAACATGGAGGCGCCCATGTTGAATTGAAATCCCCACAAGTAGCAACATTAGGCTCTTTTGATGGATCCCATTCAGTCCATCTCCCCATAGCTTTCCATGGGCTGAATTCTACCCACCTCTATTTTTCTCCAAAGAACCCATTTCCCCAAATAGCTTTCTCGCTTTTCAATACCTAATTCATTTTCATCTTCATTTATGGGTAGCCAAATACGACAAAATCCATGTGACAACACCCCACCATGTGAGTAATTGAGATCTGATTTATTAAAATATTATTGTCTTGTTTTTCTAATTAATCTGACCTCCCCTCCTTCCCACAGTGATTTCAATCAAATTTTGCAATTTTTTCATAACCTTTGGGTGGATTGTTTTCTAAAAAAAAGTATTTCATGTATCTTATCTATCACTACCATTAATCCTATTGGCTTGCTTGTATATTTGCATGATTTCATTGTTGTGTTTGTAAAGTTTTGATTTCAAAATGAAAATATTCATGAAGGAATTAACTACAAAGACCATAACTCTTGAGGTAGAGACTCAAATACTATAGATGTTTTTAAGGTAAAGATTACCTACCTAGATGGAGTTCCTCCTTATCAACAGAGGCTCATTTTTTCTAGAAAATAGCTTGAGCATCACCAAAACATATTATTGTAGTGGCTACAACCACCCTCTAAAATTTTTCCTTAGCTTCATTTTGGAGCCTCCCTACCAACCATCCTTAGTAGCATGTCTTGCACTGCCTAGGTACTTATGCTCTCAGTTGAGTTTATTTGGCTTATAAGCTTGTGTTCACTAACTTGTTTTCCTTTCACCCGCAAGCTGACCTCCCATGACTTGGCTTTCAGTTGGTTCTTGTGTTGGCTTGGAGAATTGTGTAGAATTGGAGGGAAACCAACCTTGATCTTTGGAATTGTGCAGTGTATCTTGGTAGCTATCACTGCTATCCAAAATTTCGTAGAGCATGCAGGCTTGCTTCCCCAAGAAACTTGTGCAGAGCAGCCCATCATTGGGCTTGATCTTAGAATTTGTGTATTTCTAGCTGGCAACCTTGGATTCAATCCAGAAATTGTGCAAAGCTTGAGGGGCAGCTAGAGCCACTCATCCCAGAAACTGGGTAGAAGTAATCCCAAGGCTTGTTGTCCATTGCATGTGCTCACAGGTTGAATGATGCCTCCAAGTATATGTAATCTTGCCTTACATGCATGGCAGATTTTTCTCGAAAAAAGAAAAAAACAAAAAGCATCCCTAGATTTTAGGGATCTATTTTTAGCAGCTAGGGGTTACATGCAAAATTTTTTTTAGAAACCTTCCGCCAAGTGTCACTTTTTCCTAGATTTGTGGCATGCGCATCATAAGCCTCAATCTTGTTAAAACTATTTATTCAACGCTTCAGAACTCATTCCTCACTTTTGACCTTGGAGCTCTAACATTCGCAATGCATCTCGGAACCTTTGGCAAACTCATTGCAGCTTTTTCCGGGTAACACTGCTTTTCATGTATTTTTCTGCTTTTTTGCCACTTTTTGTCTTTCAATTTGTGCAAGTTTTGTTTGCTTGGTTTTTATTGAATTCTTCCTATCATTTCAATGCATGTTAGCTTGTAGAAGCATCTATCTTTTCAAGTTTTGCAATGCATTTCCTTGTTGTTGCATGCATGACATTTTTTTTGCACTAATGGTCACCATTGCAGTGACTTGCTTCACACACTTAGTTGTTTTCCCATATTACTAAATCCTACACTTATTGATTTCATGCATGTTCATTCACTCATTTCTGCATCCAGCTTTGCACATGCATTCAGTCCTTACTGTTTTTAGTCATCCATCGGCGAGTCTGAGCTGCCTTGGCCTAGACCTTGCCTTGCCTTGCTTGCACTTCGCACTTCTAGGATGGAAGTCCTTTCCTTTCTCCCAGGAATTTCATAGATATTTCACCACATTTACCTCCCAGGATGTGCTATGTGCAATTCTAAGAGACAGTGCCTTGGTTTGCCCCTGGGATTGCGCAGTGCAATTTTCATGGGTTGTAGTCATGCTAAATTAAACTACATACTACGTAGTTTCAGTCCTCAGTAGGCCAAGATGTATTGTGCTCTACACAGTTTTAGTAGTCATTTAGCTCACTGGCAATCTGGATTGTGATCTACACAGTTCTGTTAGCCAGTCTCCCAGTATCTCCTAGAGAAAATTGCGCAAATTTTCCAGTCAGTCACCCAGGTGTGTCACATGTCAGTCCTCAAGTTTCTTTTGGTTTTCAACTTATAGTTTCCTTCTCATGAGTTTTTCTCTATCTCCAAACATCACAAGTGTTCATCAGTCGCTCAACAATGCAAGTACAATGGCTTCCAACAGAGCAGGGTCAAAGGACACCATTGAGAGCGCAACTCGAGATGTGGTCGAGCAAGTGTCTATGAGCTTGCCCTTCTATGAAGATACTAAGATGTTCATAGACAAGGAGATCAAGATCAAATGGAAGGACATTGATGACACATTTTTAGGCACCTTTGAGGAGAATCTAGAGGATTGTAGAGTCTATGTCAACATATACAAGTCTAGATTGTATCGGGTTGCATGTAGGTATCTCGCATATCGATGTGCAGACATAATCCACTAGATTGTCTCGCAAACTAATCTAGAGACAATGGTGTTGAGGAGTGTTAGTGGAACACAACTTGCTACCTCCAGGGCAGAGAAATTTCAGGAGATGTATCACTTGCCACAGCTGATGAACAAAATGGATACACTCTTGACCCATCCCAGCAATAGTGTGAATTCAAGAGACATCTTGAAGAGCTCGGTGAGAGAGTCCTCTAAATTAAGGATGGTACCCAACCAGGTATACAAGAAAAAGGCATTTTGGAAGGCTTATCAGTTCTTGGTCATCTTCTCATGTTGCTTATACGGTCAGGATAGTACAAAAGCCATCCCACAGAGTTGGGTGATTGTGTTGGATTAGCTGCGAACGAAGGAAAAAATATCAATTGGTCTGACTTGTTGGCTCTCCAGCTGAAGGGGAAAGTAACAAATGCCTGGAATTTTCCCAAGGGTCAGCAAGAAAATTTATTCATGTCCATCTATATTCTTGATGCAATCTGTGCCTGTCAGGAGTTCCCTGGCTTGGGTTGGGCATGGACACCTTCAGAAACCTCTGTGCATATCTATTGCAAGTTGTTCTTCGAGTGCAGCTTCTGTGGAGTTATACTACAACTATCATACCACTTCATCACTCCGGTGTACAGGATGATCTTCGATCAGGATCCCCCTTGCATGTCACAAGCAATAATGGAGGCATTGGTAAACATAATAGATTGGCGTGCCTCACCCCTTGGCACCTTCATCTAAATGTACAGCATGGAGAAGGCTCTGCATGTGTTACCAAAGTTTTCCATGGACAAGATGGTCATGCAAGAGGGTTGTTAGCGAGACTGTACATGAAGAATAAGACACATTGGCCCATTCTTCCTTTGTGGATTGAGTTGTATGAGATCCAGAATCTCAAGCATGTTGAGTCCGAGATGGAGGAATTCAAGAGATTCACCTTCGACACCCGAATTTTCAATCCATATGACCCACATCGCTTAGTGGAGGACCACTGTGTGAGAGTTTATCATCCTTGGATCCATAGGGCATGTCATTTGCCTGAGGAAGACCCATGGAGATATTGCTAGAATTCCTCAAGGCTTAATGAACCAGTCAGAGTGGTTGTAGAATGGTTAGCAGTGCACAAGGCAACATCATCTCAGAGAGCGACAACATCAACAAAAACTGAGGGTAATAGATGTACGCATGAAAAGGGCAAGAGGAAGGTTGCTGACAACGCAGAGGCAGAGAAAAGTTGCAAGTTCAAGGAAGATCCACTTGTATTAAGAGCATCTTTGGAGATTGAAGCAAAGAAGTGACAACACAACAGAAGGATTGCGTAAAGACAGAGGGAGAAGCAAAAACTAGAGGAGGTAGAGAAGAAGTTGCAGGAGGTGAAGCAACAACTAAGGGAAGAACAAGAGCTGCGCAGAAGGGAGAAGGAAGTGCAAGATGAATAGGAACAACAGGAAGTGTAGTGTGCACACATAGATGAAACTACACAAATATAGGTTATTGACTCATCAGAACAACTGGAAGATAGCAAACAGGATGAGAAGTCGCAGGAGTAGGACTTTGCTCAAGAGATTGAATAGATGTTGGAGTAGATGGACATGGATGTGGTTCATCCAGAGTAGGATCAAGATACATATCTCATGCCCAAAGGCCTAGAGGTCACTCCACTAGCTTCACCAGATTTGGGAACAGAGCAAGTCCAAAGTGATCAAGGAGACACTGAAACCATTGAGGACAATCTGGAAGTAGATATGCACAACATATCCTTTAATGAGTCACAACACAAAGTTGTGCAGTCACACGGAGTGCCCACTTCAGATGCCCATGCATCTCTTGTGCATTTTCGAGAACGAGTGATCATGCTCGATGCACGCAGAAATACATCTGCATTGGCCGATGCTACAAAGGTGTATGTCGTAGCCACCATCTCAAGTGTGAGATTCTTGATAGCTGAGAATGAGCACATGGCTAAGGAGTTGCAAGTGGCCAAGCAGGGATAAGAGAAAGCTATAACATCTTCCAGGGCAGAGTTGAAGAAATTGATACTTGATGAAGTATCATCTCTCGAGATAGTTATGCGGAAGTTGTATTTAAAGTTCATCATCGTGCATAAGTCAGTTTTCCATCTTAATGGTTACAAGTAGCGATGTTCTAAGAGAACATGCATTTTCACAGAAATACACATTGTTGTCGATCACATGCAGATATGGAAAATGAGGTACAAGGCAGCCCCATTGTAATTTCCAAAGATGATGAAGCCAAAGGCAGTGGAGTTGAAGGCACGCATCCAGAGTCAGATCTGAAACTATGAGGAACTCCCACAGCTCATCACCAGCTTATAGGCTTCACATGCATGAGTGTTCAGGAGCATGGATTTCATTGTGTGCACGCATGTGATCCCATCCATTGGCACACTCATCGAGGTGAAAGAAAAGAACCAAGTCCAACTGGAGCTGGACATGTACTTCGAGCACTTGATGTGCATAGCTGCCAGTGCAAACTTGCAGATGAGCATAGACACTATGCACCAGTATGTCACTATTCCGACTACACTCAAGACCATGATGTGCATGCTATATGACGAGTTGGACAGAGGTGCCAAATCAATGTACCCAGATGCAACAGAGGCAAGAGTTCGTTTTCAGAAGGATGTCACGATGGAGTACACGGACACCATAATAGACTACCAAGATTGGCATCAATTTGCTACCATCAATCACCAAGAGGATGTCGATGAGTTAGTCTTCCCACAGTTGTCCGAGTCTCAGTGATGTCTTGCATGGCTTACTCAAGCCCATTTTTATCTCACATGGGTACATGTGTAGATTGTATTGTAAACATGTTGTAAAGTGAAAGACCAAGTGTCAATAGTAGAATGTAAACAGTCATGTGTAAGTTGAAGAGTCATGAGGGTAGTTGAAGAGTCACAAAGGGGAATGTCAAGGGTCACCCCACCCTTTTCTATATATAGAACCTCATAACTCATTGTACAGGCTTTTGGGAGCCAAGCTTTTGATAGGTATAACTTAGAGAAAGCTTGGAGTGTATTGTAATGAGCCTTGGCTTCTCCATAGTGCAAAGTGAGTACATCTCTTTGGAGGAGTAGGCGACAGTGACTGTAACGTTCCACTATTGGGGCTAGTGGCTATCATGGTTGTATGTATGATTGGATATTTCACTCTTTTAATATAATAGAGCCAACACGTTTCATGCATATATTGTTATTGTAGTTCAACTATTCTAGTTACTCTAACGATGTATGTTGTTGTAACTTATGCATGTATGTATGGACTATTCCGTGTTATTTTGTATGAATCTTATCGAAGCGTGTTGTTGGTTTAACTTGTCACTTTGGATTGTCGATTATTTTTCTTTCCATCTCGTGATGTCTTTCAGCATGTGTGTTCCATTTTAAGTTGCATGCTATCACAGGCTGATAAGGGGTGCACTCCTCTCCCCTTCTATGTGTTAGAGCCTTTCATGCATCTCCCTTGAATTTTTGTAAGGTCACACCCTTACTTCCAACTAGTACATCTTACTTACATCTATGTGCAACTGTAGTCAAGTTGATACCATACTACCCACTGCTGGGACTCCTACTCCAAACGGTCTGAGGTCTAGTTGGGACTTCTTACCGGGGAGATCCCTTGACATGTTGGCAGGTCCAGTACCATCAACACCTCTCAAATTATAAAATTCAGAAGGAATACACTCTTCACCTCATCCTACTTATCAGAATGGGAATTCAGATCTTCATGAAAATCCTCACTAGCAAAAGCATCACTCTAGAAGTCAAAAGCTCTGACACAATTGAAAATGTTAAGGCTAAAATTCAAAACAAGGATGGGGTTCCACTTGACTAGAAGAGGTCATTATTTGTTGGAAAACAACTCAAGGACTAACCTACTCTTTCTAATTATAACATCTAGATGAAATTCTCTTCACCTTGTTCTTCGTCTCAAAGTAGGGATGAAAATCTTTGTCAAAACCCTAATCAGAAAAAATCATGCTTGAAATTCAGAGCTAAAACAATATTGATAATGTGAAGACCAAGATTCAAGATGGGTAGGGACCCCTCCCAATTAGCACTATGATGTGCCATTGTGAGAAGCAACACCAAGGTCACATGTTGGGTGTTTGAATCCTCCTGTTACTAACTCAAGGTCATGTCAAGCTTAAGAATGTGGATCTTCATGCCGCCACAAAGTATGGTTGTTTGGACATCAATTCTCCCATCACTAACACTGTGGTTGTTGTCAAGCATTGGATTACTCTCATGGCCGCCATGGCATGAAATGTGGTGTATGCCATAGTTACCAAATTTGGGTTTGAGTTCAGATTTGATTTGATATGAAAAAATTCGACTACTTAAATTTTAATAAGGAAAAAAATCGGATGTATACATATTACAAACACTAAAACAGTTTTTTTTTAACTTATAATTTTTTTTGTTTTCATTCTGTTTCCCTTGATTACACCTTCTTACTCTATTTTATTTTTGAGAATTTGCTAGTACTAATTGAATATAAATGTTGTTCATGTAACACTATAAACTCAAACTAAAATAGAAACACAAGTTGTATCCTTTTCAAAGATATTAGCAAAGCTTAGACTTAAGTCAAATATACCTTTTTTTGCACACCAACGTAATAGAGTAAGAGGATGAGATATTTCTTTATCACATATTTTGATTGTTACAACCATGTTTCAATAGTTTGATGAAGATAAGGATGACATAACTACACCGTTGAGTGGGAGTGGAAGTGCTTATATCTCTTTTTTCTTCTGGATGGACTATTAATTATGTAGCAAAAAAAAATGTAGTACGAAGAAGATGAAATTAGATGTTTGAGGATTCATTCTAGAGTAGTTGATTAGTATGGCAATTTTGAATTCAGTAATATCAATTCTATCATGACTACCATTATGGATTTGAATTTAGTGTTGAAATCTATGATAACTTCATTATCATATTTTAGTGTGGGTTTTGGAGTTTCTTTTCCTATCAAAAAAACTTAGAAACCATGTGATCTATTTCTCGAAGAAAAATCTCAAAAGTAAGGCAAAAGTATTGGATTCCAAAAAATCTTACTACAAAAAAGTAGTTGAATATCATTCATGGTCAATTGATACTGAGATATAAGATAGAGGGCAAGAATGTTTAAAAAATTCCTACTAAAAATGATTTTGCATTAAAATAAATACAGGTAAGATCCTCTGAAGAAAGCCTCAAGATGGACTCATAACATGATTAAATGCCCTTTCAGTGATTTGGTAAGTAAATATTCTTTAATAGAAACACTTCTAATTTGTATTCTATATAAAAAACTTATGTTTGAAGGCCTTTAGAAGAATTATCCCCAAGAGAAAAAGACACCAAGTGATGGAGGTCAGCTATTTGTGAGGTGTTAGTGAGAGGTACACCCTCAACATCTAATATTTCCCAAGAAGATAAAAAGGTAGTGCAGGTGTAGATTGAAGATAAGTTTATCATCTAGCCCGTCGTGGAGAACAATTTTTTTACAAAATCGAATTTTAATTTCACATATTCATGGCTAAACCAAACCGTATTGCTGAATTTTTTAATTACTCAGCCCAATTCGGCTGAATTTGGTAACTATGGCATAGGTTAATGCTTCCATTAACAAAGGAAAATGGAAACACAATATGTATATGGGTAAGACACTTGTAGTCATGATTTTTGGAAAGGTTGGTTCAAAAGTTTTTAAGTGTGTAAAGGGGTTGGGGATGGATGCTATTGTGCATGGCTCATACACTGTTGTTGATCAAGAAAATGTTATACGTTTGTATTTAGTATAATTTGGTGGGGCCACATCTGCTGCCAATTTTATTTCTCTCCATATGCCACTAACTCCCACTATAGATAAGGTTTTCAATGTTGAAATTTTTCATAAGATGAAGAAAGGAGTTTGCATTATCAATGTCTCTAAGGTGGTCTAATAGGTGAGTAATATTTAGTGCAAGTTTTTGAAAATGGTATTGTTGCTTAGGAAACACTTAATGTATTTACAAATGAATTGTCATAAGACAAAAAATTAATGTAGTAGGTCATTGTGACACCTCATCTAGGGGAAAGCATAATGGAATCATATGAAGATGTAGCCATAAAGATAGTCAAGGATGTTGTTGGAGCCCTAGTAGGTGAGGTCTCTACAATATCTATCAATTCCCACATGGTCATTATCGAGGTTTTCTATGAACTTTCCTTGTATGTAAGGCTTGTTGTACAATTAGCGGTAAGAAATAGTGGTGTGAAATCAATGAAGGTATCTATGTCTATGCTAAATTTGTTAGCTTGGATTCCCCACAACGTGGAAGATCGATTTTAGAGGGTTCCTTACAACGTGATACCAGTAAAAGAGTCATGAGAGTGAGTCCAATGTGAAATGTGCGAGGTAGATGGGATGGAGTTGTTGAGATCCTTGGATTTCATGGTTTCTTCTCCAAAATACACAATAAACAATCATATGCATAGGATTACTACAATCATGTTTCTACTTGAATTATGCTAGTTATTTTTATCATGAGATGTTGATCCAAAATCTTGTTTGTTAATTGGAATGTGTGATGCTTCAAGCTAAATTTTTGTACAAGGGAATTTATGTTACCTCTATTTTAGTTCCCTATTGGTGTTGTCCATATCTTTAATAAAGTTATGAGTGCTTAAAAATACATGTATTTTATCTTATGAAGAATTCCAAAATTCGCACAGTCAACTCTCACAAATATCGTCATGGGAATTAGAAAAAGCTTCGAATAAAAAGTTATCAACAAAGTTGTAGTGAGAGGTCCATTGCCAAAAAAATGCAAACCCACAATTATGGGTTAACCACACACAACCATTATCTTCATTAACACTTGAAACATTCTAGTCATCATGGTTATGGGTCACCCAAAAACCCATGATTATGGGTAAACAATACAAAACCCTTCTCCAAGCTTGCCATCACCAACTTGATTTTGAGTCATCCACAAACCCACAATTATGCGTTAACCACACAAACCCTGTATCTTCATTGGAACTTGGTACGCTGTGATCATCATGGTTATGGGTCACTGTTATATGGAATTTGCATCTACGGATAAACACATTTTCCCTAGGTGGGTGACTACACCTAGAACAACAAAAACAAAGTAGTTTAACCTTTTCCTATAGTAGATAGATGAGATGAAGGAACTTACTTGTAGTCTTTCGCTTCCTTGATCTCTTTTAAATCACTCTCGTCACTCCCACTTGAACTAAATCTGCTCAAAAGGTACATGTATCAAAAGAAACAAAAACAAGAAATGATCAAAGCATACATGATCTATCTACTATAAAAAAATGGAATCGAAGACATTGAAACACATAATAATCACATATATGAACAATCATATGAGAAAAGGAATAAGCTCTTTATTAATGTAGAAGGAAGAGTATCACCCAATATAGTTCGATCCTGTGCCATTGCTCCAGCTTTAGTCTAACCCTCGCCACATCAAAAGCACAACATTCCAGCAGCATAACATTGCTTGACATGAACTCAATTCTCAAACCAACAAAATTTCCTTACAAACTTCAGATTCTAATCCCTTTGATCACTATGATGAGTGCGTAATTTATAGGAAATGGAGGTGGTTTTATCATAAATGAGGGTATTGAATGGCCTTCCAAACTTGGAGTTAGTTTCCATGGAGCAAGGGATGAGAGGAAAGGAGGTTAATGGATCCTTAGCCTATCCAATTTTGAGCTCATAGGAGGAGATAAGAGATGGGATCCTTCTAGAAGCATCTAGAATCAACGAATATTCCTAGAACCCTATGCCAATTTTTCTCAATCTCGCCCAGCACAGGTCAAAGAGGGCCTAAGTGTACTATAATGTAGGTCACAGTGGGCCTACCTGCTTTGCAGTGCACTGTCTCAAGGCTTGGGCTGTGCTGGTGTCCCAAGGAGGCATTTTAGGAAGGCTTCAGGCCAGGAAACTTTCAGAGAAGGAGGCATTCAATGAGTTGACTTGTCTAGGGCATGTAACAACTAAATTAGGGTTTGATGAGCCCTAATAGTATTGATATGAATGTTGGGAATGATGTGCCCAAATAGACCTGTAACAGTTGCCCCCTAAAGCGTGAAGTCGAAAATGATAATGTCGAGTGATATGCTTTACGATGTGACGAAGAGGAACTGAAGCAGACGATGACCTGCATCGATTACAATATATAACATCATGATATTTTGGATTTTTTTCATGAATTGCTGAGGGAGGCATACCCATACTCAGCATATAAACTTTTTGTTACATGTACATATATAGTCATCTATAAATATAGACCCATGATAGGATGACCATCAGTGTAAATCATTGTGCAAATGATTTAGTACTCTCCTGAAATCACAACTTGGATGGATGAAATAGATCCTGGGTCTTCTATCTCGTTCAATTGTTCACTCAAGTACGAGTCTATCCATGTGAATATGTGATCTGAAGTTGAACATGGGAAGACACCGTCTGATTACCAGCCAATGATGTAAGTAGTTAACAAATGCAAGAGAGATCACCGATAATGATAATGATTCTCAAGGTACTGCAGTACATTCTGCATGGTGTGAATAGATGTTTTGATGTCGAACACCATATAAAGTATTTCAGTTGAAGGCCAATGATGTCAACCTGTCGCTGGAAACGAGAAAATTTCCATTGATGTATGCAAGCCTCAAGGCACTGGAAGGGTGTTTCTAGGTCAAATTCTTGGATAGTGTGCGGATGTCGACAAGAAGCGACTCATCGCAGGAGGTCCTTGATGTATCCCCCATCAACGACATGAAACAAGCGTAATGATTTTGAAGACAAATATTGACTGATGACACAAGGTTTAGGGATGGCAGTCATAAAAATGAAGGTTTATAAGTATTGCAAAGGATGAAGTTTACTGAGTGACTTCTCTTGAACATGTTGGCAACACTGAATGAATTGGCAACATTGACCCAAAACCAAAGTGATGGATGGTGTGATAGACCATAGGTATGATAACCATCAAGCAGATAACCCAACCCAAATAGTCACAGAGATGAAGTGAAAGTGTCATGTTCAAGAGTAACTTGCTACCATAAAGTGATTTATCCCTTTTGCCATTTTCACTGGTCATTGCTGACCAATACCTCTTTTTTTTGAACAAGATTGAGGAGGATAACATATGCTTTTAGTATAATTCCACCCTTCGGGTGAATCCATCGCTATGTGATGTTTTAACGAGACTAGCGAAGGTGAAACTCGGTCTTGTCATGATGGACAAGTTTGTCGCTATTTGATATTTTAGTGAGTTTAACGACAATGAGAACTTGACCCTTTTCATGTTTAGAGAGTTTGAAAAGGGACAAAAAGAAAACTCCACAAGTTCTTTTTTGTAAATTTGTCTCTTGAGTCCAAAAAAGCATAAAATAATACAAGAGAGAACCTATTGACCATGTTCGATCAATGTACTCCTTTTTCGAAAATAATTTATCCCAGTCTGGAAAAGGGTTAAACTTATATTGAGTAGGTGTCGTTTCCAATCCGTTAACGAGATGAAAAGGACAAGCGCTCGACAATCTTTTCATATTTCAAGAGATTGAAAAGAGCTTAAAGAGGAATCCACTTAGAGGAACGAGTGATGTCTAGGATAGCAACTGGTTCCAGTGATGTTGGAACTTCTCAAAACATGTTGATTTATGTTAAGAGGCTAGCTAATAAGACTACTCATTGCAACTGTTCCTCAAAAAGGGTAAAACAACCAAGTGTAAGCATATGATCGGCCAAGCAGATAGTGACGATGGAATGAAACAACCAAGGCTCATCTGATGGAAGAGGCTGATAGAATGGAAATCACGAGGATTAAAATGGAGATGGGTTCATTTTTACACAAGCTTGAACAATAGGGAACTATGCTTGGATTCAGTTTCATGTTTATGCAAGCTTGAAGCAAAAAACTATGCTTGGATTGGTTTACATGTCCCTACCATGATAACTCGATTCTTGGTGCATGCCCCCAAGCTTCATTACATTCACCTAAGTAGACTACTCATGGCTATCAGGTGGATGGAATGAAGGTTCATTTACGAGATCAAGTGAAAGACTCGATTGGGATTTTACGAGATCTAATCAAAGACTCAAATTGGAACTTTTCTCGAGGGGACCTTGTTTCATTTTTTTATTAGCTTGACACAAGACAAGGAACTTTGCTTAGATTCCTTGTTTCATTTTTTAACGAGATTGACAGAAGACAAGGAACTATGCTCTAGGACCTGTTTCATTTTTTAATGAGGTTGACACAGTAAAAGAAATATCCTCATATTCTTGTTTAATTTTTTAACGAGGTTTACACCAGGCCAGGAACTATCCTCATACCCTTTGTTTCATTTTTTAACGAGGTTGACACAAGAATAGGAACTATCCTCATATTCCTTGTTTCATTTTTTAACGAGCTTGACACAAGACAAGGAATTATGCTCTGGGACCTATTTCATTTTTTAATGAGGTTGACATAGTAAAAGAACTATCCTCATATTCCTTGTTTAATTTTTTAATGAGCTTGACACAAGACAAGGAACTATGCTCATGATTCCTTGATCATGACCCATAAGAGGTCATGACTTCCAAGAGGTTCTCATCAATGGGAGAACAATGCTCTGGAAGGGATACGTAGTAAGGATTTCATATAGAGATATGGTTCCAATGCCCCCAGTACATAATGTACAACATCACGGAATTGATTGTCAGTTGATGTAGGCATGGAATGAGTTTCCACATAATCGACCCGTGGCGGGGAAGATACCATTAGGACGAAAAGACCATTTAGGGAAGATGGTTGATTGGAAGCCATATTTTGTCTAGGAAATGAAAGATGGTCAACGGTGACAATTCTGCCTTCATGTGGGAAACACATCACTCGAAAGAGTGTTGAAACAATAGCTCCCATTTCATAAACATAGTCGCGCCTAAGAAGTAAATTGTAATATAAAGAGCCTGGGACTACCATCACATTGAGATAAACAATTTTTCCTCCCAAAGTAATAGGAAATTGAGGAAGGATCCTAATGGTTGACTAGTTCCTTTGTTAAAATCCAATAGATTCTGGGTGACAGGCACAAGTGGTGGCGAACCAAGCGTCTGCCAAGCAGTGGAGGAAAGGATACTCACAGATGAACCTTCATCTATAATATTTCCAGATACAATCATATTATAAACTTGTACTATGATCTAGAAAGGCACATAAGAATGAAGATGGCATCCTGCCAGCAGATTCCAATCAAAGGAAGTGACCAAACAACTTGGAGGGGGTACCGTAATAACGCGATAATTACCCCCTTGAGTTACAAGAATGGGAGGATTATCCTCCTATATTGATGGAACAAGAGGGTTGCCTTCAAGCTCATTGGAATCTGAAGAAACAAAAATAACCTGAGTGTTATCATACTCACTCTCTACAGGAAAGGTACGATTAACTGAAGGTGAAATTGGGTCAAATGTTTCCTCAAACTATGATTGGTCAGGTATAGACTCATGGGATTCATAATCAGAGAGAGTGGGTTTGGTTGACAGTTGATTTGGGTCAGTCAATTCATCAACTAGTGAAGGATTAAGGGAGATTCTCTTGTAACCATATGGAAGTCACTGCGGAGAAGCAGGATGGTTATCCAACACTTTTTGGGCTTCATCCAGATAGGGACAAAGGTGAATGGGGTGATTCCCTTTGCATAACCTATAAGGAAAATTAACTTTACCCTTATTTCCATGAACTTTTCTACCACTAGTTGATGGCATGTCGCCAACATGATCTTCAGAAGTCGATGACACAAGATGATGTGAACGAGAAGACCATTCTTCTAAGATCTGAGGAATACCAGAATAGTTTGGAAGAAGATGGTCTCCCTTACAAAGTTTGCAAGCATATCGAAGTTTATGAGGCTTATCAAACGGTTTCTCATTAGAATTTTCATTCGAAGCAATGGTTGCTTGGATGCCCCCCTTCTGAATTTTCTTCTTCTTCTTCTTCTTATCCACCTGGTTACTAGTGTCAATACTTTCACCAGGCGAAGAGGAAGAAGGGGAGGAAGAAACAACCGACGAAGAAGGTGAAGGGTCAACTTTAGGATCAACTAGAGGTTGATTTTGTACAGGTGGAGAAGTACTTGATTGTGGAGAAATCACGACATTTTGAACCAAGGAGGTTGAAAACAACCATACTGGCAAGCTAATGGTAAATCCAAGAAGGGATAATGTAGCCATATATGAAGCTCCAATATTTCCGAAATGAGGAAAAGGACTAGGATTCCCATCAAAACGAATTCCTTGATCGGTGGACTCCAGAGTTGTTGCCACATGTCTCAACCTAAGATCAACTAAGGAGTGACATGGAGGACGTTATCTGCCATCAATTAATTTTATTTTAATCAAAATATCATAATTAAAAAAAGAGGGATAATCTAGGCAAAAGGATTACCAAGTAACTGTGAACTGCAAGCCTCAGTAAACCAAGGACTTAACATACGTGCAGGCAATCTCCCTGAATGTTGTTTTTTGTGTATCATGGTATACAAGGTGGCCCACTCGGTTACCTATAGATGGATATCAACCTAATGTAGTCCTCCAAAATATACCCAAAGATATGTGGAGGCCCAATCCGTGTTAGCGCTATCTAATGTGAAACCACATAGTGAGAGCATTCCTTTATACTTTTCGTACTATAACACTGCCCTATATACCTGAAGCTACGTGGATGAGCTACAATATACTTACGTACATGGAATGATGTATCACACTCGGAATGTGTCGCAAACAATTAATGAGAGCTGCTATGTTTTACGATGTTGGAACACGTCTCTAGCCTAGAACCTCTAAATGTTATTCGTTAGGTGACAATGCTCCATTAGGTTAATTGAGATAACTTTTAAGTTGATCTTGATTAAGAGTTTGTCTTTCAGGTTCACCGCGTGATGTCTTTGAAATTCCTAGAATGCAACTATGATGAGAAACATTCTTTTCATTTTATTTGAACAATGAAAACCTTAACTACAAGGGATAGAGCAATCAGAATGTTTAATCAAAGAGAAAAGAGCACATCTAATGCAATTTCCCTATACTATTCCTACAAGCACACACAAACCTATAATTACATAATGCAATTTTTTCTTTTCAATTCCTTTAATGTTTAGATGAACAAAAGGAAACTAAATGCACATACAATCAATCAATACTTTTCGCAAGAAACGAAGACTTTACGACAATTCCTTTTTGAAAGAAATGAAGACTTTACGACACTTCCTTTTCAGAAAAGATTAATCGACTATAAGCTAACTTTGACAATGAATTGATAATGATAAAGAAATCATTTAAGAAACACTAAATAATCAAGGCAAAAGTAGGGTTAGGAGGAGAAATTCAACTTGATTTTAGAACCATAAGAATCATTGATCTTTCAACAAACAAAAATAGAAGCAACTTTGGAAAAATCAAACCAACGGTTGGTTTTTTAGCCTAAGAAGAATCAACGCAGGCCAGAGTGGGAGATAATCCACTGAAATGCACAATCTCTAAGGTAGGGGCTTCTCTGTAGTGCACTATGTCAAGACCAACACTGCGTTGGTGCAAGAGAGTCAAATCAAGAGATTCAAGCACAATTTTTGACTAAAAACACTTCAAAAAATTTGAAATAAGATCAATAAAGTCAAGAAAAGTCTACTAGGGTGTAATATGATGAGGGTAAGCCACCAAGAACGATAGTCCTTCCCCAGTATGGTTGCCAATTTGTTATATGGAATTTGCATCTACGGATAAACACATTTTCCTTAGGTGGGTGAATAAACCTAGAACAACAGAAACAAAGTATTTTAACCTTTTCCTATAGTAGATAGATGAGATGAAGGAACTTACTTGTAGTCTTTCACTTCCTTGATCTCTTTTGAATCGCTCCTGTTGCTCCCACTTGAACTCAATTCGCTCAAAAGGTACCTGTATCAAAAGAAATAGAAACAAGAAACGATCAAAGCATACATGATCTATCTACTATAAAACAATGGAATCGAAGACATTGAAGCATATAATCATCACATATATGAACAATCATATGAGGAAAGGAATAATCTCTTTATTAATGTAGAAGGAAGAGTATCACCCAATACAGTTTGATCCTGTGCCACTCCTCCAACTTTAGTCCAACCCTCGCCACATCGAAAGCACAACATTCCAGCAACATATCATTACTTGAAATGAACTCAATTCTCAAACCAATAGAAATTCCTTACAAACTTCAGATTCTAGCCCCTTTGATCGCTATGATGAGTGCTCAATTTATGGGAAATGGAGGTGGTTTTGTCATAAATGAGGGTATTGAATGGCCTTCAAAACTTGGAGTTAGTTTCCATGGAGCAAGGGATGAGAGGATAGGGGGTTAATGGATCCTTAGCCTATCCAATTTCGAGCTCATATGAGGAGATAAGAGATGGGATCCTTCTAGAATCATCTAGAATCAAGGAATATTCCCAGAACCCTATGCAAATTTCGCTCAATCTCGCCCAACGTAGGTCAAAGAGGGCCTAAGTGCACTGCAGTGCATGCCACAGTGGGCCTACCTGCTCTGCAGTGCACTGTCTCAAGGCTTGGGCTGCGCTGGTGTCCCAAGGAGGCATTTCAGGAAGGCTTCAGGCCAGGAAACTTTAAGAGAAGGAGGCATTCAATGAGTTGACTTGTCTAGGGCATGTAACAGCTAAATTATGGTTTGATGCGCCCTAATTTTACTGATCTAAATACTGGGAGTGATGTGCCCAAATAGACCTGTAACAATCACCCAAAAACCTATGGTTATGGGGTAACCACACAAAACCATTATCTTCATTGGCTCATATCTTCTCCATGAATGGAAATAGTTCACTAGGAGCCAAATTAAGTGGAAGCTTCTAATAAGGGAACTTGACACGATGGGGACCATTTCTTCCTAAGGGGAGAGGATTGATATGAGTACAAAGTGGTATACACCCATGGTATTTAATAATAAAAGGATGTAACTCAAGGAGGCACAAAAAACACTATAAATATCATACCTCACCTTTCAAAAGGACATTCTTCCTTCATGATGTTGTTGTAAAAGATTTGTTTTCCTTTCAATTCAATATAATTATATTTTATCATAGTATCTTGTTCTCCTTTCATGGAACATATAATATTTTCTCTCCTCGTCTCTCAGTATTCAAGCCTTTAGGATCTTAACCCATAATATTTGGATCACACAAGAACACATGGGTCTCCCATCCATTCTCTTCTTCCAAAGCATCCTTCCATTTGAAAAAGTATTCTATCTTCCAATTATTGTCAATGACCAAAGTTCAATAGCCTATTATCCCCTCAAGATCTAACTCCAGATGATCAACAATCAAGGTTGGGGCACGTGGTGGCTCTGCTCTACTTGGATCTTCTATATCCATCTTTCCTTTCCTCAACTGACTAATATTGAATACTGGATGATGGTATCTCAAGTAGGCAGATAGCTCTAACTTATAGGAAGCATCAGCAATTAGCTCCATAACTCAGAATGACCCCTCAAACCTCCTCACTAGTGATTTAGACACCCTAATAGGCAGTGATAATTGTTCCTTGGTCATGTTGGAAAACATCATATCTTCCACATTATTTTTTGCATATCTCCTATTTATATTTTCCCTTTTCTTCATGTTCTCTATTGCATATGTCAAGTGCACTCAAGCCATCTCCAAAATATCCTACCAATGGTTCATGAACTTCAAAGCCATAACACTCCTCTCGTAGTATCACTACATGACCATATGTGGGGTAATAGGTGTCTTCCCATTAACCAACTCAAATGGACTATATCCTCTAGAAACACTCTTCTACATGTTGTAATTGAATTGAGTTGTATCCAAAAAGTCCAACTAGTTTTCCTGGTTGAGTATCACATAATTTTTTAGGTAATCCTCCAATAGGGAGTTGATATACTCTATCTTTCCATCTGTCTACAGATGAAAACTAGAACTATGCAAAAATTGCATCCCCACAAATTTGAACAATGAGGTCCAAAACTTCGACGTAAATCTCGTGTTTCTATCCAACATAATCTTCAATGGAAGACCCTAATATCTCACCACATTCTGAAAGAAATTCTTTGTTGTCTCTTTCACGTTGCATAGTACCTTCATCGGCATGAAGATGGAATACTTACATAATTTTTCTACAATAAGAAACACTCCATTATACCCTTGTACCACTGACAGCTGTGAGATGAATTTCATCAAGACACTTTGCCAAGATTTGTCTAAAATAGGTAAAGGCTACAACAATACTTCATGTCCTTTAGTATCAGACTTATCCTATTGGAATATAATGCAAGTATGTACATACTTCCCCACATCCCACCTCATGTTTCCCGAAAAGTGACCTCTCTCTAATAATGTCAATTTTCTTCGTTGTCCTAGGTGGCTAGCCTGAGGTGAGTCATGACACTAACAATACTTCTAGAGTTACTCCCTTATTCACCTTCTTTCAGAATAAGAGATCATCTCGTAATATGAAATTCCTCATATTTCCTTCCTTCGCCTACTTCACTATTCCCTTCCTTGTAGTGTCATTCTACAACCCATCATGAATTCTTCTCTATAGCTCCTCAACAAACTAATTTTGACTATCTCCCAAAGTAGGAAAGTATTATTCTTCTTCTTCAAGAATTGCTAATTATACCTTCCTACTCAAGGAATCTACAATTGTATTGAGTCTCCCCAACTTGTACTAAATAATCATGTCAAAATTAGCTAAAATGTCTTGCCATTGAACCTGCTTCGGTGACAAATTTGGTATGGTATAAAAGTATCTTGTTGTGATGTTATCTATCTTCACCACAAATGGCTTCCCTAATAGATATTATCTTCATGCCTAAAGACAATGCACCATTTTTTTCATCTCCTTCATGGACGAGACACCTCCTCTCCTATCCTATAACTTCTTGCTCTCAAAACCTATGGGGTGAGCATCCTACATTAAAGCGCCTCCTATGGTGAAATCATATGCATTCCCCCCCCCTGTGTCTTAAATGATCTCTTATAACATGATAGTTTCAACATGGGAGTTGTCACAATACTATGTTTAAGCTCTTCAAACACAAGTATACTATTCTCTAGTTCACTTTCATGGGTTTTCCTTCTTAAGTAAGTTTGTCAATGGGGAGGCTATCTTTGAATAGTTGTCCATGAAATTCTAGTAGTAATTGGTAATCCTAGTGAGGACCCTCACTTCATGCACATTGTGAGGTTCCTCCCAATCTAATATCTCCTTTATCTTTTCATGGTCCATGCAAATACATCCTTGACCAACCTAAAGACCCGGAAATGGTATATCATTTTGTGAAACATACATTTGGTCTTATTTAAGTATAACTGAAGCTCCCTAGTGCCTCAAATATTTGTGCCAAATGTCTTTTATTCTCTTCCAAATTATCGTTGAACACTATAATATCATCAAAGTATACCATGAAAAACTTATCTAAGAATTGATGTAATACCTCATTAGTCAAGGTTGAAAATGTAGTAGGAGAATTACACAAACTAAAAGGAATAACTAGGAATTCATAACTTCCATACCTTGTTACTATGGTTGTCTTTGCTTCATCACCCTCTGTTATTCATAATTGATAGTAACCATGTCTCAATTCAAGCTTCGTGAACACTTTGGCCTTATCCAACTTGTCAAAGCAATATGTTGCTAATGGAAGGGTGTACCATTTTTTCATAATATGTTTGTTTAAATATGAGTAGTAAATACACATCCTCAACTCATTTGTATCCTTCTTATTCTCAAATATTACAGGAACACCATAAAGAGGATGAGAAGGAAAAATGAATCTTGCATCAACCAACCCTTACTACAACAAAACCTTGTGATTATTGTCCCTTTTTGCTTCTATTTTTGCATCTAGAGGCCATTTTTGGTGCTATTTGCATCCATTTATCAAATACATTGCAAAAATTGAAGCAATATCTTCGTCGAGTTTTTCACTAAGCCTTACGCCAAGTTTAGCACCAGGTATTGCAATAGGTTTTGCACCAGGGTTTGTACCAGGTTTTATGCCAAGTTTTTGGTCATCCTTTGCACCAAGTTTTGTTCCAGGTTTTGCATCGATTTTGACACCTAATTTTATTTCACCTACTTTGGCATCCTCTATTACATCCACATTTTGTGCCTACACTTGCATCAACTTTTGCATCATCTTTTGCATCCTCTTTCACATCATTTTTTAAAATCATTTTTTGCATCCATTTCCACATCCTTGTTTGCATTCCTTTTGCACCAAGTTTTGCGTTGAGGTTTGTGTCTAGTTTTACATCTACCTTTATTGCATCCACTTTTTCATATTTTTTTGCGTCCATATTTACATCCTCTTTCACATCTATTATTGTGTCCACTATTGCATCGAATTTTTTCGTGCCACAACCTGCACCTAGTTTAGCACCTCCCTTTGCACCCTCTTTTGCTTCTAATTTTGCATTGATGTTTGCATCCTCATCTGTGCCTAGGTTTTCATTGACTTTTACATCTATTTTTGCATCCCTTTTTATATCCACTTTTGCGTCATGATTTGCATCGGGTTTTGCGTCTTGTTTTGCATCTACCTATGCATTGGCTTTTGTTGCATCCACTGTTGCACCCATGTTTACATCCAATTTTGAATCCCTTTTTACATATTCATTTGCATAAACTCTAGCAAGCTCAAAAGTCCATGTATATCCTTTGAAGATAAACAGTGCACAATCTTGGAAAACAGTGCATATGGAGTCATTGGTAACAATAATTACACAACATTTAGTGGCCAGCATTACACACCTCTTAAACATTGTGTAGTCCTTGATGATAGTTCTTGTGTAGTTAATAGGGGCAGTGACTGTGTAATCCATGGAAAAAGTTAGTGCGCAACATTATTTGACAATCTCTCTTACTCTTATTGACAATTGTATCATCATTCAAATGAGCCTTCTCAACTGTAGCTTTTGCACATTTTTTTCTTTTACAATTGTCGCTTTCACTTTCACGACTGTAATTTTTTCTTTCTTTCACTTTGAAAAGTGTCACTTTTGTTTTCTCTTCTTTGACATGTGTCACTTTCACTTTCTTTAGTTTTTTCAAGTGTCATTTTAACTGTTTGTACTCCTACATGTTTTGCACCTCAGCACACCACCAGAGGCAATTCTAGTGCACTCTTCTGCATTATTTGATCATATATCATAAGAATATGTGCTAGACACTCTCCCATAACTTAGCGCACTTTATGGTCACAATCGACATTTGTGTCATAACTTGTATTCTAAGTGCCGCAAAGCTATGTTTTAACTACTGCACTTAGAAATAAGTGTCGCTTTGCTGTAATTTCAAGGTATGCATGTTGATTTTGGTACTGGGCATTCTATTGGATTGTGTTGATGTTATATGAGTATGACATCACTATTCCAGGACTTGTTTGCATGTCTTGTTCTCTCTTGTCTCATTGATCCCACAGTTAGCCATTTTTTGGAGCTTTCATAGTCTGTGCAACTTGCTAACTTTTATACCTCTTGGAACTGTGCACTACTCAGTCTTAAGTCATAGTGAAGCATCCTTTGCCTCTTGGAACTACACACTGTGCAGTCCTAGAGGAAAATATTCCTCAATGTACACTAAGAAACCTTGAAGTTTGGACCATCACTTTGACTGCTTAACGTTATCAATTTCATAGTACCTTGTCACATCTTTCCCTGGATTATGCATTGCGTTGTTGCAGTGGATTGTGGAGCCTCCCTGTGTCACTAACTTTCCCAACTACATAGTCTCCCAAGCCTCCTCTTCAACTATTGCACATTACATAATTATAGTGTGCAACTTTACCTCCCTGTCTCCATAACTTTCCCAATTGCGCAATCCCTTCATTTAGTGGGCCTCCTACTATATATTGCATAGTTCTAGTGAGTAGGTCACCTCTAGGTCACTGAAATCCTTAAGTGCGCAATTCACTGAGTTTGTCCCTCAATCATTGTGAATTGTGCAATTACAATGGCTATTTTGGTCCCTCTTATTGGCTAAAACTCCTCACTGTACAATAACTTGTCATGTATTACCTCCTACTATGCATTGTACAGTTTTCGTGGATAATGGGATGATCCCTTAGCCCTTGAGATGCTCAACTGCACAATTTCTACCTCCTATTCCTTGAGCATTGCACACTGCGCATCTTCAATTAGCAAGCTAATCATCTTGTCTCTAGGACTTTCCCACTATATAGGACCTTGAATAAGATTTCCCTAATTGTGTGTTGCACAATTTCAGAGGATAGTGTAGTCATCCTTGAGTCCCTAGAGTCCTCAAGTGCACAATTCTCAACCTCCTTCTCTTCATACCCTCACATATTTCCTCATCAAAATCAACATCTTCCATGAACAAACAAAGTTAGAATAGGTGGTTTCTAGACTGATCTTGGTGGTGAGCCCTGGTATTGCACCAAGAGTGTTACAACTCCCAGGGGCTCCTCAACTTAAATTATCAACTTGGGGTTAGTACAAAATTAAAGGTGAAAGTGTTATATGCATAGTAGGTTAGGTTTTACTAATGCCACCCCTAGTTATGACATCCGATAAAGGTGTTAAAATACCATTCCTCCAACTTAACTCTAGTGAAAGCTTGTTCATGAGATAACAATTGAAAATTGATTCTTAACTATGAAAATGAAAATGTCAATTGTTCAACTTGTAGATGTTAATTAAGATTACATGAAAGAGAAAGGGCTAATCTACTTGCAGAAGTAAAGCTACTCTATCTTTCATAATCCATCAAATCAGTAACCTATTTTCATGTATCATTTATCTACTTCACATTTGCTTCAAAAAAATAAATCTAATTTGTATCAAGCTTGTGAATGAAAAACACTAATTCTACACTATTTTGCAGTGAGGAAAAATAGGTGTTTGGTGTGGTCTAGGAACTTATCTTGATCATCAAGGAATAATTTGAGGTCATTATTCATATTGAATGATTTAAGGTTTAAGTGGGGATCAAAACAGGTGGAGGAAAATGGTGCTATAAGCTTGCTACATGTGTTGCTACAAGATGTCCTATATTGCTATAGGAAGACCTGCATTTCTATATGAGGGGTTCCAAGAGACTTTTTATGGTGGAGATGGTGTCTTGAGGGCATGAAGAGGTGGATGAAGGTAGGAGGGAGTGAATGAAGGTTGGGTAAGCATATTATCCAAGCCCAGGACCTCTTATAGGTCTATCTTTCTCTAAGATGAATGCCCACGGTGTCCTTAATTATCTAAATAGAGTGATTGTGGAAACAAAGTTTTGGGAGAAAAATTGAAGGGTGGAAGGAGAAGATGGATAAGTCCAAATGGAGATGAAAGAGGTTCCCTCCCCTGTAGATCAACACAACCCTATAACTAGCCACATGAATGCATCAATTGATCATTAACACAGTGATATAAACTATGATGGAAAATATGAGTTGAATTTGAATAACATTTATTCTATGCCACAACACTATTCTGATCACTGAACTAACTCCTAAGTTGCAGAAAGTAAATATGAAGAAGAAGAAATAACATCTAGTTATTACTGGGAAATCATAAACAAAATGTTTTAAGAATGATATTGTGAATCCTTCCAACCATTTTCCCACAAGAGAGGTGATAGGGAAGCTTGTAACCATAGGTTTTTATAGTTTAACATCTACTGCAATAAAAGAAAGACATGAAATGATTTAAACTAAGAACAAGACATAAATACAAAATATGGACTAAATCCTCTGGGTTGGGTGCACACCCAGGGTTCAACCCTAAAAAACTAGCTCAGATGCATCTTAATAACCAACTTCTCATTATCAGAAAATAGTAGTCTCATACATCACATGAAGTTAACAATGAAAATGTCAAGCCCTAGGCTAAATAACTACTCCTAGTTGAATCAAAACTTAGAATCCTAATGAGCCTTTTAGATCATTTATTTATACAAAAGGGTAGTATATCCCTTGAAAATAGGAGTGATTCCCTCCTTGATCTCGAAAGTTTTGGATCTTCTCCTCCTTGATCTTCTCATGTACTTGGAGTTACTTGGCTATCAATGAATTCGATCTTGTGAGTGAGGATTTGGTGATATCAAGCCGAGTTAGAGTTAAGGAGGTGGACAAGCCTCCCTAGATTCCCTACTGGTTGTCCTCATCAAGCCCCTGCATAGGAATTTCCTCAAAAATGTTTTTATTCCTGCAATTTAATCACATTATGCCACATACTATGTGAAACACCTTTTACTCTGCTTACTAAGCATATTATAACAAAAAATGTGAATTAATGTGGGAAAAGGATAGTTTTAATGTTAGAGGATAACATAATGAACTTCAAGATATGCCTATTGATGGGACTCATCAGTTGGCTTGTCATGAGTGGACTTTATCTGTAGGTGTTAGCATTTCAACATGGAAAGGCAATCCTCAAGGGAGATTATCAAGGAGAGGCTACAAGAGAGCACTTGCAAAGAAGGAGAAAAAGGAAGAACCATCATGAAAGACATGAATGAATCTTGGACCAAGGCAAAGACATGGAAACTCATGTTGACTTGGAAGGTTTTGACACTCATTTGGACCCTTTGGAGGGTGAAGTTGAAGTACAAGTGAAGATCCATCATGAAGAATTCAAAGTCATGGAAGAAAGGAGAGAGATTGGCATTGATGAAATGGAGTCTTATGTCACTACCGCCAAGTCATGGCTTCTCAAAGTGTCATTACAAATTCATATGTATCAATGTATTTTGCCACATCATTTGTGGAAATGTAATTATGGTACTTTCAAAATGATAAAATGTAAAATGTGTGAAGCCCAAGGGTCCCACTTGGAATATGAAAGGTAAGTAGAAATATCTAAAGTCATGTAGAAGTTCAAAATTTAATTAGGAATTTGAAAAGTCATAGTAGGAGCTCAAGAGTCATGAGAAAAGGTCAAGAGTCACAAGGGAGATGGAGAGTCACCTCATTTCTTACAAATAAATCCTTGTAACTCAAGCAAAGGGCTTGGGACTTTGGAATTTTCACATTGGCTTCTATAGCTTGGCATAAGAGAGAAGATATTTCTTTGGAGGAGCAAAGACTGACTTAATGTTGCACTGTTGGGGCTAGTGTTACATCATTTTAATTATGTATCTTGGAACTTTCACTTAATATATGAAGCTCTTCGAGTTGGCACAATTTCATGCATATGTCGTGAATGGTTGTGAGACTATTATTTGATTGTTTGTGGTGTATGTCCATGTTAACAAATTCTAATGAAAATAATCTATTTCTTTGGCTTTGGTATGTATCTTGTTGAATGTTCATTGTTACTTTCTTTTATTATCTTTGTTATCTTGTGAACTATTTTGCAGGTTAGTCAACGATTCCTTCTACGCTATTATGTGTCTTTACTAGAATAGTACTATTAATTTTCTCTTCAAGGCACACTCTTTCTACTTTGTCCATGGAAGAACCTTATATACTTTACAATTGTATGCCTCACAGTGTCAACTTACTTTCTTGTTTCAAAGATGGTTTATATAATCTCTTGTGTTGATAATTGTAACCAAGGAAAATTCCTAAGAATAATGGAAACCAGCCTTGTTTTCCAGCTGAGGCTCCTATTCCAAATGGTGAGAGGTCTAATTGGGACATCATACTGAGAGAGCCCCTTGGCAGACTTCCAGCGCTATTAACACCATGTTTTCTTCCACTTTTGCATGCACGTTTGCATCCCATTTTACGCCCAGGTTTGCATTTTCTATTGCATCTACTTTTGCATCCACTTTTGTGTTAGGTTTTGCATCTTATTTTGACTCTATTTATGTTGCATCCACTTTTCATCCAATTTTATGTCTATTGTTGCACCCATTTTTGTGTTTTTTATTGCATCCCTTTTCCAACACTCATCATATTTTCTGCATTGATGATATTTCATATGCCATTGAAAATTATGAAAAACTAATGACAATGTCCATAATAATGATGATTATGATAATGAAGATGATGATAATTACATGAATTGTGATTACGATGATAATGACAATGTTGATAAAGATGATGGTGGTTACAATGACAATGATGATGATAACGATAGTGATTATAATGATGACAATGGTAATGACCTTGGTAAATCTTCCCAATTTTAAATATTGTCATTGTCATAATCATAATCATTATCATCCATAGAATGCCTCGGTCTCTTATGATAATTGTAATACTTGCTAGGATGAAAGCGAAAATGAGAAATGGATTCCTTCTAAGATTGTTAGAATGTTGTTCTACTAGTTATGTGGAGATGGATCAAATAGAGGTGGTGGAGGTTGAGTGGATGGTTGTCGAGGTAGAGGCTTTGAAGAAGATGGTTGATCCTTATTTTTCAAAAGTATATTTATGGGTTCATTAACACGAGTGGAAGAAGTGGCAACAACAACTTCATGCACTAATTCGGTAAGACTATCCCCTATAACATTTCTATCATTTTTGTTTCCTTTTGGCTTAGTCACTCTTCCTTGTGGGCCACCTAAGAGGGAAGCTTCTTCACTAGCTATAATAGAAGGATAATAAGTTTTTATGTGATGTCTAATGTTCAAATTTTATAATTCCAACACCTTATTGATAACATCACAATATGTTATCTATTTATTATTAGTACATTGTACTTGCAAATCTTCTCTTATACCTTCTACCAAGATTTTCCTAAGCTCATATAGAGAGAACTTTGTCTCACATCTAGCTAAGGAAAATTATAATCTATGGGCAAAAGAGGTCATAACTTCCCACTTTCCTTGCTTTAATCATATAATACTAACCACTTAAAATACATCGATTGGTTTAAGAGCATACATTCCCAAAAACTTATCACATAGTTTATCAAAAGTCTCTATAGAGTTCTTGGGAAGGTTTTCAAACCATTCAAAGGCTAACCTAGTAAGAGTGTGTGGAAAGAATTTGGTCATAACTTCTAGCCACATCGTCAAGTATTTAAAAATTCAAATGAACTTGGACAAGTTTTCTCTAGATAGATACCCCAAGGACACTTGAGAGGTCCAAGCACAAGTGTGATACATAAGAGATGCATAGAGATATGTGCCCTCAAGAATAAAACACTCTATAAGGGAGACCAAGAATATCATAAGATGATGGGATACAAATGAGAATTGTAGTGTATTTATACACAAGCAGGGCTCTTCCTAGGGGTTAATGAGCCTACATGTACAAATTTACTAGGTTGGACTTATCCTCTCCCTAGTATTACAACAAACGATAATAAATGATTGAAGGATGGCCTTAGACATAATGAAAAATATATTAATGATACATGTATTTTTGGTTATACAAGACACATTTTTGTCCAATTTATAGACTCGTAGTTGAAGGGCATCAATGCATATGATGCTTTTTTGTTAGGACTCACTCCTCTCCACTGAGTCCTTGCCCATGATTGTCTTACTTGCTAGTAGAAATTGATACTCTGAAGATACTTGTTGTAATGACCATGAATGGTATCCAAGACATAGTGTCCTATATTTTCTTTAATCTCCTCATCCTTAAGGAGACGCCTCTCTGCTCGAGGCTCTATCTTAACTATATCGATCTCATTCATGATTACTAGGGGGTGTGCTTGCCATAAATGGTAGCTAAGTTCTTACCATTTTTGTAGGCTCAAATGTAAGGTTTCCATCATCATCCACTCAATATCAATGGCCTTGGCTTGTTCCAAGATGGGGCATGGTGATGATCAAGCACACTACGATAAGGAGGAGACAGTGTGTGCAAGGATGAAGGAACCACATAATTTCCAAACTTAGTTTAGACTAGGGATAGGGATATTGTTGTGGGGAAAAATGACTATGCAGGACGATCCTATCCACCTAAGGTGTGACAGTGCCTTAGCAACAAACAGAGACAGCTATTCTAGTATTCTTCCTTTATGAATTACGAATGAAGAGAGATGGATGGACTAACCGGTGTCTTCCGTTTGTCCCTCGATCCGTTTCTCTTCTCTTTGAGAGTTCCCAGCTACTTGCCTTCTCGCTCGCCCAGCTTCAACAGGTTCCTGCAAGATCACAAGAAGAGAACACTACACAAAGACATAGATTCATATTCATAACTAGTTCAGGATTAGAAATGAACTAAACATACTAATGCAATCATACATCAAAGACACATCATCATATAGGAGAAACCAAGATAGCTTTATTGATGAATAACAAGGTTTAGGAAGAGATACAACCCAGAGGGCTCCAATCCAGCATCTCCTTCCCAGCAGATGAAATTCCTATCTTCACCTTCCTTCAAAGCATTAAGCACCCAATGATTCCAATCTCAAACCAACAGCAATTCTTTGCAATAACAAAATTCCAGCCCCTAGATCTCATGGAGGAGAGATCCATATATAGATGTTTGGAGAGAGGATGAGTCAGCTTGAGATCTGACTAGTGTCCTCTCCCTCTGTCAGTTCTTACTTCCACTTGGAGGTTCTTGCTTCCACTTGGAGATTGAGAACCTCTTACTCATCACTAGTCGAATTCACTGAGGCAAGTGTCATTGAGGAAGATTCTGGAAGCTTCCAGGGTCTTGACACCTTGTTGAATGAACTTTCCATTTGTCAATTCCCGCTCAGCGCACCCTGGTAGTGCTTCTACCTACGTTGTAGTGCAGGTAGCCAGTGCAGACTTTGCATTTCAGCGCAGACAGCTAGTGGAGCCTCTGAATTGATCTTGAATTGACTTGTTTTTGAGCAGTTTCTGGTGGAGAACTTCTGTGAATTGCTGTGGTTTGTTAGCCTTGTTCCTCTAGGGGTAGGAAAAACATGTTTAGGGACTTTGGATCCCTTAGATTATGGACATTTCATGCTTATAGCTGTAAGGCACAAAAATGTCTATAACAGTTGCCCCCTAAAGTATGAGGCCGTTTATCGGGTGAAATGCTTTATCAGGAGGATCCGAAGTTCATTCATTGCTGGGAGGAGACCTGTAATAAGATACAATACAATACATTATTTTTCATACTGCTTTCATGATCTAGCTGAGGCGGGCATTCCCATGCTCAGCTTTATAAATTCATTTTTCTGTACATAGAACAGACAATCGTCTGATGGTAGACTGATATTTTTGATGAAATTATCATCCTTTGGGGTAGGATGATTATCTGCTGCAATGATGTACATGTCAATGTCTTTATTTTTCCTGAATATATATCGCAGCCCGGATGGATGAAACTAGATCCGGGGTCTTCAAACTCGTTCGATCTTCACTCTAAGTACAAGTTGATCCATGTGAGAAATGTTCTGAAGCCGAACATGGAAAGACATCGCTTGATTGCCGGTCAATGAGGTAAACCGTTAACAAGCGCGAGAGGAATCACCGATAATGATAATAACCCTCAAGGTACTGCAGTACAATTCACGTGGTGTGAATAAAGGACTTGGCGTCGAACACCACGCAAAATCTTTCGGTCGAAGGTCATTGATGTATACCTGTCGCCGGAAGTGAGAAACTTGCCATTAAGGCATGCAAGCTTCAAAGTACTGAAGGGGTTGTTCCTAGATCAACTTCTTGGATAATGAGCTGATGTCGACAAGAAGCGATCCATCAAAGGAGGGCCTTAATGAATCCCACATCAGTGACACGGAACGAAGCAAATTATTTTGATGGAGGTGAAAACGATCTGATGACATATGATTCAGGGTGGCGGTCATGAAAGGATGAAGGATAATGTATGGCAGTGGATGGGACACGGTTGACTTCTCTGAACGACTTCTCTTGAACATATGGCGACACTTATGTGATGGATCGTTAGCATTACCCCAAATATGGATGGTATGGCGAGACCATGGTGATGTGACCGGTGAATGAAACAACCCAACCCGACTGTGGTACGGAGGAAAAGTGTCATGTTCAAGAGCGACTTGCTACCATCAAAGTTTTCTTGAGTTTCTCCCAATTTTTCCCCAGTCATTGCTGACCAGTACCTCTTTATTTTTGTCAAGCTTGAGGAGGATAACATATGCTTGTTCTATAACTTGCCCTTCGGGCAAGCCCATCGCTATTTTTTAACGAGCTTAGCGATAGTGAAACTCGTTCTCGTCTAAAGACAAGTTTGTCGCTATTTAATGCTTTTAACGAGTCTAACGACAAAGATAACTCGGTCCTTTTCATTTTTAGAGAGTCTGAAAAGGTACGTAAAGTCAACTCCGAAAGTCCTTTTTCGTCATCTAATCCCTTAAGTCCGAAAAAGTATAAAACAATACAGAAGGGATGAGTTTTCGATAGTTTTAACGAGCCGAACAAAACAAGCGCTCGATCTTTTTGTGCAATAATCCCTCAGGTCCAAAAAGATTAAAATCTAGAGGAGGGATAGCTCTTCCGGTCGCTTTAACGAGTTGGAAGGCCAAAACTCGGCAATATTTTCATATTTTACGAGTCAGATGAAAAGAGCTTAAAGAAGACTCGTCTTTTGAGGAACGAGTGATGAAACGGGTTAGCAGCTGATTCCAGGTAAGGCTTGGAATTTTCCAATCACGGCAGTGTCACAAGGATGGCTAATGAAATCACTCTTTGCATCTGTTCCTCAAAATGGGTAAACAATCAAATGGAGGTGAACGATCGGCCAATGGAAAAGTGGAGGTGACGGTGCAAACACGACCAAGGCTTTAATAGCTGATGATATTACATTCACTGTGGTTATTTACTGGGTAGTTCATTTTTTAACGAGCTTAAACGCGGATTGAAACACTTGCTCGATCTTATGTTTATTTTTTAACGAGCATGAACTATGTGCTAAAACTGCTCGGATCTTGCTTTTATTTTTTAACGAGCATGAACTGTGTGCTAAAACTGCTCGATTACCCAGTCATATGATAAGAATGTCTCATTAAGATTCTATTTTTTATGGAGCTTCATCTTACAAAGCTTTGCTCCAGATCCCTTCGTTATGCAAGTTTGGAAACGACTAATCCTACGAGTTTAAAGGGTTAGACCTACAGGTTTAAAGGGAGGACCTAAAAATTTAAAAAATAAATAGCCGCCCCTTGCTTGTACTCCAAAAGGTTTGCATGCCCCCAGGTATAAAATATGATTTCAAGGTTACCCTTACTTTGTCCGCCAAAACATTTGTTTAAGCAGGAAAGGCCTACCTCTTTCAGGCTACCCAAAGATTGTTTCATTAATCTTTCAAACAAAACACTTCTTCGGCGGTGTCTACCGAGATAGACAAAGGTGAATGACCTTAGTGCCAAACACGTAGCTTTGACAAGAGAATCTTATTCTAGAATAACCCTCTTCCAGCATGGGCGGGTTACAGACTAGTCATATTCTCTCGCAGAAACCTACCTTATACCCAAAGTTTTCCTGCCGAAGCAGACCAGGACGCATGCCCCCTGGGTTCCAGTCATATCCTCCCGGATTACTCGCGCTCATCAGGAGGACGGACCGTGGGTTGAGACATTTCTTGCGTGAAGAGACCATTTAGGGATGGTATATGACTATTTGCGACGCGTGATCCGGGAAATGAAAGCTGGTCTACGAGCTTGACCACTCTTCCTTCGTGCGGAAAACACATTACTCTAAAGAGTGAGGAGACGATGGCTCCCATGCAATATATATAGTCTCGTCCAAGGAGTAGGTTATAATCCAAGGGTCCTTGAACGACCATCACGTTCATTTGAACGGTCTTCCCTTTCAATGTGATAGGCACATTGGGGAGGATCCCTAAAGGTCGACTGGTTCCTTTATCAAAGCCTGTCAGATTTCTCATTTCAGGCAAAAGCGCTGGCGAACCAAGCGCTTTCCAAGCAATAGAGGAAAGGATACTCACATATGCCCCCTCATCAATGATGGTGCCAGCCATTACCATTCTGTATATTTGAACGATAATTCTGAATGGTATGCTTGCTGGCAAACAGGGTCTGCCTAGTTGGTTCCAGTCGAACGAGACAACTAGGTTGCTTGGTGGTGGGACCGAATAGACGGCCGGGAATGACTCTGACGAAGTTCCTTCCTGCGATAAAGGAATGGGCAAATTGCCCCCTTGTTCGTCGGAGTCTGTGTTGATGAAGATAATTTGGACGGTGTCGTCTTTATTCTCCTATGTGATGGTATCATTCGAAGATAGAGCCTCTGAAGGCAAAACCGGGTCAACTGCCGTCTCAACCTTTTGACTTTCGTCAGGTATGGATTCAGACGGTTCATCCTCAATGATAGGTGCTTCGGCTGACCACCTGAGTGGGCCAGCCGGGTTCTCAACTGGTGAAGGACTCGGCAGGAGTTTTTGATATCCAGGAGGAAGTTGCACTGGTAAAACCGGGCGATCTTCCAAAACTCTTTTAGCCTCGTCTAAGAAGGGACAACGGTGGATGGCGTGGTCGCCTTCACACAGTTTGCAGGGAAATCTAGCTTTCCCTCTCTGTCCTGTGGCTTCACTTTCACTAGTTGACGGTGTGCATTCAACATGGTTGTCAGAGGTTGATGCTACCAGATTGTGCAAACGGGGAGACCAGTCCCTTAGTATCCGAGGGATGCAGGCACAATCTCTGTGGAAGTGGTCTCCCTTGCATATGACACATGGCGATTTAGGCCTAGTCAGTGCTGTGTGTGGACTTTTGTCAGACGACACTTGTTTGCCCCCAGTCGCTTTTGGCTCCTTCTTCTTCTTCTCTTTCTTCTTCTTTTCCTTCTTCTCCTTAGGAACTTGGTTTTTTGCTTTACCAGTTCCGTCAAGCGAAGAGGAAGGAGGAGAGGAAGAATGAGATGAAGTAGAAGGCTGGTGGGTAACTCTGGTCTGGTCTAACTGTTGATTCGACTGTTCAGGAATAGTGGTGTTCTGAACGACATTGGTTGAGAAGAGCCAGACCGGCAAGCCAATTGTCAGTCCTGGAAGCGACAACGTGGCCATATGGGGCGCACCAACATCTCCCCAAGAGGAGAAGGGACTAGGATTTCCACCAAGGGGAATTCCTTGGTTGGTGTGCTCCATTTTCTCAACTTAAAGATCAACGCAGGAAGAAGGGGTGATTGTTCCATTTAAAATAAATTTTAACGACACTTTAGACACAACTTGCTTTTTCAATTTTAAAGAGTCGAGAAAAAGCTAAAGATGACTCTAGTCTCCTTCGATGTTTTAACGAGCCCGAAGTGACAAATGCTCGGATGGACTTTTTCCGTTATAGAGTCTGAAAAAGGCCAAAAGGAACTGCTCTGGAGTTCTAGGTAGAGGGTGTGCCAAACTTTTCGCAAAACCGCAGAATACTTTTTAAGGTACGGGCGGTCGATCTTCCTGAATGCTGTGTTCAGTGCATTGCGATCAGTAGGGCGGCCGACACGGCTTCCTAAGGATAAAGGTTTTATGCCTATAGGGGTCTCCCAATATATACTCGACGGTACGTGGGAGCACAATCCGTACTGGCGCTATCGTCCCTCAGGAGGAATCACCCACCATCAGCGAGATCGACAGTCACCAGGCTTTACGACGCCAGAACACGTCTCTAGCCTAGACCTCTATGTTGTGCGTTAAGTTACAAAGCGTTGTTAAGTTCATTCAATTTATTTTAGGTTGATCTTTTTAGAAGTTTGCCTTTTGAGGTTCACCACGAGATGTATGATACAATTCCTAAATGCAGTCTAAAGATGATAAGCAAGGTCTTCTATCTTTTCAACAATGAAAAATCCTAGCTACAAAGGGAAAAGAAAGACACCATCTTTTCTCAAAGAGCAATCAGCACACTCTAATGCACTTTTCCTAAATCAAACATGCAAACTATCAAGATGCAAATGCATAATGCAGGTGTTTGTTTTCCGCTTTCTTAATATTGATGCCTAAAAAGAAAGCTTTTTGTACAACTTTGAATTTGCTTTTAAATGACAAATACAAACAAGTTTACTTTTTCGAAACCAGAAAGGGTAGAAGAGAATACAACACTTAACGATTTTCGAAATGAACACTTGTTTCGACACTTAAAAGAGACAAACTCAAACCAAAAGCAAAAGTAAATGTATAATCAACTGTAAACAGCCAATGAACTCTCTCCTAAGATCACAATCAACAGATCTGAATCAAGGGCTACAGGATGATTATTTCACTCTTGCAAAGGAAAACTGTAAATGACGCCACAAACACATAAAAACACTCACAGTCTTTTTGTACAAAAGGAGGCGGAATTTAAGCAGAGAAAAGGAGTTATCAGACAGGTACCTATGCTGGTTACAGGCTGCAAAAATCAAAGATCAAAACAAGGCAAAACAGAGCAGAGAACCCCAGCTGCACAAGGCCTAACTGGATCAACGCCCCCTCAACACAGGGGTTTTGACATTCAGCGCAGGTAGCCTTCACGGGACCTGCGTTGAAATGCAGAACCTCTTCACAGGGTCTGCGCTGAAGGAGAAACGAGAGTTTCTCACTAGGTTCTGGGTCACAGTTTGCTGATTAATCTACGGTTTCAGGCCAAATAAAAGCAACAAGCAAGGTACAATCAAAGGGATGCTATGAGGAAGGGCTAAGATCTATCACAAAGGATCATCAAATCATTTGTGAGTCCATTGTTCAGATCATAGACAAATCCAGTGATTGGATCAAAGCAGCAGCTGTCTACTTTGCATCTGAGAATAGCAGATGCAGTTCGATTGTTGCTGTTGAGTCTATGAAACAAACAATGATGGAAACACAAATAAAATGACTAAACAGATCTTCCCCAGTGAAGTCGCCAATTTGTTGTGGGGAAAAATGCCTATGCAGGACGATCCTATCCACCTAAGGTGTGACAGTGCCTTAGCAACAAACAGAGACAGCTATTCTAGTATTCTTCCTTTATGAATTACGAATGAAGAGAGATGGATGGACTAACCGGTGTCTTCCATTTGTCCCTCGATCCGGTTTCTCTTCTCTTTGAGAGTTCCCAGCTACTTGCCTTCTCGCTCGCCCAGCTTCAACAGGTTCCTGCAAGATCACAAGAAGAGAACACTACACAAAGACATAGATTCATATTCATAACTAGTTCAGGATTAGAAATGAACTAAACATACTAATGCAATCATACATCAAAGACACATCAGCATATAGGAGAAACCAAGATAGCTTTATTGATGAATAACAAGGTTCAGAAAGAGATACAACCCAAAGGGCTCCAATCCAGCACCTCCTTCCCAACAGATGAAATTCCTATCTTCACCTTCCTTCAAAGCATTAAGCACCCAATGATTCCAATCTCAAACCAACAACAATTCTTTGCAATAACAAAATTCCAGCCCCTAGATCTCATGGAGGAGAGATCCATATATAGATGTTTGGAGAGAGGATGAGTCAGCTTGAGATCTGACTAGCGTCCTCTCCCTCTGTCAGTTCTTACTTCCACTTGGAGGTTCTTGCTTCCACTTGGAGATTGAGAACCTCTTACTCATCACTAGTCGAATTCACTGAGGCAAGTGTCATTGAGGAAGATTCTGGAAGCTTCCAGGGTCTTGACACCTTGTTGAATGAACTTGCCATTTGTCAATTCCCGCTCAGCGCACCCTGGTAGTGCTTCTACCTGCGTTGCAGTGCAGGTAGCCAGTGCAGAATTTGCATTTCAGCGCAGACAGCTAGTGGAGCCTCTGAATTGATCTTGAATTGACTTGTTTTTGAGCAGTTTCTGGTGGAGAACTTCTGTGAATTGCTGTGGTTTGTTAGCCTTGTTCCTCTAGGGGTAGGAACAACATGTTTAGGGACTTTGGATCCCTTAGATTATGGACATTTCATGCTTATAGCTGTAAGGCACAAAAATGTCTATAACAGATATGGGAGATTCAAAGGAGGCCAACATAAGTGGTCAACTAGTGGATTGAGGGGGATATTAGAGTTAGATAAGAAAGGTTGAAAATCTCAATTCATAGACTAAGAAATCAAATGAAAAAGCAACACATAAAAGTAAGCTAGAGCATACTAGATAAACCACAAAACTTAGAGTTGAGTGCCTTACTTCTTAATGATTTCAAATCCATCATATATATCCATCGTCATTATGGTTAAGTAAGGTAGTGAGGGCACCCTACAACCATGAGTTTATTTGAGAGGAAACAACATCCACACAAACACTAGCCTTCATGAACTCCATTTGAATGCCAGGAATAGTTGCAAGATGTCCAAGCTTTGAGAAGGATGCAAAGGACTAACAACAATGTGAATCCATATGCATGTGGGGAGTTCATCTAAGAATTATTAGAAGAAGGTTAAATGTTTGATTTACACTTTTTTAAATTGCCATTGTAAAATTTTTATCACCCAATTTTGGTTGAAGTTGTAATTTTGAATTTGATGAAATGGATATTTTTGGATGAAAAATAAATTCAACACCCTTAAATATTCCTAACACATTCAAATTCTACAATATCCACATGTAATATTTGTTATTCCATCAACTCAAAATAATCCTTACCAAATTTCAATTTAAAAATATTTATTTCTCACCATTAAATTTTAGTCACAAATACAAAATCATCTCATCTTTTAAGATTCTTAAACTAATTATCATTATCATGTTATATATCTACTCCACTCAAATTCTCATTTCTCATTAAAAATTCCATAATGTTTTTGTTTTTGTTTGTTTGATTTTAAACCATGGGAGACCCTATCATAACTTATTTGTTAACTCACACAGGGGACAATCATTAGTCATTGTTATCCACAAATGCAATTCAACTCATCACCATTATTTAAATGAAACCATGTCTCTTGGAATAATTAATTTTTGGTTTATAAGGGGATTTCATTCCTATTATATGTGTTTGGGTATTGGGTAGTAACATGTTTTGTAACTTATGAGGAAAATGAACTCTTAGCCAAGTAGAAGTAGTTTTACATAAGAAGTCCAAAATGTTTTATTTATTTATTTATTTTTATTTTTTTTCAAGAGGGAAAACTTATTATAACCTACATTAACTCTTATCCATGAATGAAAATTGACTCATCACCATTATTCAAGAAAAGTCATGCAACTTGGAATTACTAGCTTATAGTCCATAAAGAGGAGGCTTACATTCCTTCCATATGCCTATAGGTCCTAGGGTGTTAACCTATTTCCTAACCTTAGAAAATAAAATGAAATATTGACCAAGTAAAAATTATTTTAAAATATCATATCAAATACGGAATGAAAATTCCATTTCAAAAATAAAATAAAAAAAATTATATTTATAACTTAATTTATATTATTAAAATATTTATGCAAAGAGAATTTATCAGGTATCTATCATGACATGAATGTTCCTAAAATTTTAAACGAATCGTTGCCATTTTTGTTGGGTTGTGTTATATTCTTTCCACGACTAGCCCACGTAGTTAACCGGGGGGTTATAGGGGGGTCAGAGCCCCCCTTCGTTGCGGCGATTGTGTAGCGGGGGAGGGTCACAGGGGGTTTGAGGTGTACTCGTAACCCCACTTTATGGGGTCCAGGGCAGTGCCCCTGAAAATTTTGGTTTTGGACCCTATGTTAGGTTGGGTGGACCCACCTATGGTTTTTTGCATGATTTTCACACATGTTTTTTGGACGCGATGGTTTTCGGTCCATGGTATTGGATGCTTCGACATGTATAAATATGTATTATAACATTGAAAGGAATATAATGAAAAATCAAGCTGGTAGTCCCGGTTTTGGGATCTAGGGGAAATCTCTATGTATATGTGTTTTATGTGTTATGCTCTTGCATTGTTTATTTTCTGTGTTTAGAATTCGTATGCAGGTAATTTCTGTATGGGGTTAAAACCTACATTTAGTATTAGAGATGTTTTGGCTTTAAGGGGATGCCTTTTTTACTGAGGGGTTTCACTCGGGCCTATGGTAGACCCTGTTTAGTGGGAGATCTTCGAGATCAATTCTGGTGGTGAAAGAAGATGGCGAGCAGTGGAAAGATAGAGATCGAGAAATTTAATGGTCATAGTATTGAGTTGTGGAAACTCAAAATGGAGGATCTGTTGGTGGATAAAGATCAGTGGATTGTGGTAGATCCAGGTACTAAACCAACGGGAGTGTCTGATGAAGAATGGAAGAAGTTGGATCGAAAGGCAAAAAGCACAATACGATTGTGTGTCTCAGATTCAGTATTACTGAATGTATCAGGGGAAGCTATGGCGAAGGCTTTGTGGGACAAGTTAGGGACATTGTACCAATCTAAGTCTCTGGTGAATAAACTGTTCTTGCGGAAAAGGCTGTATAACCTGAGGATGAAAGATGGAGACTCAGTGATAGAGCATCTGAACGCATTTAATACTATGGTAAGTCATTTAGCATCTGTTGATATTAAAATTTCAGATGAAGATAAGTGCATCAGTTTGTTGTGTTCTCTACCAGATTCGTGGGATAGTTTGGTTATTTCAATAGGTAGCAATGCAACTGCCTTGCAGTTTGATGAAATAGTCTCAGCCTTGCTGACGGAGGAGATGAGATGGAAAAATATGAAGAGCCAGAATGGTGATGCCTTATCTGTACGAGGACGGTCCCAGAACAGAAACAAAAATAAGTAATTGAGTGGGAGATCTAAATCTAGAGGGATATCTAAATCTCCAGGAAAACCTGTAAAGGTGGTATGCTGGAAATGCGGTAAGGAAGGGCACTACAAAAGGGACTGTAAATCTAAAGCACCTGATAAAAGAAAGGGATCTGATGATGCTCCTTCTGTAGAGGCGAAAACCACCTCAGATGAAGGTGGGGATGTTTACTTGGCTTCTTCAAGTACACATGTAGATCATGAGGCATGGTTGATTGACTCAGGGGCATCCTTTCACTTCACTCCCCATAGAGAGTGGTTCTGCGAGTATGAGAAATATGATGGTGGTGATGTCTTCCTGGGGGATGATAGGAAGGCTATAATTGTTGGTCGTGGAAAATTAAAGTTGAAATTGCAAGGTGGAAGGATTAGAACACTTCTAGGTGTTCTACATATTCCTTCAGTAGCGAGAAATTTGATTTCTGTAAGCAAGCTGGATGATGCAGGTGTAAAAACAGTGTTCGAGAAGGATACCTGCAAAATGGTTCGGGGAGCACTGGTATTGATGTGGGGAGTTCGGATTGGAACTTTGTACAAGTTGCAAGGTAGCACTGTTGTTGATGGGTGCAACAGTTCCGTGGTTCCTAAAAGTGGAGCAGAAAATCTAGTGGTCTCTGGAGAGAAGACCATGTTGTGGCATTAAAGGCTTGGACATATTGGAGAGAAGGGCCTTCGAATACTTCATGGTAAAGGTATGGTAGAAGGTATGAATAATAACTCTTTGGATTTTTATTTCTGTGAAAATTGTGTATATGGGAAGCAAAATTGGTGAGTTTCCCCTTTGGTAGTAAGAGGGAAAAACATATATTAGAACTTGTGCACAGTGATGTGTTTGGACCTGTGAAGGTTCCATCACTGGGTAAGTCTGTGTACTATGTATCATTTATAGATGACTTCTAAAGGAATACATGATATATTTCCTTAAGAAGAAATCTGAAGTCTTTGACAGGTTTAAAGAATTTAAGGCTTTGGTGGAAAACCAGATAGAGAAGAAGATAAAGATGTTGAGGATAGATAACGGTGGAGAGTTTTGCAGTAAGGAATTTGAAGAATTCTGCAAGAAGTGTGGTCTAGCACAGCAGAAGACTACTCCATATACACCTCAGCAAAATGGAGTTGTAGAAAGAATGAACAAGATGTTAATGTAAAGGGCAAGAAGCATGCTCAGTGGTGCTAGGTTAGGACAGGAATTTTGGGTAGAGGTGGTGGATACTGCATGTTACCTGGTCAATAGGTCACCTTCATCATCGTTGAAGGATAAGACTCCACAAGAGGTATGGACTGGTAAGAAACCCTCTCTTTCACATCTAAGGGTATTTGGATGTGATGCATATGTACATGTTCCAAAGGAGAAACGAACCACGTTGGATAGTAAATCTGAAAAGTGCATCTTTATTGGGTATAAGGATGGTTTAAACGGTTATAAGCTTTGGAACCCAGTAACAAGGAAGGTTGTGTACAGTCGAGATGTGGTGTTTAGAGAGGTAAAAGATGTTATTAAACATGAATTCCAACCAAAGGAACCTCAGAAGATAGAGTTTGAGCTAAAGGAGGAAGAATCAGACTCTACAGCAGAGGAGGAATCAGAAGAAGAAGAGCCACAAACTCTGGCTGTGAGAATATTAGTTCGAGAAAGAAGGCAGCCAAAAAGGTATAGTCCATCTTCTTTCTGTTCAAATTTTGCTTTGTCTACCACTGATGATGATCCCAGAACTGTGAAGGAAGCAGTGGACTCAGGGGATGGAAAACTCTAGAAAGAGGCCATGGTTGATGAAATGGCATCTTTGCACAAAAATGAGGCTTAGGATTTGGTGGAGTTGTCGGCTGGAAGGAAATCCATTGGCAGCAAATGGGTATTCAAAAAGAAGACAATTGTAGAAGGAAAAGTGGAGAAATACAATGCTCGGTTGGTAGCAAAAGGTTATTCCTAGGTGCCGGGAATTGATTTTGGTGATATTTTTTCTCCTGTTGCCAAGGTAACTTCTATTAGCTTACTTTTATCTGTTGTTGCTGCTTTTGATTTTGAGGTAGAACAGATGGATGTGAAGACAACATTTCTTCATGGGGATCTAGAAGAGGAAATCTAGATGAAGAAACCTAAAGGCTTTGCAGTGAAGGGTAAGAAAGAACTGGTATGCAAGTTAAAGAAGTCTATGTATGGGTTAAAACAGTCATCAAGGATGTGGTATCATAAATTTGATACATTTATACGGGGACTTGGCTTCACCAGAAGCAAAGCAGATCACTATGTGTATTTTAAATTAATTGGTGACTGTGCTATTTATCTGGTCTTGTATGTGGATGATATGTTGCTAGTTGGAAATGACAAAGAAATTATCCAGGATTTGAAGACCCAATTGTCCTCCAAATTTGACATGAAAGATCTTGGTGCTGCAAACTATATTTTGGGCATGGAAATTAAAAGAGATCGGGCAAAGAGGAAGCTTTGGTTAAACCAGAGGAAGTATGTTGAGACAATACTGCAAAGGTTTAATATGCAGGATAGTAAACCGGTGAAGGTTCCTATTCATGTAGGTGTGAGGTTATCTGTTGAACAGTGTCCCAAGACACAAGAAGAAGAAGAGGACATGTCCCGTGTTCCATATGCAAGTGCAGTCAGTAGATTGATGTATGCAATGGTCTATACTAGACCAGACATTACACAGGCAGTGGAAGTATTGAGCAGGTTTATGTCAAAACCAGGGAAGGAGCATTGGACAACAGTGAAGCGGGTATTCAAGTATTTGCATGGCACTAGTGATTATGGTTTGTGCTACCAAGGAAGACCAGGATTGGACAGAATGTTGGATATTCATGGCTTTGTTGATGCAGACTGGGCTGGAGATCTGGATCAGAGAAGATCTACAAATGGGTATGTGTTTAACCTATTTGGAGGTTCAGTCAGCTGGATGAGTAAGAAACAATCTGTAGTGGCACTATCAACTACAAAGGCAGAATACATGGCAGCCACTCATGCAAGCAAGAAATCAATTTGGTTGCAGAGATTGTGTTCAAGTATGGGGTTAGTACAAGGAACTATAAGGATAGACTGTGACAGCCAAAGTGCAATTTTCTTGGCAAAGAACCCCACATATCATTCAAATACAAAGCACATTGATGTTCAATATCACTTTGTGAGGGATATGATAGAAGAAAAAAAGGTGTTGTTGGTAAAGGTGGACACTTTGAAGAATACTGCAGATGCATTGACAAAATCTGTGAGCTCTGAGAAGTTCTCTTGGTGTAGAGAGACAATGGGCATTTCAGGGCTAGAAAAATGACTAAGCTCTCTTGTGGCCCCCTGTGGAAAGAAAACAACAAGTGGGAGAATGTTGGGTTGTGTTATATTCTTTCCACGACTAGCCCGCATAGTTAACCGGGGGTTAGAGGGGGTCCGGAGCCCCCCTTCGTTGCGCCGATTGTGTGGCGGGGGGGTCACAAGGGGCTTTTGGTGTACCTGTAACCCCACTTTATGGGGTCCAGGGCAGCGCCCCGAAAATTTTTGGTTTTGGACCCTATGTTAGGTTGGGCGGACCCACCTATGGTTTTGTACATGATTTTCGCACATGTTTTTTAGACGCAATGGTTTTCGGTCCATGGTATTGGATGCTTCGACATGTATAAATATGTATTATAACAGTGAAAGGAATATAATGAAAAATCAAGTTGGTAGTCCCGGTTTTGGGATCCAGGGGAAATCTGTGTATATGTGTTTTATGTGTTATGCTATTGCATTGTTTGTTTTCTATGTTTTAGAATTCATATGCAGGTAATTTCTGTATGGGGTTAAAACCTACAATTTTCAAGCTCAAGCTTCTCCTCAACCGGATCTCACTTACTTATTAAAGAAAATTTTGTTGTAGTTGTTGTATTATTGTAGACAGTTCTAGGCTAGGCAATTGTGCCAAAGCATCTAAAGTAAGGTTTTGATTTAAAATGGATGGCCAGTGCATTAAACCTTTAAACATATGTAATTTCTAAGTATTTCTTAGAAAATTGAAGGGTTGATTTTCATTCCTAACAAAATTAATCTTTGAATTGATTTGAAAAGAAAAAATAAAGAAAGTATATAAATTGCTAAACATTCATATTGAACATTTGATTCATCATATACAGTAAATGCATGTAGAAGTTTTCTACAGCAAAAAAAACATATTTAAGAGATGAAAGAAGGCAACAATTAAAAGATTTAGAGGAATTAACTAAGACAAATTGTTCAGTTAATTAATCTCTTTTAATGATTATAAATTTGCAGGGGCTTTTAGGGAGATTTATATTCAACCTAGTCTTGCCCAAACTTCTATGTTACATTGAACATGTGTAGAAATAAATATGAAAAACATAATTGATAATAAGACAAACTCACATAGATACACAAGTTGTTCAGAATGAATCCATAATCCTTCAATTATCTTCATAAATAGCTTTGAACATTACAATCACATCATTAGTTCATTACAAGGGTTCAACCCTGACTTCTTCGAACTACCAAATACTTATAGATCGAAATTCTAAAAATACCTTAAGTATAAGCCAAAATTTATTACAAAATGAGATAATATCTAAAACTGTTTTTGATTTACAAAAATAGAACTGGAAAATAGATATTCTAAACTAATTCCAATAATCAATACATAATTTAAAGGTGTTGTTTGATGACTACTACCTTTAACCAATTTTCTTCTTTCTACTCCTCTTTCTCACCTTACTGCTCCTTTTCCTGTAACTGGTCATTGAATTCTCTGCATTGTTTTTACTCAATGAGTTCAAGTAACTTATCCCATCTTTTTTCATCTGGGATAGAAAATTTTGTTACTTTCTTGTATGCCTCATTGACTTCTGTGTATTTTTCAAAAGTTGGCCTAGTGATGAACAAATGACTAACTTCATGTTGAATGAAAAGATCATACTCTAGGCCTTCTAGGAATGCTTTCCCACTGATTGTCCCTTTAAATTTAGCAAATTTGGTTTTGTCTATTGCTATCTAGTGTAATTTGTATTGATAGTCTTCTAATGGAATCAATTGGCTAGTAGAATGTCGTAGAGTTGGAAGTCCCTTTTGCTGCAGAGTATTAAATTTCCTGTGAAACTTTCTAATTTGGGCTTCCAAGTTTTGACACTTTCTTTCTAACTATAACATCAATTTTTTCTTTGTCAAAACTCTTCTTACCTCTAGGATAGTATCAATTATGTCCTCAATTCCAAATTCTTCTAATTCTTCTTTAGTTTTAGAATTGAGTATTTTAATTATTTTATTTGCTTCTCTAGGCATATGCTCCAAATCTTCTTTGATTCTTGTGATGACTTCCTTTGATCTGTCCACTAACTCTTCCTGTTCAAAAATAATCTGAATAGATGTCCAGAGTTTAGTCATGGTAGAATTTATATCAATCCATATTTTATCTTTTGCCTCAACAATTGTCTATGCAATCAATGACTCATTTTCATATTTCTCTATCTATTTGGTTAATCTGAATTTTTTTTCTGAACTTCACCCAAATATGCATTTTCAGCCCTTGTCTTGTCATTTTGAATTTTCTCCAATAAAGTTCTGAGTTTTTCAATTTCAATATCTTTCAATGACAAGTATTCCATAATTCTGACAATTACTCTGCTGAATTTTGGCTTGTGGGCTACGTTTTTGTTGTAGACACTATTGTTGTAGAAATTGCTAGTGTTGAAGTCACTACTGTGGACGCTGCTACTCTAGTATTGAGTTGTAGCACTTTTCCTTTAATTAATTTTTCCATTTCTTCTTCCATCTTTTGTATCTATATGTTTTTTTCAACGATCATGTAAAGCATGTTCTCCTTCTCCTTTTCTTACTGACTGATTTCCTGAGCCTATGGATGTTCATTTGTTGGCAACTTCAATTGTTTCCTCAATGCCTAAATATTAACAATTTTTCTCTTGATTATTTCCTCAAATTCCTTGATATCTTTAGGATCTACTCCCAATTTTAGAACTAAATCTTCAAACCCTTTGATTTTGATGTGCTTTGCTAATGACGCCATATTTTCCAATTTTAATTGGGAATAAATATTATTGAGAGATGCCTATAACTTTGAAGTTTCCATGGCATAACTTGTTAGAGATGAATATATCATTTCTCCTGCTTTCTTATGGAGATCAATCTGGTCAATAGGATGAATTTTCTTTGTGTCATATGTAAGCACAAAAGTTTTATAATCTTCAACACTTTTTGGCATAAGGACTTTTGGTTCCAAGAATGCTAATTGGAATTGGCCTTTTTTACTGTCAAGTGACAAAAGTAATCTAGTATGAGTTTGAGGAAGACTACTTCCAGAACTCTACATATGTTGAAGTCTTTAAGGCCTCATTTTTCTTCTTCATTTCTAAGAACTTGGCAAAAATACTTTGTTGTTTTGGAGAGGAAGGAGAAGAAGGAGAATCTAATGTGTCTTTAGGAATCTGTTGTAATGAAAAATGAGACTGTGTTGATATTACAACTGTAGTAAGTTCTTCAAAAGTTTGAGCTTCTAAATATTCTTCTTCAACATTTATAGTTTTCCTCCTTTTGAATACTTTGATTGTTGATCTCTATAACTCTGACCCTACTAGTGATATAGTTTCTCTTGGTCTCTTTAGTTCTTTCTCTATCATCCTTGGAGTTTCCAATATTGTTTGACTGGAAATTGGCTCTTCAATATCCTACAATGTATTCTCTGTCCATTATTCCTTGTTGGAATACTGCTCAATTTCAGGTTTTTCCACATGCATATATGGTGCATATTTTTTAGCAATTCTCATTGATGAGATTACTCCTAATGGATAATATGACTAAGTAAAACTTAATTTAAAATCCATCTAGATAATTCATTGGACTCCTTCTCTGCAACTCTATTGTTGACTATGAATCGACCAAGCTACACTTTCAATTTAAATTGAGCCTTTTGGTTTTTGGAAACAAAATGCACCTCATCCATGTTCAACATTTGTCTAATGTACTCAAGTGAAAAAATTCTCATGGGGAGAAACATTGGAAATTTATATAGTTGAAGCTTGCCGCCATAAATTTTGAGTTTAGCAAAATTCTAATGAAAATACTAGTCTCCAATCTTTGTATGTTCACTTAGATGCAAATTCCCTTGATCTCTATTGAAATTCTAGGGACTGCATCACTGTTTAACAAACAAATTGCTATATACAAGAATTAATTATTGATTAACAAAACCACTGAAAGAAAACTCTTCAGAGGTTTTCCTCACCAAAGATGTCCAATGAATCACTAACATAGGTTTACCTTCAACATCCAACTTTTGTAAAGGAAATTTGAATATTTTAGATTGATAATATTAGAACAAGTAAACCAAAAATGACTTGTGCTTAAATGATCCTTCTGCACTGAACTTTAAAAAATGATCATGAATATAATTTATGGTTTTCTACCATAAGAAAACACTGATAGAAAGCCCAAGATTACTTCATCAACCCACTAGTCACTAGGATAGCCTAACAGACAAGACACTAAGGAAATAACATGTCTATACATATCAGGAAACATTGCAGATGGGAAAGGAGGGTTAGTTCTGGGTAATTCTGAGTTTTTTGGTAAAAATGTCTCAAATATGTGAGCTCTCTATGGGAAAGTGAGTTTCTTGTAGGTTTCCATTAAAGCATCTGAACAAAAAGGGTGTAAGGAATCAAAAGGATTTAGTTGAAGGGCTTGGAAAATTGACTCAACTTTAATATGTAAAAGAGTCTCATTATTCTGGGCAATTACAACTCTTTGACTGGGAAGATATCAGGCTCCATTCGAACTTTTGATATGCCCAATTGTGAAGTTCATACAAATCAAACTCACAATTGGTCTCTATAATTTTAAATTGAGTTTCAAACAATGATAGTTCATCTAAATTAATAATAGGGGGAAACAAAGGATTATCTACAAGGACTTTTTCTTTTCCTTTATGGGAAGCCATTAGGAAAAAAAGTTTATGAGAAAATCGACATAAAGTTACCTTGAAATATGGTGATGATATGAGGTCACTGTCTATTGGAATTATTTTTTCAGTAGCATTGTAGTGATAGGTGGAATTTGACAAATGACCGATTTGAATTGGATAACCATGTTTATCAAGAGTGAATAATGACTTCTTTATTAGTTTAACCATTATTGGTGCGAGGTATTTAATACAAATAAACATTGGCGGGGGATTAAATGAACAACAATCATATACAAATTTAGTGTGGGGAATATCAACAACTAAATGTATCAGGATATTTGGCGGGTGATGAAAAAATGTCGGATGGTAGGAAATGTGAATGCGGGAAGAGTGGTTTGTGGGGGGGGGGGGGTGCCATAGTAAATCGTATTTGGCGAAGGGGGGTTGTAATGGTTATGGAACTACCATGTAGTAAAAGCAAGGTTCAACAAATCCTCTTTGTGGGCCCCATCCCTTTGCTAATGTTCGAAGATGCGGGGGGTCCCGCTATTAGCTATGAACCATTGATCTGGGTGAGATCAATCTCCGCCATATATTATTGTGCCCTCGATAATTGTTAATTGGCGACAATTACATCAATTATTTTATTATATAAAACAAAATACATTTAAACTATGAAGGACGACATCTAAACATGCACACCTTTTTCAAATTTTATTTTTATTTATTTTCCTATCCCTTTTTCTTTCTTTTTACTTTTCATTATTTATTTCTTTTTTCTATTTTCTATTTTTTGATTTCTTCTTTTTTTTCTCTATTTTTATTGTTTTATTTTGAACATAAAGGGAAAAACTAGAAAATATTAAGAGAGTAAAAATAAGTTACAACATTGGCTCCATTTGGGGACTGCTGCCCAATGTGGGATGAAGATAACTTGTAGATCCATGTGCCTTCTCCTTGGGCTATGTAGTCTTTGTTGTGAAAATCACACTTTCTACTAAAATTCAAAGAAAATTGGAAATGTACAATGATGATGATTGTAAACATTTAATACTGAATATAATGCTTGAGGTATTTCCCATTGACTGGCAATGAGGAATATTGTCCTTCCAAGTTCCGTAAAATGAATGTATTATTACATTTCACTTTTGCAATGCTAAAAGGTTCCAACAATAAATTATCAAACTTTCCATGCTTTTATTTTTCCTCACTCTTGACATCCCATCTCAGCACTAGGTCTCCTTGTCTGAAATCTCTTTCTCTTTCCTTCCTATAAAAAACACTCTTCATTTTATCTTGATATTTTCAAATTTTATGTTGAATTTCATCTTTGTCCTGATTCATCTTAATGATTTGATTGATTCTTCTTGAGAAATAGTTTGCTTCTTCATATGGCTCATCCAAAAACTTCATAACTAGAAATGTTAACTGTGTAGGGAAAATTTCTTCAATCCCATATACAAGGTGAAAAAGAGATTTGTCGGTATATCTTTTAGGTGAAACTCTCTTTTCCCATACTTCATATTTGAGATGACTGTCCCAACTCCTTTTTTGATCTACCAATACTTTCTTGATAACTTTAATCCGAATTTTATTTGATGATTATACTAACCCATTACCATGTGGATAATAAGGTGTAGAATGAATGTAATCTAATATTTCTGACATAATACTATCATTTTGATACTACTGAAAGCTTGAGCATTATATGTAACAATTTTGCTTGGGCAACCAAATATAGACAAAATGTTTTCTTCAATGAATTCTATCACCACTGTGTCAATTGCATTCTTAATATGAATTGCTTCTACCCACTTTGTGAAATACTCAGTGGTTGTTAATATCCATCTATGTTGATTGCTCAAAGCTGGAACTATTTCACCTATAAAATATAATCCTCATTGTAAGAAAGGATCTTCAATTGAAACTGGAACAAGGGTAAGTGTTGGTAGCCTCTATTTTCTAGAAAATATCTGACATAGGGTACAACTCCTTACCTTTTCTCCAACCTACGCAAAAAATTTGGGCTAATAGAAACCTACTCTCAAAATTTTATATGTAGTTTCCTTCCAAGCATAATTTCCTCCACAAATGCCTTCATGAAACTATTCAATTACTCCTTCAGTTTGAATCTCAGTTAAACATAATAACAGGATATTCAAAGGATCCTTCTAATACAAATTTGTATTTACTATACAATACTTCATGACCTTGAATCTAAGAGATATGCATTGATTCTTTATGAATTCAAGTGGATACTGAAAATGCATTATGTCTTTATACTAATTTGAAAGTAAAAAATTCTCATAAACATGTAAAAGAAGAGGATCAAGATCTACATTGGAAGAAGGTTCTTATGGATTCTTCTCACCTGAAATCTGAGAAGCTTCTTGTGGATTCTTCTCACTTGAAATCTACATGATAGTGTTGATACCAAGTATTTTACAATTTGATTTAGCCAGAAGTTTAGCTAAACCATATCCTTTCACCAACTTGGTAGACCTGATGTCTAGATCAAACTCAAGTATCTTAGCAATCCATCTTCTAATCTTTCCATTTGTATCAGGTTGAGTTAGAATTGTTTTTACTACATTGTTGGGACATGAGCAATTATAGGAGAATGTAAGACATAAATCCTAAATGCTTTCAAGCTTGCACCAAGGCATAAGCTTGTTTCTCTATGATGTCATATCTTATTTCAACATATCTCGTCACCTTACTGAAAAAGGAAATTGGTTGCTCATATTGATCGTAATTTCTTTGTAGTAAAACAATTGTTATGATAGTATCTGAGGCAAAGGAGAAGATACTAATTTTTTGTATGTAATCTAGAATAGCTAGTACCGGGGCTTCTAAAATGGCCTTCTTGATCTGTGAACAATAATATCTAGCTTGTATTGTCCATTTAACTTCATCATCCTTTTTAAGCATATCAATATTATCTTTTACAATCTCAGAATAATTAGGTATAAATCTTCTCAATAAACTTATTTTTCCTAAAAATAATTGAATTTCCTTTTTGTTTCTAGGAAAGATAATTACTTGAATTGCTGAAACGTTTTTTGGATCAATAACAACTCCTTCCTTTGAAAATATATGTCCTTATAGCTTTCCTTCTTTCATTTTGAAAATTGACTTTTTGGGATTAAGAGAAATCCCATATTTCATGCATCTTTCAAAAACTTTCCTCAAGTGTTTTAAGTGTTTATCATCAGAATTAGAAAATATAGTTAAATCATCAAGATAAATGACTATATTTATCTATCTTACCAGCAAATGCTAAATCCATTGCTCTTTGAAATGTTTCTTCAGCGTTGATTAAACCAAATGGCATCTTGGCATACATAAATGTAACCCATGTAGTTGTAAATAATGTATTTTCTTTGTCTTCTTGACTAACCAGAATCTGGTTATATCCATCAAAACCATCTAACATTGAAATCATGTTTGAAATTAATACTCTTTGAAGTAATTGGTCCATTTTTGGTAATGTATAATTATCCCTTAAAGACAATTTGTTCAGATTTCTAAAGTCGACAGATAGCCTTATTTCTTCATTTTTCTTTGTAACAGGCACTAGGTTAGATATCCATTCAAAATATATTAAGGGAACAATTATTTTTGCATCCAATAGCTTCTTTATTTCTTTCTCAATGATTGGAAGCAAGACTGGATTTATTCTTCTTAATTTCTGTAGAAATGGTTTAGCTTCTGGTTTGAGAGGAATTTTATGCTTAATAATGGTTGCATCATATGTTTTCAATTCTTCATATGACCATGCAAATACATCTATGTAATTGTTGAAAAGATTGATATCTTCGTCTTTGATTTCTTGAGGCAATGATGTTGAAATTTTAACATTTATGGTTTTTTCAGAAGTACCAATATTACAGTCTTGAACATCTTCTTGTTGTGAATTTAGAAATAAAGTTTTTGAGACATCATTATGATCAAAACATTTTTCAAGGGGAACTAGTCCTTTTGGGATGTAATTATTTGATAATTGAATGATATCATGATCAACAATTTCCTGTTTTAAATGTGATTCTGGATCATCCTCATTTGATTTGATTTCTTCAATATTTTGTTAGGATATTCCAACACATAGGAAATAGTTAAGTATAACTTCATCTATTGTAGAGTTAGGTAATGTGTGTTTCTTTACTATGTACTTTTGTAACTTACAATCCAATGGTCACGATATGTAGTGATCTGACGGTTCATTCTCTCCTCGATATTACCGACACTTGATCTGTGGCTTAACACCCTATTGGTCCATGATCTCTATTTATAGAGCATGGAGGGTCATTTGTAGGGTAACCGTTAATGAGAGAAGCTTATGTAAATTTTCATTCTTTTATTAATAAATTGCCTGAAGTAGCCTTGTTGGCTAAGGCCGTGGACTGTTTCCCTCTTTGAGGGTTTTAAGCATGTCAAGAATACCGGTGTATTGATCTGTGATCTGTTTGTGAGCGGTGTCCTTTGGTGTTCTATCTGAGGAACTTACCCTATAAATTCCTACATGGTATCATAGCTATTTGAGGGCCACATCTGTTGGTGATCCAAATTTGAAGCCGATACAACTACATCTGACTGTCATTTCCTAGATCTACTATTTCTGACTACTTTCGGGCCGAGAGGACTGCTCTATTGTGTTAGGAGCATCCGTTCCAGTGAGGAACCCCTTTCGTTTCATGTCAAAGGTTTCTGGTAGCCTTAGCTATGTCATTTTTAAGATCTGGAGGTATACAATCTTTATTTGCACTTCTAGCTATTCATCTCTCTGTTTATTTCGATTTATTTATCTCTATGTTTTTTATTACTGGATCATACCTTTCATTTCTATGTATGCTCTTTGCTCCGCAACTCTGTGCGATCTGGGCAAACTAGAAATAGAAATGAAGGATTTTTCTCATGCATGTGCTCTTTCCCGCTGCGCCTTAGTGTGATCTCGGAAAATCAGAAACATTGAGGAAAATATTTATTTTTCTGGCTAAAGCTAACTTCAAGCCATAAGGTTTGTTTTTTATTGTATGTCCGTGTTGGGTTTTGTGGTTTTTGTTTTGTAGGCAAAAATAAGCATGCACCCCAAAGCTTCAATGACTAATTAAAAAAAAAAAAAAACCTTCCTCTTTTCCAAAAATTACTAACCTTTTAAACTAGCTCACTTGGTCCAAAATTACTTTATGAGAATAGAGGTCTTGAGTTCAAATCTTTCTTTTTGTTGAGTTACTTTTTCAAAAAGCACATGTAACTTATGTTTTAAAGTTATTTTATGTAAAAGTGTTCTCACCCATTATAAAAAGTGAGTCACTTATAATTCTAAAGTCTCTTTATCTTTTATTTAAGTTACAATTTAGTGGGTAGCTCATAAAGTACTATTGTAAAAGTGACTTTCACTTATTTATAAAAGTGAGTCACATATTTTTTTTTAAAGTGAGCTAATTAGATTAAGTTTGGAAAGGGGGAGGATTTTTTTAAAATATAACATTATCATTCATTTCCGCATATTCATGCACTTCGTCGGCATCTTCAACAACTTTTCTTCAAAAAGTCATAACTTCTTCATCTGGAAGCCATTTTTTTGAATCAGCTTAATTTTTCGAGATCTTTCCATTGGAACACTTAGTTTCAACATCTAAAGCTTTAGTTTCTATTAAAATGGAAAGTCCATGCCAAGTTATTCTTGACAGCACCAACTACTTCCAATGGTGGTCCTACATTGTGGATTTACTTAGAAGTAAAGGTCTTTACAGAATAGCCTTAGGCCAAGAAACCAAACCTCAAGATGAAGATAAGGCAGCCAAATGAGAAAATAAGCAAGATCAAGCACGTGGGTTGATAGGGATGTCTATTTCTCCAGACCTTAGATTCCAGAACTTGATACTCCTAATGAAGCAATGAAATAGCTCACTAAAGTTTTTGGAATTAAAAATGAAATTAGAGCCGATCAACTCGAAAACGAGTTGCTTACATTGGACCCCAATAATTTTTCTTCCATTGAAGATTTTTTGTCCAAGTTCAAGACCCTTAGACTTATCTTGGAAGGTTTTAAGGTTAAGAAAGAAGATCCTAGCCTTATCTATTCCATTCTTGCTAAGTTGGGACCAGCCTACTCTGTGTTTGTTTCCACCTTCCATTCTACTAGAGAAGCCTTTATTTCTCAAGGACAAGACTACAAGTCCCCCTTTTTTGATGCCTTTTGTGATTCTTTAATACAATAAAATCTCTTATATGTTGGTCTTCTTAATCTTGGAAACTCTTCTAAGAAAGCCTTAGCCGCCCAACAGACACCAAATTCAAAGAATCCTAAGAAACAGGTTCCTAAAAAAAAATGGTCCTAAACCAAACAAGGGTCCTAAGCAATTTCAGTCTCAAAATGAAAAATCATTTCAACAAAATGATAAGGAAAATAAAAACAAAGGGAAGAAAACTGATAAACATTGCCACTTTTGTAATCAAGATGGTCACTTAGCATCCAAATGCTTTAAGAAGATGGAAGCCTTGGAAGCAACAATGAAGAAGCATAACACCCATTTGAAGCACTCTTCAACTTCAACTTCAACTTCAGGAATAACACTTTTTCCATGTGGTTTTCAAGCATCTTGGTCTGGTTATGCACTAAATGTACCTTCTTCTTCTCATTCTCATGAGTGGTTCATTGATTTTGGAGCTTCTTATCACATGGCCAAAAACAAATCCATGTTTTCTTCTTTAAATAGTTGTAACACCAAAAATATATATGTTGGTGATGATAGATCTCTTAGTGTTGTAGGGACTGGAACTGTTCATATAGACAATGGTTAGTTTAATTATGTATTATGTGTTCCAACCTTATCCTGCAACCTTCTATCTGTATATCAGATAACTCATTCAGGTGAAGGTAAAATTGTTGAATTTTCACCTCACGATGTTGTAATTAAGGACCTAAGAGATCTTAGACAGATTTTAGCTACTAGCATTGTTGATGATTTTACAAGGTTGTATAAGTTTAACATCTTTGGGTCATAAAATCTTCCCTCAATATTTGTTGCTCATAATGATGAAGTGAGCAAACTTTGGCATGAGCGATTTGGTCACTTAAACTATCGTTCTCTTTAGAATCTATGTAAAGAAAATATGGTGACAGGTCTTCCAATAGTATCTTGTAGAGATGGTGTTTGTTCTGGATGTGTACTCAGAAAACATCATCAGGATAGTTTTGAAAAACGTACCTCTTGGCACACCTCATCCACTTTACAACTTGTGCATAGTGATTTATGTGGTCCACTTCCAGTTATTTCATTTTCTGGCTACAATTATTTCTTAACTTTCATTGATGATTTCTCCAGACGCACTTGGGTATACTTATTAAAACCCATGAGTGAATTATTTAACATGTTCTTGGCCTTTAAGGCCTTTGTTGAAAAAAAATCTAGACATCAAATTCTTAAGCTAAGATCTGATAATGGTGAAGAATATGTTAACAACAAATTCATCAACTTTTGCACTGAGAATATAATCAAATGCAACATATTGTTCCATATACTCCACAACAAAATGGTGTAGCTGAAAGGAAGAATCACACCTTAAAGGAAATGGCTAATTGTATGATTCAATCTAAAGGACTTAGTCTTAATTTTTGGGCATAAGCAATTAACTGTGAAAATTACATAGTAAATTGCACTCCTACTAAGGTTTTAAAGAATATCACTCCAAAAGAAGCATGGAGCTCAATTAAACTAGATGTAAGTCACTTTCGTGTTTTTGGAAGTGAAGCATGGGCCCATATTCCAGATGAGAAACATAAAGCTTTAGAACCTAAGAGTGAAAAATGTATTTTTGTTGGATATTCTGAAAATGTCAAAGGATATAGACTTATTCCACTTAAGTCCAAAAATGTTATAATTAGAAGATATGTAAAGTTTGCTAAAAATATATGGGCCTATGAGCTTAGTTTGACGGATGTGCCACATCTCTTTATCCCTTCTACTTCTGAAAAAAATTCTTCTTCAGATGATGACAGCGAGGATGACAATCCTCCCCCACATTATCAGGATCCTCCTTTAGCTCCTCAGCTTCCAAAATGGGTCTGTGCTACTCAGGATGCAGCAGGTGCTCTTGCCGGTGATCCTATAGATCAACGATGTACACGTTCTTTGTTTGATAAAGCCTCTTCTTTACTGGCTCAAGCTTCAGCGAATTATGATCCTGACACCTTTACAGAAGCTTCAGCCCATCCAGATTGGGATGCAACTATGAATGAAGAATATCGTTCATTATTGGAAAATGATACATGGTATCTTGTTCCTCTTCCAAAGGGACGAAAACTTGTTGGATGCAAATGGGTTTACAGAACCAAGTCTGGACCAGATGGAAAAGTTGATAAACATAAATCTCGTCTTGTTGCTAAGGTTTTTTCACAAGTTTAAGGCATTGACTATACTGAAACCTTCTCCCCTATTGTCAAAATGAAATCTATTCACCTTGTTCTTTCCCCTGTTGCCTCTTTCAAATGGGAAGTCCATCAGATGGATGTTAAATCTGCCTTCTTGCATGGGGACTTTCATGAAGAAATCTATATGGAACAACCTACTAGCTTTATACAAATAGACTCCAACCTTGTATGTCGGCTTAAGAAATCCCTTTATGGTCTTAACCAATCCCCTCGGGCTTGGTATGCCAAAATGAATAGCTTGCTTTTAGAAACTGGCTTTTCTAGGTGTCATTCTGAAAATATTGTCTACACCAAGAAAGAGGGAAAGTCTCTTATCATTCTTGTTCTTTATGTTGATGATCTTATCCTTATTGGTAGTGATCCCAACCTTATAAACCATGTGAAGTTTATCCTTAAAAATAAGTTTGAAATGACACACTTTGGACACTTGCATTATTTTCTTGGTCTTCAAGTCTTGCAATCCAAGGAAGGTATTTCCCTTTCCTAGTCCAAGTATACATGTGATATTCTACACCATTTTCACATGGAAGATTGTAAGCCATCCCCTTCTCCCTTTTAGTCTGGAGCAAAACTTTCAGTCACTTGTACTTCCATTGAAGTTGATGCTACCTTATACCGTCAACTTGTAGGAAAGCTTTTGTATCTGACCCATAATCGTCCTGACCTTTCCTTTGTTGTTGGCCTTATTGCTCGGTTTATGCAAAACCCACATGAAAGTCATTGGAAAGCAGCTAAAAGAATACTTCGTTATGTTCGAGGTACAATTCAGTTTGGGATTCATTATAGTGCAAAAGCATCTCCTCTATTGGTTGGTTTCACTGATTCTGATTGGGTTGGTGACCTTGATGATGGGAAGTCTGCTGCAAGTTATGTGTTCACTCTTGGTTCAAGACTTATTACATGGGCTTGCAAGAAACAAAGTGCCATTTCTATTTCTATAGTAGAAGCAAAGTATCGTGGTGCCGTAGAATCTAGTATGGAAGCCTTGTGGCTTCATCAGATCCTGTCAGAGTTTGGCTTTCAGCAACAGCATCCGACTACACTTTGTGTGATAATCAAAGTGCCATTCAACTATGCAAAGATCCAGTACAACACCAGCGCAGCAAACACATTGAACTACACATGAACTTCATCATAAATCTCATTCATGACCATGTTCTTGAAGTGCAATATTGTTCAACCGATGATCAAGTTGCATACATCTTTACAAAGGCTCTCACAGAGGTGAAGTTTACTAAACTTTGATTTATAGTTAGAGTTCAGGAAGTTGTCGCTAAGGGAGGATAGGCTCTGATGCCTGCTTCCTTCTCCTATTGTGTCATATTTGTAAATCCTTCAATCCTATCCCAAGTTGTTCTTAAGGGGGGATGTTAGGATATTCGGACACATAGGAAATAGTTAAGTATAACTTGGTCTAGTGTAGAGTTAGGTAAAGTGTGTTTCTTTACTATGTACTTTTGTAACTTACAATCCGACAGTCACGATATGTAGTGATCTGACGGTTCATTCTCTCCTCAGTATTGTCGACACTTGATCTATGGCTTAAAACCCGATTGGTCCATGATCTCTATTTAAAGAGCATGGAGGGTCATTTGTAGGGTAACCGTTCATGAGAGAAGCTTATGTAAATTTTCATTATTTTATTAATAAATTGCCTGAAGTGGCCGCATTGGCTCATGCCGCGGATTGTTTCCCTCTTTGAGGGTTTTAACCACGCCAAGAATATTGGTGTATTGATCAGTGATTTGTTTGTGAGCAGTGTCCTTTGTTGTTCTATCTAAGGAACTTACCCTGTAAATTCCTACATATTTTCTTCTTCGACATGTAAAGCATAAAATTCATCTATTTCTTGTAAAAAAAAAATTAACTACACATCATCTTCAAAAACTTTCCAAGTGTTTCAGATTATCAGGAATGGAAGGTCTGTACTTTACTTCAATTTGATAATGTAATTGCAGAGGATTGGGAATTTTGAAAGAACTAGCAGAAACTGCCAAGGCATCAACATGCATATTTTCTCCTCTTGGGATTGATGTGGTATTGAAGGCTTGAAAATAATTATCTACACAATCCCAAATTTCATTTCTATAAGATCTAAGCCTAGGATGCTTAGTTTGACAAAGGTTTCTGATTTGTTTTACAATTAAATCTAAATCACCATATACTTCCAAGTTTTGAACTTTCAGACTCTTAGCTAACTCCAATCCTAAAATTAGGGCTTCATATTTTGTCGCATTATTTGTGACTTCAAAATATGATTTAAAAGATTGGGTTATATTTTTCTTATCAAGAAAATCCCCCATCAAAATACATTTCCAAATGTCAGCATTCGAAGGTTGAGGGGTATTGACAATTTCTTCAATGTTGATTTGAGGATTTGGAAGATCATTAGCAGCTAGAGTAAATCATCCAAAAGCCTTGATCAATTTCATAAATGGGATGATTAATTGCTTGATTTTCTTTATAGGTGGTATTGATGAATCTTACTTCCTTGTATAGTCTTAAATGTTCACCTCCATAGTCTGTGATTGTAGCGTAAGACATGTCCATTTGCAAACCTCCCCCTAACTTAGCATAACAAGATCTTGAAATAACATTCCAAATTTTGGGGGAATATTGTAACAACAATGTGCAAGACTATAATTTTGACAGGGCTTTGATCAAGTGTTACAACTAAATCTTTAGTTAATCCCAGGCATGGTACTTTCTTGGAATCAAAAGTATACATATCATGATATGGTCGAGTGATTTGTAATTGAAGTTGATATGTGATTACTTTAGGAATTATATTATGGGAAGCACCAAAATCTAACATACAATAGTATATAAGGTAATCATGAAATTTCAAGCTGACATAAAAAGGAGGTACACTTTCATCAATCAAATTTGGACTTGGACAAAAAACAAAAACTAAGGGTTTTCATCCTGTAAACTAATGACATCCCCCTTTGCATCAACACTAGAATATTGAATCCATTTAGAAATTTTGATGTTTATAACTTGTATTTTTGGAGAGTTCAGATATTGGAATTGGGATTATAACTCTTTATAACTCATTTTGAACATTAAAAACAGTCCAAACAAATTTTTTAGAAGTATTATGTTCTTGTAACTGATTATGTGGTTGAAATGATGATGTTTGTGTTTCAGCTGATTTTACTTGAGGTTCATCAAAGATAACCTTTTTGACCGATCTACCAGGTCCTAGTCTCGGTATTAAGTCATACCTTCTATTTAATTTAGCAATGAGGAATTAAAAAAAACTTGATAATTGGAAATTTGGGAATTTTCTTGATTTTGATTCAGTGGTTGATCCTGACTGATTGAAACTATAGCATTCTGAGATGATGGATCTTCAAAATAATTGATATCATTTGTATTGATAGGAACAGTTTCTTCAAGGTCTTGATCATCAATCATTAGGGGAGGTTGAATTTGTTGATCAGTATTTGGTCTTTGCAAAATTTGAGGTTGAAAAGGTCTTCTATATTGAACTTGTGGTCTATTTGCAACTTGTTGGGTTACTCTAGGTTGAGTTTCCATTCTTGAGATTATGTTAGACATATTTCTAAGTAAAGAGGTTATTTCATCAATTTTATGTTCTTCATCTTTAGTTTTTGACGATGAAGTGCTTTCCTCTCTAGATTTCATTTTCTTTTTAGCCTTTTCAACCTTAGCTTTCAGTTTACTAGATGTTGATCTATTAGCCTCAACTTCAATTGCATTAGTTTGCAAGTTTTCTAAAGTTTTATATTTTCTATCCCTAAGTGTTATAGCAAAGTATTCTTCAAATTCTTTGGAAAACCTAACTTTAGTAGTAGTAACCAGAGGTTTACAATCTGGGGGCATCTTGCTATAAATTTGATTGAATCTTTTAATGAAATCAGCTATAGGTTCACTAGGATTTTTTTTTAAATATTCAAATTCTGTTAAACAGTAAACAATATCCTTTTTTATTCCCTGTTGACTCTTGAAAATGTTGATTAGTTCAGCCCATGAATTAATAGAATTATCTTGTAGTTATCTAAACCATATTCTAACATTTCCTTCTAGTGATTGGACAAAAAGTCTTGAGTAAACATCTTCATGCTCAATATTCATGTTATCAGGAAAATCTAAAAATGCAGCCAAGTGATCTTCAATAGATGGCCCAGTCTCTCCATTAAATCTAGGTAAATGTTTTAAATACCCATTAGGAAAAGCATGAAGTTGGGTTGTTGGTGGAATAACTAATGTTGCATAGTGTGCCGCTACAATTGGTTGAAAACTAACTATTTGATGTTGTGGTGGAGTTGTCTTTTTAGGAGAAACAACTTTAATGAAGGATGTGATGAAGGTTTGGGTTTCTAGAAGAATTTAGGATTAATAACCAATTTCTAAACTTCAGGTAAAACCTTTTCAAGATCCTTAAAAGCTAGAGGATTAGTATCAATACTAAGTTCCTCTTTAGGTTTAGTAGAAGTGGAGGGATAAGTATGTAGAAAAGAAGATTTAAAATCAACTGGTTTGAATTTAGAAAGAGAAAATTTATGATCTTCTTCACTATGAGAAGGTTCCAAATGGGATTAAGGAATTTAAAAGGCCTCAAGATGATGAACTAATAGTGCAGTTTGAAGATCTACTCCTCTAGAAAGGAATTCTAAAATGTTTGGAGGAAGATCTAATAATTCAACAAGTATTCGAGTTGGTTGTAAAGGGTCAGGTTATGAGGGTACTTCAGATAAAACAGAGGTAGAAGCAGCAAGAGATGCTTCTAACCTACATCTAATAGATGCAATTATTACTAATCTCTTTGGATCTGATAAAGGATAGAGAATATTTGGATCTGACTGAGATCTGGTATGCCTATATGAAGCCATAATTAATATGTAGAGTTTTCAGGTGAAGGATTTTAGCCTACTTAACTCTTATTCACCGTTAAAAGGAAAGTATGATCGTTGTCTTAGGGAAACAAACTTCAATCTCCATTCCCCAACAATGACGGCAATCTAATGCTGTATCTTTGTAGACAATTCTAGGTTGGGGAACTATGTGAAAGCATCTAAACTAATGTTTTCATTTAAAATGGATGACGAGTGCATTAAACATTTAAACAGATGTAATTTCTAAGTATTTATGAGAAAAGTGAAGGGATAATTTTCATTCCTAACAGAATTAATCTCTGAATTGATTTGAAAAGAATAAATAAAGAAAGTATATAAATTGCTAAACATTCATATTGAACATTTGATTCATAATATACAGTAGATGTGTGTAGAAGTTTTTTGCAATCAAACAAAACATATTTAAGAGATGACAGAAGGAAACAATTAAAATATTTAGAGGAATTAACTAAGACAAATTGTTTTGTTAATTAATCTCTTTTAATGATTATAACTTTGCAGGGGCTTTCAGGGAGATTGATATTCAATCTAGCCTTGCCCAAAATTCTATGTTACCTTGAACATGTAAATAAATATGAAAAACATAATTGATAACAAGACAAACTCACATAGATACACAAGTTGTTCATAATGAATCCAAAATCCTTCAATTATCTTCAAAAATAGCTTTGAACATTAAAACCATGTCATTGGTTCATTACAAGGGTTCAACCCCGACTTCTTCGAACTATCAAATGCTTATAGATTGAAATTCAAAAAATATCTCAAGTCTAAGCCAAAATTTATTACAAAATGAGATAATATCTGAAATTGTCTTTCATTTACAAAAATAGAACTCGAAAATATATATTCTAAAATAATTCAAATAACCAACACATAATTTAAGGGTGTCGTTTAATGATTGCTACCTTTAACTAAATTTTTGTTTCTACTCCTCTTTCTCAGCTTATTGCTCCTCCTTTTGCTGTAACTAGTCACTAAATTCTCTCCATTGTTTTTACTTGATGAGTTCAAGTAACTTATCCCATATTTTTCATATGGGATAGAAATTTTGTTACTTTTCTATATGCCTCATCGACTTCTGTGTATTTTTCAAAAGTTTTCCGAGTGATGGAAAAATGTATAACTTCATGTTGAATGAAAATATCATACTCTAGGCCTTCTAGGAATGCTTTCCCATTGATTGCCCCTTTAACTTTATCAAATTTGGTTTCGTCTATAGCCATCTGGTGTAATTTATACAGATAGTCTTCAAATGGAATCAACTATCCAGTAGAATTTTATAGAGATGGAAGTCCCTTTTGTTGCAAAGTATTAAATTTCCTGTGAAACTTTCTAATATGGGATTCCAAGTTTTGACACTTTCTTTCTAACTGTAACAACACATTTTTATTTTTCAAAAATCTTCTTACCTTTAGGACAATATCAATTATGTCTTCAATTCCATATTCTTGTAATTCTTCTTTACTTTTAGAATTATGTATTTTAATTGCTTCTCGAGGCATATGCTCCAAATCTTATTTAATTCCTATGATGATTTCCTTTGATCTGTACACTAACTCTTCCTGTTCAAAAATAATTTGATTAGATGTCGAGAGTTTAGTCATGGTAGAATTTATATCAATCCAGATTTTCTCTTTTTCCTCAACTAATGTCTGTGCAATCAATGGCTCATTTTCATATTTCTATACTTGTCTGGTTAATTTGAAATTTTTCTGAACTTCGGCCAGATATGTATTGCCAGCCCTTATCTTGTCATTTTTTATTTTCTCCAATAGATTTCTGAGTTTTTCAATTTCAATATGTTTCAATGACAAGTCTCCCATAGCTTTTGACAATTGCTTTGCTAAATTTTGGCCTGTGGGCTTTGTTTCTGCTGTAAACACTCTTGATGTAGAAATTGTTGGTGTTGAAGTCATTGTTGTGGAAGTTGATACTCCAGTACTGAGTTATAGCTCTTTTCCTTTAATTAATTTTTCCATTTCTTCTTCCATCTTCTGTATCTGTATGTTCTGTTCAACAATCATCTGAATCATGTTGTCCTTCTCCTTTTCTAATTGATTGATTTCTTGAGCCTGTGGATGTTTAGTTGTTGGTCACTTCAACTGTTTACTCAATGCCTCAATATCAACATTTATGCTCTTAATTATTTCCTTAGCTACCTTGATATCTTTAGGATCTAATCCCAATTTTATAACTAAATCTTCAAGCCCTTTGATTTTGGTGTCCTTTTCTAAAGAAGCCTTTTCCAATTTTAATTGGGAATGAATGTTATTGAGAGAAGCCTAGAACTTGGAAGTTTCCATGGTAGAACTCGTTAGAGATGAATATATCATTTCTCTTGCTTTCTTATGGAGATCAATCTGGTCAATAGGATGACTTTAATTTGTGTTAAATGAAAATGCATAAGTTTTATAATCTTCAACACTTTTTGGCATAGGGACCTTGTAGGTTTTGACCCAATACATAAATTACCCGCATACGAATTCTAAAACACAGAAAATAAACAATAGCAAGAGAATAACACATAAAACAAATATACACAGAGATTTTCCCCTAGATCCCAAAATCGGGACTACCAGATTGATTTTTCATTATATTCCTTTCAATGTTACAATACATATATATACATGCCAAAGCATCCAATACCATGGATCAAAAACCATTGCGCCCAAAACCATGTGCGAAAACCATGAAAAAAATCATAGGTAGGTCCACCCACCTAATATAGGGTCCAAAAAAATTTCCCTGGGGCACTGCCCTGAACCCCGTAGAGGGGGCCTAACCGCCCCCCTCAAACCCCCTGTGACCCCCCCATTACACAATTGATGAAACGAAGGAGGGGCTCCATCCCCCCTCTAACCCCCCGGTTCACTAGGGTAGCTAGTCATGGAAAGAATATAACACAACTCAACATTCTCCCACTTGTTGTTTTCTTTCCACAAGGGGCCATAGAAGAGTTTAGTCATTTATCCAATGCCCATTGTTTCTCTACACCAAGAGAACTTCTCAGAGCTCACATATTTTTTCAATGCATCTGCAGTATTCTTCAAAGTGTCCACCTTTACCAGTAACACCTTTTTGTCTTCTATCTTATCCCTCACAAAGTGATATTGAACATCAATGTGCTTTTTCTTTGAATGGTAAGCAGGGTTCTTTGCCAAGAAAATTGCACTTTGGCTATCATAGTCTATCCTTATAGCTCCCTATACTAACCCCATACTTGAACACAATATCTGCAACCAAACTGCTTCCTTGCTTGCATGAGTGGCTGCCATGTATTCTGCCTCTGTAGTTGATAGTGCCACTATAGATTGTTTCTTACTCATCCGACTGACTGCACCTCTAAATAGGTTAAACACATACCCACTTGTAGATCTTCTCTGATCTAGATCTCTAGCCCAGTCTGCATCAACAAAGAAATGGATATCCAACACTCTTTCCAATCCTGCTCTTCCTTGGTAGGACAAACCATAATCAATAGTGCCATGCAAATACCTGAAAACTCACTTCACTATTGTTCAGTGCTCCTTCCCTAGTTTTGACATAAACCAGCTCAATACTCCCATTTCATGTGAAATGTTTGGTCTAGTACATACCATCACATACATCAGGCTACCGAATGTACTTGCATATGGAACATGAGACATGTCCTCTTCCTTTTCTTGTGTCTTAGGACACTGTTCAACAGGTAACTTCACACCTACGGGAATAGGAAACTTCACTGGTTTACTATCTTGCATATTAAACCTCTGTAGTATTGTCTCGACATACTTCCTCTGGTTTAACCAGAGCTTCCTCTTTGCCCGATCTCTTTTAATTTCCATACCCAAAATATAGTTTGCAGCACCAAGATCTTTCATGTCAAACTTGGAGGAAAATTGGGTCTTCAAATCCTGGATAATTTCTTTGTCATTTCCAACCAGCAACATATCATCCACATACAAGACCAGATAAATAACACGGTCACCAATTAATTTAAAATACACACAATGATTTGCTTTGCTTCTAGTGAAGCCAAGTCCCCGTATAAATGTATCAAATTTCTGATACCACATCCTTGGTGACTGTTTTAACCCATACAAAGACCTTTTTAACTTTCATACCATTTCTTTCTTACCCTTCATCGAAAATCCTTCAGGTTGCTTCATGTAGATCTCCTCTTCTAGATCCCCATGAAGAAATGATGTCTTCACATCCATCTGTTCTATCTCAAAATCAAACGTAGCAACAACAGATAAAAGTAATCTAATAGAAGCTACCTTGGCAACAGGAGAAAAAATATCACCAAAATAAATTCCTGACACCTGTGAATAACCTTTTGCTACCAACCGAGCATTGTATTTCTCCAACTTTCCTTCTGCATTTGTCTTCTTCTTGAACACCCATTTGCTTCCAATGAGTTTCCTTCCAGCTGGAAACTCCACCAGATCCCAAGCGTCATTTTTGTGCAAAGATGCCATTTTATCAACCCTGACCTCTTTCCAGAGTTTTCCATCCTTTGAGTCTATTGATTCCTTCACACTTCTGGGATCATCATTAGTATTAGATAAAGTAAAATTTGAACAGAAATCAGATGGACTATACGTTTCTAGCTGCCTTATTTCTCGAACTGATCTTCTCACACCCATAGTTTGTGGCTCTTCATCTTCTATTCCTCTTTTGTTGTAGAGTCTGATTCTTCCTCCTTAAGTTCAAACTCTATCTTCTCAGGTTCCTTTGGTTGGACTTCATTTTTAATAACATCTTTCACCTCTTTGAACACTACATCTCGGCTGTACACAACCTTCCTTGTTACTGGGTTCCAAAGCTTATAACCCTTTAAACCATCCTTATACCCAATAAAGATACACTTTTCAGATTTACTATCCAACTTTGTTCTTTTCTCCTTTGGAACATGTACATATGCATCACATCCAAATACCCTCAGATGTGAAAGATATGGTTTCTTACCAGTCCATACCTCTTGTGGAGTCATATCCTCCAATGCTGATGAAGGTGATCTATTGACCAGGTAACATGCAATCTCCACCACCTCTGCCCAAAATTCTTGTCCTAACCCGGCACCACTGAGCATGCTTCTTGCCCTTTCCATCAACATCTTGTTCACTCTTTCTAAAACTCCATTTTTCGTAGGTGTGTATGGAGTAGTCTTCTGTCATGCTATATCACACTTCTTACAGAATTCTTCAAATTCCTTCTTGCAAAACTCTCCACCATTATCTATCCTCAGCACCTTTATCTTCTTCTCTGTCTGGTTTTCCACCAGAGCCTTAAATTCTTTAAACATGTCAAAGACTTCAGGTTTCTTCTTAAGGAAATATATCCGTGTATTCCTTGAGAAGTCATCTATAAATGATACATAGTACACAAACTTACCCAGTGATGGAACCTTCATAGGTCCAAACACATCACTGTGCACAAGCTCTAATATATGTTTCGCCCTCTTACCACCAGAAGGGAAACTCACTCAATTCTGCTTCCCATATACACAATTTTCATAGAAATGAAAATCCAGAGAGATATTAGTCATACCTTCTACCATACCTTTACCATGAAGTATTCGAAGGCCCTTCTCTCCAATATGTCCAAGCCTTTGATGCTATAACATGGTCTTTTCTCCAAAGACCACTAGATTTTATGCTCCACTTTCAGGAACCACTGAACTGTTGCACCCATCAATAACAGTGCTACCTTGCAGGCTATACAGAGTTCCAATCCAATCTCCCTGCATCAATACCAGTGCTCTCCAAACCATCTTGCATGTATCCTTCTCGAACACTATTTTTACACCCGCATCATCCAACTTGCTTACAGAAATCAGATTTCTGGCTAATGCAGGAATATGCGGAACACCCGAAAGTGTTCTAATCCTTCCACCTTGCAAATTAAACTTAACTTTTCCACGACCAATGATTTCAGCCTTCCTATCATCCCCCAAGAAGGCATCACCACCATCATATTTCTCATACACGTAGAACCACTCTCTATGGGGAGTGAAGTGAAAGGATGCATCTGAGTCAATCAATCATGCCGCATGATCTACATGTGTACTTGAAGAAGCCAATTACACATCCCCACCCTTCTGAGGTGGTTTTTGCCTCTGCAAAATGAGCATCATCAGATCCTTTTCCTTTGTCAGGAGCTTTAAATTTACATTCCCTTTTGTGGTGCCCTTCTTTTCTGCATTTCCATCACACCTTTACAATTTTTCTTGGAGATTTAGATCTCCTTATAGATTTAGATCTCCCACTCGGTGAATTATTTTTGTTTCTATTCTAGGACCATCCTCATACATACAAGGCATCACCATTCTCGATCTCCATATTTTTCTGTCTCATCTCCTCCGTCAGCAAGGACAAGACAATCTCATCAAACTGCAAGGTAGTTGCATTGCTACCTATTGCAATAACCAGACTATCCCACGAATCTAGTAGAGAACACAAAAAACTGATGCACTTATATTCATCTGAAATTTTAATATCAACAGATAATAACTGACTTACCATAGTATTAAATGTGTTCATATTCTCTGTCACCGAGTCTCCATATTTCATCTCAAGTTATACATATTTTTTCGTAGGAACAGTTTATTCCCCTGAGACTTAGATTGGTACAAAGTCCCTAACTTGTCTGACAAAGCCTTCGTCATAGCTTCCCATGATAAATTTAGCAATACTGAATCTGAGACACACAATCGTATTGTGCTCTTTTCCTTATGATCCAACTTCTTCCATTCTTCATTGGACACTCCTGTTGGTTTAGTACTTGAATATACTGTGATCCACTGATCTTTATCCACCAACAGATCCTCCATATTGAGTTTCCACAACTCAAAACTCTGACCATTAAATTTATCGATCTCTATCTTTCCACTACTTACCATATTTTTTCACCATCAGAATCGATACCGCAGATTTCCTACTGAACAAGGTCTACTATAGGGCTGAGAAAAACCCCTCAGCAACAAAGGCGTCCCCTTGAAGCCAAAACAACTCCGATACCAAATGTAGGTTTTAACCTCATACAAAAATTACCTACATACAAATTCTAAAAAGTAGAAAATAAACAATAGCAAGAGCATAACACATAAAACAAATATACACAGAGATTTTCCCCTGGATCCCAAAACTGGGACTACTAGATTGATTTTTCATTATATTCATTTCAATGTTACAATACATATATATACATGCCTAAGCATCCAATACCATGGACCGAAAACCATCACGCCCAAAACCATGTGCGAAAACCATGCAAAAAACCATAGGTAGGTCCGCCCACCTAATATAGGGTCCCAAAAAAAATTTCCCTGAGGCGTTGTCCCGGACCCCATAGAGTGGGCTAACCACCCCCCTCAAACCCCCTGTGACCCCCCCCTGCTGCGCAATTGGTGCAACGAAGGAGGGGCTTTGCCCCCCCTCTAAAACCCCGGTTCACTAGGGTAGCTAGTCATGGAAAGAATATAACACAACCCAACAAACCTTTGGTTCCAAGAATGCTAATTTGAACTGGCCTTTTTCACTACCAAGGGCCGAAAGTAATGTGGTCTGAGTTGAGGAAGACTACTTCCAGAACTCTACATATATAGAAGTCTTTACGGCCTCAATTTTTTTCTTCATTTCTAAGAACTGGGAAAAAATACTTTTTTGTTTTGGAGAGGAATGAGAAGGAGAATTTAATGTGTCTTTAGGAATCTACTGTAATGAAAAAGGAGACTATGATGATATTAAAACTATAGTAGGTTCTTCATAAGTTTGAGCTTCTGAAGATTCTTCTTCAAGTTTTACAATTTTCCTCCTTTTGAATACTTTAAATGTTGATATTTGTAACTCTGACCCTGTTGGTGATACACTTTCTCTTGGTCTCTTTAGTTCTTTCTCTTTCATCCTTGGAGTTTCCAATGTTTTTGGACTGGAAATTGGCTCTTCAATCTCCTGCAATGTATTCTCTGTTCATTCTTCCCTGTTGGCATACTGTTAAATTTCATGTTTTTCCACATCCATATATGGTGCATATTTTTTAGCAATTCTCATTGATGATATTACTCTTAATGTATCATATGACCAAGTAAAAAATAATTTAAACTTCATTTAGCTCAATAAATCATTGACCTCCTTCTCTACAGCTCTGGTGTTGACTATGAATGGACCAACCTGTAGTTTCAATTTAATCTGAGCCTTTTGTTTTTTGGAAACAAAATGCACCTCCTCCATGCTCATCATTTGATGTACTCAAGTGTAAAAATTCTCATGGGGAGAAAAACTAACAGTTTATATGGTTGAAGCTCACAGCCATAAATTCTGAGTTCAGTGAAATTCTGGTATACATACCAGTATCCCACCTTTGTCTGTTCACTTATATGTAGAATTCTCTTTATCTCTATTGAAATTATGGGGACTGCATCACTGTTTAATAAACAAATAGCTATATACAAGAATTGATTAACAAAATCAATGAAATAAAACTCTTCAGAGGTTTTCCTCACCAAATATGTCCAATGAATCACATATAGAGGTTTACCTTTAGCATCCAACTTTTGTAAAGGAAGTTGAATCTTTCAGATTGATAATATAAGAATAGGTAAACCAAAACTGATTGGTGTTTAAATGATCCTTTTGCGTTGAACTTTAAAAATTGATCATGAATAGTATCAGAAAGAAACTAATTGTAGTTGAACATAATTGATGGTTTTTTACAAGAATAAAACACTGATAGAAATCCCAAGATGACTTCATCAACCCATTGGTCACTAGGATATCCTAACAGACAAGACACTAAGGAAATAACCTACCTAGACATCTCAGGAAACATTACAGAGGGATAAGGAGGGTTAGTTCTAGGTAATTCTGAGTTTTCTGGTAAAAATGACTCAAATATGTGAGCTCTCTGTGGGAAAGTGAGTTTATGGTAGATTTCCATTAAAGCATCAGAAGAAAAAGGGTGTAAGGAATCCAGAGGATTTAGCTGAACGGCTTGGAAAATTGACCCAACTGTAATATGGAAAAGAGTCTCATTGTTCTAGGCAATTACAACTCTTCGACTGGGAAGATATTGAGGCCATTAGTTGAACTATGCATTTTTCTCAAAATATTTAGGGGTACCCCTTTGTTGGGGTCAACAAGCACTATGCACGTGAAGTGTCCAAGATGGTCAACAAGGCAAGGAATAGGAAGAGTAACCAAAAATCCCTCAAGATCCCCCAAGCAAGGTGGGCACTAGGTTATCCAAGTGAATGATTCATGAGATAATGTTGGCATATGTGGTGTGGTTTCCACTTCCAAAGCTCATAGATCTATGAAAAATGACTCCAATTGGGGTGGAAGGTGAAGAGACACCTTGCGGACCCCCCCAAACCAAGCCAAACTCCATAAAAAATGTTGGGTGCATAGGTTTCCAAATCAAAAATCCATGTGTGATCACCTCAAGATCTATTCCAACTCCATGATCTAAATCTCCAAAGGTGGGTGCTAGCTCCAATACTACGAGGCAATAAAACAATGGGCTAACCCTAAAGTAGGGCATTAGGTTAGAGAATTACTCATATTAGAGGTAATCCTTCTCCATACATGTGAAAATGCTAGAATATGGTATGAGAGATCACAAGCTGGTACATGAGTAGAGGATAGGTCGAAACCCCAAATGCTAAGCCATCTCCCCAACTCCATGTGTATATGTGTTGATGATGAGCTAAAAGTGACTTCTTGTTGGAGCACTTTGTTTGTAGCCCCAAAATGAGACATATATTCTTAACCCTCAGTCAATATCCCTTGTTGTTCTATTGTAATGTTCTGTAAGGTATTGTAATCCACATAAATTTCCTCAAAATGTTGCTACAAGAACTCCTCTATTTTTGCCCACAATACAATCCCTTTAACACTAGAAGGTGGTCCAATTCACATTTTCTTTCAAGTTGCATTTATATGGTTTGAAGGAAGATTGTTATAGCTGTCAAAATTTCTCAGGAAATCACTGTGTATGCTGCAATGAATCAGTATTGTGGTCACCTAAGGGTTGTCAGTATACAAAATTTTGTGTACTAGTTAAAATCTCTCCAAAATTGCTCTATAACAACCTTCCAAATCTATCCGAGGAACACTCATATGCTAGTATAAGTGTCTTCTTGGCCTACAAACATAAAGCACCTTGACTGATTTTTTATGGATATTTACTCAGCATTCCAGAACATACTCTTAGCTATTATTTGAAACAATGTGTTTCCACCAAACTGAGGTTGATTTTCATGCTGAAAAGTGTTTCTTGACTGCTGCTATAGATTGGTTGAATCACCTAGGAATGTCACAGAGTTTCTGACCCCTTACCTCATTGTTCCTTCCTAGGCAAAGATAACACACTGCTATCAGCGAGTTACACTTATCCATGGTGGATTTCAGACTCCAAAATGTGTTAGATACACTCTACAATGTGCATTTGCTCATATATATATATATATATATATATATATATATATATATATATATATTTTTTTTTTTTCTCCATGTATACTATGATAGGTTGGCCCTAAAACATCTCTAGCAGAGGTTGGCTTTGTAACAAGTTGCATGTAGGTTTCCCCAACAATAAATTATTTTGTTGATGGTTCATTTACAAGGTATATTTTGATGTGCTTGACATGCTGGTATAGAAGGTAAATGCATTGCTACATAATACATAAGAGTGACATACATGAGTGCCCAAGGTATCAAAAATTGTTGCATTTCCCTTTTTACAGTCTTCCTTTAAGGGTGGCTCTATCAAAATCAAAACTAAACCAGGTAGCACAATCAAACACAAGTTATGCATAAGGAAGCTCAATATCCTCATGGTACATTTTTTGCATACAACTATAGCTTATCTTGTCCATGATGAAATTAGTGGGAAAAGTTGCTAATTTTAATGAAGCATTGAACAATATAATTCTTCCATGGTATGCACCATCATGGTACCTATCCCTCCCTGGATCACATGCCTTTAACCTTGTCTCTCACATCTGCTAGGGTTGAATCTCTAAGTCTAGACTGGTGAGTTATGCTGAGTCTTAGAGCTGTAATATTCCTTGATTACCACTACAACTTTTCTCATCTTCTAGAAGATGAGATGCTATTTCAATTAATTACAGTCATGGATGGATCTAGAATAGTGTTTCCCTTGTTTCCTTGTGGATAATTTTTTTTGTTTTGATATATGATGGCAATCATAAGATAAAAAATTCACAAATTTGCCCATGCAAATATGGTGGTAATAGGTCCTTCTTCCTCGATTATTGGCCACATCTAAATGATGGGAAAGTGACCATTAAGGATATTGATAAGTTCTTACTTACTTTCTCCCATGATCTATGTCTGTTGGATATTGAATAAATGAGAATTGCTAAATGAAGCATGATGTGATCAAAGTCCACAAGATGTTCTTAGAGGAATGAAACTATAATAAAGACATATTTATCACAAATATTATGAAAAAATGTGCAATAGGTTATGGATATCCTAGTTTAACATCGTAATTTTACTAGCCTTTTAAGGTCTAATAGATCAATAGGTTTGTTGGGAGTGGGATCCCCCAAGGGTAGTTTTGGGGCTAAAAGCCCATGTTTAAGTCAATTTTTGAAATATAATTCTAAAGACTCCACATTTTGTGGTCGTGGAGCACGAAGGTGTATGTGTCAAAAAGGGTAGTCCGCCCTTAGTTTTGTAAAGTAAAGTCGGATGTAAGAGATCTACCCATGGTTCGTGGACCATGGGATTGTATATAAAGAGCTAAGCTCTAAGTATTTTAGGCATCAATAGAAGGGTAGATCATGTAATAGAGTGATAGCTTTGAAGAAGAAGTATAAGTCTTGGGTCGTAGCATAGGTAGAGGCTCTGTAGCTGACTGCGCAGAGGCCTAGGGTAGAAGTCCACAGCTGAGTGCGCGGACCCCTGCAGCTGTGTGTGCAGGGAAGACATAGGTTGTTACACTTGAAAGATATTAATAAAAGGAGATATTTTGCAATTTTTGTGTCTCTGTTCTGTTGATACGTTTGGATATTTTGTGCATGAATTTCCTTTATTATGCTTATATGATGCGCGAATGAATGCAATTACATTGAATAATTAAACACAATTACGAATATATGCTTATGCGGTGTTAACTTTAAGTATTTAATGAGATAATAAAATCACTTAGACTAATTGGGAATTTGCATGGAACGCTGCCATAGCAGCGCGAAAGTACCTAAGTAGCAGGTTAGGGCTGCGCAAAGGTCGATCGTACCCTTTCGGGGAGGTATGGAAAGACGAAATAGAGGGCTCCTCTTTCAAACCCTAGAGTGAAGCAACCTACGCGAAGGCAGGAATAGAAGGAATCAAACGGCATCACAACCATCTCAGGGTGCAAAAATTGGTTCCAGCATTCCCCCCATACTGCTTCAGGTGAGACTTCGGTCCGCACTCCATGGGTTGATGCCGAGAGGGCTAGTGGTGTAGGGATTTGTTTGGCTATTTAACATTGAACCTGGGTCAGGCCCCCTCAATCCAAAAAATAGTTCCATTGTCGGGACCGAAATCTGCATAAGAGATGTGTGATGTCGTTTCACTGGAATCCAACTAAGGAGATCGGAGATTGGTTGGATAGGAAGATCCATGAATTCGTGGCGCAAGAGAATAGAAACCCGCGACTAAAAAAAGAACAGTGGTTGGACAGATACATGTATACAAATATCCATGAATTATTTTTCTGCTCCTTCCTTATTGAGCTATATGAGTGTATCGCGAGGCTAGCAGATAGCCAAGGAAGGTGGAAACTTGAAGGTCCTATCATTTGGACCCCCGAGCTGATACAGAAATTGGATGCATCTGAGGACAAGATCGCCCACACTGTCGATTGTTGGCTCGATTGCGTCATAGGAGGATTTGTGACTGAATTCGTGGTTGACACCTCAGTAAGCTACAGTGAGGTGGAGCAGCGCTTTTTCAAAGGACCGCGGGGTAAGTACGTAAAATCTTTGAATACCTAGATTAAAATGCTATTGTGCGAAAAATGAGTTATGCAGCTACCTTGATGTTCGGGACTACGCAAAGCAGAAAAATTTTTGGCTTGTTGGGGCCTGACCCAGGTTCGAAGTTCATTAGCCAAGCAAATCCCTGTACTACTGGCCCTTTTGGCAACAATCCATGGAGCGCAAAATGAGGTCTCACCCAAAGTAGTATGAGGGGGTGTTGGAACCAGGGTTCCGTACCCTTGAGATGTCTGAGGGGTTAATTCGGTCCAATTGTTAGTCCCTTCGCACATGTTACTTTGCGCACTTCTTTGGCCTTCGCGGTCTGATATATTCATCTTTGCGTAGCCCTAACCAGGGGTCGTGGGGCTTCCGCACTGCTGGAGCAGTGATTTGCACTATTTCCCTAAGTCACACCTGAGATATTACTTATCTTCTTATACCAGTTATTTATCTTCACGCAATCAGATGCCTTATGTTATATTTACTTGTTTATCACATTCATGTGAGTTTGCACAGTAAATAAACAGTAAACTTGTAATTCATACCCAATAATACATAAAACAGGAAAAGATACACAAAAATATGGTAAAACTTCTCTTTATTAATTCTTCCAACGATTATAGACTCGACCTACCCTGTGCACTCAGATGTAGGGGTCCGCACACTCAGCTGTGGACTACTACGCCTCCGCGCACTCACCTGCAGAGCCTTCTCCTACTCTACGATGTAACGACATGACTTACACTTCAAACCAATGCTTCTTCAATCCCTTAGACTCATGCTTTATTTTCTATTCCTCTCTATTCTCTACACTTAGGGCCTTGCTCTATTTATACAATCCCATGGTGTGTAGACCATGGGTAGATCTTTCAAACTAACCTTACATTACAAAAACAAGGGCAGACAAGCCTATGACTCTATTTTGACTTTGCGCTCTACACCCACAATTCGTGGAGTCTTTACAATGGACTTAGTCAAAACTTGGGCTTTAAGCCCCAAAATATGCCTTAGGGGGATTCCACGCCCAACAGGCCCCCAAGAAAAACATCGTGACTCTCCCTCAAGTCACTCTGTTGGTGCAGAGATCTTTGTGCGGAGACTCTCCAACTCTGCTTGAACAGCTGCAAGGTCGGCAACGTACTGAGCGACTGCCTGTTGAATCTGTTGTACACGTTGTTTCAAGGCCGTAGTGTCATCACTACTTCCCTGAATCTGTTCCTGCGTCCCCTGCATTTATGCAATCTTGTCTTCAATTGTTGTTGTAATGACAAAGGCCTCGTCGATCCAAGGCTGAACGCGAGCCTTCAAAACTGCTTCTCTGTGTCGTGCGCTTTGGCTTGTTGCATTCACGCGAGCCTCTAAGTAAGGGCCACCATCAACATGGTCCCTTTGACGCTGTCATACTATTGCTGGAGCTCACGCACCTCTGTCTCTAAGCACTGGATGTTAGGGTCCTTCTGCAGGTTGGTGAGGACCTCGTATGGATCCTCCAACATTCTGGTGCAATCCCTTACTGCACTGTTGATCTCTTCCATCCCCTATGTAATAGCGCTGGCACGTTGTTCTCTGACTTTGGAGGGGTGGACGGTTGCGCCTTCAACCACAGCTCTACTGGGATGGCCAGTAGAGCCAGCACAGGGACCATCTGGTAGGCTCTTCCAGTTTCTGGACCATCTGCCTATTCTGCGACACAACCTCGACGCGCTACAAGCTCAACTCCTCCATGTTGATCTTCTGCTCGCTCAACCCTTGCAACACGCAGCTCTCCCTAGCCCGCAATTCAGCAGTAATCCCATCCTATAGAACATAGAGCATCTCCCGTGGGAGCACAACCATGTTGATCCCTATCCCTTTGAGTGCACTAACCGTAGGCCTGTCGGCCTCATTTGTTGTAATTAGTGCCCCTTCTGGCAGCAATATTGTGTTGGTTATCCAAGCACATAGCATTTGCTCGGCTGCATCTGTCCCTACTGCGAGGTTGGTCAAGAGAGTACCAACCTGAGGAGTGCACACCTGCAACTCCTAAATCTGCACTCTGAGGGCCCCCAACACAATCTAATTCTCCTCTGTGAAGTTCTGGAGAGCCTTGGTGGTGACATCACGCATCGTCTCGCCTATGTCGTGGAGATCACCCTCAGTAAGGGTGATTGAGTCAATCGAGAGCTTGGATGCTTTCACCTTTTTGTGCAGCCCCATCTGCTCACTCGAGCTCTAGCACTTCAATAATGTTGATGTTGTTTGTGGATCCACGCTGCCCTCCTTTTCCTCTGTTTCCATCTCCTTCTCCTACCCATGCAAAGGCAACTTCTGGCCCTCTCGTGCCTTCTCTATTTCCTTTTGTGCTGTTGCTACTGTGGCCGTTTTATATTCTACTACCACCTACACAATGTCTCGTGCCTCTTGCGCTTTTGCTGCCGCTACTTCTTGCTTTCTCTTTTCTGCCAACTGCGCCATGCACAGTTTGGCCTCATCTTTCCTCTTCTGCATAGCAGACTTCTCCACCGTTGTGATGTCTATGGTGCGCCACTCTGGCAGCCATGTCTTGAGTACATCGAAAATCACATCATCTATGGCTATGAAGGGTAGCTCGCTCCATTTCTTGGCTGGGTCCTTGCACGCTCTGAGATATATGTTGTGGAAGTCTGCTTTAAATTCTACAAAACTTTGTAGGTTGTTGTAGATAGTGGGTGATAACCACGGTTTGCAGTTAATCCTCATTTTGATGTTCATCTCCATGAACACCCAAAATATCTTGTTGTCGTGGATCCATTTCACATCCTTAGTGGCCCATAGCAAAGTGTACTTCGTGGCCTCCGAAAGATCCCTGTCAATTGTGGGGAACTGGTTGTCTTCTGGCAATAACCTTGTCACAAGCACTATGGACAGCAGAAGCCATGCATAGTGGAATGTTTTTCCTTGTTCTTGTGCCTCGCGGCAATTTTCTAGGAAATCTTTGCATAAGAACTTGGACCAGTTAAACTGGATCCCCTCCGCACACTGCTCATCAAGTGCAACCATTGGCACAGGCACCTCGTCCGCGTAACACTTTTGCATGAGCTTGCCTGCCAATATCTAGGTCGCAACTTTAACTGCTCTGTTGTTGATGCTAGATATGGTGTAGCCCCTTTTCTTCTTCTCAAGCTTTTATTTCTTCTTCACGGCCTCCGCGATGGCCAAATCACTGCTCTTCTCCTCCGAGATGTCTGCGGGGTCCTCTCCTTTATATGGGAGCTGGGTAATGCAATGGATTAAGTGGTCCGTGATGGGGATGGGCTCCTCTAGCCACAAACATCCACCATGCACCAGGCAGAGCAGCTGCCTGATGATGAATATCGTTACTGGGGTGCGGTGGAAATGCGGCACCCAGAGCAGGTTTAGTAACCCTACCTTTTCCACTCCGCGTAACCACTTTCGTGGCTCCAATTCGATAACCCCCGCTACGGTGTTCTGATTGGGTTTCATGAGCTGCGCAGTCTCTAGATGAGGGAATTTCTCATGGTCAGTGAGATCATAATCTTCAAATTTCAAGCTCAGCACCCATCCCAGGTCCGTGCCCTCAAAGATGATCTCGTGCGAGAGGAGTGAATTCTAGAGAGAGCTCTTGCTCTCGTCGAGGTCCTTGGGCAGTTTCACCTTCCCCTTCCGTGGAGGGATATATGTGGGAAGCTTGGTTGGATGGTGCGCAGGCTTAGCTTCTTCCTCCATGCCCTCATCCTTGTCTTCTTCAATTATGAGGTCCTCTAGGTCTTCCTCCTCCTCGTCGGTTTCCAAGTTAGCCACTTTCCCTTTCTCCTCCATCTCTAATCTGGTGCGTAGCGGGTTTCGAGGGGACACAAGCACCGGAATCATCGGCTATTTGTCTTTCTTTGGCCTTGGCGTGCACGGCATTTTAGGGATTTCCACCACAATCCTGGCGCCTTCAGGGGCATCTTCTACGGTTAAGGTCTGTATGGCCTCTTCAGCAGTCATCTCTGCAATTTCCCTAGCTTCTTCTGACGCTGCCATGTTGCTAGTCCAAAAATATCTCAATTGCTCAATTAGGGGCTCAATCAACACTTTGCACAGAGAAACTAGGTCTCGACTCAGAATACCCGGGGCATACAACAGCTCAATTCGTAAATGGCCAAGTGTTGTTTGTTGGGTAGCTATTTGTAATTTATAGCACCTTTTGAATTTGAATTCGACCGTTCCCACCAAATTCGGTTCATTAATGCTCCCTTGGTGGCAGATTTTCCCAAATCTTGCCCATAAAGAACATCTTAAATGCCTATCGCCTGCGCCATTTGGTCTCAAGTCAAGCATCACATTGTGAATGGTGACTCCAATGGTCATTTTCCATCCAACCAGAGTGGCAGTGCAACCCCCCTTGTGCGGTCGCGGACCTTGTGACACTTTACTCATGCGTGCATCTCCAACATTGCGCAGCTCTCAAGAAGAGTAGTTTATAATCCTGCGCCTCATTTCAACTGTCTGGAGTGCTAAGACTGTACTTGCGACGGCTAGTCAGGTGGTCGTGCCACATGTATAGAGTTTCAACTGGTCATCCATCACTTTTCCTTAAACACATCCACCTTTTATTGTTACTAGATGCGTCTCGCACTTTATCATCTGCAATGCGCTACCATGGTTGATCCGTTTAGTAATGTGTGGTCCAATCCAAGGCATTAGGCTAGTCAACTCTTGACGATAGTCCCCAAATGCCTCAACGTGATCGTGCGCACCCTGCTTTATCACCCTGGTCTTCTTATCAAGAAAATCTTTCTTTATCTCATCCTCAAGCTTCTTGACTTCCACTTCCACCAGAGCGTTTTTCTCCCTTAACTGCACCTTTTCTTTCATAAGTTCTTGGAGCCTAAGGTCACCCTGTCGGATTTCTTCCTAAGGTCCCAAGCATTCTTCTTCGTTCAGCTACGCGATCCCTTCTTCCAAGGTTCTGGAAGCCGTCATATCTATCGATGCTCCTATGTGCGGACTAGGCATTCTATACTCTATGGGGATTATAGAATTTGCTCCATACTCCAGCCTTGGAGGCATCGGCGCAGTTTCTTGCACGTGGTTATATAATCCCACAGAATCACTGGTACGCACAGATCCCAATCAGACCGTTATGCACCATATACCTTGTTCAGTGCTGCGCATACTTCGTTAAAGGATTCTGTGTGCATAACCTTCTACATACTCGTTCTTTCCATAATTCATTGTTTGTTAATCGCATCTAAGGCTTCCCAAACCGCATGCGCATCATTCTCCTACATTCACGCTAGTCCTCAAAGCTTCCTAGGTGCGAAACCCACCACCTCATGGGCGTAATGTGCAGTACCCATTTCAAAGCTTGGAAACGTTGTTGTTCTGGCACCTCTCTTTCAAATATGTTTAGGAAGTCATCTACCGCGCTTAACCCATCATATGTAGGCAGATCCCTTACCTTCGTTGATACGCAGCCCAGCGATCTTGTCATCATGTTACAGTTCAGCATGGTTACCTCGTGTAACCAGTTCTGCCATCGCTCTATCTCCTCGTCAAAATCTGATGTACAGGATCTTTCGAGCTCCCATGAGATTCATCCATCCGCAGTGGGATTCACCCAGTCTTGCTCTTGCACGGTCATCTTGTAGATGCAGTACAACTTGTCATCACTTTCATAGTCGTGCACAGGCTCTATGTATCGCGATCTTTCTGCAAGGTCCAAAGGTACAACTACGCACAGAGACTTTTCCTCAAAAATCATCTTGCACTTCTTCAGATTTATCATCCAATTCATGTCAGTGGTCTAATCGATTCCTAATAGCATGGGGTAGGGCTTTCTGTCATCAAGAATCTCTATTACTTCAAAATCTTCCAATGCGCTCGCTCCTTCAATATCCACTATGATCCCTTGCAATCTTCCCATAGGTAGGATCTTTTGTTGGTTCACCATTCGCAGTTGGATAGGAGACCATTGCAACATAGGCCTCCCCATGCGCTCCCATGTCTACTTTGGTAGAATGTTCACGTCCAATCCTAGATCCAAAATCACTTGGTCCATCTCATATTCCCCAATCAGCGTATTCAATCTCATCTCTCTTCCAGTCCTCGTCGCGTGCTTTCCAATCTTCTGGACTACGCGCAGTTCTCCTGGCGCAGCCCTAGCGCATCTATTTATGAGTTCCTGTAGTCCCTTTACAGCCTTGTTGTCACGCAACAACTTCATGCATGTTTCCAGGAATGTCATGAGCATCGAGGGGTCCATTTCCAGCTCCGGTCTTCCTTTGCTTCCTAAAGTGGAGGCATCCGCGAAGCTCTTCCTAGCTTCCATGAAGGTTTCCTTAACGCGCTCCAAATCAAACTCTGGTTCTTTCATCGGAGCCTTGCGAACCCAAGTACTATCTTCAGGCTGCTTGCCTTTATCATCCCCCATTGTGATTCCATTTCAGAGCACAATGTTCATGTTAGGGTCTTCCTCGCGTGGCTCAGACCTCATCATTTCTAGGTTCTGAGTCGGGGGAGGTTGGAGCGCTCCCTTGTCGTGCAGCCTCGCTATCAGTGTGGGACAATCCTCCATCTCATGATCAAAAAATGTACAATACAATCATGATGGATGCATCGGATTCGTAAAATCGCGGGCATAATTTCTTGGCCCTCCGCAATTGTAACATATCAGTTGTTTGTGACCTCTTCCAGGTCCTCTACCTTGGCCTCATCTGCTCCCCTGAAATTTGGTTTGCGCCATCCTTGTGTTCTGGTCAAGGGGCCGCGTTTCGGCCTAAGCTCTATACATGGGAGTCCTATCCATCATTAGTTCATAGCTTCTACAAGTGCGCTCATCATGTCCCACTGACCTATAGAAACTATAGAACAACTATTGCGAATTCTATGTGTACTTCTGCAATAAATGGCAGTTGTCCTTAGCATGCTTTCCACCTATTTGACAAATCGCACACCAAAAATCAGGCACCATGCTAGGTCCTGCTTATGCCTTCGGTCTTAATGGAATTATTCCTCCTTCCACGAGGTAATTCGCAAACACTAGGTAGTGGTCCTGTCATGACCCTGATCCTTACATTTAACACACCATACCTCGTCATGCACCTCTGGGCGAGTTGTCTTGTCATGTTTCAGACTCTGCATCTCAAGGCACAAGTTTTTCAACTGCACGTGGAACTACTGAACTCCCAGGTTAGGATCCTATATCGAGGTCTCATGTAGTGTCATCGCGATCTCTATGGCCTCGGCCTTGGAGGGTTAGCCTTTTTTGTGACATCGCATTCCTTAAATGCGGCGTTAGCGATGCTACAAACCACTTGCAGTGTTGTCCATTCGTCAAAGTCATGTTAGCTTTATGAATTGTGCACTTCAATCTCTGATCCAACTCCCAAGGGGTCTCGCCTGGTAGCATCGTGATCTCCTTGAACCCAATGATCGACTATGCCTCTGACTTTGGCCTACTAAATTCTTTGTTTAACATAGTTCGGATATCTGCGATCCCCGCATTCAGATTTTCATTGGAATGCTTAATGTACCAGGTCAGCACGCAATCCTGTAGAGTGCTGACCAACATTGCTTTCTTTATATTGTCGTTCGTAACTCCCAGTGCTTCCCGTACATCTTTTATCATGAACCAAAACTAGTCCGAATATTGATTCCCTACTCCCTTGAACACTCGCAACTTTATCGTGCTTGCCATATTGACTCGCGGTGGTGGTGGAGGTGGTATGGCCAAAGATGTGGGTGAAGATGGTGAAACTAGCGGTGGTGTGGGTGGGGGTGGTATGTGCAGAATCCTCTGCCTTATCAAATTGATTGCACTTCTTGGTGAGACATTTGCGAGCTCTTCCTCGTCCCCTCATGGAGGTGAAATCAAGGGGCTAGTTTCTAGCTCTACACTTCCTTCATTTCTGTAAATTCTCCCACTTTGCATAGTCCCAAACATCAATGTATTCACATAACCCACTTTTCACACAGTAGCATTTTAATCCAAGTGTTCAAAGACTTAACGTACTTACCTCACAGTCCTTTGAGGAAACGTCGTTCTACCTCACTGTAGCTGACTAAAGTATCTACCGCGAACTCACTGATGAATCCTCCTATAATTCGATTGAGCCAGTGATAAAAAACGTGCGTGATCTTATCCTCTGATGCTTCCAATCTGTGCACCAATTATGGATTCCACACAATAGGTCTGTCAAGTTTGCACCTTCCTTGGCTATCTTTTATCTTTGTGATCCACTCGTACAACTCAATAGGGAAACATGTGAAGAAAATTTCATGGATTTCTGTGTACAGGTAGCAGTCAATCCACTCTTCTTTTGATATTTGTGGATTCCTAGTCTCCTACACCACGAATTCGTGAATCTTCCTATCCAACCAATCTTCAATTCCTTTCTTAGTTGGATTCTAGTGATACGACATCAGACATTTCTATGCACATCTTGGTCCTGGCAACGGAACCATTTTTTGGCTTGTTGGGGCCTAACCTAGGTTCGGAGTTAATTAGCCAGTCAAATCCCTATACTACTGGCCCTTTCGGCAACAGTCCATGGAGCGTGGACTGAGGTCTCACCCGAAGTAGTATGGGGGGGTGCTGGAACTAGGTTTCCACACCCTTGAGATGTCTAAGGGGTTGATTCGATCCAATTGTTAGTCCCTTCACACAGGTTACTTCACGCACTTCTCTGGCCTTCGCGGCCTAATATATTCGTCTTTGCGCAGCCCTAACCAGGGGTTGTGGGGCTTCCGCGCTGCTGGAGCAGTGATCTGCACTATTTCCCTAAGTCACACCCGAGATATTACTTATCTTCTTATACCAATTAGTTATCTTCACGCAATCGGATGCCTTATGTTATATTTACTTGTTTAGCACATTCATATGAGTTTGCGCAGTAAATAAATAGTAAACTTGCAATTCATACCCAATAATACATAAAATAGGAAAAGATACATAGAAATATGGTAAAACTTCTCTTTATTAATTCTTCCAACGGTTACAGACTCGACCTGCCCTGCGCACTCAGCTGCAGGGGTCTGCGCACTCAGTTGCAGACTACTAAGCCTCTGCGCACTCAGCTGCAAAGCATTCTCCTACTCTATAACCCAACGACATGACTTACACTTTGACTCAATGCTTCTTCAATCCCTTAGACTCATGCTTTCTTTTCTATTCCTCTCTATTCTCTACACTTAGAGCCTCACTCTATTTATACAATCCCATGGTTTGTGGACCATGGGTAGTTCTTTCAAACCAATGTTACATTACAAAAATAAGGGCGGACAACCCTATGACTCTATTATGACTTCGTGCTCCGCACCCAAAATTTGCGAAGTCTTTATAATGGACTTAGTCAAAACTTGGGCTTTAAGCCCCAAAACATGCCTTGGGGGGATTCCACACCCAATAAAAATTTATAGGAACGAAGGAAAAAAGGGTCCGAAGTATAGTCCCTTGATTTCACCTCCATGAGGTGACGAAGAAGGGATAGCGAAGGTTTCACCATGAAGTGCTATTCATTTAATAAGACAAGGATTCCCACGAATACCACCTCCGCCCACACCACCTCCGAATTCACCACCCTCACCTCCAACTTCACCCGTACCACCTCCACCTCCACCGCAGTTCAGTATGGCAATTACAGTGAAGTTGCCTTTGTTAAAAGGCTTGGGAAATGAGGACCTGGACCAATTCTAGTTCATTATGAGGGCTGTATGGGAAGCTCAAGGTGTTACAGATGATCATATAAGGAAGGCAACACTAGTTAGTGCTTTGCAAGATCGCGCGCTAACCTGGTGTATTAAGTAATTTAATGATAACCTGAATGCTGAAGTGGTAGACATCCAAGAAACACTGAATAGAGAATTTAGTAGGCCTAAATCTGAGGCGCAGTCGATTATGGGATTCAAAGAAATCACGATGCAACCAGGTGAGAAGCCTTGGGAATTAGATCATAGGTTGAAGTGTACAATCTGTGAAGCCAACATGAATTTAACAGATGGACAACATCGCAAGTGGTTTGTAGCTTCGCTACTACCACAGTTAAGGAGTGTGATGTCGCAGCAGAAGATAACCACTCAAGCCAAGGCCTTGGAGATTGCCATGAGACTACATGAAACTCTGATGCGTGAGGAGGTATGGTGCTTGAAATGCAAGAGTCAAGGTCATGACAAAGACCATTTCCTAGTCTTTGCGAACTATATTGCAAGAGGAGGACCGATGCCTTTAAGGACAGAATCTCAAGAAGGACCTAGCATGGGGCCTGCATTATGGTGTGCTATCTGTCAGGTAGCCGAAAAACATGCCACAGATAACCCTCACTTGCTACAAAAGTTTGTAAAGACACCGCAACAGCTGTTCTGAAACTTTTGTAGGTTGGTAGGGAATGATGAGTGTACTTGCAGGAGCTATGAATTGATGATGGATAAAACTTTCACCTATAGGGTTTAGCCGAAACGCAACCCCTTGACTAGAGCGCAGGAATGGCATGGACAGGATTTCAGGGGTGCAGACGAGATCAAGGCGGAGGAGGACCTGGTAGAGGTTGAGGACAATTGATTTGCTACAATTGCGGAGGACCATGACACTATGCCCATGATTGCACTAATCCAACACGTCCATCGTGCAAGTATTGCACGCTGTTTGATCATGAAATGGAAGACTGTCCTATGTTGATAGCTAGGATACGTGACAAAGGGGCGCTACCACCTTCGTCAACTCAGAACCTGCAGATGATGAGGTCTGAGCCACGCGAGGAAGATCCAAACGTAAATATAGTGTTGAGGAGTGGAATCGCGACATGAGATGACAAGGGGAAACATCCAGAAGATAGTACATGGGTCCGCAAAGCTTCGGCAAAGGAAGCTGAGTTTGATTTGGAGTGTGCACGTGAAACCTTCATGGAAGCTAAGAAAAGCTTCGCTGAGGCCTCCACCTTAGGAAGCAAGGATAAGCTTGAGCAGGTGATGGACCCCTCTATGCTCACAGCTTTCCTTGAGACCTATATGAAGTTACTACGTGATAGTAAGGCTATGAAAGGGTTACAAGATCTCATCAATATATGTGCCAAGACCATGCCAGGTGAGTCATTCATAGTATGAAAGATTGCAAAGCATAAAACAAGGACGAGACGGGAGATGATACTGACCACGCAGATAGGAGAGTATGAAATGGATCAGGTTATTTTGGACCTAGGGTTAGATGCAAACATCCTACCGAAGCAGACTTGGGAACGAATGGGGAGACCTGCGCTGCAATGGTCTCCGGTTCAGCTAAGGATGGCGAATCAGTAGAAGATCATCCCCATGGGGCGGTTGCAAGGGGTGACCATGGATATTGAGGGAGCGAGTGCACTGTCTAATTTTGAAGTAATAGAGATAATGGATGACAACAATCCCTATGCTGTGCTCCTGGGAATTGATTGGGCTACTGATATGAATGGGGTAATCAATTTGAAGAAGTTAAAGATGATCTTTGAGAATAAATCACTACGCGTAATAATACCCCTCGATCCTACTAAAGGATTGCACTATATGGAACCAGTCTGCGATTCTAAAAGTGATGACGATCTAGACTGTCTCTCTAAGATAACAACGCGAGACCAAGATTAGGTGAAGCCCACCACAGATGGACGGATTACATGGGATTGTGAGAGTTCCTGCACTTCGGTCTCTGATGAAGAAATAAAATGCTGGCAAAATCGGTTACATGAAGTAACTACGCTGAATTGCAACATGATGACCCGATCGCTGCATTGTGTGTCCTCATAGGTAAGAAATTTTCATACTTATGATGGTCTGAATGACATAGATATCTTTTTGTATGCATTTTAAAGGAAGGTACCAGAAAAGTAATGCTTCAAGGTGTTAGACTGGGCACTGCGCGCTACGCCTGCAATATGGTGGGGTATGCATAAAGGAAGCTTTGATGATTGGCGCGAATGTAGGAGGTTGATGAGAACACAATTTGGGAAGCCCAAGATGCGACTGACAGACAAGTATGATGGGCAGGAAGATTCGCGCACGCATCTGGCAAAATGGACCTAGGCTTACAGAGAAAAGCCCCAACTTGAGTGGGTGCACTTGTTCTGTCAAACCCTAGATGTTGTCCCCATGAACTGGTATGTAGAAACAGAGCTCCGCCATGGGACAGGTGAATGGGATATCCTTCACGAGGGATTCATGATGACATTCAGTTTTGAGGATGAGTTTGACAGTATTGATGAAGCATTACAAGAGGTGAAAGTAGCGATCTTTAGGATACCGCAGGATCCTTTAGACCTGATTCAGACTAAATGGGCTACTCAGGTAAGTCGTGTGTTAGAATGTTATAATGTAACTGTTGAAGAAGAGGATGAGGATCCACGGAAGATTAACATTCCAGAAACAGAAAGTCACTGCGAGGTTCAAGGACCGTAGATTGAGAACCCTGATATAACCACGTCGTTGAAAATGAAACAAGTGAACACTGGTACGAAGACAGAACCCAAATTCGCAAGGATTGGAGACCACTGGGACAACACGACGGTGGATAAGGTCACTAAATTTCTCCCCAAATATCAGGACGTATTCCCTACTAATTTTACAGATCTGAAAGGGATAATCATGGACCTTGGAATGATGAAGATCACGTTGAAACTTGATGCGAAGCCAGTTAAGCAAAGGCCTTACCGTCTCAATCCAAAATATAAGGAGAAGGTCCGCTTAGAATTAGACATGATTCTCGCGACAAGCATCATCGAGCCTATGGAAGAATCTCACTGGGTAAGCCCAATGGTGGTGCAAGAGAAGCAGCAGAAGGATGATATAAGGATATGCGTGGATCTCAGAAAATTGAATGAGACTTGTGTGCATGATCCTTTCCCGACTCCATTCACTAATGAAGTGTTGGACAATGTAGGTGGCCAGGAAGCATATTCCTTCACTGATGGGTTCTCTGGGTACCACCAAATCAAAATCGTGCTGGAGGATAGGAGCAAGACAACCTTCGCGACTGAGTGGGGTTGTTTTCAGTACACTGTAATGTCGTTTGGATTGAAGAATTGCCTGCGATCTTCTCGTGTGTGGTTGTTGCGACATTCAAGGAATTTATTCATAAGTTCCTGGAGGTGTATTTTGATGACTGGACTATATTTGGGCTGGTTAAGTGCCATGTAGCAAGCTTGCGACTAATGTTTGATACTTGTTGAAGATACCAGATCGCATTCAATCTCAAGAAGTGTTTGTTTTGTGTTCCTTTTGGAAACCTGTTGGGGCATGTGGTTTGCAGACAGGGATTGATGGTAGACCTTGTGAAGATCGTGGTGATACTAAACTTGGAAGCACCGAGAAGTGTGAAATAGTTGCACGCTACCTTGGGACATACGGGATATTACAGAAAGTTTATCAAGGGCTATGCCTAGATCACCGTGCCTATGGAGAAATTGTTGAAGAAGGATGTCACATTCTGCTAGAATGATGACTGCAAGAAGAGCTTGGATATTGAAAGAAAAGATGGTTACCATGTGTTGTTGGGAAAAGTATCCAATACGGAATGACCCTATCCCACTCTAAGGGTGATAGTACCTCAGCAACAATCAAAGCAAAGCTATTTGAGATTACTTCTTTATGAGATTTAAAGAGGGGAGAAAGAGATCCACTAACCGATGTCTTTCGCTAATGATTGATCCAATCTTCTCTCTTTGCTGCTTGCTCCCAGCTCCTTGCTCTTTCACTGGCCCAGCTACAACAAGATCCTGCAAAATGGCAAGAGAGGGAAACTACAAGAAGCATACATTCATAATTGATTCAAGGATTAGAATAAATCAAATACACAAGTATAGCAACACACCATTGAAACACATGTATATAGAAGAACCTCAAATGCTTTATTAATGGAAGAAGTAAAGTTCAGGAAGTGATACAACCATAAAAGGCCCAATCCAGCATCACCTCCCAGCAGAAAGAAATCTCCTCTTCACCTCCTTCAAAGCAAATCACCCAATAGTTCTATACTCAAACCAACAGCACTTCCTTACATTCACAAGATTCCAGCCTCCCTAGACCTCATGAGAGAGCTCTATATATAGGAGTTTTGGAGAAAGGATGAGTCAGCTTGAGGCTGGCATGAAGCTGACTAGTGTCCTCTCCCACTTCAGTTATTCTTCAGTTCTTGAGTCCACTTGGAGGTTCTTGCTTCCACTTGGAGATCTAGACCCTCTTACTCATCACCAGTCGAATTCTCTGATCCAAGTGTCATTTTGGAAGCTTCCTGGGCATTGACACCTTGAGGAATGACTGTGCCACTTGGCCAAACTTGCCCAGCGCAGGTAGCCTTCTTTGCAGTTGACATTCAGCGCAGGTACACAGTGGAGCAGTTGACATTCAGCGCAGATGCTCAGTGGAGCAGTTGACATGATCCAGAATTAGCTTGTTTTTGAGTGTTTTCAGGTGGAGAACTGATATTCAGTGCTGTGGTTTGCTGACCTTGTTCCTCTAGGGGTAGGAACAACATGTTTAGGGACTTTGGATCCCTTAGATTATGGACATTTCATGCTTCATGCTGTTAGGCACAAAAATGTCTATAACAGTTGCCCCCTAAAGTATGAGGTCGTTTATCGGGTGAAATGCTTTATCAGGAGGATCCGAAGTTCATTCAATCGCTGAGAGGTGACCTGTAATAAAATACAATACAATACATTATTTTTCATTCTGCTTTCATGATCTAGCTGAGGCGGGCATTCCCATGCTCAGCTTTATAAATTCATTTTGGTACATAGAACTGACGATCGTCTGATGGTAGACTGATAATTCTCTGCTGAAATTATCATCCTTTGAATAGGATGATCATCTATTGCAATGATGTACATGTCAAATGTCTTTATATTTCCTGAATATATATCGCAGCCCGGATGGATGAAACTAGATCCGGGGTCTTCAAACTCGTTCGATCTTCACTCTAAGTACAAGTCGATCCATGTGAGAATTACGCTGAAGTCGAACATGGAAAGACATCGCTTGATTACCGGTCAATGATGTAAACCGTTAACAAGCGCGAGAGGAATCACCGATAATGATAATGACCCTCAAGGTACTGCAGTACAATTCATGTGGTGTGAATAAAGGACTTGGCGTCGAACACCACGCAAAATCTTCTGGTCGAAGGTCATTGATGTATACCTGTCGCCGGAAGTGAGAAACTTGCCATTGAGGCATGCAAGCTTCAAAGTACTGAGGGGGGTGTTCCTAGATCAACTTCTTGGATAATGAGCTGAAGTCGACAAGAAGCGATCCGTCAAAGGAGGGCCTTAATGAATCCCACATCAGTGACACGGAACGGAGCTAATGACTTTAATGGAGGTGAAAACAATCTGTGACATATGATTCAGGGTGGCGATCATGGGTGGATGAAGGATAATGTATGGCAGTGGATGGGACACGGTTGACTCTTTCTGAACAACATCTCTTGAACATATAACGACACTGATGCGATGGATCGGTAGCATTACCCCAAATGTGGATGGTTTGGCGAAGACCATGGTGATGAGGCCGGTGAATGAAACAACCCAACCCGATGTGATACGGAGGAAAAGTGTCATGTTCAAGAGCGACTTGCTACCATTGAAGCTTTGAGGTTCTCCCAATTTTTCCCCAGTCATTTCTGACCAGTACCTCTTTATTTTTGTCAAGCTTGAGGAGGATAACATATGCTTGTTCTATAACCTACCCTTCGGGCAAGCCCATCGCTATGTTTTAACGAGCCTAGCGATAGGGAAACTCGTTCTCGTCTAAAGACAAGTTTGTCGCTATTTAATCATTTTAACGAGTCTAACGACAAAGAAAACTCGGTCCTTTTCATTTTTAGAGAGTCTGAAAAGGTACAGAAAGTTAACTCCAAAATTCCTTTTTCGTCATCTAATCCCTTAAGTCCGAAAAAGTATAAAACAATACAGAAGGGATGAGTTTTCGATAATTTTAACGAGCCGAATAAAACAAGCGCTCGACCTTTTTGTGCAATAATCCCTCAGGTCCAAAAAGATTAAAATCTAGAGGAGGGATAGCTCTTCCGGTCCTTTTAACGAGCTGGAAGGCCAAAACTCGGCAAACTTTTCATATTTTACGAGTCAAGAGAAAAGAGCTCAAAGAAGACTCGTCTTTTGAGGAACGAGTGATAAACAGGGATAGCAGCAGATTCCAGGTACAGGTTGGAATTTTCCAATCACGGCAGTGTCACAAGGATGGCTAGGTGAAATCACTCTTCGCAGCTGTTCCTCAAAATGGGTAAACAATCATATGGAGGTGAACGATCGGCCAAATGGAATGGAGGTGGCAGGTGCAAACACGACCAAGGCTTTTATGGCTAATAAATTTACGATCACAATGGTTATTTACCGGGGTAGGCTCATTTTTTATTTAACGAGCTTGAATGCACCAAAACACTGCTCAATCTTATGTTTATTTTTTAACGAGCATGAACTATGTGCTAAAACTGCTCGGATCTCGCTTTTCTATTTTTTAACGAGCATAAATTCCGCGGTAAAACTGCTCGATATCTTGCGTTTATTTTTTAACGAGCATGAACTTTATGCTAAAACTGCTCGAAATACCAGTCATAAGATAAGAAATGTCTCCTGTAAGATCCCATTTTTTATAGAGCTCGCGCCTTACCAAAGCTATGCTCCCTCTCATCCTTTCTTAATGCAAGTTCGGAAACGGCTAATCCTACGAGTTTAAAGGGTTAGACCTGCAGGTTTAAAGGGAGGACCTAAAAATTTAAAAAATAAATAGTCGTCCCTTGCTTGCACTCCAAAAGGTTGCATTCCCCCAGGTATAAAGTACAATTTCAAGGCTGCCCCTACTTATCCGTCAAAACATTTGTTTTAAAGGGTGAGGCTTGCCTCTTTCTGGTTACCCAAAGATTGTCTTGTTAACTTCTTCAAACGAAAACATTTCCTCGGCACTGTCTACCGAAGTAGACAATGGTGAATGACCTTTGTCAAACAAGTAACCTTGACAAAAGAATCCTATTCTAGAACAACCCCTCTTCCATCCACGGACGGGGTACGGACTAGTCATATTCTCTCGCGGAAATTCTACCTTATACCCAAGGTTTCTTCTGCCCGAAGCAGACCAGGATGCATGCCCCCTGGGTTCCAGTCCCATCTTTCCGAATCACTCGCACTCATCGGGAAGGAGGACTGGGGGTGGAGACATTTCTTGATTGAATAGACCATTCAGGGTTGGTATGTGACTATTTGCGATGCGTGATCCCGGAAATGAAAGTTGGTCTACGAGCTTGACCATTCTTCCTTCGTGTGGAAAACACATTACTCTAAAGAGTGAGGATACTACAGCTCCCATGCAATATATATAGTCTCGTCCAAGGAGTAGGTTATAATCCAAGGGTCCTTGAACGACCATCACGTTCATTTGAACGGTCTTCCCTTTCAATGTAACAGGCACATTGGGGAGGATCCCTAATGGTCGACTGGTTCCTTTATCAAAACCCGAGAGATTTCTTATCTCAGGCAAAAGCGCCGGGGAACCCAGTGCTTTCCAAGCAATAGAGGAAAGGATACTCACAGATGCCCCTTCATCAATGATAGTGCCAGCCATTACCATTCTATAAATTTGGACTATGATTCTGAATGGTATACTGGCTGGCAACCGGGGTCTGCCTAGTTGGTTCCAATCAAAGGACACAACTATGTTGCTTGGTGGTGGGACCGAATATACGGCCGGATATGACCCTGATGATGTTCCTTCCTGCGATAAAGGAATGGGCGCATTGCCCTGATGCTCATCAGAGTCGGTGTTGATGAAAAGAATCTGGATGGTGTCATCCTTATTCTCTTCAGTGAGGGTGTCATTTGAAGATGAATCTTCATTGACGGTGTCATTTGAAGAGGAAACCTCTGAAGGCAGAACCGGGTCAACTGCCGTTTCGACCTTTGGACTTTCGTCCGGTCTGGATTCAGTAGGTTCATTTTCAATGACTGACACTTCAGCTGACCACTTGAGCGGGCCAGCTGTATTTTCAACCAACGAAGGACTCGGCACGAGTTTTTTGTATCCAGGAGGAAGTCTCAACGGTGAAACCGGACGATCTTCCAAAACTCTCTTCGCTTCGTCTAAGAAGGGACAACGGTGGATGGCGTGATCGCCTTCACACAGTCTGCAGGAGGATCTTGTTCCCCCTCTTTGTCTTGAACCTTCACTTTCGCTGGTTGACGGTAAGCATTCAACATGGCTATCAGAGGTTGATGCTCCCGAATTGTGCAAACGAGGGGACCAGTCCCTTAGTATCCGGGGAATACAGGGACAATCTCTATGGAAGTGGTCTCCTTTACATATGACACATGGCGATTTAGGCCCGGTCTGTGCTGTGTGTGGATTTTTGTCAGATGTCTTTTGCTTGCCCCCAGTCGCCTTAGGCTCCTTCTTCTTCTTCTCTTTCTTCTTCTTCTCCTTCTTCTCCATGGGAGCTTGGCTTTTGCCGGCTCTACCTTGCGAAGATGAAGGATCGGAGGAAGAGTTATAGGAAGTAGAAGGCTGGTGGGCAGCTCTAGACTGATCTAACTGTCGACTCGACTGTTCAGGAACCATGGTGTTCTGAACTACATTGGTTGAGAATAGCCAAATTGGCAGGCCAATTGTCAGTCCTGGAAGCGACAATGTGGCCATGTGGGGCGCACCAACTTCTCCCCAAGAGGAGAAAGGACTAGGATTTCCATCATGTGGAATTCCTCGGTTGGGGCGTTCCATGTTCTCAACCTAAAGATCAACGCAGGAATAGGAGGTGATTATGTTCCGTTTAAAATAAATTTTATAACGACGCTTTAGACACAACTTGCTTTTTCACTTTTTAAGAGTCGAGAAAAAGCTAAAGATGACTCTAGTCTCCTTCGATGTTTTAACGAGCCCGAAGTGACAAATGCTCGGATGGACTTTTTCAGTTATAGAGTTTGAAAAAGGCCAAAAGAAACTACTCTGGAGATCTAGGCAGAGGGTGTGCCAAACTTTTCGCAAAACCACAGAATACGTTTTACGGTACGGGTGGTCGATCTTCGTGAATGCTGTGTTCACTGCATTGCGATCAGTAGGGCGGCCGACACGGTTTCCTATGGATAAAGGCTTTATTCCTATAGGGGTCTCCCAATATATACGCGACAGTACGTGGGAGCACAAGTCCGTATTGATACTTATCGCTTCACCGTGGAGGAATCACCCAACCACTCACCGATAAGATATCACGTTTAACGACGCCGGAACACGTCTCTAGCTTAGACCTCTATGTGTTTGTGTTATGTTTCAATGCGTTGTTATGTAAATTCAATTTATTTTAAGGTTGATCTTGTTTAGCAGTTTGCCTTTATGGATCACCACGAGATGTATGGTAACACTCCTAAATGCAGTCTAAGATGATAAGCAAGCTTTTCAATCTTTCAACTTTGAAAATCTTAACTACTGAGGGAAAGAAAGACATCATCTTTTCACACAGATCATAGAGCACACACTAATGCACTTTTTCCTAAATCAACATGCAAGCTGTCAAAATGTACATGCACAATGCAGGTATTTCTTTTCTCTTTCTTAATGTTGATGTAATACAAAAAGAAAGCTGTTGTTGAATTCAATTTCAAGTGAAAGCAAACAAGCTTGTCCAAAATCAAAAGACACCTTAAGATTTACTTGTTTCGACACTAGAAATACATAAATTCAAACCATATGACGAAAGCAAATGCTCAATCAGCTATGAACAACAAACAAACTAACTCTTAAGATCAAAACGACACTTTATCACAGGTCTAGATCTAAGAGGCCACAGCAAGACTAGTTCACTTTCGTTATGGGAAACTGCAAATGATGGAAGAAATACACAAAGAACAAATACAGTTTCTTTATACAACCGAGGCGGAATAGTGGCAAGGAAAGTTGGTTTCAGATAGGTACATTGACTGATAACAGGCTGCAAAAACAAGGATGAAAACAGGGCAATAAACAGCAGGGAACCCCAGTAGCACAAGGCAAAACTGGTTCAGCGCAGGTAGTACACTGTCAGTTTGACATTCAGCGCAGGTAGCCCCTTCGGGATCTGCGCTGAAATGCAGACTGCCTTCACAGTGCCTGCACTGAAGAGATAAACTTTCGTTTTTCTCAGTTTCCGGGTCACAGATTGCTAAAAAATTCACAGTTTTTGGCCAAATCAGAAGCTATCAATCAAGTACACACTAAGGGATGAAAAGGAGGATGAAAAGCTATCACTAAGAGCTGTTCAGAGTCCTTGTGGATCAGCTCTTCAAATCATAAACATGCCCAGAAACTGAGCTAGAGTAGCTGCCCTCTACTTTGCATTTGAAAGATCCAAATGCAGTTCGATTCGGTACTCCCTGTGTTTATGAAATGAATAGCAAAAAACACAAACAACCAACAAGATACGATCCCCAGCGGAGTCGCCAATTTGTTGTTGGGAAAAGTATCCAATACGGAATGACCCTATCCCACTCTAAGGGTGATAGTACCTCAGCAACAATCAAAGCAAAGCTATTTGAGATTACTTCTTTATGAGATGTAAAAGAGGGGAGAAAGAGATCCACTAACCGATGTCTTTCGCTAATGATTGATCCAATCTTCTCTCTTTGCTGCTTGCTCCCAGCTCCTTGCTCTTTCACTGGCCCAGCTACAACAAGATCCTGCAAAATGGCAAGAGAGGGAAACTACAAGAAGCATACATTCATAATTGATTCAAGGATTAGAATAAATCAAATACACAAGTATAGCAACACACCATTGAAACACATGTATATAGAAGAACCTCAAATGCTTTATTAATGGAAGAAGTAAAGTTCAGGAAGTGATACAACCATAAAAGGCCCAATCCAGCATCACCTCCCAGCAGAAAGAAATCTCCTCTTCACCTCCTTCAAAGCAAATCACCCAATAGTTCTATACTCAAACCAACAGCACTTCCTTACATTCACAAGATTCCAGCCTCCCTAGACCTCATGAGAGAGCTCTATATATAGGAGTTTTGGAGAAAGGATGAGTCAGCTTGAGGCTGGCATGAAGCTGACTAGTGTCCTCTCCCACTTCAGTTATTCTTCAGTTCTTGAGTCCACTTGGAGGTTCTTGCTTCCACTTGGAGATCTAGACCCTCTTACTCATCACCAGTCGAATTCTCTGATCCAAGTGTCATTTTGGAAGCTTCCTGGGCATTGACACCTTGAGGAATGACTGTGCCACTTGGCCAAACTCGCCCAGCGCAGGTAGCCTTCTTTGCAGTTGACATTCAGCGCAGGTACACAGTGGAGCAGTTGACATTCAGCGCAGATGCTCAGTGGAGCAGTTGACATGATCCAGAATTAGCTTGTTTTTGAGTGTTTTCAGGTGGAGAACTGATATTCAGTGTTGTGGTTTGCTGACCTTGTTCCTCTAGGGGTAGGAACAACATGTTTAGGGACTTTGGATCCCTTAGATTATGGACATTTCATGCTTCATGCTGTTAGGCACAAAAATGTCTATAACACCATGCCGATTCTAGTCTTCCTAGACTGGAAGAAAGAGTTTCATGTGCATGTCGACGCATCATGTATAGCGCTTGGAGTAGTACTGAAACAGGTTGGCGGAGAAGGCTTGGACCATCCTATCGTGTTTGCAAGCCGAAGATTATCCAAAGCGGAGAAGAATTATTCCCCCATCAAGACCGAAGGACTAGCTATGGTTTATGCGCTCCAGAACTATAGGCACTACTTGTTGGGAGTCCATTTTAAGATGTATACAGATCACTCCGCGCTAAAGTACCTGGTCAATAAGCCTGTGTTGGGGGGAGAATCTACAGGTGGCTCTTATTGTTCCAGAAGTATGATTTTGAAGTGGTTATGAAGCCTGGACTATTGAACACGGGACCAGACCATCTATCACGCATCAAAATAGGGAGGAACCTACTAACTTGGAAGAACGATTGCCTGACGTGCAGCTATTTGCAGTGTGTGTTGCGGATGGTCATTTTGAGGATATAATACACTTAAACAACAGGAATTGCACTAGAAGGGTACATTGTCTAGCAAAAGAAGGAATTAGTGGTGAGCACAGTAGATTTCTCTGTCATTGATGGACATCTGTACAGGATGGGGACTGATGAGATATTGTGACAGTATGTACTTGAGTTCAAAAGAAGCAGCATCCTCGTGGACGCTCATGGGAGTGTCGGAGGAGGACATTATGTAGGAGGAGAAACCATGCAGAAGATTCTACGTGCAGGGTTGTGGTGGCCAACCCTTCATCAAGACTCAAAATCATATTGCAAGGCATGTGATGTGTGTCAAAGAACTGGCAGACCATCGCAAAGGGATGAGATGCCTTGGAATCCACAAATGACGTTACAACCCTTTGAAAAGTGGGCGATAGATTTTGTAGGACCCATTCAGCCACAAGGAAAGATAGGAGCAAGGTATATTATCACCGCGACGGAGTATTTGACTCGTTGGGCAGAAGCGGAGCCGATGAAGGATTGCACAGGTGCGATTGCCACGAAGTTCCTATTTGAGCATGTATTGACGCGATTTGTCTATCTTAAGATCTTGATGAGTGATCGTGGTACGCACTTCCTGAATGAGACGATCAGCATGCTGACGAAGGAATTTCAGGTATACCACCAGAAGAGTATGCCTTATCGCCCGTTGGCTAACGGGACGGTGGAAGCATTCAACAAAGTGCTAAAAAATGCGTTGACTAAGGTTTGCAATGCTCAGTGAAGTGATTGGGATCTACGCATACCTTCAGTACTGTGCGTTTATCGAACAACATGCAAGAAGTTGACCGGACAAACCCCTTTTAGGCTTGTCTATGGTGTGGAAGCGGTAGTGCCTATGGAGTATATTGTGCCTAGCCTACACATTGCAGTGCTCATAGGTATGAAGGATCACGGAGCCCTAGAGGAGAGGCTCGCACAACTGGATGAATTGGAGGAAGAAATATTTTTAGCAATATTTCACCAGCAGGTCTAGAAGTAGTACAAAAAGGCATGGCATGATCGACACATTAAGTTGTTTTGATTTAAGGTAAATGACTTGGTTTTGCTATATGATAGTAAGTTTGATAAATTTCCAAGGAAGTTCAGGATGCACCGGTTAGGGCCTTGTGTTATTAAGGAGATTACCTATGGGGGAGCGGTATAGATGGTCAAATTGAATGGAGAGACCTTCCCCAGAAAGGTGAATGGCAGTCGCCTGAAGCCATACACAAGCGATCCAGCCATGTGACTAAATGAAGGTAGCACAGTCTTAGCGCTCTAGGCAGCTAAAAGGAGGTGCGGGACTATAAACTACATTGCCCAGGTTGGGGAGTTGCACGATTGGAAGATGGTGTGAAGCAAGGACGTGTCACTAGGTCCGTGACAGCGCTGAGGGAGCTGCGCTACCAAGGAAGAAATCATGCAGGTTGCCCAGAAAGTGACCATTATGGTCACTATTCACGACAAGACGGTGAAAGTGAGGCCAAATGGAGCAGACGACCAGCTTTTAAGATGAAATTTATGGCTTAGGTCCTTGAAAATCTGTCACCAATCCGACATTAATGAACCAATTTTGGGGGGAACGGTTGGATTTGAATTCAAAATGCCCTATAAATTCCAAGTGGTTGTCCAACGAAAAACACTTGGCATTTTGGGAATTGAGTTGTTGCACTCTCAGGTGCACATGAACTATGAATTCTTTCAGGATTTGGTAGCGAGTCTGTCATTCCAACAATTGTCAAAGGAGATACAGGAACTAGTGAATAGCATCATGTCGACACGCCTAGAAGCTATGAACACCGAAGAAGTGGCAACCGAGGAGAATGTGTAGGAAATCGATATGGAGGCCGAAGTAGTTGCTCCAGAAGTGTGCTACCCCGGAAGTGGCCGAAGTAGCTACTCCAGAAGTGGCCGAAGTATTGGCGGAGGTCCCTAAATCCCTAAGAACACTGAGATTGAAGCCAACCCCAACCAAGGAAACTATAAAGGACAAGAAGGGAAAATAGCTTGCCATACCAGTGCACGCCTTGCCAAGGCAAAACCCACAAAAGCCCACTACATAGAGAAGGTGATGTGTAAGTGTCGCACCAATGAGGTGTTGGCGCCTGTCATCGCGCTCGCACAACAGTGCGTGCAAGGAGTCCAGTTTAACTGGTTGGACTACATTCGTGGAGAGTTCCTGGTGAACTATCATGAAGCACAACAACAAAGAAAGACATGCCACTACACGTGGCTCTTGCTGTCGATTATACTGGTAGCATGGGAGATACCAGAGGAGAGCTAGTTCACTTCAGTCGCACCAGACCTTCCTGAAGCAACGAAGTATGCTTCGCTGTGGGCGACCAAGGATGTGGAGTGAGTTTGGGACAACAAGATCTTCTGGATCTTGATGGAAATGAATATCAGGATGGCCATCAATTGCAAGTCACAATTTTTTCCCATAGTATACGCTAACCTGCAGAGCTATGTCAAGTTTAAAGTCGATTTCTATCTAGTATCTATCAGGTTGTGAAAGGACCCTACGCAGAAGTGGTACGACTTGCCGTACTTGGCCACAGATGATCCCATCGATGTGGTGCTTGATAAATGGCCGGTGGAGTGGCGCACTACCATGGACTTGGCGGTGGGTGGAAGCAAGTCCATGGCACAGAAGAAGAAGGAGGAGGCCAAGCTGTAGACCATGCAGTTGGTCAAGAAAAATAAAAAGAAGGCCGTTGAAAAGGCCCAGGCGGAATAGACAGGAAAGGAGGTAGGAAAACAGACAGGTGGCATAAAGCGGGGCTCTGACAAAGGCGCACGGTTGCCTTCACCTGAGACCGAAGAGGAAGGCACAAAGCAGCACAGCGCGAACCCTCATGAGATGTCCGCCCACATTAAGCGCCCGAGAGAGTTGGAGAAGGGAGGGTCCAGAAAGAAATCCAAGGCAACTAAGATCGCGCTGGACCCTATCACATTAACGAAGGGCGACTTATATGACATCGGCAACACGGTCAAAGATGTCACTGCGGAGGCCTTGTAGCAATTTGGAAAGTAGAAACAGATCATACTAGGGGCCATCCAGATTGGGTTACAGGAGTTGTAGACCCATGTGTCACAGGCTGGTATGATGTCTACCAGATTGGCTATCAGCACATCAAAGGTTGCCGATATACTATGCACGAAGACTTCTGATGCGCTAGTGCTATCAGATGGAGCACTAACCATGGAAAATGAGGTAGACAAGCCCACTGTCAGTGCCTTGAAGGGAGTTGGATTGAACTTGGCAACACTTCCATGTGAAGCACTCCACCTCTTGCAAGATGGAGTAATTGCAGAGCTGAGGGCCCGTGAGCATTGCGCCCTTCAGATGATCAGCAAACAGAGGATAAAAAACGAATAGATGACCTTATGGAGAAATGTTGCCATCACCGTTGAGACTAAGGCAATCAACCAAAGAAAGAATATCATGCAGGTCATTGAGGAGGCATGCAGAATGGTCCCAGAGTTGGCAATTCTAGAGGAGGAGGCAGTCGAGGTCCACATCAGCAAATTGGCCACAGGGGTGCGCAACACTCAGATAGAGATGGCGCAGGTTTAGTTGGAAATGAATCTATATATTACAGAACTCTAGTTGAGGGCCCAGCCTTCAACGCCGCCAGAGGTAAAGGAACAACGGGCAGCGCTGTCACAGAAGCAGTCACGGCGGTGGAGAGTGCAGTAGTAGATTGCGCACAGTTGTTCAAGCAATCGATTGAGGTCCTGACAAGCTTGCAGGAGGACCCAAACATCCAGAGGCTAGAGAGGAAAGCATGCGAACTCCAACAACGCTATGACGAAGATAAGGGCACAATGCAAACCGTCGTGCTAACACAAAGGTTAGCCAAGTTGCAAGAAGCCAAGCAGCTGAAGGAACAGGTGGATGCAGCACGAAGCAATGCTGAAGGCGCGACTACAGCCCTGGCTCGAGGAATATTACGCAGTCATAGGAAACATCGAAGGCAAGCTTGTGACTCTGCAAACGACGCAACAAAAGCTTCAGGCTGATAGCGCAAGAGTAGTAACCGAGAAGATGGTTGAAGACATGAAGTAGGCAACAGCTCAGTGCACGGCCGAGGTTGCGGTCATCCTGGTCGAGCTGGATGGGCTTCGCGCAAAGATCTTTGCGCTTACCGAGTGATTCGAGGGCGAGTCACGATGTTTGTGTTGGGGGCTTGTTGGGAGCGGGATCCCCCAAGGGCAGTTTTGGGGCTAAAAGCCCATGTTTAAGTTAATTTTTGTAATATAATTCTAAAGAATTTGCATTTTTTGGTCGCGGAGCGCGAAGGTGTATGTGTCAAAATGGTAGTTAACCCTTAGTTTTGTAAAGTAAAGTCGGATGTAAGAGATCTACCCATGGTCCGCGGACCATGGGATTTTATAAAAGGAGCTAAGCTCTAAGTAGTTTAGGCATCAATAGAATGGCAGATCATGTAATAGAGTGATAGCTCTGAAGAAGAAGTCTAAGTCTTGGGTTGTAGCATAGGTAGAGGCTCTGTAGCTGAGTGCGTAGAGGCCTAGGGTAGAAGTCCGCAGTTGAGTGCGCGAACCCCTGCACCTGTGTGTGCAGGGCGGACATAGGTTGTAACACTTGAAAGATATTAATAAAAGGAGATATTCTGCAATTTCCGTGTCTCTGTTTTGTTGATACGTTTGGATATTTTATGTATGAATTTCCTTTATTATGTTTATATGATGCGCGAATGAATGCAATTACATTGAATAATTGAACGCAATTACGAATATCTGCTTACGTGGTTTTAACTTTAAGTATTTAATGAGATAAGGAAATCACTTAAACTAATTGGAAATGTGCACGACACACTGCCATAACAATGCGAAAGTACCTAAGCAGCAGGTTAGGGCTGCGCGAAGGTTGATCGTACCCTTTTGCGGTGGTATGGAAGGACGAAATAGAGGGCTCATCTTGCAAGCCCTAGAGCGAAGCGACCTGTGCAAAGGCAGGAATAGAAGGAATCGCACGACATAACAACCATCTTAGGGTCTGGAAACTTGGTTCCAGCATCCCCCCCATGCTGCTTCGGGTGAGACTTCGATCCGCGCTCCATGGGCTAATGCTGAAAGGGCCAATTGTGTAGGGATTTGTTTGGCTATTTAACATTGAACCTGGGTCAGGCTCCCTCAAGCCAATAAGGCTTCAGTGGATAACAAAAAGAAAAACTAAGGCATTCTAAGTAGACTAGTTTGGGTGCATGGTTTGTCGGTTGCATTTGTAAACCAAATATTATAAGATTGTTAACATGTGTACAAAAAATATAATCTCCAAATACAAAAACAGAGTATATCAAAATGTAGCAGACCAAATCTTTCCTTTCTAAAATTTATAAATCACTAGCCTATTTATGAATCTTTTGGTCGAAGCTTTTTGACAAACACTTATCACACTTGTTGATTTTTTCTAGTGTATGGATTTTATGTGGTTGCAATTGTGGATTGCAGTTGGGTTGTGCATAAATGCTCACATAAAATAGTACCATCGAAAAGAATAAACCCAATAGAAAATTGATACTTCCAAATGTATTTCAACAGTCATGAAAAAAATTACATTAATCAACCAACAATGACTCTAACCTCTTGTAAGTATAGATTTGGAATAATGTGTGTCTGTAGATAACTATTTATGCTCCAGAATGAAGACTTGTGGCTGCGATATATTTCAAAATTGATTATATGCTTCAACGAGTACTAAAAAACATTTGTAAGGCTTGAATTTGGAAAAATAATGTCCAATCTCTATCACTTACCAGTTTGAAATGCATAAAGGTTGTAAATGAGTCTCATTGTTCCAAAAAGGATGGGTTTTGGTGCCAAAATAAATCTCAGATCTAATTAAAAGCCTCTACATGTCGCATTCATCCTTGAACTGGTCCTTCCACTTGAGTATGACATTCCACACCTCCTAGAACACACCCAAATTTCTATTTTATGGTCACAACAATGAATTAATTGTTTTGAGCAGGCTCCTACAACTCTTAAAAAAACCTCTATACTTGCTTCAATGGTTTGTCCTTCCACATAGATCCTATATGTGCCTTAAGGAAAATGGATGCTTTCCCTCAGGTATATTTATCAACAGAGATTGTATCTTCAGGAGAATGCACCCCTATATAAAAATTCGGTCTTCTAAATCACAGTTAATACCAGCCATAAAGAATAAGTGTAGGAGTCTTTTTGTTATGGAAAATAACTATATATCTTTGCTAAATAAGATTAAAACAAAGACTATACCTCTAAAATATTTGATGATTACATCAGATTTGCGCCCTTTGAACAATGTAAAATTTGAAACGAGAACTCTAGCCAAAAACCCCTAAAAAACATGAAAAACAATGCTAAAAACGAAAAGAACATGAAAAACAATGCTAAAAACGAAAAGTGTTGATGCTCGAATAACACTTTTTTTTTTTTTCCTAGGGTAAATTTTCAACATGTTTTAAAAATGGCAGTTAAAACCAAGTTTTTGTACAAAAATTGTGCAAAAAACATCTTAAAAAAAAATGTTGACGCTGGAATAATACCCTTTTCTTTTTTTTCTAGGGTAAATTTTCAACATGTTTTAAAAAGGGTAGTGAAAACCAATTTTTTTGTGCAAAAATTTTGCAAAAAATACCCTCAAAATGAAAAGTGTTGATGCTTGAATAACACTTTTTTTTCTAGGTAAATTTTCAACATGTTTTAAAAAAGGTAGTGAAAACCAATTTTTTGTGCAAAAAACATCGTCAAAATGAAAAGTGTTGATGTTGGAATAACACTTTTTTTTTTTTCTAAAGTAAATTTTCAACATTTTGGAATAATGGCCTAAAAGATTTTATCATAACTCTGAAAAACATTAAAATTTTAAAAGAATAATGTAAACATAAAATTAAAAATTAAAACAATGAATTTTTTTTACAAAAAATAACAAAATGTAAATAAAAATATATATTAAAAAAAAATCAAATATATAAAAAAGAGCAAAAAAAAAATCAAACATAAAACAAAAAATTAACAAAAAAAATCAATTATAAAATTGTTAAAAATTAATCTATAAGAATTAAAAAACCAAAAAGATATTAAAAAAATATAAAGAAATAAATAATAAGAAAAAAAAATATATATATATATATATATATATATATATATATATATATATATATATATATATGATGATGATGATGATGGTGGTGGTTAACGTCTGCTGAGACCAAATAATGGTCTATCGGACCTAAAGAAACAAATTATCTATTTTGATTTAAGATTTTATTCCTATGCTCAAAAAGCTTGGAGAGAAGCCTTCCGAGCTCACTATAATTTTGACATTATAAAAGGCTAGGAAGGCCAGTATTGTAACAAAGATTGTGAAACTGAGATCTAATGTGGTTATACGCGGGGCACTCTAAGAGGAAGTGGTATTCATCCTCGATGTTCCTATTCTCACATATATGGCAGATCCTTTCCGTCCATGGCGTTTTAGGAACTGCCCAACGACCTATTTCACTATGGAGCTCATGAGAATTCGTTCTAATCTCTGCTATATTAATTTTCTTCTTTGAGCTAGTTAAAATAGAGAGATACTTTTGATCTTCTAGGGTGGGGTTGATGACCTTCTTATAATAACTTAATTTTCTTTTAGCCGCTAAGTCTTTCTCACACCACATTTTTTCTTTGAACTTAGAAGTAACAATATCTTTAATGTTATTTATGTTTTGCAATGCATCATTTTCGTTGATCTCCCAATAGTTTAACCAGGCCCTTGTGTCTTTATGCCACCCTCGATTGAGCCTTAGGTGGTTTTGGCTAGAATTTAAAGCTAGCTTAGGAAGTCTATGATCGTCTATGTTACTGATTTTGTGCTTGTACAACAGAAACCTAAGCATAGCTAGGCTCTCAATAGGGGAAAGACCTGCTTCTATAAGGAGAATAGGATAGAGTGTATTACTTTTAATTTTCAGGTTATAAGTTATAAAACGCTTCTAGATTTGCTCAATCTTTCTCCATGATTCTCTGGAGATGCTGCAACCCCAAACCTCACAGCCATATAAGATAACAAGAGTGACTAAAGTTTCAAAGAGGAACTTCTTTTTATCCCACATTACAAGGTTTGCTATTTTACAATTATTTTCAAGACCAAAGTAAGCTTTCCACCCCCCATTAATCCTTTTCTCAATGCTATGGTTCCAGTTGAGCTTGTGATGAATATCAATTCCTAGGTACTTGTAAGAATACACTTCCTCCAAGTTATTATTGTCATACATAAAATTAGTGTAAGTGTCCTTCTTGGATTTGATAATCATAACTTTTGTTTTGTCAGTGTTTTGTTTTTTCATATATATATATATGAAAAAAAAAAATTATAACCCATAAAATAATTTGGAAAAAAAAAATTAAAAAACCATAAAATTAAGTAAGTAAATTTGGAAAAAAAAAAAAAACACACACACATTAACAAAAGCCCTAAATTTAAAAAAAAAAAAAATTAAAACAAACTAAATTAAAAAGACAGAATATTAACAAAAAAAAAATAAAAAACTACTAAAACTAAGATTAAAAACATTTAAAAAAACCTAAAAATACAAAAATAATCTCAAATAAAACTAAAAAACAACTAAAATTTTAAAAATATATATTTTTTATTAAAAAAATATTCATTTATTTTTTTAAATATATATTTTTTATTTAAAAAAAAAAATTAAGGACATTTTTTATTTAAAAAAAACAAAGATATACTTTTTTTTTATATATATATATATATATATATATATATAAAAAAAATTATGCGTTTTTTTGAAACTTTTTAAAACATAAACATTTAATTGTTTTTTTAAAACATAAATTCTTTATTTAAAAAAATAAATAAATTCTTTTGAAAAACATATATTTTTTATTTAAAACAAAAAATTAACAGCATTTTTTATTTAAAAAATAAATAAACATATAATTTTTTTCCAACATATATATTTATTTAAAAAAAATTATACCCATTTTTTTTTATTTTTTTTTTAAATATAAACAATTTTTAAACATAAATTTTTTGTTTTAAACCTTTAAAAAATATTTTTAATTTTAAAACCAAACAAAAAACGATACGCATTTTTTTTCAATTTAGAAAAAAAAAAAAACCAAAAACAAAAAACAAAAAACTTTTGGACGCGCCCTTCGCTGCCCGTATTTTTTTTTATTTTTAAATAAAAGTCTAATTTTTTTTGCACCCACCCTCTGCCGCCGCCCGGCTGCTCGTGGGCCGCCCTCGTGGAAACGCAGGATTCGAACACGTGCTTCATGGAAAGTAAATCGTGGAAGGGTTTCAAATTAAAATACATCCATCAGAATTTCATTTTGTGCACCGTCCTATTCGGGCATTTTTTATTCTCTCAATGCCATTTGGTAACTGGCATCTATAATGGCCATCTTCCAATATTGACATCGTCGTGTACAGATTTTATTTAAAGATATAAGATACAAACGTAATTACAATTAGCAATCGACAGTTTTTTTGGATAATTTTTTTCTTTATTTTTCCATATTAGAAAAATGAAAAAGCCAAACATTCATCTGAAAAGATTGCCCAAACAGTTCTCATCCAGTGTATCATTTTAAAATTTTTAATCGAAATGAATTTTTGTTTATCGAATTGGAATTTTGTCGACAGATATAATCCAATTTGGATTATCCCATTTTATTATTAAATTATTTTTTTATTTTAAAATAATATTAAACTACAAAAATATTTATATTGAATACTTTATTTAAAAATTAAATATATTTTAAAAATAATTTTATTTAAAATTTAATTTAAGAAATAATAAAATTAATTTAAATTATAATTATTATTTTTTTATTTATATAAAAAAGTAACAACGATATTAATAATATAGAATGATTATTACTCAGCTTCTCTTTTAGAAATGAGAACATTTATTACTTTCATTTTATTTTTTTCCTTTAAGAGAGATTTTTCAGTGTAAATCACAAGATATTTCATTTGTCGACGCCTTTGAACCAACAAGTGTGGTTCATAGTCAGCACATCAGGCTTGGCATGTTAAATAGATAGAGCAAAAACCCCAACAGTTATGACCCTAAATTGACAACGGTTAGATTTGACAATTAATGTTTAATATTTCTATTTTTTTTATAAATTCAAAAAGTATTTTGTAATTTTGTGAAAATCTTATTTTTAATTGGCTCAATAAGTTTTGATGTGACATAATTCTCTTATTCGAGAGCATTTTATTTTCAGTATTTATCAGTGCTTGACATTGCATTAAAATTACATAAAAAACTAATTTTTTGAATAGATATTGTGTAGGTGAGTGCTCTGAAACTAATTTTTTGAATGGGTATCTGTAGGGTGGCCCCGCGACGGAGGTCAGGGCCGATTGTATTTTTTTTAAAATAAAAAATTGAAATGTTAAAAAAATAAACTTTTATTTTAAAAAAATGTGTATTTTTTTTTAAATAAAAAAGTATACATATATTGTTTAAATTTAAAGGTTTAAAATAAAAGATTTATGTTTTAAAAAAAATTACCATGTTTATTTTTTTTTTAAATAAAAAATATAAATGTGTGGGTTTTTAAAAATCAATAATTGTTTTTTTTAATTTTAATTTTAATTTTTTTTAAATAAAAGATATATGGCTTTATAAAAAATTTAAATAGTTTTTTTTTTATATATATATATATATATATATATATATATATATATATTAAATGTTCTTTGTTTTTTTTTTAAATTTGAATATATATATAATTTTAATTGTTGTTGTTGTTTTTTTTTAATTTTAGTTTGAGTATATTTTTGGTTTTCTAGTATTTTTTTTATTGTTTTTTTACTTACTTAATTTTTTATTTTTCCAAATTCTTTTATGGTTTACGAGATAATTTTTTTTTTTTTACATTTTTTATGTTTTCTTTCTCATATATATATATATATATATATATGTCAAAAAAAATTGACATAAAAAATTTTAAAGTGTAAAAAAATATAACATTTAGAAAAAATATCCACACTTAATACATTAAAAAATTTAAAGTGTCAAAATTTGTTAAATTTAAAAAATAATTATTTACATTTCATACATTATAAAATTGAAAGTCAAAAAATAGGTCTTTTAAAAAAGGGGCATGATGCAAAATGACCACTTTTTAAAATCGGCATGCAAATCACTAGCATTCTAAAACGTAATGTACATAAAAAAATTAAAGTGTCAAAAACTATGCTCTAAAAAAAGTGTGTGTGTTTTGCATCGCCCCTTTTCAAAATCGGGTCACTTTTTTGCTATCTCTACAAAACTTTCCGTTTCAAAGTTTATATTGTTTTTGGTAAATTTGTTGGCTTGGGGAGATTTGTGACTCATTTTCTACTCTGCTAGATAGACCAAAAACACCTTTATTCCACCTCTGAATTGACCCTCGCCCCATATATTCATCTCAATGCCTACTTCCATAAACTATGTGAACTATTTCACCTCCCTTCTCAACATTCCACGAACTAGGTTTTATATGAATTCCTCCTCCCTTCCATAATTTCCTGTTCAAGACAATAAATCTTAAGATTGTGCCCTTTGATTCTCAAGAGAATTTTCTTATGGTCACATTTTTCAACCCTCATTTTGCATAGGATTTTTTTTAACTGTCAAGTTAGTATAAAGTGTTGTTTTTTTATATATTTTAGTTTTGTCGTGAAGTGGTTCAACTATGCATTTGAAGGAAATACTTTGTACAAATTTTAATTCATTTTATGAGATTTATTTATTATAGTTAATGCAGAAATTTTAGGTAGTGCCAATTGGTCTCAAGTTTTATTTATCTAAAAGCTATACCGTGTTGTTAATAGTAGGCTTCCTAAAGCAATATTTAGAATAGATAAGTGTTCTTGATGAGATTAATTTTCTCTAATATTCTTAAACCTTTGAAAATTTAATAGAGAAGAAATATTTTGGTGATTGTGTAAAAGATTCATCTTGTTCTGCATTTACTACTTGTTTACATGAGCAAGGAAATCTTATTAAACTAGTCTTGTTCTTGTAAATAAGGCTAGTATCTATTTACAAGATCTAGAAATTTGGTATATGATAATTTAAATTACAAAGTTAAAAGAGGCTATAGATTGAGCACTGAGAACAATTTTATATGGTTGTAAGCTTTCTTGGGCTGAACAACAAATTCTTCATCGCACAAGCAAGGACCAATAAGTTCTAGGTTTTACATATTTGATTGGGATGACAACAATAGTGGGCATATTGTTTCAAAATCTAAAAGTCAAGAAGATATGGTAAGCAAATTATCATTTTGGAGTTTGAGTTTCAGAAAAATAGTTATATGACCTTTGGATTGGTTGTGGCAAGTGTTTCACAATAAATTGAAGTCGGTTCTTGGAAACTGTAGGATCAAAAAGAAAATAAACACTCCATAGATAATTTGAACAAAATGTCTTTGACCCAAAATAAAGCTAAAGAGTATGAGCCATAGAATAAGACTGCAAACAATACAACTGGCTCTGGCGTGGCTCCATCCCTTTTTCAAATTCTTCGGTGCCATACTTCAGAAATAGAGAGGACTCTACAAAGAAGAAATATAAATGGGGACCAATATAACAAAGAGGCCTACAACATATCACACTTTGCAGCCTTTAAGTCCTCTAGATCAGTCAAAACTCTAAAAAGAACTAGATGAAATTTGGCATTGGTGAAGTGGTGTTTGGTTTGTAACTTTATCTTTTGACCTTGGGAGGCTACAAGATTGCCATCATTCAAATGGATATTTGATGCATTTAATATTTGTTTCATTTGCAGGGATTGGGCATTACAAAAATTCTTAGTTCTTCGAAATGGTATGGCTCCTTTTTCAAATTATAATTTCTATTGATATGCCCATCCATGCTCTCTTTTGAAATTAGAACGGTTTGAAACGTTATGTCTACCCATACTCTTTTTTATTTTTTTTAATATAGAAATTTTATTTCTATCTATACCTTTTTAATATATATTAAGCCACCAATCTCATTTTAATAATTCAACTATGTTTTATATGTCATACATTAAATCTATTGGACCTAGGTCATGCAACCAACAATTATTATTTTCACTAGTGTATGGTTTGATCATGCATACAATAAGAGATTTCATTTCTCATCTATGATTCCAATGAACATTTCAAGTGTCATTCATTTCCTTAGAACTACTTACTTATAGCAAGGACATTGCCACCTTGCAGTGCTTGTTAATTAATGTAATTGTATATAGATGTTAATATTATATAATGAGTATTAGGATGGGACAATAGATATTATTATTTTTATTTTTTCTTTTGTGGTTGTGCTAGTTTAGTAAAAGATTCACCAAGATTTTACAAAGTTTTATAATTTAATTAAAGTTTTAGAATTTAGAATTTATAAAGTTTCAAGGTCTAATTCTTTGAAGGGTGCAAGCTCAATGGAAGAGCACCTGCTTTACAAGTAGGTGGTTGGCAATTCAATTCCATCGTGCCCTAATATTCATAGGAAATGGTGATGATCACTATCCATCTTATATATGCATCAATAGTGAGGGTCGTTAAAGGTCCATTATCAAGTCATTTTTTTATATATGAAATGGTGACGATTAATGAATGTCACCATATATATGCATCGATAATGAGAATCATGAAAGGTCCATCACTATAAATCATTGTTATTCATATGAAATGGTGAAGGTCACTATTCTTCATTATAATAATTATTAGTGATGGACCTTGAATTGCAAGGACAGTATATTGGATGCCAAAAATGATGCATAATCATATGCAAATTCATAATCAAATTTAGACACAAAATGAGATGCAAATGTGGACACAAAATGAGGTGGAAAAATGAGGAAAATTTGGATATAAAAAATGATGTAAAATTATACACCAAAATCGATGCAAAAGTTGATGAAAATAATGGTGCAACATTGGACACATAAGTAGACACCAAAAAGGGTGCAAAAATTGGCATAAAAATAGCTCAAAATGAGATGCAAAAAGTGATGCAAAACTTGGTGCAAAAACAAATGCAAAATTGAACGTTAAAAATGGCTCAAAATTGAATGTAACATTAGAAACAAAATAGAATGAAAAGGTGGACACAACACATGGCTTAACATAGGATGCAAATATAGATGCAAATTTGGATGCTCAAAAAGATGTAAAATTGGATGCAAGAAATGGTGTTAAAAACAATGAAAAATTAGATGCAGCAAATGATGACGTAAAAGTGGACGTAAAAAATGGTCCAAAAAAAGATGCAAAAATGGGAAAAAAAAATGGATGCAAAATTTGATGCTAAATCAAATTCAAGATATGGTGCAAAGATAGGCACCAAAGCTGGTGCAAAACTAGATGAAAACATAGGTACAAAATTAGAAGCAAAAACTAGCGTAAGACTAGATGCAAAACCTGGTGTAAGATTAGATGAAAAACTGACAAAATAGATGCAAAAAAAGGCTCTAAATTGGATGCAAAAGACTGTGTAAAATTGATGGAAATGATGGTGCTAAAATGTAAGAAAACAATGACACAAAATAGGAAGCAAAAAATGATGAAAAATAGATGCAAATAATGGCACAAAACTAGAAGCAAAACATGTCATAAAATCATATTCAAATCTGGGTACAAAATTTGACACAAGAAATGATGCATAATATGGTGTAAAAAAGGATGCAAAATCTAGCGTGAAAAAAGATGCAAATCAGGCACAAAAAATGACACTTTAAAAATTGTACAATAGATCCATATATAGCGCCAGGTTGCTCATCCTATTTGTAAAAAAATGCACTAAAATCTGACTCAAATTGCATGTTTTATTGTAGTGCTTGTCAATTGATGCCTCAACTCATCCAACTCTAGTTATGACAACCTGTAAGGGTCTTTTGCTAGTGGTGGGGCACTAGGCTCAAGCTCAATGTAATGATTCATTGCTTTTCTTGGCGGGATAAATTTCGACAACTCATCTTACATCCTATTAGCATATGTCTTCAACAACTCTGAAATTTTTGGTGGAATAGTCATCCCCATCCCATCATCCCCTAATTCCAAGATCATTGTTGCATATATATAAGCATCTAACCTTTGTGTTTCTCTCCTCATGCTTAGTGCAGACACAAGTTGCACACTCTCCTTATGTTGTTTTCGTGCAGTTGTGTGCACAACTCACATCTCGTGGTCATCCAAGATAATGAATCGATCCATTCATGGTATCAGAATGAGCCAATTTCCTCTCAATAAATCTTGTCATAATATCACCTCAAAATCATCTACTAGTATCACTATAAAATCCAAAATTCCCTTCCAACCATCAATCTAAATGAACATGTCTGGTAATAATCATATCACTGCTCTAGCTTTAGAGTTGACTTCCTTCATTGTTTCCTTGCTCACGGTTACTTACATCCCAAGTTGCTCTGCCAAACTTGCTTTTAAAAAATTGTGAGAGGTACCTATATAAAAAATGCTAGTACTTCCCTCTTGTTGATTCCCATGTTCACAAAGCACAACTTGTGCCTTCGATTGTCTTTTTCCTTCACTAAAACACCTATCTTATTAATAGAATCACCAAATGAACAAGAACCATGAAAACTTGAAATATGTCTTAGCTTGCACATCTCCATCTTTGCTTCACTATTGAACTTCTCATATACCACCTGTCATGACCCCAGGGGATCTGCATGGCTACAAGGCACACTTGATGCACTATGAAGCCTTGAGTGTGTGTCACTGGCGTGTTTCACAACTTACTAGTGTAGCACAATGTTAATTCACCTAAACTATGTCTCGCAATATATTGCTCTTGTTAGGTTTTATATTATATTAAGTTGCAAAATCATCAATATAGAGCAATAATAATGTTGTCACATCTACCACGTTTCATTACTTATTGCAATATTTATTATAATCACACACATTTACACATAATTTATAAGGGAATGGTGAGGCTCTAACATTCTTCTTTTATAAATGAATCACAAGTACATCAAATCCTCAAGAAAATGGCTTGATCATCATAAAGTATATATCCAAAACCAATATCAAAATACAAGGAAATTTATCACCCAAATCAATCTATGTGGGTCACCCTATCACCTGGTCGATTCTTCCTTCCATTTAGTCCTCACTCACTCAAGTTTCCATGACTACAGGCCAGTCGAGCTACTTCTCCATCTTGGTTCAACTATTCTTCGTACTTCACACTTTTCTATGTCTAGTAACTTGGTTAATTCATTTTTATTTTATCCCTCATGCACTTTTCTTTATTTATATGGAACTTCGTTGCACCATATGAATCCTCTCACACAACCCTTTGATTATTTTGGGTCAGCTTCATCACTCATGTATCACGCTTCGATTTAAGTTGATCCTTGTTGTAGCACCCTTGCTTGTATTTCATTCAGTTGTTCACCCACCAGTTGGACCCACATTGCCTCAGGCTATCACACAGTTTGGTTAAACTCCCTCTCAGTTGAATTTTCTTGGGGTGCATGTCTTGTTTGTGTGACCAAGCCTACATGCACAAAAACCCCACTTCGGTTTTAGACATCCAATGTTGGCACACTTGTGCCAAACCTCCATTATCATCACATTTCTTGCAATATTTTCATCGCAAATCTTGCAATGGGGGTCATTTCCCATGGATCTTCATCTCACCAAGGCTTCCAAGGAGCGTGCTTGGCACATGGATGAGATAGGGCACGCCTGGGGACCTAACTGATACTAATGCAGCTTCTAATATTTTTTTAAATGGGTAAAGTTATAAAAGTTTATTGCAAGAATGAAAGATATATTCTTAGTTTATATGTTTGGAATTTGCATAATCTCATTTATATATGTGTATAGTTTTATTGGAAATTTATTTTTGTATCTTATTTTAAAACATAGTGGAAAAGGGGAATATTGAAAGGTGTTTGTAAAACTAGAAGATTTGTTTTTTTTTTGTTCTAGAGCACTAATTTTTTCATACAAAACATAATTATGAAGCAACCATGTCACCAATCATATATTTTGAATTATTGCACATATTAAGGAAATTTTCAATAGAAGGGTCATGCATAAATTTTGAGTTTGAGGAACCTGTGCATAATCCAAAGCATGCCCATTATAGAGGCATTATGATTCCTAGAATGGGCATGCACTATTGTGAAAAAATATTCACAATAGCATACTATTCTTTTTTCTTTGGCTAATTCCCTATGCTTATGATAGATTTGTTGATGGGCATTAAGTCCAACAAGTTTCAGTAAGGGCCAAACCTTTGTTTTTCTACCCTAGCCATGGTACAGTTCTTCAAACCCATTCTTATAGAGAAAAACATACTAATAAAGCCCATATTCATAGGCATGGGCTTTGTTCATAACCATTAAGAATGAGAAAGATTCATTTAGGGGCTAAAGATTCTTGTTTTCCTCTGTGACTATGGAATAAGACCTAACTCACATGTGTTATGCAAAAAATCCTAATCATCACTCATATCCTACTAATTGGCCAAATATCCATAGAAAAGATCATTGTGGTTTTTTTAGTCCTAATTCATGGCTTTTGAGTTCAAGAAGCATCACTTTGTGCATAAATTACTTCTTTCCCTCCCTTGGTCATGATATAGGCCTTGAGACCCATATTTATTATGCAAAACATTCTAATGGAACTAAGGTCTAATCTCAAGGCCTTCATAGCCAATTGCGATGTTCAAAATATGCAGGTGATGCCCATATCCCACCTAGAAGCTAGAGATCCCTTAAAGAGGACCTTTGTCATGGTTTTATGTCTTGTTTATGGCCATTGAGTTCATAAATATTTGTTTAGGTCCAAATACCCTTGTTTTCCACTACCTGTGGTAGGGGTCTTGAGATCCATTCTTATTATGAAAAACATACTAATGATTTCATATTTATAATTGGAGGGCTTGTTCATAGCCACTAAGCCTAAGAAATATTATTTCTTCACATTTCCATAGTATAAGCCATAACTCCCTGATCCATAAATTGCCATGGATATTCCATTGGATAGTTCCTCACAACAGATTTAATAATATTATATTACAACTCTGAAAATTTTACACTATTACAGTTTATTAAAATTTAAAATCTGTGGATTTAACTGTAATTAGTGCATGCATGCGAATGGAAATTATGTAGAAAAGTATAGAATGAAAAAATAATCACACACACACACACAAGACACAAGATACACTTTCTAGGAAATCTTTTGGGAGAAAAACTAGCTGGAAGGTGAGGTTGCTTCACTCTCTTTCTCTGTTTGGAAATATGGCTGCAAGTATAAAGAAGTAATGCTTATGGCATGTAGGTTGCTATAGTGCACAGATCCTCTCTGTGTGCTCTACCTCCTATCTCTCCTGCATATCTTTGCTCAGCTATGGAACAAAATTCTCTCGAAAGAATGGAATGCCTCTTCCTTCTAGTGGCCTGGTTATAACACACCATGATAACCTACTAGTGGTTAATTTTGGCTACATCGACTCTTAACCAGAGTTACAAAATAGACTCTTCTAGATTTGTTTACATCACAAACACGTGGCTAGCCCCTTTTCCATGAATAATGGGGTTGACACGGCATCCTATCGAACTATAGGTGTGAAAACAGGAAGGTCAACTTCTCAATGGCATAACATTTGCATACAGACTCTGATTAACATGCTTCTTACATCGTTGGAAAGGAATATATGTGTAGAATAGCATGAAAAGGTGTGGGTCTAAAGTGGAAAAATTTTACCCCCAAAAATTGTCATTTGATGCCTTAAAACACTCCCAGAATGTTTCAGACCCCGTTTTGCCAAACTGGGTCCCGCCGGTAAGAACGACCCTGTAAGTTGATTCCTCAACTTTTTCCACTCCAAATGCATCAAGATGGATGACAAACAATATAATGATCCAATTCGGATAAAACCTACCCATTTTGGGCGGCTTTTTGTCCCATAAAGCTTTTACTAAATGATGTGAGGAAATTTTCCTCCACCTTCTCTTTGGTGTACCATTTAGATTTTCCTAGAAGTTGTCCCTTCAACCCAATTTTCCAAAAGTCAAGTTGCCCTTGTCTTGTAGTTCTGGACCTCTTATGCAAAACTGTATCTTCTGTCAACTCTACCTAAGCATCTGGTGCCAAATTCTCCACAGAAGGTAGGAGATGTTCCTCTTCTTGATCTAACATGGAAGACTCATAGAGTTTCAAATTATCTACATTCACAATTGAGTAAATTTTCATATATGGTGGTAAACTAAGTCAATATGCATTATCACCCACATTTTCTAGTATCTCAAAGGGACCATATCTTAGAGGCTTGATTTTCTTACCAGGCCCCAGCATCCTCTCCTTGTTCAACTGTAGCCACACTGTCTCTCACCTTGAATGTTTTTTCTGTTATGTGTTGATCATGCCTGGCCTTATACTTCTCCTATGAATTCTATAATGTTTCTTGTACCTGTATATGTATTTGCATAATCTTCTCTATAATTTTTTTAGCCCTCAAAGAATCTCTTGTAAGATATTCCATCCATCGTCCTTGTTTCCCATATGCAATATCCAAAGGTGAAGTTGGAAAATATCCAAAAAAAATCTCAAATGGGGACTTTCCTATAGAAGTTTGGACTGCTTTGTTATAAGAATGTTGTATATATACCATATTTTCATCCCAGGTCTTCGGATGCTTCTGGTTGTATCCCCTCATAATTTGAACCAAAGTCGTGTTAAATACTTATGTTTTTCGATCTGTTTGTGGATGGAATGTTGTAGATATCTTCAACTTTGTGTCCATCTTCTCCCACAATGTAGTCCAGAATTCCTTGAGAAATCTTGTGTCCCTATCTGAAACGATGCTCCTTGGTATCCTAAAGTGCATCCATACCTATCCAAAGAAAAACAAATTTGCTTCTTGTCTGTTGATGATATTTTTATAGGATATCAGAACACACATCTTTTTGAACCTGTCAACTACCACAAACAGGTAGTCATGTCCCTTCCTGGTTGTCGGTAAACCTCCCATAAATTTCATGGAAATGATTTCCCAAGGATGAGTAGGTACATGTAAGGGATGATACAAACCATATTTCCCGTTACTAGGCTTGTTGGTACAACAAAGCATGCATCCTCTTATGAACCTAGCTACCTGGTCTTGCATCTTGGGCCTATACACATACCTCTACAAGTTAGCCATGGTCTTCCCTACACCAAAGTGTCATGCAACCTTGGAGGTGTGAGCCTCTCTAATAAGTTGCAAACGTTCACCTTTAGTAACACATAGCTTATCCAACATGTAGAGTAACCCATCCTAGATATGGTAGTTAATGGTGTTGTCACCATCATGCACATGACTCTGACTCTGAAACTGCTAATACACCTCCTTGAAGTCCTCATCTTCTGAATAGGTGTCTTTGTATGCATCATGAGTGAATGGATCCATGTGCATAAGAGTCCCCAAAGTTGTAACCTTTGATGTGGGTGGCCTTGAAAAAATATCAACCAACGTGTTTGTATTTCCCCTCTTATAATTGATTACCAAATGAAAGTGTTTTAAAAACCCCATCCACTTGTAATGTATGGTCTATTGTAGCTTACTCTGGGACTGCAAGTACTCTAACGACCAATGATCTATGTGGATTACTGTCTCCTTTCCCATAAGATAGTGCTTCCATTCTTCACGACTTGCACCATAACATATAGGTCCTTATCATAGGTAGGGTAGTTAATAACATCCCCATGAAATACTTTTGAATGGTAGCAAACCAGTCTTCCTCCTTGCATCAAGACAACTCCCATAGCATACCCACTCGCATATGTCTCCACTTCAAAGGGTCACTTCAAGTTTGGTGGTGTCGAAATTATTGCTTAACTGATATTCTTCTTTAGTTCCTCGAAATCCTTATGTTGACCTCTTCCCCACTAGAAACTCTTGCCACTTGTTATTATGGTGTGTAGTGGTGCTACTACCACTGAAAATGAGGTTATGAATTTCCTCAGGGACTGTGTTACTCCAAAGAAACTCTTGACCTCAGAAACAATAGTAGACACCGACCATTTCATGATGGCCTCCATCTTGGAAGGATGTATCCTCAGCTCCCCTCCATTGATCACATGCTCCGGATACACCAAAGATTGTCGCGTAAACTCACACTTCCTAAGATTTGATAGTAGTTGGTGTTTCTTCAATGTTTCCAACACCTATGTCAAATGTGAAATATTATCCTCCCAAGTAGCACTATATACTAGTATATCATCCAGATAGACAATAACAAATTAATCTATATGATCGGAATCTGGATTAGGGAAGTGCTCAAAATTGTTCGAAACTTAAACAACCATGTTCGTCTTAGTGAAATGATACCAACGCAATTTTTTTAATTCAAAATGAAGTTCGTATGAGGAATATAGAGCCCTCTGACCGCTTTGCCAAACAAAAGAAATTTAAAAAAAATAAAGGTATAGTCACTGCCTAGTCAGCAGTCCATACTGCTAATGTGGTAGATGACTGGGTGGGTCAATAGATGGCCAACTCTCAATCATAGCTCACCAAGTGTCAGATGGTGGATGGTTTGTAATGTGGTGATGTGGCATGTTTTCATTGGTTTAGAGAGGACCAATGAGGAGGGGACATGTGGCAAGCTCGAAGGCCACCACGTGTCCCTCGCCAAAGGACCACATAATCGACACACAATAAATGTTTTATGGAGGTGTTGGGGTTCGACCCTGCAACCTCCTCTGCACAGGCCAAGGAATTAACCATCTCCGCTACCAGTTGTGTTTTAACCATAACGTTCATCGCATAAATTTATTGTTTAATGTGTTTGCGATTTGGGGTTAGGAGGGAGCCAGTCCGCGGGCCAACCCCCTCCATGTGAACACCATAACACTAATCGTAATCGCTGCAGTAAACTGTAACCGCTTGACATAACCGTGGAATTATCCTCCACCATATGACCACTCAATGGAGGCCGCCAACATTAAGGTTAATGGTTAAGCCTAACCGCAACATTTTATGCCATGACATGTGGACACTCCGCTTAAGTCACCAGTGAATGGTTTGCATTGAATGTGGATTTGCGCTAATCACGTTTAGTGGTTAATTAATCGTGCTTAACACAAATTAAACTCACAGTTTAATTTGGTCAAAATTTCGGTGGTGCATCCAAATTCGGCCCTAACTCCAAAATTAGAGGGACTAACTGGAGTTCCTCCAGTTTTAGTGGAGGTTTACTAGGAGAAACTTGTTTCTATCATAACTTTAGAAAAAATCGACCAAATGAGGATCAGGAAAAGGTGTTCCTATATTATTTGGATGCTCTGAACACAATGGAATAGGTTTTAGAGGTAGAGAGTCACTTCTGTACATGCTTTTTCCACGTTAAATTTTAGGGAAGCCCAGGGCCACCAGGAGAGGAGGTCAAGCATAGATAAGTTGGAGACTAATTGCAGAGCTTGAAGACTTTTGGGGTTTTTTGGGTATTCTGAATCCAATGGAGCAGGTTGCAAAGAAATTGGATCACTACAGGTGCATGTAATAATAGAATTGACCATTAATCCAAAGAGGGCCTAACCATTGAAGCAGGTCCAAGGAGATGTAGCCCAAGAGGGGTGAACTCCTTTATCACATTGTTGTCATGAGTTTATTGTATACTTGTTTGTTGTTGTTAATAATTTGTTTTTCATGCTATTTTTCTCATGAACTTAACATAAAACTTGATAAATTTACCTATTTTCAATCACAAACACCATAAAGGAACCTATGCACATGAAGCAATTGACAAGAATTTGTTTAGAAATCTGAAGTTGAAATTAGCACAGGAAAACTATCATTCAATAACAAATCAAGTTGGTGTCAAAGGGAAGGTTATTTTCTTTATTGCTTAAGTTTTGTGCAAGTAGGGTTTTAATGGTTGCATATTTCTGAAGCTTTTTGATGCATTACAAGTGTGATGGCAGTTTCAACAAGTGATGTTTCTAATCCATTTTCCTTAGAAAGATTCTTTGATGAAGAGATGTTGCAAGAGATTTTAGTCATGAGAGATATGGTGCAAGAGATGATTGAATATAGGAAGGAGAACACTAAACTTCAAGAGGATTTGATGGCCATGAAAGAGGAGAAGCAAGAGCTTCTTGAAAAGATGCATGAGATGGAGATTTTACTCCATGATGCCAAGGAAACCCTAGTCAAGTATGTGCACGAACATGAGGTATGAAGTTCAAGTTTTATCTTCAATTTCCTCTCAAAATGAATGTTTTAGTGCTTTTGAAAGACACACTGGAGGAATAGAGGAATAGGGTCCAAATTATTTATGAAAATGGGCTATGAAGTTGAAGGGTTAGGTAAACATGCACAAGGCATAGTTGAGCCAATTTTTGTTGAGGAAATGCCTAGGTATTTGGGCCTTGGTTATGGAAAACATGATGGAGAATGCTCCAAAGCCAAGGAGGCACATGAAAGTGTTCCAAGAAGGACTTTCATTACATGTTCATTACCTCAAGCTTGTGAAGTTTGTGTTCATAAGGAATGCAAAAGTTTTATACCCACTTTGCAAGAAGATGCTCATAAGCATGCAACTAGTGGAAATGGAATACAAGAGGATGCTGAAAACTCTAAGGTCATTGAAACCATTGTTGGTATTCCGAAGAGAGCCACTACCTCATCAAATTCACCTCCTCAACAAGGCGAAAAAGGTGAATGTGCAAGGTATAAATCTGTCTTTAGTCAAGTTTCTTTTGATTATGATAAACATGGTAAATCTTCACATAAGATTTGGAGAAAATTTACATGTTATTTTTGTGGTTTGAATAACCATATTGTTTCGAGGTGTTGGAAGAGGATAGCCATACATAGGAAACTTTCAAAACAAAAGAGATAGAAATCCAAAGGTCCTTTGGGTAATGGAAACCATGTTGAAAAGAAGTTACAATTATTTTGCACTCATTGCCATAAGCAGGATCATCTTGTAGCCAAGTGTTGGAATTTACATCCAACAAGTCATCCGTGACATTTGAAGAAGGTGGAGAGAGATTGTGGCAAGAACGGAAAAGATGATTCCATAATTGATGTGGGTCAGGATGATACACATGATGAAGTGCAGCTAAAAGAGGCGTCATTGAAATGGTTTGGAAAGAGACGATTATATTTCTTAACCAAATAAGGCCTTGCATTTATTTGATAATTGATGCAAATCTTGCCTAATCGATGCATTTCCTTATTGATGCATTTCCTTGTTATTTGGATGCATTTATTTTCTATTGAAACTATGTTGCATATTCCATGAAGCAAGATGTTGGAAAAGTAGAGTTATTTTGACTCACTTTATTGCAGGAAATTTGGTCATTTCAACTCTTTAAGTACTCATAAATACCAATGGGGTTCTTGTACTTGTGAGAGAGTTGAGAATTGTTATACATGCATGAGAGTTTGTGTGTGTGAACAGTGGAATTTTTTATAGTTTCATTGTGCTTGAACATGCATGAGTGATTGATTGGTGTTGGTCAATTTATTGTAGCATGTATGTTGTCAACTTGAGAATGTTGATCATTTGCACATGCATGAGTGTCGGTTTGTGTGGTTGATTGTTTGCTACATTTATGTTATATCGACTTGGAAGAGTTGATTTGTCTCCAAATATGAAAGGGAGATGTGACAAATTGTTGTAGAAATTTCACTTGTAGAACAAACCAATATATGCAATGTCCTAAAGCATAATACTTGTTCTACTTCTAAAAAACATTAAGCAGAAGCATAATTGAATTCATGAGTAACATCAAGTAGAAACATGTATAATTGATCAAGAGAAATAATCACACATAACACAAGATATATCCAAGGGAAAGCACCAACATAAAACCCCAACCATGTATTATCAATCAAGTGTAGATCCTCAACAACATACAAAAAGAATCAGCTCAATAGCTATCCTGCTCTCTCTATAATTAGAAGATCCTGATGATCTTCAATCAGAAGATGAAAATTATGGACTACCTAGGCCTCAATATATAGGCCACAAGTCCTCCAATCTCCTATAATACATCCTTCTCCATGCAAGGAATACTTACTAGAAATATCCAAGCATTTGATAGTACACTGTCCCACATATGATCTCAACTGGGTCTCTGACAGAACTGACATGCATCAGTTATCCATGAGGGAATGCTCAGTTATCTAAAATAATCGTTGTCACATGCATGCAAGCATTAAAAAACTATATTTTATTATTTTAACAACTTGTTAAAATAATCTAACTGGACTTAACTAGGTAAAACTAAGTCAATTGATCCTCTCAATATAGAACTAAACCTTATCTCCTTTAATCAAGGGATAAATTCCTAAATCAAGAAAGAAAATAATTGCATGATCTCACAAAGACTTCAAGTTTAATTTTCCATAATTAATTAACTCATGGAGATTAATTAATTAATATTTTGAACTGCTGTTAAGACCAAATTCGTTTTTACTTCCTATAGTTAGACCAGGGACTGCTAAAAATAGGAAGGGACCTAGAAATGCTATTTTTAGAACTTTCTATTTTTCGCAGTTTCACCTCTCACCCAATGTGGCCAATGACCTCACTGGCCAAACTGCTATTTTTAGACATGCTATTTTTAGTAGGTCTATTTTTAGCACATTCTAAATTTAACATTTCTTGTTGCACATTTTTCAATAATTGTTACATGAGAATGTGGAATTCTTGTTGTAAATTGTCAAGTTGTAGTACATGCTTTTTCTTGATTTGAAAGGCAGTTGCTTGAAAAAACATGTTTTGTCAACTTATGTTTAGTCGATGTTTTATAACATCTTGGTGTATAAAAATATGTAAGAGTACATGGCAATGTTCACATGATGTGACATTTGTTGCTTTGAAGAAGCAAAAGGAAGAGGTCATCAAGTTGTATTCTTGCATGAGTATTTTTCAAACACCATTAACTTTGTAAAACAAGACGAGTGTGTTTCTTTTGATAAGATGTCATAGGATTTTAGGAAGGTCCATGCTTCACCAAGATGCTCATGATTAGCCTTCATTCTCAAATTGTGACATCAGCAACATATTATATTGGAGGATGATGGAATCAAGAAGCGAAAGTGGACAAAAAAAATGCCAAAGAAAAAAATTTACAGACATTGTATTCGATTTGATGTGTTGATGCCAAGAATCGAAAGAGATGGTGACTGCATTCATCCATATGTGGAATTTGGAACCATGGAGATGGGCTTAACTTGGAAAAGTGGTTTCCAAGGAGAAGCTTGCATCGAATCTATGTGATGCACATGAGGAACATGATTCTCAGTGGGAAGGCCATTAGTTAGTTTTCCAAGCACCAAGAGATTGTTTTGGTACAATGGGGTAATCAACAAGCAGCTAGCAAGTGTTGGATTGGGTCAGCAGCAAAAGGAGAACATTGGTTGAAGTGTCAAGCCATTTGCAAGGCAAGGCATGTCAGTGAACCCAAGTGGTTGTCATGGAGACTTTTCCAAGTAGAATCAACTGATAAAACTTGGGAAGGATAAGAGTATTCAACTCTCATCAGATAACCAGCTTTTGTGGGTCCAAAATCCTATCAGTGGGAAGGAGTAATCGGAATCTAGATTAGGGGCAAAAATTAGCTCAATAATAAAAGTAATCAGAATTGTTTGAAACATGAACGATTGCATCCATCTCAGCCAAATGATCCCAACTCAACTCATTTCATTCAAAATGGAGCTCGTATGAGGAATATAGAGCCCATTGACTGCTTTTCCAAACATAAGAAATTAAAAAAAAAAGTACAGTCATTGCCTAGTCAGCAGTCCATACTGTTGACGTGGCAGATGATTGGGCAGGGTCAACAGATGGTCAACGCTCAATCATATCTCACCAAGTGTCAGATGGTTGTTGGTTTGTATGGTGGTGATGTGGTGTGTTTTCATTGGTTTAGAGAGGACCAATGAGGAGGGGACAAATGGCAAGCCCAGAGGCCGCCACATGTCCCTCCCCAAAGGACCACATAATTGGCACATAGTAAAATTTTTATGGAGGCATTAGGGTTCGACCTCGTGATCTCCTTTGCACAAGCCAAGGACTTAGCCAACTCTGCTACTAGTTGTGTCTTAACCATAACATTCATCAGATAAATTTATTGTTTAATGTGTTTGCGATTGGGGGTTAGGAGGAAGCCAGCCTGCGGGCCAGCCCCCTCCATGTGAACACCATAACACTAACTGTAACCGCTACAGCAAACCGTAACCACTTTCCATAATCGTGGCATTATCTGCCACCATATGACCACTCAACTGAGGTTTCCAGCATTAAGGTTAACGGTTAAGCCTAACCGCAACATTTTATGCCACATGTGAACACTATACTTAAGCCACCAGCTAACGGTTTGCATCAAATGCGAATTTACACTAATCACGTTTAGTGGTTAATTAATCTCACTTAACATTAATTAAAATCACAATTTAATTCGACGGAAATTTCGGCGGTGCCTCCAAATTTGGTCCTAACTCCAAATTAGCAGGACTAACTGGAGTTTCTCCAGTTTTAGTGGAGGTTTACTAGGAGAAAACTATTTATGTCATAACTTTGGCAAAATTTGACCAAATGAGGATCAGGAAAAGGTGTTACTATATGATTTGGATGCTTTGAACACAATGGAATAGGTTGCAGAGGTAGAGAGGCACTTCTATAAATTATTTTTCCACATTGAATTTTAAGGAAGCCTAGGGCCACCAGGAGAGGAGGTCAAGCCTAGATCAGCGGAGACCAAGTGCAAAGATTGAAGAGTCATTTTTTGGGTTTTTGGATATTCTGAATCCAATGGAGCAGCTTGTAAAGCCATTGGAGCACTGCAGGTGCATATAATCAGAGAATTGACCATTAATCCAAAGAGGGCCTAGCCATTGAAGTAGGTCCAAGGAGATGTAGCCCAGGAGGGGTGAAATATTTTATCATCTTGTTGCCATGAGTTTTTTGTATACATGTTGGGTGTTGTTATGCATTTGATTTTCATGTTATTTCTCTCATGAACTTAACATAAAACTTGATAAATTTACCTATTTTCAATCACAAACACCATAAGGGAACCTATGCACATGAAGCAATTAACAAGCATTTGCTTATAAATATGAAGTTGAAATTAGCATAGAAAAAATAACATTCAATAACAGATGACTATAAAAGGGCGCAATATATCATTCATTAATATCATAAACATAGTTGGTGCATTAGATAGGCCAAATGGCATAACTAACCACTCATACAAACCTTTCCTGGTTTTGAAGGTGGTCTCCCATGTATCTTCTTCATTGAAATGAACCTGGTGATATCTAGACTTCAAGTCTAGCTTGGTGAAATAATTTTCTTACTGCAATTGATCTAGCAAATCATCTATCCTAGGCAGGGGGTATCTGTTCTTGAGCGTGATTTTATTCAACACCTTGTAATCTATACACATCCACCAAGTCCCATCCTTCTTTGACATAATGATGATGGGTGACCCACATGGTGATGCACTCGGTCGAATCAGACCTTGTTCTAGTAGTTGTTGTAACTATTTCTTCACCTCACTTGATTCTATAATAGACGTCCAGTACAACCCAATATTTGGCAATGGGGAGTCTGGAAATAGATGGATCTCATGATCCACTTCTCTCTTAGGTGGTAACCCTTTAGGCTCTCGAAACACATCCTTGTATGCCTATAAAAACTCCTCCAATTGTTGTTTATGTTTCTTATTACACCCCTATAGGGATGCCTTGCCTCTCATTGACTCCTCTTAAGATTGAATTTCTCTTAAAAACAATAAAATATACTTCTTACTGGAACTGATCAATTTCTTGGCTTGGTTGGCACTTACCAGTGAAATTTCTGACTTGCCTTTATGTGTGTTGATGATGGACAATTTTCCATCCTTGATGAGCTGGTAGTAGTTAGCTCTCCTCATGAATATTGCATAAAACATGTACATGTATGGACTCCAAAACATGACTCTACATACATCAAGGGGAACCATGTCCAGATCCACTTCATCAATAATATCAGCACTGAGAGAAAATATAATTTTGCACTATTTTGTTACCTTCAACACTGAATCCTTATTTAGCCATCCCAGTGGATATGGGTTTTGATGATCATGAAATTCCATCCCCAACTTCTTTACCAACTCTGCTGTAATGAAATTCCCCTGCGATCCTGAGTCAAACATAGCATCAATCTTTGTTGTCTTGACCTATATCTTTATATGGAAGAGTTTGTTCATTTCTTTCTCTTCCTATTGTTGAAGGCTACTTAGATTCACCTCCATCTACGCTGATGTATAGACAATCTTCTCATCCACATCTAAGTAGCTTTCAACTTGGTTGCTCGAATCAATGGTCATGAGATTATTCTTCTTATTATATTTATTCTTGTTCTTGGGGTTTAGCTCTGGATGAAAATTCTAACACTTCTCCTTTGTATTCCCATCAATGTTGCAATGGTTTCTAATATTTTTCACTATTATTTTGTGGTTGTCATCTTTTTATATTTTCCCCCTTTTTTCTTCTTCTTCCCTTCCTTAGAAGCTTCTTGTTTCTCCTTCTACTTCGATCCACGTGATTGTGCTCTTTTTAGCTATATGATCTCCAAGTATTGTGCCTATACACAATCCTCGCCCATTGATTTGGGCTTGAACATCATCACTTGCTCACGCAGATGGTGGTGCAGACCCCCCAAATCCTTGAGGAGTACATTTGGGTTCTTTTCAGAGATACAGAACATTATAGCCATATTTTTGAATTTTGTAGTGTACTCCTGCATGCTTTGGCCCGACTTTTCCCTGAAGTAATGCCACGAGATCCACTAGCCCTCCATGTACCCAATGGGACAAAACTATGACTTAATGAGGGTTTTTAAATCCTCCCACTTAGTCAATGGAGGTTATCCCCCCAACCTCAGGGTTTTCGTGTGGTTCTCCTACCAAGTCAGTGCATGGCCCTCTAATTTAAGCTATTTGAATGAGATCGTTTGCCCTTCCTTGATCTAAATGATGTTAAAATAAACTTCTAGTTGATGCAACCAGTGGTTTAGCATCAGAGCATTGATCTTGCCATGGTACGACTTGATATCAAATTATGCTTCCATTTTGAGCAAGGATTGATTCGTGACACTCAAACTGGGTTGATATTTTTCGGGTTTTTTATTTGGTTGGTTCTTCGTGTCTTCCCATCAGATAGTGCTTCCATTCTTCATGGATTTCACCATGGCATAAAGGTCCATATCATAAGTAGGGTAGTTAAGAACAACCCATGAAATACTTCTGAACAGTAGCAAATGGGTCTTCCTCCTTGCATCAAGACAACTCCCATAGCATACTCACTCACATTTGTCTCCACTTCAAAGGGTCGTTGCAAGTTTGGTAATGCCAGAATTGGTGCTTGACTGATCTTCTTCTTTAGCTCCTCGAAAGCCTTCTGCTGACATTTTCCCCACTAGAAACTCTTGCCACTTGTTATTATGGCATGGAGTGGTGCTGCTACTACTGAAAATTAGGCTATGAATTTCCTCAGGTATTGTCTTGCTCCATTGAAACTCCTAAACTTAGAAACATTAGTAGGAATCGAGAATTTCTTGATGGCCTCCATCTTGGAAGGATCTATCTTCAGCTACCCTCCACCGATCACATGCCCCAGATACACCAAATATTTTTGTGCAAATCCACACTTCTTGATATTTGCTAGAAATTGGTGCTTCTTCAATATTTCCAACATTTGTGTCAAATGTGAAATATGCTCCTCCCAAGTATCACTATATACTAGTGTATCATCCAGATAGACAATAACAAATGAATATATAAAAGGGCACAATATATCATTCATTAACCTCATAAACTTAGTTGGTGCATTACATAGGCCAAATGGCATAAATAACCACTCATATAAACCTTTCCTGGCTTTGAAGGTGGTTTTCCATGTATCTTCTTCTTTGACTCGAACCTCGTGATATCTAGACTTCAAGTCTAGCTTGGTGAAAAAATTTACTTGCTACAAATGATATAGCAAATCGTCTATCTTGGGAAGGGGTTATTTGTTCTTGAGTGTGATTTAATTCAACACCTTGTAATCTATACACATCCAGCAATTCGCATCCTTCTTTGGCACAATGATGATGGGTGACCCACATTGTGATGTACTTGATCGAATGACACCTTGTTCCAGTAGTTGTTGTAACTGTTTCTTCACCTCACTTGCTTCTATAATAGACTGCCTGTACAACCCAATATTTGGCAATGGTGAGTCTATAAATAGTTGGATCTCATGCTCCACTTCTCTCTTAGGTGGTAACCCTTTAGGCTCTCGAAATACATCCTTGTATGCCTGTAACAACTCCTTCAATTCTTGTTTCTGTTTCTTAGTACACCCATATAGGGGTTCCTTGCCTCTTATTGACTCCTCTTAAGACTACCATTCTCTTAAAAACATTAAAACATAATTTTTACTCGAACTAATCAATTTCTTGGCTTGGTTGGCACTTACCAGTGAAATTTTAGACTTGCCTTTATGCACATTGATGATGAATGATTTTCCATGCTTGATGAGCCGGTACTGGTTAGCTCTCCTCATGAATATTTCATAACACATGTACATGTATGGAATCCTAAACATGACACCACATACATCATGGGGAACCACATCAAGATCCACTTCATCAATAAAATCAGAACTAAGAGAAAATTTTATTTTTCACTATTTTGTTGCCTTCATCAATGTATCCTTATTTACCCATCCCAGTGGATATGGGTTTTAATGATCACGAACTTTCGTCCCCAAATTCTTGACCAACTCTACTTCAATGAGATTCGCTTGCAATCCTAAGTCAAACGAAGCATCAATCTTTTTCTTCTTGATCTATATTTTTATTTGGAAGAGTTTGGTCATTTATTTCTCTTCTTGTTGTTGAAGGCTACTCAAATTCAGCTCCTTCTACACTGATGTACAGATGATATTCTCATCCACGTTCGAGTGCTTTCAACTTGGTTGCTCGAATCAGTGATCATGAGATTCTTCTTCTTATTATCTTTCTTCTTGTTCTTGGGATTTAGATTTGGATAAAATTCCAACACTTCTCCTCTATATGGCCATCAATATTGCAGTGCTTGCTAAGATATTTACACTAGTTTGTTATGGTTTCTGTATTTTTATCTTTTCCCCCTTTTTTCTTCTTCTTCCCCTCCTTAGAATCTTCATGTTTCTCCTTCTACTTCGATCCACTTGATTGCGCTATTTTCAAGCCTATGATCTCTAGGTACTGTCAGCCCGCTGCAGTCAAATTCTCCAAAGTTCATTCCTTGTTATGCGCAGTCACTGATGTTACTATGGTCCAGAAAAGAGTCATTTTAATTCTTCAGTCCAGGGTTTTGTCTGCAGACTAGAGGAAGGTTCAGTGAGTTTTCAGGGATGTCATTGTCAATAATGTGAGATTGGTTCTTCTTCAAAACCCCGTTTTGAAGAAGAAATCATCAGATGTGTCTTTCTAATAAATAGGTAAGTTGTCAAAATGTTTCAAATTTTCCAACTCTTGAAATGACAGCCCTGTTTCAGCTTCAAAGGCAGCTCTGTCACCGTATTATCTTCACCAGTTTCAGCAACCCTGCAACAGATAGAAAAGAGTTAACAGTCACCATATGAGTTGCAAAGGTTTTTCTTCACTGATTTTAAGCATCCTTATGTTTTGGAAACCATTGTCTCCATCTTCACTTGGTGTCTCCATTCCCCTAGTTCCATCACCTTTATGTTGGAGTTACTCTTTATGAAGATTGTTGGAGCTGCTCTTTAGTGGTTTGGAATGGAGGACATGGAAAATGGTTCTGCTTGGTGCATATGTCACAAGATAAAGTGAACCAAACATTAAGGATAAAAGAGAAAGAATGACAATGAATCTTCATTATATTTTGATTTCCAGGTATTTGGAAATACACAGGCGCCGTTTTTATGACAGTTCACACGACATATGAAGGAATTAATGGCAAAAGCTGAGTTAAAGTTGCTTGAAGGATTGTAGATATATCATCATTTGCAAACAATTATTCAATTCAATTTCTACAACCAGTTTTATGTATGGCATGAATCCTTAGAAAGATGTAGTTTTGGGTACTGAAGTTTTTCGCTGAAAATTCAACTGGAGGTGCGCGCTACCCATAGAGAGGGCGTGCTACGCACAAGGCGAGCGCTACACGTTGGGCTTCACCGGCCTGTGAAAAATAGCATGTGCGCTACGCACATGCTACGCGCAGCGCACTCGGTGAGCGCGCTACGCGTATAATATCAGGGCCATTCTCAAATCATGGTGCGGAGTGAAAACAACATCCTGACTCGATGGTAGAACGGGGTCGATCCTAGATCAAGGTGCGAAGTGAAAACAATATTTAGACCTAATGGTGTATCGATATCAATCCCAAATCATGGTGCGGCGTGAAAATAACATCTCGCCCTGATGCTTCAAATTTTTGGTGGCTCCCCGAAGTCACATTATGCATTCGACTTCCAATGACATGTTCCAATATGGATTTTAACCAAGGTATGAAGGGCAGTTGTTAATACAATGAAAATGAAATTTAATATAATGTCTTGTCCCCTACCAAGGTATTTAAACGCCTAAGTGGCTCACTGGTCTGAACACAATTCCTCACAGGATTAAACGTTGAATGACCATGGTTTTAAATGGTTTCGGACCTGGGTATCGACTACGGTATTCACACTAAGTGATTTAGTAATGTTGACTTCATGATCGACTCCTACTTATATCAAATTGATGGTATATGAGTGAGTGGTTATGATTTTCTACCCAAAAGCATTCGAAGCTTGAAATAACATGGTCTTGATATTGTGTATATCAATTTCGACAAGCAATTTTGAACTCCAAAATTTTGTGGTAAAATATTTATTTGATGCAGTTATTCAAGGTTTAACTTTGGAGTCAAATGCAATGATCCATGCAGATCTTGTCAGCCTTTGTCATGAGATTTTTGTTCACTTTTCCAACCGACATTCTACACCAAGAGAAGTAATTCTATCGTTGCCTTTTGTTACACAAGATTCCTTCAGTGCTTTTGAAACTGCTTTGTCCAAAGCATCTAGTGCAAAAGAGCAGAAACGTCGATTCTTCAAAACGTGGTCTACGTTGATGTCAGTTATTGGAGTTCTCACACGGATAACATGTATATCCCTGCATGTTATTAGTCATTAGCAAGTGGAATTTCCCTTCCTTGTATATTTTAACTGTTGTCACAAATTTGCTGCCTAAATGTGGTTGCGGTGATTTTCCTCATGTTTCCCATGCTGAAGTGGTGTATTGAAAGGTCAAACTGGCGCATTTGTGACATGGTGGCAACAACCTTGCCTATACGCGATGTTTTCGATTCTACTTCTTTGGATTTGTGCTTTAATTACTGCATAAAGATCTACATAAAGCTAAGACCACTGGTTAGGCAACCAAAGGTGATCATGTGGATGAGTATTGGAAATTATGAATGGCATGAGCTTTTCCCACAAATAAATGGATATGTATACGTTGATATTGGAGAAGATATTGCGCTATTAGTTCTTATTCAAAGGCAAAGTAAAGTCAAACCCAAATTAAACGCAGATTACCAACCTGGGCAGAAAAATAGGGACAGATTGCTTATCTTTGTCTTCAGTTATGATTTGGAAGGTTCACACTACAGCTTCCGCCTTTGTATTGGTCACAGAAAGTCTCGAATGAAAATGCAACGTTGTTCTTTACAACCGATGAGTGGCTCTTTTACTATTTTCATCATTTCAGTTGAAACAGTTCCATACTTTCATCGATCTGTTTTCTCCTGGGCTTATTTATTGTATGAAAAAATCATTTGTAAGGTTGGGGGGGAGAGAGTTCTGAGAGCTGGTGGAGGAGAAATACAGAGTTTTTATTGTACAGTTGACAGAGATTTAACTAAAAGTTTGCAGCTCTGTTTCATACGATCCCTGTGGTAATAACTTAGCATTATGTATTTCTCTGTTTTCATATGTTTCTTGTGATGTTTATTGTTTCATTCATAATCATTGCCTGTTGAATACTTTTAAGTGGGAAGGGAAGAATTCAGCTTGCTGCTCTGCCTTGGGAAAGTATTCAAGTTCTATGTTTTCCTCCGTCTGAAAAGGATTCATGAATCCATGCCCTTTTCAGCATTCTCAAACATTCTTCACATTCCATATAAATTCAAATTGAATGTTTAAGCTTTTGCCTATCTTGCCTTATGTAATAATCTACATCTTTCATTTAATTTCCATGCTCACGCTGTTCTTGATCCCATACAATCCAGAAAACCCAGTTATTTATTAAAAACCTCATTCATATCTATTTACTAGCCTAAAATCAGCATTCACTATAGGTCATCTCAGCTCCTTTGAAAACCTTTTGCCAAGATAGACCCGGAGAGAGCCCTCTCCTATCCTCGTAGGGCTAGCTACGAGGCTGAGCTTGGTTTGATGTGGCCTTGAGTCTTGCCTTCCCTCAGCCTAAGGCAGATTCCAGCGCTAACATAGTGGCGACCATACTGGGGACGATGGTTTGCTGTTGATGGGACATTCGACTTGAAGATTGTCTTGCCCCAGTACATGAAATCAAGTTGCAGATCTGATGTTGATGGTGGACAACAGTCAGACATATATGAAGGCTGAAACATTCACCTGACAACTCCAACTCGATCCAGACATTCCAGTGCTCGCTGATCCATTCATGCAATGGTAGGGTATGTGGCAAACCCTGCACCGTGTGAAGCTATAAAAGAAGTAAGAAATCAGTTTGCAGATTTTGAAATTAATGAAGATTTTTTCATTGCTATGTTACAATGTTTGAAATCTCCAAAGTTCCCTCTTGAAGCTAAAACTAGTTTTTGTGAGTTAGTTGTTAAAAAACTTGAGAAAAAGATTCAGTATTTGAATGAGCAGATCCATTCATACGATTTCCGAGATCCTAAAAAGTTCTTGGAAACTCTTCCTCCTCCGAAACAAGAAATAATAGAGTTGCCTACAGATGTTTGCATTGACAGTGTGCAGCTGGAGGTATGTATTGTGGAGTTGGGGCAGCAAACGGAGTCTGGCTTTCGCGATCCTATTGCGATGTACATGGAAATGTTTTTCAGTTTGACTGACAAATCAAACTGTCTTTTACGTGATCAGGCTCATTATGTGCATGTAGGGCTGCCAGCAATTGCATCTGTGATCTGGTTGAAGCACTCTCAAGCAGCGTTCTTCTCCGATTTACTTGAATGGTTGATCTGGCATTTCAGTATTACCTGATCTATTGTTTTTGCAGCAAATTAGGGTAAATTTTGTACATAAATAAGCAGCCAAAAGGCAGCATTTTGTTCCAGTTTCATTACAGTTTAGTTTGAAGTTTGTCGAGTCAGTTTTTCAATCATTTCAGTCAGTTTCCAGTGAATAAATTAATCGTGTCGTTTCTTCGCAATAATGACTCCATTGCCCAATGGATAGAGGCACTGTCTGCTCTCCCAAAGCTCTGCGGTTCTTGGCACCTCCAAAAAGCGGCAGCTGCCATCCCCATTGGAGCCAATGTTAGACTCCGTCTTGTCAGCCCGCTGCAGTCAAATTCTCCAAAGTTCATTCCTTGTTATGCGCAGTCACTGATGTTACTGTGGTCCAGAAAAGAGTCATTTTAATTCTTGAGTCCAGGGTTTTGTCTGCAGACTAGAGGAAGGTTCAGTGAGTTTTCAGGGATGTCATCGTCAATAATGTGAGATTGATTCTTTTTCAAAACCCCGTTTTGAAGAAGAAATTATCAGATGTGTCTTTGTAATAAATAGGTAAGTTGTCAAAATGTTTCAAATTTTCCAACTCTTCAAATGACAGCCCTGTTTCAGCTTCAAAGGCAGCTCTGTCACCGTATTATCTTCACCAGTTTCAGCAACCCTGCAACATATAGACAAGAGTTAACAGTCACCATATGAGTTGCAAAGGTTTTCCTTCACTGATTTTAAGCATCCTTATGTTTTGGAAACCATTGTCTCCATCTTCACTTGGTGTCTCCATTCCCCTAGTTCCATCACCTTTATGTTGGAGTTACTCTTTATGAAGATTGTTGGAGCTGCTCTTTAGTGGTTTGGAACGGAGGACATGGAAAATGGCTCTGCTTGGTGCGTATGTCACAAGATAAAGTGAACCAAACATTAAGGAGAAAAGAGAAAGAATGACAATGAATCTTCATTATATTTTGATTTCCAGGTATTTGGAAATACACAGGCGCTGTTTTTATGACAGTTCACACGACATATGAAGGAATTAATGGCAAAAGCTGAGTTAAAGTTGCTTGAAGGATTGTAGATATATCATCGTTTGCAAACAATTATTCAATTCAATTTCTACAACCAGTTTTATGTATGGCATGAATCCTTAGAAAGATGCAGTTTTGGGTACTGAAGTTTTTCGCTGAAAATTCAACTGGAGGTGTGCGCTACCCATAGAGAGGGCGCGCTACGCACAAGGCGTGCCCTACGCGTTGGGCTTCACCGGCCTGTGCAAAATAGCACGTGCGCTATGCACATGCTGCGCGCAGCGCACTTGGTGAGCGCGCTACGCGTATAATATCAGGGCCATTCTCAAATCATGGTGCGGAGTGAAAACAACATCCTGACTCGATGGCAGAACGAGGTCGATCCCAAATCAAGGTGCGAAGTGAAAACAATATTCTGACCTAATGGTGTATCGATATCGATCCCAAATCATGGTGCGGCGTGAAAATAACATCTCGCCCTGATGCTTCAAATTTTTGGTGGCTCCCCCAAGTCACATTATGCATTCGACTTCCAATGACATGTTCCAATATGGATTTTAACCAAGGTATGAAGGGCAGTTGTTAATACAATGAAAATGAAATTTAATATAATGTCTTATCCCCTATCAAGGTATTTAAATGCCTAAGTGGCTCACTGGTCTGAACATAATTCCTCACAGGATTAAACGTTGAATGACCATGGTTTTAAATGGTTTTGGACCTGGGTATCGACTGCGGTATTCACACTAAGTGATTTAGTAATGTTGACTTCATGATCGACTCCTACTTATATCAAATCGATGGTATATGAGTGAGTGGTTATGATTTTCTACCCAGAAGCATTCGAAGCTTGAAATAGCATGGTCTTGATATTGTGTATATCAATTTCGACAAGCAATTTTGAACTCCAAAATTTTGTGGCAAAATATTTATTTGACACAATTATTCAAGGTTTAACTTTGGAGTCAAATGCAATGATCCATTCAGATCTTGTCAGCCTTTGTCGTGAGATTTTTGTTCTCTTTTCCAACAGACATTCTGCACCAAGAGAAGTACTTCTATCGCTGCCTTTTGTTACACAAGATTCCTTCAGTGCTTTTGAAACTGCTTTGTCCAAAGCATCTAGTGCAAAAGAGCAGAAACGTCGATTCTTCAAAACGTGGTCTACGTTGATGTCAGTCATTGGAGTTCTCACACGGATAACATGTATATCCCTGCATGTTATTAGTCATTAGCAGGTGGAATTTCCCTTCCTTGTATATTTTAACTGTTGTCACATATTTGCTGCCTAAATGCGGTTGCGGTGATTTTCCTCATGTTTCCCATGCTGAAGCGGTGTATTGAAAGGTCAAACTGGCGCATTTGTGACATGGTGGCAACAACCTTGCCTGTACGCGATGTTTTCGATTCTACTTCTTTGGATTCGTGCTTTAGTTACTGCATAAAGATCTGCATAAAGCTAAGACCGCTGGTTAGGCAACCAAAGGTGATCATGCAGATGAGTATTGGCAATTATGAATGGCATGAGCTTTTCCCACAAATAAATGGATATGTTTACGCCGATATTGGAGAAGATATTGCGCTATTAGTTCTTATTCAAAGGAAAAGTAAAGTCAAACCCAAATTAAACGCAGATTACCAACCTGGGCAGAAAAATAGGGACAGATTGCTTATCTTTGTCTTCAGTTATGATTTGGAAGGTTCACACTACAGCTTCCGCCTTTGTATTGGTCACAGAAAGTCTCAAATGAAAATGTAACGCTGTTCTTTAGAAATGATGAGTGGCTCTTTTACTATTTTCATCATTTCAGTTGAAACAGTTCCATACTTTCATCAATCTGTTTTCTCCTGGGCTTATTTATTGTATGAAAAAATCATTTGTAAGGTTGGGGGGGAGAGAGTTTTGAGAGTTGGTGGAGGAGAAATACAGAGTTTTTATTGTACAGTTGACAGAGATTTAATTAAAAGTTTGCAACTCTGTTTCATACGATCCCTGTGGTAATAACTTAGCATTATGTTTTTCTCTGTTTTCATATGTTTCTTGTGATGTTTAATGTTTCATTCATAATCATTGCCTATTGAATACTTTTAAGTGTGAAGGGCAGAATTCAGCTTGCTGCTCTGCCTTGGGAAAGTATTCAAGTTCTATGTTTTCCTCCGTCTGAAAAGGATTCATGAATCCATGCCCTTTTCAGCATTCTCAAACATTCTTCACATTCCATATAAATTCAAATTGAATGTTTAAGCTTTTGCCTATCTTGCCTTATGTAATAATCTGCATCTTTCATTTAATTTCCCTGCTCACGCTGTTCTTGATCCCATACAGTCCAGAAAACCCCGTCATTTATTAAAAACCTCATTCATATCTATTTACTAGCCTAAAATCAGCATTCACTATAGGTCATCTCAGCCCCTTTGAAAACCTTTTGCCGAGATAGACCCGAAGAGAGCCCTCTCCTGTCCTCGTAGGGCTAGCTACAAGGCTGAGCTTGGTTTGATGTGGCCTTGAGTCTCGCCTTCCCTCAGCCTAAGGCAGATTCCAGCGCTAACAGGTACTATGCATATACATAAGCCTCATCCACTGATTTGGGCTTGAAAATCATCACTTGCTCACGCAGATGGCGGTGCAGATCCCCCAAATACTTTGGGAGTACATATGGGTTATTTGGAGAGATACCCAACATCATAACCATATTTCTAAATTTTGTGGCGTACTACTGCATGCTTTGGCCCATATTTTCCCTGAAGTAATGCCACCAGATCCACTAGTCCTCCATGTACCCAATGGGAAAAAATTGTGACTTAATGAGGGTTTTGAAATCCTCCCACTTAGCCAATGGGGGTTCTCCCTCCAACCTCAGGGTTTTTGTGTGGATATACCACCAAGTTAGTGCATGGCCCTCTAATCTTTAGTTGTATGAATGATATCTTTTGCCCTTCCTCGATCTAATGGACACTGAAATAAAATTACAGTCGCTGCAACTAAGTGTTTAGCTTCATAGTGTCGATCATGCATTGGTATGGCTTGATATGGAATTTTGTTTCCATTTTGAACAGGGATTGATTCACAACACTCAAACTGGGTTGATCTTTTTCGGGTACTTTCTTTGGTTTGTTCTCTGTGTCTTCCCATCAGATAGTGCTTCCATTCTTGATGAATTTCACCATGGCATAGAGGTCCTTATCATATGTAGGGTAGTTATTAACATCCCCATGAAATACTTTTTAATGGTAGCAAATGGGTCTTCCTCCTTGCATCAAGACAACTCCCATAGCATAACCACTCACATCTGTGTCCACTTCAAAGGATCGTTGCAAGTTTGGTAATCCCAGAACTAGTGCTTAACTTATCTTCTTCTTTAGCTCCTCGAAATCCTTCTGCTAACCTTTTCCCCATTGGAAACTCTTGCCACTTGTTATTATGGCGTGGAGTGGTGCTGCTACCGCTTAAAATGAGGCTATGAATTTACTTAGGTATTGTGTTGCTCCAATGAAAGTCCTGAACTCAGAAAAATTAGTAGGCATTGACCATTTCATGATGGCCTCCATCTTGGAAGGATCTATCTTTAGCTCCCCTCCATCGATCACATACCCCAGATACACCAAATACTATTGTTCAAATTCACACTTCTTGAGATTTGGTTGTGGCTAGTTCTTCTTCAATGTTTCTAGCACTTGTGTCAAATGTGAAATATGCTCCTCCCAAGTAGCACTATATACTAGTATATCATCTAGATATACAATAACAAATGAATCTATAAAAGGGCGCAGTATATCATTCATTAATCTCAAAAACATAGTTGGTGCATTACATAGGCCAAATGACATAACTAACCACTCATACAAACCTTTCCTAGTTTTGAAGGTGGTTTTCCATGTATATTCTTCTTTGACTCGAACTTGGTGATATCTAGACTTCAAGTCTAGCTTGGTGAAATACTTTGCTTGCTGCAACTGATCTAGAAAATCGTCTATCCTGGGCAGGGGGTATCTGTTCTTGAGCGTGATTTTATTCAACGCCTTGTAATCTATACACATCCACCAAGTCCCATCCTTCTTTAACACAATGATGATGGATGACCCACATGGTGATGTACTCGGTTGAATGAAACCTTGTTCCAGTAGTTGTTGCAACTATTTCTTCACCTCGCTTGCTTCTATGACAGACTTTCAGTACAACCCAATATTTGGCAATGGGGATTCTTCCAATAGTTGGATCTCATGCTCCACTTCTTTCTTAGGTGGTAACCCTTTAGGCTCTCGGAACACATCCTTGTATGCTTGTAAAAACTCCTCCAATTGTTTTTTTTGTTTCATAGTACACCCCTATAGGGATGTCTTGCCTCTTATTGACTCCTCTTAAGACTGACTTTCTCTTAAAAACAATAAAACATACTTCTTACTAGAACTGATCAATTTCTTGGCTTGGTTAGCACTTACTAGTGAAAGTTTCATCTTGCCTTTATGCGCGTTGATGATGAATGATTTTCCATCATTGATGAGCCAATATTGGTTAGCTCTCCTCATGAATATTACATAACACATGTACATGTATGAAAACCCAAACACGACTCCACATACATCAAGGGAAACCACATCGAAATCCACTTCATCAATAAAATCAACACTGAGAGAAAATATAATTTTACACTGTTTTGTTACCTTCACCTCTGTATTCTTATTTACCCATCCTAGTGGATATGGGTATTGATGATCATGAACTTCCATCCCCAACTTCTTGACCAACTCTGTTGTAATGAGATTCGCCTACGATCCTGGGTAAAACAGAGCATCAGTCTTTGTCTTCTTGACCTGTATCTTTATATGGAAGAGCTTGGTCATTTCATTCTCTTCCTATTGCTGAAGGCTACTCAGATTCACCTTCTTCTACACTGATGTGCAAACGATCTTTTCATCCACGTCCGAGCTGATTTCAACTTGGTTGCTCGAATCAGTGGTCATGAGATTATTCTTCTTATAATCTTTCTTCTTGTTCTTGGGGTTTAGCTCTGAATGCAAGTTCCAGCACTTCTCCTCTATATGGCCACCAATGTTGCAATGGTTGCAGTGGTTTCTAAGATATTTTCACTGGTGTGAGTGGTTGTCATCTTTTTATCTTTTCCCCCTTTTTTCTTCTTCTTCCCCTCCTTAGAAGTTTCATGTTTCTCCTTCTGCTTCAATCCACTTGATTGTGCTCTTTTCAGGCCTATGATCTCCAAGTAATGTGCCTACACAAGCCTCATCCATTAATTTTGGCTTGAACATCATCACTTTCTCACATAGATGGTGGTGCAGACCCCCAAAATACTTGAGGAGTACATTTGGGTTCTTTGGAGAGATACCCAACATTATAGCCATATTTCTAAATTTTGTTTTGTACTCCTACACGCTTTGGCCTGACTTTTCCCTTAAGTAATGCCACCAGATCCACTAGTCCTCCACGTACCCAATGGTATAATACTATGACTTAATGAGGGTTTTGAAATCCTCCCACTTAGTTAGTGGAGGTTCTCCCTCCAACCTTAGGGTTTTTGTGTGGCTCTCCCACCAAGTCAGTGCATGGTCCTCTAATTTTAGTCATGCGAATTAGATCTTTTGCCCTTCCTTGATCTAATGGATAATGAAATAAACTTCTAGATGTTGCAACTAGTGGTTTAGCTTGAGAGCTTCAATCTCACCATGATACGGCTTGATATTGAATTTTTCTTCCATTTTGAATAGGCATTGATTCACAACACTCAAATTGGGTTGTTCTTTTCTGGGTTCTTTCTTCACCTGGTTCTCTGTGTATTCCCATCAAATAGTTCTTCCATTCTTCACGACTTGCACCATGGCATAGATTTCCTTATCATAGGTAGGGTAGTTAAGAAAAACCCCATGAAATACCTCTGAATGGTAGCAAACATGCTTCCTTTATCTCCACTTCAAAGGGCCACTTCAAGTTTGGTAATGCCAAAACTGATTCTTGACTGAGCTTCTTCTTTAGCTCTTTGAAAGCCTTCTGGTGAAATTTTCCCCATTGGAAATTCTTTCCACTTGTTATTATGGTGTGGAGTGGTGTTGCTACCACTGAAAATGAGGCTATGAATTTCCACAGGTACTGTGTTGCTCCAATGAAACTCCTGAAATCAGAAACATTAGTAGGCACTAGCCATTTGATGATGGCCTTCATCTTGGAAGGATATATCTTCAGCTCCCCTCCACCGATCATATACCCAAGATACACCAAAGATTGTTGTGCAAACTGATGAGCCCCAAAAATGTACAATTATTTGGGCTCATTCAACCTCCTAATTTGGCTTAGTCCACCATTCTCATTTGTTTATTGCATGTTTTTTATTATTTTTATGTTAATAGAGTGAATTTGGTTAGTCATTATGCCAACAAGTCTAATGGGTGCTTTGTGTAGCCTTGTTGGTCAACTTGGAGACAAAATTGAAGGTCTTAATGAGCACTTGGTAGCCAAATTCGTGGGAGAACAAGCTAGAGGATTTGTAGGAAGGTGTCCCCCTCATTTATGGACCCTTACCTCGAATTCTCCACCATCAGCTCGGAGTTCAAGGGCCACCGAATTAATGAGCACAAGGGCAGCCAAGCAAGTCAAGTTGGATTGCTGTTAACTCCAAGTCTTGGGCAGCCAAGTCCCTAACTTTTAGGAGGACTGTTGGGTCCTCAAATTGTATAAATAAGAAGGCTTGGGGCCTCATTTGGGTTAGCTAGTTGGTAGTCATTTTTGTAGCTAGTTAGTCATTTTGTTTTAGCTATTAGTTAGCTAGCTTGTAGTTCGATTTTTAGGCCATGGATTAGCTTTTCTTTCAGCTCATTCTCAAGCTCTCCTTATGGACAGTTTTGATGTACTTTTCATTTCTTGGTTAATAAAGATGGATCCAGCTTTGCACCAGCTCTAAATCTCTCTTGGGAGGTTGTAGTTCTTGGGGTTGGGCCCATCTCAAGCGCCCAGTACCTCCCTTGTTTATCCTTATGTGTTTGCTGCGTTCTTGAAATAAAATCTGCTCTTTAGACTTAATTCGTGCTTTGTTACTTAGGTTTCTTTTGATGGTTCAAGTAGCTTTTCATGTTTATAATAGATTGGTAGGAGTTTGTTATGCATTTAGACCTTTTGGCATGTTCTTGCTCATGTGATATATATGGTTCTCTTTGCAAACAAAGCTGCTGTTTATTCATTTCATTGATAGTTGGATTGAGTTAGCTAGGACTTGGTTTGTTTGCAAGAATTCATTGATTTGTTTGAATAAGCATTGTGCAGGGCATCTCTATCACCTTCATCACCTCCTCATTCATCTGAGCCTCGTTCAGGTCAGCTCCTCCATCACCAAGTCTGTTCCCTCATCTCCCATCTTCTCTTTTGCCAAGTAACCTTACCTTCTTCCCCATTGTTGTCTCAACTACCTTCAAGCCAAGTCAGCTTTCCACATCATCTCACCACTCCATCCATCAGTTCCTGGGTCACTTCATACCCCCATCCTACCTCCATAACCATCCATGCATCTTCCATCAACCATCCATCCTCAAAAATCCAATTCGTAAACATCCTGCAGAAGAAATACAGAACATCCTGTAGAAGACTTACAGGACTTTCCTGTAGAAACCCCTGCAGACTTCCTGTAGAAGTTCATAAGCACGGTTTCATGTCATCCAGACCTTGTGAAACTCTCAGAGAGGATGTCAGGTATCCCTTAGACTCTCTCTGTACCATTCCAACCTTTCCCAGAGCATTTCATCCCTTGATCCATCCCTGCACAGTGGAAAACTAGTTAGAAGCACATGCATGATAATTTCAACAACTTAATCAAAAATACAAAAAGATGTTTTCTTCAGATAGTGATAACTTAGACACATGCATTTTACCTTCCTAGAAGTAATGGCATCTCTTCTCATAGTTTGCATTCTCATTTTTACATCAGTAGGACTAGTTGGTAGAATTAGGGTTTGCTAGGGTTTGCATTTCTTTTTGGCTTTCAGTTCATTTTTGCAAAATAGATTAATTTCCTCTAAGATAGCCTTCGTCCATCATTTAGCAAGCTTCTTCTGAGAGCATATAGAAGTTGGCTTGAGCCCTAGCGGACTTGTGCCAGCTGACCAAGTGACAGCTGCGACAAGAGCTAGTACTTGTGCATACAGCATCGCCGCTTCCAAGTTTGTACGAACTACCGGGTTGATAAAATTAAGAGACAGGAAGCCCCAGGAGTTGTAGCATTATTGCTACAATACTGGAGCTCACCATCTTTTTGGCGCCGTTGCCGGGGAAGCGGTAGAGTATTGGTGATTGTTGCTATTCTTCTATTTTCTACTACAACCTTCTGCTAAGTAGTTTATTTCATTTCCATTATGCAATTTCATTTATGCAAAAGTAGATTAGCATTTCTTGCTTTCATAGATTAGCATTTCTTGCTTTCATAGATTAGCATTTCCTGCTTTCATAGATTAGCATTTCCTGCTTTCCTAGAATAGCCTTTCAATTCCGCATTTCAATTCTGCAAGCATAGATTAGCATTTCAATTCCGCAAGCGTAGACTAGCATTTCATTCTTGCAATTTCATTTGAGCAAAATAGATTAGTCCTTTCCTGCTTTCATTTCAATTTCGCAAGATAGTTAGTTGCAGTTCAATCTATTTCATGCCTTGTAGGAGTAGAGATAAGTTAGAAAAATGATTGCAAAACACCCCCACTGCTTCACACAGCCTTCTCTCTTCTTCGATGGCTGTGATTGAAGAACCCCTGGGTAGACATCAAGACATATCTGAAGAACCTCTAGGGGAGAAGAAGAAGAAAACATTCCTCTGGAGCAAATGGCTACAAGTAGAAATGTTGGGAGCAACATCTTGTCCAAAGATGAATTTGAAAATCAGCTGGAAGATTTCAAGAGTGATATGAGGCAGTCTCTTGCCATGCAACTGGATACCTTGCGGATCCAGAAGAAGCAAGAGGAAGCCAAGAGGGCTTTGGTCATTTTTTGTCCTAGGTGCCTTAAAAAGCATCCTAGGAACGAATGTCCAATGCACTCCCTAGAAGTGTGTTTCATCTGTGAGGAATACCATCCTACAGATCAGTGCCCTTCCTTGCCCAGAATCAAAGCTACATATCAAAGAGCCAAGAGAGCCACTGAATCACTCTGTTATATGAACCAAAGGAGGCCACATGGACCCATACCCTACCAGCAGGAACTACAAGGGACACCCGAGACCTATTATGACCCTTACCAAGCCACCTTCATGCCTTCTTGGGGTCCCCCTGCTCATCCTTCCTGGTCTACACCTCCTCCTTGGTCATATCCTCCTTGTTCCTTCACAGATCCATATTATGCCCAACCAGTTGCTCATTCGTTTCACTCTTATGCTCAGCCACAGCCTCAGTGGAATGCACCTTATCAGGAGTGGAGGCCCCAGTACAACTCTCATCCCTCTCATTTTCCTCCACCACCTACTCATCCACAACCATCGCCTCCTCCTCCACCAAGGCAACCCCAAATGCCTACCCAACCACAATGCCCTCCATCTCCAGCTCAAACTCACACCTCCACTCATCTACCCGTACCTCCATTTCCAAAACCATGCAATGGAGCAGCTCAACCCAATTGCAAATCTGAGGCACAACATGTGCAAATGATTCCTCGTGAGCTCAATGATGTTCACCAAAGCTCAGGAAAAGTAATGCAAAAAAGAGATCATCTTGAAAGCATTGAAGGACCAAAAGCAAAAGAAGATTCAAAAGAGGAGATCAAAGAACCATGGGCTGCACTTGATGAAGAAAAGAGATCAGAATCAGAGATCGAGAAAGCTTCCTCATGGTCACCATCAAATCCTCCATGTACTCAAGAGAAAGATCAGCAAAAAGAGGAAGATCAGAAGGTCATGAAGAATGATCCAAATCAGCAAGATGACCAAGGATATCAAAGCTATATTGAGATATGGTTTCAGAAGGTCACTAAGTTGCAGCAGCACTCTCCTCCTCAGCTATGTTTTGTACTCTCAAAGTCAGATCATTTTGTCTCTGAAAGTTGGATAGTTGTCCAAGCATGCATTTCGAGCCTTCACATCATTTTTTCTCTAATCTCGATGTGCACATGGCTCCATTGGAAGTATTCCTATACTTGAAAATGATTTTGTTTTTCAAGTAGGGTAGGGTAGAAAAAAGAAAAAAAAGAAAAAAGAGAAAAAAGAAAAAATGAAAAAAGAGGAAAATAGAAATCTAAGGTGAAAACCTCCTCGGAGGCGCCTTAGATTGGCTCATTGATTGAAAACCTCCATGAGGCGGTCAATGGGTTGGAAAGAAAAGAAAATAAAAGAGAAAAAGATCTTTGGGTGAAAACCTCCCTTGGAGGCGCCCAAGGCAGGCAATTAGGGTGAAAACCTCCATAAGGCGCCCTAGTTGTTTTTCAAAAAAAGAGAAAAAGAAAAAAGGAAAAATAAAGCTAATCTCCATTGAATAAGTTCATGTTGCAGCAATGACATTGCAGGTTAAAGGAGGACGTTTCATGATAGGAGGAGCACTCAAATCAAAGACAAAGGAGTTTTTGTGCCTTCTACAGGAAGTTTTGTATCTTCTACAGGAAGCTTACAAAAAAGCCAAATTGATCTCTAAAGACGACCTGAAGGCTTGGAATATGTCCATGAGGCCTACACTCATCTATGTTTCCACTCCTCACCCCTTTTCCACCATTCTTTTCATGCCATTATGCTTCTTTCCTCAAAACTGTGTTTTCTACAGGATGCTCTATATTTCTACAGGAAACATCCTGTAGAACCTTTGGACGAGCCAAATTCAATCTCAAAAATGAATCTAATGGTGGGAATCTGTTGATTAGGCCTCCAAACACTTGTGTGTCCATCCCTTGCCTTCATCCATCATTTTTTCCACCTCCTTGTGCCTCTCATTGTGCTTCTACAGGATCTTCCTGTAGAAATTGTGGGAAACTAGGCATGCATTTCAAAAAGTGGTTTTGCAAGCATGGTAGCTTCCTCAAAGGTTCAAGAGTCCTCCTGCAGTCTTCCAACTCATCCTCCATCATCTCCATACCTGCATCACAACAAAAATTCATTTTGTCATACCATGCAAACACATGCAAAATGCCTTGAAGCCAAAAACACATAGAGCAGAATTTGTTTTTGCCATAACTTGAGAACCATGCATCCATTTGACAAACCATTCTATGGGGGACTGTACAAGGTCGATGACAACATGCCTGAGCAGTTTCATGCAATTCCGGTGCACGGTTTCCAAGAAATCAGCCTCCATCACCATCAACCATTTTTGCATTTTCTCCATGACCGTGCATCCGTTTCAAAACCTGTTTCATGGGGAGATGCACGTGGGTGATAGTAGCCTACCCAAGCAGTTTCAGCCAATTCCGATGCACGGTTTTCGAGAAATCGAGCTCTGAAATCTTCAGCCATTTTCCAATTTTCTCGAAATCCGTGCATCCATTGATCACGAATTTGCTATGGGAGATGTATCATGATGGTAGGAACATGCCCACCAAGTTTCAGCTGAATCCGGTTTTCCGTTTGGGAGAAATGGAAAAAAGAAGTTCCGGTCCTATGAAAATTCAATGGCAGCAGGTTCAGGATGCAGATCTGAACGTGGAAATGAATTCTTGTTGCATGCATCTGGCCAGAGGACACCTGCACAAGAAAACCAGCCATGGATTAGCAGCCCAGCCATCATGCAACCATAAAATCAAATGCATGCAGCAATGACAGCCCACAGCAGCTCACGGCAGCCATTCAACTTCGAGGTATGTGACAAACCCATTCTTCTATTGCATAAAATTAATTTGGAAACTGCATGAATGAATGAGATGGTGGAATTAAGCCATGGATTAGCGAGGCTCGACCGATTGTCTTCTCTAGCTCTCAAGGCAAAAATCACGCAGCATGATCGGCCATTCACGTGAAAATAAAAAATAAAAAAAACACAGTTAATGGTAGTTGAACTCCAATGAACAGGATGTCAATTAATTAACGGAGAGAAGAAGACATGTATCACTGCAGTTTGAAAAATCTAGCGCACATGTTTTTTCCACCTCATCACAAATCACGGAGAAATTGAAGACGGCTTGGCTGAAACTCATGAACTGCTGTTCATCGACACTTTCCACGTCCTCAACTAAAGTGTGCACAATCAGTTAATTGGTTCTCTATCATCAACTCATTTGATGATTGTTTTATTTCTCTCCGAAATTGTTGCAATGATCATGATTCACTCGAAGTGTATCCGAATTCAGATGGAGATAAACGAAAATTAGCAGAACATCTTAGAGAAAAATATATGAAATGGTTAGCAAAACTTATTTCAACATCTTCAAATATGGTCTCGGTGGTTCTTCCATGGCTCTGTTTGGCAGCGTAGGTGGTGGTATTTGCACCAAAGCAGCAGATGTAGGTGTTGATCTTGTTGGCAAGGTTGAGAGGAACATTCCTGAAGACGATCCACGCAACCCAGCTATCATTGCTGATAATGTTGGTGACAATGTTGGAGATATCGCTGGTATGGGATCAGATCTATTTGGGTCCTATGACTGAATCTTCCTGTGCAGCTCTGGTTGTTGCATCCATATCATCATTTCAAAACTCTCATGATCTTACTGCCATGTGTTACCCCTTGCTTATTAGTTCAATGGGTATCATTGCTTGCTTAATCACAACTCTGTTTGCAACTAACATATTTGAGATCAAGGCTGTGAAGGAAATTGAGCCTGCATTGAAAAAGCAACGTATTATCTCCATAGTAGTGATGACTATTGGCATTGTTGCTGTAAGCCTAGTTGCATTGCCTTCATCCTTCACTATCTTCAATTTTGGTGCCCAGAAGGTTGTAAAGAACTGGGCGCTTTTCTTCTGTGGTGCTATTGGTTTGTGGTCTGGCCTTGTTATTGGTTTTGTCACTGAATACTGCACTAGTAATGCTTACAGCCCTGTCCAAGGCCGATTGGACTGGAAGCAGAAACTAATGTTATATTTGGGTTGGCTGTGGGATACAAATCTGTTATTATATTTGCTATTGCAGTAAGCATTTTATGAAGCAAAGAAAGCTGCCACAGTCGGAAAGTATTGTCATGTCAGGAACAGAAACATGAATCAAGGTTAACCAATGGAAAAACAGTGATTCCCATCCAGCTTCGGCATGCAATATCTATTCTCGAGCAGTTCATTGAAGCTAGCAGACTGTTTCTACAGGAAGCTAGCAGACTGTTTCTACAGGAAGACAGAACAGTTTCTACAGGAAGACAGAACAGTTTCTACAAGAAAGTGAAAAGAGGGAAGCCAAAGGAGAAATCGGCCAAGATGCTAGCCAAGGACGTCACCAGGGCCATCAAAGACAAGGGGAGAGATTTGGTTGCTCAGAGGATGAGCAACACTTTCAGTAGGGGGGTGATGATGAGCCCCAAAAATGTACAATTATTTGGGCTCATTCAACCTCCTAATTTGGCTTAGTCCACCATTCTCATTTGTTTATTGCATGTTTTTGATTATTTTTATGTTAATAGAGTGAATTTGGTTAGTCATTATGCCAACAAGTCTAATGGGTGCTTTGTGTAGCCTTGTTGGTCAACTTGGAGACAAAATTGAAGGTCTTAATGAGCACTTGGCAGCCAAATTCGTGGGAGAACAAGCTAGAGGATTTGTAGGAAGGTGTCCCCCTCATTTATGGACCCTTACCTCGAATTCTCCACCATCAGCTCGGAGTTCAAGGGCCACCGAATTAATGAGCACAAGGGCAGCCAAGCAAGTCAAGTTGGACTGCTGTTAACTCCAAGTCTTGGGCAGCCAAGTCCCTAACTTTTAGGAGGACTGTTGGGTCCTCAAATTGTATAAATAAGAAGGCTTGGGGCCTCATTTGGGTTAGCTAGTTGGTAGTCATTTTTGTAGCTAGTTAGTCATTTTGTTTTAGCTATTAGTTAGCTAGCTTGTAGTTCAATTTTTAGGCCATGGATTAGCTTTTCTTTCAGCTCATTCTCAAGCTCTCCTTATGGACAGTTTTGATGTACTTTTCATTTCTTGGTTAATAAAGATGGATCCAGCTTTGCACCAGCTCTAAATCTCTCTTGGGAGGCTGTAGTTCTTGGGGTTGGGCCCATCTCAAGCGCCCAGTACCTCCCTTGTTTATCCTTATGTGTTTGTTGCGTTCTTGAAATAAAATCTGCTCTTTAGACTTAATTCGTGCTTTGTTACTTAGGTTTCTTTTGATGGTTCAAGTAGCTTTTCATGTTTATAATAGATTGGTAGGAGTTTGTTATGCATTTAAACCTTTTGGCATGTTCTTGCTCACGTGATATATATGGTTCTCTTTGCAAACAAAGCTGCTGTTTATTCATTTCATTGATAGTTGGATTGAGTTAGCTAGGACTTGGTTTGTTTGCAAGAATTCATTGATTTGTTTGAATAAGCATTGTGCAGGGCATCTCTATCACCTTCATCACCTCCTCGTTCATCTCAGCCTCGTTCAGGTCAGCTCCTCCATCACAAAGTCTGTTCCCTCATCTCCCATCTTCTCTTTTGCCAAGTAACCTTACCTTCTTCCCCATTGTTGTCTCAACTACCTTCAAGCCAAGTCAGCTTTCCACATCATCTCACCACTCCATCCATCAGTTCCTGGGTCACTTCAAACCCCCATCCTACCTCCATAACCATCCATGCATCTTCCATCAACCATCCATCCTCAAAAATCCAATTCGTAAACATCCTGTAGAAGAAATACAGAACATCCTGTAGAAGACTTACAGGACTTTCCTGTAGAAACCCCTGCAGACTTCCTGTAGAAGTTCATAAGCACGGTTACATGTCATCCAGACCTTGTGAAACTCTCGGAGAGGATGTCAGGTATCCCTTAGACTCTCTCTGTACCATTCCAACCTTTCCCAGAGCATTTCATCCCTTGATCCATCCCTGCACAGTGGAAAACTAGTTAGAAGCACATGCATGATAATTTCAACAACTTAATCAAAAATACAAAAAGATGTTTTCTTCAGATAGTGATAACTTAGACACATGCATTTTACCTTCCTAGAAGTAATGGCATCTCTTCTCATAGTTTGCATTCTCATTTTTACATCAGTAGGACTAGTTGGTAGAATTAGGGTTTGCTAGGGTTTGCTAGGGTTTGCATTTCTTTTTGGCTTTCAGTTCATTTTTGCAAAATAGATTAATTTCCTCTAAGATAGCCTTCGTCCATCATTTAGCAAGCTTCTTCTGAGAGCATATAGAAGTTGGATTGAGCCCTAGCGGACTTGTGCCAGCTGACCAAGTGACAGCTGCGACAAGAGCTAGTACTTGTGCATACAGCACCGCCGCTTCCAAGTTTGTACGAACTACCGGGTTGATAAAATTAAGAGACAGGAAGCCCCAGGAGTTGCAGCATTATTGCTACAATACTGGAGCTCACCACAAACTCACACTTCTTGATATTTTCTAGTAACTGGTGCTTCTTCAATTTTTCTAGCACATGTGTCAAATGTGAAATATGCTCCTCCCAAGTAGCACTACATACTATTATATGATCTAGATAGACAATAACAAATGAATCTATAAAAGGGCACAATATATCATTCATTAATCTCATAAACGTAGTTGGTGCATTACATAGGCCATATGGCATTACTAACCACTCATACAAACCTTTCCTAAGTTTTGAAGACGATCTTCCATGTATCTTCTTCTTTGACTTGAACCTGGCGATATCCAAACTTCCAGTCTAGCTTGGTGAAATAATTTTCTTGCTGAAACTGATCTAGCAAATCGTTTATCCTAGGTAGGGGGTATCTATTCTTGAGTGTGATTTTATTCAATGCCCTATAATCTATACACATCCGCCAAGTCCCATCCTTGTTTGGCACAATGATGATGGGTGACCCACATGGTGATGTCCTTGATAGAATGACACCTTGTTCCGGTAGTTGCCGCAACTATTTTTTCACCTCACTTGCTTCTATAATAGACTTCCTATACAACCCAAAATTTGGCAATGGGGAGTGGCAATAGCTGGATCTCATGCTCCACTTCTCTCTTAGGTGGTAACCCTTTAGGCTCTCAGGACAATCCTTGTATGCATGTAACAACTCCTCCAATTCTTGTTTTTGTTTCTTAGTACACACCTATAGGGATGCCTTGCCTCTTATTGACTCCTCTTATTACTGACTTTCTCTTAAAAGGAATAAAACATACTTCTTGCTAAAAATGATCAATTTCTTGGCTTGGTTGGCACTTACCAGTGAAATTTTCGAATTTCCTTTATGCATATTGATGATGAACGATTTTCCATCCTTGATGTTACAGTACTAGTTATCTCTCCTCATGAATATTGCATAACACATGTACATGTATGGACTACCAAACATGACTCCACGTACAACAAGTGGAACCACATACAGATCCACTTCATCAATAAAATCAGCACTGAGAGAAAATATAATTTTGCATTGTTTTGTTACCTTTAGCTCTACATCCTTATTCATCCATCCCAGTGGATATGGGTTTTTATGATCATGAACATCCATCCCCAACTTCTTGACCAACTCTACTGCAATGAGATTTTCCATTTCAACTTCTCATCCACATCCAAGCTAATTTCAACTTGGTTGCTCGAATCAATGGTCATGAGATTCATTTTCTTATTATCTCTCTTCTTGTTCTTGGGGTTTAGCTCTCGATGCAACTTCCAACACTTCTCCTCTATATGGCCATCAATGTTGCAATGGTTGGTAAAATATTTTCACTGGTGTGTTGTAGTTTCCATCTTTTTATCTTTTCCCCCTTTTTGCTTCTTCTTCCCCTCCTTAGAAGCTTCATGTTTCTCCTTCTGCTTTGATCCACTTGATTGCACTCTTTTCAAGCCTACGATCTCCAAGTATTGTGCCTATACACAAGCCTTGTCCACCAATTTAGGCTTGAACATCATCACTTTCCCACGAAGATGGCGGTGTAGACCCCACAAATACTTGAGTACATTTGGGTTCCTTGGAGCAATACCCAACATTATAGCCATATTTCTGAATTTTGTGGTGTACTCCTACATGCTTTGGCCAGGATTTTCCCTGAAGTAATGCCAAAAGATCCAGTGGTCCTCCACATACCCAATGGGATAAAACTATGACTTAATGAGGGTTTTTAAATCCTCCCACTTAGTCAATGGAGCTTCTCCCTCCAATCTCAAGGTCTCTGTGTGGCTCTACTGCCAAGTCAAAGCATGGCCCTCTAATTTTAGTTGTGAGAATGAGATCTTTTTCCCTTCCTCGTTCTAATGGATGCTTAAATAAACTTCCCATTGCTACAACCAATGGTTTAGCTTCACAGAGCTGATATCGCCATGGTATAGCTTGATATTAAATTTTTCTTCCATTTTGAACAGGGGTTGATTCACGACACTCGAACTGGGTTGATCTATTTTGGGTTCTTTCTTCAGCTAGTTCTCCATGTCTTCCCATCAGATAGTGCTTCCATTCTTCACGGCTTGCACCATGGCATAGAGGTCTTTATCCTAGATAGGTTAGTTAAGAACAACCCCATGAAATACTTTTGAATGGTAGAAAACGGGTCTTCTTCATTGGATCAAGACAACTTCCATTGGATACCCACTCAGATCTATCTCCACTTCAAAGAACCACTGTAAGTTTGGTAATGCTAGAACTGGTGCTTGATTGATCCATGATTGATATTCTTCTTTAGCTCCTTGAAAGCCTTATGTTGACCTTTTCCCCACTGGAAACTCTTGCCACTTGTTATTATGGCGTGGAGTGATGCTGCTACAGCAGAAAATGGGGCTATGAATTTCCTCAGGTACTGTGTTGCTCCAATAAAACTCTTGAACTTAGAAACATTAGCAGGAACCAACCATTTCATGATGGCCTCCATATTGGAAGGATCTATCTTCAACTCCCATCCATCAATCACATATCCCATATACACTAAAGACTTTTGCGCAAACTCACACTTCTTGAGATTTTCTAGCAGTTGTTGCTTCTTCAATGTTTCCAACACCTTTGTCAAATGTGAAATATGATCCTCCCAAGTAGCACTATATCCTAGTATATTATCTATATAGAAAATAACAAATGAATTTATAAAACGCTGCATTATATCATTCATTAATCTCATAAATGTAGTTGGTGCATTACATAGGGCAAATGGCATAACTAATCACTCATACAAAGCTTTCCTGGTTTTGAAGGCGATCTTCCATGTATATTCTTCTTCGACTCGAACCTGGTGATATCCAAACTTCGAGTTAGCTTGGTGAAATACTTTACTTGCTCCAACTGATCTAAAAAATTGTCTATCCTGGGAAGGGGTTATCTATTCTTGAGTGTGATTTTATTCAACGCCATGTAATCTATACACACCCGCTAGGTCCCATCCTTCTTTGGCACAATGATGATGAGTGACCCAGATGGTGATGCACTCGGTCGAATGACACCTTGTTCCAACAACTGCTGCAACTGTTTCTTCACCTCACTTGCTTCTATAAAATTCTGCCTGTACAACCCAATATTTGGCAATGGGGAGTCTGGCAATAGTTGGATCTCATGCTCCACTTCTCTCTTAGGTGGTAACCCTTTAGGCTCTCGGAACACATCCTTGTATGTCTGTAACAACTCCTCCAATTGTTGTTTTTTTTTCTTAGTACACCCCTCTAGGGATGCCTTGCCTCTTATTGACTCCTCTTTAGACCAACTTTCTCTTAAAAACAATAAAACATACTTCTTGTTGGAATTGATCAATTTCTTGGCTTGGTTGGCACTTAACAGTGAAATTTTCGACTTTCCTTTATGCGTGTTGATGATGAACAATTTTCCATCCTTAATGAGTCGGTATTGGTTAGCTCTCCTCATGAATAATGCATAATGCATGTACATGTATGGACTCCCAAACATGACTCCACATACATCAAGGGGAACCACATCCAGATCCACTTCATCATTAAAATCAACATTGAGAGAAAATTTAATTTCGCGTTGTTTTGTTACCTTCAGCTTTGCATCCTTATTTACCTATCCCAATGGATATGGTTTTTGATGATCATGAAATTCCATCCCAAACTTCTTGACCTACTCTGCTGCAATGAGATTCTCCTACGATCCTGAGTCAAACATAACATCAACCTTTGTCTTCTTGACCTATATCTTTATATGGAAGAATTTGGTCATTTCTTTCTCTTCCTATTGCTTGAGGCTACTAAGATTCACCTCCTTCTACATTGATGTAAAAACGAACTTCTCATCTACGTTCGACCTACTTTCAATTTGGTTGCTCGAATCAGTGATCATAAGATTCTTCTTCTTATTATCTTTCTTCTTGTTCTTGGGGTTTAGATCTAGATGCAACTTCCAACACTTCCCCTCTGTATGGTCATCAATGTTGCAATGGTTGAAGTGGTTTCTATGATATTTTCACTAGTGTGTTGTGGTTATCGTTTTTTTTTATCTTTTCCCCCTTTTGCTTCTTCTTCCCATCCTTAGAAGCTTCATGTTTCTCCTTTTGCTTCGACCCACTTGATTGTGCTCTTTTTAGGCCTATGTTATCTAGGTATTATGCCTATACACAAGCCTCGTCCACTGATTTGGGCTTGAACACCATCACTTTCCCACGCAAATGGCGGCACAGGCCCCCCAATTACTTGAGGAGTACATTTGGGTTCTTTGGAGAGATACCCAACATTATAGCCAAATTTATGAATTTTTTGGTGTACTCCTGCACACTTTGGCCTGAATTTTCCCTAAAGTAATGCCACCAGATCCACTGGTCCTCCACGTAACCAATGGGATAAAATTGTGACTTAATGAGGGTTTTGAAATCCTCCCACTTAGTCAATGGAGGTTCTCCCTCCAACCTCAGGCTTTTCATGTGTCTCTCCCACCAAGTCAGCAAATGGCCCTCTAATTTCAACCATGCAAATTAGATCTTTTACCCTTCCTCGATCTAATGGACGCTAAAATAAAATTCCACTTGCTGCAACCAATGGTTTAGCTTCACAGTGTCGGTCTCTCCATGGTACGACTTAATATCGATTTTTTCTTCCATTTTGAACAATGATTGATTCACGCCACTCGAACTAGGTTTATATTGTTTGGGTTCTTTCTTCGGTTGGTTCTCTGTGTCTTCCCAATCTCCCGATCCCCATTCTGATTTGTCCTCTGCATTCGAACCCCCATCTTCTCCAAATATCCCCAGCTATTGCTTAGGGCTACCATGAGTATGTTTACAATGCGGTTTATATCCGGAACTTGTTGTTCGAGCCACAAAAACCTCACCGCTACAGGATCACAAGATTCATTTACAAATTTATCAACCAATATTATGGTTTTACAGTTTTCAACCTCACCAACCTAGATCTCCTGCAAATATCTACAAATACCCAAAGAAACCTTCTCTGATAGCAAATGATCCATAAAATTCCGTGGATATTCCATTAGACATTTCATCACAACATATTTAATAATGTTATATTAAAACTCTAAAAATTTTACACTATTATAATTTATTAAACTTTTAAATCTGTGGATTTAACTATAATTTTGCATTCATGTAGATTGAAATTATGAAGAAAAGTAGAGAACTAAAAAATAAGCAAACACACATACAAGGCACAAGATATTCTCTCTGGGAAACCCTTTCAGGAGAAAACCCCGCTGGAAGGTGAGGTCGCTTATATCTGGAAATATGGCTGCAGGTACAAAGAAGTAATGTATGTGGCTTATGGGATGCTAAGTGCATAGATCCTATCTATGTGCTCTAAATCCTATCTATCCTGGCTATCTTTGCTCAGCTATGCAACAAAATGCTCTCGAAAGAATGGAATGCCTCTTCCTCCTAGTGGCCCGATTATAACACACCCCGATAGCTTACTAGTGGTTAATTTTGACTACATCAAGTCTTAACTAGAGTTACAAAATAGACTCTTCTAGAGTCTTTTACATCACAAACAGGTGGCTATCCCCTTTTACATGAATAATGGGGGCTGACAAGGCATCCTCCTAAACTATAGGTGTGAAAATAGGAAGGTCAACTTCTGAGTGGCATAACTTTTGCATATGGACTCCAATTGACGTGATTCTTGCATTGTTGGAAAAGTCTTTGTTTTTAGAATAGCATGAAAAGGTGTTGCACTTATGTGGTAAATTTTTACCCCAAAAAACATCATTGTATGCCTCAAAATGCTCCTGGAAGGTTTCAGACCTTGTTTCACCAAATTGGGTCTCACCGGTAAAAACAGTCCCGTAAGATGATCCCTCCATTTTTTCCACTCCAAATGCATTGAGATGGATTAAAAAAAATATAATGATCCAATTCAGATCACTCCCATAGGTATTGTGAAAAAAAATCTATTGACACTCATATCCCACCCAAAGGCCAAACACCCATAGGATCAATGTGGTTGTTTGAATCTTAGTTCGTGGCCTCTGAGCTCTACAAATATCATTTAGGTCCTAAAGTGTTTTTTTTCCTCCACTGGATATGGTACATGCGTCATTACCAATTTTAATTATAGAAAACATAGCAATTTTGCCAAATATCCTCCATAAAGATCAAAGATCACCTACAAAGGTCTTGTGTGGTTATTTGAGGACTACTACATGAATCTTGCTCCTGAGTAAAAACAAATATTTCCTTAACACGTTATGGTCCTTCCCTAAACATTTTCTAGGCCACAAGTGCATTACGTAGTGTAAAAACCCTTAATAGAATTGAGTTCCAATCCAAAGGATTCCAAGCCCAATTATGGTGCTTAAAGGATATGAGTGATGCTTATATTCACCCAAATACTAGAGATATCCTAAAGAGAATGTTTTTAGTGGTTCAAGGCCTTGTTCATGACCATTTAGGTTGAGAAGAATATTGTAGAGTATAAATCCTTTGTTTTCCTCTCAAAACCATGGCTAGGGTCCTTAAACCCTTTCTTATTATGCAAAACATACTATGGTGCGCATATTCCTAGTTATAGGCCTTGTTCATGGCCATTGAGCATGAGAAAAATTCATTTAGAGCATGAGGCCTTTAATTTCTTCCCTCATCCATGCTATAGGCTCTAACTTCAATATGTGTTACTAAAAAGCTCGTAATGTAGCCCATCTCCTACTTGGAGACCATATATCCCTTAGAAAGGATTTGTGTGGTTGTTTGAACCCTAGTTCATGGCCCTTGAACTTAAGAAGCTTTGTCTCAAGCCTATTTTGTTTTCCTCCCTTAGACTTGGTATACGGCTTGAGACCCATTTTTAGTGTACAAATTTTTTTAATGAACCCAAAGATCCCCCAAGAGGCCAAATATACCCTAGAAAATTCTTCTGTTGTTGTTGGAGAACTATTACATGAAGCTTGATATTTAGAAGATTCAAATAGGGCTTAAACTCTTTATATTCCTTCCATAACCATGTTCAATGCCTCAAGTGCATATGTAGAGAATAAAATCTCCTAATGGAACTAAGGTGTGACTTAGAGGTTCAACGCCTTCTTCATGGTGGTTCACTAAAAACTATACATTCTAAGCCTAAGGTTCCACACTAGTTGAACCTTAAAAATACAACATATTTATAAATTTTGAGATGGAAAATCTCTTGGATATACTCTTAAGGTAGGGATTTACATTCTTAGTGAAAGTTCTAGTTAGCAGTAGGAGTATATGTAGGACTTCATTAAACTTTGGAGAATCATTAATTATTTAATTTCTAAGTATGTTTATAATTTCCATCGACATACATTGTTAGACTAATGATTACATTGAGAGGGGGAGTGAATCAGTGTAATGACCAATTTTAAACAATTTAGCAATCAATCAAAATTGTAAATACAATCATGTATCATTAAAGATAATAATCACATCAACACATGAAAACACTAGTTATATGTGGAAACCCTTGCGAGAGAAAAACACAAATCATTTTATCTTCTTCAATTTTTTATTACATTCATTTGCATGCACCAACCCCCAAAATGAATTTGCGGGAACAAACCCCAAAATAAATTTTCAAGCACTAACCTGCTATATTCTACAACCTAATTGAGGCACCAACCTCGATGATATGCAAGCACCAACTTGCAATAGGCTTCAAATTGATTGAGAAACCAACCTCAATGGAGGCAACTGACTCCTTCTTCAACATGTAGTGGACCACTTTTAACAATATTTCAAATTGGACCCACAAAAGCAATAAAATATACCTCTTCCAAGTCTTATCATATCATCACAGCTTCAACTAGTTCTTGAAACATCAACAATAACCCATTCTTCACTTCTTGTTTGTAGACTAGAATATTTTGACAATGATGAAAGTAATATAGCTTACTGTCCTAAAATATCTATCCTCGTGACTTTTCATGTCCCTCACATAGATCTCAAGAAAATTAGAGCCATATCCTCGTTTTTCAAAAATCAAATTGACCTCAATTATCCCACAAAACATTATAAAATATAATTTTTCTACAAACTACACCTTTCCAGTTGGTTATCTACAAAATGCATATTTCCAGCATGTGCTAAAAAAAATGCACTCCCTCGGTTAGGAAAAGAGTTTGAAAAAATGAAAACCTAAGGAAAATAAAAATTCAGTGAGCCTGGTTGAGTTCGAACCTGTGACCTCCCATCACAAAAAATAAGTCTCTACCAATTGCATTATTAGATTCCTCATTCAAACCTTCGAGAAAAAAAAAGTTATAATCATAAGTTGTGTCATGCAATCGAAACCAAAGGTGGGGGCGAAACCCAACCCTGCAAATAAGTTCCAAGGCAACAGACTGAGTACTAAACGTGAGTGCCAACCAAAGTTTTGAGCTAACAAAATAAGTATAAACCCAAGTGCCAATCATAACCTTGCAACAAATTTTATGATTATTAAACAAGAGTGTCGCCAAGGTGTCATGCCAACACTAGAGTGCCACCAAAGTGTCGTTCCAACACCAGAGTGCCAACCACAACCTTGAAACCAAAGCCTCAATCAAACAGACTGAGTATTAACCCGAAATGTTATTCAAAGTGTCAAGCTAACAAACTATGTATCAAATCATAGTGTTAACTAAGTGCTGAGCTACAAACCAAAGTACCAAACAATGAGCCAAGCCATGGACTATGTATTAAATTGGAGTGCTAACCAAGTGTCAAACTATAGACAGAAGCCCAAAACAAAGTGTTGAGCTATCGACCAGACTGCCAAAAAACGTGTTGAGCCACATATTGAGTATTGAATCATAGTGTCAACCAAAGTACCGAGCCATGGACTGAGTAATAATCAAAATATCGAACCAATATTTGACCAGAGTGCCAACTAAGGGCCGATCTACAAACTAGGTACAAAACGAAATTCCAAAGAAAGTGCCTAATAAGCCTTGCGAATGACATACCAATCCCACCAATGATTATGCCAACCACATCAAACAAAAAGCCACATCAGTTTTCATACAAATCTACCAACGTGTCAAACCTCATCAAACCATCAAACTTCAATGCCAAATCCAATAGTGTCAAACCACATCAAACCCGATCCCACAACTTTAGGTATGTTTCTCTTCATTCAAACCACAGGGGAATCCCCAATTGTTGGTTATGAACTGACAACTCAAAACTCACTACACTCCCACTCATTTGATCTAATATAGCTAGTTATTTGTACTTGAGCAGGGGCCAAAAATTTAAATGGAGCTGACTCTAGAAGCATCATATGACCAGTCAACATAACCTAGTCCTGACATGACCGTGATGTTAGATATTCCATGTGGCACTTTTTGAGTGGTGCCACATGTCACTCAGATTTGGCGACACTGTCACATCATCATTTCCACATCATCACCCTCGAGCTACTCTTGTGTTGGCATGTGTCACTATACTACCACTTGTGGTTCCATGTAAGGGGGACACATCATGCTCATCTATGCTTGGGGGCTCCATTTGGAATCCAAGTAAGGGGTCCACTTGATGTATGCCATGTGTCATAAATTTACTAGACCAGATAAAATCCATGTGGAATATATGGGGGATGCATCCATCCTTAAATGATGTGCAGATATGCACACAATCCACCATACACATTATCCACAACCATTAGTTTATCCAAAAGGTGAATGATGTTTAGTCTTGTTAAATAGTGCACATGTCTATGCACCTAAATCTATTGATTGCTCACTAATGATTGGATCCACCCTGAACATGCACAAACTTTAACAAATTTGGTGTTTTATAACCAAATTTAGGGTTTTTAACCCTTTTTGTCAATGTCACTTCCAAACTAACTTATCTTCTCATCTTGGAGGAGATTCACCAAGTGTAATATATTGTTGGAAAGGTCTCAGAGAGGAATATCTAACCATACCACATATATTTTCATTTGATCATCATAACTTCACCAAAAACTCAATAATATTCAAATTTCTTTGTCATAATTTATGTGATCTTTCAAGGCATCAGACAATAATTAAAAAATCTTCTTATTTTGACATATCCTTTGACATCAATGACACGTTTCCATTAATGAAAACACTATGTCCAACAATTTCCCCTTTGTGATTGAAGAAAACACCACCCGACATTAATGGTCATTGATGGCCATAGATTGAACTCCCCCTGCCAAATTATTGGTCCATGAAGGACATCCATGCTCAACTTTTGCATGTCAGATAGTTGTCCCAGGGATGAAACCTTATGATTGAACCTTGAAGGGAGTGATCTAAATATCTTCAAAGAACATCAACTTCATTGACTTCTTCACCGAGACCTATGATAGAGTTGACAATACTCTCTACTCAATGGGAATATGAAGCAATGTTTTCATCTTCTTCCATTTTCAAACTTTCAAACTAACCTTTGTATGTTTGTAGCTTGGCCTTCTTCACCTTGTTATCCCCTTCATAACAAATTTTGAGCTTGTTTCATAGTTCTTTGGCTGACTTGCAATGCATCATTATAGGTCATCATCACATCAACACATGAAAACATTAGATGTACGTGGAAGCCCTTGTGGGAGAAAACCAAAAATAAATTCATCTTCTTTAATCTTTGATCACATTAGCTTGTAGGCACCAACCCCCAAAATAATTTTAATTCAAGCACCAACCTATTGTAGGCTACAACTTGATTGAGGCACCAACCTTGATGGAAGCACTCGCTTCCTTCTTCAACTTGTAATGGATTACTTTTCAAAATCTTTCAAACTGGATCCAAAAGCTCAATAAAATATACCTCTTCCAAATATAATCATATCATCACAACTTCAACTAGCTCTTCAAACATCAACAATAACCCATTTTTTACTTCTTGTTTCAACACTAAACTTGCTCATCTAGCCCATAATATTTTGACAATAATGAGAGTAATATAACTTCTTGTCCTCAAAAACCTATCCTCGTGACTTTTCATGTCCCCCACATAGATCACAAGAAAATTCAAGCCATATCCCCCATTTTTCAAAAATAAAATTAACCTCAAATTGGCCCACAAAACATTATAAAATTAATTGTTATACAAATTGCACCTTTTCAGTTCATTGTCTACAAAACACACCTTTTCAGCAAACATTCAACAAAATGAACACTTGAGGGAAAACAAAAATTTCAGAAGCTTGGTTGCATTTGAACCTATGATCTCCCATCACATAATAGAACTCTCTACCAATTACACTGTTGCATTCCTCATTCAAACCTTCAAGACAAAAGTTGTTTCAATCATAAGTTGTGTCATGCAAATGAAGCCAAAGGCATGGGAGAGACGGAACCTTGCAACCAAGTTCCAAGCCAACAAACTAAATGCTAAATTGGAGTGCCAACCAAATTGTTGAGTCAACAAGCTAAGTATTAAACTAGAGTGTCAACCATAACCTTGCAACAAACATGCTAAGTATTAAAACAGAGTGCCACCAAAGTGTCGCACCAACACTGGAGTGCCAACCACAACCTTGCAACAAACAGACTAAGTATTAAACTAGAGTGCCACCAAGGTGTTGCACCAACACTGGAGTTCCAACCAAAACCTCATAACCAAAGCATCAATCATACAAACTGAGTATTAACCTAGAGTGTCAATCAAAGTTTCGAGCCAACAAATGATGTATTAAATCAAAGTGCTAACAAAGTGTCATTCTACATACTGGAGTGCCAAAGAAAGTACCGAGTGACAGACTATGTATTAAATTAGAGTGCTAACCAAGTGCTAAGCTATAGACTGAAGTCCCAAACAAAGTGTCGAGCTATAGACCAAAGTGCCAAAAAAAGTGTCGAGATATAGATTTAGCATCAAATCATAGTGCCAACCAAACTACCGAGCCATGGACTGAGTAATAATCAAAATTTCAAACCAAGATTTGATCGAAGTTCCAACCAAGGGTCGAGCCACAAACAAAGTGTTAAACTAGAGTGCCAACCAAGGGCCACCACATACTGAGTATAAAACTAAATGCAAATCAAAGCGCCCAATAGTCCTTGTGAATGATGTGTCATTCCTACCAATGATTATGCCAACCATGTCAAACAAAAATCCATGTAAGTTTTCACACAACTGTGCCAACACGAAAAACCTCATCAATCCATTAGACTTCATGCCAAATCCATTAGTGTTAAGCCATATCAAACTTGATACCATAAATGTAGGTCTACTTCTCTTCATTGAAACCATAGTGGCATCCCCATTTAATGGTTATGAACACACAACTCATAACTCGCTACACTCCTACTCATTTGAGACAGTCGAACCACTTATTTATACACGAGCAGGGGCCAAAAACTGAAATGGGACCATTTCTAGAAGCATCATATGACCAACTAACATGAACCAGTCCTAGGGGTCAATAAGAAAACCTATGTTGACGTTAGGATGATGTCATAGATGCCATAAGGCACTTATTTATTGGTGCTATGTGTCACTCAGGTTCGACCCTATTGGTTGTCCAAAATGTTAATTAAGCATGCCACATGGCACTACCATTTCATCACCTTGTTGCCATGTCATAACCCTTGAGCCATTCTTGTGTTGCTACATGTCACTATATTTCCAATTGCCCAATCCGGTCCTACCACTTGTGTGTCCACATTAGGGGGCACGTCATGCTCACCTACACTTAGGGGCTCCACTTGGCATCCAAGTAAGGGGTCCGCTTGATGTCTGCCACATGTCTTAAATTTACTAGTTTGGAGAAAATCCACATGCAATATATGGGGGGTGCATTCATTATTAAATGACATCTAGGTATACACACAAACCACCATACACATTATCCACAACCATCATATCAACTAATAGATGTATGATGTTTAGTCTCGTTAAATAGTGCACATGTTTGTGTGCCTAAAGTCATTGATTTCTCACCAATTCTTGTATTTGTCTTAAACATGCATGAACTTTAACAAATTTGGTGTTTTATAACCAAATTTGGGGGTTTTGACCTTTTTTGCCAATGTCACTTTCAAACTAACTTATCTTCTCATCCCAGAGGAGTTTGAAAAGGTGTAATATATCGTTGGAAAGGTCTTAGAGAAGAATATCTAACCACACCATCTATATTTTTATTTGATCATCATAACTTCACCAAAAACTCAATAATATTTAAACTATTTTGTCATCATTTATGAGATATTACAAGGCATCAGATTATCATTTGATACTCTTCTTCTTTTAACATACCCTTTGACATCAATGACACTTGTTGTCATTAATGTCAACACTATATCCAACATACATCACATCATTAGTGATAGAGATATTTATATTATAACTCTCTTTTGATAAAATATTTTCATATTTATAAGATTCACCAAAACTAAGTCCCTTGAGGGGTATGTTGTAATGTATTTGTATAGGGAACAAACAAGCAAAGTAGAGGAGTTGGTCACAATTACTAGAAAATGGATGAGGAAAAATTCTTTTTCTTATAGATAAACTTGCACCTAAGCATACATCCATTGTTTAAATGATCTATTTCACATCCTATATGTTAAACTTATAGATGATTTGGTGTAAGTAGTTTGTTGGACGAATTTTTGTGAATAATCTATTTGGGGATCAAGATATTTGTGAAAAAATTGTAAGATCTTCAAAATTTTTGCTTTTGATGTTGGCTTCAATATTTTATTCATTTTGATATTTTTATAAGCATTATCAAAGTTAAACTTTTTAACCTTGTTGTGTCATAAAGTTCACCTAACATCCCTCATTTCAATAAAACATTTAGCACATAAATTTTTTTACACAATGTCTTTAGTGTATCTCGTTAAGTATCTATCTAACATATTTAGATTATTTTATATGTTTGTGCACATAAAATATGCTAGTATATATGAAGGTTCTACTGAGTTATTTCAAGGTAAAGTATGTAATGAGGCCTCTAGTTATAATCAAACTCAGTCCACAAGTTACTAGGTGCCATTGTAAAATAAAAAAGATGCATTTACACATAAAACCCTTTTATTTTCATTTTTTTATTATTTATTTTTATTTAGTTTTTTAATATTAGGGGAATTGACAATTGGGATGGTCTTGTACTCACGTGACACAAGGTTGATTATAACCACTACCACTATACCCATTGGTGGGTCCACGTCACCCTCAACATACAACCATGGGTTAGACAATTTGGGGGATTTGAACATGGGACTTTGTATTCACATTTACTTTACATTTTCATGGGCTTGCAAAGTGAGCTTCCAAGGGGAAGCTATAAAAACCCTTTTATTAATTTAATGTATGGCAATAAATTTATATCAAAAACACCTTTGGCACAATGCCCCAAATGAATAACAAGTGAATCTTGTGATTAAAAATGATTCATAATTCATTAAATAACTTGAAGTTCCAAAACAATGTAATCTTATTTTCTACATGATTGTTGCAAAAGTTCGTTAACTTCTCATATCCAACGCCATAAAATGAAAAAAAAAAATACTTGGCCAATTATAAATAACCATAATAAATTGACCATAATATAAATGTTGAAATAAAGCATGTACATATCATTCTTCATCATCATCATCTTGATTATCTTCCATGCTTGGCATGAAAACATTGTTGTTCTTAAAAAACTGTGTCTCAGTATGACCACCAATCCCTATCCAACACATCTAGGTTAAAAAAACTTGCAGGTTGCAATGTTTAGGAAAAACATAAGGCTCTTTATTTTCATCCCAAGTCTTTTTAGAGTTGTTACCTATTAACTCATCCTCACATTTTTCCTTTACATTATCATGATCAAAGGTATACCACCACTTGCATTTAAAAATGACACATTAATATGGAAATATGAGATGTCCAATTGCATTATCTCTTGTATTTTTTTTATGTAACCCGACTTTCCCTCTATTGGGCTCTAATCATAATGGCTAACGTGACTAGATTAGCCAAATTTTGCCTCCACTCCATAGTCAAGTTGATATGTCCATCATTAGGCTCCTTGGTTCCAAAATGATGCCAATATGCCCACATGGATGGGAACAAATGCACCTGTAAAAATTTGAACAAAGGATTGTGTCATGTGTCTAGTAACCAGAGCAATAATAAAAACATAATGCATGTTATAATTCAAATATGCATTATAAAGTGAATAATGTAAATAGAGATATTATTACAAAGTTGTTACACCCAATCCCTACATTTATAATACCCTCTTCACCATGTGAGTAATGACCAAATGCATCATATTTCTCTATGATGTAGTTAACCACCCAACTATTTGGATAGATCACTAGCACATTTTTTTTAAATGATTAGAGTAAGGGATGCTTCTACCATTAAACTATCTAGATTATTTTATGTCATTGTCACATTTCATTCTCTTATATTCATACAATGTGACCCATGGTTTTATATCCTCCTAATTGTAAAGAAAGAATTTAGTGATGACATTAATGTCTAAATTTGATGATGTATTCATGAAATCAAAATGAATAGTAAGAAATCAAATATACATTATCAAGTTTAGTGGAAAAAGTTACTCTAAATTTTTTTGGCAAAAGGTAAGAACCTTACTCTTTATCATACCTATTTTTAGTTCATTTGGATTATCTCCCCTTCCCTATTGTCCTCGTCCTACAAGTTAGACCATACCACTCCATATAGTGTGTCATTGATTTTCTCAATATACTCGCTACTATAATTGAATGGTTTGTATGTTATGTACCTTTGATTGTAAACCCCTTCATGTTTTCCTTTTGTCAAACAAACACATTCAACATTTTCATGTACCTCTCTAAGAAGAACATCCAATGACATGAAACAACCGTGGCTAATTGAACTTCATAAATTAGGTAAATTATAGTATGGACTTGCAAGTCCACGAAACTCATAGGTAGTTCCTTCCCAACATGCAAATAATCATAGATACTATTGACACTGGCCCTAGAATGTTATACATATGAATCTACTTTGATTTAATCCAACATAGAAATGTAGATAATTTAGATATGTCATGACGCAAGGCCTAAAGGAATACATGGTTCGTATAACCATGCATGAGTAAAGGATAAATGCACTACAAAATAAACACATATAAAATTATTTGGCATAGAACTCTCATTGCATAGCAGATTATAACCTAAATTGCAAAGAAGAAGCATGTAATCAACATACATACTCTTAGAAGGTTCAAATGGTCATATGATTTCAGCCTTGACAAATGCTATTTTATAATGAAACATTGAGTCAACCTATATAAAGAAGGTTCCTTCACAACCAATATAACATCCCTCATCAAAAAAATGTCATGTTTCTTGAAAATCCATGACATTACATCTCCTTTAAAAGACCAAGGGGGGGCTGACTTCTTCCCTACTTTATTTTCTTGGCCAATGTTACCTTTTAGTATTTGAAGAAACAATATCTCTCCTAACACCCAATGTATCATATTTTTTAATGGTATGTACCTTCATAAAGAAGAAACATTTTTTAATACATTCATGGGATCTAGTAAGTGAGCACTCTTAAGATGTTGTCAATAAGGAAGTTCATAAAATATAGATTTCCTTTTCTTCTTGATGGAAATTTTCTCAACATAGGTGTCAAATAATTCAAGATCATGAAACATAGGTTCCTCATCTAAATCAAACAACTCTACAATTCCATTATCCTTTGCGTCAATGACTTAAACCAAGCCATTGATGCCAACATTTCAAGTCTTTGGGTTCTATCTAGTTTACCGTTGAAAGCATATGCTACTCTTCTTTAAGGGTGTCTTCTAGAATGAATACTCTCAAGAAGTGATACAACAATGTTGAACAAGTGGTTGGATCACCTAGCCTTTATAGAAATCCCACAACATTTATTTATGTGTCTTTTCTATATCATGTATTGAATCCTTGACCATAATAGGAGGAATTGTACTATCAAATTTGCGTAGTCGATCATCAATATAATGGAACAATGTGAGACACCTACGATTCACTTTCAACCATTTACAATTTCAACAACTATATATTACTAGGGTGTTATAACAAAGATACAGTTTATGGTAAAGTACCATGGGCCCAAGATGGTTGCTAGAAGATAACACATGATAATGGGAAGGTAATTGGCCCTTAATTTCCGTCTACCATCTTCCTATGGTATTTTGCCCTTGATAAGAGCTTGTGGTGTGTTTTCATTGGCGGAATATCCCGCATAGCTTAACTTGATCCCAAACTAAGGTTCTACAAAATTCAATACACAATTACTCAGTTGCACATGCAAAGGTAACATAAATTCAATAAGATAATCAAATTATAATTGAAATATGTCAAGGGAGAATTTGATGAATATGGAATGATAAAATGAGCTAGAATATGAAGAATTTACCAATTAATACTATCACTTTTTTCTCTTGCATTTGAGTGAAAACCATAATCAACACAAGTATACATTCTTAAAAAAAAGTTTGGGAAGCATGGAACATATTAACTTAAAAAAAATTTTGGAAGACTTTTTAATTATGCGGTGTGAGTTTAAACATCATCGGTCTAATTTTAGATGATACATTTTCTGCTGATATGATATACTTTATACAATTTCAAATGATATAATTTTTCACTCATTTAGTATTTAGTATGTATATATATATATATGAGTGTGAAAAATTAGACCATTCCATGGAATCATATAACCTTCATAGCACCAGTGGGTGTGATGGTTGCGTGCTAAATTAATGAGAAATGGTGAAATAGACAACAAAGAGTACAAGTCAGAAATGGTGAAATAGACCACAAAGAGTACAAGTCAGATATGGCTATTTTGAAGAAATGGATTACCATGGATATTTAAGATAGTGGCGCTCATAATTTGGTTTTGTCCATTTTCAGAAATGTGGTTTTTGATGCTGACAATCTTGAAAGCAATGGCTATTTTGAAGAAATGGATTACCATGGATATTTAAGATAGTGGCACTTATAATTTGATTTTGTCCATTTTCAGAAATGTGGTTTTTGATGCTGACAATCTTGAAATCAATTAGTGTGTCTATTTCTACATGTACGGTAAGACTAACAGAACCAGAATACAAAAAGGTACCAAAACTATGCATATTTATTGAGTCCGCCTTGGTAAAAGCTACACCTAAAAATGTTGCAGACTTAAGAATGAGATCTTCCTGATTCAATTTCTTTCCTCCTCTCTCCGACAGCAATACCTTCTTAAATTTATATGCACAATGCATTTATGAGCTTGAGCTTGAAAGGCAAGGAGATGACAAGGCGAGGGCATTAATGCTGGTCTCACTACACAGTGGATTTCGCGCCTGTGCGTCCCATTCGGACGCATTCCTACGATCTCATTTCTGTATCTTTCTTATCTGCAACGGAACGAGTTCATCATTGAATTCCAAAACCCCCACAAATATAAGCCCCATTTTTCAGCCTGAGCCTTAGCCCTGCTCTGCTGCAACTCAAAATTCACGAGAACACATCATCAACACTGTAAAAGGTGAAGAAATAGAGTCGATGAACTGCGGTACACTACTAGTGGAGGAGGAAAGCATCCGACAGAAAGCTGGAAGAATTGAAAGAATTGGAGCCCACTTCCGATCTCGAGGGTTTTGATGCTTTAAAGTTTAGAGGATTTGAGTGCTCAACGTTGAAGAAGTCAATTCAATGGCGCAGATGGTGATAATTCACAAAATCCTACCTAAGGCAATGGCTACTGAAGCTCGGTCAATGTACATTATTGGTCAAGCAGGCTTGACATTTTGGGCACCCAATATTAATATCTTTCGAGAACCTCACTGGAGAAGAGGTTAATAAACCCTAGGGAAAACCCATTATTGACAAGTGTTTTTTAATTTTTCAGAAAAAAAAAAACATTGTTACTTGGATCCGGGATCCAGTTTTAACTTGATACATTTTAGTGTTCTACAGGGCTCTCCTGTGTTACATAAAACAGAGAATCTGTATCCTCAGTATGTGTTTATATCCCCTGTGAAGAGAGTGTAAATATGTGTGTTTATATCCCTATGAAGAGAGTGTAGATCAACAACCCTGCATGATGATTAGACCTTCCTCTTGAAGATTGAACCTTGCGAGATGATTGTAACGGACCTGTACTTCTTCATCCTCAGCCTCCTCCAAAAAAACAGAGTATGCTCTGCCTCATATCTCTGATATGTTTGTGGAGGAGTCCCGGTTTTCTTTTAGCCAGCTGTGGGGCTATTATGGGCAAACACATTTTCCCTCTTATCGATACAACTCGATTATGCATTGAGTCTATCATCCAAGGATTGAATTAAATATCTCAATACCAAGCACCTCACACCACATTCATGTCCAGACTGGGCTTTATAGCTCGATATGGCCCGACTCAAGTGGACATTTATGCTGGAAGGATTGATAATATATACGGACTACTCAGTTTGCAGTTGCATTTGTAAGGGGTTTCCAAGGCGAAAATGAAAGATAACACAATGGAGAAGATTCAGAGAAGCAGAGCTAGGAGGGACTTAGAAATGGAGGGGGTAAATAGAATTTAAAGAGAACTGAGTCGTTTCATGCTTTGAGCATGTTGCAAACATTTCACAAAATATTATTTGGATAACTGGCAAGTGTGATTCACAATAGATTTAGCATCATTCATGACAACATTTCAGACACCGTAAATTAGCATTGCAGAAAATGTACATGGATATATGCATAAGAATGGGACAGGAAAATTACTCCAACCAGTTGGCCATGTATCCTTCCCCATTCTGACTTCGAATTTGTCTCAAATATGCTACCAATCTCTTCGGAAATGCAAACTACTGATGGTTCCAAAAATAAATGTGAGATACTTTAAAAAGGGTGTAAACATCGATACATTCATGAGGAATGTTGAAGATCATGATCAGCCCAGGGTCCATTGTTCCAATAATTGTTTGTCAATATTATTGGAATATTCACCAGTACATTTGTGTCGTTACATATGTATTTTTGTATGGCAGACAACATGCAATATTTCCAAATACATGTAGATAATGTGGCAAAACTTGCCAGATTTGATACTTTGATTTCGATCTTTCCATGTCTGAAAAGGTAGCATTTACAAATAATCATGTGTGTATGAGCAAGACCTGAAAGATACATTCCAACCACCTTTCCAGAGATGTGTGCAAAATGGTCATGCTAGTTGTATGATGTGCTCATACAATCAGCTAAATGGAGTTCCTATATGTGCAAACTATGACCTTCTCACATAGATGACTAGAAATAGCTGAGGCCTTGAAGGTTATATTACCTCAGACTATCATGCAGTAGCAATCATTTTTGAAGATCAGCATTCTGCTACATGTGCAGAAGATGCAGTCACAAATGTTCTGAAAGCAAGCATCCCTTGCAATCCTATTACTCCATTTCTAGCCCTTCAGAATTACATTGACATTCTATCATTCTCCAAAGGGTGTGAAAAAGCGACTTGCTCTTCCAAGGCCAATTTCAGTGTAGCGATAGATATTGTAGCTAAAGTAGATATTGGAAGGTAGCTTTTCACCCTTTATTCTGAAGTTGTCTACAATATTTTTGGACCACATAATAGAATGCAATGCTTATTTTTTCAAAAGAATGACTCACGAGTTTTATTGTTTTTTTAATTTAAAGGGCATTTAATAATTATGGAGGAGAATCTTTTGAATATGGTTATCAATGATGTTGTTGATTTCAAATATTACTTGATTTGTGTTGGAGATAACCCCAGCATAGATCTATCTTAACTACGGATCTAACATTAGCTTAGAGGGATCAAATTTCTTCACATGCAAACTTCTTTAGAGGGAAAAATACAATGTGTTATATTTCATTCTTTAAATTGTATTTTTGAATGCTAAATAGGGTATATATAGGACCAAATAAATGTTTTAACCATAAAAGTTTATTTTCCGTGATATATATATATATATATATATATATATATATATCACGGAAAATAAACTTTTATGGTTAAAACATTTATTTGGTCCTATATATATTTATATTTATAGACACACTTAATTATTGACATTAAAATATTTTACATAACATGTACATGGAAAAGTTTTATCAAGCAAATTAAAATGATTTTTTATTATTAATATATTTTTAAGTATATGTTAATATTAATTCATATTAGAATATTTTATGATAACCTACATTGAATATTTTTATATACAACATTAAAATATTTAATATTTTATTTTAATAATTTTTTCTATATATAGATATATGTGAAGTTCATATGGACATAAATTAGTCAACATAAATCTTCAAATAGTTTATTTAAATATTTTTGAAAATGATAAGATTTAAACATCTTACTCAAACATTTTTTTACTTCTAATTACTTTAGAGAATATTCATTTTTTTTTTTACTTCTAATTACTTCAGAGAATATTCATTTTTTTAATTATAAAGGACATTATTTTTCAATTTAGAACATAGTTTTTAATTTTTAATGTATTTTAAAGGGGGGCAGATGGACATACATACTTACACATTAGAATGAGCCTCTCGGCTCAATCAAATTTACACATTGTAAAGGAAGTGCCAGAAGAATGAATATGAAGAAGACTAGTAGTTTAAAATACCTTTGACAAAGTTTTATGCATATAAATTTGTTGGTCTTGACATATCCTTCTTCTAGATGGTGGTGATATCCTTCTTCTAGATGGTGGTGAAACACATCGGTGAATGACATTGCACATTTGAAGTTTTGAGATGGCTACATTGCATTACAGAGTTTACTCTGGCTATGACATATTGAAGGAAGTAAGGGAGTATGCCAAACCAGAGATTCTAGGATTCTAAAGTTTCCCAAGACAAAAACTTGTCACCATAATTCATCCATAAAATTGCTTGTAAAGGTGATGTGGAGTTGTAGCATTGACCAAAAATTCTAGTCAATGAAGGATAAAGTACTCCAAATAGAATAGACTATTCATTATTCATGGTCTCGAAGGCTTATACATGTAGGAAAAACCACTTCCAAAGGATTTATATATAATCTAACATATGATCCACTATATACATGCCAGTTGTGCAATTAGAATATGAGCAATTGCTATGTTTTGTATGAAGGAATTCTCTATCAAATCATGAAGGACTAGAGTAACCCATAAACTTCCGTGAATATTCCACTAGACAGTTCTCATAACAAATCTAATAAATTGTACTTAAAAATCTGCAATCTACACTATGAGGATTTATTTCTCATTAGATTTTGAAATTTGTAAATTATTGTTTATTGCATATGCATGCATATTATAATTACGCAAAAAATAGAGAACAATGAAATAAAAAATCACAAATTGTGATTTGACACAAGATATAACATGGGAAACCCTTTCGGGAAAAAAGTCAACTGGAAAGTGAGGTCACTTTTCTCTCTTTCTATGAATAGAAAATGGCTGCGAGTACGAAAAAGTAAGGCTTGTGGATTGTGGGCTACTACATTGCACAAATCCTCTTTGTGTGCTTTCTACCTATGTTTCTCAACTACTTTGTTCATATGTGGAACAAAATGCGCTCGAAGAGAATGTGACCTCTTTTCCTCATAATGGTCGAGTTATAACACAACCTGATAGCCTACTAGTGGTTAAGTTTGACTCTCTCAACTCTTAACTAGAGTTACAATATGGACTCTTCTAGAGACTTCTTTATCATGATCACATGTATAACCCCTTTTCCATGAATAATGGGGGTGATGTGGCATCCTCTCAAATTATGGTGACCAAAACAAGAAGGTCAACTTCAGAGTGACGTAACTTTTGCATATGGACTCCAATTGAGGAAATTCTCGCATGGTTGGAAATGTATCTGTGTGTAGAATATGAAAAAATGTTGTGATGATAAGCAACAAATTTTTACCCCCGAAAAATGTTGTTTGATAACTCAAAATGCTCTCGGAAGGTTTCAGACCCCAATTTTACAAACTAGGTTCCACTGGTAAAAATGTTCTTGTGAGCTTATTGTGGAGTAGGAGTATCCTCTCTGCGGACAGAGACGATCCCTCTAGCCCAAGAGAGTGGGTCTAGCCACAAAAAAGACAATCTAATGTAAATTTCCTTAAATTATAATCGAATAACAAGGCCTACCTCTTATAATGCTAATCCGCTTGATGATGATCTTGCTTCCTTGCTCCATCTTCCTTTCATTCCTTCCGTTCAAGTACCTGAAACAAACATGCAAGTAACAACAACAAATGTGGTAGCATAAAATCAAATCCAATCTACTTAAAAGGTCAAGGAGTTCTAAGCTATCAAATGTAATATTACACCCGATATAGGAAATAAACCATTAGTTGTATTAAAATAAACTTCAAAGAGAAATACAACCGAAGCCTTGACGTTGGAGATCTCCTTTGCGGTATCCACGTCTTGCTAGATACCATTTTAGCACTCTTTTCCTCCCCTATCTTGACATGAAATGGCTTCCAAGCTCTAACTCTCTCTCCTCATGCTTTAGCTACCAAAGACTAGTCTTTTGTCATCTAAGACTAATCTTCTCCTATGAAAGGCTAAAAATTTGCAGAATTTTTGCAGCTGGTTGTATTGTGCATAACCAAAAACGGCAAGAGGAAGTGGTTTATATAGGGATAGGAGGATAATAATGAGATCCACTTAAGGGGGAAGAAGGTCTTATCTCCTTGGGAAGGTCCACTTTTAAGGGGAAAAGAACCTTATATGGAGTTCTCGGCCCTTAACCAACCAAACGAACATCCAACACATCGCCACTAGAAGTTTCTAGATGTGAAACTCCATTTCCTTTTATTAAAACTTTCCAAACGTAGACTAGCGTGGGTATTGGGCTAACAGTAGCACCGATAGGCATGGTTCACAGTGTTAAACTCTGCAAATCGGCGCGGATGAGACACTGGGAAAGAACGTTTTTCTTAAAAACTGGTTTTTTTAAGAAGGATTGTTTGGAAATGTTTTGAAGGGAGTGGGGACTACTTTCTTCAAACTTCAAGGGATGCAAGAGCATAGGTTTCATGTTGAAGGTATAACACAGTAGTCACTACTAGGGTTCTTCGAGATTAGGAATGGGGAGTGACAGGAAAGTAACAAATTACTGTGTAATAGATGCCCCCTAAAGCATGAAGTCAGAGTTGAGAGCGATGGATGAAATGCTTTAAGACAGAGCAAGGACTTGGAATACTAGCATCAAAAGACTTGCAACTCAAACATACATGTACATATCTGAAATCTGATAGTCATGCTTGATAAAAATGAGAGGCATATAACAATACATCAATCCATGGTATAGGTGCAACTATCCATCAAGAAAAGGATCATGTGCAGGGATCCTTAGCATGGACGCAACCATCCGATTGAAAGGATCATATGAAATAGATCCACAGCATGGGCACAACCATCTACATAGAGAGGATCAAAATGAAAACACCCATGGTATGGTCGCATCCATTCGACTGAGCAGGATCAAAATGATACCCACAGCATGGTCGCAACCATCCGTCTAAAGAATCATGTATATAATCATGAATGACTCATCACTCCTCACAACCTGGACTTTTGTGATCTAATCCTAGGGTCTTGCGCTCCAACACAACCCAACCAAAGTACAAATTCTAACATGTGAATAGACATGCTAGAGTCGAACATGCTAGAAAATCACTTGATTATCGGCCAATGATGTGAACTGTTGACAAGCGTGAGAGAAGCCACCCATAATGTCAATGGCTCTCAAGGTACTATCAATACAATTCACAAAGTGTGAATAAGGAACTGAACACGAACACCTGTGAAATCACTCAATCGAGGGCTAATGATGAGAACATGTCATCGAGTGCGAATAAATTTCCATTGAGGCATGCAAGCTCTAAGGTAATGGAAAGGAGTTTCTAGATCAACTTCTTGGATAACGAGCTGAAGTCGACAGGAAGTAATCTGTCGAAGGAAGGTCATAATGAATGCTTCATCATCGACACGAAACGGGAAACACAATGAATGAGAGTAATCCAAGATGGTGACATATGATCAGACAATGTACAGGTAGGAAGACTTCTCTTGAACATGTGGATGACACGACTCTGGAGTTTGGCAGCATTTGACATCATAAGGTCAGAGGTCATGGTGACATGGCAGAGATCATATGAGAGGTTTAAAATGGATAACCCAAAAACCCAGGGAGGCAAGTGACAGAGTGAGGATGTCCCAAAACCCGACACAAACAGCAGATGAGTGTCAATGTTCAAGAGCGACATGCTGCCTCAAGTGAAGAATACAACTGATGAAATACTTCCAATTTCCCCCCACCATTTCTGGCAAGTACCCTAGTTATTTTTACACAAGCTTGATGGGGATAACATATGCTTGTAATATAAGTCCATCCTTCGAATGGATCCTACCTAGTAAGTTTTACGAGCCCTAGGAAGGAGTAGTCCAGTCTCATCACAATGACAAGTCCTATGTCATTTAATCTTTTAACAAGTCTGACAAAGGTGAAACTCAATATCTTTTTCATGTTTGCAGAGTTTGAAAAGACACGGAAAATAAAACTCCAAAAAGTCCCTTTTCGTAAAGTTGTCCCTCGAGCCTGAAAAGGTAGAAAACAATATTCGAGAGAAGCTCCTAGTCATGTTTGACTAAGGTATTCCTTTTTTGTAAATAGTTTATCCCAACCCGAAAAAGGGGTAAACATATACTGGGTAAACAATGTTTTGAAACCATTTACGAGGTTAAAACAACAAGAACTTGGCAATCTTTTCGTGTTTTGAGAGTTAGAAAAGGGCTTAAAGCAAACTCCCCATTTTTATTTTCTTTAACGAGTCAAAAAGGGAAAAACACTTGGCAATCTTTTCATTTTTTACGAGTTAGAAAAGAGCTTAAAGGTGACTCATCCTAGAGGAATGAGTGGTATAAAGGGTAGCAACTGGTTCCGGTTATGGTGGAACTACTAAAAAACATGTAATGGTCAAGAGGCTGGCTAACAAGACTACTCATCGATGCGGTTCCTCAGGAAAGGAAAAAAAACCAAGTGAAAGCATATGATCGACCAAAGAGATGGTGGCAATGGAATGAAACAACCAAGGCTCATCTAGCAGAAATTACTTGATAAAAATGGAAATCACGAGTTGTAAATCGAGCATGAGTTCATTTTTACACAAGCTTGAACCATGGGGAACTCTGCTTGAATTCGGATTCATGTTTACACAAGCTTGAAATGAAAAACTATGCTTGCGATAAGTTTGCATGCCCCGAGCATAATGACTCAATTCGAGGTACATGCCCCCAAAGCCTCATTTCATTCAACGAGGTGGACAAAATGAAGGTTCACTCTCGAGATCCAAGAAAGACTCAACTTGGATTTTACGATATCGTAATAAAAGGCTCGATTTGGAAAAGGGAGCTGTTTCATTTTTTTATCGAGGTTGACACAGTAAAAGAACTATCCTCAGACATCTGTTTCATTTTTTAACGAGGTAGATATAGGAAGAAACTATCCTCAGACATCTGTTTCATTTTTTAATGAGGTAGAGACAGGAAGAAACTATCCTCGAACATCAGTTTCATTTTTTAACGAGGTTGATACAAGAAGAAGCTGCCCTCGGACTTCTTGATTCATTTTTTAATGAGCTTGACACAAGACAAGGAACTATGCTCAGACTCCTTGATTCATTTTTAACAAGCTTGACACAAGATAAGGAACTATGCTCACATCCCTTGTTTCATTTTTTGAGGAGCTTGACACAAGACAAGGAACTTTGCTCTAAGGTCCTTGTTTCATTTTTTAAGGATCTTGACACAAGAGAAGGAACTCTGCTCTAGCCCCTTGTTTCATTTTTTAACGAGCTTGACACAAGACAAGGAACTATGCTCTAACCCTTTGTTCATGGACCATACAAGAACATGGCTCCCAAGAGGTCCTCACTAGATGGGAGAACCACGCTCTAGGAGGAATACATGTCAACTGGTACCAATGACAGATTGGGTTCCAATGCCCCTAGTACATAATGTACTATACCATCTGTGTGATCATCAACAGATGTGGAGATGGAATGGGTAGCCACATAATTGACTTGTGGCAGGGAGGGTACTGCTTGCAAATAAGAACCAATAGGGGATGATGGTTGCATAGGAGGCACCTAGTGACCAATGAATGACAATTGATCAATGGTCACTATTCTCCCTTCGTGTGGAAAACAAACCACATGAAAAAGCGAAGAAACAAGAGCTCCCATGACATAAACATAGTCGCGTCCAAGGAGAATATTGAAATCTAAGGGACCTTGGACTACCATCACGTCTATATAGACGGTCTTTCCTCCCAAAGTAATAGAGAACTTTGGAAGGATCCCTAAGGGTTGACTAGTCCTCCGTTGAAAGTCAACAGATTCTGGGTGACAAGCAGAAGTTGTGGGGAACCCAAAGCTTGCCAAGTAGTAGAAGACATGATGCTAACAGACGTGCCTTCATCTAATATAGTGCCAAGTACTACCATGTTATAGGCTTGTACTGTGATCTAGAAAGGCACATAAGGTGGGAGGTGGAAAGTAGTTAATTGACTCCAATCAAAAGAAATGACAGAACTACTTGGTGGGGGTATCATATGATTGCCCCCATGCCCTGCAGGAAAAGGAGAAGGACTCTCCTGAACAACTGGGACAGGAGGGCCACTCTTCGATTCATGAGAATCTGAGGAGACGAGAAGAACATGAGAAGTGTGATCACTACTCTCTTCGTGAACAGAGTGAACAAATGAAAGCAGAGCCAAGCTGACACTCCTTTCGACCTATGGTTAGTCAGGACTAGATAAGAAAGAGTCATGCTCAGGAAGAGCAGGATGGGTAAGAGATGAATCCAAGTCAATCTCTTTGCCAACTAGGAGAGGGTTAGAAGAAAGCCTCTGATAACCAATGGGAAGTTGGGGTTGAGGAGCTGTAAGGATTTCCAAAACTTTGGAAGCTTTATCTATAAGAGGAAAAAGGTGAAGAAGATGCTTCCCTTTACACAATCTACAGGGGAATCTAATCTTTCCCTTCTTCTTACCATCATTAGCTGAAGGTGTAGCATCGACATGATCTCTAGAGGTCAATGGGGATAGTCGATTCAGGTCTTGAGACCACACGTCTAAGACTCTGGGAATGCCAGGACAGTCTCGAAGGAGATGGTCACCCTTACACAGCTTGCAAGGGAATCTGACATTCCGTGGAGGATTGGAAGGCTTGTCTACAGGAGGTGCATTTGGAGTAACAACTGCATGATTGGCCTCTTGCTTATCTGACTTCTTCTTCTTCGTCTTCTTCTTCTTCTTCTTAGCCTCTTCGTTACTGGATTTCAAAAATTCACCAGGTGAAGTAGAAGAGGAAGATGAAGAAATAGGGGAAGAAGGTGAGAGGTCAGCCTTAGAATCAACATGATCTGGTTCAAATGAAGGAGATGGTTGGGTAGGAGTTGGGACACTCGGGACCACCGAGGTCGAAAATAACCAGATAGGTAAACCAATGGTTAACCCTGGGAGGGACAACGTTGCCATATAAGGAGTACCAGCGTTTCCAAAAGAAGGAAAAGGATCATGATTCCCATCTGAGGGGAATCCTTGACTGGTAGACTCTAGAAATGTTTCCATTGGAATCGACCCTAAAGAATCACTAAGGAAGATAACTTTAACTAGGAATATTTCGTGGGTAGTTAATTTTAAGACACTGAAACAAAACTTTGCCTTTTCATATTTTAAGAGTCGAGAAAAGGGAAAAAGGTGACTCTAGTCACTTTCGAAGTTAACGAGCTCGAAAGGACAAGTGCTCGATGATATTTTAAATTTAATGAGTCAAAAAGACCAAAATTTCAGGGCATTGGCTTTGGCCTTGCCTTTGCCCTTCTTTTTACCCTTAGAGGATTTTTCCATTGTGGTAGATTGGATAGTGTGAACCTCAGAGGTTTTACCAGGACCAGGTGAATTTCGAGAGGGATCATTGGAACTGGTGTTTGAGACTGCCTTCTTCTTGGAAGAGGATTTCTTGGGAGTCTGAGACACAGAACTAATAACTCCATCAACAGGTGGGGTTGCCGAAGGCTTCGATGTCGTTAGATTTTGGTGATGGTCTTGGAGCATCGGGTAACATATTGTATAACGTGCCAAATTGCGAGTGGGAAAGGTCTAAATACTGGGCACGAGCGATGGCTTGCTTGTCAGTAACACACCCACCCATAGCTATGTCCTCAATAATTTTGTTGACGAATGATTTGGTGAACCATTCTGTTAACAACTGATCAGAAATTTCACTTGATTAGGCGACGCCGACGCCTCCATTCATGGATGTGATCGGATATATGGGTCGTAGTGTCCTACTTAAGTGACATAAGCATATGGGTGCCAGTTTCATAGCGAACTGACAACTGGAAATGAGTGAGGAAATCCATAGCAAGAGTGTTGAAGTCATTGTAGGTACCTCGAGGCAATCTGATGTACCACTTGGCTGCAACACCTATGAGAGTTTGTTGAAAGAGCCAGAGATGAATGGAATCATCAACGTATGAATTGTAGAGCACTAGAGGTGATACATCATCACGTGGGCTTGTGGGTCCTCCTTCGCTTTTCCCTCAAACTTCAGACAATCACTTGAAATCTTGGATGGAACTGGAGGCCAGTATGGCGAATGAAGAATGGGATCATTCGTAAGTCTAGAAACATCTGGCAGCTCTAATGTGGCCAAGAATGGAAATTGCGTATTAAAAGGCATTTGGGGCCTCTGAGTAGGCCCGGACTGCAGAACCCATCCTTGTTGGTAAGGGTTTTGCCCCATAGCAGAGGATTTTGTGCATATGGCATCTGATTTTGCCCCCATTTTAGGTTACCTTGCCCATAGGGAGGATTCTAGCCTGGGTAGCCTTGATATTGTCCAGCCATAGGCTGTTGATAAGCAACATATGGGTTAAAAGGCTGTTGAGCTTGTTGACCTTGGACATACGAATTTTGCACCTGCTGCCCCTGGACATAAGGGTTTTGAACCTGTTGCCCTTGGACATAAGGATTTTGCACCTATTTCCCCTGGACATAAGGATTTTGAACCTGTTTCTCTTGTACGTAAGGATTTTGACCCTACTGCTGCAGGACTTGACCTTGACCTTGCAAAGGTTGATCCTGTTGATATGAATACAAGGGTTGCTACTGCCCAGGCTGACCTTGTTGCTACAAGGGTTGGCCTTGCTGCTGTAAAGGTTGTCCTTATGGCTGCAGAGGTTGAACTTGTGAGGAAATAGTTTGGGAGGAATGGTGGAAAAACTACATCTAAAACTGCAAATTTTGTTGCGACTGTTGCAAGGGTTTCTGTTATAGACAATTTTGTGCCTTGCAACATCAGGCATGAATTGTCAATAATCCAAGGGATCCAAAGTCCCTAAACATGATGTTCCTACCCCTAGAGGAACAAGGTCAGCAAACCAACAGCTCTCAGATCAGTTCTCCACCTGAAAACACTCAAAAACAACCAATCCTGAAATCAAAGCAGGTGCTCCACTAGGCTTCTGCGCTGAAACTCAACTCCTCCATGGTGTACCTGCGTTGCAAAGCAGGTAGAACAAAGGCCACCTGCGCTGAGCGAGATGGGACAAGTGGCACATTGAGTCATTGCTCTGGAATCTTCCAAAAATGACACTTGGATAAGGGATTTCGCCTTGTGATGAGTCAGAAGCTCTGTTTCTCCAAGTGGAAGCAAGGTTCTCCAAGTGGACTCAAGAACTGAAGATCAACTAAAGAGAGAGAGGACACAAGGCAGCTACACATCAGTTGCAAGCTGACTCATCCTTTCTCAATTCATCTATATATTGAGCTCTCTCCTATGAGCTCAGGAGGCGGGAATTTTGTGCAAAGTAATGATATGCTGTTGGTTTCACTATAGAACTATTGGGTGATTGCTTGAAGGAGGTGAAGAGGAGAAATTCTTTCTGCTGGGAGGTGTTGCTGGATTGGGGCCTTCAATGGTTGTAACCTTCTCAGAACTTTACTTCTTCCATTAATAAAAGCTATTGAGGTTCTTCTATATGCACTTGTTTCAATGATGTATTGTGATGATTGTATATTTGATTTATGCTAATCCTTGAATCAGTTATGAATGCATGCTTCTTGTAGTTTCCTTCTTTGTTATTTTGCAGGATCTCATTGTAGCTGGGCCAGCAAAAGAGCAAAGAGTTAGGAGCAAGCAGCAAAGAGAAGAGATTGGAGCAAATATTAAGCGCAAGGCAACGGTTAGTGCATTTCTTCATTCTCTCTTGCTTTCATAAAGAAGTAAACCTTAAGTAGTTTTGTTTACAGTTGTTGCTGAGGTACTATCACCCTTAGAGTGGGATAGGGTCATCCGAGTCAGATACTTTTCCCTACAACAAACTGGCGACTCCGCTGGGGATCGTATCTGTTTGATTGTTTGTAGTATTTTGCTATTCATTTCCTGAACAAAAGAGTACCAAATCGAAAAGCTTTTGACTATATCAAAAGCAAAGTAGAGGGCAGCTACTCTAGCTCATTTCTGAGCATGTTCATGATTTGAAGAGCTGATCTACAAGGATCCTTGTAAGCTCTTAGTGATAGATTTTCATCCTCCTTGTCATCCCTTTGTGTGTGCTTGACTGATTGCTTCTGATTTGAGCAAAAACTGTGAATTTTTGAGAAAATTGTGACCCGGAAACTGTGAAAACGCAACTTTCGTTTTCCAAAGCAGGTAGTACACAGGCTACCTACTTTGCAACGCAGGTCCCGAAGGGGCTACCTGCGCTGAGAGCCAGACTGGCTGTGCAGCACCTGCGTTGGCCCAATTTTGCCTTGTGCATTTGGGGTTTCCTCCCTTTTTCTTGCCTGTTTTCACTATAGATTTTGCAGCCAGTTACCAGTCTTGTACCTATTCTGAAACCAACCTTACTTGCCATCATTCCGCCTCTGTTATATAACGAAATTGTACTTGTTCTTTTGTATTTCTTACATCATTTACGATTTCTCATAACGAAAGTGAACTAGACTTGCTTTGGCCTCTTAGATCTGAACCTGTGTTAGGCATTTTGCTGGTCTAAAGAGTTAGCTTGTTTGCTGTCCATAGCTGATTAGTCTTTTTACTTTCATCATTATGGTTTGATTTCATGTATTTCCAGCGATTAAACAAGTAAATCTTAAGGCGTCTTTTGATTTTGGACAAGCTTGTTTGTTTTCGCTTTAAATCGAAATCAAAGTTATATAACAACTTTCTTTTTGTAATACATCAACATTAAGAAAGGGAAAAGAAAATACATGCATTGTGCATTTTGCATTTGAAAAATTTTGCATGATGATTTAGGAGAAAGTGCATTAGTTTGTGCTGTATGAACTGTGTGAAAAGATATGCCTTTCTTCTCCCTCAGTAGTTAAGATTTTCATCAGTCAAAAAGATTTGAAAAAGCTTGCTTCTCATCTTAGGTTGCATTTAGGAATTTGTCATATACATCTCGTGGTGAACCTTGAAAGGCAAACTTTAATAAGATCAACTTAAAATATACTGAATGAACCTAACAACGCATTGAAACATAACGCAAACACATAGAGGTCTAAGCTAGAGACGTGTTCCGGCGTCGTTAAACGTAGTGACTGTCGATCTCTACGAAGGTGGGTGATTCCTCCTGAGAGTCGGTGGCACTAATACGGACTTGTGCTCCCACGTACCGTCGAGTATATATTGGGAGACCCCTATAGGCATATATCCTTTACCCTTAGGAAGCCGTGTCGGCCGCCCTACTGATCGCAATGCAGTGAACATAGCATTCACGAAGATTGACCACACGTACCGTAAAACGTATTCCGTGGTTTTGCGAAAGGTTTGGCACACCCTCTGCCTAGATCTCCAGAGCAGTTTCTTTTGGCCTTTTTCAAACTCTATAACTGAAAAAGTCCAACCGAGCATTTGTCACTTCGGGCTCGTTAATACATCGAAGGAGACTAGAGTCATCTTTAGCTTTTTCTCGACTCTTAAAAAATGAAAAAGCAAAGTTATGTCTAAAAGCGTCTAATAAAATTCATTCAAATCGGAAACACAATTTTTCCCCTTTATATTTTAGTTGATCGAGTAATCCGCAATCGTGGAAGAAAGTCAATTGAATATCCGTCGTTCTCAGAGGCTTGCAAGTCAACCGTCTTTGTCTCCGGAATCGAAAACAGTCCGGACAAAGCGAGCTCGTCGAACCAGTTCAAAATCTCCTTTAAAAGTTAGAACAAGTGTTCCAACAACATCTGAGATTCTGGTTACTCCAAACATTTCCGGAAACCCTACCTCTATAGAAGAAGTTCAGCCGCCGCAGAAGGACAGTAATACTGATCCTAGTCTAGGGGCAAATACTTGTATAACTGAACCAGTTCCATCTGTAACTGGTCCAGAGAGTTTTGTTCCTCAAAAATCTGTCGCTGTTGATACAACCCCTTCTTCGGCACCGGAAATCTATTACGGACCTGACGGTCTTCCTCTTCCACCTGGTCTGATTGCGATAGAGGAAATTATAGAGGAACCGCAAGTATCCACTCCAACTCATTTTGGAGTAGGGGTCACTCTATTTCCTGCTACAACAGAAGTTTGTCCATCACCAGTGGAAGTTCCTGTAGAATCACTAGGCAATCAATTGGATAGACTCAAAATGTCTGAACAACCGTCGACATCTAGGACTGTGTCAAGTGACACGACGACGGCAGAATTACCTGCTGCAAATCCAACAATGTTCGCCGGCATACCATCTGTCCCAACTAGCTCTCAGTCGCTAGAAGGAGTCCACCAAGGGATTGTCTCGGCAGTATGGTCTGTTCCTGTTTGTTCCGGAGTAATGTCTGGTAACTCTTATGGTGAGACTCAACAAATTGACCCTTTTGGGAATCAAATTAGGCCATCCAGTCCTCCAAGACAATCAATTGCCTTGAGTTCTGGATTACCACCGTATGGGGGGCAGTACGCCCTTTCATTACCCCCTCCGGGAGGGTACCCATACGGGAGTTCTCAACCTTATTCAAGTTATGGTGGAATTGCAACGAGTAGTTGGGTACCTATGCTATCCCAGCCACCAAGAGTTGTATATTCTATGCAACAGTGTGTACCTGTGACGAACATCCCAACTACACCGGCTATTGTAACCGTGTCGCAAGTTCAAACGATGCCTGTTGTATGTCAACCTCAGATTTCTTAGGTTCTCATGCAACAGCCACTTGACCCTGCGACCCAACCACAATCGCCTGCTGGTGGGGAGACACAAGTACAATCGGGTACAATCACCCCACATCTTGGTCCAATGGTTAGTATAGCACAACAACCCATGGTATCGCAACCGTGGATAGTGCAATACCAACAACCACAATTCCAACAAGTGTACCAAGGTTCTGAACAACAAATCTTTGCGAATACTGGACAACCATATATCCAAAATGGTCAAAATCAACCACTTTATGGTGGTCAAGTCCATCAACCGTATCAGTCATACCAACATCAACTCCATTATGCTGGTATGCAAAGACCAACTGTTCAGACGATTCCATCGTACCCTGGATACGCTTCCCCTAACTTGAATCAACAATTACCATTCGTGGCGACTTTAGAGTTGCCTGATTTACATCGGTTAACCAATGATCCGATTGCTTACGCCCCATGGTGGCCAGTGATCCCGCACAAACTCCCATCCGACATTCCTAAATTCAATGGAAATCCAGGTGAAGACCCGTCGAATCATGTGATGACATTTCATCTATGGTGTTCGTCGAACACTTTAAATGATGATTCGATAAGACTTCGCCTCTTTCAGAGGACATTGACAGGTCCAGCGGCGAAATGGTATATAGAATTGCCAAGAGCTTCGTTCGACAATTTTAGCTCCCTTGCCACGACATTTTTAACCCACTTTCAATTACCGATAAGGTATGAAACGGGAACAGAGATATTGACTAACTTCAAACAAACAACCGCAACTCATATATCAGATCATATACATGAGTGGAGACGTCGACGAAGAATGGTTAAAACATACGTTCCTGATCAGCTTTTAGCTGAGTGGTTTATAAAGTCGTTACTTCCGGCCATAATGGAAGATGTGGCAAAGGGGGGAGTCGTAACAGAAGAGCAGGTTATTGCTCGTGCACAATATTTGGACTTAGTATATACTCAGTCCGGCACGCTCTATGACAAAATACCAGACGCCCCTAGACCAGAATTTTCAATCCCTCCTCCTCCTAAATCAAATAGTGACTCTCATGCCGGCGATGGCGTGATTGGCACGGCAAACACGAATCCGAAAAGGACCAATCAAAAGAAGGCCCGTAAGGATTCGAATCAAAATGCGCATGGAGAAGTTCTTGCTTCGGAAGTAAATGCCGTATCGACAGATAAAGGCAAAGAAACCAATCAACCAGGAAGCAAGAAGAAGCAAAACAAAGGGAAGAAGAATAAACAAGGTGAGTCATCTCCTAAGAAAAATTCTTCGAACCCTCCTGGGAATAGGAAACCGAGTCCATGTCAAATATGCGATGACAAAGATCATAACACAAAGAATTGCCCATTCAAAGCTGAGCTAAAGAGGTTCTTTAAGAGTCCTCATACCTCAACTATGTCAAGTGATCCTTTTCCTAACCCAGGTCAAAATCTGGTTGATAGCGGAAACGCTTCCCCATCTCAAGTGCTTATGTTGTCGGTTTCAAAACAGCAAAATGATGCTTTGATTTCGACAAGGAACAAAGATTACGGGAATCCACAGGTATCGAACGATAAAGGTAAAGATCAACCTAGCAGTTCGACAACAACTTCGGCAGAAGTTGTACCCCCCATCACGCATGAATTAACAATAAAACCGCCAAAGGGAGTAGTACACAAGTCGACATTTAATCCTCGTGCCAGAGCGGCACAGCATTATAACATAGTGGAAGATTTGGCGCAATCGCCATCTGCTATGTCGACTCTTGAGGTAATACAACATTGCCCATCCCAAAGGCAGGCATTGTTATCAGCAATTGGTGGAGTGGATCCTAAAGATTCCAATCTTGTATCCTTTGATCACAAAGGGTATGATCCTCAGTTACCAGCTCAACTAGCTTTCCTCGTCCAAGTGAAAGCCCTCAACAAAACAGTTCATAGAACGATTATTGATGAGGGGGCATCGACATGTATTATGTCGATGAGTTGCTGGAAAACTTTAGGATCTCCAACCTTGTCGCGGTCATCGACAACATTAAAAGCATTCGACGGAAGGATATATACCCCTTACGGTATCCTTAGTAACTTGAAAGTTGAACTAGGGGCAAAACAGTAGAAATAGATGTTGAAGTCATCGATGGCAATCTTGACTATAACATCCTACTGGGAAGACCTTGGATTTATGCCATGCAAGCTGTGGTGTCGACTTATTTTAGGAAGATCGCATTCCCCTTTGAAGGAGGGATTACGGTCGTCGACCAACAGAACTTCCTCCCTAATGGTTCACAAGTTACAGGAAGCGTTCCCATGATCCATGGAAGCGACCGGTCGATTCAAGATATTGGAGTAGGTCTGTTGAAAGATCCCACCATGATGGGGACTTTCGCGCTGCCACCTCCTATTTGCATAGGAAATGTACCATTTGTGGCAACATGCAATATGGTATCCACCTTGAAAGTCACAGAAGGCAGAGTCGCTATGGATCATTCGATGGTTTTGCCACCAAGCCCCATTGAAATATTGTAGCAATCAATGTTTCAGGCCTGGGAGGCGAACCCCAATCAACGCTCATCGAGCGTTTGGGTAGATAGATCTAGAGAATATGGTACCCCATTAGATCCTTGGTCAAAAGTACATGGGACTGACGAAGGAATCTTACAATCAATGATGATTGAGGGGGCACCATGGAATGACCACCACCATCGTTCCCTTCTTCCGGAATACGAAGAAGATACTCAAAAATATCTTTACCACCCTTCAGTCTTTGAATTCCTAACAAATACTGTAAACACGGTGGATTTCGAGCGAAACTTATCCAATATTGAAGAGACTATAGCCATAAATATCTCGACCAAAACAGGTGTTGTAGAGAATATTCATGTTGGCAAAGGTTGTTCCCCTTCAGAACTGGAAATATATAACGCTCTTTTTCGCGAATTTAGAGATGTCTTTGCTTGGTCATATGATGAAATGCCAGGCATCGACTCGAGTATCGTTGAACATGAAATTAAAATGTATCCTGATGTCAAACCAGTAAGGCAACGGCTTCGACAGGTTCACCCTAAGAAAGCCGCTGCCATTAAGGCAGAAGTTGAGAAACTTCTCCATGCTGGATTCATCTACCCGGTTCCGCTAACTGATTGGGTATCGAATATTGTACCTGTTATGAAAAAACAAGGAACAATACGAGTGTGCGTCGATTATAGGGATGTAAATCAAGCTTGTCCAAAGGACAACTACCCTACGCCCTTCATCGACCAGATAATTGATGAATGCGCCGGATGTGAAATCTTTTCCTTTATGGATGGATTCTCCGGGTACAATCAAATTAATATCCGCCCACAGGACCAGTCAAAGACTGCTTTTATATGTCCGTGGGGCACATTCGCTTATCGAAAATTACCCTTTGGTTTAAAGAATGCAGGGGCGACTTTTCAGAGGGCTATGAATTATGCCTTCCATGACATCAAGAGCATTGTTCAACCATATCTCGACGATCTTCCGGCTCATTCGCGAAAGCGGACTGATCATCCGCAGCATTTAAGAGCGATATTTCTACGTTGCCGACACTACAAGATAAGACTCAACCCACACAAGTGTGTGTTTTGCGTCGGTTCTGGTCGTTTACTTGGCTTTGTAGTCTCTAAAGATGGGATTCGTCTCGACCCTTTTAAGGTTCAGGCAATCATCAATTTGCCTCCACCTTCGAATTTGCTTCAGATTCAGAAACTCCAAGGGAAAGCAAACTTTCTGAGGAGGTTCATTCCAAATTACGCAGAACTTGCTAAAGGTTATACACGTCTTTTGAAAAAAGATGTACCCTTCGACTGGGACCAGGTTGCGCAAGCTTCCTTTGACGCTTTGAAAGAATCTCTAGTAAAAGCATCATTAATGTACGCCCCAGATTATCTTAGGGATTTTAACCTGTATCTAGCTGCAGCAGATACAACCATTGCGATGGTTTTAGTTCAAGAAGTCGATGGAATTGAACATCCTGTATATTATTTAAGTAAAAACTTAAATGATACAGAAAGTAAATATTATTACGTTGAAAAGCTAGCGCTTGCTGCTGTTCAAGCGGTACAGAGATTTCGACATTATATCCTCTTTAGGAAAACTACCATTCTGTCAGATTGCAACCCCATGACTTATATACTGTCGCGACAGTTGCTGGGGGGCAAGTATTCCAAATGGATAGCGATCCTTCAAGAGTTTGATCTGGAATTTGTGAAATCCAAGTCAAAGAAAGCTCTGGTATTCGCAGAATTATTATGCGATCTCCCATCGTCGTCCAACGATGAAACTTCCAAGGAATCAATCGTGGACGAGACTTTATTTTTGATATCTGCAAGCGATGAATGGTATGGAGATATAATTATCTATCTCCAAACCCAAAAGTTTCGGCCAGACACCTCACACTCCGAACAGAAACGTATACGATACCAAGCAAAAGACTACGTGATCGTCGGTGATACCCTTTACCGTCGTGGCATCGATACAGTTCTGAGGAGGTGTCTCACCCATGAAGAAGCCGAAAAAGCCCTGAATGAGTGTCATTCAGGTGCGTGTGGAGGGCATCAATCAGGTTTCGCTACAGCCCAAAAGATATTAAGAGCAGGATATTTTTGGCCAACAATGTTCAAAGATTGCATAATCGCAGTCCGAAGTTGCCATTCCTGCCAAATCTTTGATAGCAAAACCAGAAGACCGCCCGCACCCCTGCAACCAATAGTTGCAGTTGGGCCTTTCGCCAAATGGGGCATCGATTTCATGCAATGTAACCCCACCTCGACCGGGGGGCATGGGTATATTATAGTCGCAGTAGACTATTTTACCAAGTGGGCCGAGGCGATGCCTACATTGGACAATACCGGTGAAACAGCTGCCCTATTCTTTTTCAATCACGTAGTCGCCAGGTTCGGCGTACCCCAGGCTATAGTTACAGATCATGGATCGCATTTCCGCAATCACATGATGGTCGAATTAGCTGCCAAACTAGGGCTATCTCACGACAGCTCTACTCCGTATTATCCACAAGCCAACGGACAAGTTGAAGCAATCAACAAGGTCCTGAAGCGTATGTTGCAAAGGATGATCGGAGTTCATAAAAGAAGATGGCACCTAATCCTGTATGCAGCCTTGTGGGCCTACCGAACTTCGGTAAGAAACGCAACCGGATTCACACCTTTCCAATTGGTGTACGGTCTAGAAGCAGTCTTACCGATCCAGTGTGAAATTTCGTCGCTTAAACTCGCAATTGATCTCCTCCCCGGAACTTCGGAAGAAGAGGCTCGTTTCTTGGAATTAATCCACTTGGATGAAACCCGTTGTGATGCCGCTTTGGCTAACGAAGCCCATAAGAAACGAGTCAAGGCTCAGTTCGACAAAAATGTCAAACCCCGTGTCTTCTCAGAAGGTGATTTGGTCTTGCTTTATGACCAAGAATCCGATAAATTAGGAGCAGGTAAATTCAATTCCTTATGGATGGGCCCCTATATTGTTAAAAGAGTTTTAGCAAAAGGAGCCTACGAGTTAATAGATTACGACGGAATTCCACTGGCGCAGCCCCGGAACGGGTTGTACCTCAAGCGTTACTATGCTTAAATAGTAACCTGCATGCTTTTGTTGTATTTTGTTTTCGCCGAAGTTCTTGTTCTGGTTGAGTGATTCCCCTTTTTCATTCGTTGCAGATGTCGAACCTTATGGAGACATGTGCTGGATATGCCGACGGAGCGAGTCGTAGTTCGCGGAACCTATCCTCCGCAGCATGGGCCATTTTTGATCCAAGTGGCGAGTTAGTAAGTTTCAGAGGTGTATGTATTGGGCAATCAACGAATAACATCGCTGAGTATAGCGCGTTGATAGAACTACTCTCTGATGCCGTCACACGAGGCATACGCCGACTAATTGTCAGGCTAGACTCACAGCTCGTAGTACTACAACTCAATGGCATATATTCTGTTCGTAATCCAGCTATTTATCGCATGTTCCTAAGAGTAAAGATCTTGGAAAGACGATTTGATTCAATTCAATATCAACATATTTCAAGAAATTTAAACACATTAACTGACTCATTAGCAAACTATGTGTTAGATAGACATCTGCAACATTTATAAAAGGGACACATCATAAAAAGTGTACATATGAATCATCCAAATCAACCAGAATGAAAATCGAAAATCAAAATATATATAAGCTGTTCATAAAGTTCATACATAACGTTCTGTAACCAAGACAAAATTGGTCATGTGACCTAAAAACTCAAAAGTGCTAGGGGGCACCCTAGCCTAGTGATGCTCCTGATAGTAAGCCACAGTCTGTGCTATCATACGCAGAAGACGGGTCCATCGTCTAGGTACACCGATAGTATGCTGCTGCATCGGTAAAGGTAACTCGTCAATCTGTACATTCGGAAGACCACGGGTAAGGTTCTCAACCTGCCCCTGCACAACTGTAAGAGTCTCAGTATCGCTAAGATCACGGATAATAACTCTCCGAGTAGGTTCCTCTGCCGGAGCAGCAATAGGTGGTCTCAGACGAACTGCCGGAGGAACAAGACCGACATCTGCAAACACACATGAGTTCAATTAAAGTCTTGATAGAATAAAGCACAAGAACATTATAAATGAAAACAATGAACAGTAATATGGTTGAAGTTCTTACCAGTAGCATCCCACTGAGCATCGTCTGGCAGTACCATATCCGGATCACCCCGGAAATCCATACCAACATATGGGTACTCGGAAAAAGCCATCTCCTGGCGATCGAACCACCTGAAGAAAGCGGCATTGAAAGAAATCTGGGATTGACCTGCATGTCTGGACATGTGATCGACCCATCGCTGCATACGTGGCTCGGTAGGAGAAGGCACTCCGAGATCAATGTACTGAGGTTGCATCAGAGGGATCTTCTCCAAGGCGAAGGCAGTCAGAATCGAACCAAAACCAAAGTTCTTCAGCTTCCCGTCCTTCACCTTGTTCAATTGATTTTTCATCTGAGTAAGCACCGCATCACTCCAGTTGAAGATCTTCGGTTGGAGACATTCCAAGGCGTGCTGCGTATGAGACCTGTTGGCAACATGTAAAGATGCGCTACCGGCCATCCTACCAAGAGTATACAGAATGGACCTGAGAGGCCTGCTAGTAACATCACGGATAACCACCTTGCCGTCTCTGCTCGGCTGGGACCCCTCCCTGCAGTACTGGCGGACATAATCTCTCACAGAATCATTCCCCCGAACTGTACCTGATAAAGAAATGGGGGCACCCCGCCTTGACAAGCCAGTCAAGAAATAAATATCTGTCACGGTCAATGGAATAGGTTTGTTCCTGATCTGGAATACTTGGTTAACAGGATCCCAAGAATCAAGCATATACTGCAGTAGAGAAATCTGTGCTCTCATGCTAGAGATACGGAAAAACTTCAGCAAACCACAGTCTCGTAATGCGCCCACCGTAACAGGATCATGAAGGGCAATCATATCTTCTTCTTCATGTTCTCGTTCTCGCCATGTTAGGGCCATCTTGATCAAGAATCCCTGCAAAACAAACAAGAGAATGAGTCAGCTCTTGAAATTGATGAAAAACTGGCGAAAATTTCATCAAAATCTGTGAAAAATTGTTGTTTTTATGCCCCAACGCAGGTGCCCAGTGTACTACCTGCGTTGGGGGACAAGCTGCCTTCAAACAGCTTGAATCCCAACGCAGTTTTCGAATGGGGAACCTGCGCTGATCAGAGGGCGCCCTGGCAAAACCCCAGAGGCTCAATAGAACAGCAAAACAGGCATAAAACAGGAAAATGAAACCATGAAAATGAAGAGCTAAGGTTTAGCTCCTACCTGGTCCAAACGGCGCCGAAAATCGTCCGCAGAATCTCCCGGAATCAGCTGATGAAAATCAAGGGGAAAGAGGCTCCTCCAAAGCTCCAACAAGCAAAATGCAAATGAAATGGTAAAGTGAGAGGTAAAAACCCTTTTTATTTGCTTTTTTACGTAGTTCAAGGTAAATATTAATGTGTTAATCTCATTTTCAAGTAAATATTACTCATTTCTAACTAGTTTGTTGCAGCAATTTGAAAATGCAGTGCTATCAGTGAAAAAGAAAGGCTAGTTATGGTAAAAATCAAAAGTAAACCATATAATCGAGCAGTTTTAGCACACAGTTCATGCTCGTTAAAAAATAAACGCAAGATCCGAGCAGTTTTAGCACATAGTTCATGCTCGTTAAAAAATAAACATAAGTTGTGAGCAATCTTCCCCTAGAGTTCAAGCTCACCCAGAAAAAATGAACCGGTAAATAACCTTGGTAAATGTAACCTTTGACAGCCATATTAAAGCCCTTGGTCGTGTTCTTGCAGTCTCACCTCCATCCGTTCATTTGGCCAATCGTTCATCTCCATATGTTTGTTTACCCATTTTGAGGAACAGCTGCGAAGAGTGATTTCACTTAGCCATCCTTGTGACACTGCCGTGATTGGAAAATTCCAACCTGTACCTGGAATCTGCTGCTATCCCTGTTTATCACTCGTTCCTCAAAAGACGAGTCTTCTTTGAGCTCTTTTCTCCTGACTCGTAAAATATGAAAAGTTTGCCGAGTTTTGGCCTTCCAGCTCGTTAAACGACCGGAAGAGCTATCCCTCCTCTAGATTTTAATCTTTTTGGACCTGAGGGATTATTGCACAAAAAGATTGAGCGCTTGTTTTGTTCGGCTCGTTAAAGCAATCGAAAATTCATCCCTTCTGTATTGTTTTATACTTTTTCGGACTTAAGGGATTAGATGACGAAAAAGGAATTCTGGAGTTGACTTTATGTACCTTTTCAGACTCTCTAAAAATGAAAAGGACCGAGTTATCCTTGCGTTAGACTCGTTAAATTCATTAAATAGCGACAAACTTGTCTTTAGACGAGAACGAGTTTCCCTATCGCTAGGCTCGTTAAAACATAGCGATGGGCTTGCACGAAGGGCAGGTTATAGAACAAGCATATGTTATCCTCCTCAAGCTTGATAAAAATAAAGAGGTACTGGTCAGCAATGACTGGGGAAAAATTGGGAGAACCTCACAGCTTTAATGGTAGCAAGTCGCTCTTGAACATGACACTTTGTCCTCCGTATCACATCGGGTTGGGTTGTTTCATTCACTGGTCTCATCACCATGGTCCTCGCCACACCATCCACATTTGGGGTAATGCTACCGATCCATCACATCAGTGTCGTTATATGTTCAAGAGATGTTGTTCTGCAAAGAGTCAACCGTGTCCCATCCACTGCCATACATTGTCCTTCATCCATTTCATGACCGCCACCCTGAATCATACATCACGGTTTGTTTTCACCTCATCACAATCACTAGCTCCGTTCCGTGTCACTGATGTGGGATTCATTAAGGCCCTCCTTTGACGGATCGCTCCTTGTCGACATCAGCTCATTATCCAAGGAGTTGATCTAGGAACAACCCCTTCAGTACTTTGAAGCTTGCATGCCTCAATGGCAAGTTTCTCACTTCCGGCGACAGGTATACATCAATGACCTTCGACCAGAAGATTTTGCATGGTGGTCGACGCCAAGTCCTTTATTCCCACCATGTGAATTGTACTGTCGTACCTTGAGGGTCATCATCCTTATCGGTGATTCCTCTCGCGCTTGTTAACGGTTTACATCATTGACCGGTAATCAAGCGATGTCTTTCCATGTTCGACTTCAAGAAATTCTCACATGGATCGACTTGTACATCGAGTGAAGATCGGAAGAGATTGAAGACCCCGGATCTAGTTTCATCCATCCGGGCTGCGATATATATTCAGGATATAAAGACATTTGATGTGTACATCATTGCAGCAGATGACCATCCTTCTCAAAGGATGATAATTTCAGCAGAGAATTATCAGTCTACCATCAGACGATCGTCTGTTCTATGTACCAAAATGAATTTATAAAGCTGAGCATGGGAATGCCCGCCTCAGCTAGATCATGAAAAAGTATGAAAAATAATGTATTGTGTTGTATCTTATTACAGGACACTTCTCAGCAGATTGAATGAACTTCGGATCCTCCTAATAAAGCATTTCACCCGATAAACGACCTCATACTTTAGGGGGCATCTGTTATAGACAATTTTGTGCCTTGCAGCATCAGGCATGAATTGTCAATAATCCAAGGGATCCAAAGTCCCTAAACATGATGTTCCTACCCCTAGAGGAACAAGGTCAGCAAACCAACAGCTCTCAGATCAGTTCTCCCCCTGAAAACACTCAAAAACAAGCAATCCTGAAATCAAAGCAGGTGCTCCACTAGGCTTCTGCGCTGAAACTCAACTCCTCCATGGTGTACCTGCGTTGCAAAGCAGGTAGAACAAAGGCCACCTGCGTTGAGCGAGATGGGACAAGTGGCACACTGAGTCATTGCTCTGGAATCTTCCAAAAATGACACTTGGATCAGGGATTTCGCCTTGTGATGAGTCAGAGGCTCTGTTTCTCCAAGTGGAAGCAAGGTTCTCCAAGTGGACTCAAGAACTGAAGATCAACTAAAGAGAGAGAGGACACAAGGCAGCTACACATCAGTTGCAAGCTGACTCATCCTTTCTCAATTCATCTATATATTGAGCTCTCTCCTATGAGCTCAGGAGGCGGGAATTTTGTGCAAAGTAATGATATGCTGTTGGTTTCACTATAGAACTATTGGGTGATTGCTTGAAGGAGGTGAAGAGGAGAAATTCTTTCTGCTGGGAGGTGTTGCTGGATTGGGGCCTTCAATGGTTGTAACCTTCTCAGAACTTTACTTCTTCCATTAATAAAAGCTATTGAGGTTCTTCTATATGCACTTGTTTCAATGATGTATTGTGATGATTGTATATTTGATTTATGCTAATCCTTGAATCAGTTATGAATGCATGCTTCTTGTAGTTTCCTTCTTTGTTATTTTGCAGGATCTCATTGTAGCTGGGCCAGCAAAAGAGCAAAGAGTTAGGAGCAAGCAGCAAAGAGAAGAGATTGGAGCAAATATTAAGCGCAAGGCAACGGTTAGTGCATTTCTTCATTCTCTCTTGCTTTCATAAAGAAGTAAACCTTAAGTAGTTTTGTTTACAGTTGCTGCTGAGGTACTATCACCCTTAGAGTGGGATTCCGGAGACAAAGACGGTTGACTCGCAAGCCTCCGAGAACGACGGATATTCAATTGACTTTCTTCCACGATTGCGGATTACTCGATCAACTAAAATATAAAGGGGAAAAATTGTGTTTCCGATTTGAATGAATTTTATTAGACGCTTTTAGACATAACTTTGCTTTTTCATGTTTTAAGAGTCGAGAAAAAGCTAAAGATGACTCTAGTCTCCTTCGATGTATTAACGAGCCCGAAGTGACAAATGCTCGGTTGGACTTTTTCAGTTATAGAGTTTGAAAAAGGCCAAAAGAAACTGCTCTGGAGATCTAGGCAGAGGGTGTGCCAAACCTTTCGCAAAACCACGGAATATGTTTTACGGTACGTGTGGTCAATCTTCGTGAATGCTGTGTTCACTGCATTGCGATCAGTAGGGCGGCCAACACGGCTTCCTAAGGGTAAAGGATATATGCCTATAGGGGTCTCCCAATATATACTCGACGGTACGTGGGAGCACAAGTCCGTATTAGTGCCACCGACTCTCAGGAGGAATCACCCACCTTCGTAGAGATCGACAGTCACTACGTTTAACGACGCCGGAACACGTCTCTAGCTTAGACCTCTATGTGTTTGCGTTATGTTTCAATGCGTTGTTAGGTTCATTCAGTATATTTTAAGTTGATCTTATTAAAGTTTGCCTTTCAAGGTTCACCACGAGATGTATATGACAAATTCCTAAATGCAGCCTAAGATGAGAAGCAAGCTTTTTCAAATCTTTTTGACTGATGAAAATCTTAACTACTGAGGGAGAAGAAAGGCATATCTTTTCACACAGTTCATATAGCACAAACTAATGCACTTTCTCCTAAATCATCATGCAAACTTTTTCAAATGCAAAATGCACAATGCATGTATTTTCTTTTCCCTTTCTTAATGTTGATGTATTACAAAAAGAAAGTTGTTATATAACTTTGATTTCGATTTAAAGCGAAAACAAACAAGCTTGTCCAAAATCAAAAGACGCCTTAAGATTTACTTGTTTAATCGCTGGAAATACATGAAATCAAACCATAATGACGAAAGTAAAAAGACTAATCAGCTATGGACAGCAAACAAGCTAACTCTTTAGACCAGCAAAATGCCTAACACAGGTTCAGATCTAAGAGGCCAAAGCAAGACTAGTTCACTTTCGTTATGAGAAATCGTAAATGATGTAAGAAATACAAAAGAACAAGTACAATTTCGTTATATAACAGAGGCGGAATGATGGCAAGTAAGGTTGGTTTCAGAATAGGTACAAGACTGGTAACTGGCTGCAAAATCTATAGTGAAAACAGGCAAGAAAAAGGGAGGAAACCCCAAATGCACAAGGCAAAATTGGGCCAACGCAGGTGCTGCACAGCCAGTCTGGCTCTCAGCGCAGGTAGCCCCTTCGGGACCTACGTTGCAAAGCAGGTAGCCTGTGTACTACCTGCTTTGGAAAACGAAAGTTGCGTTTTCACAGTTTCCGGGTCACAATTTTCTCAAAAATTCACAGTTTTTGCTCAAATCAGAAGCAATCAGTCAAGCACACACAAAGGGATGACAAGGAGGATGAAAAGCTATCACTAAGAGCTTACAAGGATCCTTGTAGATCAGCTCTTCAAATCATGAACATGCTCAGAAATGAGCTAGAGTAGCTGCCCTCTACTTTGCTTTTGATATAGTCAAAAGCTTTTCGATTTGGTACTCTTTTGTTCAGGAAATGAATAGAAAAATACTACAAACAATCAAACAGATACGATCCCCAGCGGAGTCGCCAGTTTGTTGTAGGGAAAAGTATCCGACTCGGATGACCCTATCCCACTCTAAGGGTGATAGTACCTCAGCAACAACTGTAAACAAAACTACTTAAGGTTTACTTCTTTATGAAAGCAAGAGAGAATGAAGAAATGCACTAATCGTTGCCTTGCGCTTAATATTTGCTCCAATCTCTTCTCTTTGCTGCTTGCTCCTAACTCTTTGCTCTTTTGTTGGCCCAGCTACAATGAGATCCTGCAAAATAACAAAGAAGGAAACTACAAGAAGCATGCATTCATAACTGATTCAAGGATTAGCATAAATCAAATATACAATCATCACAATACATCATTGAAACAAGTGCATATAGAAGAACCTCAATAGCTTTTATTAATGGAAGAAGTAAAGTTCTGAGAAGGTTACAACCATTGAAGGCCCCAATCCAGCAACACCTCCCAGCAGAAAGAATTTCTCCTCTTCACCTCCTTCAAGCAATCACCCAATAGTTCTATAGTGAAACCAACAGCATATCATTACTTTGCACAAAATTCCAGCCTACTGAGCTCATAGGAGAGAGCTCAATATATAGATGAATTGAGAAAGGATGAGTCAGCTTGCAACTGATGTGTAGCTGCCTTGTGTCCTCTCTCTCTTTAGTTGATCTTCAGTTCCTGAGTCCACTTGGAGAACCTTGCTTCCACTTGGAGAAACAGAGCCTCTGACTCATCACAAGGCGAAATCCCTGATCCAAGTGTCATTTTTGGAAGATTCCAGAGCAATGACTCAGTGTGCCACTTGTCCCATCTCGCTCAGCGCAGGTGGCCTTTGTTCTACCTGCTTTGCAACGCAGGTACACCATGGAGGAGTTGAGTTTCAGCGCAGAAGCCTAGTGGAGCACCTGCTTTGATTTCAGGATTGCTTGTTTTTGAGTGTTTTCAGGTGGAGAACTGATCTGAGAGCTGTTGGTTTGCTGACCTTGTTCCTCTAGGGGTAGGAACATCATGTTTAGGGACTTTGGATCCCTTGGATTATTGACAATTCATGCCTGATGCTGCAAGGCACAAAATTGTCTATAACAGATGCCCCCTAAAGTATGAGGTCGTTTATCGGGTGAAATGATTTATTAGGAGGATCCGAAGTTCATTCAATCTGCTGAGAAGTGTCCTGTAATAAGATACAATACAATACATTATTTTTCATACTTTTTCATGATCTAGCTGAGGCGGGCATTCCCATGCTCAGCTTTATAAATTCATTTTGGTACATAGAACAGACGATCGTCTGATGGTAGACTGATAATTCTCTGCTGAAATTATCATCCTTTGAGAAGGATGGTCATCTGCTGCAATGATGTACACATCAAATGTCTTTATATCCTGAATATATATCGCAGCCCGGATGGATGAAACTAGATCCGGGGTCTTCAATCTCTTCCGATCTTCACTCGATGTACAAGTCGATCCATGTGAGAATTTCTTGAAGTCGAACATGGAAAGACATCGCTTGATTACCGGTCAATGATGTAAACCGTTAACAAGCGCGAGAGGAATCACCGATAAGGATGATGACCCTCAAGGTACGACAGTACAATTCACATGGTGGGAATAAAGGACTTGGCGTCGACCACCATGCAAAATCTTCTGGTCGAAGGTCATTGATGTATACCTGTCGCCGGAAGTGAGAAACTTGCCATTGAGGCATGCAAGCTTCAAAGTACTGAAGGGGTTGTTCCTAGATCAACTCCTTGGATAATGAGCTGATGTCGACAAGGAGCGATCCGTCAAAGGAGGGCCTTAATGAATCCCACATCAGTGACACGGAACGGAGCTAGTGATTGTGATGAGGTGAAAACAAACCGTGATGTATGATTCAGGGTGGCGGTCATGAAATGGATGAAGGACAATGTATGGCAGTGGATGGGACACGGTTGACTCTTTGCAGAACAACATCTCTTGAACATATAACGACACTGATGTGATGGATCGGTAGCATTACCCCAAATGTGGATGGTGTGGCGAGGACCATGGTGATGAGACCGGTGAATGAAACAACCCAACCCGATGTGATACGGAGGACAAAGTGTCATGTTCAAGAGCGACTTGCTACCATTAAAGCTGTGAGGTTCTCCCAATTTTTCCCCAGTCATTGCTGACGAGTACCTCTTTATTTTTATCAAGCTTGAGGAGGATAACATATGATTGTTCTATAACCTGCCCTTCGGGCAAGCCCATCGCTATGTTTTAACGAGCCTAGCGATATGGAAACTCGTTCTCGTCTAAAGACAAGTTTGTCGCTATTTAATGAATTTAACGAGTCTAACGACAAGGATAACTCGGTCCTTTTCATTTTTAGAGAGTCTGAAAAGGTACATAAAGTCAACTCCAGAATTCCTTTTTCGTCATCTAATCCCTTAAGTCCGAAAAATTATAAAACAATACAGAAGGGATGAATTTTCGATTGCTTTAACGAGCCGAACAAAACAAGCGCTCGATCTTTTTGTGCAATAATCCCTCAGGTCCAAAAAGATTAAAATCTAGAGGAGGGATAGCTCTTCCGGTCGTTTAACGAGCTGGAAAGCCAAAACTCGGCAAACTTTTCATATTTTACGAGTCAGGAGAAAAGAGCTCAAAGAAGACTCGTCTTTTGAGGAACGAGTGATAAACAGGGATAGCAGCAGATTCCAGGTACAGGTTGGAATTTTCCAATCACGGCAGTGTCACAAGGATGGCTAAGTGAAATCACTCTTCGCAGCTGTTCCTCAAAATGGGTAAACAAACATATGGAGATGAACGATTGGCCAAATGAACGGATGGAGGTGAGACTGCAAGAACACGACCAAGGGCTTTAATATGGCTGTCAAAGGTTACATTTACCAAGGTTATTTACCGTTCATTTTTTCTGGGTGAGCTTGAACTCTAGGGGAAGATTGCTCACAACTTATGTTTATTTTTTAACGAGCATGAACTATGTGCTAAAACTGCTCGGATCTTGCGTTTATTTTTTAACGAGCATGAACTGTGTGCTAAAACTGCTCGATTATATGGTTTACTTTTGATTTTTACCATAACTAGCCTTTCTTTTTCACTGATAGCACTGCATTTTCAAATTGCTGCAACAAACTAGTTAGAAATGAGTAATATTTACTTGAAAATGAGATTAACACATTAATATTTACCTTGAACTACGTAAAAAAAGCAAATAAAAAGGGTTTTTACCTCTCACTTTACCATTTCATTTGCATTTTGCTTGTTGGAGCTTTGGAGGAGCCTCTTTCCCCTTGATTTTCATCAGCTGATTCCGGGAGATTCTGCGGACGATTTTCGGCGCCGTTTGGACCAGGTAGGAGCTAAACCTTAGCTCTTCATTTTCATGGTTTCATTTTCCTGTTTTATGCCTGTTTTGCTATTCTATTGAGCCTCTGGGGTTTTGCTAGGGCGCCCTCTGATCAGCGCAGGTTCCCCATTCGAAAACTGCATTGGGATTCAAGCTGTTTGAAGGCAGCTTGTCCCCCAACACAGGTAGTACACTGGGCACCTGCGTTGGGGCATAAAAACAACAATTTTTCACAGATTTTGATGAAATTTTCGCCAGTTTTTCATCAATTTCAGGAGCTGACTCATTCTCTTGTTTGTTTTGCAGGGATTCTTGATCAAGATGGCCCTAACATGGCGAGAACGAGAACATGAAGAAGAAGATATGATTGCCCTTCATGATCCTGTTACGGTGGGCGCATTACGAGACTGTGGTTTGCTGAAGTTTTTCCGTATCTCTAGCATGAGAGCACAGATTTCTCTACTGCAGTATATGCTTGATGCTTGGGATCCTGTTAACCAAGTATTCCAGATCAGGAACAAACCTATTCCATTGACCGTGACAGATATTTATTTCTTGACTGGCTTGTCAAGGCGGGGTGCCCCCATTTCTTTATCAGGTACAGTTCGGGGGAATGATTCTGTGAGAGATTATGTCCGCCAGTACTGCAGGGAGGGGTCCCAGCCGAGCAGAGACGGCAAGGTGGTTATCCGTGATGTTACTAGCAGGCCTCTCAGGTCCATTCTGTATACTCTTGGTAGGATGGCCGGTAGCGCATCTTTACATGTTGCCAACAGGTCTCATATGCAGCACGCCTTGGAATGTCTCCAACCGAAGATCTTCAACTGGAGTGATGCGGTGCTTACTCAGATGAAAAATCAATTGAACAAGGTGAAGGACGGGAAGCTGAAGAACTTTGGTTTTGGTTCGATTCTGACTGCCTTCGCCTTGGAGAAGATCCCTCTGATGCAACCTCAGTACATTGATCTCGGAGTGCCTTCTCCTACCGAGCCACGTATGCAGCGATGGGTCGATCACATGTCCAGACATGCAGGTCAATCCCAGATTTCTTTCAATGCCGCTTTCTTCAGGTGGTTCGATCGCCAGGAGATGGCTTTTTCCGAGTACCCATATGTTGGTATGGATTTCCGGGGTGATCCGGATATGGTACTGCCAGACGGTGCTCAGTGGGATGCTACTGGTAAGAACTTCAACCATATTACTGTTCATTGTTTTCATTTATAATGTTCTTGTGCTTTATTCTATCAAGACTTTAATTGAACTCATGCGTGTTTGCAGATGTCGGTCCTGTTCGTCCGGCAGTTCGTCTGAGACCACCTGTTGCTGCTCCGGCAGAGGAACCTGCTCGGAGAGTTATTATCCGTGATCTTAGCGATACTGAGACTCTTACAGCTGTGCAGGGGCAGGTTGAGAACCTTACCCGTGGTCTTCCGGATGTACAGATTGACGAGTTACCTTTACCGATGCAGCAGCATACTATCGGTGTACCTAGACGATGGACCCGTCTTCTGCGTATGATAGCACAGACTGTGGCTTACTATCAGGAGCATCACTAGGCTAGGGTGCCCCCTAGCACTTTTGAGTTTTTAGGTCACACGACCAATTTTGTCTTGGTTACAGAACGTTATGTATGAACTTTATGAACAACTTATATATATTTTGATTTTCGATTTTCATTCTGGTTGATTTGGATGATTCATATGTACACTTTTTATGATGTGTCCCTTTTATAAATGTTGCAGATGTCTATCTAACACATAGTTTGCTAATGAGTCAGTTAATGTGTTTAAATTTCTTGAAATATGTTGATATTGAATTGAATCAAATCGTCTTTCCAAGATCTTTACTCTTAGGAACATGCGATAAATAGCTGGATTACGAACAGAATATATGCCATTGAGTTGTAGTACTACGAGCTGTGAGTCTAGCCTGACAATTAGTCGGCGTATGCCTCGTGTGACGGCATCAGAGAGTAGTTCTATCAACGCGCTATACTCAGCGATGTTATTCGTTGATTGCCCAATACATACACCTCTGAAACTTACTAACTCGCCACTTGGATAAAAAATGGCCCATGCTGCGGAGGATAGGTTCCGCGAACTACGACTCGCTCCGTCGGCATATCCAACACATGTCTCCATAAGGTTCGACATCTGCAACGAATGAAAAAGGGGAATCACTCAACCAGAACAAGAACTTCGGCGAAAACAAAATACAACAAAAGCATGCAGGTTACTATTTAAGCATAGTAACGCTTGAGGTACAGCCCGTTCCGGGGCTGCGCCAGTGGAATTCCGTCGTAATCTATTAACTCGTAGGCTCCTTTTGCTAACACTCTTTTAACAATATAGGGGCCCATCCATAAGGAATTGAATTTACCTGCTCCTAATTTATCGGATTCTTGGTCATAAAGCAAGACCAAATCACCTTCTGAGAAGACACGGGGTTTGACATTTTTGTCGAACTGAGCCTTGACTCGTTTCTTATGGGCTTCGTTAGCCAAAGCGGCATCACGACGGGTTTCATCCAAGTGGATTAATTCCAAGAAACGAGCCTCTTCTTCCGAAGTTCCGGGGAGGAGATCAATTGCGAGTTTAAGCGACGAAATTTCACACTGGATCGGTAAGACTGCTTCTAGACCGTACACCAATTGGAAAGGTGTGAATCCGGTTGCGTTTCTTACCGAAGTTCGGTAGGCCCACAAGGCTGCATACAGGATTATGTGCCATCTTCTTTTATGAACTCCGATCATCCTTTGCAACATACGCTTCAGGACCTTGTTGATTGCTTCAACTTGTCCGTTGGCTTGTGGATAATACGGAGTAGAGCTGTCATGAGATAGCCCTAGTTTGGCAGCTAATTCGACCATCATGTGATTGCGGAAATGCGATCCATGATCTGTAACTATAGCTTGGGGTACGCCGAACCTGGCGACTACGTGATTGAAAAAGAATAGGGCAGCTGTTTCACCGGTATTGTCCAATGTAGGCATCGCCTCGGCCCACTTGGTAAAATAAAGAGGTACTGGTCAGCAATGACTGGGGAAAAATTGGGAGAACCTCACAGCTTTAATGGTAGCAAGTCGCTCTTGAACATGACACTTTGTCCTCCGTATCACATCGGGTTGGGTTGTTTCATTCACCGGTCTCATCACCATGGTCCTCACCACACCATCCACATTTGGGGTAATGCTACTGATCCATCACATCAGTGTCGTTATATGTTCAAGAGATGTTGTTCTGCAAAGAGTCAACCGTGTCCCATCCACTACCATACATTGTCCTTCATCCATTTCATGACCGCCACCCTGAATCATACATCACGGTTTGTTTTCACCTCATCACAATCACTAGCTCCGTTCCGTGTCACTGATGTGGGATTCATTAAGGCCCTCCTTTGACGGATCGCTCCTTGTCGACATCAGCTCATTATCCAAGGAGTTGATCTAGGAACAACCCCTTCAGTACTTTGAAGCTTGCATGCCTCAATGGCAAGTTTCTCACTTCCGGCGACAGGTATACATCAATGACCTTCGACCAGAAGATTTTGCATGGTGGTCGACGCCAAGTCCTTTATTCCCACCATGTGAATTGTACTGTCGTACCTTGAGGGTCATCATCCTTATCGGTGATTCCTCTCGCACTTGTTAACGGTTTACATCATTGACCGGTAATCAAGCGATGTCTTTCCATGTTCGACTTCAAGAAATTCTCACATGGATCGACTTGTACATCGAGTGAAGATCGGAAGAGATTGAAGACCCCGGATCTAGTTTCATCCATCCGGGCTGCGATATATATTCAGGATATAAAGACATTTGATGTGTACATCATTGCAGCAGATGACCATCCTTCTCAAAGGATGATAATTTCAGCAGAGAATTATCAGTCTACCATCAGACGATCGTTTGTTCTATGTACCAAAATGAATTTATAAAGCTGAGCATGGGAATGCCCGCCTCAGCTAGATCATGAAAAAGTATGAAAAATAATGTATTGTATTGTATCTTATTACAGGACACTTCTCAGCAGATTGAATGAACTTCGGATCCTCCTAATAAAGCATTTCACCCGATAAACGACCTCATACTTTAGGGGGCATCTGTTATAGACAATTTTGTGCCTTGCAGCATCAGGCATGAAAAGTCAATAATCCAAGGGATCCAAAGTCCCTAAACATGATGTTCCTACCCCTAGAGGAACAAGGTCATCAAACCAACAGCTCTCAGATCAGTTCTCCACCTGAAAACACTCAAAAACAAGCAATCCTGAAATCAAAGCAGGTGCTCCACTAGGCTTCTGCGCTGAAACTCAACTCCTCCATGGTGTACCTGCGTTGCAAAGCAGGTAGAACAAAGGCCACCTGCGCTGAGCGAGATGGGACAAGTGGCACACTGAGTCATTGCTCTGGAATCTTCCAAAAATGACACTTGGATCAGGGATTTCGCCTTGTGATGAGTCAGAGGCTCTGTTTCTCCAAGTGGAAGCAATGTTCTCCAAGTGGACTCAAGAACTGAAGATCAACTAAAGAGAGAGAGGACACAAGGCAGCTACACATCAGTTGCAAGCTGACTCATCCTTTCTCAATTCATCTATATATTGAGCTCTCTCCTATGAGCTCAGGAGGCTGGAATTTTGTGCAAAGTAATGATATGCTGTTGGTTTCACTATAGAACTATTGGGTGATTGCTTGAAGGAGGTGAAGAGGAGAAATTCTTTCTGCTGGGAGGTGTTGCTGGATTGGGGCCTTCAATGGTTGTAACCTTCTCAGAACTTTACTTCTTCCATTAATAAAAGCTATTGAGGTTCTTCTATATGCACTTGTTTTAATGATGTATTGTGATGATTGTATATTTGATTTATGCTAATCCTTGAATCAATTATGAATGCATGCTTCTTGTAGTTTCCTTCTTTGTTATTTTGCAGGATCTCATTGTAGCTGGGCCAGCAAAAGAGCAAAGAGTTAGGAGCAAGCAGCAAAGAGAAGAGATTGGAGAAAATATTAAGCGCAAGGCAACGGTTAGTGCATTTCTTCATTCTCTCTTGCTTTCATAAAGAAGTAAACCTTAAGTATTTTTGTTTACAGTTGTTGCTGAGGTACTATCACCCTTAGAGTGGGATAGGGTCATCCGAGTCGGATACTTTTCCCTACAACAGTTTCCCATGCATTGTTGCAGTTGTCCTTGCTACTGCACTACCTGCCCTTGATGTTGCAAGGATGGCCCTTGTTGTTGCAAAGGTTGCCCCTGCTATTGCAAGGGTTGCCCTTACTGCTACAAGGGTACTTAGATAGTTCCTGGGGTGACACCCTGAGGGTACTGAAAGTTCCCGAATTGGATTTGGCTATATCCACCAGGCATAGTGGATGGACTAGACTGAACGTAGGGCCCAACTTGAGGGATGTAAGGCGGATTCACCATAGGTTGTGAACCATATGGAACATAAGGAGGTTGGAAAGGAACCTAAGCCACATATGGCTGCTGGTACTAGACGTCACTTGACCTAGATGGACCAGCAGGGTTTGGCTACTGGTATTGGACATTACTCGATCCAGAAGGACTAATAGGGTTTGGAATAGCACTGTAAGATGGATGATTCATTCCAAACATGTGAGCTTGTGAGCCACTCATATTGGTTGTTCCAGACATCAAGGAAATATTCGAATCTTGCCCCCCAAGCGGTGGTACATCCTGTCCACTTACTGGAGGGGTCGAAGAACTTACAGAGACTTGAATTAAGACTATTGGTTGAATCAAAAGAGTCGGTTGAAACGACGAAACGAGTGGGGTCGGAATGATGGGTTCCAGCGGAACTAAAGTGACTGCAGTATGCACAATTAGTTGAGAGGTCGAGTTCTGAATGAACGGACCTGAGGTAGGCATATTCATAGACGACCAGATAGGGTTGTGATATAACGACGAGGCACAATTAGTGCCCAAAACCAACTGAGCTAGAGAGGTATAACCATGCGGCAATGAAGGCCCGCTATACTCAGGGTAAACGCTGGTCAGAATGTTTCCTGTGTAAGGGAAACCTTCAAGTGGGAATGGATATCCCTGTTCATCAACTACGTGAGGAGTGCGTGCAGAAGAAAACTCTGAGTGACCTGGAGAGGAGACTGGGATTTCGCCTTCTGATTCCATGGGTCGAAACAAACGACAACGAACAACTGAAGATGTTCGAGGAGATAATTCCAAAGGAATACCATGTTGATCGTACGGACTGTATAGATGCTGCAGTGATATCACAACAGGATCAAAAAAAGGATTCAGAGGGTAAACAACCAGTCCTTGCTGATCTTCAGGAGTCGGTGAACTCTCGGGAGTCTGGATAGGATTATCCAGAGATTCCAGGCCAGATTCGTAAGGTGACCCAGTATCTGATGGAGGAGGACGGGATGACAAAGGTTGAATACTCAGAACAATTCCAAGTTCAACACCTTGATCCTCGAGTGACTACGGGAATTCAAGGAGAGGCTCCTCAAACGATATTTCAGATGGAGGAGTGGAAGAGGAACTAGGCAAACCTGATGGTTCTGCCACGATGACTTTGTCTCAAACAATAAGAGAAAAGAGATTAATTTCAGGGCTTCTTAAAAATATATTAAAGGTAGACTCACGATGTGGTCTAGAATAATACTACCAGGAATGTGATGTGATCGTGGGTGTTGGGTGTGGTTTTTTACCTATTTTTTGCACATTCTTTCCCCAGTTTTGATCCTTTTGTCCTCCAGGCCTATGACTTTACATGAGTAATTCTCCTGTTTTCTCACCTTTATAACCTATTCTACTGTCATGTCACTTAAATGTATTTTACTGAATAATATGATGCTTTATTCCTTTTTGTGGTTAACTAGGGGAGCATTGAAGAAGTATTTTGGAAAGTTCTTCTCCTTTTCAAGTGTTTCTTGTGAGAACAAGGTTATGGAGTAGACAGGTAGCGCAGATTAACTACAGAGAAGAGTAGAACAATTCGTTGTTACACCTTGTATGTTGTCACAGGTTGTTGTTACACATTGGGTGTTGTTACAAGTTGTTGTTACACATTGGATTTTGTTACACTACGCGCTGATACAAAGGTCCGCTGTTTAACCAAGGGTGTTGTCACCAGTGATTGTCGTAACATCCCGAACTGCTATTCACTTGCAGGATGTTGTTGCACCAAAGCTGGCAAATGTGGGTACTATTCCACATAAAAGTAGTAGGACTTGTTTATTTTAGAAGCAATAGACCCAAGCGGTTGCAATCCTAACTAATGTATATTTGTATTTAGAAATAGGCTGTAACTACTTTTATTTTTTATCAGCATGAGAATCGTGAGATTCTCATGACTGATCTGTTTCTAATTTCAGGTATGTTATAACTATAAAGGAACTCGATTTTTCATGTATAGGGACACGGAATATAGAAAAATATTGTTACTCTGCTTCTGTAATTCTGATTTTTTTTTTTTTAATTTTCAATATTAATCAACACGGTGATGCTGTTACTGCTCTTCAATTGATTCATTAATTACTTTTGTGTTATTCCTACACCCTGCTGAGGAGGAAGGGCCCTCCTCTTTGGTAGGGACTGCAGTGATAGAGGTAGTGTACATTCTAATTTAGTTAATTGATTTATGGTTTCTTGTTGTTGTTGTACAAATCGTGGGTTACATTCACTGTTGTTTCAATTTACATTATGTTGTTACATTGGGTTAATCAACATAATGGTAGTAACCAGCTGGAGTAGATATTAGTTCGTGTGTGGCGTGCATTTACTTTTATAGTTGCGAAGTGTGATTTAATTCTGTAGAGGTTTTTTTTTTTTTTTTTTTTATGTCTACATGAATGGTTTGATTAAGTAATTTGGTTAAGAGACATCTTTTACTGTTTTCTACATTTTCTTATTCTTAGTTATAGTGTATAGGCATAGACAGTGTGAACTCCATTGAAACAACAAGATATACCATGGGTTGACAATTAAATGTTGTAGTCTTGGTCAATTAGGATTGATTAAAACAACACTACATTTTGGCGCCATTGCCGGGGATGACAGTTGACGATATAGTCAGCTAAGTTGTTTATTTGATGTAGAGTGTTCCTAGTCCACGATTGCTGGGCAGTAATACGAGAGGTAAGAACCTATACATCGCTCTAACATACCTGTGTGAGCTCACCATTGTGATCACTAGGGCACTTAGGGATTTTTGGTGTTTTGTTTAGCGTGTCTTCAGCTCTTCAGTCACTGGGCGGTAAGATGAGAGGTAAGAACCTACACATTGCTCTAACATACCTGGGCGGGCTCACCATTGTCGAAGACTGAGACACTTAGGGTGTGAATTAATACACATAGGGTCCATGTGTGCAACTATAGGAATTACAGAGATACCAAAATTACCCCCACTCTAATTATCATAGGAAAAAGTTGTTGTAAAAAGGAAAGGAAGAGTGTAGATTTGGGAATGAAAACATTTATCCAGGAACTAATCTCTAAGGTGGAAAAAGGACTTTCCAGATCTCAAAGGGATGCAGAAAGCTATTACTCCCATAGCAAAAGCAGAAACCTTTGATTCCTCTATCTCGGGACCATATCATTCTAAAGCTAGCACCCATACCCCCAAGATCAAGAATCCGATTCAGGGGCAGGAGGGGGAAGCTAGTAGCCAGAACTTGAGGACCGAGGGGAAAGGGGAAACTAAGGGGGAACATTGAACACCTGAGATGGAAGAACACCTGTTGGTTTATCAATACCCAGATATAGGTAGTGCGGTGAAACAGCCAGCCCCAAGGACATCTGAGCCACTAATCACACCTACAAGACCATCACAAGAATAGTTTAAAGGACATTTGTAACAACAAGGGTTAGAAGGATTAGTCATGAGGGACAGCAACGAAAGCAATGCTAAAACAAATGCTACTATCAGAGGTGAAGCTCCCATGAAAATTATTCCCCTATCATCCTTTCCATCCTTTCAGGGGATAACTATGGAAGATCCAAACACCTTTCTATTTGAGTTCAATATCTTATGCAGAAGTTATAATTATACCTCAGATGCACAGAAATTAAAATTATTTCCTACTACTTTAAAAGGGGCATCCTTGAGATGGTTCATGGGATTGGGCTCCGCTTCTATTCCAACATGGAATGATATGAAGGAGACGTTATTATCAAAGTTCCAAGAGTATTACAGAACTAGGGACTTAAGGGAGGAGATATTTAGAATGGCACAAAAGGTGTTGAAAATGCAACAAGATGATGGAGCTTAGTGGAAAGGAGTCGCCTTCACTAAGTGGGCCCGCAGGCTATTTTTGGCACAAAGTCTATCTTTAGACTATGTCTATTTTTAGACATATGGATCATGGTCTATGAGTTGCAGGATGCTATTTGTGGATGATTGGTCATGTTGGTAAAAGTAGATGGACTTCTATTTTTAGACATATGGGCGGAGTCTATTTTTAGACTGCCAGGCTAAAAATAGAACAATCGAATATTATTAGCTCTTAATAATATTTGGACTATAAACATTATCTTATCCTCTTGGAGCACTTCAGTTCGAGCTACGGATGTGGCACATGCAACTGTCAGAAGGAAATACACTTTTCTTATGGGTCAGTTGAGCTATTGCATGATGGACTTCAGTTAGAACTCAAGTGATTGAGTTTGGTGGAGTTGATTGAGGAGTTGATGGAGTTGTGTTCAATTTGACTTGGTTGAACTAATTGTATTTAGTCTAACTGTAGAATACACTAATGATGAGTGATATGAATTAATTATTAATTAATTCACTAATTATTAACTCATAAATCAACTAAAGAATACATCAGTTAACTCAGTGCATGGACAGTTTAGTGGAGACAAGTGTTAGAGGTGAGTGAAAGGGCAAGACAGCTGTCAGTTGTGACTACAGTTGTGTATGAGATTTGCACAATCAGTGGATTGAGTATTGCCAATGAGGATTGCATGGTTCAGACAAGGGAAATACGAGTTTGGATCAGCCATACTCATCTATTCTCATGCAGGATTGCGCAGTGGAGGCAAACAAGCAGTGGAGGAGATTTGAACCTGTGATTGATTCAGATATGAGCTAGTTTGTGTGTAACAGGTGGAGATAGTACTGAGTACTTGTGAGGAGTATTGTACTATGTATTGTTACATGTTCTCAATCATTATAATATACAGATAGTGTGGGGTTTTCAACTGTATGCTTTCCCCGGGTTACATATTGTGTTAATGTGTGCATGCGATTGATGTTTCATTGTTTTTAATTCCGCAAAATTGATGATCAACGTAGAGGAGGTTATGTATTATGCATGTATTCCGCAATAGTGCATAATCGGGATAATCTCTGTGAATAAGTGTCATATTATTCAAAATTTCTACATGGTATCATAGCAGAGTTGATCATCAGATCTATTATTCAGAAAGTGGTTACATTTTATTTCTTCAAGCAGAGTCTATAATAGGGATAGGTAGCCTCTGGATTCATCCTTCCTTTGGAAGGTGAGATATCTGGTAAAAGCCCATACAGTCAATCTCTGTACGAGAAATACTTTGTTCTCACGAATTTTATATCAGAAGCGGTTGAGTTTTGAGCTGGTGGAATTCGAATTTGAAGCAGTGTTTTCTTGGTGTCAAAGTTGAAATGTCTTTCAACGGATTGCGATTGGAGTATGCTCTTGAGGGCAGCTCGAATTATATTGCATGGAAATACAGGATGGAGGCAGTGTTAGATGAAAATGGGCTGAAGGAGTTCATAGAGGCTGAGGTCCCAAAGCCTACTAATGCTACTCACGTTGAGGTTTGGCAAAAGAAGACAACAAAGTGTCGAAGGATTCCATTGGAGGGCGTGAAGGATCACATTGTATCCAGCCTGCATGGAAAGGCTTCTCCATACTTGATGTGGAAAGCGTTGACAGATTTATTCCAAAGCAAGAGCGACCAGAGGAAGTTGGCGCTCAAGGATAAACTCAGAAACATTAAGCGTGAGAATGGAGACAGTATGCCCAGGTATCTCATGAAGTTCACCCAATGCCAAGATGAGCTGGGAAGTGTGGGGGTGACTATCCATGATGAAGAATTGGTGAGCTTGGCTCTCCTTGGTCTTCTGAAGAGTTGGAATTCATATTAGGACTCTGTCAATGGTCAGGAGAAATTGCCAGGACGGGAGAGACTTTGGTCAGATCTTATGCAAGAGGAGATCAGGCGGAATACCAAGGACGGATCTTCATCAAAGGCATCTGATGAAGAAAATTGTGCTTTGGCTGCCAAAGCAAAGAAGGGGAAGGAGAAGGGTTCTCTTTCTGAATCCAGTTCTTCCAATGATGGGAAGAAGGTTGACAAATCGAAAGTGCGATGCTTTCATTGTCATGAGGTGGGCCATTATGCTGCAAATTGTCCACGGAGGAAATCCAAGAAGGGATCTGGGGAAGGATTTGAAGGTGAGGCACTTGCTTCATATTTTGAGCTGGTTTTCACACTCTTCGCATGCATGGTTTCATCCATGGTGGGAAGTGGTTGGTTTCTTGACAGTGGAGATTCTTTCCACATGACCGGTGACAAGAGTTTGTTCAGTACTTTGGAGGAGAAAGATCTAGAGATACTCATAGCGATGGGTAATGATAAGAAGTATAGTGTCTCAGGTGTAGGCACGATTATTTTTTAGAGGGAGCATGGAGCTTGCTTTACCTTGACCGATGTCAAGTATGTACCAGGACTGAAGAGAAACTTGGTGTCGATTGCGATGCTGGAAGACAGAGGCTGTGATGTAGTCTTCAGTAAGGGAAAGGTTTTCCTTAGACACATCATCACTAGACAGGTGAAGCAGATTGGTTCACGGGTCAAGAACCTGTATGCTCTTGAGGTTCAAGATGCATGCAAAGCCTTGAGCAGCGAGGCAACTGATGGAGACTTGGTGGTTGAGAGGGAGTGTATATTACCTCTCAACATGTAGAGCTAGAAGAAGTCTCAGATGATTGTGGAGGAGCCACGATGGGTGCAGCAGCTTCAGGAGGTTGTGGAGCAGCCACAACAAGGGAAGCTGAGAGGAGATCGAGTAGAGACATCTACTCATGCAGAGACCTCTAGTAGGGGGAAACTTCGAGCCAGGTGGGCTGAGGGATCACATGCAGCCATACCTCCAGGTAGGAGGTGGGGCGATATAGAGTGATCGTCCCAAGGAGGAGGGGCATAATCCTTGAGGTACCCAAACTCTTGGATGAGACCTTGCTACGGGAGCCCCGATGTGGAGTAGCAGGAATTGACTGATTGGGTAGAGACAGATGCAGATGGAGCAGCAGAGAGAATGACAGTGTAGGGAATCCCAGGACAGCGCATAGCTAGCAGGCTGCAGCAATGCGAGAGGCACAAGTGTTTTGCACAGTGCTAGGTGGCACAGAGAGGTGTGCAATGGTGCGAGATGCATGGAGATGTTGCAGTAGCACAGATGTCAAAGAGGGAGCACTTGTTAGCAGCAGGTAGAGCTTCAGCATCAGAGTATGTTCCTAGCCCAACAGAGTGGTCAGTTGGGAGTGTTTTTGTTCCAAGTGTTGTTGGAGCAAGTGGACCGAGCAAATGTGTTGCATGCAGAACATTCCAGAGTTGCAAGATAGGGGTTGCAAATAATCCATATCTTGTTGAGAGGGACTGTTGAAAATGCAACAAGATGATGGAGCTTAGTGAAAAGGAGTCACCTTCACTAAGTGGGCCCGCAGGCTATTTTTGGTGCAAAGTCTATCTTTAGACTATGTCTGTTTTTAGACATATGGATCATGGTCTATGAGTTGCAGGACACTATTTGTGGATGATTGGTCATGTTGGTAAAAATAGATGGACTTCTATTTTTAGACATATGGGCGGAGTCTATTTTTAGACTGCCAGGCTAAAAATAGAACAGTCGAATATTATTAGCTCTTAATAATATTTGGACTATAAATATTATCTTATCCTCTTGGAGGACTTCAGTTCGAGCTATGGATGTGGCACATGCAACTGTTAGAAGGAAATACGCTTTTCTTATGGGTCAGTTGAGCTATTGCATGATGGAATTAAGTTAGAACTCAAGTGATTGAGTTTGGTGGAATTGATTGAGGAGTTGATGGAGTTGTGTTCAGTTTGAATTGGTTGAACTAGTTGTATTTAGTCTAACTGCAGAATACACTAGTGATGAGCGATGTGAATTAATTATTAATTAATTCACTAATTATTAACTCATAAATCAACTAAAGAATACATCAGTTAACTCAGTGCATGGACAGTTCAGTGGAGACAAGTGTTAGAGGTGAGTGAAAGGGAAAGACAGCTATTAGTTGTGACTACAGTTGTGCATGAGATTTGTAAAATCAGTGGATTGAGTATTGCCAATGAGGATTGCGTGGTTCAGCCAAGGGAAATACGAGTTTGGATCAGCCATGTTCATCTATTCTCATGTAGGATTGCGCAGTGGAGGCAGGAAAGCAGTGGAGGAGATTTGAACCTGTGATTGATTCAAATATGAGCTAGTTTGTGTGTAACAGGTGGAGATAGTACTGAGTACTTGTGAGGAGTATTGTATTGTGTATTGTTACATGTTATCAATCATTATAATATACAGATAGTGTGGTTTTTTCAACTGTATGCTTTCCCCGGGTTACATACTGTGTTAATGTGTGCATGCGATTGATGTTTCATTGTTTTTAATTCTGCAAAATTGATGATCAACGTAGAGGAGGTTATGTATTATGCATGTATTCCACAATAGTGTATAATCGGGATAATATCTGTGAACAAGTGTCATATTATTCAAAATTTCTACAAAAGGAGGATGAAATCCTGGAAGATTATGTGGAGTGGTTCCACTATAATCTGCAGAGGTCTAAACATAGTGATTTAGACCAGGAAATCTTGAAGACTATATTTATTAGAGGAATGAGGGATGACTACCTTGACACCCTAAACCTATTAGGGAAGGGGGATATATTGTAAGAACCATTCGTTGAAATTTTAAATCTCTGTCTAAGATGCTCTAGATGATCGTTTAAGGGAGGAGCGAAGTTCGAGATGCCTCTGCCCAAATACAAAAATCTGTAGGAGGAGGAGTGACCAGAGCAGAGATCAGGAATTTGGTCAAAAATTTCAAGACCGATATCCTCAGTACTCTCTCTGCTCAGATAACAACAACGCAGATCAAGAAGACAGAAGCAGAAGCTAACACACCTTTGGCTGTTTTCTGTCCGAATTTTTGGAAGAAACATCCTTTGAGGGAATGTGAATTGAAAAACATCAACTTGTGTAATATTTATGAGCTGGAACATTCGACAAGGCAATGTCCAGAGCTCCCCAGACTGAAGGCAGTACTTAGAGAGTGAAGCGAGGAGGTGTAGTCCTCTTATTTCATCACACCAAGGAGGCCATGACAACCACAACCTCCAGGTATGTGTCAAGATTTTTCCTCTTTCAATTCGTGGAACAATGCATATAATACGTAACAATATCCATGGAAATATCCTACTCATCCTTTGGCACAATTTCCTTCACCCTGGAACTAGTGGTCTCCATCTCCCTCCATCCAATATCCTCAATCTCAACCATATCCTTGGAACCAGAATAGGAGAGGAAATTCCCAGAACTCAGCTTTACCTGGATTACCCATGCAACAATAGTTGCAGTTCCTTCCTTTCCAAACTCCTACTCCTCCATCGCCTGTGTGACCCCAACTACCTGTGCAACCTAACCCAAACTGGAACAATAAAGCAGCTCAGGGCATAGAGGCTCTGACTACCTTCCAGACATACCTTATTACCCCCGCGGGGCTTAATGAAATACAATTGTGATTGGGAAAGGTAATTAAACTAAGTCACTCCCCTATCATTACAGAGGAGGAATGTGAACCATCCAGAAGAGATACTGAAGGTTCTGAGGCAGCTACTGTGCCTAAAACAACCGATATAGAGGAAGTTGTTACATCTGTAACAACCAACCTGTGAATGATTGTTACTGTTGTAATAGCCAAGCCGCAAAGGACTATTACTGTTGTAACAACCAACTTAGGAAACACTAATACACCTATAACGACCAATTCGACTGTCGTAACTCAGGACCCTCCATATACTCAGAGATTGGTTGAACCTGGGATGCTTCACAGCGCGAATCTCACTTTCTTAGGGAGTTGCAAAATTTTCATGTACGAATTCCTCTGCTACAAGCCCTTAAGGAAGTACCTATTTATGCTAAAAAAATGAGAGATTTGTGCATCAAGAAACTTGGGAGGAAGCCTAAAGACCCTGCCACCATACATGTGATGGGGAAATTATCCGAATTAATGTCTGCTCAGCCTCTTCTAACTAAGTATAATGATCTAGGAAATCATACAGTCACTATCTACATTAATGATCAGCCCATAGCTAGCACGTTGATCGATCTCGGGGTTGCCATTAATGTAATGACAAAGGACCTCTTTACCGCTCTCAGGCTATAGGGACTTAGACATACTCCTACTGTACTTGAATTAGCGGACGGGTCCCATGTTAAACCCAAGGGGGTGTTAGAGGATATCGTGATTACAATATATTCCTAGAGGTATCTGGCTGACTTTCTTATCTTGCATCCCAAATCCAATTTGGGTGGACATCCTTTGATCATAGGGAGACCTTGGCTGACCATTGTGGATGCATTTATAGGCTGAAGATCGGGATCTATGGTGATCTCGAATGGCCAGGCAATAAAGAACCTTAGCCTTTACCCCCCAAAACCAAATGTTGATGTATATAACCCTTGGTGGGATGCATTTGGGCTTGAGTCAAATCTTTCCCTACCACTCCTCACTCTGGGAAAGCCTAGTATTTCAAGGATGAGATATAAGATGATGTCATTAGTGGCTTTATTAGTAACTCGCTTTTTGTCACTTTTGTTAAAAATGCGCATGAGGAAGAAGAGGTGGAAGATATATATTTTGAACAAATGAGAACCACTCCGAATATTGGCAGCAGTCCAATTAAGATAGAACTTGGAAAGTTTTTGAATATCAATTCCAACTTGACTGCTGAGCAAAACCAAATGTTGTTACAATTGTTACAAAAATACAAAAGGGCATTTGCATGGGACTATATGGATATGAAAGGGATCCACCCTAACCTATGCACTCACCATATTTATTTGAAGGATGGTTGCAAACTATTCAGACAACTCTTGGCTTGAGGGGGCCTGACCTAGGTTCAGCGCTAATTAGCCAAACAAATCCCTACACTACTGGCCCTTTCTGCATTAGCCCGCGGAGCACGTACCGAAGTCTCACCTGAAGCAGTATGGGGGGATGCTGGAACCAAGTTTCCACACCCTTATATGGTTGTGATGTCATTTGATTTCTTCTATCCCTGCCTTCGCGCAAGTGATCTCACTCTAGGGCTTGTAAGGCAAACCCTCTATTCCAGCTTTCAATACCTTCGTGAAAGTACATAATCAATCTTCGTGCAGCCGTAACCTAGGGCTTAGGTACTTTTGTGTTGTTATGGTAGCGCACCGTGCAGATTCCTCAATTACCCTAGGTGCTTTGCTTATTTTGCCAAATACTTAAAGTTATCACCATGTAATCGGATATTTGTAATTGTGTTTATTTTATTAATGTAACTGCATTCATTCGCACATCATAAAAGCATAATAAAGGAAATTCATACACAAAATATCCAAACCCATCAACAAAACAAAGACACATAAATTGTAAAATAACTCCTTTTATTAATATCTTCCAAGTGTTATAGACTATGTTCACCCTGCGCACACAGCGGTAGGAGTTCGCACACTCAGTTGTAGACTTCTACCGTAGGCCTTTGCACACTCAGCTGCAGAGCCTCTACCTACACTACAACCCAAGACTTAGAGTTCTTGCTCTAAGGCTATGAATCTCTTACATGTTGTCTCCTCTAAACTACTTAAAGCTTAGCTCTTTTTATACAATCCCATGGTTCGCGGACCATGGGTAGATCTCTTACAGCCGGCTTTACTTTACAAAACTAAGGTCGAACTACCCTTTATGACACATAACACCTTCATGCTTTGCGACCAAAAAATGAGGAGTCTTTACAATAATATTACAAAAATTGACTTAAACATGGGATTTTAGCCCCAAAACTTCCCTTGGGGGATCTTGCTCCCAATAGGCCCCCAACACAAACATCATGAATCGCCCTCGAGTCACTCGGCAGGTGCAGAGATCTTTGCACGAAGCCCGTCTAGCTCGACCCTAATGACTGCAACTTTGGCTATGCACTAAGCTGCTGTCTGCTTCACATCTTCAACTATTTTCTCGGTTACTACCCCTGCACTGTCAGCCTGAAGTTGTTGTTGCGTCGCTTGCAGAGTCGCAAGCTTGCCTTCAATGTTTCCTGTGACTGTGTAAGCTTCCTCTAGCCAGGGTTTTAGTCATGCCTTCAACACTTCTTCCTTGTGCAACGCTGCGTCCACTTGTTCCTTCAACTACTTGTCTTCTTGCAGCTTGGCTAACCTCTATGTCAGCGCGATGGTTCGCGCTGTGCCCTTAAATTCAGCATAGCGATGTTGGAGTTCGCGCACTTCCGTCTCTAGCCCCTGGATGTTTGGGTCCTCCTGCAAGCCAATCAGGACCTCAAACAATTGTTCAAACAACTGTGTGCAGTCTACTACTGCACTCTCCACTGTCGCGACTGCTTCTGTGACAACGGCTGCCCACTGTTCCTTTACCTCTAGTGGTGTTGAAGGCTGAGCCCTCAACTGGAGCTCTGTAATTTGCAAGTTCAACTCCAATTGAACCCGCGCCATCTCTATCTGAGTGTCGCGCACCCCTGTGGCCAATTTGCAGATGCAGACCTCGATTTGCCCCTCCTCCGGAATGGCCAATTCTGAGACCATTTTGCGTGCCTCCTCCATGACCTATAGGATCTTCTTGTTTTGGTTGGTCACCTCAGCCTCAATGGCGATGGTAGAATTCCTTTGTAAGTCCATCTACTCATTGTTTATTTTCTGTTCACTGATCACTTGGAGGGCACGGTGCTCGCGGGCCCTCAACTCTGCAATTACTCCATCTTGCAAGAGGTGGAGTGCTTCACACGGGAGCACTGCCAGGTTCAATCCCACTCCCTTCAAGGCGCTGATAGTGGGCCTGTCAGCCTCATTTTTTGTTGTCAGTGCTCCATCCAGCAGCACTAGCGCACTGGAAGCCTTCGTGTGCAACATATCAGTAGCCTCTGATGTGCCGATAGCCAAGCTGGTAGACACCATACCAACTTGCGACACGAGGGTCTGCAGCTCCTGCAGTCTAGTCTAGATGGCCCCTAGGATAATCCGCTACCGCTTTTTGAATTGTTGCAGGGCCTTTGGGGTGACATCTCAGACTATATCACGGATGTCATATTAGTCACCCTCTGTTAGTGTGATAGGCTCTAGTGAGGTCTTCGTCACCTTGGATTTCTTTCTGGACCCTCCCTTTTCCAGCTCTCTCGGGCATTTAATGTGGCCAGATGTCTCCTGAGGGTTCACACTGTGCTGCTCTTTGTCCTCCTCTTCGGTTTCAGGTGAAGGCGACCGGGTACCTTTGTCATGTAGAAAATATGTGATAGGTTAACTCGATAATGCAATATAAATCAAAGTAGAATATTATAACCTACTTCTACTATCAATTTGCGGAAGCTTAAAGATTGAGCTGAACAATATAACCATAAGAAGAAGAATCAATGGCACAATACACATGAAAATACTTTGGGGAAAGCCTTAGCAACCCCACACTATTGTATTATCATACATGGTTGGTTGAAGGGAAAGTACCCCTAGAGTCCTTTGGGCTGAGACTCTACCAGACTGAAAATTGCTTATACAAAGAAACACACACACACAGCCATCTTTTTTACTTTTAAGCAAATTCTAATGTTTAGGGTACATACCTAAGGTCCTACGTCCGAGAAGACCGTTAGGGTGCAAACCCTTCTTGGAGTTCCCTTCTTCTTTCTCTGACCTGCAAGACAAACAAATCAAAGAACACAACAGTACATGTATAGAAGTTTATGTATAAATCATCTTTATGCTATAAAGTTAGTTATAAAAAATCTTTAAGTAACCTCTTTCATAAGAATTCAACACAAGAATCTCATAAGCATAAAGAAAGATTATTCGGGAACAAAGACGTGTTTCTTTATATATAAAGGCAAATAAAGTACATATATCGGAAAGATATCACCTGAACACCTTCAGCAGGTTCCAAGCAAGCTTCCTCCCGGATCCGTTCCAGCCTCCAGCCTTCAACAAGAGCTCCTTCCAAGTCTTACTCAATGATGATGTCAAGGATGAATGATCACCAATACACATGGAAACAAGGGTTTCCTATGCAAAATGGGGGAAGTGCAGGATGCACCAAGGACTTCAGACCTGGTCTAAGGGAAAAATCTCAGCATAATAATCTTGCTCTCCTTTCTCTCTCCCCTTGGCCTTCCCTTTGATGTCTTTTTATACCCTCTCCAAAGTAGTTTTTTAGTTAGGAGTTGGTTGGGAACAGTTGGGCCACGGGCACTAACAGGTGATCCAGCAGGTAAACCCGCGATCACCGCCCGAAAAAGAGGAAATTATATTTTTTTAAGTGTTTTAATAGATACACGAGGGTTGGGTATGACAGACCCGCGTGTACACGCGTTTAACACAGGGCAAAGTCGCGTACAGGGAATAAAACACTGTTTTTTAAATTTTTGGACCAGGTCTGGAAGGAGGGGTTGCCCTAGGCCATAAGTGCAGCATCACAAACCATAAGAGTGAGATTTGGAGCTATAACAGATGCCCCCTAATGTATGAGGTCAGAAGGGGAACATGATGGCCGAAATACATTAAGTAAGTACAAGGAAAGGAACTCTGCCGAAAAAACCGAGGAGAACTTCACCAGAATTCAGCTTGCCAAGCCACCGAAAGGAGATCAGAAAGAAACACTGTCTGAGGCGGGCATACCCATGCTCAGGAAAAGTAAAGCATGTCCGCATATCAAGTACAAGCGGATCCACTAAGTATACAAGTATAAATGACTGTAAAAATACATAATGGATCATCTGATCATAATGAGTAAGTACATGTCTGAATATCACATATAAAACTGTCAATGATGCTGAAAGATGCAACGGATCACTGAAATCAAAGACTGATCCCATAAGGTACCAACTAAACATGATGGAATAGGATGGTACTACACTGCAAACTCAGGTGCCAGCATATAGAATGTCGCCATGACTGACTGCAACATATAAGGTGGAATGGTATCAACTAGCAGCAACAGGAGCAACTGTCAAGTGAACCAATGAATGCTGATACAACCTGAGGTCTTCACCGACCGCCGTGGTACATTTCTACACCATGGGAATAAATGATCTGAAGTCGACCATGTGAGAAATCGTTTGATTACCGATCATTGATGTATACCGTTAACAAACGCGAGACTACTCACCGATAATGATAATGAGCGTCAAGGTACCCAGTACAATCTAACAAGTGTGAATAGATGAGCTGAAGTCGAACACCTGTAAGAATCTATCAATCAGGAGACAATGATGGTTTCCCACTGTCGATAGCGAGGAATCTGCCACTAATGACTGCAAACCCCAAGGTACTGCCAAATGGACTCTAGATCTTTGCCCCAGAGCAATGAGTCGGAGTCGATAGGGAAAGATCCGCTAGAAGGAAGGCATTAAGGCATCCTCCATCAATCTAGCGCGAGTGTAACCCGTAGGCCAATAATGTGGAAGGAATCAGACGAAAAAGATGTAGTAACCCAACCGAAGTACGTTTCCGGCGTACACAAGATGTGGCTAGCGCACGGCAGAAACCCTCTGAACCAACCAATAATGAAAGCTGACACAGAGGCGAGGTATCCACCAATAGGGTCAAATGGAAACCAAGGTACTGCACGAATCCCAATGTGTGATAATGTATGCTGATGTCGAACACAAGGGAAACCACTCAGTCAAAGACCCATGATACTGATCGATGCTGAGCACAAGGTGACCTATCAATAATGAAAATAGGGCCAGGGTGCGGTCTCTAGGTCTGCCCTCAGAGCAATGTGTCGTCGTCGATAAGGACAAGACCCGCCAGCAAGAAGTCAATGGGGACCTTCTCAAACCGGCACGAGTGAAGGACCAATATAACTGATGTGATGATAGACATGACACTGACAACCAGGGATGGCCGACTGAAAAATGAGTCAAGAGACACCGCAGAAAGGCCGACTCAGGCTAACTTCCCTTGAACAAAAGCACGACTCAATGTGACTATGTGGCAGCATATAATGAATCTGTATAAGTTCGTCATGCAGGAGGCACGAACGAACCCTCCATATGATTGGAAGAGATAACCAATCGGGGGAGAACTGACTCGATAACAAGGTTATGGCTTACCTAAGTCAAACTAAATCCCACCCATACGGAGGAGACTTTGTTTTGAGTGCTTTGTTCAAGGGCGACATGACTGACTCTAGCTGCCAACAATAAATGGAAGTAATGTCCCTGTTCCCGCTCTTTTTGGAATATTTAATTTTTTTGTCTTTTTCTGATAAGCCGGAAAAAGAATAAAAGAATGCTATGGTACAGTGGAAAGAACGAGTGTCGGTGAAACAGATGCTCTAGTTCCTGGGAAAGGAACGTTCCTATGCTCAATGCAGGGAGGTGAAGAACTGGTCAGTGACACTCAGAGGTATGTCCCTTCCACGGATCTGGGTATGCCAAGCTGCAGAGGTCAAGGGTATGCAAGGTTGATTTTTGCAGACGTCATGGTCAAAAGTGGGCTTAAACACGAGTCCAAGTGAAGCCGGCTATAGGCCAAAAGGTGCAAATGGTCAACATGCAATGCAGAAGTACAACTCAACACACATAGGAGCCTCTAGGGTATAAGGCCAGAACGAAGCGAAGAAGCAAGAAAGAATGAGTCTTCAACGCATAAGTCATGGCGGGACTACAGAGGACTCCCGAGCCTACTCAAAACGAAGCAGCATGGGCAACAAATGTCAGTGAGGTGCTAACTAGGATGCCCATGTAAAAGGATGGCTCTACCATCATGTCATGATTTAAAGAATCGGCGAGTGAAAATGGCTTGCGAACCATAACATGATGGGGTCGACCCTACGGCAGACGTATCGGTCAAATGGAGGCTAGTATGCATAATGCAACGGAAAAATGGTGTCCCTAACCTATATGCCAGTGAGAACACGATACCTGCCATGACGGGTCAGCAGTCATGGAACCGTCTCGAACCGTCGAAAAATGTCCAAAATGTCCTGAAAAACAACTCAATCTCGACATTCCAAGCTCCCAAGTTAAAAGTGACATGAAACCAAACAAAATAAAATTTTGAAAAAATTTTGCATTTTCAAAACTTATAAAAAGAAATTTTGGATTTACCATTTTCACCGTTTGACTTGGAGAGCAAATTGTGGAGCAAAAGGAGCAAACTTTCCCCGTGACTTATTCAACCGTTCAAACTTGCCGAAAACTTCCAGGTAAGCACTAAACTTGTCTTGCAATCAATTGTGATAGTTTCTAGGAAGTTTAATTAATGTTTCACCGTTAGATTTTTGCAAAAAATTGCTCTGCGGCGTACACGCGGGTTGGATGTATATAAATCGCGTATACGACGGCCCTACACGCGACTGTGTATAGGGTAAACCGCGTGTGCGCAGCGAAAAATTTTTATACAAAAAACTAATGGATGAAATTGATTTTTTCTTCCAGGATGACTCTCACATGGCGTGAAAGAGAGCACTCAGCTGTAGATAATGAAGTTATGGAGAATGATGAGGCATTAGATGCCTTACGGGGGTGCGGATTGTTAAAATTCTTCAAGTTGCTGAATATGAAAGCAAATGTGCGTCTGCTCGAGAGACTTATTAATTATTGGGATGTCGAGGAAGAAGCTTTTATGATTGATCAAATGCCACTCAGGATAGAAGTGGAAGATATATATTTCATCACGGGCCTTTCCCGAAGGGGAGAGGTAGTCCACTCCCGGGGCAGGACCCGGAATAGTCTCAGCGTAGACGACTATGTACAACTTTACTGCCCAGGTCATCGGAAGGTCGGGAGTCAGATCTCGATCCCACACGTGGTGAGTTTGTCACTGCGGATAATCCTGTTCACCATAGCTCGAGTGAACGGGTCATCTTCGCTACATCAGGCATCACGGGTAAACATGAGCGTAGCAGTGGACTGTCTCACCACGGTGTTTGACTGGTGTACTCCTCTACTTGCCAACATGAAGGAGCAGCTTGCTTCTATCAGGAAGGGACAGACCAAGAACTTTGGGTACGGAACCATTTTATGCACGTTTTTCTTCGAGAAGGTTCCTGCACTCCGCCCCAGGGTAGCTGTTCCCATCAGTAGTCCACGTGATCCACGTATGGGCCGGTGGGCTGACTTGATGAAACGTCTGGGGGGTGGGGAAGTGCCCAGGAATGCATTCGACGACGACTTTTTTGCTTGGTGGGAGCAACAGATCATCGCCATAGACGACTACCCCTATGCTGGACTGGATTTCCGAGGAGATCCTGACCTAGTGCTGCCACCAGATGCAGCATGGGGCGAGATCGGTAAGATTTTTTTTTTTGATTTTTATGATTTTATGATTTTTAGGATTTTTCAAGCATAATGATGAACTTTGAAAAATATATTTTTTTGATGAGATTCAAATGACTGATATGATGATCATGTTCCAGACATTGGGCCTGTGCGACCAGATGGATTCCCACGGCACGGACGGCGTGGCCGAGGAGCCGAAGAGGCGGCTGCGGATGCGGAAAGGACCCTCGCCAACGTCCAGCGACACTTGGCGAGATTGAGCTATCAAGTACCGATGGCCGAGATAGAGGACCTTCCTCCAGATATGCAGCGTCATGTGGTTGGGATGCCACGTGACTGGGTTCGCGTTTTTCGGTGCGTGGCCAATGCTATAGTTAGTTATTTAGCTGCTCATCCAGAGCCGATGCATTAGATATGCCTGACATGATTATGGGCATTTGAGTCCCAATTTTGTATATTTTTGGACACACATATGTACACTCGAGACGCTTTGTGATATATATATATATACAGTTTGACTTTTTGATGCATGATTTTATGATGATGAATGATTGATATGCCAGTCTAATGCTTGATTAGCGATAGAATCAGCTAACCAATTTTGAGATCTTGGAATATGCAAATAATTAATGTAAGTAAATGATCTTTGCAACAACCTCACCCTTAAATATTGGCGATATAATGATGGATCTCTAACCCGATAAATGTTATTTAACTGAGACACTATCAATTGAGAATCAAGATACACTACCAACGAGTCGATCCCGTAAGAGATTGCCTCGGATAATAAATTGATAACAGCTGTATACTCGGCCATATTGTTTGAAGCAGGACCGATACACACGCCTCTCGATGTCATCAACTGACCAGTTGGGTAATAAAGTACCCAAGCTGCGGAAGCAAGATTCCGAGTGTGCCGACTAGCACCATCGGCGAATCCAAAATAAACCAAATCATCCATCAACACCTGCCAAAGCAGACCAAAAGTGCTGATATCAGAAAAACGCTCGATAAGATATGTACAAATATACATAAAATACAAAGAAGCCATTGCCTGGTAAAACTAAGCAAAATACTTCTTTAAATAGAGCCCATTTCGGGGCTCCGCCAGCTTGTTTCCTTCGAAATCAATTAACTCATACGATCCTTTTTCTAAGACTCGTTTGATAATGAAAGGACCGTACCACATAGGCTTGAATTTGCCTGCCCCCAAGGCGTCCTTATCTTGGTCATAGACCAAGACAAGGTCACCTTCAGAAAAAACACGAGGTCTGACAGACTTATCATACTGAGTTTTGACCCTTTTCTTATGGGCCTCATTCGTCGTGGCGGCATCTCGACGCTGCTCATCGAGATGTTCCAGATGAACTAGGCGCTCCTCGAGACTCGAAGTCTCAGGAAGAAGCTCGACAGCCAATTTCAGAGATGGAATTTCACATTCGACCGGAAAGATAGATTCCACCCCGTAAACTAACTGAAAAGGAGTAAAACCAGTAGCCGTTTTAACGGAGGTTCGGTATGCCCAAAGAGCCGGATACAACATAATGTGCCAATTGGACCGATTTTTATCGATTGTCCGTTGGAGTATCGTCTTAAGAGTTTTATTGACCGCCTCGACCTGTCCATTGGCCTGAGGATAGTAAGGAGACGAATGCTCTTGACGGAAACCTAATTTAAAAGCCAATTCGGACATTAGCTGATTTTGGAAATGACTGCCATGGTCAGTGACAATCTCTCTTGGGATACCGAATCTTGAGATAACTTGATTGAAAAGAAACAAAGCTGCCGTGTCACTGTCGTTCTTATAAGTAGGCATGGCTTCAGCCCACTTCGTGAAGTAGTCTACAGCCACGATAATGTACTTGTGATTTGCCGCTGAAGGCGGATTACAAGTCGTAAAATCAATACCCCACTTAGTAAAGGGACCGACGGTGACAACGGGAAAAAGGGGAGCTGGATGCGCGCGCATCTTGCGAGTAAAAATTTGACACGGGTGACAGCGTTTTACCGCTTCCACACAGTCCTTAAAGAGTGAAGGCCAAAAGTAGCCGGCACGTAAGATGCGCTGGGCTGTAGCAAGCCCGGATAGATGACCACCACAAGCTCCACTGTGGCAATCATTAAGAACAGACTCTGCTTCCTCTAAGGTTAAACAACGTCGAAGAATTGAATCAACCCCTCGACGGTATAAAGTGTCACCAATGATAACATAGTTTTTAGCCAGGTGACGTAACTTGCGACGTTCATCCTTGGAGGAAGTAGAGGGAAACTTCGAAGTCTGGAGATAAACAATGATATCTCCATACCAAGGGTCTTGTGAAGAGATGAGGAATATATGTTCGTCGGGTAAACTTTCCTCATAAACAACATCCTCTCCACAAGGAAGCTCAGAAATTAGCTCCGCGAAGACCATAGATTTCTTAGACTTGGCGGACAAGAACTCGAGGTCGAATTCTTGTAAAATGACTATCCATCTATTATATTTGCCCCCAATCACTCGCCTACTGAGGACAAATTGGAATGGATTGACCGCCGCTAAGACAAAAGTTTTGCGTAGCAAAATGTAATGACGGAGCCTCTGGACAGCATGGACTGCTGCCAAGGCCAACTTCTCAACAGGAGAATAGCGGAGTTCAGGGCCTATCAAGCCTCGGCTCAAATAATAAATCACGTGCTCGACAAGAGCATCGTCTTCCTGAACTAGAACCATACCAATGGTAGATTCTGCTGCAGCGAGATATAAAAGGAAGTCTCTACCATAATCCGGTGGACTCAAAAGCGGGGCAGAGACTAATGCCTTTTTCAAAGCATCAAACGACCGCTGCGCAAAGTCGTCCCACAGGAATGGAACTCCTTTCCGTAGCAAACGCATGAACCCTTTAGTGATCTCGGCATAGTTTGCTATAAACCTTCTTAAGAAATTGGCCTTCCCTTGAAGACTTTGAAGTTGACGAATTGAAAACGGGGGAGGCAACTGAACTATTGCCTCAACCTTGAAGGGATCAACCCGAATCCCTTCATTGGAAACTATAAACCCTAACAACCGACCTGATGTAACCGCGAAAACGCACTTATTAGGATTCAATCGGATTTTGTAAAAACGACATCGCTCAAAGACTAATCGAAGATGACTAGGATGATCAGTTCTCTTTCGAGAACGAGCAGCGAGATCATCTAAGTATGCCTCGATGATATGTTTGATGTCGTGGAAAGCGTAAGACATGGCCCGCTGAAAGGTGGCTCCAGCATTTTTAAGACCGAAGGGCATCTTTCGATATGCAAAGGTACCCCAGGGACATATGAAGGCAGTCTTATGCTGATCCTCAGGACGAATAGAGATTTGATTATAACCTGAGAAACCATCCATAAAGGAAAAAATCGCATTACCCGCACACTCGTCAATAATTTGATCAATAAATGGCGTGGGGTAATTGTCTTTTGGACAAGCCTTGTTTAAGTCCCTAAAATCGATGCATACGCGGATTGTTCCTTGCTTTTTGTCCACAGGGACTGGATTCGAAACCCAATCCGTAAGAGGAACAGGGTATATAAAACTCGCCCTTAGCAGCTTCTCAACCTCAGCTTTGATAGCCGCTGCTTTCCTAGGGTTAACCGGCCGAAGCCTTTGACGAATCGGTTTTGCGTTTTCGTACGTCTTGATCTCATGTTGGACTATAGAAGGATCAATGCCGGGCATTTCCTCATAAGACCAAGCAAATACATCACGATATTCCTTGAATAGGTCGGTGTAAATTTGAATTTCTTCAGGGGAACACTCACTTCCGATGAAGATATTCTCGATGATGTTAGGATTTTTAGAGATGTTTATAGGTATCGTTTTTGAGATTACCGACATATTACCTTCAGCACGTGTGTGTGTTGGAGCCAAAGGGTTCGATACCGTACAAACATCACTACCAACGAGCTCGGAGAATCTAGATTCTACTTCCTGCAATGGAGGAAGAAAATATGAGCGATGGTGTAAGTCTTCCCAAGGTCGATCTATACCCATCATAATTTCGAGGATTGCTTCTTCAGAAGGTAGAACCGAATCTAAGCAGTCCAAGGCAGAGTTAGAATCAAAGCTCCAAGCGGGGGCCACATGACCATCTAGCTCCTCTTCGGAAAAGGGAGTAGAATGGTTATCTGCAGAGTCTACGATAGCCTGATATCTAAGCTCAGCTGCAGATATAGGAAACGCCATTCCATTAACTTGCCCTTCAACTAATGTGGTCGTAGGTGAAGGCAAGGTCCAAGGGTCGGAAAAATGATGAGTTCGGAAGAACCCCTCTCGAGAAGATTCCTTGGATGATGAAATAGCATTGATTCTTGCAAAAGGAGAGGGAAGATCAAACGTACCCATCAATGAGGAATACATCCCTACTCCTAAATTCTCAGTCGGCGGGCGAGGGTTATCCACCAAAGGAACAGTAGAGTCGGAGGTTGCTTGAGGATCGATTGGAGCATAGTCCAATTGATCAACCTTAACGATTTTCCCCTCATGAGGAAAGCAAATGACACGAAACAAAGTCGAAACAACGGCTTCCATCTCGTACACCCAGTTCCTTCCTAATAGGAGATTATAGTCTAGGTTAGCATCTACGACTTCAACTTCGATATTAACGACCTTCCCTCCAACACATATAGGAAAGGCCGGGATAATCCCATGCGGCTTGTGAGAATGGCCATCAAATGCAGTTAAGACGGTTGGTGAAGGAACAGCCGAAGGTGAACCAATAGCCTTCCAACAAGACATGGACATGACGCATGTGGAAGCTCCTTCATCTATAACGGTGCGAAAAATATTGATTTTCCGGTATGTTGACTTTACCTGAAAAGCCATATGATGAGGGAGTCTCTTTTTGACACTTGACATGTCAAAAGAGAGCACTAGAGAGTTAGCTGAATCGACTGCTCCAATGGCGGAGAGTAAAGCACTTCTCTGAGACGGACACGACTGGAGAACTTCCAAAGCGGACATAGCACATGGGCTTTGAGCCAAATCCTCCACAATGGAGTAATTTTGAGCAGCTCTAGCATTGGGGTTAATTGTCGCGCGTTTGGCGGAACCTTTCGGTATCCTAGGTACAGTCTCAACAGGAGGTCGCTCAATATGAAGGTCATTACTTCCGGGAACCGTTTTATCCTTAGATGTTTCGGCTTCACCATAATCACGTGACCGAGTAGTCACGTTAACGTTTGAACCCATCATAAAAACATTTGATGCTTTTTCCCCTTCCTGGTTGCCCCCTGAGGAGGTACCAGGATTCGAATTTGCGCCAGCAAGAAGTTGCTGCCCTTGGGGAAACGGGTTAGTCAACACAGCTTGCGAACTAGAAGTCCCTTGCTGTGCTAACAAGCGCTGAGCGTCTTCGATTCTAGGGCAAAGATGAGTTAGATGGTCCCCACTGCATAACTTGCAAGGAAACTTGACTTTCTTTCTCGACTCACCCTTACCACCACCAGCGTTGTTGCCGGATTTATTTGCATCGGGCTTCCCATCCGAGTTCTTCTTTTTACCACGTCCTTTCTTTTTCCCATTGGAATTTTGATTTCCTTTGGGGTTATCGGATTGGACGGCGTTAATGGAAGAATTTTGGGAAGCAGGAGGATTAGACATTGTGACTTGGTTGTTAGGAGCAGTTTGTAATGACAACTGCTGCAATTGATTCAACAAGTTCACTGTAGTCGAGTCTACAGACCCCACGATACCATCCGCATGCGGACCTGGCTTTGGCTTAGCTAAATCAACCTTAGATCCAGGAGCATCTGGCAAGTACTTTTGGAGGATCCCAGACTGAGAGTAGATCAGTTCTAACTGCTGGGCCCTGAAAATGGCTTGCTCCTCAGAATAGACCCCAGACATGGAGACATCCTTGGAGATCTCAGGTTGCAAAGACTTCAAAAACCACTCTAGACGGTACTCCGGAGGGATTTCGGCTTTAATGAGCCTTTTTCTCCGTCTCCATTCCTGTATGTGATCAGAAATGTGGGTTGCCTTATCCTGACGAAAGGTAGCCAGAAGTTCAGTTCCGGCATCATAGCGGACAGGCAACTGAAAGTGATTCAAGAAGATATTAGCTAAGTCTGCGAACGATGTAAAGCTGCCCCCTGGCAACTCTATGTACCATTTAGCCGCATTACCAGTCAAGGTGCGCTGAAAAAGTCTCAACCTAACCGAATCTTCGATGAGGGAGTTAGATGAGCACCACAAATGGAATGTGGTTACATGATCGCCCGGATCTTCACCACTCTTCCCTTCGAATTTTGGGATGTCCGAAGGGAGTTTGGTTGGGACCGGAGGCCAGGCTGGATTGTATCTGATAGGGTCGTTCGTTAGCTTAGTGAGATCTGGCAAGTTTAACGTTGCCAGAAATGGAAGCCTAGGAGGACCTAGGGGATTCCACCCAGACTGGGCAGAACTCCCCAAGTTCTGAAAAGATTGTCCTAGGATTTGAGAGGCACCAGGCTGCCCCAAGTGACCAGTAGAACCAGCTGAACCAAAGGGCAAGCCTTGTGGTCCAGCAAAATTCGGAGTTTGACCAACTCCTGCTGTATAAGCTCCATAGCTTGCAAAGTTTCCTCCTATAGAATTGTAAGGAGTCGATAACCCCTGATATGGGTTCCAAGCCGAAGCGAGGGGAGGAATACTTTGAAACATGCTAACCGTGGAATACGGCCTACTTCCTTGTTGGCCAATGAATGGATTCGCAGTTCCTGCGTTACTAACCCCAGGGTTATTCCAACCTTGGAAAGGATTGCTGCTTTGTCCTATTGAAGAAAAAGGCATGGATCCTACCGTTGGGTTGGAATGTGGAATATGACCACTTCCAAAAGGAAAACCCTGAAATGAAGCCGATCCGCCCATCATGGACGTAGCGGCATTGAACGGAACTGACGGAATACCCTGTGATTGGGTGCCAAAAAGGAAGGAACCAGTACTAAAAGCATTGGTTTGGGCATTTCCACTCGTGGACGGAATGGAGGTAGACCCAACCAAAGATGTGCTAGCAAACGATCCGAACAAGGAAGCGGAGGGGATGGAAATGGTTCCTCCCCCTTGCACCGATGTTGGGGTTTGCATAGTCGCAGCACTCGTGGAAGCCATGCTTCCAGTAGTGATCATAAATGGTAAGCGCGTAGCGTAACCTGGACTCGCTGGTCTATATAATGGAGGCCCAACGTATTGCAATACGTCTGGGTAACTAGATGGTAGTGGAGAATTTGGAATCACTAATGATTCTGAAAGTTCTTCTACCTCTACGTTATCCTCCGCTTGAAAGCGAACTTGAGAAAAGACTGGAGCGTCCCTCTCTTGTTCAAAAGTACCAGGCCTTGCTTGGCCGCTAATATCCCCGAGAGGAGGATCAATCCCCGATGCGTCAGCCGGCGTGGGACGGACCCCACCGGTAGTATTCCCTCTGCGCCTTCTAGGAGAAGGCTCTAAACTAGGTGGCGAGAGACCACGAAGTCTTCGAGACCGTCTTGGAGACCGGTCAGCCACTTTGAATTTTTTGTTATGATCTTATCTAAAGACTCAAAAAATTAAAAGCTAGGCCAACTAGGAGCACAGAGCACACACTAAAAAGTTCCTAAAGATACAGCCAGTCAAACAACTTTCAAGTATTTCCGCTCCGGGTGATTGAGACCGGACACCAAAATACGAGAAAGTGAATCAAAGGGCCTTCCGAGGATAGTCTGGGATGATGAGGGCCCAGTCCTATCAGCGAAGGTATCAGAGGAAGTTACGCTGACCTCCTAACAACAGTCTGCGCCGGTGCAAGCCCCCAAGCTTCGCAAGGGTGCCCTCCGGAAGTACTGTCGAGAGTGATACAACGTCGACCTCAGGTGCCACGGGATTCCCCTCCGCAGCCACCTATGCAGATCCCTATGAGAGGCAACTATGGGTACCAACTCGTCGCAGAAGCCAGGCGGAACAGTCGTGAGGTAAGTTCGGACAAGTAGGAGAGGGGGTATCTCTCTTCCCTGTCTTCACAGACCCTCGTGCTTAACTCCCAGATCCGGAGCTTTCCTGGTCTCCCTAACGCTATTGGATTTACTCTCTTTAATCAGACTCTTATGTTTGACGTTTTGTGTGGCCTTGGAGAGTTAACTCTCCACTCGCCTAATCCAAGGCCCTAAAATCCTAAACTTGTTGGTGTAATAACTAAAACAAAAAGTTCTAGTGGATTTTAATTAAGCGCTTGATTTTATTAGGCTGTTCTTTAAGTCAAAGGTAATGGAGGTGAAACTTGTGGTGTTTTATGGACGCAAAAGAAATTAATAAAACCTAGCTACATGCACATGCACTTTTGTTTTCGATGAATAGCAATTTCTATGAGGTTCAGAAGGCACTTGTAATATAAACAAAAAAAAAAAAAAAAAAAAAAAAATTTCTTTTTCTTTTCAGACTCCACACTCACAAAAACTAACAAAACTAAACATGCCTAAAAAGAGATGCAAATCTTTCCCTAATGCAAGAACTAAATGTGGATGCACGATTCAAAGACTACTCTAAAAACAAAGAAGGAAAGTTGTTGCTTTACCAAATTTTGTCTTGCCACTGAAATGCTTAGATAGAAGATGATTTGTTACTAATCATTTCGTCCAAACAATAAAAACAAGTTTTAAGATAAAAAACAAAGCACTTTCACTTCGCAAAAAAGGAAATCAGATGAGAAGCAAGTTTAAGAAAGCGAAACTCAAAAACTTTCAAAAGATTTTCTTTCAATCAAACCAAAAAGTCTTTTTCAAAGGAAAACTCTCAAAAAAAACTGACACTAATGATTGATAAACAAGCCACCAAACACTTTTGTGAATTGACACCTTCCAAATGATGAGAACTCAACAAAAATAAAATGTGTTCGAAATCGCTTTTGACAATCAAAAGCAGCAATGAAAGTCCAAGAAATCAAAAGACAAGTTTCAAGGAAATGGTAACAAACAACTTTCTCGAAACGAAGGAGCAAATGGTCATAAAAATGATTTCGTTAAGCAAACACAAATGTCATGAAAACAAAATGGACACAAAGATTTTAAGACAATCTTCCCACTCTGCCGAAACAGAGCAATCAAGATTCTTAAACAGAAACCTTGTGTGTCAAAAATCAATGACGCTTGCAATCAACGAAAAACAAGACTAGCACTCCTAGAGAGAGTTTGAAACAAGATGCCCCCTGTTAAACAGAGAACTGTCACTGGGACTTGACTGCTTTAAACTGACCCAAACCACCAGACAGACATTCAGCAAAAGAAAAATTATAAATCTTGAAAATTATGTGATATACGCGCCTGCAATTATTTGCAGAATGCGTGTACACGCGACTGTAACTAAGGAAACCTGCGTATACGCGGGTTTACTTAGTGCAACTTGCGTATATACGCTTCTGTAATCCAGAAAAAGTGCGTATATGAAGTGTTTCAAGAAAAATAAAAAACACAAACTGAAAAACTGGAAAAGCTTGGAGTTCAAGAAAATATCAGACAGTCAGAACCAACAAACAGAGGGACTGAGCCTTGATTGGCTTGAGGACTACCCAAACTAGGAACAACAAGAGTGTTGTCCCCAGCGGAGTCGCCAATTCTGGTTGAAGGGAAAGTACCCCTAGAGTCCTTTGGGCTGAGACTCTACCAGACTGAAAATTGCTTATACAAAGAAACACACACACACAGCCATCTTTTTTACTTTTAAGCAAATTCTAATGTTTAGGGTACATACCTAAGGTCCTACGTCCGAGAAGACCGTTAGGGTGCAAACCCTTCTTGGAGTTCCCTTCTTCTTTCTCTGACCTGCAAGACAAACAAATCAAAGAACACAACAGTACATGTATAGAAGTTTATGTATAAATCATCTTTATGCTATAAAGTTAGTTATAAAAAATCTTTAAGTAACCTCTTTCATAAGAATTCAACACAAGAATCTCATAAGCATAAAGAAAGATTATTCGGGAACAAAGACGTGTTTCTTTATATATAAAGGCAAATAAAGTACATATATCGGAAAGATATCACCTGAACACCTTCAGCAGGTTCCAAGCAAGCTTCCTCCCGGATCCGTTCCAGCCTCCAGCCTTCAACAAGAGCTCCTTCCAAGTCTTACTCAATGATGATGTCAAGGATGAATGATCACCAATACACATGGAAACAAGGGTTTCCTATGCAAAATGGGGGAAGTGCAGGATGCACCAAGGACTTCAGACCTGGTCTAAGGGAAAAATCTCAGCATAATAATCTTGCTCTCCTTTCTCTCTCCCCTTGGCCTTCCCTTTGATGTCTTTTTATACCCTCTCCAAAGTAGTTTTTTAGTTAGGAGTTGGTTGGGAACAGTTGGGCCACGGGCACTAACAGGTGATCCAGCAGGTAAACCCGCGATCACCGCCCGAAAAAGAGGAAATTATATTTTTTTAAGTGTTTTAATAGATACACGCGGGTTGGGTATGACAGACCCGCGTGTACACGCGTTTAACACAGGGCAAAGTCGCGTACAGGGAATAAAACACTGTTTTTTAAATTTTTGGACCAGGTCTGGAAGGAGGGGTTGCCCTAGGCCATAAGTGCAGCATCACAAACCATAAGAGTGAGATTTGGAGCTATAACAATGGTGGAAATACATAGAAATTATACAAATCCTTAGCTCTCACAGCTAGCCAGCTCTTAGTACAATCCTAACAGATGCTCATAGGCAATCTTGGCTTCTCTCCAGCCTTCCTCTCTGCCCTCCAAGCTCCTATTTCCTTGCACTGTTCCTTGTGTATGATTAGCCTATTACCAAGTGGAAAAAAAACCTTCAAAACTGTACAATCCTTAAGGATAAATCCTTGACTGCATGCATGAGTTTTCTCCATGAGAAAACTCATGCAACTGATAGTAAACTATCCTTGAACATTAATCTCAACTGGGTCTTTCTCATAATAGACATGCATGAGTTTCTAATGAGGGAATCTTTAGTTAACTGGAGTAGCACTAGTTGAGTGCATTAATGCATCAACTGACTGTTAACTCACTATTAGTTCCTCAAATAGTTTGGAACTAATTTAACTAGACTTAACTCAGTAAACTGAGTTAACTAATTACAACTCAAATATAACTCAATCTTATCTCCTTAATTTAAGGATAACTCTTGCATGACTTCAGAAATACTTCTAACTTGAATTTCTCCAACTAATTAATTTAAAATAAATTAATTAATTATTTCCAAGTAGCTGTTAAGACTAAATTAGATTTTAATTCAAAATTTAATTCAAGGACAAATTAAATTGGAATATTCTTGTTGCCATATTTCAACACTCCCTCTCAACAAGAAAGGGATTATCTACCACCCCGATCCTGTCTCTATGGAACTCAAATTCACACTTTGACAATGCCTTTGTCAAAATGTCAGGATCTTGCTCCTTTGTCGAAATATACTGCAGCAACATGATCCTCTCGACCTGTGAAAAACCACAGGAAATAAATATTGCCTTATGCTTCTCCACACTACCGTCAACAGCTTGCTTTACATTGTAAAGCCAATGGGAACTCACAACTAACTTGTTCTTTGGTCTGGGAACCACGTCCCAAACATTGTTATGAACTATGGAGTCATACTCCTCCACCATAGCATCAACCCAAATCGGCTGTTGCATTGCTTCCTCAAAGGAAGATGGCTCGGTCTCAACACATTCCCCAAAAAGGGCTATATATCCAGTGTCCCTCTCAGGTGACCTCCTTTGTATGTGCTAAGAAGATGGTGCTCCCACGTTCTCTCTAGCATCCTCCAACAATCTGTCAGCTTCTCTTGTGTGCTTTTGTCCATCTCTAGAAGACTCTACTTGAGTGGATGTCTCCACTCCTGGAACCTCTGCATGCGGCTACTCCACATTAGTATGAGGATCCTCCTCTTTAGGAACCAACAGTTACTCCATAGCCTGTAGTTGGAGCTCCCTCTCAAGGAAACTCGCATGGCCTTTCGCTCATCAAACTTGAGATCTCTGTGAACCATTGTCCTCCGACTGGTAGGAAAGTACACCCGATAGTTGTGAGGTGTATCAGTGTACCCCACAAATATCCCCAACTCTGTTGTCAGCTCAAGCTTCTTCCGTGCATCCTTTGTCACATGGAAATATACCTATGAGCTAAAGATCTTGAAGTGACCCACATCTGGTCTCTTACCGGAGAAAGCTTCCTCTAGTGTCTTCATCCCAAGTATGCGATGTAGGCTTCTATTATGGAAATAGACCACTGTGTTGCATGCCTCAGCCCACAAGTGAAGTGGTAGGCCTTGGTCATGCAACATTGCCCATACTGCCCCTACAATAATTTTGTTCTTCCTCTTGGCCACCCCATTCTATTGTGGGTTATGAGGTGCCGTTAACTCTCGTTTAATTCCTTCTGCTTCATAGAAGTCCTTAAACTCTTGAGATACATATTCTCCACTGTTGTCGCTTCTCAAGGCCTTGATCTTCTTCCTTGACTCTTTCTTGACCAAAGCTTTGAACTCACAAAACTTTGTGAAAGTTTGGTCCTTCTTCTGCATGAAATAAATCTAGCATTTACGAGAATAGTCATCAATGAAAATCACATAATACCTTTGCTTCGCTGTGGATGCCGTCGAGAATGGTGCACACAAATCAGTATGAACTCACTCTAAGACAACCTCTGCTTGACTGTCTCAATCATGAAAGGAAGAATTGATGTACTTTCCCAAGATACAACCTTTGCATGTGTCAACTTGCTCAAGTTTACCTTTGGGAAGTCTTGTAGATATCTGCTGCATTATCTTTAAAGCCCCATGATGCAAATGGCCCAACCGTCTGTGCCACAACTCGCCAATGCCTTGGCTTTGCACCAATTCTTCTTTCATACTCAATGCTGCACAATCATCTACCTCTTGTTTATAGAGATTCTTCACCCGAATCCCTATCCTCCTGGTCCGAAATGGACTTTACCCTCATCGCATGCATGGTGTCATCAATGATGGGTTGTGTCTAGTATCTTAACAATGGAGCCTCATTCCACATGACTGGTGATAAAAATTTATTCAATTCCTTGGAGGAGGAAGACCTCAAGATGCGCATAGAGATGGGTGACAACGAAAGGTATAGTGTTTCAGGAGTGGGCACGCTTGCTTTTCAGAGGGAGGATGGAGCTCCTCTCACCTTCACAGTTGTGATGTATGTTATTAGACTGAAGAAGAACTTGGTATCGGTCGCGATGTTGGAGGACAAAGGCTACGATGTTGTCTTCAATAAAGGAAAGGCGTTCCTAAGACACATAGCCACAGGTCAGACATTCGTTCCCAATCCGACAGTTTCTCCCTTCCATTCATAGAGTCCTGGTAGCTATTCCATCTCTTTGGAAGGCCAAGGAGAGCAAGGCTTACCATATCATCATCGGAAATAGTTATTCCCACACTTCCAAGCTCATATTTATAGGTAGTGAGCTTGTTCAGATATGTGGAAATAGTATTGCACTTCTCCACCTTGATTCTTCGAAGCTTATCCTTGAGCGCCAATTTCCTCTAGTCGCTACTGTTCTGGTAGAGGTCCTTCAATGTCTTCCTTCTCATGGAGACTCGAGACAATATGGTCTCGAACTCCCTCAAGGATGATCCATCTCGCCTTCGCCACACACTTCTTTCACATAGCCAACTCTTGTGCATTAGTTGAAGCTGGCTTTGGGATTTATTGATTAATGAATTCCTTCAAGCCATTGTCTTCTAATATAGCCTCCATTTTATCTTTCCATGCTAGGTAATTCGAGCTACCTTCCAAGGCATACTTGAGTCTCAAGCCATAGAATGCCATTGGCAAACCTTGAAGTATGATATGAATTCGATTTGCACCTGCAACCCCAAATTTCAAACTTTGAAATCTCTTCTCAGTATACTATTCACAGATCCAATACCATGTAGAAAATCTGTGATAGGTTAACCCGATAATGCAATATAAATCAAATAAAAATACCATAACCTACTTTTACTATCAATTGGTGGAATCTTAAATATCGAGTTGAACAATATAACTGGAAGAAGAAGAATCAATGGCACAATACACATGAAAATACTTTGGGGAAAGCCTCAGCTGAAAGCCCCAAACTATTGTATTATCATACATGGTGGAAAAACATAGGAATTATACAAAGCCTTAGCTCTCACAACTAGCTAGCTCTTAGTACAATCCTCACATATGCTCACAGGAAATCTTGTCTTCTCTCCAGCCTTCCTCTCTGCCCTCCAAGCTCCTATTTCCTTGTGTTTTTCCTTGTGGATGATTAGCATATTACCAAGTGGAAAAAAAACCTTCAAAACTGCACAATCCTCAAGGATAAATCCTTGAATGCATGCATGAGTTTTCTCCATGAGAAAACACATGCAACTGATAATACATTGTCCTTGAACATGAGTCTCAATTGGGTCTTTCTCAGAATAGACATGCATGAGTTTCTGATGAGGGAATATTCAGTTAACTGGAGTAGCACTAGTTGAGTGCATTAATGCATCAACTGACTGTTAACTCACTATTAGTTCCTCAAACAGTTTGGAACTAATTTAACTGGACTTAACTCAGTAAACTGAGTTAACTAATTACAACTCAAATATGACTCAATCTTATCTCCTTAATTTAAGGGATAACTCTTGCATGACTTCAAAGAGACTTCTAACTTGAATTTCTCCAACTAATTAATTTAAAATAAATTAATTAATTATTTCCAAGTAGCTGTTAAGATTAAATTTGATTTTAATTCAAAATTTAATTCAAGGACAAATTAAATTGGAATATTCTTGTTGCCATATTTCAACATGTCAGAGCCCTGCTCTGCACCACCTGTTTGTTTCCCTACCTCCTTTCTTGTATGTTCTGCATGGGCCTTCTCAGCAGCCTCCTTCTTCCTCTTTTTGACCAGCTGCGCCATCTTCACCTTGGCCTCTTCCTTCTTCTTTTGTGTGGCAAACTTGCTTCCACCCACCACCAAGTCCATGGTGGTGCACCACTCCACCGGCCATTTATCCAACACTGCATCAATGGCATCATCTGTGGCTAGGTATGGAAATTTGTACCACTTCTGCGCAGGGTCCTTCTGCGCCCTAATTGATATCTAATGGAAATCAACTTTAAATTTGGCATAGTTCTACAGGTTAGCATATAGTGGGTTTCGTCTTGGTGATGCACGCACGGTATGGCAGGCTGCTTGCCATTCTTGTCTTTCATGGTCTCCTTGGTTGGGGTTGGCTTCGGTCTTGGAATTCTCAGGGATTTAGGGACCTCCACCAATACTTCGGCTACTTTTGGGGCAGCCACTTCGGCCTCTCTCTCCATTTCCTATGTTGGCTCCTCTATTACTTGTTGTGTATTGAAACTTCTGGGGGCGTTGACATGATCTTCCGCAAGAATTCTTGTCTATCTACTGGCAAAGTCGCAAATACCCTAGAAATTATCAGAAACTTGTATTGCTCACGATTCATAGGCGCTTCATATCTCAACCGCTAAATACTCAAAATGGCAAGTGTTTTTCGCTGGGCAGGCACTTGTAATTAATAGGGAATTTTGAATTCAAATCCAACCGTTCCCCCCAAAATCAGTTCATAAATGCTAGAATGGCAGCAGATTTTCAAGGATCTAAGCCTTAAATTTCGTCTTAAATGCCGGTCACCCACTCCATTTGGCCTCACTTTCGTCATCTTTTCAAGAACAGTGACTTTAACGGTCACTTTACAACTGATTTGCACAATTTTTCCCTGGGTAGCACAGCTCCCTCCGTGCTATCGAGGACCAAGTGACACATCCGTGCTTCACACCGTCTTCCAATCATGTAGCTCCCCCACCGTGACAGTGTAGTTTATAGTCCCATGCCTCCTTTCAGCTGCCTGGAGTGCTAAGACTATGCTACTTTCATTTAGTCACATGGCCGGACTACCGGTGTATGGCTTCAAGCAACTTCCATTCACCTTTCCTGGGAAGGGTTCTCCATTTAACTTGACCAGCTGTACCGCTCCTCCGTCGTTAATCTCCTTAATAACATAAGGCCCTAACCAATGCATCCTGAATTTCCCTAGAAATTTATCAAACTTACTATCATATAACAAAACCAGATCATTTACCTTAAATGTACATAGTTTGATGTGTTTATCATGCCATGCCTTTTCGCGCTGTTTTTGGACCTTCTGGTGAAATCCAGCCAAAAATATTTCTTCTTCGAGCTCATCCAACTGCGCGAGCCTCTCCTCCAGGGCTCCGTGATCCGTCATACCTGTGAGCGCTACTATGCATAGACTAGGCACGATGTATCCCATAGGCATTATGGCTTCCATGCCATAGACAAGCCTAAAAGGGGTTTGTCCCGTCAAATTCTTGTGTGTCATTCAATAAGCCCACAATACTATAGGTATGCATAGGTCCCAATCACTTCGCTAAGCATTGCAAACCTTGGTCAGTGCATTTTTGAGCACTTTGTTGAATGCCTCGACTATCCCATTAGCCTGTGGGTGATAAGGTGTGCTCTTCTGGTGATATACCTGAAATTCCTTTGTTAGTGCACTGATCATCTCATTCAGGAAGTGCGTACCATGATCACTCATCAAGATCCTTGGACATCCAAATCACATTAGTACATGCTCAAATAGGAACTTCACGGTCGTCGCACCCATGCAATCTTTCACCAGCTGTGCTTCTACGCAACGAGTCAAGTACTCTGTCGCAGTGATAATGTACCTTGCTCCTGTCTTCCCTTGTGGCTGAATGGGTCCTACAAAATCTATCGCCCACTTCTCGAAGGGTTGCAACATCATTTGTGGATTCAAAGGCATTTCATCCCTTCGTGATGGCCTGCCTGTTCTTTGACATACATCACACACCTTGCAATATGCATTTGAATCTTGATGAAGGGTTGGCCACCAAAACCCTGTGCATAGAATCTTCTACGCAGTTGCTCTCCCCACATAATGTGCTCTTGCAATGCCCCCATGAGCGTCCACGAGGATGTTGCTTCTCTCGAACTTAGGTACATACTGTCACAATATCTCATCAGTACCCATCTTGTATAGATGCCCAACAATAATAGAGAAATCTGCCACGCACACCACTAATTCCTTCTTTTGCTGGACAGAGTATCCTTCTAGTGTAGTGCCTATTGTTAGGAAGTGTATTATATCCTCAAAATGACCATCCGTGACACGCACTGCAAATAGTTGTGTCAGGCAATCCTTTTTCCAAGTTAGTAGGTTCCTCCCCTATTTCGATGCGTGAAATATGGTTTGGTCTCATGTTCAATCATCTAGGATTCAAAACAACTTCAAAATCATACTCTTGGAATAATAAGAGCCATCTGCAGATTTCCCCCCCAACACAGGCTTATTGACCAGGTACTTCAATGCGAAGTGATCCATATACATCTTGAAATGGCCTCCTAGCAAGTAGTGCCTGTACTTCTGGAGTGCATACACCATATCTAGCCCCTTGCGCTCAGTGGTAGAATAGTTCTTCTCTTCTTTGGATAATCTGCTGCTTGCGAACGCGATAGGATGGTCCAAGCCTTCTCCGCAAGCTTGTGGTAGTACTACTCCTAGCGCTATACATGACGCGTCGACATGTACATGAAACTCTTTCTTCTAGTCCGGGAACACTAGAATCGGTGCGGTAACCATCTTTTCTTTCAATATATGCAAGCTCTTCATACAGTCATCATTCCAACAGAATGTGACATCCTTCTTCAACAATTTTTCCATAAGCACGGTGATCTGGGCATAGCCTTTGATAAACTTTCTGTAATATCCTGTATGTCCTAGAGTATCGCGCAACTGTTTCACACACCTCGGCGCTTCCAAGTTTAGTATCACCGCGATCTTCATGGGGTTTACCATCAGTCCTTGTCTGCAAACCACATGCCCCAATAGGTTCCCAAAAGGAACAAAAAATAGACACTTCTTGAGATTGAGCACGATCTGGTATCTTCGACAGGTATCCAGCATCAGGCGTAGGCTTGCTACATGGTGCTTAACCAGTCCAATCACAGTCCAGTCATCAAAATATACCTCTAGGAACTTATGAATAAATTCCTTGAATGCTGCAACAACCACGTGCGAAAAGATTACAGGCGCATTCTTCAATCCAAATGGCATTACAGTGTACTGAAAACAAACCCACTCAATTGCGAAGGTTGTCTTGCTCCTATACTCTGGTACGATTTTGATTTGGTGGTACCCAGAGAACCCATCAGTGAAGGAATATACTTCGTGGCTGCCTACATTGTCGAACACTTCATCTATGAAGAGAGTCGGGAAAGGATCATGCACACAAATGTCATTCAGTTTTCTAAGATCCACACATATCCTTATCTCATCCTTATGCTTCTTCTCTTGCACCACCATTGGGCTTACCCAATCAAATTCTTCCACAGGCTCAATGATGTCTACCATAAGCATCTTTTCAAGCTCTAAGTGGACCTTCTCCTTATATTTCGGATTGAGACAGTAAGGCCTTTGCTTAACTGGTTTCGCATCAAGTTTTAACGTGATCTTCATCATTCCTAGGTCCCTGATTATTCCTTTCATATTCATAAATTTGGTAGGGAATAAGTCCTGTTATTCGCGGAGTAATTCAACAACGTTATCCACCGTCACGTCATCCTAGTAGTCCCCAATCTTCACGAATTTGGGTTCTGCCCCCATACCAATGTTCACTTGTTCCGTTTTCAACAATGTGGTTATATCAGGGTTCTCAATCTGCGGTCCTTGAACCTCACAGTGGCCTTTTGTTTCAGGAATGTTAATCTTCAGCAGATCATCATCCTCTTCTTTAGTAGTTACATTATAACATTCTAGCGTGTGACTCAGCTAAGTATCCCATTTAGGTTGAATCAGGTCTAAAGGATCCTGCAATATCCTAACGATATCTTCTTTCACTTCTTGTAGTGCTTCATCAATACTATCAAACCTATCCTCAAAACTGAATGTCATCATGAATCCTTCGTGCAGGATATCCCATTCACCTATCCCATGGTAGAGCTCTGTTTCTATATACCAATTCATTGGGATAACATCCAGGGTATGACAGAACAAGTGCACCCACTTAGGTTGGGGCTTTTCTCTATAAGCCTAGTTCCATTTGGCCAAATGCGTGCGCGTATCATTTTATCCATCATACTTGTCTATTAGTCACATCTTAGGCTTCCCAAATCATGTTCTCATCATCCTCCTACATTCACACTAATCATCAAAGCTTCCCTTGTGCGTACCCCACCATCTTTCGGGCATAGCGCACAATGCCCAGTCTAAGGCCTAGAAGCGCTGCTTTTCTGGTACCTCCCTTTCAAATGCATCCAAAAAGATATCTACCTTATTCAGAACATCATAAATGGGTAGATTTCTTACCTCTGACAACACACATCGCAGCGATCGTGTCATCATGTTGCAATTTAGTGTAGTTACTTCATGTAACCAATTCTGCCAGCGTTCTATTTCTTTGTTGGAGTTTGAAGTGCAGGAACTCTCGTGATCCCATGTAATCCATCCATCCACGATGGGACTCACCCAATCTTGGTATCGCACTGTTATTTAATAGATATATTTGATGTCTTCATCACTCTCATAATCACAGACAGATTCAGTATAGCGCGATCCTTCAACAGGATCGAGGGGTACTATTATGTGCAACAATTTCTTGTCAAAGATCATATTTCACTTCTTCATATTGATTCCCCATTCATATCAGTAGCCTAGTCAATTCCCAGGAGTGCAGGATAGGGATTGTTGTCATCCACTATCTCTAGTACTTCAAAGTCAGCAAGAGCGCTTGCTCCCTCAATATCCACAGTCACCCCCTGCAGTTGCCCCATGGGGATGATTTTTTGCTGATTCGTCATCCTTAGCTGAATCGGATACCATTGCAGCGCAGGTCTCCCCATTCGCTCCCAAGTCTATTTTGGTATGACATTCGTATCTCAACCTAGATCCAAAATGACCTGATCCATTTCATATTCTCCTATTTGTGCAGTCAGTCTTGTGCGGTTGGTCTCATCTCTTGTCCCATCCTTATTTTATTCTTGCCAATCTTTAGTACTACATGTGGATCACCTTGTGCGATTCCAGCACATCTATTGATGAGTTCTTGTAACCCTTTCATAGCCTTTAAACTGTTACGCACTAACTTCATACAAGTTTCTTCCTCAGGTGGAGGCCTCGGCGAAGCTCTTCTTAGCTTCCATGAAGGCTTCACGAGCATGCTCCAAATCGAACTCAGCCTCCTTTGCCAAGGCTTTGTGAACCCATGTACTATCTTTGGGTTCTTTCCCCTTGTCATCTCCTACCGTGATTCCACTTCTGAGCACTATATTTACGTTTGGATCTTCCTCGCACAGCTCAGACCTCATCATCTGTAGGTTCTGAGTCGGCAGAGGTGGTAGCGCCCCTTTGTCATGTATCCTAGCTATCAGCATAGGACAATCTTTTGTTTCATGATCAAACAATGTGCAATACTTGCACGACGGATGCGTTGGATTAGTGCAATCGCAAGCATAGTGTCCTGGTCCTTCACAATTGTATCAAATCAACTTTCCTCGACCTCTACCAGGTCCTCCTCCGCCTCGGCCTCATCCACACCCCTGAAATCCTGTCTGTTCCATCCCTACATTCTGGTCAAGGAGCCGCATTTCGACCCGAACCATATAGGTGGGAGTTCTATCCATCATCAATTCATAGCTCCTGCAAGTATGCTCATCATGTCCTACTAACCTACAAAAGTTGCAGAACAATTGTTGTAGTGCTTGTACATACTTCTGTACCAAGTGACAGTTATTGTCACACGGAATGAGTCGATCTTGTGGACAAGATAGACCTTCCTAGAATCTAAAGATATCTAGTTACAAGTAAGCCAATCAAAAACTATCTTTCTCTAAATATGCATTTATAAACAAAGGTAAACAAGTGTTTTAGGCCTACCTTGGGTCCAATGCAAGTTTGTGGAAGCCTCGCTCCTTTGATCCAAATGAGCTCCCTTGTTGCGAATCTGCAAACACAAACAAGCAAACAAATTAAATAGCACTTGAAAAACCAATATCATAAAGCATATTTAACATGAAGATCAAGGAATTCATGAAACAAATGACATAATACAATTTGTCGAGAAAAATGAATCTGATTGTATTAATTCAAATCAAAGAAGAACTTTACAACCTGTGCCTTGATGTTGTACAAGCTCCTCCCAGGGTCCAACAAGAAGTCTCCTCTACTTTGACAAGTTTCACTCTCTTCCCAATGAAGCCAAAAAGGTATGTGATCTCTCCTCTCAAGCTTAACTAGGAAGTCTCAATTCCACCAGCATTTACCCTAAAAAATGTTCAGCTTCTAACCTCATTAGCAACCAGCCCAATGCCTTAATTTATAGTGCAATGGAGGGAAGTTACTAGGTCCTCCTTCAAAGGGATAAAGCCCTCCTTCAAAGGGATAGCTCCTCTCATCAAGGGATTAGCTCCTTCTCTTTTGGGATGCATGAACCACCTAAGAGCGACTAATCCACGTCAAAATTCCTTCTAGAATCATCTATAATTAACCCAAAGTGAGTTTTTTAGAATAAACTTGTGCCTTTTTGACTTTCACAGGGGTCCGCACCCACTCCTTTAGGGACAGAGCGGGCAGGTCCATAGTTTTTGTAAACAGGGGGTGCGGGACTGCAGGCAACAGTGAGAGAAACTGTGGAACCACAGCTTTGTTGATTTTCAATGTCTTTCTCTCATTTTCAAAGCTTGACTTGAAGAGCTGAGGTCTGAGACTTGCTTAGGAGGACAGTACAAGTGTTGATAGAACCATACTAACTACAAATAATCATGGTGATGATATTTTTGTGTAACAAATTGCCCCCTAAAGTGCGAAGTCTGTAGTAGATGAGGATTTCATTTAACATTTAGGAAGAATGAAGTACTTTATCATTTTGAGGATCATCTTGTGGAGAGTCCGGTCGGAACTTGTAAAAACATTCAATGCAAGATATATATATGAGATCATATCATCGCTGAGGTAGGCATCCCCATACTCAGATCAAAACTGACTTAGAAAACTAACTACTGCTCTGATATAGGAATGATCTTGTAATACATCACAAGTATAGACTCATGTGGACACAGTATGGACGCAGCCATCTATTTATGAATAGTCCACTATATAATGAATACAAAATTCCTCGCAGCCTGGATTGCGGAAACTAGATCCAGGTTCTTCATTTCTACTTCCCGAAACAGTACGATTCTATCCATGCAAATGAATGTGTTGATGTCGAACATGGTAGAAACCACTTGATTACCAGTCAATGATGTAAATTGTTAACAAGTGTGAGAAAAACCACCAGTGATGTCAATGGCTCTCAAAGTACCTAGTATAATCCATGAGATGTGAATAAATGTGTTGATGTCGAACATGTCACAGAATCCTTTGATCGAAAATCAATGATGCAACCTGTCGTCAAAGGTGAGAAATCTGCCATTGAGGCATGCAATCCCAAGGTACTGACGATTTCTAGATCATCTTTCTAGATAATGAGCTGAAGTCGATAGAAAGCGATCCGTCGCAGGCAAGCCCACAACACAAAATCATAGATCAAGTTGAAGAAATTTAGTTACAAGGACTGACTCAGGGATGGTCAATATGGATGACAGATATTTTGCAGATGAATGGCTTTATTGGCAGTGACCTCTTGAACACATAACGACACAACAGATGGTTTGGTGACGATTGACCCAAAGTTAATACCCAGAAACCGGCTGAAGACTTTCAAATGTGGTTTGATCAACTGTTAGGCAAAGGATTTCCCAACCCAGGTGAATAAATGTGTCATGTTCAAGAGTGGTTACAAAGTATGACAAACAGGCTCATTTTTCTCTCTTTTCCCCCACCATTTCTGGCAAGTACCTCTTTATTTTTGACAAGCTTGAGGAGAATAACATTTGCTTGATTATAAGCTCATCCTTCGGATGAGTCCAACTTAGTTTAAATTCGAACCCTAAGAAGGAGTGGTTCGTTCCTGTTTGTAATTGAACAGGTCCTTTACTGTGAAATTTTAACGAGTCCAGTATAGGAAAAACTCTGCGTTTTCCAATTTTAGAGACTCTGAAAAAACTTAAGAAGACTCCAGGGTTGACCTTTTTCGTAAATTTGTGTCTCCCAAGCCCGAAAAAGTATAAAATAATACTCGAGAGAACCGCTTGATCTTTACGACCAAGGAGTAATTTTTGTAATTAGTGTCCCTGATCCGAAAAAGTAAAAAAGCGATCAACGACACGTCGTTTTATAACCAATATCAAATTTGAAACGACAAAAATCCAGCAATATTTTCATGTTTTTACGGTCAGAAAAGAGCTGTAAGTGGACCGTCTTTTTAGTTCCATTTTAATGAGTTTAAAAAGAAAAAATCAGCGATCTTTTCATATTTTAGGAGTCAGAAAAGAGCTTAAAGGTGACTCTAAATGTTTTTTCGTTGAAAATGATAGATTTCGCCTGAATAATCCGTTATCCTGAACAAAAATGCAAACATTACTCATACCTGTTTGAAATGGATAAAAATGCCGCAAAAAATTACCTTTCTAAAGTGAAACATAAACAAATTTGCAGTTCATTTACTCAAAAAACTTATAAAAAGGGCTTTCGTCAATTCATTTTTACCATTTGATATTTGGGTGAGAAAATAGTGCTTTTGTTCAGAAACTTCCCGTGAAGATTGCGGAAAATCCAACCGTCGGAATGGAACGCCGTCTTCTCCAGGTAATCCACATCATCCTACTCTTCAATTTCAACCGTTTCAATTTTTGTTTTAGGGTTTCATTTCATTCTTTAGAGGGTTTTTAGGCTAAAAACCCGCGTGCGAGGGCCCGCAGGCATAACACTGGCAGCCCGCGGACCCCGACTTTTTCTCAAAGGGGAAAAAGTCAGGGGTCCGCACCTTCCATGTAGGCAAGGTGCGGACCCACGCACTGTCTCTAACATAGAGGGTACGGTCCCCATAGCAAGGGTTTTTAACCCAAAAATTCTCAAATTTGACCCAAACGATTTAATTTCTTGCATTTTAAATTGCCTTTTTATTGGATGTAGAGTGTACATCATGCTAGATTGGCGTGAACGGGAGCATGAGGACGTGGATCTTGCTGCGTTGAATCACCAACCTTTGATTGATGCATTGAAGGCATGCGGCTTGTACAAATTCTGGGCTATGCCTGGCATGAGGGCCCAGGTGGATTTCTTACAGTGGCTGGTAGACAGATGGAGCATACAGGACCAGTGCTTCTTCATTGGTGGCCACAAGCTCGAAATCGAGCCAGCAGACATATACTTTTTGACCGGTTTGCCTAAGAGAGGCGAAGACTTGACTCTATTTGGGACTAGGCCAGGTGGCCAGTCTGTCGATAGCCTCTGGCTAGAGTTCTGCAACAGCCAGGCTAGAGACAAAGGGATAGACATTAAAACCATATCCCATCCTGAGTTGATGGTGATCGCGTTTACTGTCACCAGACTTTGCGGGAGTGCTGCATTACATATTTCCACTGAATCCCAGATGCCGATGGCAGTTGACTGCTTTCGAGGCACCATCTTCAACTAGTGCGATGCTGTGTTGGCCAATATAAAAGGCCAACTGACCAGAGCCAAGAACAGACAACTGAAGACCTTTGGTTATGGGGCTTTGGTTGTGAGCTTTGGTCTGGAGAGGGTCCCAATGTTGGTCCCGCAACACCTTACTGTTGGAGCTGGGCTTCCTCGAGAGCCCAAACTGATGCGATGGGTTGCAGTTATGGCCCGTCATCCGGATGAGGGGACAGAGGTTGTTCGATTCAAACCTGAGTATTTCCAATGGTTGGAAAACCAGGTTTTTTCTATTCAGGACTTCCCTTATGCTGGGGTAGATTTTCGTGGTGACCCAGACATGGCTCTTCCACCAGGAGAGCAATGGGATGACTCAGGTAAAATAATTTTCAACATTTTCTTATTTTAAATTTTTTTATTTTATATCGTCCCAAAACTGATAGTAAAAGTTTCAAATGCAGATGTGGGTCCACAGCGACCAGCCGCTCTTCGGCCTTACGAGAGGAAACAACCAGCTGCAACTACACCAGTCCCACAGGACAAATCAGCAGAGACCTTGGCCGAGTTGGAGAGTCATCTAGAGTGCTTGACAGGAGACATTCCAGAGACCAACATAGATGACATTCCTCGTCGACTTCAGTGCTATGTGATTGGGGTCCTAGGACCTTTTAGGAGGTTCCTTTGCAAAGTGGCCCGTGTAGTGGTTTCTTATCAAGATCATCACCAGTGATAGGATGATCGCCTATTGTAGGCACATATGACATTTTTGCTTTTTGTACTTATCATTTTTGCCGATCATAAGGTGTTTTTCGACCTATAATCGAGGACGATGTATTTTTTGACACACTCCTATATATATATCACTATTACCGGCTTATCTTGTAAATCATGTTATGGAATGTTTTTAAATTTACATGTATGATTATTGCAAATGTCTACTTAACATTCGAGAAGCAATTGCATCCATTAATGTATTTAAACATCTTGGAATATGCTGATATTCAATATAATCAAATTCACGTTCCAAGAGACGCACTCTAAAAAATAATCTCAATAACACTGGATTTCTAATGGCATATACTCTATTAAGCTGTAATACAACGAGTTCAGAATCTAACCTCACTATCAAACTCCGAATCCCAAATGAAATAGATTCAGATAATAACTCAATCACTGCACTATACTCGGCAATGTTGTTTGCTGTTTGACCAAGGCTTACCCCATGCATAGATACCAACTCGTCAGAGGGCGAATAGATAACCCAAGCTGTGGAAGAAATGTTCCATGTATTACGACAAGCACCATCAGCGAAACCAATGTATGTTTGGAGAGGCATCGACATCTGCAATATCAAGAGTAAAACCAAGATAAGTAGGAATAATGATGACAAACACTCTCTAAGCTAAGCACACTTTTTAAACTAAAACACACCAGCTAGAAAGAAAACTATCCTAACTAAAAAATCTCCAAACCCATTCTTTAAGCATAATACCTCTTCAGGTAAAGACCATTTCTGGGTTTACCTAAAGAGTCCCCGTCAAAGTCTACCAATTCATAGGCCCCTTTTGCTAGCTTTTGCTTGACAACATAGGGACCATGCCACATAGGAACGAATTTTCCAGCGCCTAATTTATCATTAGCTTGATCATACACTAAGACTAGATCTCCTTCCGAAAAATTTCGAGGGGTCACATTTCGATCATACTGAGCTTTCATACGTTTTGCGTGAGTTTTGATCGCCAATGCAGCATCACGTCGATTCTCGTCTAATTGAGCCAAGTATAATAAATGTTTTTCCTCTTCAGAAGTGGCTGGAAGTAACTCGATGGCCATTTGTAATGACGAGATTTCGCATTCAATGGGTAACACAACTTCCAGACCATAAACTAGTTGGAAAGGAGTGAACCCTGTTGATGTTTTTACTGAGGTTCGATATGCCCAAAGCGCTGAAAATAGCATGTTATGCCAATTCGACTGATGAATCCCAATGATTTGTTGGATCATGATGACTAAAACTTTGTTGATGGATTCAACCAGACCATTAGCTTATGGATAATAAGGAGTTGAACTATCGTGACGCAAGCCAAGCTGGCCTGTAAGTTCGGTCATCATAACGTTTCGAAAATGATGCCCATGATCAGTGATAATTGCTTGTGGAACCCCAAACCTAGCAATTATATGATTGAACACGAAAATTGCAGCTGTTTTTCCGTTTGCCTCAAATGTAGGCATCGCCTCGACCCACTTGGTAAAATAATCTACCGCAAGGATGATGTACGTATGCCCCCCGGCCGAGTGAGGGTTACATGTAATAAAATCGATACCCCATTTGGAAAAAGGACCAACGGAAATTATAGGGTGGAGAGAAGCAGGTGGAGTACAGATCTTTCGATCAAAAATTTGGTAGTTGTGGCATTTTCAGACTGCGTTAATACAATCTTTAAACAAAGACGACCAGAAGTAGCTAGCGCGCAATATCTTTTGGGCTGTGGCATACCCAGACATATGACCGCCACACGCTCCAGAGTGATAGTCATTTAGAACCCTTTTAGCTTCCTTGTGAGTTAAACAACATCGAATAACATAGTCCGCCCCACGACGATAAAGAGTATCTCCAATAATCCTGAATTGTTGGGACTGGAATCGTATTTTTCGACGTTCCGACCTTGAAATTTATGGCTGAAAGGATTGGGTCTGGAGATAAACAATGATATCCCCATACCATGGATCTAAAGTGCTGATTAGAAACAAGGATTCGTCTGCAATGGGATCCTCCGCCACAGTTTCCGTGTCAGCACGCGGGAAGTCACCATTAACTCCGCAAAAACTAAAGATTTCTTAGACTTGGATTTTTCAAATTCCAAGTCAAACTCTTGCAGGGTGAAAATCCATTTAGAGTACTTTCCCCCTAGCAATTGCTTGGTCAAAATGTAGATCATAGGGTTGCAATAAGAAATTACTGTATTTTTACGTAGTAAAATGTAGTGATGAAAACATTGGACAACTTGAACAGCTGCCAATGCCAATTTCTCCACATGTGAGTATTTTAGCTCAGTTGGATTTAAAGTTCGACTAAGGTAATATATCACATGTTCAGTACCGAATTCATATTCCTGAACTAAGACCATTCCAATGGTGGAATGAGAGGCGGCGAGATACAAGAAGTAGTCCTGGTTGTAGTTGGGAGGATGTAATAACGGTGCATGGGTCAACGTGTGTTTTAGTACATCAAAATATTTTTGAGCTATCTCATCCCAATATAATGGAGTATTCTATTTCAACAACCGGGTAAAACCCTTTGTAACCTCGACGTAGTTAGGAATGAATCGTCGTAAAAAGTTTGCTTTCCCTTGCAAACTTTGGAGTTGGCGAAGACTCGAAGGAGGAGGCAATTTGATAATAGCTTCAACCTTTGAGGGATCAACTCGAATGCCGACTTTCGAAACAACAAACCCCAGCAATCGACCCGTTTCTATATAGAAAACACACTTGTGTGGATTCAACCTAATCCGATAATGCCTACAACTCATAAAGATTGCTCGTAAATGGATGAGATGACCAGCTCGATGTAATGAATGAGCAGGAAAATCATCGAGATAGGGTTGCACAATGTGCTTGATGTCATGAAACGCATAAGACATGGCCCTTTGAAAAGTTGCCCCGGCATTCTTGAGCCCAAAAGGTAATTTGCAATAAGCAAATGTCCCCCATGGACAAATGAAAGCCGTTTTTGGTTGATCGGCAGGTAGAATATTGATTTGATTGTATCCGAAAAAACCATCCATGAAGGAGAATATTTCGCTGCCGGCACAATCATCAATGATTTGATTGATATAGGGAGTTGGGTAATTGTCCTTTGGACAGGCTCGATTAATGTCCCTATAATCGATACATATTCTTATTGTCCCTTGCTTTTTGTTACCCGAAACAATATTCGATACCCAATCCGTTAACGGGATCGGATAAATGAAACCTGCTTTGAGTAATTTTTCAACTTATGCTTTAATAGCAGCAACTTTTCTTGGGTGAATCTGACGCAAATGTTGCCGGACAGGTTTAGCATCCGGGTAAGTCTTGATTTCATGAACAACAATTGCGGGGTCAATTCCTGGCATTTCCTCATAGGACCAGGCAAACACGTCACGGAATTCTTGAAATAGGGCCTTATATATTTGAATTTCATCTTCTGTACACGAGGCACCTATATGAAGGTTCTCAACAATTCCAGGCTTAACCGAAATGTCAATAGGAATAGTTCGAGAGATGTTTCCCAAATTTAACTCCGAATCAGGATTTTTCATTGGATTCTGAGTTTCCTTGACATATTCAGTCGTAAAAATTGATGAAAAATCATTTTCAAAACGATCATTCTCGGGTAAGAACGAAGATCTGTGATGGAGATCTTCCCATGGTAAATCATCTACACATAGGATTTCATGAATTTTCTCATCAGAGTGAACAAGTTCAGAAAACGTGGTTGAATCTGAGCCTGATTTGAAAAGTGATTCCTCACGAACCACATTCATTAAGTCAATTTTGGTTGAAGATGGGTCGGTAAACGATTGCACAGCCTCATATGCAATTTCATATGGACTCAAAGGCATAACATCACCAAATGAGTCTATCTCAGATTCAGGAGGAATGATCCAAGGATCATCATAAACAATGGTGTCTGACGAAATCATATGAATGGTTGCAAAAGAAGATGATGCGTTGATCGGAGGAAAAGGAAAAGTTCCCAGTAAACCAGCATCTTTAACTAGTCCTACTCCAACATCCTTATACGGGATAGTCGTTTTACTGACATGCTGAATGCTTTCAGAAGAGGCTGGGTCGGATGAAAAGTAAGCCAACTGGTCTATTGTTAGGATCTTTCCATTATGAGGAAACTTTATAACCCGAAAGACCGATGAAATGACAGCTGTCATAGCGTAAGACCAACTACGACCCAAGAGAAGGTTGTAATCTAGAGGGGCATCAATCACCTCCACATCTAGATTAACGGTTTTTCCTTCAACCCTATAGGTAAATCCTGTAGAATGCCAAAAGGATGAAACCCACGGCCATCAAAGGCCTTTAGAATTGTCGGGGATTGATTTAGTGAAGGAGAACCAAGCGATCTCCAACACTGTATCGACATAATACACGTGGAGGCTCCCTCATCAATCACAGTCCTATGAATAGTCCTGTTTTTTACTATCACTGGGATCTGGAAAGCCATTTAATGAGGTAAGCGCGGTGTACTATTTTCTAGATCGAAAATTATTAGGTTCGAGTTCTGAACGTCAACAGCTCCTATAGCCGACAAAAGTAATTTACGCTGTGCTGGACATGATTGTAGCACTTCCAAAGCTGACATTGCCGAGGGTGAAACAGCTAAATCCTCAACAATGTTATAGTTCTGAGCCGCTCTCGCATGTGGATTGAAATCTGACTTTCAAAGTATACCCTTGGCGGGCGATTTGACTACCAAGTCTGGATTAGGTTTCTCGATCTGTAGTGGATCGGAACCGGGAGCTGAGGTTGATGGGTTAGAATGAGAAGATTCTACTTCTTTACCATCAACAGGAATTTTACTACCATAATCATGCGATTGAGTTGCAATCCTAACATGGGACATCATCAGTATGGGTTCTTCATTGGCATTCGAGGAAGAACCTATCATCTTACTGCCTTGACTTGGAAAAGGATCCTTCAAAACAACAGGCGTTTGGGAACCTTTGACAATCTTCACAACCTCTGCACGATGAGGGCAGTCTCTTTTAAAATGTTCTTCGTCACAAATGAGACAAGGACAACGAGGTTTGCATTTTTCATCATTGGATTTCGCTTTTTCAGGTTTCTCTTTTGAATTTTTATCCATTTTATTTTTCTTCTTCCCTTTCTTCTTACCACCGGAATTTTGATTTGGCTGTAGATGACTCTACAACATGAATATCGGCGGAAATCTTCGCGGAAGAATCTCCTGTCGGGGAATCTGGCAAGATTATGATAGGAGAAGAATTATTGGAAAACTTCTTCTTACTTTTGGTGTTAACCGTACCAATCATATCATTAGCAGCATGAGACCCTGAAGGAGCTGCAACGATTTGATTTTGCTTAGGAAGATCGGGGATTTTCTCATGTAACGTACCCGACTGAGTATAAACCAAGTCAAGGTACTGTGCTTGAGCAATTACTTGCTCCTCAGTAACGACTCTGGCCTTAGCCACATCCTCATTGATCTTTGGCAATAAAGATTTTACAAACCACTCAGCCAAGATTTGATCCAGAATAAAAACCTTCACTAAACGCCATTGACGTCTCCATTCATGAATGTGATATGAAATGTAAGTGGACGTCGACTTCTTTAATGAAGTTAGTAATTCCGTGCCATTGTCATATCTAACTGGCAACTGAAAATGAGTTAAAAACGAGGTAGCTAACTTACTAAAGTTATAAAAAGTGCCTCGCGGTAACTCAATGTACCACTTGGCCGTGAGACCAATTAGAGTGCACTAGAAAAGCCTTAGATGGATTGAATCATCTGAAATGGAGTTAGACGCACACCAAAGGTGATAAGTCATCACATGGTTCGACGGGTCCTCTCCTAATTTTCCTTCGAACTTAGGAATATCACTAGGCAACTTACTCGGCATTGGCGGCCAAAACAGAAGATAATTAATGGGATCGTTCGTTAGGCGTGACAAGTCAGGCAAGTCCAAAGTTGCGATAAATGGTAACTGACGATTAGGGTCCCTAAAACCATGGGTCATGAGACCAGCCCCAGGAGGAGGATATCCAGCATAACTAGGGATAGGGATTGCATTTGGGATATTGTATCCTCCCGGAAAACCAGGATTAACCGGACCGTACTGGGGTTGTTGAGGTTGTTGATATGTGTACCCAGGGTACGGTTGATACTGATAGACTAGCTGCTGCACAGTAGGACCGAATTGGTACTGTCCCTGGTACGGTTGATAAGTAAATTGTGGTTGACTTGTGACAACCGTACTTGAACCAGGTTGTCCTATAGGCATGTGAACCGAAGTTTGAATTGTGGATACAGACGGAGGTAAAGATGTCTGAGGAGTAGATACAGGAACAGTAGAAACCAGAGCTATCGATACTCCAGAAGTAGGTGGGGTAGATTGAACAGATGTTGCACCAGTTGCAGCAATCGTTTGAGGCGGAGTACGAGGTGTACTAGGCCCAGGCTGAGAAACTACCGAAGGTACAGAAGTTTGAATGGTAGACTGGACAGGTTGCTGGGGTGAACCAGAAACTAAGGGTTGTCCAGTTTGAGATGACAATTGTACATTCGGTTGCAAGACCTGTTGTGTTTGCGATGGATCCCACACTAAATTCATTCCGGGGTACGGACCCATAACAGATTGAGGATATTTGTTATAGACATTTTTGTGTCTTACAGCTATAAGCATGAAATGTCCATAATTCAAGGGATCCAAAGTCCCTAAATATGTTGTTACAACTCCTAAAAGAACAAGGTCAACCAATGACAGCTTCTCCTAGAAGTTCTCCACCAAAAACCACTCAGAAATAGTCAATTCAGGATCAATTCAGAGGCTCCACTAGCTGCCTGCGTTGAAATGCAGAGACTACACTGGCTAGGTGCACTGCAACACAGGTGGAAGCACTACCAGGGTGCGCTGAGCGGGAAATGACAAATGGCAAGCTCATTCAACGAGGTGGAAAGACCCTGGAAGCTTCCAGAATCTTCTCCAATGACACTTGCCTCAATGAATTCGACTAGTGATGAGTAAGAGGTTCTCAACCTCCAAGTGGAAGCAAGAACTGACAGAGAGAAGCCACAAGTCAAAACATAAGCTGACTCATCCTCTCTGCTTACATCTATATATGGATCTCTCACCTAGAGGTTCAGGAGGCTGGAATTTTGTACTTTGCAGAGAATTGCTGTTGGTTTGAGATTGAGATTAGTACATTGGGTGATTTATGCTTTGTTGGAGGAGAGGAAGGGATTCCTTTGCTGGGAGGTAGATGCTGGATCGGAACTCACTTGGTTGTATCTCCTCTTGGACTTTCTTATTCTATCAATAAACTATTTGAGTTTCTCCTACATGCTGTGTACCAATGATGTTTTGTTATGCTTACATGTTTAGCTTAATCTGATCTTGAGCTTTTTATGAATGTATATCTGTATCTTTGTGTAGTTTCTCTCTCTTGTGATCTTGCAGGAATTCGGTGAAGCTAGGCCGGTGAAGGAGCAAGAAGCTGGGAGCTACTGAAGAGAGGAGTGATTTGGATCGACAAACTAGCGGAAGACACAGGTTAGTTACATCCTTCTTCCTCATTTACATTTCATAAAGAAGAATACTCAATTAGTTTACCTTGTTTGTTTCTAAGGCACTATCACACCTTACAGTGGAATAGGGGCATTCCGAATTGGATACTTTTCCCAACAACAAATTGGCGACTCCGCTGGGGATCGTATATTTTTAGTTTATTTGTGTTTCTATTGTTGTTCTTCTCATAAACTCAGGAGTGCCGAATCGAAATGCATTTGCCATTTTCAAGTGCAAAGTAGAGATCTGCCACTCTAGTCCACTCACTGGGCCTGTTTTTATGATCTGAACAACTGATCCACAAGTGCTCTAACAACCCTTTGTGATAGATCTTAGTCCTCCTTTAAATCATCCTCCTAATTGTACCTAATTGATAGCTTTGATCCGGCCAAAAACTGTAGATTAAACTGCAAACAGTGACCCAGAACCCAGAAACAACTCTCGTTTCTGCTTCAGCGCAGACTCTGTGAAGAGGTTCTGCATTTCAACGCAGGTCCCGTGAAGGCTACCTGCGCTGAAGTTCAGTTTCTCTGTGCTGAGGGTGCGCTGATCAGCCCTTGCCTTGTGCAGCTGTGGTTCCCTGCTTCCTTTTGCTCAGTTTTATCTCTGTTTTTTGCAGCCTGTTATCAGTCAGTGTACCTATCTGAAACCCCTTTTCTCTGCCTCAATTCTGCCTCAGTTGTATAAAGAAACTGTATTTGTTCTTTGTGTATTTGTTACATCATTTTCAGTTTCCCATTACAAAAGTAAACTAGTCATATTGTCGCCCTTAGATCTAGACTTGTCGTAAGTGTCGTTTTGATCTTAGGAGTGAGTTTGTTTGTTGTTCACAGTTGATTGAGCTTTTACTTTTGTAGTTTGGTTTGAATTTATGCATTTCTAGTGTCTAAACAAGTAAATCATAAAGTGTCGTAATCGTCTTTTTGATTTCGAAAAAGGAGCTTGTTTATGTTTTCACTTGAAATCGAATTCAAATTTGTACAACAGCTTTCTTTTTAGGCATCAATATTAAGAAAGCGAAAACAAATACATGCATATGTGCATTTGCATTTTGATAGTTTGCATGCTTTGATTTAGGAAAAGTGCATTTACAGTGTGCTCTATGCTCTTTGAGAAAAGATTGTGTCTTTCTTTTCCCCTTGTAGCTATGATTTTCATTGTTGAAAAGATATAAAAGCTTGCTTATCATCTTTAGACTGCATTTAGGAATTGTATCATACATCTCGTGGTGATCCAAAAAGGCAAACTTCTAAGAAAGATCAACCTAAAATAAATTGAATGAACTTAACAACGCTTTGTAACTTAACGCACAACATAGAGGTCTAGGCTAGAGACGTGTTCCGGCGTCGTAAAACCTAGTGACTGTCGATCTCGCTGATGGTTGGGTGATTCCTCCTGAGAGACAATAGTGCCAGTACGGATTGTGCTCCCACGTACCGTCGATTATATATTGGGAGACCCCTATAGGCATAAAACCTTTATCCTTAGGAAGCCGTGTCGGCCGCCCTACTGATCGCAATGCACTGAACACATCATTCGGGAAGATTGACCGCCCGTACCTTAAAAAGTATTCTGCGGTTTTGTGAAAAGTTTGGCACACCCTCTACCTAGAACTCCAGAGCAGTTCCTTTTGGCCTTTTTCAGACTCTATAACAGAAAAAATCCATCTGAGCATTTGTCACTTCGGGCTCGTTAAAACATCGAAGGCGACTAGAGTCATCTTTTGCTTTTTCTAGACTCTTTAAAATTGAAAAAGCAAGTTGTGTCTAAGCGTCGTTAAAATTTATTTTAAACAGAACAATCACCCCTTTTTCCTGCGTTGATCTTTAGGTTGAGAAAATGGAGCCCACCAACCAAGGAATTCCCCTTGGTGGAAATCCTAGTCCCTTCTCCTCTTGGGGAGATGTTGGTGCGCCCCATATGGCCACATTATCGCTTCCAGGACTGACAATTGGCTTGCCGGTCTGGTTCTTCTCAACCAATGTCGTTCAGAACACCACTAGTCCTGAACAGTCGAATCAACAGTTAGACCAGTCGAGAGTTGCCCACCAGCCTTCTACTTCCTCTAATTCTTCCTCTCCTCCTTCCTCTTCGCTTGATGGAACCGGTAAAACAAAAAACCAAGTTCCTAAGGAGAAGAAGGAAAAGAAGAAGAAAGAGAAGAAGAAGAAGGAGCCAAAAGCAACTGGGGGCAAACAAGTGTCGTCTAACAAAAATCCACACACAGCACTGACTAGGCCTAAATGGCCATGTGTCATATGCAAGGGAGACCACTTCCACAGAGATTGTCCCTGCATCCCTCGGATACTAAGGGACTGGTCTCCCCGTTTGCACAATCCGGTGGCATCAACCTCTGATAGCCATGTTGAATGCATACCGTTAACTAGCGAAAGTGAAGTCCTTGGACAAAAAGGGAGAGCTAGATCCCCCTGTAGACTGTGCGAAGGCAATCATGCCATCCACCGTTGTCCCTTCTTAGACGAAGCGAAAAGAGTTTTGGATGATCATCCGGTTTCACCGTTACGACTTCCTCCTGGATATAAAAAACTCTTGCCGAGTCCTTCGTTAGTTGAAAATCCAGCTGGCCCACTCAAGTGGTCAGCTGAAGCGCTGGTCATTGAAGATGAACCAGCTGAATCCATGCCCGATGAAATTCAAAAGGTCGAGGCGGCAGTTGACCCGGTCTTGCCTTCAGAGGATTTATCTTCGAATGATACAGTCACTGAAGAGGATAAAGATGACACCATCCAAATTCTCTTCATCAACACAGACTCCGACGAACACGGTGGCAATTCCCCCATTCCTTTATCGCAGGAAGGAAGTTCGTCAGAGCGATACCCGGCCGTCTATTCGGTCCCACCACCAAGCAACCTAGTTGTCTCCTTCGACTGGAACCAACTAGGCAGACCCCGTTTGCCAGCAAGCATACCATTTAGAATTATCGTCCAAATATACAGAATGGTCATGGCTGCCACCATCATTGATGAGGGGGCATCTGTGAGTATCCTTTCCTCTATTGCTTGGAAAGCGCTTGGTTCGCCAGCGCTTTTGCTTGAAATGAGAAATTTGACAGGCTTTGATAAAGGAACCAGTCGACCTTTAGGGATCCTCCCCAATGTGCCCATAACATTGAAAGGGAAGACCGTTCAAATGAACGTGATGGTCGTTCAAGGACCCTTGGATTATAACCTACTCCTTGGACGAGACTATATATATTGCATGGGAGCCATCGTCTCCTCACTCTTTAGAGTAATGTGTTTTCCGCACGAAGGAAGAGTGGTCAAGCTCGTGGACCAGCTTTCATTTCCCGGATCACGCATTGCAAATAGTCATATACCTTCCCTAAATGGTCTCTTCACGCAAGAAATGTCTCAACCCACGGTCCGTCCTCCCGATGAGCGCGAGTAATTCGGAAGGATATGACTGGAACCCAGGGGGCATGCGTCCTGGTCTGCTTCGGCAGGAAAACTTTGGGTATAACGTAGGTTTCCACAGGAGAATATGACTAGTCTGTACCCCATCCGTCTTGGAAGAGGGGTTATTCTAGAATAAGATTCTTTTGTCAAAGTTATGTGTTTGGCACTCGTTGTCATTCACCTTTGTCTATCCCGGTAGACATCGCCGAGGAAATGTTTTGTTTGTTGCACAAATGAGACAATCTTTGGTAACCTGAAAGAGGTAGGCCTTTCCTGGTAGAACAAATGTTTTATCTGCAAATTGAGGGGTAACCTTGAAATCGTACTTTATGCCTGGGGGCATGCAAACCTTTTTGAGTGCAAGCAAGGGGCGGCTATTTATTTTTTAAAATTTTTAGGTCCTCCCTTTAAACCCGTAGGTCTAACCCTTTAAACTCGTAGGATTAGTCGTTTCCGAACTTGCATAAAGAAAGGATTCCAGGAGCATAGCTTTGTGAGGCGCAAGCTCCATAAAAAATGGGATCTTACATGAGACATTCTTATCATATGACTGGAAAATCGAGCAGTTTTAGCACATAGTTCATGCTCGTTAAAAAATAAACATAAGACCGAGCAGTGTTTTTCCGCGTTTAAGCTCGTTAAAAAATGAACTACCCTCCGGTAAATAACCACCGTGAATGTAACATTATCAGCCATTAAAGCCTTGGTCATGTTTGCACTGTCAACTCCACTTTTCCATTGGCCGATCGTTCACCTCCATATGATTGTTTATCCATTTTGAGGAACAGCTGCGAAGAGTGATTTCACTAGCCATCCTTGTGACACTGCCGTGATTGGAAAATTCCAACCCTTACCTGGAATCAGCTGTTAACCCGTTTTATCACTCGTTCCTCAAAAGACGAGTCTTCTTTAAGCTCTTTTCATCTGACTCGTAAAATATGAAAAGATTTCCGAGTTTTGGCCTTCCAGCTTGTTAAAGTGACCGGAAGTGCTATCCCTCCTCTAGATTTTAATCTTTTTGGACCTGAGGGATTATTGCACAAAAAGATCGAGCGCTTGTTTTGTTCGGCTCGTTAAAACTATCGAAAATTCATCCCTTCTGTATTGTTTTATACTTTTTCGGACTTAAGGGATTAGATGATGAAAAAGGAACTTTGGAGTTATCTTTATGTACCTTTTTAGACTCTCTAAAAATGAAAAGGGACCGAGTTATCTTTGTCGTTAAAATAGTTAAAAAACATTAATAGCGACAAACTTGTCTTTAGACGAGAATGAGTTTCACTATCGCTAGGCTCGTTAAAACATAGCGATGGGTTTGCCCGAAGGGAAAATTATAGAACAAGCATATGTTATCCTCCTCAAGCTTGAAAAAAATAAAGAGGTACTGGTCAGCAATGACTGGGGAAAAATTGGGAAGAAACTCAAAGAACTTTATTGGTAGCAAGTCGCTCTTGAACATTACACTTCCGCTCCGTGCCTGAGTCGGGTTGGGTTGTTTCATTCACCGGTCACATCACCATGGTCTCGCCATACCATCCATCTTTGGGGTAAATGCTACCAATCCATCACATAAGTGTCGCCGATATGTTCAAGAGAAGTCATCTAGAGAAGTCAACCGTGTCCCATCCACTACCATACATTATCCTTCATTCTTTCATGACCGCCACCCTGAACCATATATCATCAGATCGTTTTCACCTCCATCAAAATCATTTGCTCCGTTCCGTGTCACTGATGTGGGATACATTAAGGCCCTCCTTTGACGGATCGCTTCTTGTCGACATCAGCTCATTATCCAAGAAGTTGATCTAGGAACAACCCCTTCAGGACTCTGAATCTTGCATGCGTCAATGGCAAGTTTCTCACTTCCGGCAACAGGTATACATCAATGACCTTCGACCGAAAGATTTTATGTGGTGTTCGACGCCAAGTCCTTTATTCACACCACGTGAATTGTACTGCAGTACCTTGAGGGTCATTGTCATTATCGGTGATTCCTCTCGCGCTTGTTAACGGTTTACCTCATTGACTGGTAATCAAGCGATGTCTTTCCATGTTCGACTTCAGAACATTTCTCACATGGATCGACTTGTACTTAGAGTGAAGATCGAACGAATCTAGTTTCATCCATCCGGGCTGCGATATATATTCAGGAAAAATAAAGACATTGACATGTACAGCATTGCAGCACAGACAATCATCCTACCAAAGGATGATGATTTCAGCAGGATCATCAGTCTATCATCAGACAATTGTCTGTCCTATGTACATAAAAATGAATTTATAAAGCTGAGCATGGAAATTCCCGCCTCAGCTAGATCATGAAAACAGTATGAAAAATAATGTATTGTATTGTATCTTATTACAGGTCTCCTCCCAGCATTGAATGAACTTCGGATCCTCCTAATAAATCATTTCACCTGATAAACGGCCTCATACTTTAGGGGGCAACTGTTATAGAAATTTTTGTGCCTTACAGCTATAAGCATGAAATGTCCATAATTCAAGGGATCCAAAGTCCCTAAAGATGTTGTTACAGCTCCTAAAAGAACAAGGTCAACCAATGAGAGCTTCTCCCAGAAGCTCTCCACCAAAAACCACTCAGAAATAGTCAATTCAGGATCAATTCAGAGGCTCCACTAGCTGCCTGCATTGAAATGCAGAGACTACACTGGCTAGGTGCACTGCAATGCAGGTGGAAGCACTACCAGGGTGCGCTGAGCGGGAAATGACAAATGGCAAGCTCATTCAATGAGGTGGAAAGACCCTGGAAGCTTCCAGAATCTTCTCCAATGACACTTGCCTCAATGAATTCGACTAGTGATGAGTAAGAGGTTCTCAACCTCCAAGTGGAAGCAAGAACTGACAGAGAGAAGCCACAAGTCAAAACATAAGCTGACTCATCCTCTCTGCTTACATCTATATATGGATCTCTCACCTAGAGGTTCAGGAGGCTGGAATTTTGTACTTTGCAGAGAATTGCTGTTGGTTTGAGATTGAGATTAGTACATTGGGTGATTTATGCTTTGTTGGAGGAAAGGAAGGGATTCCTTTGCTGGGAGGTAGATGCTGGATCGGAACTCACTTGGTTGTATCTCCTCTTGGACTTTCTTATTCTATCAATAAACTATTTGAGTTTCTCCTACATGCTGTGTACCAATGATGTTTTGTTATGCTTACATGTTTAGCTTAATCTGATCTTGAGCTTTTTATGAATGTATATCTGTATCTTTGTGTAGTTTCTCTCTCTTGTGATCTTGCAGGAATTCGGTGAAGCTGGGCCGGTGAAGGAGCAAGAAGCTGGGAGCTACTGAAGAGAGAAGTGATTTGGATCGACAAACTAGCGGAAGACACAGGTTAGTTACATCCTTCTTCCTCATTTACATTTCATAAAGAAGAATACTCAATTAGTTTACCTTGTTTGTAGCTAAGGCACTATCACACCTTAGAGTGGGATAGGGGCATTCCGAATTGGATACTTTTCCCAACAACAATATTGAGGACCATAACCAGGTTGAGGGTAGGGTTGATAATTCAAAGGTACATTTCCCGTTCCTTGAACATATGATTGACCAGAGGGTGGTTGGAAACCTTGGTTCAATTACTGACCTTGGGGTTGATACCCTTGAGGCATGTACTGATGCTGGGGTTGACCTTGAGGAATGTACTGTCTCGTAGGTATGTACTGTCCTTGAGGTTGCCCCCAGGCTCAAATTGAGTACCTTGAGGTTGCCCCCCAGGCGATAATTGAGGATTTTGAGGCTGCCCCCCAAGCGGTAACTGGCCACCTTGAGGTTGAGGATTAGGAATAGTACCTGACATCATGAGAATATCTTCTACACTCAACGGCTTAGTACCATTTCTTCTAGTTAATAACCCTTGTTCAATGGATTGAGGAGATGCTCCCGAAAAAGTACCAGAAAGTGACTGATACCCAGAGGGAACAGAAGGATCGCCGTACAAAAAGGATTCTGGCGATTGAGTAAACATGGACAACTGTCTTGACATATTTAACGAAGGATAGTAACCTATAGGTGTTGGGTGATAAGGAACACGAGGTGTTGAAAAACTTAGCCCTGGGTTTTCCAAGAAATTAGTCAAAGAAAGATACCAAGCACTGCTCCTAGGTGGACTCTAAAAAATTGATTCATGCTCCCTTAGTTCAATAGCAGGTTGATTTTCAGGGATAGGGATGCCTACTTCTTCTTCCGGAGTAGCAAGTTCTTCGATAGCTATAAGTCCAGAAAGAAGATTTTGGGTAATTATTCTTTCTACCCTAGGTGAACCAAGACCACTAGAAGTTGGAGAAGCAAACCCCGATGTTGGAGTAGCAGCAAATTCACTTTCAGGTTCGGATATTTCAGGTTCCTCACCTATATCACTAGTAGATGAAAAGCTACCAGTAACTTCGGAAACAGACACTGATTTTGGATTATAATCTGCTACTAAAGCTTGAAAATCAGGGTGTACCACCAAAGAAGACTCTCCTTCTTCAGGTGACCCAACTCTACTGTCTCTAGGAGTTACAAGGGCTCTTAACCCTTCAGGCTGGCTCGGTGAAAACTCAGGAGGTTGGCCCCGAAGTCTCTGGGACTTCCTCGGTAATTCAGCCATGATTAAAAAATTTAACTACTTCACACGCAAACAAAGTAAAATCTCAATGAAAACCACCTAAAGCCTCTAAAGAACCAAACAATTTGAATCACATGCCTAAAGAATCTAGGAGATCAAACACACACAAACAGTAACTTTCCATACTAAAAACACTAGTTGGTGATGAAGCCCAACGTCGCAGAGTTCAATACAGAAATGGCGGTTGAAACAGTTACCCCAACAACCTGCTTAATGAATAGACTGGCGCAAGTTCCTCCACTAAATCGTCTCGAGTGAAGAGAACCACCCAGAAAATCCAAGTGAGTCTAGATGACGTCTACTCCAGGTACAGTGGGATCTTCCCACCATTGTCACCTTAGGAAGAATCCTAAAGAATATGGTCACTAAGGTTACCAACGGAAACAAGTATACCTGGGGGAACAATCTACGATCCGATACGCACGCAAGGGCAGAGTAACAAGCTCAATCCCCTTGAAGGCTCCTTGACATAATCTAAGGTTTAGCAACAAGTGACCCCAGGTTCCTCGACAATGGTTAATCCGAGGTTTACCGTTTTTAATACGTGAATATCTAGCATCATTCCCAATGAGGAAGGATTAATTCCCACATTGGTTCGGACATGATCTTGTGCTTCTCCTTTAAGCGGAGCTTTCCTAGAGCATAAATGCAACAATTGGATTTCTCTCCTACCGCAAGATACAACTATTTGTTTGTTTTACTGTCTTGGAGAGTTAATTACTCCCCACTCCAAGACACTAGCCTAAGCTATATTAGTGTATCAGAGCCCTAGAAATAAAAATATTACTAGATGAATTTTACTTTAAGCGTTATTTTTTATTGGTTTTTACTTAAGTCAAGAGGTGTGGAGATGAAACTCGTGGTATGAAGACTCGACTCGAAATCACTAAAAAATGCACTTAAGATGATTAAGCAATCTTTTCCCTTCAATGAACTTCTAGCTAGGAAAGAGTTTGAGAATGAAAATACTTGTAAACACAAATCTTTCTTAACAAACAAATTAAAAGAAGAGCTTTTTGTCTTTTCCAATGCACTCAAAACGAGACAACTAGTTATTTTCACAAAAATTTCCCTTTTCTTTCAAAACACTCAACCACTACAAAAACAAACTTTTTCCAAAAGAGATTTTTTTTATTATTTATAAAATGCTCAAAACTATGGAAATGACTAACTTTGAGATCTATAAACTATAAAAACCTATTTGAAGTCAAAGCTTACAAGATGTCTTCTTTAAGGATGTTTTAATTAGCTAGATGTAAACTAAGGACCAATTTATGGAGAATCACAAATCAGTCAAAAAACAACCAATTTTTGTTTTCTTTTCTAAAAATGAAATCTAAACTTTTAACACAAGCTTTTCAAATTTTTGTAAGGAGAAAACACAAGGTGGATTCCTCAACAAAGGTAGATTTTGCAAATGGTCAGACTCATAAGAAGGTTGGTAAAAACCAAGGTGATCTGAGGTTCCTACATCTTCTAAGCTCAGAGCTACTATAAGACCAAAATGAAAACCAAGCCCAACAATCAAAACTTCTAGGAATTTCACCTAAAACCCTAACACCAATGAAATTAACCTAAGGAAAGCTTCTGACATGTTATATGCAGGTCTGGGCAGGGGATAATAACATCTAAATAAAAACTAAGCTGACTAACAAAGAAAATCTTAGGTTTCCCAAAATTTTGATAGGGTCCGCAGTCCCACAGTTAACACAGGTGCGGTACCGCTCTGTGCTAAAAGCAAAAGTGCGGATAGGTCTGCACTGTGTCAAAAGCCTAGGGTGCGGTCCTCTCCCAAAGTTATGAAAAACAAAAAATAATCCTGGATCTACTAAATCTACCCAATTCCACACACAACAAGCCAAAAACAGAAACAAAAAAACAGTTTCTCAGGTCAAAGTAAAAACAAGGAAAAAATCAAGTCCCCAGTATGGTCGCCATTTTGTCACACGGAATGAATCGATCTTGCGGACAAGATAGACCTTCCTAGAATCTAACGATATCTAGTGACAAGCAAGCCAATCAAAAACTGTCTTTCTCTAAATATGCATTTATAAACAAAGGAAAACAAGTGTTTTAGGCCTACCTTGGGTCCAATGCAAGTTTGTGGAAGCCTCGCTCCTTTGATCCAAATGAGCTCCCTTGTTGCTAATCTGCAAACACAAACAAGCAAACAAATTAAATAGCACCTGAAAAACCAATATCATAAAGCATATTTAACATGAAGATCAAGGAATTCATGAAACAAATGACATAAGAAAATTTGTTGAGAAAAATGATTTTGATTGTATTAATTCAAATCAAAGAAGAACTTTACAACCTGTGCCTTGATGTTGTACAAGCTCCTCCCAGGGTCCAACAAGAAGTCTCCTCTACTTTGACAAGTTTCACTCTCTTCCCAATGAAGCCAAAAAGGTATGTGATCTCTCCTCTCAAGCTTAACTAGGAAGTTTCAATTCCACCAGCATTTACCCTTAAAAATGTTCAGCTTCTAACCTCATTAGCAACCAGCCCAATGCCTTAATTTATAGTGCAATGGAGGGAAGTTACTAGGTCCTCCTTCAAAGGGATAAAGCCCTCCTTCAAAGGGATAAAGCCCTCCTTCAAAGGGATAGCTCCTCTCATCAAGGGATTAGCTCCTTCTCTTTTGGGATGCATGAACCACCTAAGAGCGACCAATCCACGTCAAAATTCCTTCTAGAATCATCTATAATTAACCCAAAGTGAGTTTTTAGAATAAACTTGCACCTTTTTGACTTTCATAGGGGTCCGTACCCACTCCTTTAGGGACAGAGCGGGCAGGTCCGCAGTTTTTGTAAACAGGGGGTGCGGGACCGCAGGCAACAGTGAGAGAAAGTACGGAACCAGAGCTTTGTTGATTTTCAATGTCTTTCTCTAATTTTCAAAGCTTGACTTGAAGAGCTGAGGTCTGAGACTTGCTTAGGAGGATAGTACAAGTGTTGATAGACCCATACTGACTGCAAATAATCATGGTGACGATATTTTTGTGTAACAGTTATCTTTGGCATGTTTTTGGGCTATCTGATAGATAGCACACCATAATGCAGGCCCCATGCTAGGTCCTGCTTGAGCTTCTAACCTTAAAGGCATCAATCCTCCTCTTGCAATGTAGTTTGCAAAGACCGGGGAATGGTCTTTGTCATGACCCTGACTCTTGCATTTCAAGCACCATACCCCCTCGCGTACCTCTGGTCAAATCATTCTGTCCTGCTTCAGACTTTGCATTTCAAGGCACAAATTTTTCAGATGCACATGGATCTACTAAACTCCTATATTAGGATCTTGAATAAGAGTTTCATGTCGTCTTATGGCAATCTCCAAGGACTCTACCTGAGTTGTTATCTTCTGCTGTGACAACACACTCCTTAAGTGTGGTAGTAGCGAAGCCACAAACCACTCGTGATGCTGTCCATCAATCAAATTCATGTTGGCTTCACGGATTGTACATTTCAGCCTCTGATCAAGTTCCCAAGGCGTCTCACTTGGTTGCATCATGATCTCTTTGAATCTCATAATCGACTATGCCTTAGATTTAGGCCTACTAAATTCCCTATTTAATGTTTCCTAGATGTTTGCTACTCCAGCATTCGGGTTATCATTAGAGTACTTAATATACTAGGTTAGCGTGCGATCTTGCAAAGCACTAACCAGTGTCTCCTTCTTTATATGATCATCTGTAACACCTTGAGCTTCCCATACAGCCCTCACAATGAACTAGAATTCGTCCGGGTCCTCATTTCCCAATCCTTTGAACAAAGGCAACTTCATTGTATTTGCCATACTGAACCACGGTGGAGGTGGAGGTGGTACGGGCGAAGTTGGAGGTGAGGGTGGTGAAGTTGGAGGTGGTGTGGGCAGAGGTGATATTCACAAGAATCCTTGTCTTATTAACTGAACAGCACTTCGTGGAGAAACCTTCACTATCCATTCTTCATCACTTCATGGAGAAACCTTCACTATCCCTTCTTCATCACTTCACAGAGGTGAAATCAAGGGGTTATACTCTAGACCCCTTTTTCCTTTGTTCCTGTAAGTTTTTCCGCTTTGCATAGTCCTGAACATCAAGGTAGCTGCATAACCCATTTTTCGCACAACAACATTTTAATCCAAGTATTCAAAGATTTTATGTACTTACCTCGCGGTCCTTTGAAAAAGCATTGCTCCGCCTCACTATAGCTAACTGAGGTGTCGACCGTGAATTCAGTCACAAATCCTCCTATGACACGATCGAGCCAATGATCGACAACGCGGGTGATCTTATCCTCCAATGCTTCCAACCTTCGCACTAGCTCTGGGGTCCACACAATAGGACTGTCAAGTTTCCACCTTCCTTGGCTATCTGCTAGCTTCGCGATCCACTCATATAGCTCAATAGGGAAGGAGCAGAAAAAGATCTTGTGGATCTCTATATATAGGTATCTATCCAACCACTATTCTTTTGTCTATCGCAGGTTTCTATTCTCTTGTGCCGCGAATTCTTGGATTTTTCTATCCAGCCTGTTAGCACTTGAAATTTCACCTCAGGCTGAAAAGGCAAACCTCAAAGCTACATCAAACCATTCAGCCTCGTAGCTAGCCCTACGGGGCAAGAGAAGGCTCTCTCCGGTCAATCTCGGTAGATGTTCAATGGGATGAGATGACCAACAATGTAACACTGATATTAGGCTAGTAAACTGATTAAAAAGGTTGATTTGGGGGTTTTTGGGGTTTTTGGTGGCAAATTGAGGAATTGCAATTTTGGGTGCGGGGATTGGACACAGTTTCTGCAGGGGGTTCCTCGGGGCGAGGTAGGAGACAGCGTTGATGCCTTAACTTGATATGGATGATCAGGAATGAAAGATGAGGAGCTAAAGAGAGCAAACAATCACTTTGAATTCTCTTTAGACAGAAGAAAACATTGAAATTAAACAAATTTAAAAGCAGAGCATGGCTAGCATGAATTCATACTTTAACACTTCATTTGTTTAATGTGCAGCAGTAAAGAAAGGAAATGAATCACATAACAAAGCTTACAAGAACATTGAGAAACACACCATCAACACATGAGTCCACAAGAATCCCAAAGATGACTGCAAAACCCTGGTCTTCCTTAGCCAAAAATTGCAGAGATACAGTGAAAATATACAATGATAGCTTCTCCCTCAAGAGTCCAACCATGAAAATGAGCAAAAGAGTGCATAATATAGATGATCTAACCTCTTTCCCCACCTCTAGGGGTCGAGCTCCCCTTTCTAGGAGCTGTTTCAACTACTTCTAAACTGAGCACTAGATAATAGGTAGTCAAAACAACTTTCCTCTATAAGCTAGGAAACCTATCCATACATTAAATATTTACCATTTACATTCAAGAAACTTCTAGAAGAGTTAAAGAAGAGTAAAAGTATCCAAAAAGTGCCACAAGTACAGTCAAGAGGACCACCATCGACCTCAGAAAGTCAAACTGGAGCTAAAGTGCAATTTCTGGGCTGAACTGGTCAAAACTGGCAAAGTTCCCTCAACGGGTCGCGCACATCCTCCTCAACAGGTCGCGCACTTTGGAGCCCTGGTTGGAGGCCTTCCTGGTGTCAGAATGAGGTGAAGGATAGCTCGTTGGAAAGGTCTCTGAGTCTAATTTCCAACTCAACTGGAATTTTTGGATTTGGAGGTCATTTTCCTAGTCAAAAGTCAATTCTCCCAAGACTACTTCTGCAGCTCAAAAAAGGGGCAGAAAGTCAAAATTTGGCTGTATTTTGACCTTTTGGAGGCCCAAAACTCCATGAAAACTCAAATCCATCCATAGGCATGTGTAAATTTGCATGAAAAATCTAGCAATGCTGAGTTTTCGCAAAACGGAGCTACGATGACAAAGGGTCTCACCGGGGGTGAGATCCGTTGAGAAGCCAAAACCTGTAAATTTCCCAAAAATGAGCCAAAACTTCCAAAAAAATTTTTGCTTGGTGCTGTGAAGGGGCTAGTGGGTGTCATGATCCTTGAGGGATGCCTCAGCCAAGATACGGAGGGGGTTGGTCTTCTTCTTCAGCCTAAGAGCCTCGGACAACCTCCTTTGGAACATTTTCATTTTGGCCTTGCAAACATGCATCCTTGCCCAATAGTGATTCTTCATGTTTCTCAGCAGCTTTTTCTCTTGGTTGGCCTTAGCCAACAGCCTTTCTAAGTGTGCATTCACCTGGATGAGCATGGACTCTCGTTCCGCAAGCAATAGGTCACCGGGCCTCCTTCTTTTCAAGATTCGGTCTCCTTGAATCCTCCATAGCTCATCAAGGACTTTCTCATATCTCCCCAACATTTGGAATCCCTGTAGCCTGTGCAATCACCTCGGGTGTCAAAGTGGAATCCACCCCGGCAAGGTTGACATGTCCTTCATGCAAGTGCAAGACAAAGAACTCATAACAGGACATGTACTGAAAGCAAGAAACTGCCAAAGGACAAGCTTGTAGACCTGCCAAAGAAGTAGGCTCCTCTCTCCTGTGATGGCCACCTTTTCCACCTCTATGTGGCCTCCTCTGTACTTGAACCTCTGAAGATGATGAATGGTCATCACTCTGCTCATATGTTTCAGTTTCTGACATGTTTGAGGAGCCATTTAAAATTTCATCCACTTGCCCAATTCAACTTTTGCACACGAGAGCCATCAATCATGACAAACCACCAACTGAAATGTAGAAGGCCTACCTCAAACAAATTTGATGAGTTGGAGGAAGATTGAGTAAGTCTGTGGTCACTTGGCAGCTCACTGGCAAGTTTTTGTGAAGAAATCCTCAACGGGTCGCGCCCCTCCCAACGGGTCGCGCACGTTGATTTTTTACACTGCAGGAGGGCTCTCAACGGGTCGCGCACCTCCCAACGGGTCGCGCTTTTGCAGGAGGCCTTCCAGGTGTCTGAATCAGGCGCAGGATGGCTCGTTGGAAAGGTATTTGAGTATAATTTCCAAACCAAGTGGAATTTTTCAATTTGGAGTTGATTTGACCTGTCAAAAATCAAATCTCCCAAGACTGGTCAAAAAGTGCCAAATGAGGCTGCCTGAAAGAAGAGTACTGTTGCAGTCAACTTTTGAATGCCTTCCTCAACCCCAAATTGAGACCACAATACCTGTGCAAAACGTGAAGGAGGTTTCTCTTCCTTGGCATGTTGTGGACAAAAACCTCTCTCAGTTTCCCAAAATTCATCTTTTATTGCTCTGGAACATCATTTGAGTGCGACTTGTCCCGATGTGTGAAGCAAGGAACTTTGTCGAAATGAAGCGAAATGAAGGGGATAGGGGGCTTCTAAATTCTTGGGGAAATTTTTGGGAGTGGGGAGGGATGTTAGGAAGCAGGGGAAAGTGGAATCTCAGAGATTGAGTGAGGGGAAGGGGTCCAAAAGGGCAAAACACAGGCCAAACCTAGAAAATTGCCAGGTTGTAGCTAGAAACTAGGGTTTATGCAAAAATGAGGAATTTGGGGGATCTGAGTGTTGGGAAGTGTTTGATAAGGTATTTTAAGGATAGGGGAAGGTGTATGAACATCTGTATACAAGTTTTGCCGAAGACTTGACCATCCAAGAGAAATTGCCTTCAAAACCCTAGGAGAGGGAAATGACCTTGCCTAGGCACAACTGAAGCATGAATAAGGTGTAACATGACCCAATGGAACCTAATATGATGATAGCAACCCTCTGAATGATGATAGGCTCAGCTGAATGATGACATGGACTGACATTTGGGCAAACCCTAGACCTAATGCCTAGTGACCAAATTTTGCTTGAAGACTCACTGAAATGACAAAATTTGACCTTGACACTCTGAGACCACTTTGTAAGAGAATATTTGATCACTAGAGGAAGGCTGGAAAGACTGACACTAACAAAACCAATCTGCAATATCCTTCTTAGTTGGATTCCAGTGATATGACATCGCACATCTCTTATGCAGATTTCGGTCCCAGCAACGGAACCATTTGTTGTCTTGAGGGGGCTTGAACCAGGTTCAAGTTAATTAGTCAAACAAATCCCTACAGTATTAGCCCTTTCAGAATCAGCCCATACAACATGGACCGGAGTCTCACCCAATATGCGGGGATACTGGAACCAAGTTTTTTCACCCTGAGATGGTTGTGATGTCGTTTGATTTCTTCTATCCCTGCCTTCACACAAGTGATCTCACTCTAGGGCTTGTAAGACAAACCCTCTATTTCGGCTTTCAATACCTTCGCGAAAATATATGATTGAACTTCGTGCAGCCCTAACCTGGGGCTCAGGTAATTTTGCGCTATTATGGTAGCACACCGTGCAGGTTCCTCAATTACCCTAAGTGATTTTCTTATTTTTCCGAATACTTAAAGTTATCACTATATAATCGAATATTCATAATTGCGTTTATTTATTTAATGTAACTGCATTCATTCACGCATCATAGAAGCATAATAAAGGAAATTCATACAAATAATATCCAAACCCATCAACAGAACAAATACACATAAATTGCATAATAACTCCTTTTATTAATATCTTCCAAGTGTTACAGACTCTGTTCACCTTGCGGGGTCCACACACTCAGCTGCGGACTTCTACCCTAGGCCTCTGCACACTCAGCTGCAGAGCCTCTACCTACGCTACAACCTAAGACTTAGATTTCTTGCTCTAAGGCTATGACTCTCTTACATGTTGTCTTCTCTAAACTACTTAGAGATTAGCTCTTTTTATACAATCCCAATCTCTTACAGTTGACTTTACTTTACAAAAACTAAGGGCAGACTACCCTTTATGACACATAACACCTTTGCGCTCCGCGACCACAAAATGAAGAGCCTTTACAATAATATTACAAAAATTGACTTAAACATGGGCTTTTAGCCCCAAAACTACCCTTGGGGTATCCCGCTCCCAACAACAACCACAACATAGCATGAACCCTACACTGAAGGAGGTGGTAAAGGAAGAATTACAAAAACTCCTAAGTGCTAATTTTATTTATCCGATATCTGACAGTCAGTGGGTGTCGTCACTTGTCATCATTCCTAAAAATAATGGTAAGTGGAGAGTCTATGTAGATTACAGAGAACTCAATAAAGCCACTCAAAAGGACCATTTTCCCTTACCATTTATAGATCAGGTCCTTGATATCCTTTCCGAAAATATTTTTTTTTTTCATTCTTGGACAGATTTAGTGGCTACAATCAGATACAGATTGCCTCGGAGGATCAGGATAAAACAACCTTTACTTGCCCTTGGGGAACCTTCGCATATAGAGTGCTTCCTTTTGGACTCTGTAATGCGCCAACAACCTTTCAAAGGGAAATACTGGGAATTTTTTTTCTGACTTGTTGAATGATTGCCTTGAAATCTTCATGGATGATTTTACACCATATGGAGATGCTTTTGAAATAGCATTAGTTAATCTGGAAAAAGTGTTGGAACGTTGTGTACAGACTAATATTGGTTTGAGCACTGAAAAAATGTCACATGATGATGACTGAAGGGATTGTGCTTGGACACTACATTTCTACTGAAGGAATCAAGGTAGACCCTACAAAAATAGAGGTAATTCTAAAAGTCCATCCCCCAAAACGCATAAAAAGGTACGTAGTTTCTTGGGTCATGCAGGGTATTACATGAGATTTATAGAAAAAATTCAAAAATTGCATCGCCATTATTTTCCTTACTCATGAAGGATGTCGACTTTTCGTGGACATGGAAGTGTGAGCGGGCCTTTTGAAAATTGAAATGGTGTGTATCAGTAGCTCCGATCTTGAGAGGACGTAATTGGGAACTTCCGTTTCACATAGCTATAGATGCATCTGATATTGCTATAGGTGTTGTTTTGGGCCAACTGGAGGATAAGAAACCTTATGCTATTTACTACATAAGAAACAATCTAACCCGATTGAGCTCAACTACACAGTGATCGAGAATGAGTTCTTAGTATTCGTGCACGCCATCAATAAATTCTGACATTATATCACCCGTTATCAAGTATTTGTACACACTAACCATTCTGCCATTCATTTTTTAATGAATAAGCCAATTATCAATGGTAGGATTACACGCTGGTTACTGCTGTTACAAGAATTTGATATCACAATTTTTGATAAACTTGGAAAAGATAATGTAGTAGCTGATTTTATTTCTAGGTTAACTATTGATGACAATTGCATTCCTACTCAGGATTGTTTCCTGGATGAATATCTCTTTGCTATTTCTACTTACTCACCTTGGTATGCAGATATAATTATCTTGCTGTAGGGAAGTTTCCATAGCATTTGTCCTCCAAGGAGAAAAGAAAGATCATACAACAAAGTGCTACATATACCTAGATAGATGGGAACCTCTATCACACTAGACCAAATTTCTAGATCAGACGTTGTGTTAGAGAAGATAAGGTCTTTAACATCCTTAAAGCTTGTCATGAAGAACCTTATGCAGGGCACTTCACAGACAAATGGACAAGATATAAAGTCCTTTTGATGGGGTATTATTAGCCAACAATATTTCAAGATTCCAAGAAGTTTGTGAAGGGATGTGATAGTTGCCAAAGGATGGGCCAACCACTGCAATTAGGTGAGATGCCATTACAAACCCAAATCGTCTTAGAACCTTCTGAGAAATGGGCCCTAGATTTTGTGGGACCAATTAATCCCTCATCTAGATAGAAATATTACATCTTGGTCTGCACTGACTATGTCACAAAATGGGTTGAGGCAAAGGCACTAACTAGAGCCATGGAGCAGGCTGTCTCAGACTTTCTGTTTGAAGACATCTTTGTCCGATTTAGCATACCCAGGGAGATAGTCATAGACGGAGGGCCCTAGTTCACATTGTTGGCATTATGATAAAGGTGTTGTCCTTGATGGCAACTCACTCAGATGAAATATCATAGTACAATAGGTTAACATCAAAGAATTGCAGATCAAACTACACATAATGAAGAAAGAGAGGTATACGCAGGTTCACCTTGACGAAGTTGCATATACATGCAAGTTCACTGTATACATGTTGCATATACATACACACACACTTTCATAGAAGCAAAAGCACGTATATGTTGGAAAACTAAGATTTTGGTCCATGGTATTTGGTCCAAGGTATTTTGCCCATGGTTTTGGTCCAAGGTATTTGGTCCAAGGTATTGGTCCTAAGTGGTTTTGGTCCATGGTATTGAGAAAGGCCTAAAACTATAAAAGGAGGAGAAGATCATTAGGCCAAGGTGTGCAAGCATGGAATATCTGATGAAGTATAAGATCTAGTATGCAGGTTATTGGGTTATGGTGCATTGCTGGATCTGAACCAAGAATGAACCTTATCGGATGATGAGGGATTAGATCTAATGATGGATCAGGATCTTAAGGTGTAAAATGAACTATCATTATGTGTTTTTGCTCATGTATATTCTAGATCTAAATACTGATGCATATATTATTCTGTAAATGTTATGATCTGGGTATAATTGAAGTCTGATATAGCTGTAAAATTATGAATTAACGTTTACAGATGTATACGCTAGTTGGCTTTGACAAAAGCACGTACACACGCTGGTTAGACACAGGGAAGTAGCGTATACCTTGTGAATAATGTTTCAGTTGTTTTGTTTGTTGTTACAGAGATCTGGGTTCTGTTCTAGTGACTGTATTTTGGTGACAGTATTCTGAATGATCAAATTCAGGAGTTTCAGTGATTAGTTTATGCAGTTGATGATTGTATTGCAGCTATGATGTTGCTGATGGGTCCAGTATGAAAATTGGATGAAACGTGGCCTTCAGATTATGGTGTTGTGTTCCAGGAGTATCCAGTCTAAAAATTTATGAAACGTGGTCCTTGGTAGAAGAGTGGAGTTTCCTATAGGGTGGCACCTATGTACTAGTAAACATATTGGCTAGTACAAGAGCTAGGGGGTTGTAGCTCCCTTCCAGTAGCAGCTGGAAAACAAGAGAAGGTTACAGCCTTCTGCAGGTAGAAGCCCACGTACTGGTATAAGTCTGCACCAGTACAAAATTGTAAATAGATTTTTCTTATTATTAAAAGAAGACAGAGGTGAAAACAGTAGGTGGTTTTTACCCACATTGGGTTTGCACCTTATATCTTGGTGTTCACATGTGATTCTTATGTGTAACGCTTTATTCTACTTTTAATGCACTGTCTAATTAATATCTGACATACTGGTTAAAGTTCAATGCATGATAAATTGGGTAAATCAAAAGTTATCTACATATACGTTGGTTGCTTTAATAATAGTCGCATGTACATGTTGGTTCACTTAGCTAAAGTAGCGTATACAAATCTGCTTATGGAAATGAAATATTATTGATTTACAAATGCTGATTCACCCCCCCTCTCAGTATTATTTCCAACAATTGGTATTAGAACAGGTCCTTCAGAAGAAGCTTGATCGCTTGAAGGAAGATCCATCATCATGAATAATCAAGAAAGTGGGGGATCCATCAGATCGCCAATATTTTATGGGAGAAACTTTTTTTATTGGAAGATAAGAACCACAACCTATCTTCAATCACTTGGAACAGATGTCTGGGAAATCGTGGAAGGAGGATATACATTTCCATCAACAATTCCTACAGATACTACAGGTAAAAAGCAATATAAAACCAATGCCAGGGCTGCCAATACATTATTGGGAAGTCTGTCACAATTAGAGTTTGTCAAAGTTATGTAGCTCAAATCAGCCAAAGAAATATGGGAAAAAATCGTTCTAAGCTATGAAGGAGACTCTTAGGTAAAACGTGCTAAACTGCAAAATCTCAGAATTCAATATGAAACTCTTAAGGTGCACAATGATGAAAGTATAGCTAGTTACTTCTTATGTATAGATGAGGTTTCTTATTGCATGAAGAATCTGGGTGAAGAGATAAAGGAAGTTACCTTAGTTGAGAAAGTTTTAAGATCCTTGTCTGCTATATTTGAATCAAAAGTATCTGCCATAGAAGAAAAACAAGATCTACCAACTATTACTATGACACAACTTCACGGAATATTAATTGCCTTTCAGATGAGAAAATGAGACCCATTAGATATGAGAGAAGCCACATTTAAAGCTTCAGCAAAAGGAAAAGAAGAACTCAATGAATCAGGACATATTTCAAAAGAAGAAGATGAAGTAAACTTTGTCAAGAAGCTTCAATGGGGTTCTGGAAGATTTAGAGGTAAACTACCTTTCAAATGTTTTTCTTGTGGTATAGTTGGTCATTATGCTGCCAAATGTCCTCATAAACATAAATATGATAAAGGGAAGGAATCTGCAAAATGGAATAGAAAACAAAGTGTAAGTAAAAAGAGTTACTATACTCGTGAAGATAGCGATGGTTTATTAAATAGTGATGAAGATGAAAATAGTAATGACTATAGACTTCTAATGGCTTATGAAGATGATAATTTTTTGGATGCTTTAGAAGAAGATCACCTTCATGAAGAAATCTCTAAACTCAAAATTTTTTTAGAAGAAAAGGCTATGATTATAGATACCTTGACATATCAACTTGCTGAAAGAGAAAAACACAATGAAAAACTAGAATGTGAAATTGTGGGTCTAAGAAAGGATCTTGAGAAAACAAAATCTCTCAATATTAGATTTGCTAAAGGATCTAAAACCTTAAATGAAATTATCGAAGTTTAGCGTTCTCCTCTGATAAAGACAGGTCTTGGATATACTGAAGAAGCATCTCAATCACATAAGCCGTCAACCTCAACTAAAATCTATCTTGGTGCAACAAAGAAAAATGAAGAGTATGACAATTGTCAGCAAAGGCATAAAGAAGATCACCAGGTAAATTAGGCTCAATTTGCGTCAAGGATACACAGAAGTCACAACCAACCTCAGGTAAATTATACTCAATTTGCTTCAAAGATGAATAGAAACTACAATCACGAGGTCAATAGATTCGATAATCGCAGGAACTTCTTTGATGGTCAATGTTTCTCATGTCATAATTTTGGACACAAAGCTGCTCAATGTGTTACAAAACCATCATGACTAGAGAAGCATGAAATCAAAGGAATGTGACAGGGATCAAGAAAAGTTTCTATAATAACTTTTCTCTTCTTGAAAATGAAATATAATTCTCATTCTGTAACAACTTTGGCCATGAAGAATCTGAATGCAGGAGTAAATTTCGGCAAATATCTTAAAACGAGCAAACTCCATTAAATCCCAAAATATGGAGAAAGAAAGAACCACAAACAGAAAGATGTGGTACAACCTTGTATGCAGAAGAACAAGAAAACTAGTGGTACATCGATAGTGGATTCTCAAAACACATGACAGGTGACAAAGAAAAACGTCACTCATATAATGCCTTAGAAAAGGAAAAGAATGTCTCATTTGGAAACGACACTCTTGCTGTCATAAAAGGTAAAGGCTGTGTTTTCTTGAAAGAAAAGGTTAAAGCTAGGAATGTTATGTATGTTTATGGTCTAAAGCATAACCTGTTGAGTGTCAGTCAAATGTGTGATCAAGGAAATGAAGTGGTGTTTTGATCAAACAGATGTGTTGTTCGTGATCTTGATACATGAGAAACTGTGATCAAAGGTACAAGAACTCCAAACAACTTATACATACTTAAGGGAGGACAACAAAAGTGCTATCTAAGTAAAAATGATGAAAACTGGCTATGGCACAGAAGATTGGTACATCTAAGCTTTTCTCAAATAAGAAAAGCATGCAAATTCCAGGTTGTTCGTGATCTTCCATATATTAGCATTCCTGAAAATACAATATGAAAACCATGTCAATTCGGTAAGAAAACTAGATCTCACTTCATTGAAAAAGAAGGGTCAACTAGTAAGCCTCTTGAACTTGTTCATACTGATTTATGTGGACCATCAAGGAAAAAGTCACCTCGTGGAGAAGAATACTTTATATTGTTCATTGATGATTTTTCCAGAATGTGTTGGATAGGTCTTCTAAAGCATAAAGATGAAGCATTTGAAAAGTTCAAAGCCTTCAAAGCTTTGGTTGGAAATGAATCGGATCGCAAAATCACATGCCTCAGATCTGATCAAGGAGGGGAATTTACCTCGGATGAATTCTTTGACTTCTGTGAACAACATGGAATAAAAGGGCTATTCTCCACCGCAAGAACTCCTTAGCAAAATGGAGTGGTAGAAAGAATGAACAAAATTGTTCAACAAATGGTTCGAGCTATGCTAGATGAATCTCGAACTCTTGCAACCTTTTTGGGTGAAGCTGCATTCACCGCCATCACTATTATCAACCAAGCAAATGTTCAGGTAAACAGCACTCAAACTCCACATGAACTTTGGTATGGTAAGACTCCTACTGTAAAATACTTTAAAGTTTTTGGAAGCAAATGTTACATCAAAAGGACTGATGAAAAAATTGGTAAGTTTGAACCCAGAGCAGATGAAGGTATTCTTCTTGGTTACTCTTCTCGAAGTAAAGGATATAAATGTTATAATAAAAGACTTGGGAAAATTATTGAAATTATTGATGTTGTGGTTGATGAAGAATGCAAAAATCCAAAACAGATAAAAACCGAAGGTTATGACAATGAAGAAGATGAGGATTATTTTCCCACATCAAATCACACTGGTTGTGAAGAAGAAACCAATGAAGCACCAGAAGAAGAGATAACGGCAGAAGAAAAGACTTTGTCCAAGTATGTTCAGAAAAATCATCCAAAAACTCAAATTTTATGGGAAAAGAGGCAGGTGTGCAGACAAGAAGAACTATTACAGAAGCCTCAAGCTATCTATCATTACTATCTTCCACCGAACCTCAAAATTTAAATGAAGCATGCAAATATGGATGTTGGGTCAAGGTGATGAATAAAGAACTTGAGAAAATTGAAAAGAATAATACTTGGGAATTAGTTCCTAGACCTCATGATAAGAATAACATAGGAACTAAATGGATATTCAAAAACAAGCTGAACAAAAATGGAGAAGTTATTAGAAACAAGGCTAGACTTGTTTGTAAAGGATATGCTCAACAAGAAGGCATAGATTTTGAAGAAACTTTTGCACCTGTTGTTAGACTTGAAGCCATAAGGATGTTTCTTGCTCTTTCTAGTTTTCAGAAATCCTAAGTATACCAAATGGATGTAAAATCTGCCTTCCTTAATGGAGACTTAGAAGAAGAAGTCTATATTGAACAACTAGAAGGATTCATTCTTGGAAATGATGCAAAACTTGTATGCAGACTCAGAAAGGCTCTTTATCGTCTAAAATAGGCTCGAAGAGCCTGGTATTACCGTCTTGACAAATATCTCCACCAACAGGGTTTTTCAAAGGGGTCAGTAGATAGCAATCTATATACAAAGATTGACACTGGTGAATTGCTAATAATTGTTGTTTATGTTGATGATATCATCTTTGGTAGCAATGAAGAATCCATGAGTCAGAATTTTGCTTCAGTAATGCAACAAGAATTTGAAATGTCCTTGCTTGGTGAGCTTACTCATTTTCTTGGTCTACAAGTTCAACAAAATAAAGATGGTATTTTTATTTCACAAACCAAATATCTCAAACAGATCTTGAAAAAGTATGGCATAGAAGATTCTAAACCAATATGTACCCCAATGGTAACAGGATGTAGTCTCAGCTCAAATGATGAATCAGTAGCAGTACATCAACCAACTTACAGATCCATGATTGACAGTCTGCTTTATCTAACAGGTACCCGACCTGACATCATGCATGCAGTAGGAATAGTTGGAAGATTCCAAGAAAATCCAAAGGGATCACACCTTCAAGCAGTCAAAAGGATTTTCAAATATCTTCAAGGAACACTGAACTTTGGTTTATGGTACCCTAAAGATACAGATCTTACTCTTCATGCATATACAGATGCAGATTGGGTAGGAAGTGTTGATGATAGAAAAAGCACTAGTGGTGGTGCATTCTATATGGGTTCCACGTTAGTGTCTTGGTTCAGCAAGAAACAAAGTTCAATTGCATTATCTACAACTGAAGAAGAATACGTGGTTGTTGCATCTTGCTGCACACAACTACTTTGGATGATGCAAACCTTGCAAGACATTCAAATCACATGTACTCCACCCATCTCCATCCTATGTGATAATACAAGTGCCATTAGTATTTCAAAGATTCCAGACATGCACTCCGAGACCAAGCACATACCCATAAAATATCATTTTCTATGTGAACAAGTGCTTGAAAAAAGGTAAAATTGGAGTATGTTCCCTCCAAAGAACAGGTTGCTGATATATTCACTAAACCACTACCCAGAGAGACATTTGAATATCTCAGACAAAAGCTGAGAGTAGTTGCTGCATCATCCTGCTGTTAAATCCTATTTTTCATAGAAAGGTTGTTATACGTGATTTTCATGAAGTGTAGTCACGTACATACACGGGTTTCTATGGGCGCAGTCGCGAATATGTGGGTTTGAAGAAAAACAGCAGGCCAGACTAAAAGAAAAGGGGGGTCTGCTATGGTTCTGTCAATTATCTGCTCTGTTTGATGATGGTTACAATCTGCTGATAACATGTGGAAATATATTGGTCCTCATAATGATGTTTTGGTATCTCTTTCTGACATATCTAGTGACCAGATCTAACAGTGAACAGGTGGAACAGGTTCATGGGGAGAACATGCTATGCTTCTAATAAAGCATTGTTGGCATTATGTTTAGAAGTCTTTGGTACCTAATCAATGATGATGAGTTCTTACTTTATGATGATAGGATGATACTCACATATGTTGATTATCATGGTTGATGATGTGGGATGTTCCCTAGTGATGATATAATGAAGGTTCTTGTGGAAAGATCATGCAGTTCTTGATAATGATGTCTATGGTGTTTCACATACATATGATATGATGTGAATGATTTTGTGCTACCGCTTGGAGATATGACATATGCTTAATTGATTCATGGAAGGTTATGATAAGGGAATGAAGCAAGTTGATCTTGATGAGATCAAGAGGATGAGTTGATATATGCCGACATACTTTGACACAGGTTGATGATAATTTGGGAACTAATGATGGACATATACATGTTGCTAGTCTGGATGCTGTTGACAGATGTTGCTGATGGTGCAGATCATATGATAGTTGCTGATGACTATCATGGTCTTGTCTTAGATATTTGGTCTCTGTTATATATGTCATGCATATCATTTAATGTAAAGGTCATGAAACGACCTAATTTGTAACCCCACTATGTATGGGATGGATGATGTAATGTTTCTTGCTTTTATCATGTATCAAAAATTGGTATATCCCCACTTGGTTGGGAGATGGATGTATGTATGAGTCATTGGTGATAGGAAGGTCTATATAGAGTCATGTTATTCTTTAGAAAATATTTTTGTAGACTTTGCTTGTGCTCAAGGGGAGCATGGACTCGATCATGGGAGCTCAATCAGTACGCTTCAACATATCAGAGAATTCAGCATTTACTCAAGGGGAGCATGACCCTTTGCCCTTGATGTCAAAGGGGGAGAGTGACCTGGTTTTGTTGTTGCCATCAAGTCCAAAGGGGAGGTTGTTGGCATTATGATAAAGGTGTTGTCCTTGATGGCAACTCACTCAGATGAAAGATCATAGTACAACAGGTTAACAACAAAGAATTACATATCAGACTACATAGAATGAAGAAAGAGAGGTATACGCAGGTTCACCTTGACCAAGCTGTGTATACACGTAGGTTCACTGTATACAAGTCGCTTATACATACACACGCACTTTCACAGAAGAAAAAGCACATATATGTTGGAAAACTAAGCTTTTGGTCCATGGTATTTGGTCCAAGGTATTTTGACCCATGGTTTTGGTCCAAGGTATTTGGTCCGAGGTATTGACCCTAGGTATTTGGTCCAAGGTATTGGTCCTAAGTGGTTTTGGTCCATGGTATTGAGAAAGACCTAAAACTATAAAAGGAGGAGAAGATCATTAGGCGAAGGTGTGCAAGCATCAAATATCTGATGAAGTATGAGATCTAGTATGCAGGTTATTGGGTTGTGGTGCATTGCTGGATTTGAACCAAGAATGAACCTTAGCGGATGATGAGGGATTAGATCTAATGATGGATCGAGATCTTAAGGAGTAAAATGAACTATAATTATGTGTTTTTTCTCATGTATATTCTAGATCTGAATACTGACGCATATATTATTCTGTAAATGTTATGATCTGGGTATAATTGAAGTCTAGTATAACTGTAAAATTATGAATTAACATTTACAGAAGCATACGCTAGTTGGCTTTGACAAAAGCACGTACACATGCTGGTTAGACACAAGGAAGTAACGTATACCTTGTGAAGAATGTTTCAGTGGTTTTGTTTTTTGTTACAGAGATCTAGGTTCTGTTCTGGTGACTGTATTTTGGTGACAGTATTCTGAATGATCAGATTCAGGAGTTTCAGTGATTGGTTTATGTAGTTGATGATTGTATTGCAGCTATGATGTTGTTGATGGGTCCAGTATGAAAATCGAATGAAAAGTGGCCTTCAAATTATAGTGTTGTGTTCCAAGAGTATCCAGTCTAAAAATTTATGAAACGTGGTCCCTGGTAGAAGAGTGGAGTTTCCTGTAGGGTGGCACCTATGTAATAGTAAACATATTGGCTAGTACAAGAGCTAGGGGGTTGTAGCTCCCTTCCAGTAGTAGTTGGAAAACAATAGAAGGTTGCAACCTTCTACAGGTAGAAGCCTACGCACTGGTATAAGTATGCACCAATACAAAATTGTAAACATTATTTTTCTTATTATTAAAAGAAGATAGAGATGACAGCAACAGGTGGTTTTTACCCACACTGGGTTTCCACCTTATATCTTGGTGTTCATGTGTGATGCTTATGTGTAATGCTTTGTTTTGCTTTTACTGCACTGTCTAATTAATATCTAACATACTTGTTAAAGTTCAATGCATGATAAATTGGGTAAATTAAAAGTTATTTGCATATACAATAGTTGCTTTAATAACAATCACGTGTACACACTGGTTCACTTAGCTAAAGTAGCATATACAAATCTGCTTATGGAAATGAAATATTATTGATTTACAAATACGTTCACCCCCCCTCCTAGTATTATTTCCAACACACATCTCATTGGATCCAGGAGTTGGTTGAAAAATATAAAATCCATCATAGAATCACAACACCTTGTCATTCACAAGAAAATGGCCAAGTGGAAAGCACTAACAAAGTCATTGAGGGGATCCTTACTAAGACTGTGGCCAGTCACCGAAGAAATTGGGCTAATAAACTTCTAGAAGTGTTGTGGGCATACAGGACTACATGGAGGAATACCACTGGATTCTCACCATATGAACTTGTGTATGGTAAAAACTCCTTATTCCTCATTGAATTTGAAATCAAGACACTAAGAACAACATTGCAGGTCAATTTGGATTTGGCTACAACACAAAATCAGAGATTGAACCAACTCAATGAATTGGAGGAGAAATAGTTAGCTGCTATCTAGCAAAAAAATATTATCTAGCAGCAGAGAGCTAACTGGCATGACAAATTCATCAAGAAGAAGAAGTTCCATAAAGGATATAGAGCTCTCTTATATGACTCAAGATTTAAAGACTTCAAGGGTAATCTCTACACCAAATGGCTAGGTCCCTATGAGGTGGATGCAATCTTTGACAATGGGACTGTGAATTTGGTGACCATTAATAGTGCAAGGACACCATTGCTTGCAAATGGGCACTCTCTTCGATTATATCACAAACTTGCTTCAAGGGATTCATTTGTCAACATTGTCACAAATTCGGATCTATAGATTACAGGAATAGGGGAAAGCCCCCATGTGCTGCAAAAATTCTTATTTTTCCAATAAGTGTAACAACTGAAAATCAACCACGATTGGCAATTGTTACACCTTAAAACTCTTCAAAATAATAATAATAATAATAATAATAATAATAATATTAATAATAATAATAATAATAATAATAATAATCTGGTTGTGAAAACCTTTCCTGCGCACAGACAGACAATTTTTGTAGCAGTTGAAAACCACCTTATGCCGGATGTTACACATTCTGTAACAACATCTGTTATTTCAAAGCATACCTTACGATAAGTATTGTTACATGAAATTTTCTTTCTTTTTTGTAAAAATCAAAGTAATATATGTTATTCGTCTTGGCTATTACACTTGTAACAACTGTTGACTTTTAGAAATAAATGAGATATTTTATTGTAATAAATAGCAGGCATCATTGTGATCCTCGTCATCAGAATTAAGTTCGCATGTGTTGCCACTAGAGCTTGGTTCACGCGTTTCTCATCTAGGTACGTCATCGAAAGGTAATAATGTATTCACTATATTTAGTAATTATGGAAACTTAACATGACTTTTGACGGCCAAGGATGGTTGTCACATTTAAGCCGGGGGGAGCGAATCATATTGCGACATGACCATAGCATGACTTGTTATTATTCAAAAAACCTGCAATTGAGGCATGGTGACCTGGTATTTATTGTTACTTAATGCCCGACCATACCAAAAATGGGAAGTGTGCTTTTGACGAGACCTCCCATAACCCAACATTAATAAGGCAAATTTACTGTGCGGTACACACCATGATTACAAAATCCTAATTTGAAATCCTCACCTATGCAACCCTACCACCCTACCATTTACCCCTGCTGGAGCACTGCATCCCCATTCAGAGTGCTCAGAGAGGTGGGAATATAACAGTGCAGGTTGAAACAACTAAGTTGTGTGCCGACTACCCCGAAACATCTAAAGGAAAGGAGAAGGAGGAGAAACAACACTGAATTTGCATAAGCAATGGGTGGAGCAGCAATTCCGCATGAGATAGGGTTCACAGAAGCCTTGGAGAATTTCCTCGAAGCATGCCATATTTCAAGGACACAAGCTAGTTTGAGTTCTTCTAGAGGTTGTAGGGATCAAATGGTGGTGTTTCCATGTAATTTGTAAAGAATTTGGACAGAAACCAAGCAGCTGGGGCTCCCATCCTAGTGTTGAGTATATTGCATCCCCTGAGCCGAGTAGAGTAGCCCCGCCCAGCCGATGAATGCATCCCGCCAGCTATAGGTAACCGTTCTAAAAAGGCATGGTTGAGTCATAATCAAATCCATTTTATGGTCCCAAGATTATGCCTCCGACCCCTTCCAAACATGGAGCGAGGTACGAGCCGCTCGACCATCGCCCCCCCACCAAATAAGTAAATTGAATTTGCTTTATAAAAACACACATTGAATTAGCTTTTTTGAATTCACGGACACGGACCAACCCGACTTTCTATTTCAGAAATGCTTCGCACCTCGACTTGAGGATTCAGGCGCTCAGGACAAAGGCTATGCAAATTAGGAAATGAATCAAGTTGACTCACGACAAATGCAAGTTAAAAACCGACCTTATATGGAGGTCAGAGGGTTGAAGCTGGAGGTCACGAAAGAGGTGATTGCTAGAGTGATGGGATTACCAGTAGAAGGAAAGAGGTGGTTTAATAGGAAGGTTAGTGACCCCTCCTTGAAGGGGGATTTCCTCCAAGAAGAAGAGTCATTGGTAAAGAAAGGAAGGGGGATTGACAAATTGTCACTTCCCCAGCCATGGGCTGATGTTTCCCTCTACCTCATAAAGTACATTACTTGTGAGGGAAGGGAAACAATTATGTTCAATTACCACTTTCCATTGTTGAACCACCTTCGACATCAGCGGCTGATCAATGTTCCCTACTTCTTGCTGGGAAACATTAGGCATATGGTCATGGCCGTGAAAATAGTTGCGCATCCAGAAACATGCGTCACCAACCACGACCTTATCAAGCTCATTGTGTTGGATTCCTTAAGCCGCCAGGGTAGGTGTTACACTAAAAAATGTCACCATGACTACTTACAGTTAGTATGGCTCAAATCAACAGTCATGCTACCCTCTTAGGCAAGTCTTATGCCTCTGCTATCCATCTCAAACTCAAAGAAGAGAGAAAGTCTTGTAAAAAATGTGTTTATCTCTGGGGTCGCAGGTTCTCTCTAGCCTTACCTGCGGGGACGCTCACAATGTTCACAAAAGTTGCGTCCTTGGACGCTCTGTATGTTAAGGGACAGGTGCGTCCTTCTGTAAAAGGCAAAATGCGCGAGTTTCATCTTAAAAAAGTTACTTGTGGTTACTTCTAGAACTTTCTAGAGGTCGGTTTGATGAAATGGATGTGCCTCCAGTTGGTTCATGTATCCCTATTAAGGAGGAACTTATCCCATCAATAAGGGAGCTATCCCACCCAAAGAGGGGGATTATCCCATTGATGGTGGACCTGAATAACCTCTTTACAGCACTATAAATAAAGACATTGAGCCAGAGGGAGGAGAGGTTGGAGCTATACATTTTCTTTGGGTAAATGCTACAGGAATTAGGACTCCCATTTAGAACCTTGTGAGGAGAGATTGTCTTTGCTTGATTCTACTTGGAAGTGGGTGAGCTTTGTCAAAGTAGAGGAAAACCCTTGATGGACCCTGGGAGGAACTTGCACAACACCAAGGCCAGGTTGTAAGAGTTTCTTTGTTTCGTTATTAATACAAACTGGTTTATTTTTCTCAATAGCTTGTGTTAATGAGTTATTTCATGTGTTCCTTGGTCTGCATGTTGAATATATGTTTTATTATATGAAATGCAAGTGCTTGGTAATTGTTTGATTGTTTGTGGTTGCAGGAATTGACTTGAAGGAGGAGCTCATCCGGATCGGCAAGGACAGACTACAACAACAGCGTTTTGGAATAAGGTAAGCCTAAACAGTAGGAATTGGGAAGAATTCGCGAGGGAGAAGGCCAGGACCACCCGTAGGAGGCAAACCAGGATGGCTGAGGAAGCTCCAGCGGTGACAAAGGAGTAGCCCCAACCTTCGATAGTGACGGTTGGTAAGAGGCCAGTTGAAAAACCAATTGGTGACAGGTGGCCGAGGCAGAGGATAAGGGTTAGTGGACACCCAGAGTCCCCATCCATGTCAAAGAAGAACAAAAAGGTAACAGAGTAGAAGGACAAGGAGCAGGCTCAGCCAGAGGAACCTTCTTCACCTAGTAAGAGTGAAACTCAATCCTTGCTGTTAAGATTTGAAAATTTAGAAAAGGAAAATAGAGAGATAAGGGAACAACTAGCAGAGGGAAAGCCAGAGGCAAGAGCCCCAGGGATAGATGCTTCGGTTGAGGTCGTGGATAGGTCCAGAAGGGGAGATGCCCCGAGCACTGTGTGCACGGCCTCTGCTGATAAGCTAGTGGCAGCAGGGTTTAAAGTTTGTGCAGAAGACAGCACCTCGAGGGAAACACAAACTGAAATTTGCGAAGTTGACACACAAGAACTCGTTGAGGACGTTGCTCTTACATAAGAACCAGCAACTGAGATGGCACAGTCCATAGAAAGTGACTGGGTAGTGGATACACAAGATCCCTTGGCTACCACTACTATTTCACCAGAACCAGTAGTGGATGTGGAAGTCAGCAAAGGAAAGGAAGGAGAAGCTAACATTCATGAGCCTGTGGTCAACACTGCTATTACATAAGAACCAACAGTGGAGATAGAAGCCTACCTGGGGAAAAATGATATGCAAAAGTCTATGGATGAAACTGTTGTTACACAAGAACTAGTAGTGGGAATGGAAGTTGATCAGGGAGATAAGGAAACTATAACAGAATCCATTGACGAAGCTACTGTTACACAAGAACTAGCAGCCGAAGTGGAACAGTTTCACCCTCAGGAGGTTGTTACATCCTCAATTGATAGTGCATGTGGGAGAACACCGGGCCGTGATGAAGGATGGTGTTATGGAAAGATGATGTTGTTACTAGAGCTATAGAAATGGAAGCAGTAGGCGCTCTCTCTCCAAGAGGGGGTGATCTTGCTCAAGGAACATAAAAGGATGATGGATTCCCTTAGGGAGAAATGGCTAAAGGAAGAATGAGAGAGAGAATGGGAAGCATGAAGGCACAAGGAATCTATGAAGAAGAAGGATTAACAGTTGTATTAGCTAAATTGACAGGGCTTGGACCTAACACATGACAAGAACAAGCTCTACGACCTTCCCCTAAACCTGTTAGCATGCAGGCGGTCATCCCTGTTGTATCCAGTGTTCCTTTGGGAATGATATTATTTATTTCAATTAAAAGCAATTTTTGAGAATAGGTCCTATTTGGGTTCTTCAACCCATACTTGTTTTGATATTTTTCGCTCCTGCGACTTTGATGACCAAAGATTGATGTGTAGGCTATTTTTTCATAATATCATGTGTGAGTATGTTAGCACGAAGATGATAGCAAGTGTCTTCTCCTATATGGGAGATTTGCAGTTGCGAGCCTTCCTTTCATTTATGAGGAACCAGATTGAGTGGCATCTGGCCATGAAATTAGCAGAAGCTAACGAAGAGAGAACAACATTGTGGGTTAGAGCCGAATTAGGGATGGTTTACGAACTCAGGCATGAGTTTAAGCTATTCTTGAGCACTCCAAATATCAAGGAACAGTTGACCATCTATAGGAAAAGGATTGTGAGGATCTGCCTCAATCGGTATGCACAAATTAAAAGCTGAGTACTAACAGGATGTCTTAAACACACCGAGGCTTGTAGTGCTGAGTTACAAGAAGGGGATCCTTTTGAGTACAAGAACTTTTTGGCTAATGTTGCATGGGTGCCTGAGTATGCTCAGATTGTGCAGACATTGGGGGCATTCTGGATTGGGCTCAGATTTAAGTTTCCTTTGAATTGGTTGCCAGTAGAAGAATATCAGTCGGACTACCACCTATGTGACTATGAAGAGGAATCTTGATCATGTCAATTGATGGCCATTCAAGGGTACATAGCTCTAGGTGAAGACACTGTTGGTGCCTACAATTTCACAGACTTGCATCGGGGGTATAGTAGGAGGAGTTGAGATTCTGCATGGGGACATGCAGTTTCTTCAGTCAGGGGGAGATGTTGGGTATGGTTTTTTACCTATTTTCTGCACATTCTTTCCTCAGTTTTGATCCTTTTGTCCTCTAGGCCTATGAATTTACATGATTAATTCCCCTGTTTTCTCACCTTTATAACCTATTCTACTGTCATGTTACTTTGTCGTATTTTACTAAATAATACGATGCTTTATTCCTTTTTGTGGCTAATGAGGGAGCATTGAAGAAGTATTTTGGAAAGCTCTTCTCCTTTTTAGGTGTTTCTCGTGAGAACAAGGTTATGGAGCAGACAAGCAGCATGGATTAACTATAGAGAAGGGTAGAATAGTTTACTGTTACACATTGGATGTTGTTACAGGTTGTTGTTACACATTGGATGTTGTTACAAGTTGTTGTTACACATTGGATGTTGTTACACTACATGATGATACAAAGGTCTGCTATTACACCAAGGGTGTTGTCGCCATTGATTTTCGTAACATCCCAAACCACTATTCACTCGCAGGATGCTATTGCATCGAAGCTGGTAAATGTGGGTACTATTCCACATAATAGTTGTCGATAGTAGGACTTGTTTATTTTAGAAGCAACAGACCCAAGCAGTTGCAATCCTAACTAATGTATATTTTTATTTAGAAATAGGTTGTAACTACTTTTGTTTTTTATCAGCATGAGAATCGTGAGATTCTCATGACTGATCTGTTTCTAATTTCGGGTATGTAATAACTATAAAAGTATTCAATTTTTCATGTACAAGGACATGACATATAGAAAAGTACTATTACTCTGCTTCTGTAATTCTAATTTTTTTTTTAAATTAATCAACATGGTGATGCTGTTATTGCTCTTCAACTGATTTGTTAATTACTTTTGTGTTATTCCCACGCCCTACTGAGGAGGAAGGGCCCTCCTCTTTGGCAGGGACTGCAGTGATAGAGGTAGTGTACATTCTAGTTTAGCTAATTGATTTATGGTTTCTTGCTATTGTTGTACAAATTGTGGGTTACATTCGTTGTTGTTTCAATTTACATTATGTTGTTACATTAGGTTAATCAACAGAATGGTAGTAACCAGCTGGAGTAGATATTAGTTCCTGTGTGGCGCACCTTTACTTTGATAGTTGTGAAGTGTGATTTAATTTTGTAGAGTGTTTTTTATGTCTACATGAATGGTTTGATTCAAAAATTTTCTTCAACGACATCTTTTACTATTTTCTACATTTTCTTATTCTTGGTTGTTGTGTATCAACACAAACAGTATGAAATCCATTGAAACAGCAAGACCTACCCTAGGTTGACAATTAAATGTTGCAATCTCGGTTAATTAGGATTGATTAAAATAGCACTATAGTGGGAAAATAATTTTTTAAGACACTAAAATAGGCTGATGCCTTTTCATGTTTTAAGAGTCAAGAAAAAGGCAAAGATGACTCTAGTCACTTTTGGTTTGAACGAGATTAAAAGGACAAGCTCTCGATGATCTTTTAAATTTAAAGAGTCAAAAATACCAAAATGATTGCTCAGGATAATCTAGGCAAAAGGATTACTAGGTAACCTTGAACTGCAGAATACCTCCCGGCGAACCGAGAAGTACGAGTAGGAAATCTCCACAAATGTTGTGTTCGGTGTATCACATTTACATGGAGGCAAACTCATCTTCCTACGGATAAAGGATTGCAAACCTAGTGGGGTCTCCCTTTATATATGTGACGGTATGAGGAGCACAAGTCCATATTAGTGTTGTCTAGTGCCAAAGCAAATGACAAATTCTAGGTTCAAAGACGTCGAAACATGTCTCTAGCCGAGAACTCTAAATGTGAGCATTTAGTTTCAAATGCGCCTTAGGTTAATTGAATATATTTTAGAAGTTTATCTTTAAATTAAGTCTCAATTTTCAGGTCCTATCGACGTCACTTGAAAAACTCCTATATGCAGCTATATGAGACAAAACCCTTTCAATTCGATGAACGTTTACACTAATTGAGAGTAGAGAAAACAATCAATTCAACAAACAAGCAACTGAAAGCAAGATGACTCTTCACTACTTCGCTTTCCGAAACAAAATAATGAAAATTCTTTCTACTTCCTATCTTTCCTGTCAAATGCAATTCAACTAGTCATTTCAACAGTAAAAGAAGTTAATTTCATTTCAAATGGTCATGATGATGCTACTTAATGCAACATATCAATTTAGCAAACTAGAATGATGTATTTTTTCAATGGAATGATAAAATGAATCTTTCACATGACATTCCAATGAAAATTATCAAACAATGAGCATCAATCATATACCAAGCAAGATAAGAATAATTCCTCTCAAACCAAGCTTGCAAAGACTCAATTGAAATAGAGTGAGTAATGTAATCTATGCTTAAAAAGAGACGTTCAATCAAGAGAAGAGAAAACGAAACTTTTACTTGTTCAATTGAAAACAAAGCAATATAGATGCAAGGACTAAAAATGAAATGCACGTAGCAACAAATTAAGAACTTGACTTGATGAGTAGACAAAAAGCTAAATGGATGATGACCTAGATGCCCTAGGGACAAAAACAATCCAAAAACTCAAAAAATCAAGGCAAACTCAAACCAATCAAGTAAACAAATCAAGCTAACGAAGCTTTATATCCAAGGAGAATATAGGCAAACAAGCTAAGAAACAGAACTTATGAGGCCAAGACACACTGGCAATGATTCAGGAGAAACCTTTATTGTAACCTATAGGAATCGGCGCATGTGCTTAACGGTCAACATGTGCCACAAGGGAGTACGATGTGACTGTTTAAGAGTAAATCGTGCTAGTCGGTGTGACTGTCAAAAAATAAATGGCACTGATCGAGGATATCAAGGAAAAAAATAAAAAATTTCAAAAATCAAAACCAGACCTGTCACTCTAAATTCAAGACTCTATGCAACAGACAGTGTAAAGCACAAAAAACGAAAAAGAAAGAGTGATACGACAAAAGTCAACACAAATCATGAAATGCAAACAATCCAAAGAGAGGGATGGCTCCCAGTATGGTTGCCAATTTGTGGAGTAGGAGTATCCTCTTTGCGGACAAAGACGATCCCTCTAGCCCAAGAGAGTGGGTCTAGCCACAAGAAAGACAATCTAATGTAATTTTTCTTAAATTAGAATCGAATAAGAGGGCCTACCTCTTATAACGCTAATCCACTTGATGATGATCTTTCTTCCTTTCTCCAACTTCCTTTCGTTCCTTCCGTTCAAGTACCTGAAATAAACATGCAAGAAACAACATGAAACGTGATAGCGTAAAATTGAATCCAATCTGCTTAAAAGGTCAAGGAGTTCTAAGCTATCAAATGTAATATTACACTTGATATAGGAAATAAACCATTAGTTGTATTAAAATAAACTTCAAAGAGAAATACAACCGAAGCCTTGACATTGGAGATCTCCTTTGCGGTATCCAAGTCCTGCTACATGCCTTTTCAGCACTCTTTTCCTCCCCTAGCTTGACATGAAATGGATTCCAATCTCTAACTCTCTCTCCTCATGCTTTAGCTACCAAAGACTAGTCTTTTGTCATCTAAGACTAATCTTCTTCTATCAAAATCTAAAGATTTGCAAAGTTTTTTAGTTGTTTGCATTGTGTGTAACCAAAAAGGGCAAGAGGAAGTGGTTTATATAGGGAGAGGAGGATAAGAATGAGATCCACTAAAGGGGGAAGAAGGTCTTATCTCCTTGGGAAGGTCCACTTTTAAGGGGGAAAGAACCTTATATGGAGTTCTCGGCCCTTATCCAACCAAATGAACATCCAACACATCCCCAATAGAAGTTTATAGACATGAAACTCCGTTTCATTTTAAAAGCTTTCCAAAAGTAGACTGGAGCAGGTATTGGGCTAACAATAGCGCAGGTCACAGTGTTAAACTCTGCAAATCGGCATGGGTGAGACAGTGGGAAACAATGTTGATCTTAAAAAATGGTTTTTTTAAGAAGGATTCTCTAGAAATGTTCTAAAGGGAGTGGGGACTACTTTCTTCAAACTTCAAGGGATGCAAGAGAATAGGTTTCATGGTGAAGGTATAACACAGTAGTCACTACCAGGGTTCTCCAGGATCAGAAACGGGGAGTGATAGGAGAGTGACTAATTACTATGTAACACTTATTCCTCCATTTTTTTCCACTATGAAAACATCGATATGGATAGAAAAAAATATAATGATCCAATATGGATCACAACTCCCAATTTTGGGTGGCATCTGGTCCCAAAAAGCTTCTACCGAATGAGGTGAGGAAATTTTTCCTCTACATTATCTCAAGTGTACCATTTAGCCTTGCCTGGAAGTTTTCCTTTCAACCCAATCTGCAAAAGGTCATGTTACCTTGTCTTGTATTTCTAGACCTCTTCCACAAATTGTATCCTCTATCAACTTTGCCTAAGCATCTAGTGTCAAATCCTCTATAGAAGTTAGGACATGTAGAGGATTCAAGAACATGTAGGACATGTAAAAAATGGGCCTCAAAACAAAAATGTACAACCATAATAAACTTGATAAGAACCAATAGGATTCAAGATGATGATTTCAACCATGAGGGATGATTCACCATTTTTGGAGTAAAAAAAAAAAAACTATTTTTTCAACTCGTATTTTCAACATCTCTCCTTATTGTTTTACTCAAATTTCGAGCAGGAGCACTTGTTGGATGTGAAAGTTAATTCCTCATCTAAGGAGTACCCATGTTGCATATTTTCGATGGACTCTGCTACACGAAAAATGAGAAATACATGAGATTAATGAATCTACTCTATGAAATTCTTGACAAATGAATACGCTTCCAAGTTTGTATCAATCAAATGAAAACACCAATGAAAAATAGATAAATCTTGGTCTTTCTACAATTACTGCAATAAGATGCATTTAGACACTTGTATGCTATTGTACAAGAGGTCAATATCAGTACTGACTAGTATGCAGCAGATTCACATCATCAATGACCAAAATGTAAGATACCTTTCGCAACAAGGAAGACTTCAAACCTCCATAAATGCTATTATTTAAAAGAATCTCTATTGACAAGATTCTATTAGATACATCTATGTAAACAATAAAGAAATTCCCAAAATTGAAGAAATTAAATCATATCATACCAAATGTGATTGCAATCATGTTTTTTATGTATTTCTCTTTTTTTTTGTGTAGCAGGTTCCATTAAAAGTATGCAACATGGATACTCCTTGGATGAGGAATTAAATTCGACATCTGACTATTTCTCCCACTTGAAATTTGAGTAAAACAATAGGGAGATAAGTTTAAAATACGAATTGAACAATTAGTTTTTTCTTTTTTCCTTCTAAAATTTGATGATGTAATCTAATCTAATATTATTTTAATATTTTACAATATTTCTTAGGAGTTCCATTTTAGACCTTAAAATCTCTCTAATGACCACTGATGATCTCAAGCACCACCAATTAGCATTTTCATTAATCCAACAATAATTTCAGAGTTACATCATTGCCATCATCAATTTCCCAATGGCTAGATGTTGAACTACAAAGATTTGGAAACCTCATCTCTACAATTTACTCTATTATAGACCTACATCTATCCTCACAACAACATCAATAATAAAATAACTCTCGGAACTCCCTCAACATACTCTCTACCCATACATTTATACAAGAGAGAGAGGGATGAATTGGAACTAATTCCTCCAAGTTTGAACTACTAGGTCATGGGCAGATTGCAAGATATTGTGTTTTATACATTCTTGGTGGATTTTTGTTGAAGAAAAACCAAATCTATGATTACATAAGATTAATTTAACATAAAATCATCTGGTAATAGGTTGGTTTGGTTTGTTTTTCTAACTGGTTGTTGTGTTTGGGACGCAGCTTGACGATGACTGCAACTAGAAATATGCCTTTGAAATAACCATGTGTATCTCCCAATCCATGCACTTTTTGGATAATCCACTCATGATTCCCCTAGTTAGGGATGTTCTAAAAGAAAGAAAAAAAACATGTCTCATATTTTCTAGATTATTCTTCATTTCCTTGAAAATTGTGCCTAACGTTAATCACTCAATTATACTTATCACAAGTTGTCTAAATTGTTGATCATGAGCTGGAGGTGTGTGGAATCGACCTAAGTACAATCTACACAACATGAAAGCATGTCACCAACGCTAGGAACAAAACCCATGTCCCAGGATTCTACCTAGAGATGCGTGTATATGCCAACCTCGGAGGTCGGCTATAGAACTGCTTAGGAGTTACGAGAATAAAACTAAGCAAAAAGTGTCATTAGTAAAATAAAGCATAATCATTTCTAATTCATTAAAGATAAAGGAGAAACATGGTATGATGGGCAATGAGTAGGTGAAAGGATACAAAGAAATAACTAGGAAAATATGTTTTAAATGATGTAAAGGTTGACAAATCGATGACTTGACATATCCCTCATGCCTACCTTTTACATGTCCCCATGCAAACAAAGTATAGGTTTCAACAATGAATCACCTGAAGGCACCCTTATCATTCCACCCCTAGTAGATATCGTTGCTCCCACTACTAAATTTTCCTTAAAATGATCAACAGGAGTTGTTGTTTTACATTAATTTTTGCATCAATTCCAATGTTTCCATCACTCTCTTCTAATATACTTATTGCATTTCCTTTTAAGCTAATATTTTTTTCTTATGCATGGCAGATAAGTTGATTCTCTAATGACTCTTACGTATCTAAGTTGAATAGGCCTTCCCTAATCATATTCTAATTTGAATAAGTTCTAGGCTACCACTTCAAGCTCTATCAATTGTATGCAGAGGCTTGTAAACATTTGTGTACTTAACTACCAACTATTTCAGATCATCAACAATTTGGATTAAGTGTCACTCCATACGTAGCCTTTAACCTTTGAATTTCTTTCTCAAACAAGGAATGTAATATGATTATGGCTATACAATCAAGCATGTCTAAAAATATGTCCTTATGAGTCATGAGCAAGGCATTCCCCCTTTTAGCAACCACGCCAATAACAATCTTAACACCAAGGTCCTAGTTCGACATAATATCCATAATACTAGACATTAAGATCACAACTTCGGTAAAAGAAACCAAAATAGATTTATATTCATATAATTTTCTTGTGGTCACTGATTTCTCCTCAATCTAACCCATTTTTCATTTTGATAGCCTTGTTCAATACTTGGAAACTCAAACTAAAAATCGCTAGCGGAAGAATCAAGCATTATCTAGCCCACCCTCAAAAATACATTCAATAAACCTCAACAACAACTAGTCACCCCTGCAACAAATTGGTGGAGACTCAATATGATAATAGCATGGACATATGCATGAGATATTTGGCTCACCCTTAACTAATACTTTCGCACTTCCAAATTCACAGAGCTTAAGTTGATGAGTGTGAGGATTGACCAAAAGATTCTATGGTTTTATACCCTTATGAAATACTCTAATACAATCATGATTACAAGATAGATAAACACTAAGAAACTTATCAAGATCCAATGTATCCCTACAGCATTTGCATTTTTAGAAGATCTTGGTGATGGAACTTCTTCTTTGCATAATAAACCATAGTGATCTCCTTGACAAAAGTTACTAAAGAGACTTGGTGGATACTTTCCATATAAGTTTATCTCACTGAACATTATTGATCCATAATCAGTTGTCTGATTATTTACATATTGAGAAAATGGACATGAAAATTCCTTGAATTCATTACAACAAACCTCCCATGAGTAATTTGGAACTTTGCACTGGCTTGTTATTATAGTGTAATTCAGGAACTCAAAACTTATAGGGCAACTATTTAGATTTTGAAGCAAGCTTCTAGCCCCCACATTAGGTTGAAGCAAAGCCACCCGTGAGAGGATTTCAATCGAAGCTAGAGGTGAAAGAATATGAGATAGATCAACGTCAAAGAATAGAGTGCCAATAAATCATATTTTATCATAGAGGAATGCATTATGTCAAAGTTGGATCTGTTCACACCTATATTTTTGTTAATCAACAGAGATGAGGAGCCCTATAACAAATCTGGATCATTTTTATCCATTTGTTTCCTAGAGGATTCTTCAAATGCAAATTTCACATGCACAAACTTTTAAGTCATAATCCCATCAACCACTTCTCTGGCATCTTGAAAAAAAAGAACGTATTATCTTTGTCGATAGAGTACAACAAATTTCGAACAAAAAGTGTCCTTGTTCGAGGAGTTACTGGAATATTTGACATGTTCAATGTAAAAGCCTAATCCTTTTGATATTTTGGAGTCACCAAAGTTTTGTTTTCAGCTAGAATTTTGCCTTCCATATCCTCCATTACCTCTTCACTATATTCCTCTCATTTAGAACCCATAACAACTTGATGTTTATCTCTAGGTTCATCATCACTCTCCTTTGGACTTTCATCCTCATCACCAAATGAAATCACTTAACCATCCAGTACTAAAAGGGTAAAACTATCAAATGGATTATTTTGGGTTGTTGAATTTGCCAAGAGTTACCTAGCATTATGTATATATAAACGCAACCCACCTAGATAATTGTCATCGAGTTTTTTTAACTGGTAAAAAAAACTTGCTTCTTCTCATCATCCATTCTTGGTTCAAGCCAATGAGAAAAAATATGAGGTTGTTCCTCTTTTATCAACATCATTACAAGTTCTATTAGACAAAAGCCCTAATTTTTTCTCGAGGGGAAGTGATGCCCAACCTTGGCTATCATGTTTGAATAAATCTGAGGTCTGATTTCTATTCACATGAATTGTGTTCTAGAAAAAATGCAATCTTCTCATCAATATGGAATCTAGGCACAACCACACATAGAAAACATGAAAAATCCCATCCCAACTACCCTTCAAAAAACTCAGGCTTCTATACCTACAACTCAAAATTCCTATTGCATTTTGAAGAGAACATAAGCACTATATTTATAAAAAATTCCTCCCTCAATCTCATCAGAAAATCAAAGGAGTAATAAACTATGAGAATCACCAGTGGTTTATTATTTCTATGGCATACCTTCTTTAGCAAAATTATTCCTTACTTTTATGAAAATACTAGAGACATATGGATGAATTTTATCTAGATCCAATAAATTCACAAGCAGGTCCATCTTTTCCATAGAGCTTAATAAGCTACAACCTTCCACAATATGCCAAGAATTTCCTATTATCACTTAATGTAAAGGATTTCTAAGTGCAAACATAGGGAATGATTGCAATTTTTATCAAAGGGTGAAGCATATTGGGAAGGTGTTTTGAAAATCATTGAGAGACAAAGACAAGTGAATGCTTAAAATAATTTTCTTATCATTATCCCTTGAATTTCAACAATTTAAAAAGTTTCAAGCTAGTTTTTACCTCTAGTTTTACTTCAATATCTTGAAGTCTCCAAGCATGTTCACGATGAAACTGAATTTGAAACCTATGTACCATTAACCTTATCCAAAAGAGAGTAATGTTGATGTATGTTGACTATTGTGTTAAAAAGTTGACGTTGTTGAATGTTGATTGTGTAAGGCTAATGGATTAATTGTTTATGTTGACAAAGGTATATTGCTATTGTCTTGAACTGAAAGGAGTGAAGCTTGAGCTAGATAAATGCTTGAAAATTCTAGAAGTCCCAAAATCAGACTAAAACTAAAGGGTTGTAACCTGATGTTGGAGATTTGGATCCCTCTTTTATTATTGGCACACTATTGCAAACTGGTGTTAGAATCATGAACCAAGTAGTCTTCACCAAAACCCACATCTTTAGCACGATTCTATGTATGTGAATAAATTTTGTTGAAGTCAAACATAGAAAGAAACCATTGGATTACTGACTATCAATGGATGTCATTAATTGATACCAAACAACTCACCATTGATGTCAATGAGTGTCAAGGTGCGAGGGTGCATTATGACAGGTGCAATTAAATGTGTTGAATTCGAGTTAGCTACAATATCTAGAAATCAAGGGCCATTGAGGTATTCCTTTTTTCACAATGAGGATATTCAACATTGATGTATGCAAACTCCAAGGAACTCAAAAGAATCTCTAATATTAGTCCCATATGAGGTGTTGGAGTCATTGGGACAAGATCTATTGGAAGGTGGGCCTTAAGGAATCCCACATTAGCCAACTCGAGCATAAAACAAAAAAAAATGAAAAATCATTGGAACTAACATGAACTTACATAACCTATTGTGAATCTTTCCCACCAGTGGTTTAGTTTTCAAGCAAGACTCATGTCTGGTTGTGTCAGTTACCTGGTTTTCACACCTATACTTATTTTTATCTAACTATTTTATTCATTTATTTATTATGATATCTTATCCTACTTTGAAAAAGAACATCCTCCTTCAATTGTATGAATATTTATAGTGAAGCCATGTGCGTAACAAGATAACAAATGTACTCATAGTTAGGTTTGAAATGTAGACTTCAATGTATACTAGAGCACATAGACCAACTTATTTGAATGATATGATGGGAAGAGTTGTTGAAGAAGAGTGTGGCACTTTGATCTAGTGATTGTTTGGAACCAACATTCAATATATTCATGGTGTTAATGGATCTCTTGCTCATTTGGTCCACTCAACATGTCCTCCTCTTCCATGCCATGTAAATCTTGTACCATCAGATGGTTGGTCTTCAGATCTGATGATGTTAGGAAATCCTTGAACTTAGGTTCTAAAGGTTTCTCTCCATAAAATTTGATCCATAATTCTCTAATCTCCTCAGAAAATTGGTAAGGGTGATCATAGAAGTTTTATGGATCTTATTATAGAGGTGGCTAAAGGATATTCTATTCTTCTATCGCTTCTAGAGAAGAAGATATGCTTTTGATGACTAACAATATTTTCTCTTCCTAAGAGGTAGATATTTTTCAAGCAGTTGCTAGAATATGAGAAAGTCCTTCGAGTAACATTCTTCAAAACTCCTGATCAATCCTAAGTTCTTCTTGTTGGTTGTTGATTCTTGTCTAGCACATGGATTAGTGTATGGGGGTGGGGGTTATTATAACACCCTGAAAATAAAAGATTTTTAAATATATAAATGAAACAAGAAAAAAATTTAAAGAAAACTTTATCATGTACTTGGACACCCCTCACGTTACTAAGACCCTGTTGTCACCAAGTTCTATGTTGTCATGAGCTAGCTTCTTCCTTTTGATGAATCAAACAAAAATAAAACACACTTTTCATAAAATAAACACACTTTACCAACACAAAAAGGGCTCGTAGAGAATCACCAAAGTAGTTGCACAGGTTCTTACATCCCATCTTAGCTTCTCATTCCTCCAAATCTTAAGTGTTGGGAAATCAAGAAAAATCATTTTCAAGAAAAACTATATTACTAATCCCCTAACCCTTTTAGCACCTCGCTAACAACGATGCTAAAATGTTTGTCAAGTTAATTTCTTAATAATACCAACAAAAATAATCAAGCAGGAGTTCATAGACTTTGAGATGCTACACTATATGCGTAGAGTGCAAGGAATCAATAGGTTTCCTAATCTATTCTACACGATGGAAACAAAAAGGAATTCATGCAAGAAGTAAACCTAGGAGATGTTAGTTATCTTGGGAAGATACACAAATCCTTCTCACTTGAGCTATATTCTCTTACTCTGATTAGGCAGGGAATTCAAGCATACAAGGAGAAGTTGTAGTGTGTATTTAAACCCTTTAGTAAGTTATCCCTCTTAACCAAATAAACAATCATAAATTCAAGAAAAGAAAGGGAAGAGTAGTGAGCTAGTGGTCACTGGGTTGCCTATAGATCCCCTATTGACATGACATAGGCTTGTCGCATTGGTTGAACCAAATGGTTAGACAACCAAAAGAGTTAAAATGTTGGGTGTTTCCCTCCAATGATTGATCTAGTTCCTGCAGAAAAATTACAAAAGTAAGTAATAAGGAATTCAATGAAAATAACACATTCAACCAAACTACCATCTATCTATTAGAATGGAAAAAAAGCAACTAAACTACACTACATCATAGAAAGAAAAGAGATGGGCGGTGTGTACCAAGTTAGTGGGCCCTCCCAATCAGTGCCACGCTACCTATGAAGCTACAAAATAAAAGTATATTTACACCATCAATGATCTCAAGCACTAGTAATTAATATTTTCATTAATCCAACAACAGTATCAGAGTTACATCGTCGCCATTCATAATTTCTTTGCAATATACTTTATTACAGACCTACAATTAATCTCACAACAACAACAACAATAAAAGAACTCCTAGAACTCCCTCAATCTTCTCTTTTCCCATACATTTATACAAGAGAGAGGGATGAATTGGAATTAATTCCTCTAAGTTTGGGTTGCTAGATCATGAGCAAATGATAAGATGTTGCATTTTTGCATTCTTGGTGGATATTGGTTGAATAATAACTAAAGATATGATTACATATGATTCATTTAACATACAATCATCCCAGAATAGATTGGTATGGTTTGTTTTGCTAATTGGTTGCTATGTTTGGGACACAGCTTGACAACAACCGTAACTAGAAATATGCTCTTGAAATAACCACATGTATCTCCCAATCCACACAATTTTTGGAGAATATGCTTTAGAGTCACCTAATTGGGTATGTTATGAACAAAACCCATGTCTCAAATTTTCTAGAGTCCTCTTTATTTCCTCGAAAATAGTGCCAATAGTTAGTCACTTGATTATTCATAGCACAAGTTGTCTAAATTGTTGATCATGAGTTGGAGGCATTTGAAATTGATGTGGGTACAATCTAGAAATTATGCAAGCATGCCATTAGCAATAGGATTAAAACCCATGTCTTAGAATTCCACGTGGAGTTGTCTATATATTCCAACCTTAGAGGCAACTACAAGACTTTATAGGAGTTACTAGAACATAACTAGGAAAAAACCATCATTAGTAAAATAAATCATAATTCCTTCTAATTCGTTAAAAAAAAGGAAAATAACGACAATTGACTAATTTAGCATTCATAAGCTTGTTGTAGTATACTCATGGAGAAACATGGTAAGATGGGAAATGAGCAGGTGATGGGATGCAATGAAATGATCCGGAAAATGTGTTTTAAATGTTGTAAATATTAGCAAATCGATGACCCAACAAGATCCTCCATCACTCTTCCATGCTTCCCATATACAATATCCAAAGGTGAAGGTGGAAAATATCCAAACAAGTTTCAAATGGGAATTTACCAGTAGAATTGTGGATTACTTTGTTATAAAAGGGTTGTATATATACAATATTTTTATTCCAGTTCTTTGGATGATTTTGATTGTAACACCTCAAAAGATGCACTAATGTCTTGTTTCATACTTTTGTCTTCCCATCTATCTGTGGATGGAATGTTGTAGATATCTTTAGCTTTTTGTTCATCTTCTCCCACAATGTAGTCCAAAATGCAATAATAAATCTTGTGTCCCTATTTGAAATGATGCTCCTTGGTATCCCAAAGTACATCCAATCCTATCCAAAAAAAAAGTTCCTTGCTTCTTTCCCATTGATAGTCCTTTTTTATGTAGGAAAAAATTGTCTGCAATTCATCCATCCCCATAAACATAGTCCATAATAGAAAATTTACACTGAAAACACTCTTACAAGAAGCAAGGCAAGGGAGATTATTCTATAATTCCCCTGCAGGGGGAAACTTTGTTAATCAATCATGCACTCTATGTTACATTCATCATACAAATGGTCTCATTAAATAAGATGAAGAGATCATAATAAATACAACATAAATGGAAAAGTAGTTCCATTATTCTCTCAAAAAATTACCTAACTATCTCCCACGATCTCTCCTCAATCTCTCCATGATTTCCTCAACAATCTCATCCCTATATTTTCTCCATTATCTTCATTTTTCATTCCTATGTAGACTTTCTAGAATAAATCTACACTATCACTTTTCTCATCAAATTATTTATCAAACATTACAAATTTAAATAATTTATTTGTCCCCTTTTTAATGAGCATTAAATTGTCCCCTTTTATCTTCATCTTTGGTCTTCTTCTCCACTTTTTCTTTTGTACCTACGACTACAAACATGAGCTGAAGTCCATATAAAAGAACAACCATCCACCAGAATGCATGGGTCACCAACCACTGTAATCATTGGTTTATTAGGATATCACTTAATATACATGGTTCATCCAACTGTGGTTGTGTTTCAAATACCTTTTTTATTTGTACTTGTTTTTCCTATTTTTATCTCCATCATCATCTTCCAATCATGTTTATGGTTCAACTGTAAGCCTGTCATTGATGCCCCTACATCAGACTGCCAAGGAACATAAAACATTCATGGTCTCCTAACCATGTGTTCCTTAACTCTTGCAAAATATCTCTTGAATTTTCCATTGACTTAATAGTCATTCCTAACAATCTGAGATCGAATGACCTACAACACAAGTGGCTTCAAACACACTATAACCTCTAAGGGAATACTCTCTCTTGACTCGTAGGCTTACATAATTTATGACTCAGGTACATTCTATCAACTTTAACTCAAGGCTATCAAAATATTCTTCACTAAGGACCCTTTTAACTCTTACGGATGTTTGTTCATGGATTTATTCTACACACCAATTTTATTTATACCTTGCTTCCTTCTGTTGTGTGCATCATGCTTTTACTGCATCACTTTTGTTGCTTGCTTGTGCTCATTTCCTAACATTTCTTAATTTCACCTTCATTTCATCCTATCATGTATTGAAGTCAATATTCTTGAATTGTCTTTGTCATATTATTTTGTCATGGAATTTCTGTATTTCTTTCACTTTACTATGGCTTCCTTTTGGACCCTTTTTTTCACTGTATATAGTCACCCCTTCCCTTTCCTCTTATGAGCTTCACCATGCTCACTGTGAGCTACAAATCGCCTCTATAGTAACAATTTTGTTTCACCTTGCTACACAATACTTCAGTAAGCTTCTCTCATTATACTTGGTCTTTTGGTATTCTTGGTTCCTTCTGCTAGAACCTTCTGAGGTTTCTCTTCCTTTTAGCTATTGTAGTTGCAGGCTTCTACACTTTTCTTACTTCCAAAATCTTCAACTACTTTTTCCTCAGGCAACTCTACCTACATCTGCAACTATGGAGTTGTCTTAACAACTTATAAGGTTTTATGCCACGTATCTCCATGCTCGTACAACTGTTTAAGTGAATTATTTTCATCTTTCCACATTTGCATTATTTTTTTCATGTATGCTTCTCCCTTTATTACTTCTTGTAGGATGGACATCTTCATCCAACAAGACAACTGCAATGTTTTTTTATACATTTACGTGTTTACAAAATGGGTTTCTTGATGGGTTGCCTAAAAACCAACCAGATGCCTATGAATTTGATTTGGAAAACTTAATCGAGGCACTAGCTTCTTGACTTAACTTGAGTTTGACTTGACCTTTGCTTGACTTTACATTATTGACTAGACCTCAATTGTCATAGTTTATCTTTGAGTGTTGGGTACCACCGATCATGCACCCTTTTACATATCAATACTTTCTCCATGACTCTAAACTTTTATTTGAATTCATTCCCTTCACTGACAGGGACTTAAGTTTGACACAATTGATTTTAGAGACTTATATTAACTATCTATATCAAATATATTTCCTCCAATAACTTTGACAATTTTACAAAATATCATTGAGTTTCAATGACACCAATGTAAATGACTTTCATTTCCAAGGCATTTAATACCAGACATTTACATTCATTCAAAAAAACATATATTTGTCATCAATGTTTTCATTTTACGAGGATGCACATACCTGTTTCCACTTCAATCCAAAAGCACTTGAACACTCTAGTCAAACAACCACACCATAGATGGGATCTTTTCCAATGATCTTGAAAATACCATCAATTGCAGTTTCTTCATAGAATCATTGTGGCTCTTCATTAACCATAGTACAACATTCTCATAGGTTTCCTTCTCCTTTATTCACAGTAATGAACCATCCTTCATAATTGTGTTTCAATTCCTTTGAAGAAATATTTAGCTATCAAAATACTTGGATCTTTCATCATTAGAAATGTATTCCAGACCTCCTTTAAAATATTTTCTTATCAATATATAAAAATCCAAGTGAACAACACTTAACAAAATGCTTTCCAATTCTTCGACTTGGATATCTGCACATCCAAAATTTGTTGTTGTGTAGTCGCCATTATTATTTTGTGTTATCTTCATCATATTGCTACCATGGGACTAGAAACAACCAGGACTCAACAATAACTTTTCGTCGAGTAGAAAAGCGAGTTTTGTCACTCATGAACAAATATCAATTAAATAATCCAAGACTTCCACATGTCAGTCAAAATTTACATAGCATTGATGCTATGTTGCATAGCTCCAATTAATTGAACAAACATGAAATGAAAAAATGAATTTTCTTGAAGTCAACACTCATATTATCTGAAAGGATTTCATGACTATGATGAAGTGGGGCCTTTAATAAAATTTCATAAACAATAAAATGAAGTCCTTGGGGAGAGTGTTCACTATCCATGCAAAAAAAGCATCCACAATCTTTAAAATTTGAAATTCAATCCTGGAAATTGTTTTTGTAACTTTTCTCATTTTTGTGCTTTTTCTTCTAGCATTGATTGTCCTTCCTTTTGTGTGTAGTCACACTTACTATAGGTGCACTCTGTACAACGTGAAATTTTGATCCAATTTTCCTAAGCATCTGCTTTTGGCCAATCTGATCTTCCGTCATTAAATGGTAGTCAATTTTTATTTATTGCACTGAGAGGCTAATTTTCTCACCGAGTTGTCCTTAATGAGACTTTTTAGAAACTTTTTCGATGGATTTTTATGGTCTAATTTCTCTCTAAATGTGGCATTAACTCTCCACATCCCAGATGGATTATCTGGCACGCAATGTTAGATCTTGAGTGGAGTCCATTTATTTCACCTCGGCACTATCATACTAGATCTTATTACCCACACTGCAGCTGCGCTGATAGAATTATTGTGGATTGCGGTTTCGTGCTCGATCAATGGCCATCAACGGTCACCCCGGACATGACATGGCGGATCAGGATTTACAGGTCTTTACATTGATATGTGTGAAGAATAGACTATATCTTTTCAACTTTTAAATTGGGCATTGAGGCTCGTGCATATGGGACCTTGATGTAGTTATTTTAGACGTAGTCTTTAACGCGACTTTTTGAAAGCCTTTCCGGCGATTTTTTCCGGTGAAAATCCAGCAGTAATTTATTGAAATCGAAGTTTGATAACTAGTTTCTGCACAATGAAAGCGTCCTAGGGGTTTTTCAGGGTGTTGAATCCGAATATGCAGTTAAAAAACCATTTTAACTGCAACAAATCATGATTTCATCTCAATTTCTTCCGCCGGATTCCATCACCGGAATCTCAAAAAGTCGCATTATAGACAACTCCGTTATTTTATTCCCTCTTGTGGATTCTGGTACAATTGTGAACTATTATATACTATGACATCGTGGTTGTTTCTATTTATATCTAGAGATCTCCATATCTGACAAACCAACTCAGGGTGGTTGGTATTTATTCTCCTTTTTGAGCTTGATTTATCCTCTTTTAACTCTTGCACCTACCTCTTTTTTCACTTATATTCATGATTTGTCCCTAATTTTGACTGCTTCTATACTCGACGTGGACCTTATATGACTTTAGCATGGCCCACCTGGCGGATATTCTTGCCTCTCTAGACACAAATGTGTCCTCATGTGAGGCCTTCATACAGGCTGCTCACGCTTCAGAATGTGCTTGCCTCCCTCAGGCCTACCCCTCACACCCATCGACATTGCCTCCATCGGTTAATAAACCTCTTGCCATTCACCCTTCAACTATCCACCATGCATGTCTTGGGGGGCTTTCTCCCTCCTCTCAGCCTGGACGACATTCCAAACATTTCTATCGAGGGAAACCCATTCATCCCGCACTTGTGACTAAGCTATTGAGTCTTGGATACGATGTTATGTGCGATCGTGTTACCAGTTTACAAAGGCATGCACTAGCTGGAAAATGGTATTTTGGTGACATGCCAGAATTAGAAATGTAGTCCTGGGTATAAGAGAAATGGTCTCCTATCTAGGGCTATCCTCCAATGGTCAACAAGCTCATGAGGGCATGGTACAATTTTCATTCTATGCACCAGGAGGATTTACAAAAGATCCTGGCCCTACCTTGGGTAAGAGGCCGAAGTTTTCTCTTGCTCCATAACTCGTATGCATCCACTCCGGACACGCTGAAGAATAACTACATCTGGGTAAAACTCCCGAGCCTCCCTCTAGAGTTCTGGACTCGCAGGATACTTGCAGAAATTGGAAATTCTATTGGAAAGTTTATATATGTTGACTTGAGGTTCCTTGGTTCTAAGGACAAGTGAATTACGATGATATTGGTTGAGTTGAGCTTCTTGAGGGGCCTACCAGGCCAGATTGACATCGCATGGCAGCTTGTCTTTCATCACCAACACTTGAATTGCTAGTGCATCCCGTTTTGTTGCCTCCTCTATCATCGAACGAGATACCTTCTAGAAAACTCCCCTCGACGTCATTTAGGGTTTCAGAGGATGGGTCATCAGGTTGGGGATCCTCGACAGATATTGATGGAGGACTCACTAGACTCCTGCCAAAACCAGGTATAGCGGCACCCTTTGAAAATACTCCTTTTTTATTTGATTATTTATCCCTTTCTCATAATACTTCCCCCTGTAATTCGTCGAGTACCTCCCTTCGTTGGACCACATCCTCTGGCTCCCCATCTCATCCACCTCGATCTAACTCCTCCCCTCCACTTCTCCCCCTTTCAGTACCCCCACCTTCTACATCATATTCCCTAGTTAATTCCATCTGAATACCCCCTTCAGATGCAGAACCCTTGTGCCCTTCCTGCCTGTCTCCCCCCCATTTACCCACTCGACACCTCCGTGGCGATTCCCATACACCTCGAACATCCCAGACATCCCCTCCCATATCCCCTCCATCACATTCTCACTCGACCACATAATTGTCTCCGCATAATTCCATTGGCATCGACCCCAAATTTTTATTGCTTAACCCTATGATGGACCTAGCTACCCTTACTATACATAAGGGCCCCCATAAATCTCCTCTCACTAATATCAGCCCTAATTCTACTCGCAACATTACTACTCGTAAAAAGAAGGGGTGGGAAAAATCCAAATTGGCTACATCGTCGAATTCCTTCCTTGATTTGACGTCCCTTTGTGATATCTACATCTTACTCTCAGGCCCTTGGAGCACTGTCACCCGCCCCTCGCATTGCCTCATGTTTTGTATTCCACTGAATTTTCATGGACTCGGGGATGACTCTAAATTTCTCTCCCTCAAAAATATTTTCTATACTTTACATCCTTTTTTTATCTTGATTCAAGAAACAATGACCGACTCTGACTGAGTATTTCCATACTTGTAAAATTTATCCGGATTGGCATATGGTGGTTGTAGATTCAAATGGATTATCGGGTGGTTTGGCCACTTTCTTCGCGTATAGTTTATTTGCTGGCATTTTGTTGTTAGGGTATATCATAGGTTTTCAGTCTAGAATACACATCCTTAATCTACATGCTCCATATGTTGGTAGATAGGATTTTTGGCACAGATTGGAAGCATGTGACTTGCTAAAAATAGACTCATTGATCGTTGTTGGTGAGTTCAATGCCACACTATCGAGGCAGGAATGTTGGGGGACACGATGTGGGGGGGGATCCACTCATAGACTATTTATCCCTCCTATTCACAACAAATAATTTGTGGGATATCCACCCTCTCACTCTTACTCCAACTTGGGACAATGGCATATCGGGTGAGGACCACATCGGCAAGAGATTTGACCGTTTTCTTGTCCATGAAAACCTCATTGGACTATTCGATGTTATGCGCTCGATGGTTATCAAGGCTCTCATCTTCGGTCACATGCCCATTGTATTACAATGGAAATTCGATGTGTCACGCCTAGGTTTTCCATTCAAATTTAATCATACATGGTTGGAGGATGAGGGCTTTGTCACACTCATCACTGATTTTCTGAAGTCACAACATAGAGTGATGGACATCTCTCTAAATCTATAACTCACCTCTCTACTACAGGAATTGAAGCATTGAGTCTGAATATGGGAACGAGTGAAGAAGAAGGATCTCATACAAGAGCTACAACCCATTACAAGAGATTTAGAAGGTTTGGTGGAAATAATGGAATGTGATTCACCTCCACTTGATTCTTGGGAAAAACTAAAAGCACTAGAACATTGGAAAAGGTAGATCTTACATATTTAGGAAACCACTTAGCGACTTAAGAGTCGGGCCATTTGGTTAAAGGAGGATTATCAGAATACCAAATATTTTCCCCATATTACAAATCAAAGGAGGAATGGGAATACAATCTAAAGGATCCAGCGGGAGGTTGTCACGTATTTCAAGACATTTTTCCAAAGGTGACTTGATGTAAACATTGAGGACCAAGTTTGGGGTATACCAGAAGATCCTCAAATGTGCAATGAGGACTTAAATAATATGGTATACAGACCAGTCAATACTGAGGAGATCCACTAGACCCTGAAAACATTTACTAAGGATAAATGTCCAGGCCCATACAATTGGATTGTGGAATTATTCCTATACTTCTTTGATTTGATTGCAAAGGATCTCCTTGATATGATACTAGAACACTAGGTCGCCTATTTGGTTCCATAAACTCAACATTCATTGCACTGATTCTGAAGACATCGGAGACACAGTCCTTCTTGGACTACCGGCCCATATCCCTTTTCAATATTGTGTATAAACTTATCTCAAATATTATTACGAAGCGCATAAAAGGCACCCTCTTGGTACATATCAGCCGGAAGAAATCAGGTTTTCAGCATAACAAGTTGATACACAATGCGGTTGTTATTGCACAGGAGACTATACACTCAATACATTCAAATAATTTAAAAGCTCTGGTGATGAAGATTGACCTTTGTAAGGCTTACGACTGCTTGGATTGGGAATTCCTGATATTTGTATTACTGAAGATTGGACTGTCAAATCCTATCATTGAATGGATTATGGCATGTGTATTCGAGGCACACTTTGTTATTATGATTAATGGTTACCCGTCATATTTTTTTGGTGCTAAGAGGGGACTCTGTCAAGGATGCTCACTATCACCACTTTTATTCATACTGGTAATGCACTGTTTAAGCAACAAGATTAGAGCGACCACTGCAAAAGGTATATTTAAGGGATTCTGTATATGCTCAGGTATATCGTTTTCTCACAACCTATTTGTAGATGATATATTGGTATTTGGTGTGTTGTCTAGGGTATTATGGAGAAACTTCCACAACATATTGGCTTGATTCGGGTCTACTACAAGATTGATGGAAAAGGACTGTAAGTCATACATCCTATTCTCTGTGGGGGATATGAGGGATATCACTGACATTTCCAACATGTTCAATTACAACTGTAAACCATTTTTGGAGGGATTCACATATCTGGGATGTAAATTAAAGCCAGTAAATTACAGGAATGAAGACTAGTACTGGATTCTAGATAAATTTAAAAAGAGGATAAATGCTTGGACTCACAGATGGTTGTCACTTGGGGGAAATTCATTCTTGTACAAGAAGTAATTATATAGATGGGAACGTATTGGCACACCTATTCAGTCTTCCTGCAACCATCATCCATAAAATAAAATCTATTTTGCCGCACTTCATCTCGGCGGGTCGAAATACTAAAGGCAAATATCACCTTACAAAATCGGATAATCTAACAGTTCCAAAGGAAGTGTGTGGATGGGGCATTTTGGATACCAAGGTATTCGTATGGGCACTCCTCTTGAAGTCCCTTTGGCGAGGTCTACACACGGAAGGTTTGTGGCGTGACATCATATTTACAAAATATTTGATCGGGAGGGACCTTGTGGCATGGAGTACGACGAGCACACTTAGGAAGGTAAGTGGATCATATATTTGGAGGAGTTTTCAAAAGGTGAAGGGACTTTTTCTTCAGATAGTTTGTTGGAACTTCAGAAGTGGCTCGCAGATCATTATTGGTACAGGTTTGATTAAGGATGTCGTTGGCACACAATAGTTATTAGAACATCTCCTACGCAGTCTGCATGCACGGGGCATATTCTATCTGAATCAGATTATCGTTGGATGGAATGAAATACACTTATATGGAGACACACTGAGGATTTTGGCATACCTAATGATCTATTTTGGAATGGGAAACATTCATTTGCACACTCAGACAAGCGGGACTCTGCAACAGGGGGGAGGAGGATCACATTACTTGGGCAGGTTCACTGAACTCAAAAGGAGTTGTGATTGCAGATATATAAACACCTTATCTGCACTTCTCGAGGACTGCAACCAAACTAGTACCATAAGATATGGAAACTTCATATTCCTCACAAAATCACTTTGTTTAATTGGTTGGTATGGCATAATCAAAAACTCACATGGGATAATCTATTCAAGAAGGGTATTCAGGGTCCTCGGAGATGCTCACAATGTTTAGACGTAGCTGAAGACAATTCCCATCTATTTATTGAATGTCCTATCTCTCTCTTAGTCTGGCTAGGAATATTTCATTTTCTTAATATGTCTTATAGGAGTTTCACACACGTCCATGACTGCTACATTTGGTGGTTGGAGTGGGGGGGAAACACAAAGCCACCCCTTTTTGCACCATCTAGGAAATTTGGAAGGCTCGAAATACATTCATTTTCAAGGGCTCCTCGATCAACACTCATCGTATTGTCCTTAAAATCATCCAATGGCTTGAGGGGAATGTGTCACAACATAGACACTCCTGGGACCTTTCTCTAAGATCCATTGCACATCCCATACATTTCCCTACAGGATATTTTGATGGTACGTCCCAGTGACAATTATGTGGATGTGGGGTATGGCTTCACTTGGATCACACTACTCATTACAGGATTCACTGGGACGACGACCCAGGCACAAACACGAGTTAGGAGGTCCTAGCTCTATGGGGCTTACTTTAGTTTGCACATCAACTCTCCATTGACACATTACATGTTTTCGGGGACTTGTAGGTACTTATACAACATATAACCAGGGGCTCAGATTTTTCTCCTCCTCATCTTCAGGCTTGGATGACTCAGATCTCTCTACTCATAAGGTCTTTCCACTCTATTAGGTTCACTCACATCTTCAGAGAAAGAAATAGGGTTGTTGATTCATTGTCAAAGATCGACATAAATGATGCATATGGAAACATACACTACGCACTATTGGCTAATGGACAAATACAAGTCGAGGGCTCTATCCCTGTTCCATGATTTTTATTACTTTTTCCTCCCATGTTTATGCTTCTTTTATGTTTTCTCCCCGCCTTTGATAGCACTATTTAGACATATATGAGATTGTTGTTTCTTTGTAGTTTAAACCATACTACATTTATAACAGTTATAAGTCATACTATATCTCTATATCTCCATATTGATAGACTCTATTACATATAAACCTTTTTATATACCACGTACCACGTTTTTTTGTTGAACAAAAAAAGCACACATTCCCCTACTCAAATTATGCCATTTTCCATTGTGAGCAGGTAAGGAAACTGTATCTACGATTTTCTCTTCTCTCTTTCAACGTAAGCTTTCCTTTCTCTGGGCCCAATCCAACGTAAGATATTCATTTCTCTTTGCATTTCTTCCTTTATATTCCTGTCCACACCTCTTTTCTATTGTGCAAATACAAGGTTCATAGGAGCGCGCAATCTCCTCTGTGCAAACTCGATCAACTAACCCTCGATCGTACTTACTATTTTGTTTATTGCACTGTTATCATATCATTTTCCTATGACTTATGACGGCTGTTGGATTTAGAGACGTCTAATTGCAATAATTAAGTTGGACATACGTGCATCATGATTATGATGTCAATTACTGTCAGCAAGATTACATTCATATGCCAAATAATGTGATTAATTAAGTCATGGCATTAAATGTATTTAAAAATAAGGATTTGGATACAAATACATGTAGATTAATGTTAATCAATTATAATTGTTAATGGACCGATTATAGTTGATTAAAATAAATAGCAATATTAAATTTGAGCTGAATAAGGAAATCAAAATCTGATTGATTGATTGATTGATTTCAATCAATCTGAAATTTCAGACAGACTTGTTTCAGCTAAATTTTAGGCTGCCCTAGGATTGGGGTTTTGCAGTGCTATAAAAGGGCTGAGTCTCCAATGCTTGCAATCAACTCATAAAGATTGTCTGCTCCATTGAAGACTGGAAGGATTGCAAGCTCTTGGAAGGATTCAAGAGCCAATAACTCAAGTCAAGACCAGGAGCCTTTGAGGATGGAAAGTAAGTTCCGCTATGCATTAATTTCAATTTCTTACAAAGGAGTAGATCTTGGTTGGCGTTTAAGGTAATTAGGAAAACCCTCTCAAGTTAAATCCATCAATTGGTATCGGAGCCCCCTTCTGTAAGAATCCGTGCTTGATTTTTGGAGATTAACTGTTTTTTGTTTCGTATGGAATAACAGTCTCTTTTTTATTCATCTGGTCTTGAACTTGTTCGTTGGAACGAAACAGTGGATCGAACCCTAGAATAAATTATCCCATTTCTCGTATTGTTGGGAATACATTGACCTTTCTGAATATAATGGTTTTTTCAACAGTAGTGTTTATGAATTTTCTTTATTCTCTGCATTTGAAGATTTTTTTTTGGTGGTTTATGATTCCTGCATATATTGGAAATCTATGGGTTTTAGTGTTTTGTGTCTTTCTTTTGATTTTCACTGTTTTGGGAAGGATTTCTATGCTCGTGTGGTGGCTGTCTTTTTTGTCTTCCTCAGTCGTCAAAGTTTCTTGCATACATGCTACCTTCTGGGAGGAACCTGTGAGCCTTGGGGTTTATTAACCACTGTCAGTCTTCATGGAAGCCTTAACTATTAATCAAAATACACGTGGGCCAAAAATGCAACAGATAAAAATGCTTTGTCGGTTATTTGCAAAGAGCTCCCGTTAACCTATTATCGGTTATATGGATATGCGGATAATTAAAGGTCCAGAAAGCATATGGAAACAGACCCAATCAAATGGCCCGATGCCCAGAAACATTGACAGGGCCGAAAATCTTAGACAGCAGCCTGAAATAACCCCCTTATGAGAGGAAGGCAAACTTCTGAAAATCATAAATACAAATCGATATTAGTAAGGATTTCAAAGTTTATTTTGCAGCCATTAATTTTTAGATTATACGACTTATCAATGGTTTCTTAGTTCTCTTCTTGTAAGAATTCTGAATAAGTTATACGATTTATTCTGTTTGTTTCTTGTATAAATTAAATAAGAATTAAAGAATTCTGAATAAGAATTAAAGAATCCTGTATGTATAAATTGTATATACGATTTATCAGAATGACATATAAAAAAAAAAAAAAAAAAAAAAAATTTACCAGGCGTGAATTGAAAGAAGGATCTATATAAGTGAATTAATGATTGTAATGGCCAGAGCATTGTGGCGTTGATTTATCAAGCAATGTAATCAAAATCAAATCTTTAGAATAGTAAATTTTAACCGTGTAAAAAGAAAAAGGGTTTTCAGTTCAAATCATTTTAAAGATGTTTACTTTAAGGGATTCGATCTCTCATCTCTCATGGACGTGAGGTTAACCATGTTGATGTGTCAATTTCGTTAAGTAAAAAAAAAAAAAAAAGAGGTTTTCATTTACAAATCTTTTTTGAAGTTTTTTTTTTTTTTATAGGATTAATCTCCTTTTTCACTTAATAACGGGTTAATTTTTTCACTTAACGATTCAATGTTAACTTAACGAAACTTTTGGTTAACCTGGATAATGGGTTAACTTTTGGTTCTTAGTTTTGGTCTGCTATGTATATGGAGTTAACCTTGATCTTCAAAGTTATGGCATAAAAATTTGTATTAACGTTAATTACTGATATAATACCAAATTCGGATTTTATCACAATAATGCTAATTATGGCATAAAAATTTGTATTAACGTTAATTATTGTTATAATACTAAATTTGGATTTGATCACAATGATGCTAATCATGGCAACCATAAATTATTTAATATTCTCTAAATAAATTATTGAAGCATTTCTAAAAGGTAATCATTGTAGAAACTGCTAAAGTTTTACTAAAACCTAATAATTATTTTGATGAATATAGTTGACATATTAAATTTAAAAGAGTTATGAGATACTGTATTCTATATAGGACGAGTGGATTCTATAGGTACGTCCTAGATTAGGTTTTAGACATAATTTTGGAATCTAACTAAAGACGGTGTTTGGTATACATGTGTTGTTTTCGCATGAGTCAAGCATTGATGTTCGCAAACGAACCGCTCTCTGTAAGACGATTGCAAGGATGACTCATGACAAGTTGAAGTAACGTGCTGGCAATGGACGTGGGTGTTAGCTTTCCCAAAGGAGGGTTGGCGCCTGCTAAGTTGTTTGGTGCATAAGGGTTGCCTGAATGTAATGATTGCACCCAAAGGTGTTTCATTACTGAATGGTGTTTTGGCTAAAGTTTTAATTGAGCAAATAGTTTTACACATGCCTTTAGATAGATTTTAGAATTATGATTAAATCGTGACGCATCGTATCTAAATTATTTCCTTGTTCTTGAATTTTTCAGATCCAAACATAATGTTAAGTCTAAGTCAGATTAAGCCCCTCATGGGGAACAATTTCAAACAGTGGGAGGAAAAGCTGAAATTAGTCTTAGGGATCATGCAATTGGACACAGCACTGAGATTTGATCGCCCCAAGCCTAATAAAGAGAGTGAGGTAACTCCTCAAGAGAAGGCTGATATTGCTAGATGGGAGCATTCAGATCGCATGTGCATAATGGTGATGAAGCAAACGATCCATGAGACTTTTCGAGGCATCATACCTGATACAGAGACAGGCGCTATTGAATACCTTAAGGCCCTTGAAGAAAAATTCACAAAGAGTAAAAAGACTGATGTGAGTACACTCTTTGTGAAGTTGGCAACAATAAAATACAAGGGAAAAGAAGGGGTTAGAGAGCATGTTATTGAGATGACAAGACTTCAACGTGCCTTGAAAGGGCATAATTATGACATCTCTGATGAGGTTCTCATTGAGTTCATTTTTCTGTCTCTCCCGTCTAACTTTAGTCAATTCAAGATGACTTATAATTGTCAAAAAGAGACGTGGACATTACCTGAGTTTGAGGCTCGGTTGGTGCAGGAGGAAGAGAGACAGAAAATGACTAAGGGAGAAAGTGCTCATGTAGTAACATCTAATCCTAAGGGTAAAGGCAAGAAGCGCAAGTTTACTGCCAAGGAAAAGGGACCTACCAAGGTAGCTGCAAACAATGCCGCGCAGAAAAGCAAGAAGGAAGATACTTCTGTGAAAGCAGGAGAAAGGAACTGTTTTTTCTGCAAAGCGCCAGGACATACAAAGAAATTCTGCACCAACTATCATGCATGGTTGGCAAAGAAAGGTATGTCTCTTGCTTTGGTTTGTTCTGAAGTTAATTTAAGTTCTGTATCTAGATATACTTGGTGGATAGATTCAGGTGCAACGACTAACATCAGTATGTCGATGCAGGGTTGCCTAAGCCATCGCAAGCCAAGTGAGGCAGAGCGCTACGTTTACGTAGGAAATGGCAATAAAGTAGAAGTGGAAAGCATAGGAAAATTTAGATTATTATGTAAGACAGGATTTTATTTAAGTTTTGATGCTTTAGTGGTTCCATCTTTCAGAAGGAACCTAATTTCTATATCTTATTTGGACAAAAATGGTTATGTATGTTCATTTGGTAATGGAAATTTCAGTTTGTGTCAAGATTCTAAGCTTCTTGCTTCTGGTATCCTGTCTTCTTATGATAATCTTTATTTTCTAGATATAGATACTTCACATTCAGAGGCACTGCATATAGATAATAGAAAACGTAAATTAACTTGCGAGAAATCTGCAACATTATGGCACAAGCGATTAGGACATATCTCTATGAAAAGGATAGAACGTCTTGTGTCTAATGAAATTCTCCAACCTTTAGATTTTACAAACTTAAGTGATTGTGTAAATTGTATAAAGGGAAAACAAACTAATAAACGTAAGTATGATGCAAAAAGGTGTAATGATGTCTTAGAATTGATTCATACGGATATCTGTGGTCCTTTTTCAAAGGCTACAAGAAATGGTGACCGTTACTTTATCACATTCATAGATGATTATTCAAGATATGGTCATATTTACTTAATAAAAGAAAAGGCGGAAGCATTAGACGTGTTCATAAAGTTCAAAACTGAAGTTGAGTTACAACTTAACAAACGTATAAAGTTCATTCGTTCTGATCGTGGTGGTGAATACTACGGTCGTTATGATGGATCAGGAGAACAACGTCAAGGTCCCTTTGCAAAATACTTAGAGGAATGCGGAATTGTGCCTCAGTATACGTTGCCAGGTTCGCCTGCAATGAATGGTGTTGCTGAGCGACGAAATCGTACCCTTAAAGACATGGTGAGAAGTATGATTGCTCGTACAACTCTACCTGAGAATTTGTGGGGAGAAGCCTTAAAGACTGCAGCATACATACTTAATAGAGTGCCTACTAAAGCAGCTAACAAGACCCCTTACGAGTTATGGGTTGGGCGCAAGCCTAGCTTGAATCATTTGAGAGTTTGGAGATGTCCATGTGAAGCTAGGCCTTATAAACCAAGCAAAAAGAAACTGGACGAAAGAACCGTTAGTTGTTACTTTATAGGCTATTCTGAACGATCTAGGGGGTTCAAATTCTATAATCCAACAGAACATACAGTTTTCGAGTCAGGAAGTGCAAAATTTTTTGAGGATAATGAGTTAGTGGGGGGAGATATGACAAAAGATAGTATTTTTGAAGAAGAAGAGACAAATGCGAATGAGACTATGGACCAAAGTCCTAGTTTTGTTCAAATTCCGATTGCGTTTAGAAATACATCTTTTGACAATGTGCAAACTTCATCATCCCAAACAACTCAGTTAGAAACTCAACATGGAATAGAGAACACAAATGGACCTAAACCCAACCCAAACCCTCACATTGACATGACAAATGTTGATGGCCTAGGGCCTGTGGGAGAGTCAGAAGTTGGTAATGATGTTCTTCCTCCTGTTGAAGATCAAGTTGTAAATGAACCTCAAGAAAATCTAGAGCCTGTGCCAATTAGGAGATCTACTAGAGAGAAAAGATCTACACAATCAAAGGATTATGCATATCTTCAAGAACATGAGTTTGACATTGGCATGTTTGAAAATGATCCTGTTAATATCAAACAAGCTGTGGAAAGCTCTAACTCTCAAATGTGGATTAATGCCATGAATGAAGAGATGAAATCTATGTATGACAATGACGTTTGGGATATCGTTCCGTTGCCTAAAGACAAGAAACCCGTTGGTTGCAAATGGATATTTAAGACTAAGCGGGATTCTAAAGGCAATGTTGAAAAATACAAGGCACGTCTTGTTGCGAAAGGTTTCACACAGAAAGAAGGCATTGATTATAAAGAGACTTTCTCTCCAGTTTCATCGAAAGACTCTTTAAGGATTATATTGGCGCTTGTAGCACATTATGATTTAGAACTTCATCAGATGGATGTAAAGACGGCGTTTCTCAATGGTGACATTGATGAAACGATCTATATGAAGCAGCCAGAAAACTTTGTATCAGGTGATGCAGGGTCTATGGTTTGCAGACTTAAGAAATCTATCTATGGGCTAAAACAAGCATCTCGACAATGGTATTATAAGTTTCACCAAGTTATTAGCTCATTTGGTTTTGAGTCTAACATAGTAGATGAATGTATATACCTTAAGTTCTGTGGGAGTAAATTTATTTTCTTGGTTTTATATGTAGATGACATATTGCTTGCCAGTAACGATAAAGACATGTTGCATCAAACTAAGAATTTTTTATTTAAGAACTTTGAAATGAAAGATCTTGGTGATGCATCATTTGTTCTAGGGATTGAAATACTTAGAGATAGATCTCAAGGTATTCTGAGGTTATCCCAGAGGAACTATATCGATAAGATTCTAACAAGATTTGGCATGCAAAACAGCAAACCAGGAGATACTCCTATATCAAAAGGAGATAAGTTTAGTCTGAAACAATGTCCCCAAACTGACTTAGATAAAAACCTCATGAAAGATATTCCCTATGCCTCAGCCGTGGGTAGCATCATGTATGCACAAGTATGCACGCGTCCGGATATTGCGTTCATTACCGGAATGCTAGGGAGATATTTGAGTAACCCAGGTATGGAACACTGGAAGGCAGCCAAGCGAGTGTTGAGATACCTAAAGAGAACAAGGGACTATATGCTCACGTATCGGAGATCGGAACAGCTCGAGGTCATTGGATACACCGATTCTGATTTTGGAGGATGTGTCGACAGCATGAAATCAACATCAGGATACATCTTCATGATGGCAGGTGGTGCTGTGTCATGGAAGAGTGCTAAACAGTCATTGGTAGCCTCCTCCACTATGGCAGCTGAATTTGTTGCATGTTTTGAAGCATCTAATCATGGCGTATGGCTGAAGAACTTCGTCACAAGTCTGAAAATTGTGGATTCTATTCAGAAACCACTCAAATTATTATGTGACAACAATTCAGCAGTGTTATACGCATCCAACAACCGAAGTTCGTCAAAGTCGAAGTACATTGACATTAAGTTTTTGGTTGTAAAAGAGAGAGTGCAAAATAATGAATTATGTATAAAACACATAGGTACAGACTCCATGATTGCGGATCCTCTTACTAAAGGATTACCACCCAAGAAGTTTCACCAACATGTTGCTTGTATGGGTGTAATATCTGTTTAGGATAATTAGAAAAATGTGGGAGTCTGAATATGTTTTAAGTTCTTTTTTTTGATGTAATGCAATTGTAAACAATTTTGACGATATATACAAGCTGCATTCAGTTTCAGTTTCATTATTTCTTTCTTTAAAGTTTAAGTTTTTGGCCTCATACAGTAAAGTAAAGGTGACTCAATTAGAAATAGGCACGTCTAATCACACTTGCGTGTAATTTCTAAACTATATGTCCAAATCAGATTCATGTCATTCAGTTATGTTGGCAGCGTGATTTATGTCAGTTTAGTTGCGAATAAATGCGACAAATGCCGCTTAAGTCCTTTGTTAGCATAATTGATGGACGGAATTGTTTAAGAAATACGATAAGTAAAGACAGAAAAGTTGCATGCAATAAAGTTAAGGACATATAATCAAAAGGTTGCACTTGTCCATGTGGGAGATTGTTGGATTTAGAGACGTCTAATTGCAATAATTAAGTTGGACATACGTGCATCATGATTATGATGTCAATTACTGTCAGCAAGATTACATTCATATGCCAAATAATGTGATTAATTAAGTCATGGCATTAAATGTATTTAAAAATAAGGATTTGGATACAAATACATGTAGATTAATGTTAATCAATTATAATTGTTAATGGACCGATTATAGTTGATTAAAATAAATAGCAATATTAAATTTGAGCTGAATAAGGAAATCAAAATCTGATTGATTGATTGATTGATTTCAATCAATCTGAAATTTCAGACAGACTTGTTTCAGCTAAATTTTAGGCTGCCCTAGGATTGGGGTTTTGCTGTGCTATAAAAGGGCTGAGTCTCCAAGGCTTGCAATCAACTCATAAAGATTGTCTGCTCCATTGAAGACTGGAAGGATTGCAAGCTCTTGGAAGGATTCAAGAGCCAATAACTCAAGTCAAGACCAGGAGCCTTTGAGGATGGAAAGTAAGTTCCGCTGTGCATTAATTTCAATTTCTTACAAAGGAGTAGATCTTGGTTGGCGTTTAAGGTAATTAGGAAAACCCTCTCAAGTTAAATCCATCAACGGCCACCTACTTGGCATGGATGGCACACAAGTTGGTATCCTCAACAGTCTCACAAAGTATTGTACACCTTTCCTTTGATAAGTTTCGAAAAGGGTAGCATTCGAATGAGCAGATCGATATTTTTCAAATTTCTTTAAAAAATACTATACCAGGGTGGTATCTATAAATCTTCTTTGACACCAATTGAGTAGATTTTATGCAAACTAAACATTCTGCACACTCACATAACAAAAGAAATAGGCTTCCACACATAGGTCAGTAGACACTAAAAATCTTACCCGCTCCTTAGATCGTCAAACAACATATCTTATAGGTCTTGCATTGTAGTACTCACCATAACATGGTACTCAGCTCCACGATGTCCAGAATACTTGTCCTATCACATCGAAGTCCAAACAATGCATAAAATTTGTTCAACCAGTCTTCACGGTTTAATGCTTCCAACACTCCATGCATCCTTGGCTCCGGCTAACTTGAATTTCTTTTAAAATTTGATTTCTCTGGTTCACCCACGACTTCTCTTAGTATGGCTCCACATAATTAGTGCAATTCTTTACAGGTTCCACCTTTATGTATAGGTTCTCTTTCCTCATCAACCAGTAGATGGCGGGATATTTCTCACACTACAATTATAATACGTACAAAGGCTTTCATTTGCGCAAAAATCCCAATACAATCTTAACACAACTAACATCTGATCGTCTTCCTCTTTATGTAAAATCACACCATCAAATCTCCACTGTGTGACTTCCCCTTTTCTTCACCACACGCACATCGGTCCACTGGTTACACGTTGGCATCTCCTTCATCGAGTCTACAACACTTCGACGTAGGCTCATGCTCACATAGATTTACGACTGCAATCATATTCAGCTTCACATAGATTTACGAACTTTATAAGCAGGATTCTCCTGTCGTGATACCACTTTCATGCAGGAAAAAACTGCTTGCAATTCAACCATCCGCGCAACCATAAACCACAACAAAAAATTTACACTGAAAACACTCGCACAAGAAGCAAGGAAAGGGAAATTGTTCTATAATTCCCCCGTGGGGGAAAACTCTATTAATCAATCATGCACTTTATGTTAAATAAGATGAAGGTACCATAACAAATACAACCTAAATGGAAAAGTAGCTATAGGTTATTCTCTCAACAAATTTCTTAACTATCTCCTATGATTTCTCCTTAATTTCTCCATGATTTCCTCAATAATATTATCATTATAATTGCTCCATTTTTTTCATTTTTCATTTCTACATAGAATTTTTAGAATAAGTCTACACTATCACTTTTCTCATCAAATTATTTATCAAACATTGCAAATATAAATAATTCCTTTGTCCTCTTTTTAATGAGCATTAAATTAGTCCCTTTTATCTTCATCTTTGGTTGATCTTTCGTCTTTTTCTCCACTTTTGCTTTTGTACCTGCAACCACAAACGTGAGCTGAAATCAATATAAAATAACAACCATCCACTGGAATGCAGAGGAGAGGTGAGTTGAGAGCAAGCCGAAATTACTCCAAATCCTGAACACCCCTCTTCATCTTCATATGGATGTGGGAATTGAGAGCAGGCCGAAATTACTCCAAATCCTGAACACCCCTCTTCATCTTCATCTGGATGTGGAAATTGAGAGCAGGCCGAAATTTCTCAAAATTAAATCGTTCCTGCAGAGAAGGGCCATCGAAATTTCTCAAAATAAAATCGCTCCTGAAGAGAAGGGCCATCGAATTTTTTTCTCAAAATGAAATCGTTGGTGAAGAGAAGGGCCATCGAAATTTCTGAACAATGGTGAAGAGAAGAGGCATGTTCACATGGATTTGCAAGAAACAGGAGAAAGGCAAGTTTACAGTTGATCCGTGGAAGGGGCGAATTCAGAAAACGTTTGGTTTGAAATATGCATATTTTAAAGCTGTCTGTCTGTGTGTGAGCAATTGGTTGATGTAGTGTAAAGGCACTTCTCTTCTGCACGTCCAGAAAGGAAGTTTTACATTTAAATGCGCGAATGTGGTGTGAAATGCGTATTGTGAGTGTGAGAGCAATCGATTCTGTTCTCCACGTCCAGCTGTGTTCTGCTCGTTGTCCTTGACAAAAATATGGATGATCACAATAATAAGAATTGAATTGGTACCACAATGCGATGAGCCGAGCAAAGACAGAGACACAGAGGATAGAAATGTAATGGTGAGTGAGTGAGTGAGAGAGTCACATATATCCCACACGCGCCAGGGGCGCAGAAACCAAAGCGTTGATAGTGGTGGGCGTGAGGTGTAATTGGATGTGTGGGTGCGCCCTGGTCCAAGTAGAGAGTTGGTACATGGCCCCCTGTCGAAGGGCAGGGTCCGGGAGCTTCTTCCGGGAAGTGTCATGCGCCTTAGAGAGGAGGGGAACGCGTGAGGCTGGCTTCACAGAGCAACGACTACCTCCCGCTCCCTGCAGTGGAAGGATAACGTGCCCGCTTTTTTAATTAATTAATTTCATTTATATTTAAATATATCATCCATTTCATATTTTTTAAAATATATTATCCCCTTATATTTCTAAATATATATATATATATATATTTTAAATATATCATCTTTTTATTTTTTTAAATATATCATCCGCTTATATTTCTAAATATATCATCTAGATATTTTAACGTGCCCGCGCTTTTTTCTAAAATATATCAGCCAGATTTTTTTTTAATATTTTAAGATGTCGGCTTGCCTTTTTTTCCCTTTTTCTTTTTCTTTTTTAAATATATCATCCAGATATTTGATAATGTCTTTCGGATTATCAAAATTAGTATGGACCACTAAAGTCTAAAATCAATCATCCACATATTTTATTTTAAAAATGAGGTCATGGTCCCTTTGTCCGTCATAAACTCTAACCACATGAAATGCTCTTTTAAAATCATCCAGATATTTTAATTTAAAAATGATGTCTAGTCCCTTTGTCTGTCATGAACTCTGACCACATGAAATATGACAAAGTAAATATTGCCTCTATTTGTCAGTGGTAGTTCTAGGTAATGGTCCCTATCAATAAAAGTTCATGAAGTCATAGTTCTTTTGTTAGTCGGGAACTTTGTTTGACATGAATTATATGAACTTTAACTGTCAAAGGAACTATGTATGACCTTCATTTGTCAGTTCGAATCCTAGGGAATGGTCCTCTCCAGTCAAAGCTCTTGAGGTCACAGTTCCTTTATTAATCAAGAAATTCGACAGACATGAACTATGACCACAAGAACTACGACGAATGAAATTCGACTAAGAAATGAACTATGACCTTCATTTGTAGATCATAGTTCTAGGGAGTATTTCCTACCAATGAAAATTCCCCAGGTCGTAGTTCCTTTGTTAGTTAGGGACTCTAACTAATAGGAACTATGATGAAGGAACTTTGGTTGGCAAAGGAACTAGGACCTTCATATGTCGGTCATAGTTCATATCAATCAGAGTTCTTGAGGTCATAGTGCCTTTATTAGTAAACAACTATGACATCGGGAGCTTTGACTAACAAAGGAGATATGACCTTCATCCATCAGTCATTTTTCTAGGAATGGTTCCTATCAGATTTGGAGCTTTTCCGGTGAGGAACTTTGACTAACAAGAATAGTGGTGAAGGAAATTTGACCAACAAAGGAACTATGACTTTCATTTTCCCATCGTAATCACAGGGAATAGGTCCTCTTAGTCAACGTTCCTAAGGTCATACCACCCTTTCTTAGTCAAGGACTCTGACCGATAGGAACTTTGAGGAAGAAACCTTGACCAACGGGGTAACTATGACCTTCGCTTGTCGGTCATAGTTCCTACCATTCAAAGTTCCCAAGGTCATATATCCTTTTTCCAATTAGGAACTCTAATTGACGGGAACTATGGCCAACAGATTTTGGTGCAATTCGACCAACATTGATAGCTTGAGTTCAACAATTTCCATTAATTTCATATTTCTTTAATTTTTGGCATCCCTTCCATCCGATCGAAGAACTAATCTTAGACCGTGCTATTCAAAATTCCATGGTCAAAATCCTTCTTCTTTAATGAATGCTTGTGGGTTGGCGAAATCTGGCTACAATTGCTAAACTACTCCTTTGAGTTTTACGCTCCCCCCCAAGCCTCCCTTCTTCTAATTTGCCATCTCTCCTAGCTCAACATCACCTCTTACCCTTGAATCCTTGTATGTCACGGTGGATGAGGAATTACGGTTTCTTGGTCAACATGCCTTGACTTAAAATGGACCAAAAACCCAAATGCCAAAGTCTCATCCTCAAATTTCCCATCAACAAGGTGGAATTAGAACTTCGAAGAGACCTTGTGAGATTTGGGCAAGAATTTCATATGAAAAGGTTCTAGTTGTTCCACATACTAATTAAAGTTCGCGGCCATTGCTACAATAAAGCCATGAATATTCATTAAATGGAACCTTTTAAGTGTTTTAAGAGGTGGCAAGAAGAAGAAATGGAGTGGGATTTTGGATGTAAGGTTTCGGAGAAAGTGGGTATAAATTCCAATTTATGGTTTCAAAAAAGGTATTAGTTTATTATCATGGGTATCTAAGCGGATGATAGCAATTTGGAGTAACTTAGATAGCTGACAAGCCTAGTCTCTTTCCCCTTAAAATTATTGCTCGAATCTATTAGGAATAATGCCAAATGTTACGCTCCACGTGATTAATGGGAATTTTTACCATGGAACTGTCCCATTAGAGGTTTTGGTTCATTTTAAGCAGACCCAAATCAACGAAAGTTTGAAAAAATGAGTAGGTCAACACAAAACCTTACCTCGTCTTAAAAAATAAACTCACCAAAAAGGTTGAGTTTGCCCACTGATTATCTTAGTCCATGCAACTCTCAACTTTGGGATGAAATCATGTTACTCGTCAAAATCGCTCCCCGTCCCTCACCCCATAAGTTGTGAGGACAACCCACCACAATCACATCCTACAGTCTAGAAGGAAATTAAAGTATATTTGTATTTCCATCGCAAGGAAGCAACTTTCTAAGCATAAAAATCTAGATGGATGAGGTAATATTCTTGAAGGTACTGCGATCGATACTATTTTGGATATTAAGTCAAGTGGATTTGGAATAGGATTAATATTATAGGTCAATGAGACAAAAGTAAGGGGAATTAAGGATGGTGAAATTGGTACAATAGAGCACATTGAAACTCATTGAGAGGCTGCTGAGTTTGTAACGCTGACACCTACGGACCAAAACTAAGCAATAACATTTCGGTGTGGCTAATGGTTAGATGGACAATGTAACCATTAAGGATGAATCCATTGAAGAAATGCTTGATGTATGTCTTTTGGTGGCGCATGTATATATTGTCCACCTTGTGAATAATATGTATGAACACCACTAATGTACTAATGCAGATATGTTTTGGTGTGCATATTCGATGCATTGTTGTAACCTTTTATTCTTGTGCTCGTTGTTCATAATCTATCTTAATCATTCTTCTTATTATGTGGGATTGTTCGCTGTAACACGATGAATCTAATCCCATCTTTTCACCACATGATGCTGTGCATCTTGAACAATGTGAGATTAGTCTCTAGTCTATAACTTATACATGAAATCTATATTAAACTGCGATGACACTGGTATTCTTTGTTTGGGGTTGAACTTTGTGTTGACCCAAATGCTCATGATTTTGAACACCCTATCAAAGTGGTTGTTTGCTCTAGTGGCAAAGCATATCGAGATGTTTTAGCATGGCGTGAGATTAGTTCTTCAATCTTATTGGAGGGATGTTGAAAATTAAACAAATATAAAATTAAAGGAAATTGTTGAACCGGTGTTATTGATATCGATCATTCTGCACCAAAATTCACTAATTCAACCAAATTTTGGTCACTTCTAAACAACACTAGTCATTCAAACTAGTTTTCACTTCTCATGTTGTGCATTGATCAAAACTAGACAAAATCCATTAAAATTGGCTATTGTGATAAATCACAGGCAAAACAATTAATTTAATTGGTGTTGCGCCATCCCCATTTTTTTTTTTTTTAAAACACCGCAACTACCCAAAGCTTGGTTTCGATCTATTTAATGATTCCACCCATCTTCAATGGACTTATCTTGATGGAATTGTGACGTGAAATGGCATTCATTGTGGCAAGGTACAAACATTGGTATTGGACATTGAGTATACACTGATGTACAGATGGTAGAAGACCAATATTTGGATGATGATTTGATTGTAGACTATACTATAATTATTTTTGGACTATTGAGACAATTTAGAACCTCAATATTATGTATTTTGATTCAAAAATGTATTGATTGAGTGCCATTAGATTCCACTGGGCGTCATGTATTTACGCTTACATTCTTTATGCATTAAAAACTTTTATAGCATTGGTGTCTAATAGGTTGGATATATATATATATATATATATATATATATATATGAAAGAACATTTTGGACCACATACATACATTAATTGTAGATTATAGTATAATTATTTTTGCACTCTTTACACAATTTAGATCAACAATGTTATGTATATTTGTTCAAAATATATTTCAATTAAATGTCAATAGATTCCATGTATTTACCCTTACATTCTTTGTACATCAAAAATACTTTCTATAATTGTTGTTTAGTAGCTTACATTGTTTTATTATTATTATTATTATTTATGCAAGTGTTGTTTAATAGCTTGGATATATATAATTGAACATTTTATATATGTCTTGGTTGAACATTTTTCTCCCGTTCATGACTTTGAGGTTGAACCTTTTTGGTTTTGGTTCTAATCCTGCTTCTTATTTTGCTTCATCCTGTCCAACTCCAGTTCTAAGGAGGTCCTAATTTAAGGGTTAACTATTTTGATTTGGAATCCGATTTGTGATAATGTGTTTGATTCTAAATCCAGTTCCAATTTAATTAATGATTTTAGTGTTAAACGGTATTAGTTCGAGCTCTAGTGCTACTAATATTCATTTAAACACCATAACCAATATAGATTAACGAAAACGAATAACTTAGAGTACAACATGATTAGCCTTAATGGTCAAGAACATGTGATTATTCCTAAGAGGTCACACATTCAAATCCAAAGCGGCATAAACCACTAATATGGGTTCTATGGCGCATAGTTAATAAAATTGATTACTGTCAAGTCGACATGCCACTCGCCCTTTTTGTCAAATTGAATTACCTTGGACCCAAGTTTGAGTCTTTGTAGTCGAGTCAAACTCTCCAGTGGTGAGTCAAACGCATTAGTAACCGTGAGTTAGATCCTTAGCTATGAGTAACTCATGGCGTGTTTACTGCCAAGTCAATCCAACTTGCAGGTGAAGGGAAAAGTTCACCACTATAACATGTAAGTGCCTAAAAGGAAAAGAAAAACTTCCATTTTGAATTATTTTTGTTGTTGAGATTTGGGAAAGTTCGAATTGAACTCGTGCACTCCAGCCTCACCAAGTTCATGAGCCATGGTTTTAAAAATTGCTTTAAGGTGGCTCAAATTTAATGATATCCAAATTTTTAAAAATAAAGCAATTATGTCATCGGACTAGACAAACAATGCTCAATGCTCAAAACCATCATAGTAAAAGGGGCAATCGAAATTAGGGAATCTTACCAAAGAAATTCTATAGGATAAAAAACAATGTAATGTTGTCACATGAAGGCCTCGGGATTTCAAGGGGAGACACGAATTGGTCTAGGCAAGATATAATCAAATTCATTCATATGTATCTCAAACTGTGATTGACGGCAATGCGCGGGTGCCTTTTACACGACACAATGCAAACAATCTTGCTAGAAGGATACTTCACAAGGAAACAAAATAGCTCTAAAAAGAGCGATATGTGAAGACAATCGACATAACCATTTTGTGAAAATTCCACCATCACATATATGTGACATGACCTATAGAATGCAATTTTTAATAGTTTATTCCGCCATATAAAGTGATTTTTTTCTCAGTGGCGTATATTCTTCTACCTATCTCCTTTTCTTACATGTGAATCATATCCATCCATGATGAGTATTCTTGCTAACCCTGCACACTTGTCTTGTACAATGATTAGTGGCATTGGCAAAGTGTTCACATAAATGCCATAAGTTGGCAATGCAAGTGAAAACTTAAAGGAGAATGTGGGGGCCTAATACAAAGGGTCTAGGTGCTTAATATACATGAAGTGAGGTTTTGAACCCCATGTTTCACTTCATGAAATTTGAGAAATTCATATCATCTACTGGTCAACCTTTTTATAATGACTCTGCGGCCATTGACTAATAATGAGCTATAATTTAATTAAATAGGAATACCCAAGTCAACAGTCCACCCATGTTAAGTACTCATAATGCCTTACATTATCAAATCAAAATTGTCATTACGTCACCTTGACCTCTTTTTCTTTAGGCGAAATCTAGGGGAGAGAGAGCGGTGTGTATACCTATGCTTAACCAGAAAAATTGTTTGTCGCAAATTTGAACCTTGATTTTCACCAACAAGGAGAGAATTTGAAGCTTGAGTTTCACCGCCACGAGATTAAAAGAAAATACAAGAGCTTCTTTACAAATACAATATTAGTCAATGCATAGATAAATTCTAACATGGGAACATGAATGGTTTCTCGAAAAATGGACCAAACAAAACATCTCAGGCATGCATTATAATTTATGTGAACTTTGCAATGTCAAAAGTGGCACTGACCCAACTCAGTGGCACAAAGAACAATTGAAGCCAAAGAATTTCCAGTGCATGTAGTTGCATAAGTGCATTATCTACATCATCGCACATATAATGTAGAATGCCACGTATCCTATTGATGCGCTAGCAGAGGACTTGATCGGGGTTAAAACTCAAGGGAAAAAGACGAAATGATTTCTCATCTCTAACCAATGTATAAAGCCATAATACAATGGTTATTGGCTCTATTCCCCATTCATGAATGCAACTACTGCTTGCTCATATGTGCCAAAGACTCATATTCTCCACCCAAAACCATTCATATCAAGCCCCCATTCCTCGAAGGATACAATGGTATAACCATTAGAATTCAAGTCCAATTTTGCAGCGAGTGTGAGAATTTAATATTCCCGTTGGAACATGTTTTATCTTGATTCACATAAAATTTTGTTGCCTCGTGCATTTGACCATTTTCATGCAGAGAAGGAGCACTAGAAAAGGCTGACACATTTTTATGCAGAGACGGAGCACTAGAAAAGGCTAATGTTGTTGGCATGGGTTGAAGAACAACCACTCCATTGATTCACAAGCTTCCTTTTCCTCCCAGATAAACGACTGTCATTTTCTTATGCTTGTACTATGTCACTAGTAGCCTTCTCATTCAAAATGGTTGAAGAGTCCTTGGTCCTAGAAAAAAGAGAAGAAATATTTTCTTCTCCTGACAATTCTTGCAGCCTCGTATCTTTATTGATTTCTTCCTACTAAAACTGCACTATTGTATACCATATGCATATCTTGACACTTTTTTGCGGGAATCTTCGTTGAACTCTCATTCGAAGCGAGGGAACTGTATCTAGACCAATCTGCAGCCTAGAATTATTGACAGAAAATTTGAAATTCTGGAAATAGACCAGATATTATTTTAGTCAAAGTAAAGAAAGTCAAATTAGAAAATGTAGATGTAAAAACATTCACTTTTCAGTCTTGAGGCCTTCTCAAAAAAATTTGAACAAGTAACTTCCAATCCAATTGACCCCAAGTTGTAACTTGCGAGAGTTTCCCCGCTTTCTCTAGAACTGACTGCAAAAGATTTCTTTGTGCTCCCATACGAAGTTGCAAGTGTCTATGAACTTGCTCAAAAGAGAGGCACGCAATCAACATGACATTTTAAATTCATACTTCTCTATGGCATAGTAGAGTCACATACAAAGAATGGAAGCCAAGATGGGAATTATGGGAATTATAGCCCTTAGCTCTAGTGGTTTTCATGACCTTCTCTGTACCTCCATCTGCATCCACAGGGACTATATGATCCGCAAAGTGCTGAGATACAAGGAAAATAAAAATAAAAATGTGTTAGCTAGATATACCTTCTCTTCTTGCATCATTAGTCTTAGAAAAAAAAATATCATTTCGAGGGGCTAAAATGGTCTAGGGACCTAAGGACCATAAACCAGAGGCATAGTCTCTAACAGAAATAAACCACAGCACATAGTTGTGACTCTCCTCAGTCCCGACAGAATTGAAAACCATTTTTTACAAAAACACCTTGGAGACGTTGTCAAATCCTAACGGTGTTGTTTAAACGGACCTGCTTTTGTAACCTGGGCATTTCAAGGCTTCATCCTTATCTGGGCAGTGGTGTTATCTGTTTATCAAACTAGTTATGTCGAATATAAAAATATGTATCCCAAAATCTGATTGGTTACAATACCTAGGTAGATTTGACATGACACAGTGCAAACATTCTTTCTAAATGGAAGGACACTTTACCAACGAAAAAATATATGAAGACAAATTGCAGAAACCTTTTTTCGAAATTCCACCATCGCTTATATGGAATAGGAAGTACATAATCCATTTGTTAATAGTTTCTTTCACCCTATAAAGTGACGTTTTCTTAGTTTGCGTATTCTTCTATCTCCTTTGCGCTTACATGTCAATAATATACGTTTGTGATGAATATTTATGTTAACGCTGCAAACTTCTCTCATACCGTGATCATTGACATTGACAACAGTGTTCATATAAATGTCCTAAGTTGCCAGTGCAGACTTGAAGGAGAATGCGGGTGCGTAATAACCATTGAGTGAGTGTCTAATAAGCAGTAAGTAAATTTTTGAACCCTTGGCTTCAAAAACTCAAACTTGAGAACTTTCTGTTATCTGTTGGTCAACCATTTTATAGTGATTCTGCAGACATAGATTAATAGTAAGCTATGATTAAATAGGGAACAACCTGCCCATGTTAAGTACTCACAATGCCTTCCATTATCGAATCAATATTTTCATTAGCTTACTTCAACCTCTTTCTTTTTGGATAAAGACTAGGGAGATAGACCTGTGTGTATGCCCATGCTAAACCAGAATATTTGTTTAAGGGGAATTTGAATATTGAGTTTCACCAACACAAGATTTAAAAAACATACATGAGATTCTTTACAAATGCAATGTCAGTTAGTAGCTACATAGATTTTGTCATGCTAACATGAATGATTTTTTTTTGGAAGATGGAGCAAACCAAACTTCTCAGGCATGCAATGTAATTTATATGAGCTTTTCAATGTTAAAAGTAGTCTTGACCCAATTTAGTCGTACAAAGAAAATTCAAAGACAAATAATTTCCAGAGTATATAGTTGTATATATTTACATCATCATACATCTATAGAATGTTGCCTATCCTATTGGTACGCTAGAAAAGGACTTGATCAAGGTTGAATCTTAAGGGGGAAAAAAGATAACATCTCTCATCTCCCAGTGATGTACAAAGCCATAATGCAATGGCCATTGGCTTTGAATCTCATTCATGAATGCAATTACAACTTTCTCATATGTGCCAAATTCTAAGGTACATTGATATACAATGCTCATCTGATTCACCCAAAACCACTCACATCAAGCTCCCTTTCCATGGTGGATATAGTGGTATAACCATTGGAATTCCAGTCCAATTCCGCTGCCATTTTGAGAATTCATTAATTCTTGTTTGAGCATTTTTTTAACTTGATTCATATAATATTTTCATGCGGAAATAGAGCACTAGAAAAGGTTGATTATATTCATGCAAAGATAGAGCAGTAGAGAAGGCTGCTTATTTTTATGCGGAGATAGAGCACTAGAAAAGGTTGATTAGTTTTATGGAGAGATAGAGCACTAGAAAACGCTAATGTCATTACCATGGGTTGAACAGAAAGCATGCCATTCCTTCACAAGCTTCCTTTTTCTTCAGACAAAGGATTGCCATTTTCTTCTGCGTGTACTATGCCACTAGTAGACAATTCGTGCAAAATAATTGAAGAGTCCTTGGTCCCAGAGAAAGAGAAAGAAGAAGAAATATTTTCTTCCCCTGCCAATTCTTGCAGCCTCATATATTTTCTTATTTCTTCCTGCGAAAACTGCACCATTGAATCATATGCATACCTTGACTGTTTTCCACCACCAACCTGCAAATTTTCTGTAGTTGAACTCTCAATGTTCAAAGTGAGGAAGGTGTATGCAGATGAGTCTGTAGTATAGCCCAATTGATGGGAAATTTCAGATTCTGGAAATACACAAAATATTTTAGGCATAGTAAAAAAAACAAAAACAAAAAAAGACTTAAAACATTCGCTTTTCACTTTTGATGTGAAATCAGAATTTCTCGAACAGGTAGCTACCAATCCAATTGACTCCAGGTTGTAACTTGCTAGAGTTTCCCTTGCGTTAACTCTTGAACTGACCACAAGTACTCTTATGTTACCTCACTACAAGTTTGCAAGTGTCTTTGGACCTGCTCAAAAGAGAGGCACACAATCAATGTGACATTTTAAGTTCAGACTTGTCTATAGCATAGTAGAGTCGTGTGCAATGAATGGAAGCCGGGAAAGAGCCTATATCCCTTACCTCCAGCGGTTCATACAACCTTCTCTGTACCTCCATCTGCATCCACAGGGACCCTAAGATCTCCAATGTGCTGCTATACAAGAAAATAATGTTAGTTAGATCTTCCTTCTCTTGTTGCATCATTACTATTGAAAAATAAACCATAGGCACAATGTTCATATAAATGTCATAAATTGCCAGTGCAGACTTAAGGAGAATTTGGGTGCCTAATAAACATTGACTGAGTGTTTAATAAGCATGGAGTAAATTTTTGAACCCTTAGCTTTACAAACTCAAAATGGAGAACTTTTTGTTACCTATTGGTCAACTATTTTATAATGACTGCAGAAACATATTAATAATAAGCTATGATTAAATAGTAAACAATACACCCACGTTAAGTACTCACAATGCCTTACATTATCGAATCCATATTTTCATTAGGTCACTTCAACCTCTTTCTTTTTAGGTAAAGGCTAGGGAGAGAGACTGGTGTGTATGTTCATGCTAAACAAAAATATTTGTTTCACGAGAATTTGAATATTGAGTTTCAGCAACACAAGATTCAAAAAAAGTACGGGAGATTCTTTACAAATACAATATTAGTTAGTATATACATAAATTCTGTCATGCTAACATGAATGTTTTTTGGAAGATAGATCAAACCAAACCTCTTAGGCATGCATTGTAATTTATATGAAATTTTCAATGTTAAAAGTAATCTTGACCCAACTCAGTCGTACAAAGAACAATCAGAGACAAAGAATTTCCAGAGTATATAGTTGTATAATGGCATTATTTACATCATCGTACATTCTATAGAATGGTTCCAATCTTATTGGTACACTAGAAAAGGACTCGATCAGGGTTGAAACTTAAGGGGAAAAGAAGAAAGGATCTCTCATCTCCCAGCAATGTATAAAGCCATAATGCAATGGCTACTGGCTATGAATCACGTTCATGAACGCAGTTACTGGTTGCTCATATGTGCCAAAAACTAAGCCACATTGAGATACAATGCTCATTTTCTCAATCCAAAACCATTCACATCAACCTCCCTTTCCTGGGGGATATGGTGGTATAACCATTGGAATTCAAGTCCAGTTGCCATTTCAAAAATTTATTATTCCCATTGGAACATGTTTTATATTTATTCATATTAAATTGTGTTTGTCTCATTTATTTGACTATTTTCATGCAGAGATAAAACACTAGAAAAAGCTAAATGTTTTTATGCAGAGATAGAGCACTAGAAATGGCTGATTACTTTTATGCAGAGATAGAGCACTAGAAAAGGTTGATTACTTTTATGCAGAGATAAAGCATCAGAAAAGCTAGAGCACCAAAAAAAAAGGCGGATTACTTTTATGCAGAGATAGAGCACCAGAAAAGACGTTGATTACTTTTATGTAGAGATAGAGCACCAGAAAAAAGGCTGATTACTTTTATGCAGAGATAGAGCACCAGAAAAGGCTGATTACTTTATGCAGAGATAGAGCACCAGAAAAGCATAATGTTGTTTCCATGGTTTGAACAACAAACACACCATTCATTCCCACACTTCCCCTTTTGTCATTTCCATTTTCTTCTGCTCGTACTATGTAGCTAGTAGACTTCTCTTGCAAAACAACTGAAGAGTCCTTGGTCCTAGAGAAAGGAGAAGGAATATTTTCTTCTCCTGCCAATTTTTGCAGCCTCATATCTTGTCTTATTTCTTCTGGATGAAACTGCACTACCTTATCATATGCATGCATCGATTGTTTTCTACCACCAACCTGCAAATTATATGCAGGATCTTCTCTGAACTCTCATTCGAAGTGAGGTGGCCATATGGCTAGACTTATTAACGGGAAATTTCATATTCTGGAAATAGCCAAGATATTTTAGGCATATCAGATAAAATCAAATAAAAAAATGTAGACTTAAAACATTCGCTTTTAACTATTGAGGCCAACGAATCCGATTGACCCCACTTTGTAACGTGCTAGAGTTTCCCTTGCTTTCTGTTGAACTAGCTGCAAGCACTTTCTCTGTTACTTCCCTACAAACTTGGAAGTGTCTTTGGACCTGCTGAAAAGAGAGGCACAAAATCAATGCGACATTTTAAGTTCAGATTTCTATATGGCATAGCAGAGTCATGTACAATGAATGGAGGCCACGAAAGGAACTATAGCCCTTACCTCTAGTGGTGTTGTGCCTCCATCTCCATCCACAAGGACCCCATGATCTGCATGAAAAGAATGTTAGCTAGATCTCCCTTCTCTTATTACCTCATTATTCTTGAAAAATAAGCAATCATTTGGAGAGGATAAAATGGTCCATGGACCATAAAACAGATCCGCAGTCCCTAATAGAAATAAACCAAAGCACACAGTCTCGACTCACCTCAGTCCTAACAGAATTGAAATCCGTTTTTCACAAAAACACCATAGAAACTTTGTCAAGAATCCGATGGTGTTTTGTAAATTGATATGCTCTGTAAACTATGCATTTCAAAGTTTCCTCCTTGTCTGGGCAATGGCGTTATCTGTTTATCAACCCCTTCCATCCAACTTACGAGATCTCACTGGATCACGACAGGCAGTATACTCATTGTACTTGATATCTCTGGACTCAAATGTTTTGCTGTCTTTTGAAGCCTAATTTCCCCCAACTATATAATGGGCTCCAAAATCTAAAGGAAATAAATGAAGAAGAAACTATCGGAATTAAGGAATTGCAGCCCAAATTGACATTGCTCAATCTAGGAGCTTTAGATGGCGGAGACCAAGTATTCTAACATCTACCCAAGAGGTAGAAAAGAGCGCAGAGCCCAATGACTCCAAGGATCCATGGTATACGTTTCCTCTTGGGTTCTAACTGGTATAATTTAAGAGGGCCACTATACTACTTCCCTACTCTTCCTTCCTACAAATATTCAACATAAATACCCATAAAAACCTTCGGAAATTGGGAAATGGAAATTCGAGTTGGCCACAATTCCTGGCCTAGGTTGTAACTTGCTACAGTTTCCCTTGCGTACAAGTACTCTTATGTTACCTCCATGCGAGTTTGCAAGTGTCTTTGGACCTGCTCAAAAGAGAGGCACATAATCAATGTGACATTGTAAGTTCGTACTTGTCTATAGCATAGCAGAGTCATGTGCAACGAATGGAAGCCGAGAAAGGAACCATAGCCCTTACCTCTAGCGGTTCGTACAACATTCTATGTACCTCCATATGCATCCACAGGGACCCTATGATCTGCAATGGGGTGCGATACAAGAAAAGAATGTTACCTAGATCTTCCTACTCTTGTTGCATCCTTATTATTGAAAAATAAACCATCATTTGGAGAGAGTTAAATGGTCGATGGACCATAAACCATAGGCATAGTCTCCAACACAAATAAACAAAAGCATATAGTGTTGAGTCCCCTAGGTCCTAACAGAATTGAAATCCCTTTTTCACAAAAATACCACTGATACTTTGTTAAACTCTGATGTTGTTTCTTAAACATATATGCTCTGTAACCTGGGCATTTCAAAGCTTCCTCCTTGTCTAGGCCATGGCTTTATCTATTGATCTTACGAGATCTCACTGGATCATTATAGGGAGTATACTCACTCTACTTGATACCATGAGATTTAAATGATCTACTGCCTTGTCTCATTCTCCCCAACTGCATAATGAGCTTCAGAATCTAAGGAAACAAATGAAGAAGACATGATGAGAGTTAAAGAATTAATGCAACCCACATTGGCCTTGCTCAATCCAGAAGCTTGAGACGGTGGAGGAGACCAAGTATTTTAAAATCCACCCAAGAGGTAGGAAAGGGCACAGAGCCCAATGACTCCAAGGATCCAAGTTACACGTTTCTTCTTGGGTTCTGGCTGGTATAATTTTAGAGGGCCACTATACTCCTTCCCAGCTCTTCCTTGCCGCGAAAACAACCAAATATTCAACATAAAGACCTTGAAATAAATACCCATAAAAATCTATGGATTCCTGAATATGTTAGTCCACTGCTTCAACAACTAAAGATATTGGGGTTATCCTGTTAATGGAAAACCGAGGATATAATGGCCTATCGATAAAGATATAAACTCTAGTTTTTTCTAATAAAAATGGAATCAAGCTACACAGCACGCTCTAAACGATGATACCCACCCACAGAACCTTGGTATGGAAAGCTTCATACATTGAGTTGAACCAGAAACATCATGCTACATAATAGAACAAACCTTTCAATTTTCCAAATGATGAATCGATGACCATCACAAAATTCTAAAACAAAAATACACGTATTAAAGCAAGAGTATATACAATAATTAGCTCACTGTGTGTGTGTGTATATATATATATATATATCTATATAGATACCCACAAGACACGTTTTCAAAATACTCGCACCTAACAATATCACTATTTGCAAGGCCGAGTCTTGTCACCAAATGCCTCAAAGGGCCAAATATTCTATCAGAGTCCTCTCTATGGCTTGAGTGTGCAGAGTTTGGAATTCATAACAAAACACCATGTTTAAAGTGGTGTTTCTTAATCAATTTATATAGAACTATAGTACATCATCGATGAAATTTAGAAATGGACATTCGATCTAGCCACAATTCCTGCCACCACTTGAGATACCGCTGAAACCATGGTGTACATCTTAGTGTGTGGACGTAAGCTACCAACACTAACAAAAAAGTTTTGCTCAGCTACTCCTCCTTGTTCCTTAACTCGGACACCAGATCATATGTTTCAGAAATCCCCTTTCCAATTTTCGCGTTAGTTCGAGTTGTAGCTATTGGGTAGCCAACAACCAGTGAAGAGGAATGAGACAATATGTACGGAACTCGGGAGGTACAACGAAATTTTGAAATGGGTGCTCGGGAGGTAAAATGAAATTTTGAAATGGGTGCTCGGGGAGTAGGTACATGCAGGTGACATGTACCAATGTCAATGTCAACGTCATAGCTCTAGCGGAGGTGTAAATGGGTCGGTTAGAGATACAGAGTCCTAGAAATGTTTATTATGATTATCCAAAAACTTAAATTGGTAGAAGATGCTCGAAAAGGGCCAATGGAAAATGGTGAAATCACTATTCTTATGTAGGTTAAGAATGGTCCAAATCTAAAATTACTTGATTTTTTTTTTCCAAAATGATTTCGATGTTACTTTTTCCATTTGGCACTTCTTTTCCGTGTAGGATGAAAATTGTCTAAAGCCATTTATTTTTAAGTCAAGCTTTAGGTAGAAAGTGAGATACTCGGACATGGTTTCTCCATGCGCTTAAGGATCTCTAAAGCGACACAAAACATTGAATTTTTCTTAAATGCCCTTGAACTATTCCCTTTGTGGATTTTCGCTTCTCTAGATTTAGGTGACAATGAGATTCTCCAAGTCATTTTGGATGACCTATATAATATGCATGTTTTCTCTGCTTGGAGCTTTGTCTTATCGATCTTCCTCTCGAGGCTTCTTTTTATCCTTCCTCGAGTTCCCATGCTGGGAGAGAATCAATTTATTTCTATCCAGGGTGATATCATGTCATTGAATCTCTCATAGTAATTACTATTTTTATTTGGAACTTCTTCTATGCTCGACTCTTTGTCTCATTCTTCTTACTCACAAGACTTCCCTTTATGGTTCGTAGAGTTCTCTTGTCGAGGGAGGCTCATTTTCTTCTCCAAACTCCCCATTGCCAACTAGGGCTTGATTTTGAAATACTGCTCATAGCAACCCTTCAACTACTCTGATGAGGATTTTCATGATGTCGAAATCACACAAGTCTTGCACCTCGACTCATCTACAACCATTCAAATTCCAATCACCTTACCACTTGTCACTAAACCACTCATGCCGGTATCCTCCAATAATGGTTCTTCATATTCTTGTTTGTCGTTAACTCACACACCTGTGGCATACTTATTTTTGTAGGCCAACATCATTTTGGCCTATCGGTTTTTGGAGGCTCTCACATTTTTTTCTACTTCTTTCCATTTGGGTTTGAAACCCTAATGGCTTTATTGTTCAATTAGTCATTTTAATTGCTTAATGAAATCTTACTTCAAAATGAATGGAGGATGAATCGCACTCTAATGTTATCACCATGCTTGAATCACTAAACGAAAGCATCTAGGAAGGTCCATGTCATTTGACCAATCTCATTAAGAATGTCCACCAAGATAACAAGCGGTTGACCAAAAATAGAGAGGACTTAGGGACAAGCACAAATTTGATCAAGGCTAACCACTAGATTTCATCGCCATATGACTCTAGGAAGATGCTTGGGATATCTTTCACTTTCAGAGAAACCATCAAGGAAGATACCCCCTAAAGCGAGGGTATCATATGCTATTCCAGACGCTTGCTCTCAACTAGAGGCTTCAGGATTTAACATCCAAAAATATACTTTGGCCTTTTTGGCTTTGAATAGGTTGGTGTTGGCTTTACTTTTTGTTTCCTGTTCCAATTAAGAGAGGCCTTCCTCTCTAATTTGGAGTTTGACTACTTTGTAATGGTCTTCCTAGTCCTTCCTTACCTATGAGAGGTCTTCCTTGTGTGCTCTCGACCATTATGTCATTTATGCTTCAAATCTTCTGCCCCTCTATCCACGGGCAAGAGCGGACCAAGTTTTTTTGTTTTTTGTTTTTTTAAACCAATAATTAAACCTCGTTGTCTGAGCTAAGTCATAAGCAATGGGATAGGAACAATTACCTAGCTTACATAGTTCGAAAGTGCTACCATGCATGCTAGATTGTATATGAATGGGACATAACCAAGTTATTGGCTTATCGAATACATAAGTGCAATTCATTTTTTAAGGACTCAAAACCGATCTTGAATTTTGATGGGTACTCCCAAGTATCTAATGATATCATGTTTGAGAAGAAAGAGCAATGACCCACATGATTGCGAACCATTGAGCAAGATCCAAAGGAACAACTACACAAAGGCACTTCGATTTTGAAATTAATTTCTCCCATAGAAGCTACGCAATAGGTTCCAACCAATCATAACCTTGAATCCCCATCAACAACCATAATATCATCATTAGAAAACAATCAATGAATTGAAGCTTGCCACTCTTGTTCCCCTTTCAAGAACAAAATGGCTTAATGGTGTAGCCCAATCTTGTTACTATATTCTCGTTTCTCTCTACAACTAACACCCATCACCTGACTTGGAAATTGGAGGACATCGAGAAAGAAAAGATTGCATGAATTTAAAGAGCGGCGGACTTTACAATAAGTGAATCAACATCGCATATTCGATGGAAATTTCCTTGTATGTGGGTAATGATTTCAAAATCCGCCTAGTATACCTGGTGGTCACCTAATCCGCTTGAGTTTGTTAAGGAAACAAAGGCCTTGAATCCATTTACAATGTTTCTTGTTAGATTTGATTCTTTCCTTTCCAATCGAACTTGATTATATTGACAAGATTTATGAACAACAAAATGTTCTCGCCACATCATTTCTCCATGGGCAAATGGCGTACATTTATGAAACTAACCCTCGAAAATTTAACAAGATTGGCTTTAATGATATTGATGGTTGTACTCGAAAGGAAAATTGCTCTTAAACTCTCACTCCAACAGGCATTTTATCCTCTCACAAAATTCAATTCTTGACAACCCTGCGTGGTCTATAAATATGATTACCTACCTCAAATTTCTTGCGCGCCACTTCGAAATCTCGTATTGTGTTTCTCTAAAACATTTGTATTGTGTAAGAAGTAAAGAACCAAACTCTTTGGGCCATGTATCAACCCCATAGAGAAAGGCCACAAAATTACAGAAGTATGCCAAAACAGGACAATTTGACTTGACCACTATCATGGGAAAGAAGAAGAAGAAGAAGAAGAGATGCTTCATTACAACAATCTTCCCTTGAATACATACAAAGAATAGAGCAGGCCACAAAGGGACATCCCGCCTAGCCCAACCCCCATCAAATTTAACGTGTTTACCTTCCTTTTATGCGTACTATAACCTCGTCTAGCAAATCGAACCCAATGAAATCACTAATAGATCATCCATTCTAAATAATTGCAATCAACAAATTTCTCATTTCATTATAATGATAAACTTTCCACACAGCAACAAATTTAAAGGTATTGTCACTTCCAGCATTAATGAGGATGCTAGGGCTCTCACATTTATCCCTACAATTCTAGGCCCACTCTTTTTTTGGCATCTTTTTATTAGCAAGGGCTACAAATGGCCAAAGTTTTGCCACAACTCGACTCCATATAGAGATTGCACACAATTATGAAGTTAGGCCAAATTGAACCGATTTAACTTTGACGACATTCATGGGTGAAGTTGCAGTAAGAGTTAGTTTCAAATTGGTCTTCTGTTGCCGGCAGTGACGTGTTGGGTTGATGAAAGTGAGAAGTTGTTATTTCCCCCTTCGAGGCTCAAGTCTAGTCGATGGCATGCTCATGTGTATGCTCGTGGTTGTGAAAAAAAGGGTGGGGTTGGGTGCAAATCCCTAGGGGACTTTGCAAGAATAGATGCCCCCCATTCACGGCTTATTAATTGGTTTTCCACAACACTCCCACCGTCAATATTCTCGTCCGGGTCCTATGCGCTGGGATGTGGTGACAAGCTTGCAAATGAAGCCATTTTCATCATATATGTTCACAATTCCAACGAGCCTTTCGAGGTAAGAGGGTGTATGCCTGAACCCACTAACAACAACATAATTTTGATTTTTTCATGTAAAACTCCATAGAAGCACTAGTACCCACTCTCCTCAATCCTTAAAATGTGTTTGTTGTTCATATCAATACAAGTGTTGTGCCTATCGTCACAATTTTATCACAAGAAGGAGAGGTGGTGCGCAACCATAAACCACAACAAAAAATTTACACTGAAAACACTCGCACAAGAAGTAAGGAAAGGGAAATTGTTCTATAATTCCCCCGTGGGGGAAAACTCTATTAATCAATCATGCACTTTATGTTAAATAAGATGAAGGTACCATAACAAATACAACATAAATGGAAAAGTAGCTATAGGTTATTCTCTCAACAAATTTCTTAACTATCTCCTATGATTTCTCCTTAATTTCTCCATGATTTCATCAATAATATTATCATTATAATTGCTCCATTTTTTTCATTTTTCATTTCTACATAGATTTTTTAGAATAAGTCTACACTATCACTTTTCTCATCAAATTATTTATCAAACATTGCAAATATAAATAATTCCTTTGTCCTCTTTTTAATGAGCATTAAATTAGTCCCTTTTATCTTCATCTTTGGTTGATCTTTCGTCTTTTTCTCCACTTTTTCTTTTGTACCTGCAACCACAAACGTGAGCTGAAATCGATATAAAATAACAACCATCCACTGGAATGCATGGGTCATTAACCACTGCAATTTCTAGTTTACTAGAATATCCCTCCATGTACATGGTTCATCCAATTGTGGTTGTGTCGCAAATAACTTTTTATTTGTACCTATTTTTCCCCTTTTTAACTCCATCATCTTCCACCTGTGTTTCTGGTTCAACTGTAAGCCTACTGCTGATGCCCCTACATCATTTTTATAGGGCATTAGAACAAACATCTTGCTAAACATGTCAATTAGCACGAACAGGTAGTCATGTCCCTTTCTCGTTGTTGGTGAACCTCCCACAAAGTCCACAGAAATTCTTTCCTATGGATGAGTGGGTATAGGTAAGAGACGATATAAACCCTTTTTCATGTTAGTAGACTTTCTAGTACAACAAAGCACACATCCTGTTATGAACCTAGCTACATGTTCTTGCATCTTTGGCCAATACACATAGCTTTCCAAGTTGGTCACTATCTTCCCTACACCAAAGTTCCCGCAACCTTGGAGGTGCAAGCCTCTCCAATCAGCTACAATCACTCACCGTTAGGAACACATAACTTATCTGGCCTATAGAGTAAGGAATCCTAGAGATGGTAGTCAGTAGTGTTGTCACCATTGTGCACATGAATCTAACTATGCAACTGCTGAAACACCTCTTTGAAGTCCTCATCCTCCAATTTCATTCTCCATGTTCATCAAGTTACCAAAGTTGTTATATTTGATGTGGGTGGCCTTTAAAGCATGTAGGCCAACTTGTTCATGTTTCCCTTCTTGTACCCGATCACTGAATGAAATTGTTGTAGAAACCCCATCCACTTATAATGCCTAGTCTATTGTAGCTTACTTTGGGTCTACAGGTATTGTAGTGGCTAATGATCTGTGTGGATTGCTACCTTCTTTCCCATCAGATAATGTTTCCACTTATTCTCAACTTTCACTAGGGCATAGAGTTCCTTGTTGTAAATAGGGTAGATATGAATTTCCCCATGAAATACTTAATAATGGTAGCATACATGCTTTCCTCCCTGCATCAATGATGCTCCCATAACTTATCCACCCACATTTGTCTCCACTTCAAAAGGTTTTTGCAAGTTCAGTAATGCCATAAAAGGCCTTACTGGAAACTCTTGCCACTTATTGTTATGGCATGAAATGGTGTTGCTACCACTGAAAATGAGGATATGAATTTCCTTAGGAGTTGTGTTGTCGTAACAACCTTGGGTTATGTTTCCATGTAATAAATGGGCATTATAGAAGGAAAAAGTAAAACCAAGGTCATGGGAAACGTTTCCAAGTTGAATGGAGGGGAAAAACATTACATTGGGCATCACTCTTAATTAATTAATTATTGGAAATGGAAATTGGCATTGGCATTAGAAAAGGAAAAAGGCAATAAATGGAAATTAACACAAGAAATAAAGGAAAATAGGAGAAAATGAAGATGAAGGGATAGAAATATGCATGCAAGGTAAAATGAAGGAAAAGGAAAGGAAAAATAAAAGAAAAAGAGAGAGAACATTCACACACACTCTTGGACATTATAGCATTCACTAAGAGAAGAAGATAACAAGGGAGAGAGCACCTAGACCAAGGAAGACACAAGCAAGAGACAAGTAAGGAAAGCGAGTGCAAGAGTAATTGGATACACAGAAAGAAAGGGAAAAAATCAAGTAAGGAAAAGAACATTCAGCAAGAGGATTGTTGCAGGTAACATTTTGCATGTGATATTACCTTGTTGGGATTTAGATGCATGGTTCATGCATTAGTTTATTGGTCATTTTGTTGTCAATGGAGATTGCCTGTATTGACAGTGGTGTACAACATTTTCCTATGCCATTTGCTGGATAGCCATGATATAGTGGATTTCCTATTTGATTGAGCGTTGGATTTCCAATACATTTCATATCTAGGTTAAGGTGGTCTCAGGAAAATCCCAAGGGTTGAGAGTGGAGATGGTTTTCTTTGGGAAGCTCTTGACAGGTGGGTGGAGACAGTGAAATTCCTTTGGGTATGGTGAAGAAATTATGAGGCATCCTAGCTTATTTTGGTTTGATGATCTTTGGATTGGTTTAGGTGAGATCACTATGGCTTAAGGGTGGAGGTAGTTTAACCTTTGGATTCCCTGGTTGGTTATTTATTGGTTTATCCCGTGTGATCCCAAATTCATGCTTCGAATATGGCATGGGGGTGATTGGCTGAAAGAAAGATTTGGTTTAGCCTAATCTATGGTCGGGTGGTATATGGAAGTACCTAACTTGGTTGGAATTATGTACATGTTATTATGTGTTAATTATTTTTGAGATTAATAAGCACAATTTTTGTTTAATGTATGATTTTATGACTGGTCTGCCATGGTTTCTTCCTAGTTAAATGATGGTTATAAGCATGGTATGCTTCTCATGATTTTATGTGCTCTTGTTATAGTTATTTTCCATGGTTTTACAAGCTCTTGGTTATATATTTGAATGCATGAGGTAATATGTGTTGTTGTAGCTAGCATGAGAGGGTAGTGAGCCTTCTTGATGATTCTCTGATGGAACTAATGATACAGTGAACATATATGCATTTATGACCTATAGGTGTCATGTTTACTGAGTCTTTACATAAATGATTATCATGTCTTTTCCAAGTTTAGAGCAGGAGTAGAGAATGGAATTAAGTATATATACACACAGACCTTGTTGACAATGTTCTCAAAGGTTCTAGGAAGATCTGGGCAGTTGGCCTAAAGACTAGTCTAAAAATTTGGAACAGGGATTCTGGGCGCACCCTCATAACTGGAGAATTTTGACAGTATTCGCATGGAGGGAATCTTGTGAGTGCAGTTGGAGCCTTCTTGCCACATGCACTGGCCTGCATGAGGGTGGTTGGGAGGCATAGTGGGTGAAAAAGGTGACTCTAGCTCAGGGAATGGTCACCAGTGAAATTATTTTGATGTCTAGGTGATCATGTGTCCCTAGAACGCTGTAGTAAGTTTTGGGATAGTAGACCCCACTTCCATAATTGGAACTTGGATGTCAGGTCATGTATAGTAACTCTTATCTCATGTTTACCCCAATGAGCTTGTAAAAGCAGGTAAATGTGGGGTGGGGTGTTACAATTGCCCCAATGAAACTCCTAACCTAAAAAACATTAGTAGGAATTGACCAATTCATGATGGCCTCCATCTTGGAGGGATCTATTTGAAACTCTCCTCAACCTATCGCATATCCTATATACACCAAATTTTGTTGCACAAACTCACACTTCTTGGTATTTGTTAGAAATTGAGGCTTCCTTAATTTCTCTAGCACCTGTGTCAAATGTGAGATGTGCTCCTCCTAGGTAGCACTGTATACTAGTATATCATCCAAATATGCAATGACAAATGGATATATATGTTATCACTCAGGTTGTTCCCAAAAGTTGTAAGAAAGGGAATACGGCCGAGGTAACCATAGACCAATCTTTTAGATGCAGATTCTAGCCCATCCGCATCCAGAGAGGGCTCTCTCTTTATGATTTAGCATTGTTCTGAGGTGTGTTAGGCTAGTTATGAAGTACAAGGGTTTTGTTTTGAGTTTGGTTGGAAGGATTCAATAGAATAGTGAGGTAGACCTGAAAAATTTCAGTCCATTGGGAATGATGGAGTCAAAGAAGGATAGCTTCCTAGATTAGGTTTCTTATCAGAGGAGGTATCACAGAGCAAGGCACTCAAATATGGAACAATTTATAGGCTGTAATAAGATGGAATGGAGTCAATTGGGTGAAGGGCAGTTAAGAATCCTTCATCATATGATAGAGGGAAAATGGATGATTACTGCTACGGAGCAATTAAGAATTCCTTAGCAAATATTCAAGATGAAATAATCAGGGGAAACAGGAGCAATTAAGAATTCAATGTTTATTCTAATTCTGAAGAAAACATAGAAAACAACAAATATTGAAGACAAAGTGCAGTCAAGCAAATTCTGAATTATTCTTTTTCTTTATTATTGACATCATGAAACATAGATGATATAATAAACATAGAAACTGTAAAACACAAGTTAGAAGGGACTTATTGATCCATAAGATGATTCAAGAATTCTCTAACATGGTCTTTAGCGTCAATTCCTCATTTAGTAAGCCAGACAAAAATGGTTCCAACAACCTTTTATTCAAAAAAATTTCAGCATTATAGTCAAAACTATGAACATCCTTCAACCCCAAATACTTCGTTTGGTGGGGTACTTATACAAAAATATCAAATATCTTACAAAATATCTGATAGAAATAATATCTGGTGATGGTTAATGCATTTTTACAAAGATAGAGATAGACAATATCGAAAATATGGGAACAATAAATTGATGCAATAAATTGATGTTGTGTTGGCTGTTCCATCTTTATGAGATGTACTGGAGGCAGGTGCTGCGAGTCGGTTTACGGCCGTCTTCTACTGATACTCTGTGCTGCTTATTCTACCTTGGCCGGACTTTCTTTGACCCTGATGTGATGCGCTTTGACCCGCATGACTCTGATTCATTTCTGTTTTCCGCATTATAGTAGATGGTCCAAAATTTTCAATTGACCAAAGATAAGTTTATAGAATCTCTAACATACTTTGCCACCACTGCGGTCCTAGTAATTTATGTCTCTGAAGCTTCCTCAAAGTTTCGTCAATCTCTGTGTATCTGAAGAAATTAGGTAGGATGGTGAATAGATGCTCTACCTCGTGCTCAATGTAGAATAAATTTTCCAGGCTGTCGTATAGGGCTTGGCCAGATGGAAGTGCCTTCTCTCCTGAAGTACTTGATGATGTATTAACTTGATCAACAGCATATTTATTCAACTTGTGCGTGTAATCTACATGTCTCATCAGACGATCATTACTCCCCAAAGGACTTGGAAGACCTTTTTTATGCAAGACTATAAAATTTTTTGTGAAAGAATCAATCTCCACCTACATGTCCTGGCATCTCCTTTCCAAATTTTGTATCAGAGTTCTCATGGTTAGAACTCTCTTGATTTCTAGAATGGTGCCTGTTCTGTCTCTGATTTCCAGTGCCTCCAGTTCTTCACTGGTCTTGGTGTTCAAAAAATGTATTAGCCGGTTAGCTTGTTCAGGCATCTGTCCCAATAAAACCCTTGCCTTTTGAATCTCCACCTGGGCCGCTCTTACTAGGTAAATCTGCTCATAGATGACTTGGATAGATCTCCACACATTACTAAGGGATTGATTGATGTTGGTCCACAAAATTCCTTTGATTTATACTAGAGGTTTATCCAGAGAGAGATCCTTTTCTAATGCTCTCACCTTGTTCTCTAATGTTTTGACCTCCCTTGTTTTCTCTGCCACATTCATTTTGGATTTATCATAATTCTTTTCCATCTTTGCCAATTTCTCTTTGACCAGTTTCAATTCTGATACTTGCAGCTTTAATTCTTCCATGGCTTTTATCAGCTGCTCTGTACTCATAGTAGTATTGCTGCCTGGTGTTTTTTCTGTTGCTGTTGCTGAGGTACCTGTGATGATCTCTGTTGTTGATGCCGGGACAGTGGGAGGCAATGTTGTTATAAGTGTGGAGGGGGCAGTAGTGACTGTTGGGACTACTTCAGGTGGTTGGGAGGTCGACTCTCCCTGCTTTTCTTATAGAGATTTCTCCAATGCCTGCTCTGTCTCACTCAATCTCTCATTCAGTCTCATGAGCAGGTCCATCATGTCCTCTTCATATTTCTATTGTACAACTTCTGCAGTCTGTGGATGCATAGAAGGAGGCAGTTTCAGTTGTTTTCTGAGGGCAGCAATGTCCTCTTCTTTCTTCTTCATCAGTGCCTTTATGCCTTTGGCATCTTTGGGATCATGTCACGGTTCAATGATAATTTCTTCCAAGGATTTGATCATGTTGTCCTTTGCTATAGAAGAAGCTTTCTCCAAATCTAATTGAGCAGAGATATTATTCAAGGAGTTTTACAATTTATGAGCTAACATAGCTTTATCATCTAGTGTGGAGTATACCATCTCTCAAGTCTGTTTATGCAGCTCAATCTGGTCCATTGGATGAATATCCTTGGCCAAGACCTCCAGATTTGTCCTGATGTAATCAGCTGCTAATTGTGGTTGTTGTACCTTGGGCTTGAAATAACTCATGATCATTTTTCCCTCCTTAATGTCATAGGCAGACATCAACCTTCGCTGGTTTGTGGGGGGCATTTTAAGATACTGGTTATAAATCTGCAGCCTTAGTGGGTCGTTTCTAGCCTTTATCTCTGTGAATGTCCTTTTGATGTTAGAGGCTTGCTTACTTGGTGGCCTAGTGGATGAAACTTCCACACTATGTTGCCTTTCTAGCTCTTGCCTATGTGAACTAGTTGATGTTTCCACCACCGGGGATGTTTGCTGGTTGGCTATTTTTTCCCCTTTTAAACTTTCAGTTGTTTCTTCAAAGATTTCCTCTTTTGATAGAGGATTGAGTCTTTGCCTTTTTTCCCCTGGTTGTTCTGCAAGCCCACTGATAGGTGTGGCTTCTTCCCTGTCCCTTTTCTTGCTTCTTTCCTCATTTAGAGGAGTCTATAATGCAGGAATCTTTGCTGCTTTGGTTTGGATGGGAGGAATTTGCCCCTGTTGATTAGTCATTGCTTGCTGCTCCGTGTCTACCACTTCCTTGCCCTTAGAAGACCCTGTAACTGGTGCTCTAGTTTCTTATACAGGCTGCTGTGAAGTTCTAGCAGAGGATGTACCCAATTCGGTTTGCTGAGGCAGCTTGAAAGATACCTGTCTAAAAGAGTCCAGGTCAAGGGTCTTTTCAAGATGTTTCATAACTTTTTCTATCTTTTCTTGTTCAGTAATTTCTTCTATTAATGTACCCTCTACCCACTCATCCTGATTAGCAAGCTGTTCAATTTCAGGGATCCTATGATGTATATAAGCTGATAGCTTGTTTCTTATTTTTCTGTCACTTATAAAGCTATTTGGGTCATATGACACCCACCAAAAACTTTTCTTCAATTTAAGGTCTTCCCCTAATATCTTATTAGCATCTTTCCATGCCTCTCTCTTATGGATGATAAAAGGGCCTAACTGGTTTTTTATTCTCAGCTGAGCCTTTTTCTTTACATTGCAAAAGTGGGTTAAATCTGCATTGATAAGCTGCCTGAAATACTCCAGTGAAAATAGTCTCATGGGCACATATTTGGGCAGCTTGAAAGGGCACAGTTCATAGCCATATATTTTGATTTCCGTATGGTTTTGGTAGAGGTACCAGTTACCTATCTTGTATTGTCTAGAAAGCTGTAAAATCTTCTTTATATCACCAGAGAGCCTAGGAGGATGAGCTCCTATCAATAGAGTGGAGGTTGGATGTACAAACAAGTCAATGAATTCACAGTAGGTGTAAGGGTATTCACAAACATTGTGGAAGACCGAGGTCCGAAATATCACAGACCTCTGCTCTCCTTTGGAATCCAATTTCCTGATGGGAAATGAAAATATGTTTGGTTGATAATATAGCAGAAGGTGTTATATGAATGAGGTGTACTTGAAGACTCCTTCTCTGTCCAGATTTATGAATTTCTCATTGATTTTATTGGCAATGAAAGAGGCATAATTATATTTGACAGCAGGGGGCTGTCCTCGAGTAGACATTGACGACATAAATAAGATGGTCTCATCAACAAATTCACTAGTTTTGAATCCCAAGATAAAGGATATCATGTCAAGAATAAGCCTGCCAGTTTCAGTAAACCAAGAATGCACATAGGGAGGTGGGCCTTGGGGCTGGCAATCTAGTTTCATGAATAATTGAGAAATTCTGGGTTATTTCTGAATTGGGCAATTGAGAGCCTTGCTCAAGCAAAAATCCCATGGAAAGAGGAGCAAGGGGCTGAGTGGGATGGAAGTGTAAGATCTCATTGATAGATTGAGCAGTTAATGTAAAAGAGAACAATTTGGGATGGGGTCATAAATGCTTTACTGACAGAATCATAGTTGGCATAGCATTGGTGAATAATATCTGGGAACACATTGACTAAGGGAAGGTAATACCTGGGAAGATTAGATTCCCATGTTCCATAGATATCAGAGTTGCTCAGATGACTATTCCTAATTCGGCAAAATGCTTGGAGATGGTTCATATCACCAGATAACTATTTTATTTGAAAATCTCTGTCAGCCAAGAGTAACCAATCCAGGTCTTTATGAGGCGCATTGAGGGGTGCCACGTTCAGAGCTACGAGAGCTTCCATGTTTGGTTCTTGTGTTTTCAAACTGGAGGTCGAGCTTCTGTAGGAAAATGGGCAAAACAACAGTTCTGGGTGTCTTTCTCTAAGAGCTAAGGACTGACTTTACCGAAATTTGGCTTTGTTGGGTAAAATTGACCGAGGAAAAATGAAATTGCAGGTTCGGGAGGCAAGTTGGGTAAATACCTGTGTTCAGAAGGAAAAATAGTGCAATTCGCAGGCTGGCCAATGAGCTGTAGAGCACGACGTTGAAATTTGTTGGCTGGGTGGTGGACTGGACGCTCGAGCAATCAACCGGACGTGTTTTGCATGTAAACAGTTCACAAAGAAAATGAATGAAAATGACATTTTTCCCGACAATTTAACAAAATTTGGCTTTGGTGGGTGATTTTGGCATTAATTAGTGGTATGACATCATCGGGATGGGACGTCCTGTCGTTTAGCACTGGAGTGGTAAGTGGTTTCCTCCCGCATAGCTTATGGGGTCAAGCAGTTTCGGGCGGGGAGGCAGCGATCACGGCAGGAGGTCGACACGCGTCCTGGATACAGGCGCAATACCACTCTTCCCCGGGCGGTAAACTTCGGTGGCGGAGGGGGTCACGATATAGATCTCAGCCGGTGGATGCGAGGGCCGAGATCTGACGATTGGCAGTCAATGGAGGTGGAGGGGGGTTAATGCACGGGGGGCCCGCTCATATTAATGTTACATTAACGATATCGGGTGTGATTTTATTGGTTATCAGGGTTGTGGTTTAAGTTATTAATTAACCAGATGTTAATTAATTCTTGCGGCCGTGGTGGGTTAGGTTATTTAAAGGTTTCAAATAAACCTTTAAATCCCAATAAGTGGATATATGGTTGTATATTAACCGAGGGCGGGAATATTAGAATATAGGGATTTTAATATATTAATAATACGGGAATGGGTAACTTATACAATGATTTATATAATAAATGTTAGTTTGTTAACATGAAACCTTTTTTGCAAGTAAATGGGCGCTAAGTATAATGTTGGAAAACTTAGGAAAAAAGGGAAAACAGGGATTTACACAAGAAATGTGGCTCTGTGCCTAAAGTAAGAATGTGATTTTACTTAGGCTTTTTATGAAATGAGATGGAGTGATTTAGTGATATTAAGCAGATCTTAATATCCTTAGGGGGAGATTAGTAAGTGATTGGGGAGAAGTGTGAAGGGAAGTTAGTCATGCCTCACTTGAGCTGTACTTGTGATAATAGTAAGATGAACATTTTGAGAGACAAAATCAATCATAAGTTTTTTTCTGCAACATCAAAACTGCCTACCTAGCCTATTGTGCCTAACATTTTTTCCTTCTTTTTCTTTGGGTGCACTTGGATAGGCAAACCCTTATCCATTTTCTTTTCTTTGCATGATAAGCCTATCTAATTCTTCACTTATTTCTTTCAAGTGCTCAGATTTAGCAGTTAAGCTCCTTTGCTTCTCTACCTATCTACTTATCTGCCAAGTTTAAATAGTTTGGACAGATTTTATCCTCTATCTCTAAAACAAGAAATTCAAACATGAGCTAACCAAGGTTAAGCTATTTGGCCAGTCATCAACTGTGGTAAAAAAAGTTCCACAAACTGCACACCATCAGATTATTGCAAAAATAGAATAGTAGTGGCGTTTTGGACTTGCACACTTTCCTGGTCTATTTTATTTGGGGTTCATTTCTTTTCATTTTTTTGACCATTTCATTCTTTTTGCCCTTTGATCTTTCTTTTAGGGCATATCCTCTTTACATTTTTTAAATTTTTTGATTTTTTGACAATATGGAAACCTTTACAACTAGACAAGGTATGAACATATTGCAGAGCTAATCAAGTCAATCATGAAATATGACACCTATTGGTATAGGAGCATAACACTGGCTCCACTTGGGGATGGCTTTCCATGGTGAAAGTCAAGAATAGCAGGTCAGATGGCCTTATGAATAACTCTTGTTGTGCAGTGTAATCTTCCTTTGTTGAAAGTAGAAAACTGTACAAAAGGATTGTGTACAATATACCCATTATTCTTGAGCTGATTCAAAACAACTGCAGATCTGTTTTGGATAATCTGCATGGATTTTTTTTTTATTTTCCCAAGTCTTCTTTTGCAATTTCTGATAAATAGAAATGAGGTAGCATAAGAAAGGGTAAAGTTCTTTCACTATTTTTCAAAATTTTCTGTAGCTTCCTTGTGTACATGTTAGAGTGAGGATATATCAAAATAGTGTTTCAACATTTGACCATTCACTGGTCCATCTTCTGCTTATGTATCATCTAGGCTTTTTAGAAAGTAAGTATTGTTGCCTTATGAACCCTGAATAATAAAAGGTCCCTTCCATAGGAAGTCAAACTTCCCATGTTTTCCTCTATCTTCCCTCCTGGAATCCCATTTTAGAACTTTGTCACCTAGGTAAAAATCTTCTGCCTTAGTCCTTCTATCAAATATCTTCTTAAGTTTTTCTTGTAACACTTGGGATCTTTGGTATACCTCTTCTCTGGTTTGCTGTAAGTGGATAGTCTGATTTATTCTTCTCTGAATGTCATTTGGTTCCACTTGAGCTTCTTGTAGTAATTTCATTACAGGGATTCCTAAGGATGAAGGAAATACAGCCTCCATACCATAAACTAACTCATAAGGGCTAGTCCCAATGGATCTCTTGGTAGTTAATCTATCTACCCATAGTGCATTGATGAGCTTCCTATGCCAATTTTTTTTGTTTTCTTCCAACACTTTCTTAATAATATTGATCAGGCTTTTATTGGAGGACTCAACTAGACCATTACCTTGAGGGTAATAGGCTGCGGAATGGCCTAAGGTGATGTGGTACTTGTGATGTAAACTGATCATTCTCTTGCATTTAAAAGCAGCAACATTGTCAGTTATAATCTTTTCGGGACAACCAAATCTAGACAGGATGTTGGTTTCTAAGAATTGTATGATCACTGAATCATTGGCTTGTCTACAAGGGATGGCTTCTATCCACTTGGTGAAATAGTCTGTAGCAGTCAGGATCCATTTATGTTGGCCAGAAGAGGGAGGATGGATTTCCCCAATAAAATCTAAACCCCATTGTTGGAATGGTATTTCAGTGGAAATTGGTTTAAGGGGTAGAGGTAAAAGTTTTCTCTTGCCCTAAAAAATTTGACATTTATGGCAAGCAGTGACAAACTTTTTGACATCAACAAATAAGGTTGGCCAGGAAAATCCGGCCCTTAGAATTTTGTCTGCAATTGATTTCCAATAAAGATGTCCACCACAGTCCCCTGCATGAAATTCTTTGAGTACCTTGTCAGCTTCATCTTTTATTAGACAATTTAATAGAACACCTTCATGATTTTTCCAAAAAAGAGCACCATCTAAAATACAAAACTTTGAAGCTTTCATTTTCAAAAACCTTTTCTTTGTTCTGGATAACCCTGGAGGAGCCTGCAGGTTTAATAATACATAAGATATATCAGCATACCAAGGTGATTCTAAGAAGGCTTGGCTGATTTGTGGAGTCGCCATCTCCTATTCATTATCTAGTTCATTGATATCCAGGGCTTGGCAATTGGTTTCAGTCATGAGTTTAGCTAATCCCTGTCCTTTTATAAGCTTTGTAGGTTTTATTTCAATATCATACTCCAATATAGTAGCAATCCATTTACCTCTTTTGCCTTCAATCCCCTCTTGGGTTAGGATATCTTCGACAACAGCGCTTGGTACATAAGATATTATATGAGAGTATAATATGTAGACTCTGAAATATTTGATGGCTTTCACAAGTGCATAAGCCTGTTTTTCCATGATTGGGTATTTTAGAGGTGCATCCCTGAGAGCTTTACTAAAGAAGGCTATGGGTTTTTCACATCCTTGATCATCTTTCTGAAGTAAAACAACAGCAATAGTGTGTTCTGATGCAAATGAAAATATTATGAAGTCTCTATCAAACTTTGGGCTTGTAAGGACTGGTGTTCTGGTCAAGGCCATTTTGATTTCTTCAAATGCTTGTTTAGCTTCTACTGTCCATTTTGTTGAAAAGTGTGCAACAAGAAATGCTTGTTGAGAATGCAACAAGATGATGGAGCTTAGTGGAAAGGAGTCGACTTCACTAAGTGGGCCCCCAGGCAAATTATGGCGCAAAGTCTATTTTTGGATCACAGCAGAAGTGATCACAACAAGAGTGATCAAAGTCTATTTTTAGACTGGCAGCCAAAAATAGAAAAGTCAAATATTATTGTCTCATAATAATATTTAGACTATAAACTTTATCTTATTCTCTTGGAGCACTTCAGTTTGAGCTACAGATGTGGCACATGCAGTTGACAGAAGGAAATACGCTTTTCTTATGTGTTAGTTGAGCTATTGCATGCAGGACATCAGTTGGAAATCATGTGGTTGAGTTCTGTGGAGTTGGATGAGCAGTTAATGGAGTTGTGTTCAGTTTGACTTAGTTGAACTAGTTGTATTTAGTCTAACTGATCAATAGACTAAGTGATGAGTTGTGTGAATTAGTTATTAATTAATTCACTAATTATTAACTCATAATGCAACTGAAGAATACATCAATTAACTCAGTGCATGTACAGTTTAGTGGAGACAGGTGTTAGAGGTTGAGATTGCTATCAGTTGTGCATGAGATTGTGCACATGCATGGGATTGAGTTATGCCAATGATCTCTACGTAGTGTGGGCCAATACCAAGTTAAATATAGCTTGTGCTCACGTGATTTACAGTGTGGGTGACTTTCACAAGGTAAAAACGAGTTTGGATCAGCCATTCTCATTCATTCTCTTGCAGGATTGTGCAGTGGAGGCAGGCAAGCAGTGGGGGAGATTTGGAGATTAGATCTGAGCTGTATTGTGTGTAACAGGTGGAGATAGTACTGAGTACTTGTGAGGAGTATTGTACTATGTTTTTTACATGTTCTCAATCAATATAATATACATATAGTTGGGGTTTTTAGCGAGATGCTTTCCCCGGGAAAATACTGTGTTGATATGTGTGGTTGATGCTTCTATGTCCGCATGTTATTGTTTCTGCTTATGTAAATTGATGATCAACGTAGAGGAGGTTATGTATTATGCATGTATTCCGCAATAGTGTATAATCGGGATAATCTCTGTTGAATAAGTATCATATTATTCAAAATTTCTACATGGTATCAGAGCTGGTTGATTTGTAGAAAAAGTTCTACAGGATATCAAAGCGAGGATTGATCATCAGATCTATTATTTAGAAAGTGTTTACATTTTATTTCTTCAGGCAGAGTCTGTAATCGGGCCAGGTAGCCTCTGGATTCATCCTTCTTTTGGAAGGTGAGATATCAGGTGAATTCCCACACAGTCGATCTCTATACAAGAAATACTTTGTTCTCACGAATTTTAGATCAGAAGCGGTTGAGTTTTGAGCTGGTGGAATGGCGCTCAAGGATAAACTCAGAAACATTAGGTGTGAGAATGGAGATAGTATGCCCCAATATCTCACAAAGTTCACCCAATTTCGGGATGAGCTGGGAAGTGTGGGGATAACTGTTGAGGATGAGGATATGGTGAGTCTAGCACTCCTTGGCCCTCCTAAGAGTTGGCATAGCTACCAGGACTCGGTGAATGGAAGGGAGAAATTTCCAGGATGGGAGAGACTTTGGTCGGATCTTGTGCAAGAGGAGATTAGACGACGCACCAGAGACAGTTCTTCATCTATGCATGATGAGGAGAACTGTGCCTTAGTGAGTAAGGCGAAGAAGGGGAAGGGGAAGGTTTCTCTTTCTGAATCCAGTTCTTCCAATGATGGGAAGAAGGTTGACAAGTCGAAGGTGAGATGCTTTCGTTGTCATGAGTTGGGCCATTATGCTACTAATTGCCCAAAGAATAAGTCCAAGAAGGGATCTAGGGAAGGATCTGAAGGTGAGGCAGCCTCACTTGCTTCACAGTTTGAGTTGGACTTCACACTTTTCGCATGCATGGTTTCATCCATGGTGGGAAGTGGTTGGTTTCTTGATAGTGGAGCTTCTTTCCACATGACCGGTGACAAAAGTTTGTTCAGTACTTTGGAGGAGAAAGATCTCCAGATACTCATAGCGATGGGTAATGATGAGAAGTATAGTGTCTCAGGTGTAGGCACGGTTATTTTTCAGAGGGAGCATGGAGCTCGCCTTACCTTGACCGATGTCAAGTATGTACCAGGACTAAAGAGAAAATTGGTGTTGATTGTGATGCTGGAAGATAGAGGATGTGATGTAGTCTTCAGTAAGGGAAAGGTTTTCCTTAGACACATCATCACTAGACAGGTGAAGCAGATTGGTTCACGGGTCAAGAACCTGTATGCTCTTGAGGTACAAGATGCATGCAAACCCTTGAGAAGCGAGGCAACTGATGGAGACTTGGTGGTTGAGAGGGAGCGTATATTACCTCTCAACATGTAGAGCCAGAAGAAGTCTCAGACGATTGTGGAGGAGCCACGATTGGTGCAGCAGCTTCAGGAGGTTGTGGAGCAGCCACAACAAGGGAAGCTGAGAGGAGATCGAGTAGAGACATCTACTCATGCAGAGACCTCTAGTAGGGGGAAACTTCAAGCTAGGTGGGCTGAGGGATCGCATGTAGCCATACCTCCAGGTAGGAGGTGGGGTGATGTGGATTGATTGTCCCAAGGAGGAGGGGCAAGATCCTTGAGGTACCCAACCTCTTGGATGAGAGTAGCAGGAACTGATTGATTGGGTAGAGACAAATGCGGATGGAGTGGCAGAGAGAGCGACAGTGCAGGGAATCCCAGGATAGCGCATAACATGCAGGCTGCAGCAATGCGAGAGGCACAAGTGTTTTGCAAAATTCTAGGTGGCACAGAGAGGTGTGCAATGGTGCGAGATGCATGAAGATGTTGCAGTAGCACAAATGTCAGAGAGGGAGCACTTGTCAGCAGCAGGTAAAACTTCAGCATCAGAGTATGTTCCTAGGCCAACAGAGTGGTAAGTTGGGAGTGTTTTTGTTCCAAGTGTTGTTGGAGCAAAATGGATCGGGAAGATGTGTTACATGTAGAACATTCTAGAGTTTCAGGATCAGGTTTGAGAGGAAGCCTTTCTTGTTGAGAGGGAGTGTTGAAAAGTGTGCAACAAGAAATGCTTGTTGAGAATGCAACAAGATGATGGAGCTTAGTGGAAAGGAGTCGCCTTCACTAAGTGGGCCCGCAAGCAAATTATGGCGCAAAGTCTATTTTTGGATCATAGCAGGAGTGATCACAGCAGGAGTGATCAAAGTCTATTTTTAGACTGGCAGCCAAAAATAGAAAAGTCAAATATTATTGTCTCATAATAATATTTAGACTATAAACTTTATCTTATTCTCTTGGAGCACTTCAGTTTGAGCTACAGATGTGGTACATGTAGCTGACAGAAGAAAATACACTTTTCTTATGTGTTAGTTGAGCTATTTCATGCAGGACATCAGTTAGAACTCATGTGGTTGAGTTCTATGGTTTGGATGAGCAGTTAATGGAGTTGTGTTCAGTTTGACTTAGTTGAACTAGTTGTATTTAGTCTAACTGATCAATAGACTAAGTGATGAGTTGTGTGAGTTAGTTATTAATTAATTCACTAATTATTAACTCATAATGCAACTGAAGAATACATCAGTTAACTCAGTGCATGTACAGTTCAGTGGAGACATGTGTTAGAGGTTGAGATTGCTATCAGTTGTGCATGATATTGTGCACAAGCATGGGATTGAGTTATGCCAATGATCTCTGCGTAGTGTGGGCCAATACCAAGTGAAATATAGCTTGTGCTCACGTGATTTACAGTGTGGGTGACTTTCACAAGGTAAAAACGAGTTTGGATCAGCCATTCTCATTCATTCTCTTGCAGGATTGTGCAATGGAGGTAGGCAAGCAGCGGGGGAGATTTGGAGATCAGATCTGAGATGTATTATGTGTAACAAGTGGAGATAGTACTGAGTACTTGTGAGGAGTATTGTACTATGTTTGTTACATGTTCTCAATCAATATAATATATAGATAGTTGGGGTTTTTAGCAAGATGCTTTCCCTGGGAAAATACTGTGTTGATATGTGTGATTGATGCTTCTATGTGCGCATGTTATTGTTTCTGCTTCTATAAATTGATGATCAACATAGAGGAGGTTATGTATTATGCATGTATTCCACAATAGTGTATAATCGGGATAATCTCTGTTGAATAAGTATCATATTATTCAACAATCTGATTAATTCAACCAAATTGGGTATGCATCTTCCTAAAAAGTTAATTTTCCCTAGGAAGGCTTGAATTTCTTTGATATTTCTAGGAGGGGGTATTTGTAAAATGGCTTCTATTATGTCAGGATCAATTTTGATGCCATCTTTGTAGATTATGTGACCTAACAGTTTTCCCTCCTCTAGACCGAACAAAGATTTCTTAGGATTCAAGGAAATACCATAATTTCTGCATGTTAAAAACACTTGTCTCAGATGATCTAGATGTTGCTGATCTGATTTGGAAAACATAGTGAGATCATCAAGGTATATGACTAGAAAATCATGAATTTCTTTTGTAAAAGCTATGTCCATTGCTCGTTGGAAAGTTGCCCATGCATTCTTAAGTCCAAATGGCATTTTTACATATTTGAAAGTTCCCCATGGGGTTGTAAAAGCAGTCTTTTCCTGATCATCAGGATGGACTAGAATATGGTTGAAGCCTGAAAACCCATCCAGCAGTGAAATTCTAGAGGCACCTACTATCCTTTGTAAAATGTGGTCCATCTTAAGTAAGGGTATTTCTCCTGTTTTCTTCCTAGTGGGCACTAAATTAGACACCCACTTTGAAAACCTAATAGGCGCAATTATCCCTGCTTCATACATTCTTTTGACTTCTTTTTTAATTAAAGGGAGTAGCACAGGGTTAACCCTTCTGAGTTTCTGCTTGAATGGTTTTTGATTTTCTTTAAGGGGTATTGTATGTTGAATCACAGAGGTGTCATAAGATTTCATATCTTCATAGCTCCAGGCAAAAACATCCTGGAATTCTTTGAACAGTTCAACATATTTAAGCTTTTGGTCAAGGGGAAAAGTTTTGGATAGTTTTATCATCTTAGGATTTTCTTCAGTTTCTATGTTACAGTCCTCAATGTCTGCATTTAGAAACTGCATTTTGGGTTTCTTTGGAATATCATTAGAATCAAAGAAATCTTCCAAAGGAGTTAATCTCGTGGGTAAATAGTTGTCTTTTAAATCAATAACTTCAGGTTCCCCCTCAATAATCTCATCAATGTCTATTTCTTTAAGATCTTGCAACTTTTCCTTGGTAAATTTTGTTGGGTGAAGTATTTGTGTTGCAGTTTCTGTTGAAATGTCTATTTCAATTTTATCTATTTGATCAACTTCACCAACAGTGTCTGTGTCCATATTAGTGTTACAAAAATCTTCCTTTAGGGTCAAGAAATTGTTAATCCGAGTGTCGCTGTCAAACACTTGCCAGTTTTTTACATTGTCAGGTACAGTTGGCCTGTGTTTAATCTCAGCTGTAAACTAATGATTGGGTTCAAATGGCAGTTTACAAGTGCTGGCAAATGTTGCCAAACTGTGAGCATGCAAATTATGTTTCCTTGGAATTTTGGCAAGCTGTGTTTCTAGAAATGTATTGAGGATCTCAACTGCTGCTCCTCTGTAAGATCTTAATCTGGGATCATTTGTGAGGAAGTTTAGCTTTATCTGTTGAATGACCAAATCAGAGTCTCCCAAAAATCATACCCTAATTTCCCCTAAACTTTTGATCAATTTGAGTCCTAGCAAGAGGGCTTCATATTCAGCCATATTATTGGTGCATTTAAAATTTAATCTGTAAGCATGATCATTTTCTAGATTGTGTACCCAAATTCCTGCTCCTACTCCTAATTTATTGACTGAACCATCAAATTCTAAGTACCAGAGAATTTCATATTTATAATTGGTATCGGGAGTTTCAGTAATATGCTTGATAGAAAGACATGTTTTTTTAGTTTCATCTAATTTCTCGCGAGTGTATGATATATCATTGTTCTCAGAAATTTCTTGCATCTGAGTGCAAGACTTTTAGTTTCTAATTTCTTCTTGTTCAAGTGCTAAAACCTTGACATCAGTTGAAGGATCATTTTCAGCATTGTAGAGGATGAAAGAGTCCATGTCAGAATGCATGGAGTAGATGGGAAAATTCTGGGATTTCTCTTGACTACTTACCACGTATTTCATTAGGGTTTCTCGATACAGTCTCTTTGGTTGACCAAATACTGAAATGGTAGCATAGGATATGTCCAATTGTAAAGATCCTTGGAGCTTTGCACCCCAAGATCTAGATAGCAACATACAATATTTTGGTAGTATGTCAGCTACCACTACATCCATTAAAATTTTCTTGGCAAGGTATTGGACTAATGATACACATAAGTCTTTGATCAATCCTAGAAATCTAACCTGGCTAGAATCAAAAGAGAATAAGTCTTTGTATGACCTTGTAATATCTAGGTCCAACTTCTCCATTACAGATTTAGGCATTAAGTTATGAGAAGCACCAAAATCAAACATTGCATTATGAAGTATTTTATCATGAATGTTCAGACTTACATAGAAAGGAGAGACCCCTCCATCTACTGATTTTCCATTTGCCTCAGGGCCAATTAATTCTAGTTGGTCATCAAAGAGATTTACTGAATCTTTGTTCTCCGAAATCTGGAGTGATCTGCTAATTTTATTTCTATAAACATCATGCTTAGCCAATTCTGACAATGGAATAGCTATTTTTAATTTGCCTATTTCAGTCTCAAGGTTGAAAGGTTTTTTTGTTTGAATTTTTGCATTTCGGGCAGTGAGATTTTCTTTTTCTGTTGTATTTTCAGTGCTTTTTCCTTTTTCAGGAGTGGTGTTATGAGCTGAAGTTGCTTCTATGTCAATTTCTGGAGGTTCTTACACCTTTCCTTTGGGGGGAGTGGAAGTGGAAGATTTCCTGTTAGATGGTTGATCGTTTGATACATCTTCAACTGTTGGATTATTTGGGTTAGGACCTGTTCTAGGAAGGTTTTGTACAGGGGAGTTCTTGATCTTAGCTTTGTTTGATTGCTTGGTATCTTTCTATTTGTTATTTTCAGGGACATCTATCCTACTGTTCCTCAGATTGTACTACTTGTGAACCTCATAGATGGTTGTATCATATCCCTCCCTAAAATCAAATGATTCACCTGATTGAGTTTGGAATTGATTAAAAGTATGAGCCTCTTGGTCATCTTGGGTTAAAAAAATTTGTTGCTCACTATTGAGACCCATTAAGTTGATTTGAGTATCTTCTGTTGGCTCACTAGAAGTTGAAGCTTCAACATAATTTTCCTGGAATGGGGGCCTAGTGTTTTGGTCAGGCCCAGCCTTTCCAGTATTAGGGTTTTTGTTTTTCCTAAAGTTTGGATTTCTCTCAGTATTGCTCGGTTGACCATCCCAAGGAGATTTCCTCTCAATTGTTTCTACTCTATCACCAAGTCTATCCATTCCTTTAATAATAACATCTAATTTATGTTCGAATGCAGAAGGTTCTTCTTTGAAAGGTGTCCTCCTTTCAGTTCTGGCTCGAGCTCGTTGTGAAATCAGGTTGGCCTCAACACTGACAGCTATACTCTGCATGTCTTCTAAGCTTCGAGGAGCTATTTCCCTAAGCTAATATGCCATATTAGAATCAAATGCATCAGGGAATTTGATCAAGGCCAAATCTGGAGGAGGTCTGAGATTCTGAGTAATAGCATTATATACATTATTAAATCTGGTACAGCAATCTTGAATAGTTTCTTGTGGGCCTCTCTTCAAGTTTTCATATTTTGATAAAATGTGGAGAGGATCTTTCTTCTTTTCCCATCTATTCAAGAAGGTCTGATAAAGGGCTTCTGGGTCATTGATAGTGTTTGCAGGAAGTTCTCTAAACCAGGTCCTAACATCTCCCATTAAACTTTGAACAATGACTTTCATTCTGACATCATCATCATCGATCTCATAGTTTTCAAAATAATCTGTCATTTTCTTGGTATGTTGTTGAGCTGTGTAAGTGTCAGTGCCATCAAAATAGGTGATTTTTCTTTGATAATCTTGAGGCATAGCCCCTGGATTTGTAGGTAATTGCAGGGGAGCATAACGGTTTGCCATGTTTGCAGAGATAAGTGTGACAACTGGAAGAGCAGGGATCACAGTGGAAATGTAAGTTGTGGATCGAGGAGTGGAAATGAGGGTTTGAAGTGCTGATGGTGAGCTTGAATAAGCTGCAGCAATGGCAGAATGGATTTTTGTTTTTCCAGAAGTCAGCTCAGTTTGGATAGTGTTTTGCAAATGTTTGTCACAGGGTGAACTAGCAGAATGTACTTGGCTCTCCTGGCTTCTAAGGATTTTAGGAATTAGATTAGGATTTTCAAAGACAGGCGGGGGTTTGGGATTCAGATTTGATCTGGTGTAACAGATCTTTTTCTTTGGAGCCAGTGTCTGAGTATGTTTTTGGTAATTCTTGAAATATATTCACAATACAACTTTTTACAGTATCTTCTAGGAGTTTTTAAATGTAAGAGTTTTAAATTTTCTTTAAGACTTCTAAAAAAAGGGATTGATAAGGAATCGATACAATAAACAAACTATTCAGTTCCCCAGCGGAGTCGCCAATGATGTTATCACTTAGGTTGTTCCCAAAAGTTGTAAGAAAGGGAATACGGACGAGGTAACCACAAACCAATCTTTTAGATGCAGATTCTAGCCCATTCGCATCCAGAGAGGGATCTCTCTTTATGATTTAACATTGTTCTGAAGTGTGTTAGGCTAGTTATGAAGTACAAGGGTTTTGTTTTGAGTTTGGTTGGAAGGATTCCATAGAATAGTGAGGTAAACCTGAAAAATTTCAGTCCATTGGGCATGATGGAGTCAAAGAAGGATAGCTTCCTAGATTAGGTTTCTTATCAGAGGAGGTATCACAGAGCAAGGTACTCAAATATGGAACAATTTATAGGCTGTAATCAGATGGAATGGAGTCAATTGGGTGAAGGGAAATTAAGAATCCTTCATCATATTTGACAGAGCGAAAATGGATGATTACTGCTACGGAGCAATTAAGAATTCCTTAGCAAATATTCAAGATGAAAGAATCAAGGGAAACAGGAGCAATTAAGAATTCATTGTTTATTATAATTCTGAAGAAAACATAGAAAACAACAAAGATTGAAGACAGAGTGCAGTCAAGCAAATTCTGAATTATTCTTTTTCTTTATTATTGAGATCATGAAACATAGATGACATAATAAACATAGAAACTGTAAAACACAAGTTAGAAGGGACTTATTGATCCATAAGATGATTCAAGAATTCTCTAACATGGTCTTCAATGTCAATTCCTCATTCAGTAAGCCAGACAAAAATGGTTCCAACAGCCTTTTATTCCAAAAAATTTCAGTATTATAGTCAAAACTATGAACATCCTTCAACCCCAAATACTTCATTTAGGGGGGTACTTATACAAAAATATCAAATATCTTACAAAATATCTGGTAGAAATAATATCTGGTGATGGTTAATGCGTTTTTACAAAGATAGAGTCTCACAGTCTCGAAAACAGGGAACAATAAATTGATGCAATAAATTGGTGTTGTGTTGGCTGTTCCATCTTTATGAGATGTACTGGAGGTAGGTGCTGCGAGTCGGTTTACGGCCGTCTTCTACTGATACTCTGTGCTGGTTATTCCACCTTGGTCGGACTTTCTTTGACCCTGATGTGATGCGCTTTGACCTGCATGACTCTGATTCATTTCTGTTCTCCACATTATAGTAGATGGTCCAAAATTTTCAATTGACCAAAGATAAGTTTATAGAATCTCTAACATACTTTGCCACCACTGCGGTCCTGGTAATTTATGTCTCTGAAGCTTCCTCAAATTTTCGTCAGTCTCTGTGTATCTGAAGAACTTAGGTGGGATGGTGAATAGATGCTCTACCTCGTGCTCAATGTAGAATAAATTTTCCAGGCTGTTGTATAGGACTTGGCCAGATGGAAGTGCCTTCTCTCCTGAAGTACTTGATGATGTATTAACTCAATGATCAGCAGCATATTTATTCAACTCATACGTGTAATCTACATGTCTCATCAGACGATCATTACTCCCCAAAGGACTTGGCAAACCTTTTTTATGCAAGACTGTAAACTTTTCTGTGAAAGAATCAATCTCCACCTACATGTCCTGGCATCTCCTTTCCAAATTTTGCATCAAAGTTCTCATGGTTAGAACTCTCTTGATTTCTAGAATGGTGCATGTTCCGTCTCTGATTTCCAGTGCCTCCAGTTCTTCACCGGTCTTGGTGTTAAAAAAATGTATTAGCCGGTTAGCTTGTTCAGGCATCTGTCCCAATAAAACCCTTGCCTTTTGAATCTCCACTTGGGCCGCTCTTACTAGGTCAATCTGCTCATAGATGACTTGGATAGATCTCCACACATTACTAAGGGATTGATTGATGTTGGTCCACAAAATTCCTTTGATTTCTGTTAGAGGTTTATCCAGAGAGAGATCCTTTTCTAATGCTCTCACCTTGTTCTCTAATGTTTTGACATCCCTTGTTTTCTCTACCACATTCATTTTGGATTTATCATAATTCTTTTCCACCTTTGCCAATTTCTCTTTGACCAGTTTCAATTCTAATACTTGCAGCTTTAATTCTTCCATGGCTTTTATCAGCTGCTCTATACTCATAGTAGGTGATGATGCTGTTGTTGTTGCTGAGGTACTTGTGATGATATCTGTTGTTGATGCCGGGACAGTGGGAGGCAATACTATTATAAGTGTGGAGGGGGAAGTAGTGACTATTGGGACTACTTCAGGTGGCTTGGAGGTTGACTCTCCCTACTTTTCTTATAGAGCTTTCTCCAATGCCTGCTCTGTCTCACTCAATATCTCATTCAGTCTCATGAGTAGGTCCATCATGTCCTCTTCAGATTTCTGTTGTACAACTTCTGCATTCTCTGGATGCATAGAAGGAGGTAGTTTCAGCTATTTTCTGAGGGCAGCAATGTCCTCTTCTTTCTTCTTCATCAATGCCTTTATGCCTTTGGCATCTTTGGGATCATGTCCCAGTTCAATGATAATTTCTTCCAAGGATTTGATCATGTTGTCCTTTGCTAGAGAAGAAGCTTTCTCCAAATCTAACTGAGTAGAGATATTATTCAAGGATTTTTGCAATTTATGAGCTAACATAGCTTTATCATCTAGTGTGGAGTATACCATCTCTCCAGTCTATTTATGCAGCTCAATCTGGTCCATTGGATGAATATCCTTGGCCAAGACCTCCAGATTTGTCCTGATGTAATCAGCCGCTGATTGTGGTTGTTGTACCTTGGGCTTGAAATAACTCATAATCATTTTTCCCTCCTTAATGTCATAGGCAGACATCAACCTTTTCTGGTTTGTGGGGGCCATCTTAAGATACTGGTTATAAATCTACAACCTTAGTAGGTCATTTCTAGCCTTTATCTTTGTGAACGTCCTTTTGATGTCAGAGGCCTACTTACTTGGTGGCCTAGTGGATGAAACTTCCACACTATGTTGCCTTTCTAGCTCCTGCCTATGTGAGCTAGTTGATGTTTCCACCACCGGGGATGTCTGTTGGCCTGCTATCTTTTCCCCTTTTAAACTTTCAATTGTTTCTTTAAAGATTTCCTCTTCTGACAGAGGATTGAGTCTTTGCCTTTTTTCCCCTGGTTGTTCTGCAGGCCCACTGCTAGGCGTGGCTTCTTCTCTGTCTCTTTTCTTGCCTCTTTCCTCATTTAGAGGAGTTTGTAATGCAAGAATCTCTGCTGCTATGATTTGGACCGGAGGAATTTTCCCCTGCTGATTATTCATTGCTTGCTGCTCCGTGTCTGCCACTTCCTTGCCCTTAGAAGACCCTGTAACTGGTGCATTGGTTTCTTGTACAGGTTGCTGTGAAGTTCCAGCAGAGGATGTACCCACTCTGGTTTGCTGAGGCAACTTGAAAGATACCTGTCTAAATGATTCCAGGTCAAGGGTCTTTTCAAGATCTTTCATAGTTTTTTCCATCTTTTCTTGTTCAGTAATTTCTTCTATTAATGTACCCTCTACCCACTCATCCTGATTAGCAAACTGTTCAATTTCAGGGATCCTATGATGTATATAAGCTGATAGCCTATTTCTTACTTTTCTGTCACTTATAAAGCTATTTGGGTCATATGGCACCCACTAGAAACTTTTCTTCAATTTAAGGTCTTCCCCTAATATCTTATCAGCATCTTCCCATGCCTCCCTCTTATGGATGATAAAAGGGCCTAACTGGTTTTTTATTCTCAGCTGAGCCTTTTTCTTTGCATTGCAAAAGTGGGTTAAATCTGCATTGATAAGCTACCTGAAATACTCCAGTGCAAATAGTCTCATGGGCACATATTTGGGCAGCTTGAAAGGGCACAATTCACAGCCATATATTCTGATTTTCGTATGATTTTGGTAGAGGTACCAGTCACCTATCTTGTATTTTCTGGAAAGCTGTAAAATGTTCTTTATATCACTAGAGAGCCTAGGAGGAGGAGCTCCTATCAATAGAGTGGAGGTTGGATATAAAAACAAGTCAATGAATTCATAGTTGGTGTAAGGGGATTCACAAACATTATGGAAGACTGAGGTCCAAAAGATCACAGACCTCCGCTCTCCTTTGGAATCCAATTTCCTGATGGGAAATGAAAAGCTATCTGGCTGATAATATAGCAGAAGGTGGTATATGAATGAGGTGTACTTGAAGACTCCTTCTCTATCCAGATTTATGAATTGCTCATTGATTTTATTGGCAATGAAAGAGGCATAATCATATTTGACAGCAAGGGGCTGTCCTGGAGTAGACATTGACGACATAACTAAGATGGTCTCATCAACAAATTCAATAGTTTTGAATCCCAAGATAAAGGATATCATGTCAAGAATAAGCCTACCAGTTTCAGTAATCCAGGAATGGACATAGGGAGGTGGGCCTTAGGGTTGGCAATATGGTTTCATGAATAATTGAGTAATTCCGAGTTATTTCTGAATTGGGCAATTGAGAGCCTTTCTCAAGCAAAAATCCCATGGAAAGAGGAGCAAGGGGCTGAGTGGGATGGAAGTGTAAAATCTCATTGATAGATTCAGCAGTTATGTAAAAGAGAACAGTTTGGGATGGGATCATAACTCCTTTACTGACAGGGTCATAGTTGGCACAACATTGGTGAATAATATATGGGAACACATTGACTGAGGGAAGGTAGGAAGGTAATACCTGGGAAGATTAGATTCCCATATTCCATAGATATCAGAGTTGCTCAGATGACTATTCCTAATTCGGCAAAATGTCTGGAGATGGTTCATATAACCAGATAACTCTTTTATTTGAAAATCTCTGTTAGCCAAGGGTAACCAATCCAGGTCTTTATGAGGCGCATTGAGGGGTGCCACGTTCAGGGTTACGGGAGCTTCCATGTTTGGTTCTTGTGTTTTCAAACTGGAGGTCGAGCTTCTGTAGGAAAATGGGCAAAACAACAGTTCTGAGTGTGTTTCTCTGAGAGCTACGGACTAACTTTACCAGAATTTGGCTTTGTTGGGTAAAATTGACCGAGGAAAAATGAAATTGTAGGTTCGAGAGGCAAGTTGGGTAAATGCCTATGTTAAGAAGGCAAAACAGTGCAATTCGCAGGTTGGCCGACGAGCTGCAGAGCACGACATTGAAATTTGTTGGCTTGGTGGTGGACTGGACGCTCGAGCAATCAACCGGACGTGTTTTGCATGTAAACAGTTCACAGAGAAAATGAATGAAAATGACATTTTTCCCGACAATTTAACAAAATTTGGCTTTGGCGGGTGATTTTTGCATTAATTAGTGGTATGACATCATCGGGATGGGACGTCCTGTCGTTTAGCGCAGGAGTGGTAAGTCGTTTCCTCCCGCACAGCTTATGGGGTCAAGCGGTTTCAGACGGGGAGGCAGCGATCACGGCGGGAGGTGGACACGCGTCCTGGGTATGGGTGCAATACCACCCTTCCCCGGGCGGTAATCTTCGGCGACGGAGGGGGTCGCGATATAGATCTCAGCCGGCAGATGCAAGGGCCAAGATCTGACGGTTGGCAGTCAATGGAGGTGGAGGGGGGTTAATGCGTGGGGGGCCCGCTCGTATTAACGTTACATTAACGATATCAGGCATGATTTTATTGGTTATCAGGGTTGTGGTTTAAGTTATTAATTAACCAAATGTTAATTAATTCTTGCGGGCGTGGCGGGTAGGTTATTTAAAGGTTTCAAATAAACCTTTAAATCCCAATAAGTGGATATATGGTTGTATATTAACTGAGGGAAGGAATATTAGAATATAGGGATTTTAATATACCAATAATATGGGAATGGGTAACTTATACAAGGGATTTATATAATAAATGTTAGTTTGTTAACATGAAACCTTTTTTGCAAGTAAATGGGCGCTAAGTATAATGTTGGAAAACTTAGGCAAAAAGGGAAAACAGGGATTTACACAAGAAATGTGGCTCTTTGCCTAAAGTAAGAATGTGGTTTTACTTAGGCTTTTTATGAAATGAGATGGAGTGATTTAGTGATATTAAGCAGATCTTAATATCCTTAGGGGGAGATTAGTAAGTGATTGGGGAGAAGTGTGAAGGGCTTGAGCTATACTTGTGATAATAGTAAGATGAACATTTTGAGAGACAAAATCAATCATAAGTTTCTTTCTGCAACATCAAAACTACCTACCCAGCCTACTATACCTAACATTTTTTCCTTCTTTTTCTTTGGGTGCTCTTGGACAGGCAAACCCTTATCCATTTTCTTTTCTTTGCATGATAAGCTTATCTAAGTCTACACTTATTTCTTCCAAGTGCTCAGATTTAGCAGTTGAGATCCTTTGCTTCTCTACCTATCTACTTATCTGCCAAGTTTAAACAGTTTGGACAGATTTTATCCTCTATATCTAAAATAGGAAATTCAAACATGAGATAACCAAGTTTAAGCTATTTGGCCAGTCATCAACTGTGGTAAAAAAGTTCCACAAATTGCACACCATCAGATTATTGCAAAAGTAGAATAGTAGTGGCGTTTTGGACTTGCACACTTTCCTGATCTATTTGATTTGGGGTTCATTTCTTTTCATTTTTTTGACCATTTCATTATTTTTGCCCTTTGATCTTTCTTTTAGGGCATACCATCTTTACATTTTTTTAATTTTCTGATTTTTTGACAATATGGAAACCTTTACAACCAGACAAGGTATGAACATATTACAGAGCTAATCAAGTCAATCATGAAATATAACACCTATTGGTATAGGAGCATAACACTATAAAAGGGTGCAATCTAACATTCATTAACCTCATAAACATCGTTGGTGCATTGCATAATGGCATGACTACCACTCATACAAACGTTGCCTGGTTTTGAAGGTGATTTTCCAAGTATCTTCTTCGCTAACTCGAACTTAGTGATATCCAAACTTTAATTCAATCTTTGTGAAGTATTTTTCTTGCTACAATTGATCCAATAAATCATCTATCTTTATTTGGGATACCTATTTTTTAGCATAATTTTATTCAATGCCTTGTAATCAATACACATCTTCCAAGTCCCATTCTTCTTTCATAAAATGACGATGGGTGGCCCACATGTTGATGTACTCAGTGAAATGACATCTTGTTCCAGTATTTGTTGCAATTGTTTCTTCACCTCACTTTATTTTATAATAGACTACCTATACAACCCAATGTTTGGAAATTGAGAGTCTGGAAATAGTTTGATTTGATGCTCTACTTCCCTCTTGGGTGGTAACCCTTTATGATCCTAGAACACATCCATATATGCCTATAGAAACTCTTTTAGTTGTTGTTTTTATTTCTTAATACACCCCTCTAGGGATGCATTTCCTCTTACTGAGTCCACTATAGACTCGTATTCTCTTAAAAATGGTAAAACACACTTCTTGCTAGAACCAATCAGTTTCTTGGCTTGGTTGGCACTTACCAACAAAACTTTTGACTTCACTTTGTGTGCTTTGATGGTGAAAAAATTTCCATCCTTGACGAGTTGGTATTGGTTGGCTCTGCACATGAAGATTACATGTCGCATTTTCATGTAGGGACTTCCAAACACCACTCCACATACATCAAGGGGGACTACATCTAATTCTACTTCATCAATAAAATAAACATTGATAGAAAATCCAATTTTGCTCGTTTTGTTACCTTTAACTCTACACCTTATTTACCCATACAAATGGATATGGTCTTGGATGATCACAAACTTCCAAACCCAATTTGTTGACTAGCTCTACTGCAATGAGATTCACATATAATCATGAGTCAAAGAGAGCATCAATCTTTGTCTTAGGGACCTACATATTTATTTGGAATAGTTTGGTCATTTATTTCTATTCCTATTGCTTAAGGCTACTCAAATTCACTTTCTTCTACACTAACATGCAAACATTCTTCTCATCCACATCTGAGTTGCTTTCAATTTGGTTTCTCAAATCAGTGGCCATGAGATTCTTCTTTTTGTTATATTTCTTTTCCTTTTTCGGGTTAAGCTCTAGATGCAACTTATAACTCTACTCCTTTGTTAGAGAGTCAATGTTATAGTGGTTGCAGTGGTTACTAGGATCCTTGCATTGGTGTTTTGTGGTTGTCATCCTTTTAACTTTTTCCCATTTCCACTTCTTCTTCCCCTCCTTAGAAGCATCCTATTACTCCTGCTTCAATCCACTTTATTGTCCCTTCTTCATCCCTATGTTATCCAAATATTGTGCTAATACAGAAACCTCATCCATTGATATGGGCTTGAAAAACATCACTTGCTTCACAAATGGCTATGTAGACTCTGAAGATACTTAAGGAGTACATTTGGCTTTTTTTGGGAGATACCCAACATTATGGCCATCTTTGTAAACTCTGAGGTGTACTCTCGTACACTCTGCCCCTACTTCTTCCTAAAGTAGTGTCGCCAGATCCATTGGTCCTCTACATACCCAATAAAGTAAAATTGTGAATTTATGAGGGTTTTAAAGTCCTCTCATTTAGTCACTATAGGATATCACTCCAACCTTAAAGTCTCTGTGTGGATTTCCCACCAGGTCATCGCATGGCCCTCTAATTTCAGTTGCACAAATGAAATCCTTTGTTCTTATTCTATATGATGAACATTGAAATAAACTTATAATTGCTACAACTAGTGATTCAGATGCAGAGCGTTAATCTCATCTTGGGACGACTTCATATCAACCTTTCCTTCCATTTTGAATAGGGATTGTGAATGGTTCATGTCACTTGAACTAGGTTGATATTTTTCAGGTCTTTTCTTGAACTCGTTCTTTATTTATTCTTGTTCTCTTGATCTCCATTCTGATTAGACCTCTAGGTTAGAACGCCCATATTCTTTGAAGAGCTTGATCTTATTGGATAGGTTTGCCATGCGAATATTCACATTACAACTTATACAGGCAACTTGTGTTTCTAGTTGTGAAAACCTGTCCTCTGTAGGACCGTGATAGTTATTCATAGATTCATCGGCCATGACAAGGGTTTTATCACTTTTGGCTTAGTCCATCTAGGTTCCCCACAAATCTCCAAACTATTCCCGTAAAACCTACTCTGATACCAATATGATCCATAAAATAAAGTGGATATTCCACTAGACATTTCGTCGCAACATATCTGATAAATTATACTTAAAAATTTGAAATCTACACTATGTGGGTTTATTTCTCTTTAGATTTATATATCAATAAATTATTGTTTATTTCAAGTGAATGCAAATAATAATTATTCATAAAATAAATAAAAAATAACAAACATGATTTGATATAAAATATAAGTTGGGAAACCTTTTCGAGAGAAAACCCAGCTAGATAGCCCCTATTCCATGAATAAATGGGGCTGATATGAGATCCTCACAAATTATGGTGGCAAAAACAAGAAGGTCAAATTCTTAGTGCAATAACTTTTGCATACGAACTTCGATTTAGGTTATTCTTGTGTCTTTGGAAAGGTATATGTGTGTAGAATATGAAAATAATATGCAATGCAAAAGCATGAAATTTTTACCCCTGAAAACCATTGTTTGATGCCTTAAAATGCTCCTAGAAGGTTTTAGACTCCAACTTGCCAAACTTGGTCCCACCTAAAAATGGTCTTGTGAGTTTATCCCTCCATTTTGTTTCCACTCTAAAAGCATCTAGATAGATGAAAAATAATATAATGGTCCAATATGGATCACAGGGATTGAAGACCATGGAAAGTATACTTATTTCAACTATTCTTGAAAATACAATATTGGAAGCAAGTGTTTTTCCCATGGATCCATTGACAAATTCCATTTACCGCCAACTCATCATCTTCTAAATTGAAATCACGATGAGAGATAAGGGTGGAAGAAAAGGATCCTTGCATTCAAATAGTAGTGAAGCATATTTACAAGATGGTTCTTAAGTGTGGTAGCTCTCACAACATCATTGTGGTAGTGGTGGACTTGAGAAAAGAGAAGCTACAAACCTTAAATTCGAAAAAAAATGTATGGATGGTTGATGGTTCTCTAAAAGAATCACACACACACACACACACACACACACACATATATATATATATAAGATGCCATTGAACTCAAGTTGAGTTTCCACAACTTGATTACTTATACATAATTTTCATTTATAAGTTATACTTATTGCATGGAGATTAATGTTCTCCTTTTAACTCTTGTTTTAATATACCCCATGGAAACCAACAAGAATCCTAAATTGCTCCTTGTGGCTAGTTTGGAAAGTTGTGTTAATGCTTCCTAGAGCCTTATGGGAGTAAATATGGCTTGTCATCTTGTGATCAATGTGTAATTTGATCAGGTAATACATCTACCGATTAATTATGGGTAGCATATGACTTTGAGGTGACAAGGTGAAAAATTCATAAGGACTGATGCACTAACAAAATAGAATTTTGCATATAATTCCCTATAAAAAATATGGGAAAAGCCTTTTGATCTTGGCATGTTGTTATTTGAGAATTTTATTGTTTTTGTAAGTGTATTTTTTTGGACATTATATTAATACAATAAAAACTAGAGAATGCACTCAAACTCTTTTACCCAATGCAATAGGCAGGTGTGAGACTAAATCATGTCACATTTATTGGTGTTTTCTCAATGGCATGCATATAATAGGGTTGGTATATGAAGGTTGTCAATATTTTGATTGCATGAGTAGAGATTATGGAATCAAACCTAGCATGGAGCATTATGCCTATATAGTTGACCTTCTAAGGCATGATAAGCAATCGGCAGAGGCACATGATTTTATTTATAAGATGACATTACCATCTAATGCTTCTATGTGGGGATCCTTGCTTGGCATTTATAAAATGTGTGGAAATGTAGAGCTTGGAAAACTTTTGGATAAACACCTTTTTGAACTAGAGCCTAAAAATGCCAAAAACTATGTGTTCTTGTCAAACATATATGTTGGGATGAAATGACATACAATATATATCATGTTTTGGATGGTAGTTTCAATATAGCTTCATAGTTTATATTGATGTACCATTGATCCACATAATTAATTGGTGCAGATGTAGCTTTTTAGAAACTATCTAGTTTTGTAAGCAAGTGGTATCAAGTTCCATGGTCTATACAAATTGAAGAGATGACCTACATGCATAGTTACAAAGAGGTGGGAGGGGATAGAATAGAAAATTTATTGATATGATGAAACAGTCAGTCCACATAAGGAAATGAACAAGATGTAAGAACATATTTTATTGCATGCATTCATGGCTGAGGATGGCACATTAGTGAGCATTAGTTGGGCCTATTCTTGACATTTAGTTGGGAACTAATTCCAATTGGTTACTAACAGCGGAGAGAGTGCATGCCTAGCTAATGAAAAGGGTGTACCTCAGTTCTACTTTCAACCCAATCTTCATTCCATATTCAGATTTGCGAGTAGTTAATCAACAATTTCACATCTAATCTGAGGTTGCAATAGCACATTCCACTAGCCAAAGGATGAGATCAATGGCTAATATTGCATATCAGGTCATGAAGTAGGGAGGGTGTCACATAGACCAAGTGACCTGATATGTGGCATGATCTACACCATTTTGATTACATTACATCATCACATTGGATATTGAATTCTAAAAATTTCGTAAAAAGCCATTTCCCTTGGGGCTCGATACCCAATTTTGAACTTGAGAAATTTTCGTCATTTGAAGGAAAACTAGAAACCAATAGAAGTGAAGTGAATAATTTTGTGAGTGACTTGAAAAGGGACCTTGGTAATGCACTTTCCAACAAAGAGGGAGTCCTAAAACATTTAATATCAGTTTTGATTATTTATGAGATTGTGCTTGAATTCAAGGGTTGCAGGTGCTAATTCTTTCACTCCATTATTTTACAAGTATGATGATGGTTATGCTAGATGGAATGACTATAAATATGGAATATGGAAATTATTTTCAGGTCTTTTTGAGGAAGCATAATGGAAATGAGCATTGAAGTGTTCCAAGGCAGAGTCATCAGAGCCTAAAGATTCAAAGTAACAATAGTACTTGCAAGTATTGGTATTTTTAAGTAAACATGTATCTAAATGCACTGAGGATAATGCATTAATAAAGGAGAGAAGAATGTAATACCCCTAACTTGAAAACCCCTAGATTGCAATATAATTATACATGTGATATGTTAATTAGGTTGCTGATCCAGGTTCCATTGAGGCCTACATGACTACGTATGTATAATGTATTAGGTTGGTGGGATGAAATACATATAAGTTTTAAGGCTAGAGTGCCTATTTGACTAGGCTAGAGAGTCTATGTGGTGATTGGGCCAATGAGCCTAACTAACATATTAATTACTGTGAATCAAAGGATGAAAAGAGTATTGGGGGGGCTAAGACTCTATTGTAGCCTACTCCGTCGTTTAAATTTTTATTTTTTGTATTACTCAAAATTCAAAAAAATGGAATATTTGAAAATCAACATAGAATTAGAAGTTTTAGAGTATTTGTTACACTAACGGCGACATTTAAGATGTTATGAAAGTGAGCCCGATCCATCGGTTAAAGCCCGAACATGTCAGCGAAGTGTGATCAAAGACCAGTGAGGGAGATAGGTAAAGTGTTCTGCGGGGGAACAAGGAGCACGAGTTATAATTTATATCCCAACACCTGCAGTTGATCCTGACGTCAACATGGCTGACTGAAATCAATGGCCCATGATCGTCGCGGGGGTTCAACCTTGATCAAACTCCCGTACACTCCCTACTCCCATAGCGGGCCACCCTACATTGTTTACTCCACATCACCTCTGCCATGCCATCCGCCACTCCCATTCATTTCCGTCCAGCTCACCCACTATACCTCATCACCTCATCTGCCACTCCATTAATTCATTACATTAATTATAGGTTTCCCCCTGTTTTGCTTACCATATATAAAAGGAAAGTGAAAACCTCGTTGCATTAGTCATTTGCTTTCGGCACCGAGCAGCTTCACCTCCAGTTCAGCATTCCAAGTCAGCAATTGTCATTCACAGATGCCATGGCCAAACAATTAAGTTCCTCCTTTGTCATCCATACCCCATTAATGGACGTTGAACATGATATTTCTGATACCTTTTTCCCAATTAAGCACCTTTCCCTATGTCAAGAAGTCGTTCTAAACCATAAAAAGTCCCTTGTATTCATGGAAATGGTTAGGTATGGTGTTTCAGCAGCATTTGTCCAAAAAAATCACTTGTTCCCTGAATTCATTTAGTGGTTGGCCTCATCAATGTACCCTAAGAAGTGTTTTGTAATGAATCAGTCCAAGGAGAATGTTTTCCAAGTAACCTCTCAGTTAATTCACCAAGCTTTGAATTGCCCTGTATCTGGAACTTATACCACCTTTGCTGAAGAGTCCTTGGTCTCATATTATGATAACCTGTCATCCCAGGAGTTTTCTTATGCTACATCATTCTTAGCTCCTAAATCTGGACATTTCTCTCCAGATGGAAATGTGTTTTCTTTAGACATCTTTGCAACAAATATAAGACTAATCTTGTAGGCGGTTTGTACGATTTTGGGGAAGGACTCAAGACAGGTTGATAAAGCAATGTTGGGATTTTTCTCTTTGATGATGAAACCAAAAGTAGTACTAGATATTCGAACATTTTGGTAGACACTATTAATACTCAATTCATGACTCTATCACTTACCGGTTCCTTCAAGTTTCCTTCAGTTATTACTTATTTATTTCTGTACTAGAATGTTGAACATTTTGCAAGTTTGGAACTAAATATGGTTGACATTACAAAAAGAAGCAGTGGGTGGTATTCTGGATAGACTTGATAAGGGGTGATCCAGGAGATGGTGGCCTGTTTGAATTCGCTTCTTTATTCCTTCCAATGGCCTACAAGATCTTGAATGGAACCTTGCCCCCAACATTTCTTCCCAAAGCTCAAGAATTCCTTCAATTGAGCAATGATGTAAAGTGTGGAGACTAGTTCATATTTGAAGAGTATGCAGAGATTAGGCTTTATGGAGCCTCAATCAAACCATATAGATTACCAAAATTTGTGCCAATGAGGCTCTTTTCTCTTGAGTTTATCAGATAGAGCTTGAATGTGGATTAGGTTCATTTTGTTCCCATGAAGAAGGTTTATTTCTTTCAACTGCCCAGAGCAGTAGGACCCTTCATTGTGAACACTAGACAGGTTGTTCACGAGGTTGAGAAATTGTTGGATGACATGTGTCTCTTATAGGTGGTTGAGTGGGCTTATGACCCTCATCAAATTATTTCAAAAATAAGGTTAGAGAATGGCTATTCAGCCTTTGTGCATGAAAGTAGACTGGAAATGAAGAAAATGGCAAATGGGGGTCTATAGAGCACCAAAGGGGTAGAGATTGAAACCCCTATTATTTCATAAAAAGGTGCCAAAAGGGTTAGAGAAGATGTTATTGATCTTAATGAAGAAGAATTAGAAACAGCAAAAAGGACTAAAATTTTGGATGCAGTGTCTTCAGTACAACTTGGTTTGGTAATCCAATTGGGAGAAATAGAGGGTGCACCAACCTCTCCATCCTCTAGAGAACCTATTCATGATCAAGTTCCTCTGATACAAAGAATGCTTGCCCAGATAGCTGAGAGAAACCAAAAAGTAAAGTCAAACATGGAGGCTTAGGCCGAGTCTCAAGTTGTTCTTGAGAAATCCTGGTTATTGTCTGCTATGGACTTAGAGAAAAGTCAACTTAAAATTGCATTCTCTCATACTACTAAGATGTCAATTGGGTCCACCAGTAATTTCAAAACTGTTAATTTGACTGTTGATACCCAGAAGCTTCCTATGCTTGACAAGATCAATTTGCACATGCAAATTGGGTAATTGATTGTCAATGATTTGGATAAGACAAATGCAGCTACTATGAAAGAAGAAAAAATGTTACATAAAGTAATTCAGTAATTAAAAGCTGGAAAAGGCCAACTCTAGGGCTCTGAATGCCCAGGTGGATGAATTAAAGAAAATTATTATTAAAATAGGAGTCAACCCTGATGATCAACCTGCAATACAAAAATTGTTGCAATCTACTAAGTCAGAGATATGGAAAGTGTGGTTATGCAGGAAAAACAGAAAGCATTAGATATATCAAAGTTTGCAAAAAGAATGACTGATTTTATTAATTCTAAGTCTACTTCAGAGCTAGAGGAACATGACATTACAGACAGAACACTATGCGCAATAGATTTTCATAAGATGTTTGTCAGAAACATTTACAAAAATACTGCTGAGAAGAAGATAAATGAGATAAAAGAAGCAGTTTTCAAGTTTAACATCTTATTTGATAAAAGACTTAGGGTTGGGCTTCCCTCTTGCTAGGATTTGCAAGGAAGCTTGCTGCCATGGAAAACATATGAGACCTTGCTAGTTGAGGCAAAAAGAAAAGTTGACAATACCCATGAGAAGACAACAGTACTGAAGGGAGAAACTATTGTGAATTATATTAATAAATATTTTAAGCTCCCGTGGATGGTGAGGACTTTGTTTACAGACAAGCCTACTTATAGTAGGATTATAGCATGCAGAATGGCACTCAACAAATTGGAAGAAGCACCAAATTCACATGTAGCATTGTGGAGGAAATGCAAAGAGTGGATGATAGACCAGACAAAAGATGCACCAGTAGGACCATCTTCTCAAGCTACTGATTCGAAAAGTGACCAGCAATCACCAGTCATAATTTAATTCCTTTCCATTTTATGTTATCTTATTTCCTGAGGAAAATGAGGTGTCTTTTACCCTCCAATGTAGTGTTCTAAAATGACTTTTTACTTTACCCAGTTAGAAAGTAGTTAGGTAGTTTGACAGTTTTGGTAGTTACCAACTATCCTATGATGTATAAAAAGAGGAAAAATCAAAGAAGAAGGGTTCGATTTTTGGAGAATTTGAAGATTACACATTTTGTACTTAATAAATTGATGATTAATGAAAGAATCAGGATTTTTCCATACAGTGTTGGGTATGACTTGTAATCTCTCCATTATGTGTCATTTGTCTCTTCCTCTCTTTAAATATCGTAATGAAGCTGCAGGTCTTTGTTTAATTCTGTGAATAAAGTTAAAATTCCTTAAAATAGTGCTCCCATGTTTAAAACTTCTTTATCTATATTTATTCTAACTTAAAGTTAATAGTTTCTGTCAAACAAAGCATATTACCTTTTAACTTCTCAAAGTATTCTTCACATGGCATTTATATCCAGCACCACATGGCATCTTGGGGGCTTTCATATTAACTATATATTAAGGGTTTAAGATCATGTTCTTCATACTCCTCAAAATGAAGACACATTAGAAAACTAAGTGACATGCATAATAAAATTTTAATGTCTTAAGCACAATTTATCCACAGCCTAGAAATTGGTTTCTTAAGGGACAACATTAATTGGCATCGTTGCCAGGGAACTAGGACAAGAACGTTTTCCCTGGGTTTTTAAATATTTTCCTCTGGTTTTTCAGTGAGGAGGAAAAATTTGGTTGTATTGGATAAGAATTGTAATTATGGCTTCCAAAAGGCCTCATACGAGGTCAGATACCTCACAATAGAAAGCTAAAGTTCTTTCAGACCCTGAGAGATTAGTTTCTAAGGGGTTGGGAGACCAAAAGCTCTATCCACATCGAGTCCCGCAGTGTCTGCACCTAGCAACAGTTCTTCACCTCTTTCACCCAAAAATTTAGCAAAAAGGTCACTCTTCTTTATCAAGAATCAAATTTTATTTCCATTCCTTTCAAGAACCTAAATTTCAAGAACAATCTTTAGAGTCTGTCTCTTTTTCAGTACCTGAAAATATATCTGCTATAGTTGTTCAACCTGAACCTATATCTACATTACCTCCTTTTTATACTCCATTTATCTCTCAGGCAGGTTCTGCATCTGTTGGTACTCAAGGTTCAACAAATTTAGGTGTAAACATGGCAGCACCTGCATTCTTGTTGAATAGGTATGCACCTATTCAGTTACCTCAACAACTAAATCCAATGCCTCAAGAATACTTAAAAATTCTTCCTCGCTTCTCAGGGGAAGATGAACAAACAACAGAGAAACATATAGCAGTGTTTTGTAACTTTGCAGAAAATCTTAATGTTGAACACCTGGATGTTGTCTTAAGACTTTTTGTGCAATCTTTAGATGGTGAAGCTAGAAAGTGGTTTAAAGGGCTTGCTAATAACTCCATCCCTACCTAGGAAGAAATGAGTGCCAGTTCACCTAGATATGGGGAGAGAAGCGAGATCATGGATATTCACTTACAGAATTCAATTCTATTAAAAGGAAATCTGATGAAAGCATTTTTTATTTCATCAGAAGATTCAACAAGCTTTACAACGGTCTTCCAGTGGAGATTAAGCCCCCTCCTACTAGTGCCAAAGTGAATTTTGCAGGGGCATTTGAATCAGACTTTGGATTCACATTAAGGGAGAGAAGATCCACAACCCTTCACCAGATTCAAACTAATGCTCTAGAAATATAGGCAAATCTGGTCACTGCAGGCAAAGAACTAGAGACACAACCTACCCAAGATAAGGGAAAGGCTAAAGAGAAAAAATCTCAAAATCAAACATTAGAGGATATGAACAAGGTGATAAAGAATTTGTCTAGAAAATTGATTAAATTGGAATTGGAGAACAAAAATTCTCAAAGGCAAGTACAACAAAATAGAGGCTTTAATCCCCAATATAGAAGACAACCTTTGTAGATTTTGCAGAAGGAAAGAAAAGACCAAGATCAGGTCCAAGCTCCAATTTACTTAGAGGCAGATCCTGGTGAGGCATTAGAAGAATTTTCTAAAGATCGTGATGATCATATTTCCACAATGTATGTAGGGGATGAAGATGAACTAGGTATCGAAGAAGAAGAAGAATATGCTAAAACAAATGTCACTTTTGACGAAAATGAAATTGATGAGTATTGGAAGCAGTTACTGATTTCATGCAGACAGAATTGCACAAGAAGTATGACTTGAGATCAAGAAAAATATCTAGAGTTCAAGAAATGAAGGTGAGCAGCAAGTTCCTGCTCCCTCACAAAAGGCGACTCCACTAGAGGCACAACCTGCAAAGTAGTTAAATAAAGGAAAGAAGCAACAGGGTATAAATAGTAAGACTCAGATGCATTAGGGTGAGCCCTCAGAAAATAAGACTGATAAAATTCCTCTAGAAAGAATTGTTTCCATTTCGGAAGAAATTCCAATTATCAGGAAAAGTGAAGAAGAAACAGAAAAGAATGAAAGACAACTCCATGCATTTAGTCTCACTAAAGAATTGGAGAAGATTAAAATTCAGATACCTCTCATAGAGTTGGTAAAGAACCCAGTTTACAAAAAGGAGATTGTTGAGTTTATCAACTTGTCTCAAAATGTTAATGTAAATGACACTGTGAATCTTCAAGAAGATAAACCAGTAGTTGTTTTTGGCCCACATGTGGAGGAGGTAGATTCTTCAACCCCCCCTTTCTACATTTCTTTATTAATTCATGACTTCATCTTACATAAATGTATGCTCGTCTCTGGGGCTTCACATAACCTCATGCCACTGTCAGTGATGAAGAAGATTAATTTGCAAGTCACTAAGCCTTACAGAGACCTATATTCCTTTGATTAAAATAACGTCAAGTGTCTTGGTGTCATTAAGGATATGGTGGTGTCATTAGCTTAGATCCCATCCAGAAACTTAGTAATGGATGTAGTAGTGGCTGATATCCCTGCTAGGTTTGGAATGCTGCTATCTAGGTCTTGGGGAGCTAAATTGGGAGGAGTTTTGAAATTGGACTTTACTTATGCTATTATACCGATTTTTGGTGGGGAAGAGAGAAGGATGTATAGAGAAACAAGGTTTGTTAAAACAATTACAAAGAATGGAGCAACTAATTCACCTTTGTACAACCAAGATAAAGATGATTTCTCTTGTTTTATGCTACATGACAATGTAGAACTCGTTGAAGATAATCAGAGGCAGCTCACTTTAGCATGTGTAAATACAAAGCTACAAACAGAAGGAGTATGGAAGTGCTTCTTTGATGGTGCTTACTCTAAGGAAGGAACAGGTGCTGGTTTCCTGTTGATTACACCTGGAGGTAACATGATGCCATTTTCCTTTAAATTAGAGTTTGAAGCAACTAACAATGTGGAAGAATATGAATCCTTAATCATTGCTTTTCAGACAACAAAACAAATGGGGGTTCAGTCTATCTCTGTTTTTGGAGATTCACAATTGATCATAAAGCAGATAAAAAATCACTATCAAACAAAACACCCTAGACGTAGGGAATATAGAAAAGAATTTTGGGATTTAGTTGATAATTTCTCTAATGCTTTCAATATACAGTTCAGTCCAAGAGATGGGAATAGGTTAGAAAACTCCTTAACTGTGACAGCTAGTACCTTTAGAACTCATATAAATCCAAGACTGAGGTATGATGTCGAGATGAAGTACAGACCATCAATTCCAGATAACATAAAGCACTGACAAGTTTTCGAGGATGACCAGCGAATTAAGGAGTTCCTGACAATGATTGAAGACTTTCAAGCATCGCAAATTGATCAAGATGGGGAGGAAGTAACAAAAAATGTAGAAGTAGGTGATTTTAAAAAGTCTATAGCTAATCAGAAGATCATCCAATTGAAAGATAATGTTTTGCCAAGAGGACTTGTCCCTCTTGAAAGACTTTTTAGTTCTAATGATGCAGTTTTCGGTTGAGAGAAATTTCATAGGATGAATAGATCCAAGATTGCAATATTGGAACCCATAAGAAGCCTAAGTTAGTCAAATTGTTTAAGGGAGTTACGTTTAATTATAAAGAAAGTTATATTGAGCTTTCTAAGAAGTACATTGATGTTTTTTCTTGGTCATATGAAGATCTCAAAACAAATGATGTGAACATAATTCAACACAAGATTCCCTTGAAAGAAGGTATTAAACCATTTAAACAGAAACTCGGGTAGATCAATCCTTTGTTGTTACCATCAATTGAGAAAGAAGTTAAGAATCTTCTCGATGCCAAGATAATAGTTCCACTCCGATACTTTGATTGGGTGGCCAATTTAGTACCTGTAAGGAAGAAAAATGGAGAGATAAGGTTATGTGTGGATTTTAGGAATTTGAACAAAGCCTCCTTAAAAGATAACTATCCATTACCTAAAATGGAGCATGTCTTGTAGAAGGTAACTAGATCATTTAAAATGTCAATGGTCGATGGTTTCTCTGGGTATAATTAGGTAGTTGTTGATAAAGAATATCAAAAGAAGATTGCATTTACAACCCCTTGGGGAACCTTCATGTATGCTTGAATGCCCTTTGGGCTAATGAATGCAGGTGCAACGTTCCAAAGAGCTATGGACATTGCATTTGTGGGTGATAAGTTTGTAGTGATATACTTGGATGATATCACTATTTTCTCTAAATCAGATGAGGAGCATTTGGAACATCTGAAAAAGAAATTTGAGAAGAGCAGGAAATATGGGCTATGTTTGAATCCCAAGAAGTCTGTTTTTGCTCTAGAAGAAGGCAAACTTTTGGGGCACATTGTTTCAAGAGATGGAGTAAAGATAGTTTCAAGAGATGGATTAAAGATAGATCTAGCAAGGGTATAGGCTATACAAAAAATACCTTTGCCTAGAAGTAAGAAAGACATTCAAAAGTTTCTGGGAAAAATAAATTTTTAAGGAGATTTGTGTCTAATTATGTTGAAATTGTGAAAGAGATTACTAATATGTTGAAGAAGGAAAATGAAGTACATTGGACTAAGGAGGCTAAGGAGTCATTTTCCAGAATAAAAGAAGCATTACAAGCAGCTCCAGTTTTGATTAGTCCTTATTATCAAAAGCCCTTTCAAATATTCTAATTTGCTTCACCTTGTTCAATAGTTGTTGTTTTGTTACAAAAAAATGATGAAGGTAAAGAGCAGCCAGTTTCTTTCTTTAGTAAGGTGCTTAGGGATGTTGAACTCAAATACAATATTCTTGAAAAGAAGGTGTATGCCTTGGTGAAGGTCTTAAAAGCCTTCAAGACTTATGTGTTACAGTCACAGATTATTGCCTATGTGCCAAATGCTGCAGTGAAGGATGTCCTAGTCCAAAGTGATGTGGAGGGTAAAAGAGGTAAATGGATAGATAAGATCCAAGAATTTAACCTAGACATAAAGCCAACAAAACTAGTGAAAGGATAGGGATTGGCAAAGATGTTGACTGAGTCAAACTTTCATGCTTTGGGAATAAATTTATTAACACCTGAAAAAGAATAAATAAGTAAAGTGAACGAAGAAAAATCAAATCTAGGTATGAAGATTCGATACAAATTTTTATGCTCAAAGTGGTATAAGCACATAGTCCACTATTTATGTTTTCTTTCTTGTCCTCAGTTATTGGATAGAACAAGATATAGAGCACTAAGAATCAAGGCACAACAATATGTGATTGTGGAAGGTAGATTGTACTGGAAAGATCCTATGGGAATTTTTCTACTATGCTTGAAAAAAGACGAGTCTACAGAAATGATTAAGGATTATCATGAAAGGTTATGTGGTGGCCATTATAGTTGGAAGGTCACAGCACACAAAATTCTCCAGGCATGCTTTTATTGGCCTACCTTATTTGTTGATATATATAGGTGTGTCAGAAGTTGTCAAAAGTGTCAGTTTTTTGCTGAAAAAAAGTTAGCCCCATTGCCATTGATCCTAGTCTTCATAAAAGAACCATTCAGACAATGGGGGCTAGACTTCGTGGGAGAGATTAATGCACCTTCGACTGGACAGAGCAAATGGACTCTTATAGCAACTGATTATTTCACCAAGTGGGTAGAATTTGTACCTACTAAAAAGGCAAATGACCAAGTGGTGATGAAGTTTTTAGAGGAAAACATCTTTAGTAGATTTGGGTGCCCTGTCAAAATCATAACTGATAATGCTCAAGTGTTCAGTTCAATTAAGTTTGTTGCTTTCTATCAGAAATATAATGTCATTCTATCACATTCAACAGCTTATCACCTTGAAGGGAAAGGATTGGTTGAATCCACCAACAAAATGTTGATGAAAATTCTTAAAAAAACCATTGCAAAGAATCAGAAGGACTAGGATTCAAAATTAAAATTTGTTCTTTGGGCCGTCTGAGTGACCACAAAAATTTCTACAGGAAAATAACCTTTTGAGCTAGTGTATGGAACACAAGCCCTATTTCCTAATCAGCTTGTGAAACTTGTAATTGCAATGATTCATGAGGCAAAAGAATAACCCAATGTCTTAGTGAGGAGGATTCATAAGGTAATGGAGTTGAATGAAAGCGAAGATAAGGTAAGAGATAATTTGATTATGTATCAATAAAAAATGAAGGGTATTTTTGACAGAAAAACCAAAGAAATTGATTTTAAAGTTGGAGACTTGGTGTTAAGGTGGGATACCACGAGAGAAGACAACGGAAAAAATGGGAAATTTGACCCTCTCTGGTACGACCCATTCAGGGTTACAGAGGCAAGGGAAAATAATACATTTTTCCTGGAGAACCTTGATGGTGATACATTACAACTGACTATCAATGGGCAGTATGTCAAACATTATTTCTAGTTCTAAGTCACGTTCACCTTGTCATTGTAAATACCAGGGTGAATCCATTGTACACTTTCATAAAGTTGAGTCTGGAGAAGCAATACATGACTCCATGCCCAAACTGAAGGCACTAATCTATGGTTCTTAGTGTTTCTGTGACAAAAGCACTATCCCTAGGTGGAGCCAGGTGTTGTAGCCTACTTTTTCGTTCAAATTTTCATTTTTAGTATTACTCAAAGTTCAAAAAAAATGGAATATTAAATTTTGAAAATCAAAAGAGAATTAAAAATTTTAGAGTATTTGTTACACTAACAGTGGCATTTAAGATGTTATGAAAGTGGGCCCGATCCATCGGTTAAAGCTCGAACATGTCAGCAAAGTGCAATCAAAGATAGTGAGGGGGATAGGTAAAGTGTTATGTGGGGGAACAAGGAGCACGAGTTATAATTTATAGCCCAACCCCTGCAGTTGACCTTGTAGTTAACATGGCTGACTGAAATCAATGGCCCATGATTGCCGCAAAGGTTCAACCTTGATCAAACTCTCGTACACTCCCTACTCCCGTAGTGGGCCACCACACATAGTTTACTCCACATCACCTCCACCATGCCATCTGCCACTCCCATTCATTTCCGTCCAGCTCACCGACCATACCCCGTCACCTCATCTGCCACTCCATTAATTCATTACATTAATTGTAGGTTTCCCTCCATTTTGCTTACGATATATAAAAGGAAAGTGAAAACCCCATTGCATTAGTCATTTGCTTTAGGTACCGAGCAGCTTCATCTCCAATTCATCATTCTGAGTCAGTAATTGTCATTCATAGATGCCATGGCCAAAAAAGTAAGTTCCTCCTCTGTAATCCATACCCCGTTAATGGACGTTGAACATGATATTTCTGACACCTTTTTCCCAATTAAGCACCATTCTCTATATCAAGAAGTCGTTCTAAACCATAAAAAGTCCCCTGTATTCATGGCAATGGTTAGGTCTGGTGTTTCAGTAGCAATTTTCCCAAAAACTCACTTGTTCCCTGAATTCATTCAGTGGTTGGCCTCATAAATGTACCCTAAGAAGTGTTTTGTAATGAATCGGTCCAGGGAGAATGTTTTCCAAGTAACCCCTCAGTTAATTCACCAAGCTTTGAATTACCCTTTATATGGAACTTATACCACCTTTACTAAAGAGTCCTTGGTCTCATATTATGATAACCTATCATCCCAGGAGTTTTCTTATGCTACCTCATTCTTAGCTCCTAAATCTGGACATTTCTCTCCAGATGGAAATGTGTTTTCTTTAGACATATTTGCAACAGATATAAGACCAATCTTGCAGGTGGTTTCTAAGATTTTGGGGAAGGAGGACTCAAGGCAGGTTGATAAAGCAGTGTTGGGATTTTTCTCTTTGATGATGAAACCAAAAGTAGTACTAGATATTCCAACATTTTGGGTAGACACTATTAATACTCAATTCATGACTCTATCACTTACTGGTTCCTTCAAGTTTCCTTTAGTTATTACTTATTTATTTCTGTACCAGAATGCTGACCATTTTGCAAGTTTGGAACTAAATATTATTGACATTAACAAAAAGAAGCAGTCAGTGGTATTATGAACAAACTTGATAAGGGATGATCCAGGAGGTGGTGGCTTGTTTGAATTCACTTCTTTATTCCTTCCAGTGGCCTACAAGATCTTGAATGGAACCTTGCTACCAACATTTCTTCCCAAAGCTCAAGAATTCCTTCAATTGAGCAAGGATGTAAGGTGTGGAGACTAGTTCATATTTGAAGAACATGCAGAGATCAGGCTTTATGGAGCCTCAATCAAACCATATAGGTTACCGAATTTTTTTCCAATGAGGCTCTTTTCTCTTGATTTTATCAGACAGAGCTTGAATGTGGATCAAGTTCATTTTGTTCCCATGAAGAAGGGCTATTTCTTTAAATTGCCAAGAGCAGTAGAACCCTTCATTGTGAACGCTAGATAAGTTGCTCAAGAGGTTGAGAAATTGTTGGATGACATGTGTCTCTTACAGGTGGTTGTGTGGGCTTATGACCCTCATCAAATTATTTCAAAAAGAAGGTTAGAGAATGGTTATTCAACCTTTGTGCATGAAAGTAGACCAAAAATGGATAAAATGGCAAATGGGGGTCTACAGAGCACCAAAGGGGCAGAGATTGAAACCCCTAGTATTTCAGAAAAAAGGTGCCAAAAGGGCTAGAGAAGATTTTATTGATCTTGATGACGAAGAATTAGAAACAACAAAAAGCAATAAACTTTTGGATGTAGTGTCTTCAATAGAACTTGGTTTGGTAATCCAATTGGGGGAAACAGAGGGTGCACCAGCCTCTCCATCCTCCGAAGAACCTGTTCATGATTAGGTTCCTCTTATACAACGCATGTTTGCCAAAATAGCCGAGAGAAATCATAAAGTAAAGTCAAATATGGAGGCTCAAGATGAGTCTCAAGTTGTTCCTGAGCAAACCTGGTTATTGTCTATTATGGACTTAGAGAATAGTAAACTTAAAATTGAATTCTCTCATCCTACTAAGATGTCAGTTGGGTCCACCAGTAATTTCAAAACTATTAATTTGACTATTGATACCCAGAAGTTTCCTATGCTTGACAAGATCAATTTTCACATGCAGACTGGGCAATTTATTGTCAATTATTTGCATAAGACAAATGCAGCTACTATGAAAGTAGAAAAAATGTTACATAAAGTAATTCAGCAATTAAAGTTGGAAAAGGCCAACTCTAGGGCTCTGAATGCCCAGGTGGATGAATTAAAGAAAATTATTATTAAAATAGGAGTCAACACTGATGATCAACCTGCAATACAAAAATTGTTGCAATCTGCTAAGTCTGAGATATGGAAAGTGTGGTTATGCGGGACAAATGGAAAGCATTAGACAGATCAAAGTTTGCAAAAAGAATGATTGATTTTATTAATTCTAAGTCTTCTTTAGGGCTAAAGAAGCATGATTTTACAGAAAAGACACTATGTGCAATAGATTTAATAAGATGATTGTCAAAAACATTTACAAAAATATTGCTGAGAAGAAGATAAATGAGATAAAAGAAGCAATTTTCAAGTTTAACATCATGTTTGATAAAAGAGTTAGGGATGGGCTTCCCTCTTGCTGGGATTTACAGGGAAACTTGCTGCCATGGAAAACATATGAGACCTTGCTAGTTGAGGCAAAAAGAAAAGTTGACAATACCCATGAGAAGACAACTAGTACTGAAGGGAGCAACTATTGTGAATTATCTTAATAAATATTTTAAGCTTTTGTGGATGGTGAAGACTTTGTTTACAGACAAGCCTACTTATAGTAGGATTACAGCATGCAGAATGGCACTCAAAAAATTTGAAGAAGCACCAAAGTCACATGTACCATTGTGGAGAAAATGAAAAGAGTAGATGATAGAGCAAACAGAAGATGCACCAGTAGGACCATCTACTCGAGCTACTGATTCGAACAGTGACCAGCAATCAAAAACCATAATTTAATTCCTTTCCAACTTATGTTATCTTATTTCCTGAGGAAAATGAGGTATCTTTTACCCTCCAATGTAATGTTCTGAAATGACTTTTACTTTAGGCAGTTAGAGAGTAGTTAAGTAGTTTGATAGTTTTAGTAGTTACCAACTATCCTATGATGTATAAAAAGAGGAAAAATCCAAGAAGAAGGGTCTGATTTTTGGAGAATTTGAAGAGTACGCATTTTGTACTTAATAAATTGATGATTAATGAAATAATCAGGAGTTTTCCGTACAGTGTTGGGTATGACTTGTAATCTCTCCATTATGTGTCATTTGTCTCTTCCTCTCTTTAAATATGGTAATGAAGCTGCAGGTCTTTGTTTATTTCTGTGAATAAAGTTAAATTTCCTTAAAATAGCGCTCCCATGTTTAAAAATTCTTTATCTCTATTTCTTCTAAGTTAAAGTTAATAGTTTCTGTCAAACACATCATATTACCTTTTAACTTCTCAAAGTATTATTTACACAACACTTATATCCAGCACCACATGGCATCTTGGGGATTTCATATCAACTATATATTAAGGGTTTAATATCATGTTTTCCATACTCCTCAAAATGAAGACACGTTATACAAATAAGTGACATGCATAATAAAAATTTAATGTCTTAAGCACAATTTCTCCACAACCTAGAAATTGGTTTCTTAAGGGACAACAGACTCCACGGAGGGAAAAATATGGTTCCCCTATTCATTTGAATAACCATCAGTAAGGGATATGTGTTCCTAGGTAAAGGCCTAGAGGGTACCTAGAGACTATTGAGGAAACAAGAACTCTTAGAGCCATAGGACTCTAGACATCCATGGTAGGCTAACATTGGGACTAATGGGGGATATGAGAATGTTGGTTAGAGGCTATCAGGTTCGGTACCTTTGTCATGTGAGGGAATATAGGGTACCTAAAGACCGGCGAGGACAACAAGAACTCCCGGAGCTGCAAGAATCTGGACATCCCTAACCAACTAAGATAGGGCTATTGGGGGATGTGATCCTGCTGGTTGAAGGTTATCAGGGTTGGTACCATGGCCTTGTTATTTTTTACATGAGACATGTACCTAGCTCAAGAAGTCAATGCCAAGCGAAATCACAACCCCAGCTGAGGGGTGGTAAGCTACTGAGAGAATTGGAGTAGCGTAGTCGATGGTTGGGTGGCATGTTTGATTCCTATAACTAGTAGATGTATTTTACCAGATAAGCCACCAACATGCTTATGCTATTTACAATTTATGTTTTTCTACTTGTTATTGTATATTTATGAGTTACGTTATATGTGTTGAAAATAACAACAAGAAATGATAAAAACAGAATCCAGAATATTCCAATTTTAATTTTTCCTTGAATTAAAATTGTGAATTAAATTTTGAATTTAGTCTCACCGGTTGCTTGGAAATAATTAATTAATTCATTATGGATTAATTAGTTGGAGAAATTCAAATTAGATGTCTTTCTGAAGTCATACAACAATTATCCCTTAAATTAAGGAGATAAGATTGAGTTATATTTGAGTTGTAATTAGTTAACTCAGTTTACTGAGTTAAGTCTGGTTAAATTAGTTACAAACTGTTTGAGGAACTAATTGTGAGTTATCAGTCAGTTGATGCATGCATGAACTCAACTAATGTACTCTAGATAACTGAAGATTCCCGCATCAGAAACTCATGCATGTCTATTCTAAGAAAGACCCAGTTGAGATTGAAGACAAGGACAGTGTACTATCAGTTGCACGTGTTTTCCTATAAAGGAGACTCATTCATGCAGTCAAGGTAAGGTTCCTTGAGGATTTCACAGTTCTAACAGTGTGTTAGAGCAGTGTTCCACTTGGTGAGGTGAGAATCATCCACTAGGAATAGCGCAAGGAAATAGGAGCTTGGAGGGCAAAGGAGAAGGCTTGTGATAAGCTTTGATTACTTGTGAGCATCCAGGAGGATTGTACTGAGAGATGGCTAGCTGTGAGAGCTAAGGTTTTGTGTAATTCTGATATATTTCCACATTGTATGATAATACAGATAGTAGGGTTTTTAGCTGAGGCTTTCCCCTGAGTATTTATGTGTTTCATGTGCATTGATTCTTCTTCTTATGGTTATATGTGTTCAGCTCTGATTCAGCTCGATCTTTAAACTTCTGCAAGTTTGATAGTAGAAGTAGATTATAGTATTTTGCTTTGGTATATTGCATCATCGAGTTAATCTACAGTCATATTTTCTACATAGATCTCAGAGGTAGATTTGTAGAGAATTTGCAGAATTTATACATGGTATCGAAGCCTATTTTATCGGAGCTATGAACAATATATGGAGAATAGAATTCAAAGTTTGAAGTTCGGGGTTGCAGGTGCAAATTGAATTCTTATCATACTTCAAGGTTGGCCAATGGCGTTCTATGGCTAGAGACTCAAGTATGCCTTGGAAGGCATCTCAAATTACATAGCATGGAAAGATCACATGGAGGTTGCATTAGAAGACAATGGCTTGAAGGATTTCATTGATCAAGAAATCCCAAAGCTAGGTTCAACTAATGCACAAGAGTTGGCTGAATGGAAGAAGTGTATCGCAAGGGTGAGATGGATCATCCTTGAGGGAGTTCGAGACCATATTGTCTTGAGTCTCCATGGGAAGGATACTCCATATTCAATGTGGAAGACATTGAAGGACCTCTACTAGAACAGTAATGACCAGAGGAAATTGGCGCTCAAGGATAAGCTTCGAAGAATCAAGATGGAGAACGGTGATACTATTTCCACATATTTGAACAAGCTCACCACTTGTAGAGATGAGCTTAGCAGTGTGGGAATAACTACTGTTGATGATGATATGGTGAGCCTCGCTCTCCTTGGCCTTCCAAAGAGTTGGAATAGCTACCAGGACTCTGTGAATGGAAGGGAGAAACTTCTAGATTGGGAACGGCTATGATTGGATCTCATGCAGGAGGAGATCAAGAGGAGCACACGAGATGGTTCTTCATCCAAGGATGATGATGAAGAAAATATAGCCTTAGCGAGTAAGGAAAGGAAAGGGAAGGGGAAGGCATCCCATTCCAAATCGAATTCTTCTCATGGAGGGAAGAAGGGTGACAAGTCTAAAGTGAGATGCTTTAATTGTCACGAGATGGTACATTATGCGACTAATTGCCCATCGAAGAAGTCCAAGAAGGGATCCTCGGAAGGATCGGAAGGTGAGGCATCAGCCTCTTAGTTCGAAATGGACATCACCCTCATTGCATGCATGGTGTCATCGATGATGGGTTGTGGTTGGTTTCTTGACAGTGGAGCCTCATTCCACATGTCCGGCGATAAACGTTTATTCAGTACCTTGGAGGAGAAAGACCTCAAGATTCGCATAGAAGTCGGCGACAGTGAATGGTTTAGTGTTTTAGGAGTGGGCACTGTTTCTTTTCAGAGGGAGCGTGGAGCTTCTATCACCTTGAAAAATGTGAAGTATGTGCCTGGACTGAAGAAGAACTTGGTATCGGTCGCGATGTTGGAGGAAAAAGGCTATGATGTTTTCTTTCGTAAGGGAAAGGTTTTCCTTAGATACATCACCACGAGATAGGTGAAGCAAATCGATTCACGAGTCAAGAACCTGTATACTCTTGAGGTTCAAGATGCATGAAAATCCTTGAGGAGTAAGGCAAATGTTAGAGACTTGGTGGTTGAGAGGGAGAGTAAATTACCTCTCAACATGCAGTCCCAGAAAAAGTCTCAGACAATTATGAAGGAGCCACAATTGGAGAAGTGGGTAGAGGGATCACATGCAACCATACCTCCAGGTGCAAGGTGGGGCGATGTGAAGTGATAGTCCCAAGAAGGCTGAAATTGGGCAGGGTCCATTGAGTGGTTTTATCTCATGGATGACACCTTGCTACGGGAGCCCAAAGTACATAACAGTGGGAGGAATCAGTGGGATTGATGTAGTCAGAGATCAAAGTGATAGAGGCTAGAGCAGTCAGATAATGAAGAGCACAAAGAAGGATTGACAATAGTGCAGAAAGGCAGAGTCAACATAAGCGTTGACAGAGGCAATAGCAGTCAGAGACTTTGATGACAGATGCATCATATTGATTCAAGTTGGATGTTTGTTTGTTTATGGAGTTGCTGGAGCAACAAAACTAGAGAGAAGTGTTGCATGCATAACATTCCAAAGGTTCACAATCGGGATTGAGTTGAATTCCTTTCTTGTTGAGAGGGAGTGTTGAAAATAGCAACAAGAAATGATAAAAATAGAATCCAAAATATTCCAATTTTAATTTGTCCTTGAATTAAAATTGTGAATTAAAATTCGAATTTATTCTCACCAGCTACTTGGAAATAATTAATTAATTCATTATGGATTAATTAGTTGGATAAATTCAAGTTAGAAGTCTTTCTGAAGTCATGCAATAGTTGTCCCTTAAATTAAGGAGATAAGATTGAGTTATATTTGAGTTGTAATTAGTTAACTCAGTTTACTGAGTTAAGTCCATTTAAATTAGTTCCAACTATTTGAGGAACTAATTATGAGTTATCAGTTAGTTGATGCATGCATGCACTCAACTAGTGTACTCCAGATAACTGAAGATTCCCTCATCAGAAACTCATGCATGTCTATTATGAGAAAGACCCAGTTGAGATTAAAGACAAGGAAAATGTACTATCATTTGCATGTGTTTTCCTATAAAGGAAACTCATGCATGCAGTCAAGGTAAGGTTCCTTGAGGATTGCGCAGTTCTGACAGTGTGTTAGAGTTGTGTTCCACTTGGTGAGGTGAGAATCATCCACTAGGAACAACACAAGGAAATAGGAGCTTGGAGGGTAGAGGAAAAGGCTTGTGATAAGCTTTGATTGCCTGTGAGCATCCAAGAGGACTATACTAAGAGCTGGCTAGCTGCGAGAGCTAAGGCTTTGTGTAATTCTGATATATTTCCACCTTGTATGATAATACAGATAGTGGGGTTTTTAGCTGAAGCTTTCCCCTGGGTATTTTTAGTGTTTCATGTGCATTGATTCTTCTTCTTATGGTTATATGTGTTCAGCTCCAATTCAGCTCGATCTTTAAGCTTCCGCAAGTTTGATAGTAGAAGTAGATTATAGTATTTTGCTTTGGTATATTGCATTATCGAGTTAATCTACAGTTAGATTTTTTACATAGGTCTTAGAAGTAGATTTGTAGAGAATTTGCATAATTTCTACAATATGTACATGTTATTTGTTATCATGGTGTGTGTGTGTGTCGTGGGTTGTGAGTGACATCACTCAATTAGGTAATCGAGGGTGTTACAAAAGTAATGCTTACATCTATTGTCAATATGCTTAAATATCAAGTAAAATTCCATTTTTGTAAAAATGAATTTATAAAATAATCCTCAATATATATTTCATTTTCTAGACAAAAGTTAGAGTGGGTACTATGCAAGATAGATTAATAAGGTAAGGCTTTGGAGTGGTTTGATTAATCTGAAGACCCATATTTGTAACAAATCATTATAGACCACATAAAAATCTATAGAGGGGAAATTTGAGGTACATAACCTCATTCTATTCATCTTATGTTTCCTCTTAATCAACTCATTATAATTGTTTTATTTATTCCTATTAATATTTCAAAAAGTAATTTTAAGAAAATAGAAGGGTTTTACAGTTACTTTTGTTGCTATAAAACCTAATTTTTATGTTGTTTCTCTTTTGTTTTACGTTGTTACAAAGTATGGCATTAGGGGTTTAATCTCTCTCTCTCTCTCATTTCATAGTGAGAATATTTTGAAGGCAATGGATATTTATTGGTTATATATTTGTATATATAAGGCTTCAAGTATCTATTGGATTCGAACAATTCCTTGCATTGGATCCTCAACCCTATTGTTAACTTTTTTACTTAAGATTTCCATGGTTCATGGTCCACACACTATAATAACCATGTAGTTTTGTGTCTTTGTTGTAAAATGTACCATTTGGTGCTATCTATTTTTTGAAAAATATTTTAATTTTTGTAGGGATGGGGTCCCCTAGGGCATAATAGAATTGATTGGTCCTTTTTTGTATACAATTTTGTAAAAGATGTAAAGTCTCCGCGATTTGTGGAAGTGGAACGTGTGGATGAATATGAGTCAAAGGGGCTTAGCCCCTTGTTTTAAGTAAAGTTTTGAGTTGGTTTTGAGATTCACCCATGGTCCATGGACCATGGCATTGTATGAAAAAGTCTATAAATAGTTGAGTCTTAGCAAAAGAAAGAGGTAACTAGAGGGAACTTAGATAGAGAATTGGGTTCATTGAAGAGTCTTGGGCAGAAGCTAAGGCAGGAAGGCTTTGCTTCCTGTGCTTAGGTAGAGGAAGGAAGGCTTCCCAGCTGAGTGCATGGAGGCCTAGGTAGAGTTTGCAACTGAGTGCATAGACCCTTACATTTGTGTGCGCATGGAAATTTGAGTCTGTAATCAGTGAATGAAGATTAATAAAGATAGTTTTCCGAAGAATTCATGAGTATTTATGTTTGTCTCTATTAATGTTATATGTTGTTGATAAATGACATGTTTTATGAATTACTAATTGAATTCTACGCAACTGTATTGAATTTCTCTTAATAATATATGAAATGAATTCTTAGCCACTTCCACAAAGATTATGTTGATTTCTCTTATGTTTTCTAGCGAATTAAGTAGATCTACACGAACTCCAATTTAGGAGTGATTTTTGATGTGCATAAGTAGGTGAATCAACTGTTAAAGGTCCACAAGGACTGATTGTGGGCCTTCGCGAAGGTATGAAAGCCACTTTAACTGAGTTGCAGTAACATGCCCTAGGAGTTTATCGATCTGCATGAAGGCAAATCCAAGGCACTGTAATACATCACACTAGTCTCTGGATGCAGAAACTTGGTTCTTGCATCCCTCCATACTGCTTCGGGTGAGACTGCCACCTATGATACGTGGGTTGTTGCCGAAAGGGCCAGTAGTGTATGGTTTTGTTGGTTGGCGCAAGTAACTCTGAACCTACGTCAGGACCCCCTGAGCCAATAAATGGTTCTGTTGCCGAGACCGGGATCTGCTTGAAAGAGGTGTGATGTCGCATCATTGGAACCCGACCAAGAAAGAAATTGAAAATTGGTTGGAATGGAAGATTCACGAGTTTGCGACGCAAGAAAACAAGAATCCATGCCTATCAAAGGAAGATTAGTTAGACAGATATATGTATACAAAGATACACAAATTCTTCTTCTGCACCTTCCCCATTGAACTGTATGAGTGGTTAGCCCAGTTGACAAACAATCAAGGAAGGTGGAAGCTCGATAGTCCTATAGTGTGGACTCTAGAATTAGTATGATAACTAGAAGCTTCTGAAAAAAAGATCACGCGAGCTGTTGATCACTAGTAAGATCGAATTCAAGAAGGATTTGTTACAAAATTTGCAGTTGATACCTCAATCAACTATAGCAAAGTGGAGTGAATATTCTTCAAAGGACCTCAAGGTAAGTATTTAAGATCATTGAATACTTGGATTAAAATGTTGTTATGTGAAAAACGGGTGATGCCATTACCTTGATGTTTGAAGCTACACGAAGGATTAGTATCAAAGTATTGTCCATTGATTGGACCTCCTTCAAGTGACGACGAAGGGGTGGGGAAGAATACGCCGCGCGGCGCTATTCAATTAATCACTTAGGGGATTCCTATAACAAACCATCCATCCACTCTGTTGGTCACTTTAATTGCTTATTAATTCAAACAACTAAGTGCTACATGAATTGTCAACCCAGGGAAGTCTGTTTATTTCAAAGGCAACTACACACTGTATATGCTCAATCTCAAAAGCAATAAAAAGTTGTAGTAATAAATATACTAATCACACCTTGCTTTAAGCACACTGAAGCTCTATTCTGAGTTACATCAACAACAATCTATTGTAGACAATTATCAGAGAATCCCTTATTACATTAAAAAGAACAATTTAGGAAAAGAAATCAATCTGCAAAGGAAGAGACTAATTATGCTGCAACAGAGAACATGACCCTATTCCCCAGGCAGGAATCTTCAACACCTATTTCTGATTCCTATGCTTCACAACCCACTCTGTAATCTCAATTACCAATTAAAGCACTCACTGACTGACTTTGAATGAATTCAGGAAAGTAATGCAACAATCAATTGAAAAACAGAGTTTCAGTAATAACGCATAAGCAATATTCAGTAAACAGAACTTAACAAGGTATGGATAGAAAATATACTTAACACACTACAGGAATTTAATGGGTGAATATTGTGATGAAGGTGGGCCTTTTCCTTCTCACAAGATTCCCCAGAAAGAAGAACTAAAAAGGAATGCTCATAATAATATTTTATTCATCTATCAATGTATCATATTACAAAAGATTTTAGTTCTTCACTTTCAGCTAGACCTTCCCGCAGTCTGTCTGTCCCCCTATAATGTAGATGTCTCCTCTTTTTAAAGCGGAGACATCTATTACAATTGTTTACATTATTGGTCCTATCTTTAACCCGATATGCCAAAATAGGATAATTAATTCTTCCATTGACAAAATGTTGTTACAATGGTTGTGACAATGCCGACTTTGGAATGTAGTTTTTATGGCCAATGTAACAGCTCCTTGATCTTCTTTTGCTGCCGCCGAATCTAAAATGCAAATCACAAGCTGTTTCAGCAACGGGATTTGTGCACTTTGCTAACTGTTTCAGCAACATAAACTATAATGATAAACCTGCAATCTTCAGGCTATTTCAGCAACATAGACTGCAATGATAAATTGTTTCAGAAACTTATCCGATCAACGATTAACTGTAAAGGTAATGTAATTATATGCAAAATGAATTAAACATATGGTAATGAGAAGAAATATTGTATACCTTCAGAAAAATTGATTAAAGTAATAACATGGGCTTTAAATATGGATTAGAAAAAGTGACATAATAGCAAAATATATGATCAAAAAGGGACAATGTAGGGTCCTAACATCCCCCCCAATTGAAAGGGTTGCATGTCCTCATGCAACTTTACTCTGAATCTGAGTCCGGGTACTGGGCCTTGGAGTGCAAGTTACTTAGGCAGTAACTATAGAAGGTACTGTCAGCCAGATCTCTGAAGCCATGAACATTTTGTAACTTCTGCCATGCTGCTGCTTCTTCCTTTTTGGACAACCTGTAATGAGCCCTATACTCTTGTGCTAGCATCCATAGAAGAGGGAAATGAAAATGATATCCTACCCATTTTTCAGCACATTGCTGAACACATTTGACATAGTCAGGTACCCTTGAAATTGCTGCTTCAACATTAGGAGGACTGAAGGGATGATACTCCTGCCTTTCCTTAGAAGAGTGTTGCCAGAATAAATTATTTGCTTTTAAGGCAAGAGCTCCCTTGGCTTTAACAAAATGTTGGCAGTCTCCTAACACTGCTGCTTGTAGCTGCCTGATGTGCTCACCCATTCCTGGTTCCTTCAAAAATTGACGATATTCAGCAACAAAAATGGCAGAATTTTGTGGCTCAGATCAAATCCACAGAAGACGATTGTCTTCATTATGCCTTGCTGAAAGAAAGGCATTCTGCCATGTGAGCTAGTTAGCAAGAAAAGAGACAAAGGCCCTAATTTGAACATCACCAACCAAAGGGTTCAGATTCAGCTTCCTATCCTCAGGGATAGCTTCATTATGGAGATACAATTCACAGAGTAAATTTTGTTCACTGGTAGATGCTTCTGTGAAAGTTTTCACAAATTGTTCAGGTCTAGATACCTCATGAGGTCTACCATCTCTAATTGCCTTTATTTGAAAGAACGCTAAGTGTTCTGCAAGAAAAAGAGAGTAATTGGAGGATGGTTTCCTGGTAGCTAATAATCTCTAAACCAAATCAAAGATAAGGAGTAGTCTAGTCTTTAGCTGTTTATTCTCCTTCTTCTAGGCACAAGAATGTTGGAGTAGCTGCTCCAAAGCTTCCCAGTTTAAATATATATGATTTTTCCACAGTGATTTATGCTCCTGCAAGATCCTATTTTGTGACATAACATACCCTTTCTTCCATTCATCAATTTGTGCTTGAGTGCTGCTAGTCTGAGTAAAAACAGTCTTTGTAGACCGTGGTTCAGTCTGAGTAAACACAGTTTTTGTAGGCCGAGGTACAGGATTTTCAGTCTTAATAGTCACAGCAGGCCGAGGTACAGGAATTTCAGTTTTAACAATCAGAGGAGGCCGAGGTATTTGTGGTTTAACCTCTTTTTCAAAAAAAATTGCAGACCCTGCTAGTTCTTGTGTGATAGTAGGGTGTTCCTTTTTTATTTCAGGAGAAGTGGATGTAGAGGAGGCTCCAAGCAATGGGACTTCAACTACTTTATACCCGGCTTGCTGATAAATGGTACTGCATTGGCTACACATATATTCCTTATACCGATCTTTTTCTGCACTTTTCTCGGCTGTGGATGCTGCATGGGCTAAAGTATACAAATTAAGTTCTATATCATAGGCTTCCCTTGCCATTATTAATTCCTACTTATAAGCTTCGATTTCTTATTTTAGAAAATCGTTTTCCTATAGAAGGGAAGCCAGGGTGACTAGGGTTTGTGTAGCAGTCACAGTCTCAGTAGCTGGTTCTTGTGTGGCAGCTACTAGATGAGTAGCTTGTTGTTCTGTAGCAGCTACATAGTTTGCAGCATCCTGAGCATCCAGATTTTGCATATCAGTAGGTGGTTCTTGTGTGACAACTGCTGAATCAGTAGCTGGTTCTTGTGTAGCAGCTACGTTTTGTGCAACATCCTGGTCATCTGTGTTTTGTATATCAGCAGGTGGTTCTTGTGTGGCAGCTACTGAATTAGTAGTTGGTTCTTGTGGGACAGCTACTTGATGTACAATATCCTGAATATCTAAATTTTGTAGATCAACAGTTGGTTCTTGTGTGGTAGCTGCTGAATGAGTAGCTGGTTCTTGTGTGGCAGCTACTTGTTCTGCAATATCCTAGGTATCTAAATTTTGTGGATCAGTAGTTGGTTCTTGTGTGGTAGCTGCTAAATGAGTACCATCCTGGTCATCTGAATTTTGTGGATCAACAGCTGGTTCTTGTGTGACAACTGTTGAATGAGTAGCATCTTGGGTGTCTAAATTTTGTGGATCAACGACTGGTTCTTATGTGGCAGCTGCTGAATGAGTAGCTAGTTCTTGTGTGGCAGCTACTTGTTCTAAAAGAAATGGTGTCACAAAACCTTGGGCATCTGGTTCTTGTGTTTCAGTGCCCGAGGGTGAGACAGGTAAAGATTTGGGGACTTGGGACTGCGGTGGAGTATGGGGTTTTAGGCTAATAGTCGTGGAATTTGGGATGGTAGCAATAGTTTCTTCTTCAGTAGACATCCTCATTCATCTTTGGGGTAAAAAGGCTGGGAGAGCGGTAGTTTTCCTTTTGTGAGTGGGTTTATTCTGAGGGGAAGGGATATCAGAGATAATGGCTTCTTTGGTTGAGGCCCTTGTTTGTCTTTTTGGTAGGAAAACAGTCTTATTTTGCCTTTTTCTTTTTAGCATAGCAAGGGGAACATTATCTTCAAAATCACCACTAGGAATGTGGACAGTAGGATTAGATGATTATGCTAAATTATGGGATGGAGTTTATGTGGTGGGAGGGTCTGCTAGTGGAATTTCTGGGGGGTCAGGAATGCTCCCTGATTGCTGTTCGGAAGGATTTTCAAGAGTTTCTTGAGGATTCTCAGCAGCTTGCTGAGAGATTTCAGGAGCTTGTTGAGGAATTCCAGGAGCTTGTTGAGGAATTTCAAGGACTTGTTAAGGGATTTCATGAACTTGTTGAGGAATTTCAGGGACTTTTTGAGGGATTTCAGGAATTTTAGCAACTTCTTGAGGAATTTTGGCTGCTTTCTCCGGGTCTAGGGGTGGGTTATTGCGAGGGGGGTTCTGTCGAGAAAAACCTCTCTGAATTAGTAGCTGGACAAGACGGTGGTGGGTGAGGGAAAGGAGTGGGAATTTTGCCTGTCTACAATAATGTGACATATTCTTTAGACACCCAAGTAAATAATACGGCATATTCAACAGTCGACCATGTCTCAAATGATTTAACAAGACAAAATCATGCTAATAGACTACCTGATAGCAACCTTCATAGGTGAGATAATGCTTGACGAATTCAGCAACCGTCGGCCATGGAGGTGGTAATGAATGAAGTGCGACACCCCGGCCTTTGGGCTCGACCTGCTCTCCTAGCAGAAGAAAGTCCTGCTGTGCATTCAAAATGATATGCTTATGACTAAACCATCGAGTGCCAGTGGCCGGTAGGCCTGAAACCTGTGCTATATCATACTCTGAGACCGGAATTCAAACTCCTTGGACAGTAGAGTAGCCATCCCGTAGATTACGTGCAAATTCAAGGACTTGTTGTGGATCAAATCCCTGAAGCCTCTAAAAATAATCTACTGAGCTTGCCCGCTAAAAAATCTGATATACCTCTGGGTGTAATTCTAAGAGAGCTATTGAGTCGGGCTCATGTCAGATAGAAGGTCCTCCCATAGTTAACCAGCTTCAATAAAATTCACAGTCAAAAACCGAGTTACCACACTTCAGACAGAGTAAATTTTTCAAATGAGAACATGGAGTAACAACACATAGGCGGGGTGATAAGACGTGGTCATTGTTGTGGGGAAAAGTATCCGATGCGGATGACCCTATCCCTACTCTAAAGGTGACAGTCTTTAGCAACAACTGAAAGTAAAGTTTTGATGATTTCCTTTATGAAAGTACAGAGAGAATGAAGAAAGATTAACCAACCTGGTGTCTTTCGCTTAGTCGATCCTTATCCTCTCTCTTTGTCTCTTGTTCCCAGCTCCTTGCTCTCTTTGCCGGTCCAGCTACACACAGATCCTGCACAAACAAGAGAGCAAACTACAAGATACATGTACTCATAACTGAAGCATGGATTAGGATGAATCAAATATACATGTAAATACAATACATCAATGCAATACAAGTATATAGGAGAACATGCAAAACTTTATTGATAGAAGTAACAGGGTTCTGAGAAGGTTACAACCAATGATGGCTCCAATCCAGCAGCACCTCCCCAGCAGCAAGAACTCTCCTCTTCACCTCTAGTAAAACAATCACCCAATAGATCTAACTGTAAACCAACAGCACCTCCTTGCTTTACACAAAATTCCAGCCTCCTTAGACCTCATAGAAGAGCTCTATATATAGGAGAGAAGAAGAGAGGATGAGTCAGCTTGAGACTGACATGAAGCTGCCTTGTGTCCTCTCCCTCTTCAGTTAATCTTCAGTTCTTGAGTCCACTTGGAGATCCTTGCTTACACATGGTGATCAAGTTCCTCTTACTCATCACAGGGCGAATCTCATGAACCAAGTGTCAGTTTGGAAGCTTCCTGGGCAGTTGACACCTTCCAGGATGACTGTGCCACTTGGCCAATCTCGCCCAGCGCAAGTAGCCTTCATTAATCTTGACTTCCAGCGCAGGTACAAGGAGGGACAGTTGCATTCCAGCGCAGAAGCTCAGTGGAGCAGCTGACATGATCCAAAATAAGCCTGTTTTGAAGTGTTTTCAGGTGGAGAACTGATTGGAAGTGCTGTTGTTTGATGACCTTGTTCTTTTAGGGGTAAGAACAACATGTTTAGGGACTGAGGATCCCTGTGATTATTGACATTTCATGCTCCATGATGCGAGGCAAAAAAATGTCTATAATAGTTGCCCCCTAAAGTATGAGGCCGTTTATCGGGTGAAATGCTTTATCTAGAGGGTCCGAAGTTCATTCCAGTGCTGAGGAGGCGCCCTGTAATACAATACAATACAATACATTATTTTTCATTCTGTTTTCATGATCTAGCTGAGGCGGGCATTCCCATGCTCAGCTTTATAAATACATTTTGGTACATAGAACAGACGATTGTCTGATGGTAGACTGATAATTTTCTGCTGAAATTATCATCCTTTGAGTAGGATGATCATCTGCTGCAATGATGTACATGGCAAATGCTTTTATATTCCCTAAATATATATCGCAGCCCGGATGGATGAAACTAGATCCGGGGTCTTCAAACTCGTTCGATCTTCACTCTAAGTACAAGTCGATCCATGTGAGAATTTTGTTGAAGTCGAACATGGAAAGACATCGCTTGATTACCGGTCAATAATGAAAACCGTTAACAAGCGCGAGAGGAATCACCAATAATGACGATGACCCTCAAGGTACTGCAGTACAATTCACATGGCGTGAATAAAGGACTTGGCGTCGAACGCCACGCAAAATCTTCTGGTCGAAGGTCATTGATGTATACCTGTCGCCGGAAGTGAGAAACTTGCCATTGAGGCATGCAAGCTTCAAAGTACTGATGGGGGGTGTTCCTAGATCAACTTCTTGGATAATGAGCTGAAGTCGACAAGAAGCGATCCGTCAAAGGAGGGCCTTAATGAATCCCACATCAATGACACGGAACGGAGCTAATGATTTTAGTGGAGGTGAAAACAAACTGTGACATATGATTCAGGGTGGCGATCATGAATGGATGAAGGATAATGTATGGCAGTGGATGGGACACGGTTGACACTTTCAGAATGACCCCTCTTGAACATATAACAACACTGATGCGATGGATCGGTAGCATTACCCCAAATGTGGATGGTTTGGCGAGGACCATGGTGATGAGACCGGTGAATGAAACAACCCAACCCGATGTGGTACGGAGGAAAAGTGTCATGTTCAAGAGTGACTTGCTACCATTAAACTTTGATGTTCTCCCAATTTTTCCCCAGTCATTTCTGACCAGTACCTCTTTATTTTTGTCAAGCTTGAGGAGGATAACATATGCTTGTTCTATAACCTGCCCTTCGAGCAAGCCCATCGCTATGATTTAACGAGCCTAGCGATAGGGAAACTCGTTCTCGTCTAAAGACAAGTTTGTCGCTATTTAATCATTTTAACGAGTCTAACGACAAAGAAAACTCGGTCCTTTTCATTTTTAGAGAGTCTGAAAAGGTACGGAAAGTCAACTCCATAATTCCTTTTTCGTCAGCAAATCCCTTAAGTCCGAAAAAGTATAAAACAATACAGAAGGGATGGCTGTTCGGTACCTTTAACGAGCCGAACAAGACAAGCACTCGATCCTTTTGTGCAATAATCCCTCAGGTCCAAAAAGATTAAAATTTAGAGGAGGGATAGCGTTCCGGTCATTTAACGAGCTGGAAGGCCAAAACTCGGCAAACTTTTCATATTTTACGAGTCAGTGAAAAGAGCTGAAAGAAGACTCGTCTTTTGAGGAACGAGTGATAAACAGGGATAGCAATTGATTCCAGGTACAAATTGGAATTTTCCAATCACGGCAGTGTCACAAGGATGGCTAGGTGAAATCACTCTTCGCAGCTGTTTCTCAAAAAGAGGTAAACACACAAATGGAAGTGAATGATCGGCCAAATGAACAGTGGAGGTGATGGATGAAAACACGATCAAGGTTCTTATGGCTAATGAATTTACGATCTCAAAAGGCTATTTACCGGTTCATTTTTTCATGAGCTTGAACTCTGGGGGAAACTTTTGCTCACACTTTTCTATTTTTTAACGAGCATAAATTCAGTCATAAAACTGCTCGAATTTGCGTTTATTTTTTAACGAGCATGAACTATATGCTAAAACTGCTCGATAATGCTAATCATGCCCCCAGCATAACAATGCAATCGAGGTGCATGTCCCCCAAGCTTCATTGCATTCAACTTTGTTGATTGGAATGAAGGTTTACCATTGAGATCTGGAAAGGGGATTGTTTCATTTTTTAATGAGGTTGACATAGTAAAAGAACTATCCTCATGGTTTTTCATTTTTTAACGAGGTTGACCTGAGATAGGAACTATCCTCGATCTTTCTGATCTGCTAGAAACAGAAGGTCTCATATTCCATTGTGGTCATTTCCGCCATATTGTTTGAAGGCGGTAATGCGGAAGTACCCATTAAAGTAGGGTCTTTTAGGAGAATGACTCCGATATTTTGGAGAGAGTGATTCCTTCCCTGGATCATAGGAGTGCTTCCCGTAGTAAATGGTGGCACAACTTTTGTCGAAGTTGTCGTCGAACTGCTTGGTTGATCATTTCCTTTACTGTTTGACGACTGCGGATGCCCGCAGTTTTTGCACTTTGTCGAAATCAAAGCATCATTTTGCTGTTCAGAGGTCGACACCATTAGTACCTGGCACCGGGAAGTATCTCCACTGTCAACCTGATTTTGGCTTGGATTGGGAAACGGATCAGTCAATACAGCCAGGGTTTGTGAATTCTTTAAGAATCTTTTAAACTCGGCTTTATATGGACAATCTGCTGTCCAATGATCCTCATCGCATATATGACATGGACTCGTTGGTTTCCCTTTCCTAGGAGGGCTTGAAGAAGTTTTTTGAGGGGATGACTCACCTTGTTTCTTCTTCTTCCCTTCGTTTTGTTTCTTCTTGCTTCCTGGTTGATTGGAGTTTTTGCCTTTATCCGTAGATACAGCATTTACCTCCGAAGCAAGAATCTCTTGATTTGCTTTTTGATTCGAAGTCTTACAGGCTTTCTTATTCGAATCCCTTGTCGACTTAGCGTTTGCAGTTCCAATCACGCCATCACCGGCATGAGAGTCACTATTCGATCCGGGAGGAGGAGGGATTGAAAATTCTGGTCTGGGGGCGTCAGGTATCTTATCATAGAGCGTGCCCGACTGAGTATATACTAAGTCCAAATATTGAGCACCAGCAATAACTTGCTCCTCTGTTACGACGCCTCCCTTGGCCACATCTTCTGTTATAACAGGCAGAAGCGACTTTATAAACCACTCAGCTAATAGCTGATCTGGAACATAGGTTTTTACCATTCTGCGCCGACGGCGCCACTCATGTATATGATCTGATATATGTGTGGCTGTTGTCTGGTTGAAATTGGTCAAGATCTCTGTCCCAGTTTCGTACCTTATAGGTAACTGAAAGTGTGTTAAGAAAGTCGTGGCTAGGGAACTAAAATTGTCGAAAGAGGCTCTAGGTAATTCAATATACCATTTGGCCGCCGGACCAGTCAATGTCCTCTGGAAAAGACGAAGTCTTATCGAATCATCATTCAAGGTATTCGACGAACACCACAGATGGAATGTCATCACATGATTCGACGGGTCTTCGCCCGGATTTCCATTGAATTTAGGAATGTCCGAAGGAAGTTTGTGAGGAATCGCTGGCCACCAATGGGCATAGGCGATTGGATCGTTCGTCAATCGATGTAAATCTGGTAATTCTAAGGTCGCCACGAATGGCAACTGCTGATTCAGGTTTGGCGAGACGTACCCAGGATATGATGGAATCGCCTGAGCAGTAGGTCTTTGCACACCAGTATAATGCAACTGATGTTGATATGACTGATATGGTTGGTGGGCTTGGCCACTGTAAAGTGGTTGGTTTAACCCATTCTGAATATAGGGTTGCCCACTATTTGCAAAGATCTGTTGCTCAGACCCCTGGTACACCTGTTGAAACTGAGGTTGTTGGTATTGCACCATCCATGGTTGTGAAGCCATGTTTTGTTGTGCGACACTAACCGACGGACCAAGACGCGGGGTTATGGTTCCCGTTTGTATCTGTGTCGTCCCGGCAGTTGGCGATTGTGGTTGTGTTACAGGGTCAATAGGCTGTTGCATTACAACTTGGGGTTGACATACAACAGGCATCGATTGAACTTGCGACACGGTTACAATTGCTGGCGTCGTCGGGATACTAGACATAGGTACACATTGTTGCATGGAATATACAACTCTTGGTTGTTGGGGTAACATAGGTACCCAACCACTCGTCGTTACTTCAGTCAAACCTGAATGTGGTTGAAAACTGCCGTATGGGTATCCCCCCGAAAGGGGAAGTGAAAGGGCATATTGCCCCCCATACGGTAACAATCCGGAGCTCAAGGGTATAGATGGCCTTTGAGGACTGGATGGCCCAAACTGATTCCCAAAGGGATCAATTTGTCTCGTTTCAACATAAGAATTACCGGGTATTATACCGGAAGAACAAACTGGAACAGACCAAGTTGTCATAATAGTCCCTGGGTGGACTCCTTCTAGCTGATGAGAGCTAGTCGGGACGGCTGGTATGCCGGCAAACATCGTCGGATTGGCAGCAGGAGCTTCTGCTGTCGCTGTGTCGTTTGGCACAGTTCTAGATGTCGACGGTTGTTCAGACATTTTAAGTCTATCCAATAAACTTCCTAACGATTCTTCAGGAACTTCTGGTGGCGATAGACAAACTTCTGATGCAGAAGGAAAAAGAGGGGTACCTACTCCAAAATGAATTGGAGTATTTGCTTGCTGGTCCTCTACGATTTCCTCTATTGCAATCAGACCAGGAGGAAGAGGAAGACCGTCAGGTCCGTAAAAGATTTCTGGTGCCGAAGAAGGGGTTGCTTCGACAGCGACAGTCGTTTGAACAACAAGACTCTGTGGACCGGTTTCAGATGGAACTGGTTCAGTTATGCAAGTACTTGTCTTCAGACTAGGATCAGTACCACTGTCCTTCTGTTGCTGTTGAACTTCTTCAATAGAGGCAGGGATTCCAGAAATATTGGGAGTGACCAGAATCTCAGATGTTGTTGGAACTTCCGTTCTAACTTTAAAAGGAGATTTTAACCTGGTCAAGCGAGTTCGCTTCGTCCGTACTACTCTCGGTTCCGGAGACAAAGGCGGTTGACTCGCAAGCCTCCCTGAACGACGGGGTTTTAATTGACTTTCCTCCACGGTTGCGGATTACTTGATCAACTAAAATACAAAAAGGGGGATTATGTTTCCGTATTGAATGAATTTTATTAGACGTTTTTAGACACAACTTTGCTTTTTCATGTTTTAAGAGTCGAGAAAAAGCTAAAGATGACTCTAGTCGCCTTCGATGTATTAACGAGCCCGAAGTGACAAATGCTCGGCTGGACCTTTTCAGTTATAGAGTTTGAAAAGGGCCAAAAGAAACTGCTCTGGAGATCTAGGCAGAGGGTGTGCCAAACCTTTCGCGAAACCACAGAATACGTTTTACGGTACGGGTGGTCGATCTTCGTGAATGCTGTGTTCACTGCATCGCGATCAGTAGGGCGGTCGACATGGCTTCCTAAGGATAAAGGATAAAAGCCTATAGGGGTCTCCCAATATACGCGACGGTACGCGGGAGCTCAAGTCCGTATTAGTGCCACCGACTCTCAGGAGGAATCACCCACCTTCGTAGAGATCGACAGTCACTACGTTTAACGACGCCGGAACACGTCTCTACCTAGACCTCTACTGTGAGCGTTATGTTACAATGCGTTTTTAGATTCATTCAATATATTTTAAGTTGATCTTGTTTATCAGTTTGTCTTTCAGGATCACCACGAGATGTATTGGTACGAATTCCTAAATGCAGCTAAAATGATAAGCAAGCTTTTACAATCTTTTTAGCTTTGAAAATCCTAACTACTGAGGGGAGAGAAAAACAATATCTTTCCACACAGAGCACAAAGCACAAACTAATGCACTTTCTCCTAGATCAGACACACAAACTTATCAAAAATGCAAATGCAAGATGCATGTATTTCTTTTCTTTTCCCTTAATGTTGATGTAGACAAAAGGAAATTGTTGTATAATTTTCGAATTCAATTTGAAGTGTAAACAACCAAGTTTCGTCTAACATGAAAAGACACCTTACAGGTACTTGTTTTAACACTAAAAATATACGAATTCAAACCATAAGATGAAAAACAAACAAACTCAAACAGCCATGAACAGTAATAAAACTAGCTCTTAAGATCACAAAGACACTTTTACAGTTCAGGATCTAAGAGGTCACAACTATACTGGTTCGCTTTTCACAATGGGAAACTGTAACTGAAACAAGAAATACTGAAAGAACATTCACAGTTTCATCACACAACTGAGGCGGAATAATGTCAAGGAGAAGTGGTCTACAGCAAGTACAATGACCAGCAAGCAATCAGCTAAAAAACAGTGAAAACAGGGCCAAGACACAAAGGGAAAGCTGAGCAAGACAATGGCTAACTGGACCAGCGCAGGTTCTAGTCTGCCAGTTTGACTCTCAGCGCAGTTCCCGAAGGGAGCACCTACGCTGTAATGCAGACTGCCTGTGGACAGCCTGCACTGACACACGAGAGTTGCGTCTGCAAAGAATTCCGGGTCATAAAAAGCTCAAAAATGCACTGTTTTTGCTGAAATAAAAAGCTATAGGTCAAGTACAGGCTAAGGGATGATCAAGAGGATGAAGATCTATCACAAAGAGTAAAGAGTCTTTTGTAGATTAGCTCTTTAAATCTTGAATTTGCTCAGCAAATGAGCAAGAGTAGCAGTCCCTCTACTTCGCTTTTGATATAGTCAAAAGCTTTTCGATTTGGTACTCTTTTCTTCAAGAAATGAATAGCAAAATACTACAAACACCAACAAGATACTAGGCTCCCCAGTGGAGTCGCCAGTTTGTTGTGGGGAAAAGTATCCGATGCGGATGACCCTATCCCTACTCTAAAGGTGACAGTCTTTAGCAACAACTGAAAGTAAAGTTTTGATGATTTCCTTTATGAAAGTACAGAGAGAATGAAGAAAGATTAACCAACCTGGTGTCTTTCGCTTAGTCGATCCTTATCCTCTCTCTTTGTCTCTTGTTCCCAGCTCCTTGCTCTCTTTGCCGGTCCAGCTACACACAGATCCTGCACAAACAAGAGAGCAAACTACAAGATACATGTACTCATAACTGAAGCATGGATTAGGATGAATCAAATATACATGTAAATACAATACATCAATGCAATACAAGTATATAGGAGAACATGCAAAACTTTATTGATAGAAGTAACAGGGTTCTGAGAAGGTTACAACCAATGATGGCTCCAATCCAGCAGCACCTCCCCAGCAGCAAGAACTCTCCTCTTCACCTCTAGTAAAACAATCACCCAATAGCTCTAACTGTAAACCAACAGCACCTCCTTGCTTTACACAAAATTCTAGCCTCCTTAGACCTCATAGAAGAGCTCTATATATAGGAGAGAAGAAGAGAGGATGAGTCAGCTTGAGACTGACATGAAGCTGCCTTGTGTCCTCTCCCTCTTCAGTTAATCTTCAGTTCTTGAGTCCACTTGGAGATCCTTGCTTACACATGGTGATCAAGTTCCTCTTACTCATCACAGGGCGAATCTCATGAACCAAGTGTCAGTTTGGAAGCTTCCTGGGCAGTTGACACCTTGCAGGATGACTGTGCCACTTGGCCAATCTCGCCCAGCGCAGGTAGCCTTCATTAATCTTGACTTCCAGCGTAGGTACAAGGAGGGACAGTTGCATTCCAGCGCAGAAGCTCAGTGGAGCAGCTGACATGATCCAAAATAAGCCTGTTTTGAAGTGTTTTCAGGTGGAGAACTGATTGGAAGTGCTGTTGTTTGATGACCTTGTTCTTTTAGGGGTAAGAACAACATGTTTAGGGACTGAGGATCCCTGTGATTATTGACATTTCATGCTCCATGATGCGAGGCACAAAAATGTCTATAACAGTCATGGGTAAAAAAACGACGGTGATTGGCTTGTTGTGAAATGATGGCATATAATCTTGGTCCCCCCCCCCAACTACGGCTAAAATAATGACTTTGAATGTACATGGATCATGGTAATAATGACATAATCTTCTCATTTAACTATAGTTTAATAATATTTACACATAATAATTACATACCTCGTGTTTACCTTTGATAGATATTCCGAAAATATAGTGCACGTTGATCATAGATCATCAATAGTTATGGAAGAGGGTTTTGAAACATGAGGGTGATTGTATGAAAGGCTTGTATAATCGTAGGAGAAGGCAGTGAAAGGACAGTTATAAAAATGATGGAAGAAGTAATTTTCACAATGGAAAGTAGTGTATGGTAACGTTTTTCTTTGAAAATAAATGGTGTTTCAGCAATGGGAAAATAGATAAAGGATGGTGTTTCAGCAACAGGAAAATGGGTGGAGAATGGTGTTTCAGCAACGGGGAAGATAAGAAAAAGTGTTGCTGAAAAGTACTGTTATTGGGAGAAATAGGGGAAATGTTGCTGAAGAATACTATTTCATTGATGATAAAAATAGGAAAAATGTTGCTGAAAATAATGGGGAATATGGGTAGGAGAAAGAAGGGAAAAATGATGGGAATGTTATGGAAAATGGAGGGATGAACTATGGATAGAAATGAGATGACAATGCTTCACAAGATGAAGCTTAGATCTGCCTGTAATGAAATTGTCTTTTCCAATCAGCCTTTCCTACATCTGGAATCTGCAAAATAATCAATTGTAACATGCCAACCCTTGATAGGGATTATTAGTTAAGAAATCTAATCTAATGCTAAAAAAATACAATGCAGAAATTAAATGCAGTGAGGGGAAGCAGGCTCCCCCAAAAAGAAATAATGTGCATTTGCCATGCAGGTGGCCTTAAAATCCTCCTTGGAAAGGGATGCTAGTGCAGATGGAGCCGATACCCATTTACTAATAATGGTGTTCTAGAATCACCAATTGTTAGGAGCCTTACTGTTCCATTGGGAAAAACAGTGTCTATTTCGTAAGGTCCTAGCCATCTTGTTCTTAATTTCCCTTGAAAATTTTCGAACCGAGAATCATACAATAAAGCCCAATTACCTTTTTGGAACTGCTTATGCTTGATGGTTTTATCATGCCACCTAGTTCTTTGCTATTGGATCATAGTTGTTTGATGGATGGCATCTAATCTCTTTTCATCCAATTCCTGAAGCTGCTGCAACCTGGTTGTCTGTGCATCAATCAAATCAAGGTTAACAGCTAAAGAAGTTCTTAAAGTTTTAATTTCAAATTCTACAGGAAAAACAACACTTTTACCATAAACCAATTCATAGGGAGAAAATCTTGTAGTGTTTCTCCAGGTAGTCCTGTAAGCCCATAGTGCTTCAGGGAGCCTTTGAGACCAATCCTTCCTATTTTCCTTTACTGTTTTTGTTAGAATGGCTTCTATAACTTTGTTTGTGCTCTCCACCTATCCATTGGCTTGGGGGTGGTATGGTGTAGTCATTCCATGATGAATATGATATTTTTGAAGGGTGGTTTTAAAACCATGAGAATTGAAAGGAGGTCCCCCATCTGTAACAAAGATTTCTTCAAATAAAAAGGCTAAAATAGATTCTTCATTAGCTCTAATGAGTGCCTTAGCCTCCACCCATTTAATCATATAATCTGTACAAACCAATATATAAACTCTTTGATTGGATGGAGGGTTAATGGGGCCCACAAAGTCTAGAGCCCATCTTTCAAAGGGTTCAAGTATTACCTGGGGATTCAATGGCATTTCATCTCTATGATTAGGTTGACCCCATTCTCTGACAACTATCGCAGGCCCGTACATAATTCTTTGCATCCTTGAAGAGTGAGGGCTAATAATAACCCATCCTGAGAATTTTATGTGTTATTATTTTATCAGCAAAATGCCCTCCACAAGGGCCATCGTGACAAGCCTTCAGTATATCATAAACCTCATCTTCTCTAATACATCTTCGGATTTCATGATCAAGTCCTGTATGGAAAAGACACCCACTTATCTAGCTATACCGAGCACTTTGTTGAATGATCTTTATTTTCTCTCGATGTGATAGGTGTGATGGTAATTTCCCTGCAACCATATAATTAGCAATGTCCGCATACCAAGGTGAGTGAGCAAATACTGCAAATAAATATTCATCAGGAAAGGAATCATCTATGGGATTATTATCATCAGCTTTTAACCGAGAAATGAAATCAGCAACTACATTTTCTTTACCTGGTCGATCTACAATTGTAATATAAAACTCTTGTAATAACAGTAACCACTTGGTGACTCGAGCATTTGTGACAGATTTGTTCATTAAATACTTGATAGCCGAGTGGTCAATATGGACAAAAGTAGGGTAACTAGTAATGTAATGTCAGAATTTATTAATAGCATAAATGACTGCTAAAAATTCCTTCTCAGTAACTGTGTAATTAAGCTTAGCAGGAGTCATATTCTTACTAATGAAATAGATAGCATAAGGAAGATGGTTTTCCTTTTGTCCCAAGACAGCTCCAATTGCAGTATTCGAAGCATCAGAGGATATATGGAAGGGAAGTGCCCAATCAGGTCCCCTTAGAATCAGAGATATAGATAATTGATGCATGATTTCATCAAATTCTTTCTGGCAAAGATCAGTCCACTTGAATTCATCATTTTTCATAAGTAACACAAACAAAGGAGAAGCTATTTTAGAATTTTTTTTATAAATCTTCTGTAGTATCCAACATGTCCTAAAAAACTTCTCACATTAGTTTGTGTTCTAGGAATATGAAGGGTCTCAATTACCTGTATTTTGGATGGATCTACCTGAATTCCTTGGAATGAAATAAAGTGTCCAAGTACGATCCCTTAATTCATCATCATATGACATTTTTCAGTACTTAGGGAAAGATGAGCTTGTACACAACGTTTAAGTACTTTTTCAAGGTTCTGTAATGCATCCTCAAAAGACACACCATAAGGGATAAAATCATCCATAAATATTTCCATACAGTCATTAAGCATATCATAGAAGATTCTTATTACTTCCCTTTGAAATGTTGTTGGAGCATTACATAGTCCAAATGAGAGAACTCTATAGGCAAAAGTTCCCTAGGGACTAGCAAAAGTGGTCTTATCTTGGTCTTGGGGTGCAATTTTGATCTGATTATATCCACTAAAACCATCTAAAAAGGAGAAGAATCTCTTCCCTGACAAACTATCGAACACCTGATCAATGAATGGCAAGGGAACGTGATCCTTTTGAGTGGCTTTATTTAAGGCTCTATAATCTACACACACTCTCCATTTCCCATTTTTCTTAGGTATTATCTCCAATGGGGAAACCCATTCACTGTTAGATATGGGGTATATAAACCTTGCATTAAGCAATTTTTGAAGTTCTTCTTTAACAATTTCCCTCAAATTAGGATTCATTCGTTGCTGGGGTTGACAGATTGGTCGACAACCTTCCTTGATATAGATGCGATGAGTACATAATTCAAGAGAGATTCCCTTCATATTTGTATAGTCCCATGTGAATTCTTCCTTATTTTCATGAAGTAACTTCATTAGTTGTTGTGTTTCAGCTTCTGTTAAATTGGGGTTTATATTCAATGTTTTGCCAGGTTCGATTTCTACTATTATACTTCTAGAGGAGATGGTAGTTGATGTTTGGGGTAGATCTTCAGATTTAAGCTTTTTCTAGGTTTCAAATTCCAAAATTGTAGTCAGCTGATTATACGTTTCATAAGTGACCGAGGAGGGTTCACAAATAAAATTACTAATAACTTCATCCTTTGTGGTATCTTTAAGAGTTAAAGCTTGTCTGATAGTCTGCTAGGTTGAGTAGCATTGTCATCATAGTCCAACCATAAAGAATTATCATTATTAATCATGGGTGTGGCATGAGGATAGATAGTAAGCTGCTTGGTTTCATATCCATTAGAAATCATCATTGAAATGGATCTGCAGTTGATAAAGGCATCGACTGTAGCCAACCGGGGCCTTCCCAGAATTAGGGGATGTCCCCCCAACTTTGTTTTAGTCTGCAGTACCACAAAGTCAGCTGGGCAATTCCAGGATTCAACTGAAATGATTAGGTCTTCAATGACTCCTTCTGGTTTGATTGTAGAATGGTCAACTAATTCCAGAATGGTTGGTGTCTCTCTGATCACATTCTTCGGCTGTAATAGTTGTGAAGTTTCAAGAGTCATAATATTTATATCAGCACCTAAATTGACCAGAACCCATGAAATAATAGTTTTTCCAATTTGTACTGAACCGTAGGATGGCTGAGGTCACCATATTTAATAGGAGGGATTTTTTCGGACATTAAGGCAGATAGATCACCCATCACATGAACTGTAAGGGGATCTTTAGCTTTCCTACCAGGTTTCTTAATACAAATATCTCTCATAGTTCTGGCATAAATTGGTACATCTCTGAGTGCTTGTAAGAGTGGAATTTTAACATAAAGATTCTGCAATTCCCCTAGAAGATTAAAAGCAGGCGGCTCAGGTGTCTTAGTCAATGCTAAACGTTCAGGGAATGGTGGCTCTGTTGTTTCAGCACCCTTATTAGCAGGTGGTTGTACCTCCTTAGGTAAATTATTTCTCTCTGTTTCTTCTTTATCAGAATCAGAAGAGGTAATATCATCAATAATAGGCTCAACTATTTTCCCAGATCGTAAATGAATATCATTACACTGCGCAGGGAAAACAGGAGATATAGGCTGGTTCTGAATATCAATGACTTGCACAACTTTATTATTAGGGTTAGGGTTTGGTTGTACAGGCAGCTGGGGTCTCATCATTTGATTATTTGGTGGAGCACCTGATGGTAGAGGGAGTGGTTGCTGAAACTGAGGAAATTGATTTGGAAACGGGATTTGTTGACCTCTCCAGTTTGGATTCCATTGATTAAAATAAGATTGTTGTTGTGGAGGCCAAGGAGTCCACATTGCTGGGTCTACAAAGGGAGGGTTTGTTTGTTGCATGGGTGGGTAACTCATTTGATTGAAGGGCGGGTATTGCATCTGGTTAAAGGGCAGGTAATTTTCTTGATTAAAAGAAGGATAATTATTCCAACGATTAGAAGATGTAAATAGCATATTAGAGTTCATACCTTGTCCTCGTGGTTGCCATTGCCTTCTTTGTGTCAGCAGATCGACTACTTCAGCTTCTTCTTCAATTGGCTGTAACGCTACTTTTATTCATGGTAAAAAAGGGCATTGTTGCATTTCATGATCCTTCTCACAAATGGTGCAAATTGGCACTTTGTTCAATGAGCATTCTCTTAGTGGATGTTTATCTCTGCATTTGGGACAGAATATAGCCAAAGCAGCTTCTACTTCTGCTTGAAGCAAAAGATCTTAACATTTTAGTTTTGAATTCCTCAAGTAAATTACCTATTTCAGCTCTTGTTGCTCCTCCATTGGCTGATTTTTGAACTCTCGAATATGTATTATCCTTGTTTTTCAATCTATTCCTTGCAGCTCTTCTTGAACATATTTTGCAGAGGTTAACAATTTCATCATATGATTATTTAGATATGTCCCCTTACCAAGCATATTTAGCATATCTAAACAATCATCCCTTACCCCTTTCAATAATATTGTTTTATGAATATCTTTACTTACATCGGGATGATTGGATCTCTGCAAATTATATTGTAGCCTTTCCACAAAGTCCTCCAGATTTTCATCCTCCTTTTGTACCATCTTAAATAGTTCCTCCCTTTTTTCTCTCGTAAGGCAATAGTCCTAATATTTGGTCAAAAACTTTTGCTTCATTTGTTCCCATGTTGTGATTACATGACCTCCCAGACTCATGAACCATCTTAGTGCATTTCCTTTTAGTGTTGCTGGAAATAGCTTCAGTTTTTGAGCATTAGTAACATAATCATAACTTCTACATAATATATCAAACTCAAAAAGAAACTCATCAGGATCTTTAGAAGATAAACCATGGAATTTAGGTAAGGCTGAAAGTGGGATATTCTTCATGGGAGTTGCCCCTCTGGGAATATCACCAATAGGAAATCCCAAGGTATAGAGGGAATTCTCATCTCTTCCTTCTCCTCCTCCCAGTCCTCCACCAAAAAGTCCTTCATTGTTCCCTTCCATTGCTTGTTCTCCTGCTGCACTTGCCCAGTCTTCAATGTTTTCTGTTGGCTCCTCAATGTCTTCAACTGGTTCCTCAATATCTTCTATTGGTTCCTCAATATCTTCTATTGGTTCCTCAATATCATCTACTGTTTCCTCAACCTTTTCAGGGCCCACAACTTCCTCCGTTTCATAGTTTGTTTGAAGAGAATGCTGAGTCCTTGACTTTCGAGAGCTTAGTCTCTGAGAAGTTTCAGCTTTTGATATAATCTCATCAATAAAGGTCTTTCTTCCTCCTCTTCCTTTGCCCTTGCCACCTGTAGGGTTAGTTTTCTTGCGTCCTCTCATGCATTCTGCACATCTAAAAGAAAAACATTAATGCTTTTGAAATCTATGATTGCCTTCCCTGGAAACGGCGCCAAAATGTTGGTCACTTTAATTGCTTATTAATTCAAACAACTAAGTGCTACATGAATTGTCAACCCAGGGAAGTCTATTTATTTCAAAGGCAACTACACACTGTATATGCTCAATCTCAAAAGCAATAAAAATTTGTAGTAATAAATATACTAATCACACCTTGCTTTAAGCACACTGAAGCTCTACTCTGAGTTACAACAAAAACAATCTATTGCAGACAATTATCAGAGAATCCTTGATTACATTAAAAAGAACAATCTAGGAAAAGAAATCAATCTGCAAAGGAAGAGACTAGTTATGTTGCAACAGAGAACAAGACCCTATTCCCCAGGCAGGAATCTTCAGCACATGTTTCTGATTCCTATGCTTCACAACCCACTCTGTAATCTCAATTACCAATTAAAGCACTCACTAACTGACTGTGAATGAATTCAGGAAAGTAATGCAACAATCAATTGAAAAACAGAGTTTCAGTAATAACGCATAAGCAATATTAAGTAAACAGAAATTAACAAGGTATGGATAGAAAATATACTTAACACACTACAAGAATTTAATGGGTGAATCTTGTGATGAAGGTGGGCCCTTTCCTTCTCACAAGATTCCCCAGAAAGAAGAACTAAAAAGGAATGCTCAGAATAATATTTTATTCATCTGTCAATGTATCATATTACAAAAGATTTCAGTTCTTCACTTTCAGCTAGACCTTCCTGCAGTCTGTTTGTCCCCCTCTAATGTAGATGTCTCCTCTTTTTAAAGAGGAGACATCTATTACAATTGTTTACATTATGGGTCCTATCTTTAACCCGATATGCCAAAATAGGATAATTAGTTCTTCCATTAACAAAATGTTGTTACAATGGTTGTGACAATGCCGACTTTGGAATGTAGTTGTTATGGCCAATGTAACAGCTCCTTCGATGATCTTCTTTTGCTACTACCGAATCTAAAATGCAAATCACGGGTTGTTTCAGCAACGGGATTTGCGCACTGTGCTAACTGTTTCAGCAACATAAACTATAATGATAAACCTGCAGTCTTCAAGTTGTTTCAGCAACGTAGACTGCAATGATAAACTGTTTCAGCAACTTATCCAATCAACGATTAATTGTAAAGGTAATGTAATTATATGCAAAATAAATTAAACGTATAGTAATGAGAAGAAATATTGTATACCTTCAGAAAAATGGATTAAAGTAATAACATGAGCTTTAAATACGGATTAGAAAAGGTGACATAATAGCAAAATATATGATCAAAAAGGGACAATGTAGGGTCCTAACACACTCCACTGCCACCTCCACCTCCACCGCCACCTTTCAACATGGTGAACGCAATGAAAATGCCAACCTTCAAGGGCATAGGAAGTGAAGATCCTGAGTAGTTCTGGTTTATTGTGAATGTTGTATGGATAGATCAAAATATCACTAATGATAACATAAATAAGGCACAGTTGGTGACTGCTTTGTAGGATCGTGCGCTAACCTGGTACATTAAGTATTGCAATAATAATCCTCTTGCAACGCTAGCAAAGACTAAGACGACTTTGAAAAAAGAGTTTAGTAAGCCTAAATATGACTCACAGTTAGTGATAGAATTTAAAGATATCATGATGAAGTTTGAGGAGACACCTTGGGATTTTCATTAGAGGTTGAAATGCCAGATCAAATAGGCTAACATGCAGATCACAGATCGCCAGCATCGTGACTAGTTTATTGCATCGCTTCTAACCCATTTGAGGATTGCTTTATCACAACAGGAAATAGATACACAGGCATAATCCTTTGAGATCGTGATGAGGATGCCTGCATCACCTATTCAGGATACGAATCTAGGGGTATAGCAAATCCACTCACAGTTAGCAAGCTTACACCTAGAATTACAGAGTTTGAAAAAAGACAAGGAGATTAAACAAGGAATGCACGTAGAATTCTGGTGTTTGAAGTGAAAGGGCCATGGGCACGATAAATATCATTATCCTGTGTACGCAAATCATATTACAGTAAGGGGGGGAATTCACCGGAAACCAGAAGCCCCAGTAGGACCAAGCATGGGGGTTGTGTTGTGATGTGCCATTTGTCAAGTTACTAGGCAACACGTGACGAATAATTGCCATTTACTTCAGAATTTCGTTCAGACACCTCAGCAGTTGTTCTGTAATTTCTGCAAATCTATGGGCCATGTTGAGTGCACTGTCAAAGCTATGAGCTAATGATCGAAAGAACCCCTACGTACCATATGCAAGAAGAAACTCAACCTCCAAATCAAGGTGTCACTGGAGCGCGTAGAGGTTATCAGTGTTCAGGATAGGCCTAGGAGGAGGAGGACCTAGTAGAGGGTGCGGTCAGATTATATGCTACAACTACAGACAGCCAGGGCACTATGCGCAAGAATGCCAGAATCTCAAACACTCATCATATCAATACTGCAAACAGTTTTACCATACTATAGAAGAATGCCCAGTGCTAATAGCTAAAATGAAAGAGAAGAAAATGCAACCTGAGCAGCCAATGCAGAATTTACAAATGATGAGGGTTGAGCCCCGCTGAGAATATCAAAGCGTTAATATTGTGCTAAGAAGTGGAATGACAACTGGTGTTGATAAAGGTAAATAGCCTGAAGAATATGAATGGGTTCATAAAGCACCAGAGAAAGAAGTCGTCTTTGATCTAGATTGCTTTAAGGAAACTTTTATGGAAGCCAAGAAGAGCTTCACAGAGGCCTCCACCTCAGGAAGCCAGGGAAAGATACAAGAACTCAATGCACCTGCAGATGTTGATCCTTTTGTACTCACTACGTTTTTGGAGACCAGCATGAAACTACTGCGTGATAGAAAGGTTGTGAAAGTCCTACAGTAACTAATAAATAAATGTGCCAGCAAATAAAAATCCCTTGATGAACACCGCACAGTCAGAAAGATTGGCAAGAATAAGGCATGAACAGGGTGAGAGATGAGGCTAACAACGTAGATAGGTGATTATGAGATGGACCAAGTCATCTTGGATCTGGGGTCCGATGCGAATGTTTTACCAAAACAGACATGGGAAATGATGGGGAGACCTGCGTTGCAATGGTCTCTAATTCAGCTAAGGATGGCGAACCAGCAGAAAATCATCCTCATGGGACGATTATATGGGGTAACGGTGGATATCAAAGGTGCAAGTGCGGTGGAAGACTTTGAAGTTATAGAAATTTTCGATGACAGTAATCCTTACCCTACACTCCTTGGAATCAATTGGGCTATTGATATGAATGGGGTCATTAATTTGAAGAAAAGAATGATGTCATTTGAAAGAAAGTCGCTTAGGGTTATAGTGCCACTGGACCCTGCAGAAGGGGCACGCTATACTGAACTAGTCCACGATTATGAAGAAAGTGACGATGAACTGGATCAAATCTACAAGATAACAACATGAGATCGGTACTGGATCAATCTGATGATAGATGGGAGGATTGCATGGGACCAGGAGATTTCCTGCACCTTTAATTCAAATGAAGAGTTATAGCATTAGCAGAATCGCTTACATGAAGTTTCTACATTGTGATGCAATATGATGATGAAGTCATTGCATTGTGTTTCATTGGAGGTAAGAAAATTACCTTATTATGATGGTTTAACTGACATAGATATGTTTTTGGATGAATTTGAGTGTGAAGTCCCTAAGTACCACCACTTCCAAGCATTAGATTTGGCATTGTGTGCTATGCCTGCACGATGGTGGGGTACAAATAAGGATAGTTTTGCTAGATGGAGAGAGTATAGAAGAATGATGAAGCTATGGTTTGGGCGTACTAATACCAGAATGACTGAGAAGTATAACGATAAGGATGATCCACGCAATCACCTGGAAAAATGGACTAAGGCATAGGGCACAGAACCGCAGCCAGAGTGGATACACATATTTTTTCATACCTTGGATACAATCTCCATGAACGCATATCTTGAAGTGGACCTCCGCCATGGCACCGTGGAATGGGATGTACTGAAGGAAGGGCTCTTATTGACTTTCAGTTTTGAAGACAGGTTTGCAAACATCGATGAAGTAATACAAGAGATTAAAGTGGTTATCTTTAGAACACCAAAGGAACCTATGGAATGGACCCAACCAAAATGGAGCACCACGCTACGCCACACCTTGGAATGCTATAACGTGACCACTGAAGAGGAAGAGGAAGACCCAAGGAACCTCAATATTCCGGAGGTAGAAGGGCATCACAAAGTCCAAGGACCCCAAATATAAAACCCAGACATCTCCGTACCTTTAAAAACAAAGCAAGTAAACATTGGCACTGAAGAAGAACCGAAGTTCACAAAAATCAGAGATTATTGGGACTATGCCACATTAGATAAAGTTGTTGAATTACTTCACAAATACTAGGATCTCTTCCCCACCAAGGTTTCAGACTTAAAGGGCATAATTGGCAATTTAGGTGTTATGAAGATCACATTAGAGATGGATGTGAAGCCTGTTAAAAAGAGGCCTTATCGCCTTAATCCTAAGTATAAGGAAAAGGTTTGCCAAGAGCTAGATAAGATGATGGATGCAGGCATCATAGAACCTGTTGAAGAATCCAATTGGGTAAGTCTGATGGTGTTTAAAGAGAAGAAACAAAAAGGCAAAAAAAGGATCTACGTAGATCTACGAAAGCTTAACGATGCATCTGCCCATGATTCATTTCTGATGTCATTTATAGATGACGTGTTAGACAATGTTGGAGGGAAGGAGGCCTATTCCTTTACTGAAAGGTTTTCAAGGTATCATCAAATCAAGATCGCGCCAGAAGATAGGAGCAAAACGACCTTCGCAACAGAATGGGGTTTTTTTCAGTACACTGTGATGACCTTTGGACTAAAGAATGCGCTTACGATATTTTCCTGCGTAGTCATAGCATCGTTCAAGGAGTTCATTCATAAGATTTTGGAAGTGTATTTTGATGACTGTATGGTGTTTGGATTAGTGAAGTGCCATGTAGCAAGTCTGTGCCTGATGTTGGATACATGTCGCAAATACCAGATAGCACTGAATTTAAAAAATTGCATATTCTGTGTTCCTTTTGGGATCTTGCTAGGCCATGTTGTGTGAAAGAAAATATTGATGGTGGACCCTGCAAATATTGTGGTAATTGTGAACTTGGAGGCCCCTAGTAACGTCAAGCAGTTGTGCTCCACTCTGGGACATACGGGATACTATAGAAAATTTATCAAAGCTTATGCTCAAATTACTGCGCCCATGGAGAAACTACTAAAGAAGGATGTGACATTCTGTTGGGATGAATAATGTTAGCACAACTTAGATGTGTTGAAAGAAAATATGGTCATTGCGCCAATCTTGGTATTCCCTGATTGGAAAAAGGAGTTTCATGTACATGTGGATGCTTCTTGCATTATGATAGGCGCAGTACTAACATAGGTCGGTGAAGGAGAACTGGACCATACTATCACCTTCGCAAGTAGGAAGTTATCAAAGGCTGAGAAAAATTGTTCAACGACTGAGCGCGAAGGGCTAGCCATGGTCTATGTGCTACAAAAATTTAGGCATTATCTATTAGGAGGGAATTTCAAGATGTATATAGATTATTCTGCCTTAAAATATTTGGTCAACAAGCCTATGTTGGGGGGGGGGGGAATCTGCAGATGGCTTTTATTATTTCAGAATTATGACTTTAAAGTCATTATCAAGCCAGGGAGGTTGAATGTGAGCCCTGGCCATCTGTCATGAATTGAAACAGAAAAAGAACCTAGTAGTTTGAAGGAAGGGTTTCCAGATGCACAGCTCTTTGTAGTGCGCATAGAGGATGACCATTTTGCAAACATTATTCACTTCTTAACTATCGGATGGTGCCGAAGGATACACAAGTCAGCAAAGGAAGGAATTAGTAGTATGTTCAACTGCCTTTTCAGTCATTGTGGGACATTTGTATAAAATGGGTGTTGATGAAATATTACAAAGATATGTGTCAGACTTTGAGCGTGATAACATCCTCGCCAAGGCTCACGAGGGAGCTGCAGGAGGCCATTACGTAGGCAAAGCAACTGCGCAGAATATTTTTCACGCAGGTTTATGGTGGCCAACATTGCATACGGATTCCAAGGCATACTGTAAGGCTTGTGATGCCTATCGAAGAACCGACAGACCATCACAGAGAGATGAGCTACCATTACACCCTTAGGTATCATTGTAGCCCTTTGAAAAGTGGGCAATTGATTTTATTGGGCCAATTCAACCCCCTTGAAAGAAAATGAGCACAAGTTACATTATCATTACAATGGAATATCTAATTAGATGGGTGGAAGCACATCCCATCAAGGATTGTACAGGGGCTACCGCTGCAAAAATTCTTGTTTGAGTATGTCTTAACCAGGTTTGGATGCTCGAAAGTGTTGATGAGTGACAAGGGTACACACTTTCTGAATGAAATGATCAGTATGTTGACTGAGGATTTCCAAGTCTACCATCAGAAGAGTACACCATATCACCCACAGAAAAATGGATATATCGAAGCCTTTAACAAGATTTTGGAGAACGCGTTGGCGAAGATCTACAACACGCAACAAAATGACTGTGATGTACGCGTATACAGTGCTATGGTCTTATAGGGCTACTTGTAAGAAGATGACAGGACAAACACTGCTCGGATTGGTCTATAGGGTCTAAGCTGTGATGTCGATGGAATACATTGTGCTTAGCCTGTGCATAGCAGCTTTGACGTATATAGTGTATCACGGGGCCTTGGAAGAACAGCTCGAGCAGCTCATGGAGCTCGAAGAAGACTGATTTTTGGCAAGATTCCATCAACTATAGAAGGAATGCAAAAAAGCATGGCATAATCACCATATCAAGCTTCGCACATTCAAGGTAAACGATCTTGTCCTGTTATATAATAGTGAATTCACTAAATTTACGGGTAAATTCTAGATGCATTGGTTAGGGCCATATATTATCAAAGAAATTAAAGATGGAGGCACAATTCAACTCGTGAAGTTGAATGGGGAACCCTTCCTTGGAAGAGTGAATGGGAGCATATTGAAGTTGTATATAGGGGATCTTGTGCAATGACTATATGGCAACAGGATAGTCTTAGTGCTCCAGGCAGTTGTAAGGGAGTGCAGGACTATAAACTACACTACTCGACTTGGTGGACAACACAGCGAGCAGGTTGTGCAAAGAGTGATGAAGATGCAACCAATGAATTTGCGCTTAGGAAGTTGCACCAAGGGGGAAGATACCGTGTAGTCCAGCAGGAAAATTACGGTTGGAGTTACTGTTCATGACTTGATGGCCATAAAATAGTTAAGTGGAGCGGGGTGGCAGCAATTAAGGAAAACATCTTTGAAGATCTGCCGCCAAAACAACATTTATTATCAGAATTTCAGGGGAACCATCAGATTTGAATTCAAAACGACCTATAAATTACGTGTGTCGGTCCCACAGAGAACACTTTTCGCTCTAAGAATTGTTTGAGAACTTTGTTGTCTTTTGCTTATGAGCCGAGCATTTTGGGAAGAATACCTGTAATGAGGAAATTGTTCTCCCATATCTTGAGTTATTTATGGAGAGAATGACTGCCACTAACCCCATCGAAGCCCTGAGTTTGGGAGCTGCTATGTTCGATGCGCTAGAACTAGAAGTGTCTAGTGTAGAGGCTACGCTTGTGGTACCCACGACGCTGAGGTCACCTAGTCCAAAATAGACTGTGGCAAAAGAAAAACAACCTGCGATGAAAGAGAAGCAACCAGTCGCAAAGGAAAAGCGGAAGAATCCAGTGCCGATATGCGCATCACCGATGAATCATACCGAGACGCAGGCGAAGTAAAAAAAGGATAAGCAACCAGAGAAGGTAGTGGACCTAGAGGAGGAAGAATTCCAAGGCATTGATGATATTGATTTAAAAGGAGTAGAGCCTTTGGCAAGGTTGCCCAAGTATATCCCTCCATGGAAGGAAAAAGCTAAGGTGACGAAGGACCCTGATACGGAGAAATTTACAGTGTCAATACCTTTGTTGCCTAAGCAAGTGGTGTTCGAGGGTCCTAGGCTAGCGCACATTCCATTACTTAAAATGGAAGATTGGGACCTCACGGACCACACCAATTTTTAACACTTAGCCACTCAAAAATACATGCAAAAAACCTACTTTGATGACATGGGGGTCACAATTTTGGAGCCCTTGAAGTGCGTGCATGGTGTTGAGCAATCAAGGTTGCTCAATTTGTTGTTTGTACCACATTATCACGCACCCCCATTAATATGGTATGTGTGCACCAGATCCTTGCATTGGTGCATGATGGGTCCCTATGGCTAGGAGCCTATCTCTATCACAGACATGTTGATCCATAAGATCACTAAGTTACCTTACAAAGGCGCGAACCCTGCAAAACAATTTGGAGGAAAAACAGGAGAGAAAGAATTGGCCGATAAAATGAAGGAGTTTCGTCTATTTAAAAAGTCGCAAGGATATTATATCACATCCATATCAGACCCGGCAGTCCAGTTGGTTTCCCAGATCCTAGCATGCAAAGTCAAGAGAAAATGTTGCGCAGATGAAGTTCCAGCACTAGTCATATCGCTCGCCTCTCAGTGCACAAAAGGGGTTCAATACAACTGGGCCAAGTATCTTTGTAAAGAGTTCCTCATGAACTACCATGAGGCCTAGGAGGAGAGCATTCCATTTCATTATGCCTCATTGTTATTATCAATTGTGTTGGTTGCTTGGAGTTTGCCAGAGGATAGCCAGTTTCCTCCACACAAAGAGGAATTGCCCAAGGTTGCACAGTTTGCATTGTTATGGGCCTCAAAATATTGAGAACGGTTTAAGGAGACATAGATATTTTGGGTTTTGATGGATATGGACATGCACATGATGATTAGCCAGTGGCCAAGGTTGTCCCCCACCTTCAGCGTGCAGCTCTTAGCTTATGCAGAATTTAAAGCCAATTTTCATAAGGTCTCGATCAAATTGCGTAAAGATCCTGAGCAGAAATGGCAGGCATTGCCTTATATGGTAACAGATATAGATATTTAGGAAGTTGTGGGACTTTGGCCATTGGAACGGTGCACACCTACGGATTTGGATGCAGGAACAATAATAGGTGCAGAGAGCTTGGTTGCACAGAAACAGAAGGATGCCGCCAAGGAAGCTGCACACAGATTGGTTGCGCAAAAGAAAAAGGAGGTTGCTATGGCAACTCCAAAGAAGGCCTGCATGGAGAAGGAGCACGCTTCCAAGGCCTAGGCAGAGCATGAGTAGAAGGATTCAGAGGACTACGAACATTTTGCTTCCCACCACACTGATGAGAAAGAACTGTACGAGCAAGGAGGAGGTGACAGTGAAGAGCAAACAACTCCTTTTATCCTAAAGAAGCGAACGTAGGAGCAGCAGAGTGGGCAGCAAAAGAAACAAATGTCTGACAAGAAGACACATCTGAATCACATGGTTCTAACAGAAGGCCATCTTGATGAGATTGGTGATAAAATTCGAGACACCACAGTAGAATTGTTGCAGCAATACATGCAGACGCTTGGGGGCATCCAGAAGGATCTGCATGAGCTACAGATCCAAGCAAACAGAATTTAGGCAGATGTCAAGAAGACAAGATGCATGCAAGCCAGTCTGACATGGGGAAAGAGTGCAGTTGCAGATATGGAATGGCCGCAAGATGTCAAAGTCTTTCCTTTACCTAAAGGGTTAGTCCGTGTGGAGTTGGATGAGCATCGCACGATGCTTCACAAAGTGAAATACATGGGACCGAACCTTGCCGCACTACCGCTGGAGTCCCTTCATGCGCTACATCAGGGGGTCGGTGATGAGCTACAAAACAGAGAACAACGTGCACTCACTGTCGTCAATGAGTTCAAAGTCAAAAATCAACAATTGTTCGTCAAAAATATTCAGGCCCTGAAGGAGCAGGAGTAGTTGCGTACACAACGTCAGAATCTGGTCACAGCCATTGAGTAAGCCTACAAATCTGTACCTGAGTTGGGCATACCTTCTGATGCAAAGGCTTCCGCCAAGGTAAGAAAATTGGTTGCTGTAGCGCACGTTTCGAAGGAGAAGGTCGACAAGGTGACTTTCAGCCTCAAGATGTAGATAGCTAAGCTACAATTGAAGTTGCAGCTATCCACACCACTAGAGGTGTGAGAACAAAGGAACGTGATGATTAAAGAATCCATGGCCCATCTAGATGTCGTCGTTCAAGGTTGCGACAATCTCTTCACTCAAGCACTGGGCATATGGGACACATTACAGGAGGATCCTACGCTGCAATAGTTAAGCACGGAACTTAGGGAAGCGTAGCAACAGTATGATGAAATCAGCATGAAAACGCAAACGTTGGCTCCCATCTGGTGTTTCATGCACTTACAGGAAGGTAAGGCGAAGTTGCTGTACATTCAGGAATTGCAGAAGAAGAATTATGTGCTCAGCGCACGGCTTGAGCCCTAGACAGATGAAGCCAGCCAGTTCTCGCAAACCATTCTGGAGAAGTTGAAGGCTATGCAGTAGACACAGAGGATTACACAACTGCAATAGAGGGACCAACCACAGAGAAACTGGTCTAGGAGGTGTAACAAGCAGTGGAACAGAGTACAGTGGAGCTACAAGCGTTGGCCAAGGCATTCAACAAACTCTGCCAGAAAGTAGAACAACCAGCTGAGTGACTGGAGGGCAAGTCACGATATTTATATTGGAAGCCTGTTGGGCTGGGGTCCCCGAGGTAGAATGGAATTAATTAGGCCTTTTTTTTAATACAATTTTTTAAAATATGTAAAGTCTCCATGATTTGTGGAATCGTTGTGCATGGATGAATAAGATTCAAAGGGGCTTAGCCCCTTATTTTAAGTAAAGTTTTGAGTCAGTTTTGAGATTCACCCATGGTCCATGGACCATGGAATTATATGAAAAAGTATATAAATAGTTGAGTCTTAGCGAAAGAAAGAGGTAACTAAATGGAACTTAGATAGAGAATTGGGTTCATTGAAGAGTCTTGGGTAGAAGCTAAGGTAGGAAGGCTCTACTTGTTGTGCTTAGGTAGAGGAAGGAAGGCTCTGTAGCTGAGTGCGCGGAGGCCTAGGTAGAGTCTGTAGCTAAGTGCGCAGACCCCTACAACTATGTGCAAGGAAGTTTGAGTCTGTAATTAGTGAATTGAAGATCAATAAAGACAATTTTCCAAAAAATTCCTGAGTATTTATATTTATCTCTGTTAATGTTATATGTTGCTGATAAATGACATGTTTTATGAATTACTGATTAAATGCTACACAATTGTATTGAATTTATCTTAATAATATATGAAATGAATGCTTAGCCACTTCCGTGAAGATTCTGGTGATTTCTCTTATGTTTTCTAGCGAATTAAGTAGATCTGCGTGAACTCTAATTTAGGATTGCTTTCTAATGCGCATAAGTAGGTAAATTGATTGTTAAAGGTCCGCAAGGACTGGTCGTAGGCCTTCGCGAAGGTCTGAAGGCCACTTTAACTGAGTTGCAGTAGCATGCCCTAGGAGTTTATTGATCTGCGTGAAGGTAGATCCAAGGCGTTGGAAGACATCACACTAGTCTTTGGATGCAAAAACTTGGTTCTTGCATCCCCCCATACTGCTTTGGGTGAGACTGCAACCTGCACTACACGGGTTGTTGCCGAAAGGCCCAGTAGTGTAGGGTTTTTTTGGTTGGCGCGACTAACTCTAAACCTGGGTCAGGACCCCCTAAGCCAACAATTTTTGTAGTTCCCCACTATGTGCATAAATGGATACAACTATATTTGGTACATTGGTGTGTCTTACTATATTATATACATAATTTAACCTAAAAACCATTTTAACATGAAAATGTTTACTTAGTTTGTAAATCATATTTCATAATTTGTGTATTTCATCATGCAAGGATTTTATTGTAGAAAAGCGGGGAAAAAATTATGAGTATCATGCAAAGCATAAATTTGAAGAAACTCAATAATATTGTTCATAATCATAGTGAAAAGGAGAGTGAAAGCTTTATGCAAATGTTGCAAAGAGAGGAATTAGGTGGATTAGAAGGTGATCAACATGAATTTTCTCTTTGACTTTTTCCTAGTAATGCACTTCTTACCTATAATTCCTAGCATGTTTTAAACATTCAATTTTTCATTTATTGAATGTTGTGCAAGGATCAACAAAAACGGAGTAGAAGGTATCCATGTGAAGATCAAAATTATGAAGGGTGTAAATGATAATGAATTATTCCTTAATTCATCTAGAATGGTGCTAAGAGTTAATTATAAGGGGAGAAAATTTGATAAAACTATGATAGATATCGTTGAAAAAATATTTAAATGTTCTTTTCACTTACAGTACAAAAATAAATTTGGTGACTCCAAAAATTAGATTATATATAACTCCATTGAGTAGGGTACTTTTTAGGGATCATTTTTTGTCAATTGCTTATTTTTTTATCTTTTTTCCAAAAGTGATATACTTTCGTTACCCACTTTTTTATTATTATAAAAATTGACTCAATTTTTACATAAAATATGCTTAAACTAGTAATGTTTGCCAAGTTTTACAATCGAATTGTTTATATGTTTTATCACATACACACACACATTTTTTCTATAATATGCATATAATAACAAAATAAATTACCATGTTGATATTTTTTTATATTCATTGTTGTATAATATTAATCAATTTTTTGTTATGCTTTTCTCTTTTTAGAAATATTAATAAAATTATAAAGACTAACAAGTGGATATGAGAAACATACTAGTAGAGATGTCAAAAAAAGTTTAAAAGGATATGGTTAAAGGAATAAGCATAATTGCATCACAATAGGAACCATCCCCACAAGAACGTGCATTGAAGCTATGCAATCGTTAATTTTTTTATTATGCATAGAGAGTTTAATTATCACATGGAACAAATTTTTAGTTATTTTTGTCTTCTAGAAAAGAAAACAAAATGGAACCCACTGAGCATATAAGATGAGATTGCAAGATAGAAAAGGGGTGATCTCAAAGTTTGTGAATATTCATCTTTTTCTTCAAATTTTATATTTATTGTGATGTAGTATATTTTAGTTAATTTACAACCATCCATGGATATTTTCTAATAGGTAATAACATATTTATAGAAAAATAAAAAATAAATAAAAATAAAAATAAAAAATATGAACATTTGATTGAAATTGGATGAAGTATAGGGTGTAAGTATATGTTGGAGTATCAAGGGTTAATTGAAAATTTTGCATAGCAATGTTGTTTTACTTATCTTATTTTATATCTAGTGGAACAACAAAAAACTTGTAGTTATATCTATAATCTATCACGGGGTATATAATTTGCATGAAGCAAAGTATGGAGTAGAGCTGACAAAAGATATTTTGTGAGACAACATGAAGCATGCCTTTGAAATAATGTGTACTATTTATGAAACACTCATGCTTCAATGTGATTTTTTATTTGCCACAATCATATAAGTATACTATAAATGTATATACAGTCATTTATTTTTATTTCTACGTTTCTATATGGAAGATGAAGAGTAGAATGTCAAAATCAAGCCAATCAACAAATCATTCCAAATAAATCAAGTACAATATCCCACGCAATTGATCAAAATATGAAACATGCAAGTAGTGTAATCAATGATAACAACTTGAGCAATGAGTGATCACGAAAATTAAATGTTATAAGTTGTATATTTTGGAATGTTTTTCAATGAAAATTAAACATTTTGTTTATTGTGAACATATTTCCCCAATTGGATGACGAAATGTTAAACCAATAAATGCAACAATTATTTATTGACATTTTAATTATCACGTTGTCACATTTTGTGTGATGAAGGGTTTCTTATTCACATATAATAAATTGTATTTATTATTTTATTGTGTTGTCCAATGCCATAAAATATTATGGTATTGATTAGATATATGGATGATCTACATTGTTATATTGAACATAAGTGTAATCAACTAGTATATTTGTTTACAATTACAACACATTAATGCAATGATTATATATAAAAATAATAATTAAAATATAAATATATATATTAGTATAAAAATATTTCACTTTCTAATGATTAATTAATATTTATGGGTGGCAAGAGGGGAGGGATTATTCGCAATCCCGAAGGAAAAATAATAATTAGGTATGCTTGGGGCCTAGGTAGGAAAACAAACAATCAAGTGGAATTTTATGGGCTCTATATGGGCCTCCTCATTGCCCTCTAGCAAGGCATTAAAGACCTCACTATCATAGGAGACTCCTTCATGGTAATCAGATACTTAAGAACTAACTCTTCTCCTAAAGATAATGCACTCAACCAAATCCTTCAACATGTTAAGAGCCTCCTCTCATCTGTTTCCAACTCCCCCTCCTTCCATGTTCTCAGATCTCTTAATGCTGAAGTAGACTCAATGGCCAATAGAGCTTGTCTCTTACAAGAAGGAAAAATAGATGTCAATAAGGTCTTGGGGTCTTACAATGTTCCTTGATGTTGGTGGACATCTTAGTCTTTTTTAGTCTCCCTCTCCTTATAATAGTGCCTTTGTGCCTTGCTCCCACCCCCCCCCCCGTCCCTCCTCATGATCCTTCTAACCCCCTTTTCCCAACCCCTTTTCCCTCATTTCCCTGCCCCCTCCCCCCTCCTTCCCCACCCACCTTTCCCCTCTCCTTCTTATCATATCTTCCATTTTTTCATACCTTAGCAAACAGTGGAATGTGGCAATGGATCAATGCTACACACAGGAAGACGTGTGGGAATTTAATAATATTAAGGTGGTTAAGATCATAATCATACTCGATCATTTGAAAATGCTTCGACATCCATTATCCAGTGTTCCACATTTAATTCCCATGCCAAGGATTATACAGGGAATTCACTATCTTATTAGTTCTCCTGAGGTAGAAGTCATCTCAAGCTACAAGTTGATGATGGGAAAACCTTGGGATCCAGGAAGAGTAGTTGCAATTATGTAATTTCACCCAAGCTCTAGGGATTTGGATGGGTATATATTAGTGCTTAGCCTATCACACAGTGCATTGGTTCTTCAATTCGCTTATGGCCTCAAGTAATCAGACGTTTGGAGTCAGGCTACTCGGCTCCTCTTGGTAGTATTTGTTCAAGGGTGCTCACAATTTCACAAGAGGAATTTTTGTCCAGGAAAGGGTAAGCTTCCCTATTTTACTCTAGGTCCTGAGCTCAATCATGTATAAGTTTCCATTTTCAAAGTTTGTTGTGTCACATCCATCTCTGGGGAATATTCTGATCATTAGAATGCTTGTGACTCTGTCGACTCTCGCTATTTTTTCCTACACACATGCGGTTATTTTTTTGGCTCAATTATGGAATTTGGATTCTAGGGCCACTGGCATCAACACTTCAGGAGAGTGACACAAAATCTTGTTAATAAAAGTGCCTTTGTAAGTAATATTTCCAGTCCCAAAGCCATGGATCCCATATGTGAACAATGTTGCAAAGAAATTGCATAATTAAGAACTAATGTTTATGACCTCCAAGTTTTGCTTCACCAGTAGAGCCTCATTGACAATTCCACCTTGGACACCATAGAGAGCCAGCAACAAAAGATTTCTCATCTTAAGGATGAAGTGGAGGCCCTCTGGAACATTGTGGTGGATCTCCAGTTGCAGGTTTCCAAGGTTAACAGTCCACCAACTGAACTTTGCAGGGACATAGACCTAAATCAGTTGGCTTCACCCATGGATTAACCAGTCTAGATGTTTGGTTTTCAATGTATTTTTCTTTTGCATAAATTTTGTCATCTATATAGTACTAGAGGAATAAGAGTGTTGTCGTATAGTATAATTTTTGTCTCTATTTGGACTGACTTCTAAAGCTCTCTCATGGCCACTGTGATGCCTGAGAATCACTCTGCAATGTAATTCACCCAGATTCTTTCCGTGTCTGGGCACAAATTTAATCTAAACAATACCCAATCTTGTTTTTTTTTAAATGATTAATTAACATTTTAATAAAAACAAGAAGTTTCATTTGCATACCTACAATATGGAAAAATTTGACACTTATGCATAACAACACATTCTATTCATTTGAATGCAATAATGTAGTTCATACTTATTTATGCACCAATGCATGTTTTTGAGTATTATTTTTGAGTGAGAATAGCTATAGTAAAAGCATTGGTGCTCCTAACAACAACAAAAGCACCATTCCCTTCAATGATACCATTATCATTGTCAATGTTGTAATCATAATTGTTACGAGACAATGCAGTATGCAAGGTAACATATGCATTGATGCATATTATATGATTTTGAAACTCCCATGTGTATCAAATATTGGTGAATTGATTTTTACTAGATTTGTACTATATATATTTTGATGCATTGATGGACATCAACAATAAAGCACATTAAAGTATATATATATATATATATATATATATATATATAATCCCATGTGTATCAAATATTGGTGAATTGATTTTTACTAGATTTGTACTATATATATTTTGATGCATTGATGGACATCAACAATAAAGCACATTAAAGTATATATATATATATATATATATATATATATATATATATATATATATATATATATATATATATATATATAGATAGATATATAGATATAGATAGATATCCCCTAGAAGCTTTAGTTACCTACCATTTTTAGTTATAATAAAATTCTACTAAAACCCCTACGATTTTATGCTCCAATCTTATAGCACTAAAATCCTCCGCCAAATCCCTCTACTAGGTAGTGTTTTACTTGCAATGAATTGAGTGGAGAGAAGTAACTTTTTACTTATATGAAAAGTTTCATATATAATTTGGCAATATCCATAAATCATAAGACAGGAAAGAAGAAAAGTAAAATTAGTGGTAATATTTCCTAGTAAAATAAGGATGTCCGTTATCACCAACATTATTTAACTTATTTATAGATGATTTATAAGATTGGATCAATCAATATGCAATAATAGGAATACACATAGTTATTTATGTTATACTATCATTGATTTATGCAAATGATATTGTGCTTTAGTGGAGCAAAAATATAGACTCCAATGAATTTTTGATGACCTCAACAATTTTTTAAGAGATTCATAAATGGAAGTTAATGTGAGAAAAACAAATGCAATATAAATTCATTCTTAAAATAGGGATATTTCCATTACATTCAATTGTAAAATGGGATATGATTAGTGATGATAAGGACACTTGTATGGATAAAATGTGTAATAAGAGGAATGAAAGATCTTTATTTTTTGTAAAACAATGCAAACAAATTGAGGAATGGGATTAGAAATTGAGGAAATTGTTCTTTAGAACATCAATATAAAGAGTAGTTTTGTACCACTCTCTAGTTTGGGGTCTCATCCTCTCAAAAGTATCAAGGAAGAAAATTGAGAGATAACTCTTACTGGAAGAAATAGGAGTTAAGGTATAAACCCTTTACTTTATCATATTAGAAAAACTTGTATGTTACCATTAGAAGGAGAAACATTTTCATTTATAACATAAATTTAACTAGATTAAGGCATATGGACACAAGTAAATTATTGAACCATCAATGCTTGTGACTCAAGATAGAAAATGGTATTTGACATGGTGTAGTGGATTAAATAAAAAAATGAGAATTGAAGAGACATATTTTTTAGATAAACCACTCTAATCCATTTAGGGCTTGTTAGAAAGGAGGGAAATAAAGAAGAGGTGTCAATTGCGAAAAATGAGATTTTTTCAATGTGAATTTGACTGAATGATTAGCTACATAGAACAAAAGTACCTCTAAGGAAAAATAAAGATGCATACAAAAACACATAACTTGTAAATTTAAGAAGTTCTCATTACCTGGTAGGTGGTGAGTGGGTGAAACATGGAGATTGAAGAATATTGACAAAGAAGAAGTTGCATGTTTATTTTGTGAACATATGGGAAACTAAGGATGGGGTAAATGAAATTTACATTTCATAAAGCGGTATGACAAAAGAAGTCAATCCGACGTGATGATTTGAATAAATTGTGTAGCTTGTTTATTTTTCCAACAAAAAAATAAGTAATTCTATCAAGGACACTTTTGCGTAACATAAACAATGAGCATATTGCAAGTTGAGATATCCTCAAAATTAAATGACATGAAAATATACAAATATTAATTTTATTGTATTTCTTTATATTTTGTCTCATAGATCGCATGTGATCATCATCATCATCATCATCATCATCATCATATATATATATATATATATATATATATATATATATATATATATATATATATATATATATATATATATATATATATATATATATATATATATATATATATATATATATATATATATATATATAAACATAAACATTCTCATTACCTAATGATACATTATATCCATGTAGTCTCAAGATCATAGGTTAGCTACTAGAACATCAATCCTAATGTTCTAATTACCTACTACCCATTAAATGGTTTTGTTTTATTAGTTTCACATTATTTTCATAGAGAATAAAATTCAAAGCATAGGCACTAACAAAGATAAAGATTTTTTAAATGCTTAAATGAATGATACATGTAACAAATGTGTCCTTGATCTCTTTTTCAAAATAGGTATTTCTCCCGAAGTTAGTGTTCACAATGCATAGACATTTGAATAGATAATAAAAACAAATACAAGGCACTATACTCGAGATTTCTCCATTGCTAATTTTTCATGTATTTAATTTTTTACATCAATTAAATTAAAAACACACCTCATGTAATAAATTTGATATTGATGTTAATACCAAGCTCCTAAATTCCATTAAAATGAGAATGAAGATAATTCCTCAAATGCACCATGCAATTCCCTAAACATCCATGTTGAAATTATTAACATTATTCCAAGATAAAGATTCTAATACCATGCAAAAGAGTAATTAATGTAAAACTATAATGCATTTGATATTTCTACCAATGAGAAAGGTTCAAATATTTGGTTCAACCCTTTAGATAAAATATGTTAAATGATCTTATGATCTATGATCCTGTTGACGGAAAAAAATGATCGAACTCTACAATGAGGAGATCACCCCATCAGAACGCAATTAAGAATTTATCTGTTTGGAATGATGATTCTTAGTGGTTTAAATGGGTCTAGTTACCCCTCACTCGCCCTGCTAACTTTCAATATCTCTAATTACCATCAATAATAACAAAGATGTTAGATTTACCCTCTTGTATCTAGTTTGCAAGAAAGAAATCCTTAACATAACATAAGGGATCAATCGGGCCGCCAATGAGGTTGCTCCTACATAAGAAGACTTCTAAAAATGAGAACTTAATTTATATCTAAAATATAGTTTACTTACTAGTGTAGAAAAATAAAGGAAACTACTCTAACTTGATACCTAGGAGATAACTCCTAAATACCTAGTGCAAAGATTAAAATATGATGGGGATTTAGAATACTTTTTATGATGAATATCAGGTTGTTGAAGTAGTTCTAATAGCGTGTATTATAAGTGCAAGAGATGACATGTTTTAGAGATCAAAATAATGAAAAATGTTCCATTAAAAATTGGAAATAGCTCACACAATTTCAATGACAATTAAATCGTTTATGATGATAGATTTTTGAGTAAATAGTTACTCAAAAATTCATTTTAATGGAAGAGAAAACTAAATTTAAATGGTTTTATGAAATTATTAAACCATGAAGATGATCCAATACACATAAATTTGCATATTCAACAATAGTGTAAAACGTGGAATTACTAGCACAAATCTGCGATAAAGAATAAGATTTTATTAACAAATAAAATTCCCTGAAAATACAATCTTCAATATGGATTTTGGTGAGCCTTGGTATTGCACCAAGAGTATTGCAACTCCCAAGGGCTCCTCAACTCTATTTATCAACTCGGGGTTTGTACAAACTTCAAGGTGATAGTGCTATATGCATAGTAGATGGGATTCCACTCATGCCACCCTCAACTAGGACATTTGATCAATAGTACTCCAAGACCATTCCTCCTACTGAATTATAATGGAAACTAGCTAATGATGGTGAAATTTAGAAGCTACCTCTAACTATGAAAAGGGAAACGCTATTAACTTCCATTTGCAAATGTTATTGAATCAATTCATGAAAAGACAAGAGCTACACTACTTGCAGAAAGGAAACTACATTCACTTGTAATCAACCATCTAGTTACAAAATCTACTTGCAGACAAGAAGCTAACCTACCAAACCATAATTCAAATTTCTATGTATCATCTAACTAGCTCACATTTGCATATAAATCAATGTTCTATTTGTGCCAAATTTGTGATAGGGAAACTAACGCTATTCTAATTTTTAGTGAAGTAAAAGGAGGGTTTGGAGTGGCCTTAGGAGATGCCATTGATCATGGAGTCATGGCTGGGGGTCAACATACTTCTAAGCTAAGTAAAAATTGTAGCAAAGGTCAAAACTAGTGAGGAAACAGGCTGCTACAGGAGGATGCTACAGGTGCCCTGTATTTCTACAGGAAGGCTTGTAATGCTACAAGAAGGATGTCGAGAAGGTTTAGGAGGTTTAAACTATGGGTTCCGTTATCACCTGGATTAAACCTCAGGCTGAAGGAAGGTAATGCCAGGGTAACCACAAACCACGCTTAGCCAAGTAGCTAGCCTTACTAGGTCGGGAGAGGGCTATCTCTGTAAGGATTTAAGCCAAGATGACTGGATCAGGAAAAGGATTTTAGGCTAGGTATAGTAGCACGAAGTTTTGATTGCATTTTGAAGGGGTTTTGTTGGACCAGGAGGAGCTAGATAGTTTAGGTCTAGGGAATTAGGTCAAAATTGCAGGGTGTTCAATGGGGCAAGGTAGGAATAAGTTTTAGCACTCTAGGGCTTCATGGGGTGAGGTGTTTAACACTGGTGAGAAGCTAAGAAGAGCATGTGAAAACCATGGATCCTTCCTAGAGTGCAGAAAACATGAAATGGTGAATGTTTTCCCAAAGCATAGCACTGATATAATGAATTCTGCCTGTCAACTTGAAAGCATTCACTTTGAAGCAATGAAATGATTAATGAAGTACACCAAACACATTAACATATGATCACAAAAGAAGAAATTGTACTAAAACTCCATACCACATGGATCCCATAAAAATAACTGCAATTCTTATTAATCTCCTACTAAACTACTACAAAATGATGTACAATCAAGGTTTGAGCATCCAGTTGAGTCCAACCCTTTACAATGAGAAGGAAGAAGAAGATATAGGCTTTGTTTCAGCCTCCTCACATCCTCAAGGGTCGAATCCCTAAGATTAGGAACTAATCTAACTAACACTGAACAAGAAATAGGAATATAGGCATCTTAACAACTTGCCTCTAAAAGTGAAAAATTGATTCATTTGAGCTCTAATTGACTTTTAATGCAATGTATCTACCCTCTACTACTAATTATCTATCATATTTACAATCCAAGTCATCATTTACATAAGTAAAACATCCTCCATGGGAGAAAATCCACAAACACAGTCAAAAAATGGAAAAATAGGCATCCTGTGCAAAATTTGCCCTGCACGCAGTGCCACTAGCCCAACACGCAGCACCACTTTCGGGTCCGTTTTGGAGGCCTTCCCGGAATCCAAATTGATCTCATGATAGCTCATTAGAAATTTATTCAATTCTACTTTCCAAAACACCTAGAATTTATTCATTTGAAGCTCATTTGACCCCTCAAACATTGATTCTCCCAAGACTGCTTCTGTGTGTCCAAAAAGTGGAAGAAAGGTCATTTTTAGGGTGTTATTTTACCTTTTGGTGGACCCTTTCTGCCCCAAAAACTTAGAAAATCCATAGGATGTATGTACTCATCACTCTAAATCCAAAAATGCAAGCCATTTTTCCATTGGGTGCCCCTAGGAAAAGCGCAGTGCCAGCCAAATTTTCTGTGTGTACCATTTCCAAAATTTGCAAAAAACAAAAACTCCTCCAAACTTGGCCAAAATTGGTGAGCAGCACCATCATCAAGCATCTTGATGATCCAAGGAAGCTTCAACAAGAAACCTAAGCCTATCGTCCTCTTTTTTGCCTTTAAAGCCCGCCTTAGCCTAGCTTTCATCTTTTTGACCCTCATGTTGCAAATTTTGTTTCGAGTGCTGTAATGGTAGGCCATATGTCTGATCATCTGATTATCCCTATTGGCCTTCTGAAATAGCTTCTCTAAGTGAAAATTGACCCTCTCAAGCCAAGTCTCTCTATCATCCTCAATTTCCTTCTCAATATGAGCCAAAGTGACTTGTGCATCCTTGTCGCCTTATCGTTTTACCTTGAGAACTTCCAGCTCCATGAGGACTTGTTTGTCACTCAACTGCTTGTTCTCTTGTTTCAAATATTTGATGACATACTTGGCTCTCGCCAAGTTTTCCATCAATGCTTGGATTTGAGCCTCTTTCTCCTGTATGATGATGTTTTCTTTTAGTTGCTTCATCCTGAGCCTTCAAGTCAATTGTCTCTATGATATGATGAATATGATGTTGCTCTGGCTCATCATGCTCTGTCAAATCAAAGTCTCTCTCTTCCTCATCATCATCAAAACTTTCCTTCGGCATCTTTTCTTTCCCTTTGTGCAGCTGCTGCACCTGTACCTGATGTGTTGATGAAGAAAGCAAAGCTCCTTCCAAATCCTGTGGACCTAGCATTTGTCTATGAGTTGATGAAGAAGGCAAGGTCCCTTCCACATCCTGTGGAGAAAACACTTGCCTATCAGTTGCAAACAACCTCCTTGTGCCCCTCTAATATGTCTGCCTCCCTTATGTGGTTTTCTCTGACGCTGAGGTTCATCTGCCATGCTATCACTGCCATTGTTTTCCTCCTCCTCATAATCTTTGTCCACGTTTTCAAGGCTTGAGGTTGTACACTCCAAGAAAAGGGATAAAGGGAATGAACAAGAGTGATTTTGGAGTGAGGGGATGGGATATGACCTTATGAGGTGTTTAGTAGACTAGAAAAGGAAGGGAAGGATTTGAATTATGAAAGTGAGAGGGAGGGCTTGGTTTGTTTGAGATATTGTTTTTTGGGAAGAGGGATAAAAGAATGTGGATGTTATGGAATGAGGTAGGGAAAGAGTTCAGATTTTTAGTGATAGGTGATAGGAGGAATAATTGGGGATTTAGGGTTTAGGCATAACCAAGGGAGAATTTAGGGTTTGACATTTGTCATGGGGAATTATGTTTAAAAGTTTGAATGCACACCAACAATGTAATATGGGAGGACAACTTAATTTTATGAAGGGAAGAGAGGGAAATATTGAATTTTTTATGAAGTTTGAGGCCTTTCTGGCCCTTTTTCTCAATGCGTAGTGCCAACCCACAGACGTGCAGTGCCACCTCCTGAACGCTCAGCGTCACTTCCTGAACACGCAGTGCCACTTCAAGACAACCTTTTACTGCCTTAATGGTGTTAAAATTAGGCATGGGATAGCTTTTTGGAAATCTTGTCGAGTCTACTTTCTAGAACATCTTGAATTTTTCAATTTGGAGCTTATTTGCCCTGTCAAAAGCTCAATCTCCCAAGACTGGTAAAATTGTGAAGAATGAGGCTACCAAAATGTAGAGTGTTGTTTCAATCAACTTTTGGAGGTCTTCCTCAACTCCAAATTGAGCTAATGATAGATCATTGAAAATATCTCTATGTCTATTTATCATTTGACTCATCAAGCAAGTCTTTTGGACATTCCATCTAGGAGAAAAATTGGTTTTACCAAGGTCACTCCAGAAGGACAGCAACTCTCCTGTGGAAAATGATTGTTTGGACATTTCTCCAAAACCATGAGATCTTTGTAAAAACGGAAGGAGGTTTTTCTTCTTGAGTCTATTATGGAAAAAAAAATCTCTCACTTTTGTCAAATTCATCTTTTCTTGCTGAAAAGAATAATTTTAATAAAACCTATCCTGATGTGTGGAACAGGGGATTTGTAGAAATGAATGGAAATGAAGGGGATGAGCGGCTTATAATTTCTTGAGAAAATTTTGGCAAGTAGGGAGGGATGTTAGGAAGTAGGGGAACATATAATTTTAAGGATTGAGTGAGGGGAAGGGGTTAAAAAGGGAAAAACATAGCCTAACCTAGAAAAGTGTCAAATTGTAGCAATATACTAGGGTCTGTGGGAAAATGATGAATTTGAGGGATATAAGTGATGGGAAGTGTTTAAGAAGGTATATTAAGGACAGGGGAAGGTGTATGAGCATTAGGATACAAGTTTTGTTGATTATTTGACCATCCAAGAAAAATGACCTTGAAAACCCTAGGAGAGGGAAATGAACCTTACCTAAGCACAACTGAGGCACAAACAAGGTGTAAAATGACCCATTGGAACTTGAAATAATGATGAAAACTCTTTGAATGATGGTACATTCAGCCGAATGGTGACATGGACCAATACTTGGAAAAATTAGGAAGGAGTGAAAACAATCCTAGATCTAATACCTAGTGACCAAATTTTACTTGAAGACTCACTAAAATGACAAAATTTTGACTTTAACACTCGAAGACCACTTTGTAAGAGCATGTTTGATCGTTGGTGGAAGGCTACAAAGACTGACACTAACAGGTTCAAGGTATGGTAAGGTGGATGGAGGTTGAAGTAAATGATTTAAGGGTGGCCAAATCCCCTAGCCAAGCTCAGAGCTTTTTGAAGGCCTGTTTTGGACTAGGAGAGATGCTCACAGTGGTCTAGGAAAATAATCTTATGACAAAACTTTTAGGAAAAAATTTAGGATTCAGAAGAGAAGGTGGGGTAGTCCAAGATGGAGGTGGTGAAGGTGTCCTTTACTTCAGATCCAAACAACCTTGCAATCATCACATTCATATTCCCATTTATCATTGACAAAATGGAACAATCAATAGTGGAAAAGATGAGTTGAATTTAAATGTTATACACTCTTATGCCAAAACTTTGATCTAATCAACAAATCAACTCCTAATTTGTGGTAAGAATATGCAAAAAAATATGGTGAACATACATATTATTCCAAGAAATCATAAACATAATATTTTTGGGATTGTGGTTGTAAACCATTCTACTCATTCTCCCATGAGAGAGATGAGATAGAGGTTGTTGTCATAGATTTTTGATGGATTTTTCTCTAAGGAATTGTAAGAAACTAATAAGAACTCTAAACTAAAAATAGATACAAGTACACAAGAGGTACCTAAGCCACTAGGATTAGGCCCAAACCCAAGAGCCTCAGCCCTCTAGGACTAACTCAGTGATGAACTAATAAGAAGCTTCTCATTATCATTGCATCAATGTATAATACATCATATAATAGTTCCAAGTTCTTGAGCTCAATAGCTACCTAGCTGGAAACAAAACCTGAATCCTAATGAGCTCTTTCACATGTTTATTTATATAATAGGGTAGCTACTAGAAGCTCCCTAGAAAATAGGAATTTTTACCTCCCATAACTCGAGAATGGTGGATCATGTTCCTCATTAACTACACTTGCTTGGTTGCCAATGACCTCGAGCTGATCAGCGAGAGTGTTGTGATCTTGGGCTGATTGAGGGAATTAAAGATGTGGAAAACCTCCTATAATCTCTCCTTGTTGTCTACTTCGAGCCCCTACATAGAAATCATCTCAAAAATGCTCCATTTCTTGCAATTAAACCATATTTGGCCACATGACATAGAAAACATATTTTACCCTTCTCACTAAGCATAATATAACAAAAATTCTAAATAAATGTGAGAAATAGAGAGTTCTAAAGTTGGAGGATGGCATCATGACCCATATAATGTACATTTTGATGAGCCCCATCGTCAACCCCTATTGAAATTGTTGTTCATCCTCTGAGAAACTAATTCATCTATGTGCATCTCTTTCATGGCCCTGGTGGCCTCCCTGACATCCTAGGGTTCCTCATATGGTTTTCCTTTTTGTGGATAGAAACCTACATTATTTTCTATTTCTTCCCACTCCTTCTCCTCTTCTACTTCATTTATTCCTTCCTGCAGGCCTAGTAGCAAGGGTGGACTAAGCTTGAGTCCTATCCACTTAAATTTTAATCTATGCATGATCCTCTTGTATAGGGGTGTCCACTCCAAGGCATTCCTTAGCCTTTCAAGAGTGATATTCTATGATCTGGAGGTTGTGGTATAAGGCATGTCATCTCCTCTTGAAGGATTGCAGGATTTTAGTTCCGAACCACCTGAATGTGTCTTCAAAATGTAAGATGGATTGTTCCTGATTGGCAAGGTATTTAGGTCCTAAGTTAGCATCATTGGAGATGATGCTATGATTACTAATGACAACCATTGGGCTCATTAGTTCTGTCATGATATATAATGGTTCCTTTTCCTCCTTTGCCATGAATCTCTTTACTTCCTCGACTCTTTCTTTCTTATGAGTCATCTAGGATGTTAAGGCCATCGGCTATATGTCCCCCAATCTTGCATTGGGATCCCAAAAACTCATGTCAATCAGAGTCAGGTTGTGTATGTAAAACTCAAACATTTTTTCTTTGTCCTCCATGCTAGCCTGGTTGCAAAATTCAATGACCTGTTTGTAATCCTGAAAGGGTTCATATCCATGTTGTGCTAAGGTTTTGATTTGGAATTGAAGCCATTGTTCTTTGAGAAAGAGTGCATAAGAATTGGATGGATGTCTGCATTGTAATGCCTCCATGGGAGGCTTGCCATGGTGGAAAGTTGTGTTTCTTTCTCCTATAAACTCTCTATCAACCACATATTCTCTGCCTATAGTTACTCCTTCATTGTGGACTCCCTCATTCTCAGCTCACTTAATTCTTTGCTCATTTCAAGGACCTTTTCTTCCATGAGGCCCACATCCTCTACCTTCTTAGACTTAGCAATTTGCATCCACCTATGGGTTCTTCCTCTTTCTATTTCTAGCTCGTTGAAAAAAGTGGGATTGCAAATTTTTGGGGAATAATCCTCCCTCCTTCAATGAATTTGTAGTAGGAGCTTAGGCTAGGTTGTGGAATAGGCTCCTGGAGCTCTGGGAAGTCCTTCTCAAATGTTTTTTGGGAGGTTGCTACCTCTTGTAGCTATTGTGTCACATCATACCCCTCCTATAGCTCATTTTGTCCCTCCTATAGCATCCTTTATCCCTCCTGTAGCTTCCCTTTTTCTTCTTGTTGGAGGGTGGTTGGTGTCTTGGGTTGTTTGAAGGAGGTTGATCTAGTGGTAGGCCTCCTTACATATTTTATAGGAGTCTTTGTTGTGGGCTTTGGAGAGGTTACCTCTTTGATTTTTCCTTCAGTTGCTCCCACCTCCTCTTTCTTTCCTTGGGACTCCTCAATTGTGATTGGAACCTTTGTGGGTGTTTGTGACCTCCCTTGCCTAATCCTGGTGCTTTTCCTAGTCTTAAAATATAGGGGGCTTTCCTTTATCTCTTCCTTTTAGGTTTTACTAGGGTGCTTAAGGTAGCTAAAGTTGTAGCTACCTCCTGTGTAGTGGTTCTTGGAGACATTTTTTTTTTCTTTGGGGGTATCTTTGTGTCTCTGGGCTCAGTAGTGCCTCCCCCTCTTCTTTTTCATCTTGTTCTCCTCCTACCTCTACCTTTGGTTCTTCTTCCTCCTCTGTTTTCATTTATGCTTCTTCTATTTTCATTTTTACTTTGTTTTTCTTTCCTCTTCTTCTAACCTTATTGCTTCTTCATCTCCTGTCCTTGCCCCTTCTTCTTCCTCCTTTGTCTTTCCCTATCTTCCTCCAACACTAGAGGTTGGGTTCTCACTTGGTGTGAGGGTATGTGTCCCAATGAAGGTTTCTCTATCCATGCTTATGAATTTGGACCAAAGGACAAGGATTCTCAAATTTCTCAAGGCATCCACCACTATCAGTTTAATGAGGCCATGGTGACCTAGGTGTCGGTGTTTTCCCTCTGTAACTTTTTGACTCATATCCCTGATGGATTGTAGGAGGAAGTATGGCACTCTAATTCATTGAGAAAGAGGAAATTCTTCATGGAACCTGAGTTCATGAAGTAATCTAAAGTGGTAAGAATATACCACACTCATTCTTCCCTGACATGATATGTATTTTAAAATATGGTACGCCACCTCATCCCAAGGATAAGGTAGGATTTCCCTCCTAACTCCATTCTTATCCTCAACAAGCTTTTCATTGGTAGTGAAGAAATTCATTTTAGCACTGACACTAGTGGCTTTGTCATCTTTGATCCACTTGATTTCTAGAGGTAGAGTTGTTACTTTGCTAATTATTTCAAGGCTGAGAGAGAGAGTCAACCCCCTCACTAGAGTCCTCTATTTGTGAATTCAGAGCCATGGAAAATTCAAAGCCAAGGTCATCATCATGCCCTTTCAACAACTCAAAGAATCCTAGCCACTTGTGTCTTCTAAAAATGTCTACCACGAGAGGGTGTAGATGGATTCTCTTAGTATCTTAGGGATCCCTTCTGTTAAATTCCGTGCCCCCCCCCACCCCATATCTTCTCTATGTTTCTAAGTGAGGGAGAGATACTTCTTCAATAGCTTCAGTGTGTAATTTAGTGGCAGCAATGAGTTAGAATTCCTTGTTGATGACAATCGCCTATATTCCCATTGCTCTACTACCCAAAAAGACCTTTTAATTTCACAATTAGACTGCCACTGCCTGTAGAATTTGAAGTGAAATTTTCATGCAAACTAATGGATGGGTGAAGGAGATGGTGGCACTTACTTTTTATCAAGTATTCTAGGATGAAGGTGGTAAGTTGGAGACCAATTCAAACCTCTATGGCTTTCCTCCACCTTCTCAACCTTCCTGTGGCAGTCTCTTGGCCCTCCTGTAGCAGTTGTAGGATTTCCTATAGCTCCTTCCTGTAGCAATTGCAGAACAAGATTCGAAAATCCTTGATGGCACCCCAAGCTTGTCCTCCCCACAACTATTTTTTAAATGAGTGATTATGCAAAAGAACTCGAGCCTCAGTACATAATATGCCATTTTTGGCTTAGGCTTGGAGCATTGTGGTGACCTAGCAATCATGCGGGGCTTCCTCTTTTGGACTGTTGTCCCCACTCTGAGTAATTATTTATCCTCTTCTCATAATCACCACCCACTATCTGTGATCCCAACTTAGCTAATATGAAATCTCCACATTGCATGAGTGCTTACCATCATTTTTACTTTACTAGCCAAGGGTGGCCAAGTTAATTGGCCACTTCCAGCTCATTAAAACATCCCCTCTCGACATTTACACATTTTCGTTATTCACAAATAGGGAGGAGGTGAGATTTTTCCATCCATGTGCCTACATCATGATCTAACTATTGCATGGATTTACATGTTGGAGTTGGACCACATCATTGGCATCAAGGGAGTTGACTTCCTGGCTCATTTCCTGTGTATTTCTTCATTGATTTTCATGATATTTGATTGTTGTGTTTGGTATGTGTGCAGGTACCTTGTTGATCTTCAAGCTGCTACTACTAGTGGAGATTCCTCCTCAGAGTGATATGACTGCTTTAGAGTGGCATCATAAGTTTCCATCACCCCCTTATTGATGAGAAAAAAAACAAGATCAATGTTTTATGTGATGTGTGCATAGGCTGCTACAGGAGGATGTTTTCTTCCTGTATCATTCCTTTCCTTTTCCTCTGGGGTCTTCAATCTACATGGGCGTGATGATAGAATTTGTAATAGGTCTTGAGGAAAATGCTAGGACCATGAGGGAGTAGTGTAGATTTGTATAAATTAATATAATGGCTTTTTTTTTTTTTTAATTTTCAACTGGGGTAAGACAGCGTGAGTGAATAGTGAGTGATTGTTTGTTAAATGAATGGATGAGTGACAAATAGATGATGGGGGAACCTTATTCATCATGTTCAAGGTCATAGGTGTTGATTTGGGGTAGCATCGGATGTGCTCTAGCCATGAAATTTGGTGGAGAGGTTGGGGCACATGAGATCTCCAATACCCAGAAAGGGTTTGGGCAGATTCTAAACAGATCAGGAGATTAATATTTTTAATGGAGTCCCTAAGTCTAAACTTATAGAAAATAAAATATTAATGTGTATTAATATGAATCTGTGTTAGAATGGTCCAAAAAGACATGGATCAAGCTAGATCTAATCTTAGTTGTTGATTAGGGACTTAAGCTCAGCCGTTGAGATGTCAACAGGAAAAGTATAAGGGAGGCTTGAGGGTCACTTGGAGAATACACCAGAGTGATCAGTCATTCTATTCTCTAGAGTGGGGTTTGCTAAGAGAGATGAAATTAGTGATCAGAGAGCAGTGGAGGGGCGTTGAGTACAGAGAGATAGAGAGGCAGAGATAGTGCTAGGATAATAGCAGAGTAGCGAGAGAGAAAGACGCAGGTGCGGCCAATGGTCACACAGAGGCAGCTAAGTGTTGTGGAGAGCACCAGAGGTGCCAGCGTAGCTGACACATAGGCTTAGAGAGTTGACACAGAGCCTCTTAGGGCTGATGCAGGCCAAGTGAGGCTAATGCGGGGTTAGCACTGGGCTAGGAGAGGCTGACGTAGTCTAGATTGGGCAGACGCTGGGGTTTCTGGGGCAGATTGATGCTGAATAGCTGCCGGAAGGATTATTTGGGGTTTCAGCCAGTAGACTTGTAAGAAACAGAGAGGTATTACTACCAAGGAAATTCTCTATTGGGTAGGCTAGTTTCGACACCTAGATTGTATTCTGATATTGCTTAATAAGAAAACCCTCAGATAGCTGCACCGGTTTTCCCGCATTGGGTTTTTCTGGGGACATTAGTCCAAAAATAATGGTGTCATATGGTGTGTTTGTTTATGTTTCTTTTAGTTTCTAATCTTTTGTATCTTGAGCATGCACTAGTGTTTATTTTCAGGATTTACATTGTAAATAACTTGTTAAGGAAAATAACAAGTAGGTAGGAATAAATCAGATAAAGTGCATGGAGGGTTTCTAACTAAGTAAACTTAGAAACTTCAACATGGTATCAGAGGGTGATTGCAGATCAAATGAGGACTAAAAGACATCAGCTGAACAGAGCCATAGCAACAAAAAACAGTCATCCTGAGGTGACAAAAGTTGTTTCTAGCAACGCAGAAGCCAAAGAGTGTGACGCAAAGCTTTCCAGGGCCATGCAGAGGAAGCCAGGAGCTATGTAGAGCCTTAGAGAAGCTAGAATTGCTGACGCAGAGAGCTAGAGGGCTGACGCAAGGCATCCCAGGGCTGACGCAGACCCATCCAGGGTGATGCAGAGCCATCATGAGGTAGAGAGGGGCTGACGCAATTCACAGAGATGCAGTTGTTGGGGTCTAGAAGGCTGCAGGAATATTGCAGAGTGGGGCAGGTGAGGTATTATAGACAGAACAATACCTGACAGAGTAAGGCTAGAGGAGCTTTTAACAAGGGTTTTTAGCCAAGGAACTTAGATCAGCAGTGCAGTTGCACAAGACGATTAGAGTAGGGGGCACCTTAACAAGTAGCAGAAGGATTTCCAGGAGGGAAATCAAGACTCAGAGGGAGCCCAGAAGAGAAATTCCAAATGGGAAGTAGAGACTTAGAGGAGTCAAACAGAGAAATTCCAGGAGGGAAGTAGAGGAGCATCATGGCACTACATGGAATAAGAGACCAAGATAGACTAGACGGAGCTTCGAACTTCGTAGTCTGGAAGGCCAGAATCTTATCCATGCTTGACAGGAATCATGTGAAGAACTTCACCTTGAAGGTAATAGCTATCTTAGTTGACCCCAATGATAATGAAATGTATGAGGAGGCGATGGCGAGGGCCAAGAGCATCATCCTTGACGGGGTCAAGGATCTTGTACTACCACACATAGCCAAGAAGCAAATGGTATTTGAGATGTGGGAGGCTCTCAAGAAGTTGTACCAGCATACTTCTATGCAGAGAAGGATGCTACTTGAGAATCAGATGAGGTCATATTAGATGAAGAAGGGACAATCAATTGACACCTTCCTCAGAGGACTGAATGAGATCCGAGACCAGTTGACTACCATAGGGGCAACATTGGATCAGGAGCTTATGGTGAGGACAATCCTTAATTTTGTCTCAGAAGATTGGGAATTATTTATCCAAAGTATCCTAGGTAGAGGGACTCTCCCACCTTGGGACGAGATGTGGGTAGCTCTTCACCAAGAAGAGATCAAATGACAGTTAAAGACAAGTAGCAGCAACAAGGGGATCAAGGTCAAGTAGGAGGAGGAAGATGTGGCCCTAGCATCTAAGGGAAAGCAGGAGAAGCAAAAGAAGAAAGATATATCCAAGATTAAGTGCTTCCACTGTGGGGATCTAGGTCATTATGCAACCCTGTGTCCAAGGAAGAAGAGTAAGGGAGAGTCTTCCGAGACTAAGGCAGTGCCAACATAGGCAGAGAAGGAAGTTTTGACAGATGATGGCTGTGCCATGAGTGCACACACACCACTTGAGGGGAAGTGGGGAGACAACGACCTGTAGTCAAGAGGACTACAGGTGATGAGGGGCAAGATCCTCGAGGTACCCAACCTCTTGGATTAGAGCTTGCTACGGGAGTCCCATTGAGGAGTAGCAAGACTGGCTGAGTCGGGTAGAGATGGATGTAGATGGAGTGGCAGAGAGAGCTACAGTGCAGGAGTCCAAGATAGCACGAGGCTAGCAGGTTGCAACAGTGTGAGAGGCATAGGTGTGTTGCACCGGTATAGGATGGCATAGAGAGGTGTGCAACGGTGCGAAATGTAAGGAGTTGTTGCAATAGCGCAGATGTCAGAGAGGGAGCACTTATCAACAGCAAAGGGAGCTTCAGCATCAGTGGGTGTCTCTAGCCTAATAGGGAGGTCAGTTGGGAGATCCATTACTTACTTCTCAGTAACTGAGTTGCAGTGCAACAGTGGGAAACACGATGCAGCATGATGAGAGGAGGTGCAGTGCGGATGCAGTGCTGGGAGAAAGGACCAGCAGCAGCACGGATGTAGAGGGAGATGTCGTACAGATGCAGCAGTGGCAGTGGAAAAATCATGGCCAGTAGTATAGGATGTAGTAGTGCAGAGGATGGTGGGCAGGAAGGCCTAGCATCAGCACAGGTACCGATGTCGGATGATTAGAGTAATACTCAATGAGGAGTATTGCTAGAGCATAGTCCTCGCTAAGATGGAGTGTTGATTTTGGGTAGCATCGGATGTGATCTAGCCACGAAATTTGGTGGAGAGGTTGGGGCACATGAGATCTCCAATACCCAAAAAGGGTTTGGGTAGATTCTAAAAAAATGAGGAGATATTAAAATAATTAATATTTTTAATGGAGTCCCTAAGTCTAAACTTAGGGAAAATAAAATATTAATGTGTATTAATATGAATTTGTGTTAGAATGGTCCAAAAATACATGGATCAAGCCAGATCTAATCTTAGTCATTGATTAGGGACTTAATCCCAGCCATTGAGATGTCAATAGGAAAAGTATAAGAGGAGGCTTGAGGGTCACTTGGAGAATACACTAGAGTGATCAGTCATTCTATTCTCTAGAGTGGGGTTTGCTAAGAGAGATAGAATCAATGATCAGAGAGCAGTTGAGGGGCATTGATTACAGAGAGATAGAGAGGCAGAGATAGTGTTAGGATAGTAGCAGAGCATCCAGAGAGAAAGATGCAGGAGCAGCGGGCCACACAAAGGCAGCTAAGTGTTGCGCAGAGCACCAGAGGGGCCAGCGTAGCTGACACAGAGGATCAGAGAGCTGGCACAGGGCCTCTTGGGGATGACACAGGCCAAGAGAGGCTGACACAGGGCCAGTGATGGGCTAGGAGAGGCTGATGCAGTCTAGATTGGGCAGACGCTGGGGTTTCTAGGACAGATTGATGCTGAATAACTGCCAAAAGGATTATCCAGGGTTTCAGCTAGTAGACTTGTAAGTAACAAAGAGGTATTACTACCAAGGAAATTCTCTATTGGGTTGGCCAATTTCGGCACCCAGATTGTACTCTGATATTGCTTAATAACAAAACCCTCAAATAGCTGCGCCAGTTTTCCCGCATTGGGTATTTCCGGTAACATTAGCCCAAAAATAATGGTGTCATATGGTTTGTTTGTTTCTTTTTCTTTTAGTTTCTAATCTATAATATGTTGAGCATGCACTAATGTTTATTTTCAATATTTACATTGCAAATAACTTGTTAAGGAAAATAACAAGTAGGTAGGAATAAATAAGATAAAGTGCATGGAGGGTTTCTAACTAAGTAAACTTAGAAACTTCAACAATAGGTTCCCTGTTGGGTTATCCTTTTCCTTAGATCTCCCTCCTGTAGCTTTTTAGAACCCTCTTGTAGCACTACAGGACCTTCCTGTAACAATTATAGGTTCTTCCTGTAGCAGTCCAGAAAGGGGGTGAAACTTGAATTTTGGGTTAATAGGATGGCGGAGAGAGGTGATCACATGAGTGTAGATGATGGATAAGAATTTTATGGATGGAGGAATGAAGGAAATCTTAAGAATTTTTGCCCTGCATCCATGGAATCTACTATTGTATATAATCCTACAAAATGACAACAAGGTGAGCAGACATGGTAAAAATCCTTTCCTTGTGGTTTTTTTTTATTTTTATTTTTTTTCTTGAGACACACAGGTTGCCTCAAAGGAGTTTTTCAGCTTGTATGCCTACCGTAGGTGCCTCAAGAGAGGTTTTCACCTAGGGATCTTTATCATTTTCTCTCTCTCTTTTTTTTTTTTTGCTCCTGGGCTGCCTCAGAGAGGTTTTCAACCCAGGATTTGGCCTCAGATGCCTCATAGAGGTTTTCATCCAGTTCTTTTTTCTTTCTTTCCAAAAAAAATATCTAAGAGTGTTGTGGACTGGGAGCTATGACACTCTCAATCACATTGACTTCTCTGCTGATTGTAACGATGAATTATGCCTTAGACATAGGTTTCCCGTATAACTTCAACCTGTAACCATTGGCAAGAAAGGGGATCCCTTCCTCATCAATGGTCCTTATTTGAACAACTCCATTATCATGATATTTTTCTATCAGGTATGGGCCTAGCCATCTTGTCATTAGTTTTCCTTTAAAATCTTTGAGCCTAGAATCATATAATAATGCATGATCCCCTTCTTGAAAAACCTTTACATTGATATGTTTATCTTGCTAGACCTTCCTTTGCAATTCTATAACTTTGTGTGGAGGAGGGCCTGCATTCTGAACTCATCCAGGCCATCCAATTGGAGTAGCCTCTCTTGTTGTGCTTTGGTGACATCTAAGTCCAATTGGGCTACCATTCTCAAAGTATTATACTCAAACTCAATAGAAAGTAGAGCTTTCTTCCCATAAACTAGATCATATGGAGTGAACCCAGTAGTTGTCTTCAAAGTGGTGTTATAGGTCCAAGTGGCCTTCACTAATCTATCTGCCCAATATCTCCTGTTGTTGCTCACAACCTTGGTGACGATGCTCTCTAATGCCCTATCTGTAACCTCTACTTGCCCATTTTCCTGAGGGTGATAGGCAGTATATGTTCTGTGTTTGATATGATGCTACCTTAGGATATTCTCAATCAGATGTGTTGTGAATTGATCCCCTTGATTGGTGATTATCTCCCTTGGGTACCCAAATTTGTAGAAAATATTTTCCCTTAGGAACTTAGACACTTTCTCCTCTATTACTACTTTGACAACCCTTGTCTCAGCCCACTTTGTCAAGTAATTAGTGCACATAATGATGTACTTTTTCTACCCTAATGGTGGATCAATTGACCCAATGAAATCGATGCCCCACATGTCAAATGGCTCTAAGGACACTTGAGGTTGTAGAGGCATTTCATCCCTAGGTGTGGGTTTTCCTATCCTCTAGCATTGATCACATATGTTGGTATACCTTATTGCATCTTAGTGGAGAGTGGGCCAATACTAGCCATCTTGTAAAACCTTGAAATATGTTCTCTTGGTAGCAAAATGACCCCCATGGGGCCCATCATAGTAGGATTAGAGGATTTCAAAGACTTCCTCTTCCCTAACACATCTCCTTAAAATCTAATTTTTTCCTAGCTTGAAAATATTGCCCCCATTCCAAGTGAAAGGGGCACTTTTCCTTATAATTCTACTCTTCTTCCTAGATGACAGATTTGGAGCGAATCTCCCAGCAACTAGGTAGTTGGCTATGCTAGCAAACCAGGGAAAGAGCATTGAAATAAAATGTAGGTGCTCATCTAGAATTTGGTCATCGACCATCCCTTCATCACCTGCAGGAAAAGTAAGTCTAGACAAAAAATATGCAACCACATTTTCTTTTCCTAGCTTGTCCATGATATTCAAATCAAACTGTTGTACAAATAATAACCACCTAATTATTATAGCATTCACATTAGGCTTATTCATCAAATATTTAATAGATTCATGATCAGTATGCCCAAAAGTTTGGTATCAAGTGATGTAGTGCCTAAATTTGTTTAAGCTGTGTACAACAACTAAGAGCTCTTTTTCAGTGACAGTGTAGTTTAATTCAACCTTAGACAGATTTTTACTAATGAAATAAATGGCATAGGGTAACTTATCATATATTTACCCCAAGGATTCCCCCACAACTTTTTTTGATGCATCAATATGGATATGGAAAGGCATGGCCCAATTGTGACCCCTAAGTATGGATGCAGTGGTCAATTTCTCTTTTAATATCTCAAGGGCCTCTTGGCAGCTGCTTGTCCAAAATAATTTTGAGTCCTTGGCCAACAATCCAAACAATAGTGAAGCCACTTTACTAAAATCCTTAATGAACCTCCTCTAATAGCCAGCTAAACCCAAGAAACTTCTAACATCCCTCTGCTTTTGAGGAGTAGGGATGTTGTTTATGATGGCAATCTTGTTTGGGTCCACTTGTATCCCCTCCTGAGATATTGAATGGGCCAAGGACAATTCCTACATTCATTAAGAATTCACATTTTGCAAGACTAAGTGAGAGGTTCAAATCAATGCATTTTCTCAGGACTTTTCCCAGATTAGCGAGAGCCTCCAGGAAGTCACACCCATAGGGAGTAAAATCATCCATGTAGATCTCCACAGAGTTATGGACAAGCTCAATAAAGATGCTCGGAACTGCCCTTTGAAAACTGGCAGGGGCATTGCATAGACTAAATGGAAGGACCCTATAAGAAAAGGTGCCCCAAGTACATGTGAATGTAGTCTTGTCTTAGTCCTCAGATCTAATTTGGATATGATTGTAACCACTAAATCCATCCAGGAAAGAGAATAACTTCTTCCCTGCAAGACCGTCTAAAACCTTATCAATGAAAGTGAAATGGAAATGGTATTTCTTTTTGGCCTTGTTCAATTCTCTGTAATCCAAACAGATCCTCCACTTCTCATTCTTTTTTGGAACTAAAACTATTGGGAACACACACTCACTATCTGAGATGGGGTATATAAACCCTACATCTAGCAACTTTCGTAACTCTTCCTTTACTATGTCCTTGAGCGTTGGGTTCATTCTCCTTTGAGGTTGGCACACAGGTTTGCATCACTCCTTGATGTATATGTGATGAGTACAAACCGAGGGACACACCCCCTTCATTTCTTTATAGTTCCAAGCAAAGGCATCTAAGTGTTCTCTCGGCATCTTGCACAATTTTTCTTTTTGGTTGGCCGAGAGAGAGGGGTTAATATTCAAGGTTATATATGGGACAAATTATACGATTTTGAAATGGCCAGAACTTGGGTCAACTGAGCAAAATTCATTCCAAAGACTACTCTCAGACTCTTTCATAGCTCATTAAGAGGCATGGTATTAGGGGGTTGGTTCTAAAGGATCTGGTCAATGAGGTCATGTTAATCAAGTTTCCCCCCTCCTATAACAACATCTATGGTAAATAATGGGTAGGATTTTGCATGATACACTTCATCTTCCTCCCCCTCTTCTAGACACAAAGGTAAGTCATGCTCAATGGATGGTTGAGCTGGAGGATACAATACCAATTATTTAGGCAAATTTCCATTCTTAATGGTCATGTTCCCATCCCTGAAACTAATGTAAGCATAAGCAGTGGTTAACCATGACCTCCCAAGATGAGAGGATATCCATTTAGCTTGGTTTTGGGCTAGAGAACCAAGAATTTAGTAGGATACTCCCAAGAGTTGATGGAGACCATGACATCCTCAGCAACTCCCCTAGGAGATACTGTAGATCTATCTGCAAGTTGTAGCACGGTAGTAGTCTTTATCAAAGCTCCTTGAATATTTAGCTTTATCATGGCTTCTTTAGTCATCAAATTTATGGAGGCCCCGAGATAAATCAGTGTATGATGGACAATTATGCCATCAATGTGCACATCTACTACTAGACTTCCATGGTCTAAATATTTTGGGCTAATCACTCTCTTTTTCTTCTCCAGCATGTTTGAAACATTTCTCCTTGATCAACTTATTATATATGGGAACATCCTTAATAGCCTGGAAAAGGGTTATTTTAACACGGATTATTCAATTCTCCCAAAAGTTCAATCTCTTCTAGGGTGTGTTGACTAGGGTGGATCAATCTCTCAGGAAAAGGAAGTGGATTTACTTGAGGGGTAATCTCTTCCTTTTCCTCTTCAAGTTCTTCAGGTGGAGATGGTGGATGTTTGTTAGGTCTCTATACTACTAGTGTAACCCCTTATTGTTATTAGTACAACCCCCTTATTATATTTTTGTGCCCATGTAGTCCCCATATTGTTATTATTGTGCCCTTACATTATTATTTTTATGTCGGCTCTGATTATATTATGACCCCTTAGACTCCTATATATAGAAAGGAGGATTTTTCATTTGTATCATCCAATAATTGTTCATTTGTGTAATATAAAGGAGGTTGCCCCCTTGAAGAGGCTGAATTCTAAGGTGTTTATCTCTCTTTTCTATCTTTTTGTGAGTTGGTTCCATAACATTTGGTATCAGAGCTTTGGATTCTAGGGTTTCACTGCTCCAAACAGGTCATCGTGGCATTTTTGCTATAACCTTTTTTTTGCGACGTTTCAGAAGCTAAAAAAAAACCCATTTGACACAAACTCTCGCTGAACCTCGGGTCCAAAGTTCAAATCTTGTCTCACTATATTCTAGGAGATTTGATCTAAGGAAAATAGGGTTTTTGCAAGCTCTAGAATTCCATCTCAAACAAGTCACCGTGGAATTTTGGCTATAATTGTTTTTCTACCAAGTTTCAGACTCTAAAATTAAAATAAATTTGAGCCAAAAACATGGTGAAGCCCGAATTTCAGATCTTGTTTCTCTCTATTTTTGGAGATACAGTCCAAGACATTTAGGGTTTCTGCAGGGTCCCGAATTACATCATAAACAAGTGACCTTGGGAAAGTTGTCATAACATTCTCTCTGAACATCTGATTGCAATTTCGTAAGAAATTTCAGAAAGAGGACGGACTGTAGTTTTTTGTGTATCAGTTGTAGGTCCTAAGGTTGAAATAGTGACACGTGGAACTTCGTACAAGTTCGCTCTACTGAAAAAGTATATAATCAGGTCATCTTGGGAGATTTGGCATAACTCTCTCTTGGAGAATCCAATTTCGATCAGACTGGTGTCACTAGAAAGAGGACAAGGAGGGCTACTGCAGATCACAATTTCAAACCTTGTAGATCTGAAATTTCAGAGATACAACATATTCAATATCGAGCTAATAAAAGCAAGAAAAAGAATGACTTGAATCAAGAAAATAGAAACACCTAGTAAGTAAAAATGGATGGATGATTTGAAGAATGCGATCGAAACGAAGATAAATAGTTTTATCTATGTCATGGAAGCTAATATCGATGGTATGAAATCATATTGGAAGAAAGGCATGGAATATTTGAAGAAAGACATGGAAGGTTTGAAGGAAGGTGGGACAAAGCTACTACAAGAAAGGCCTCCTAATGGCGAAAAGGTAGTATAGGAAACTCATGATGAGAACAAAAGTAATGTTAATCATGATTTCATAGAATCTAATGCTGGATTGAAGACCTAGCATTCCAAAGATAGATATGAGGAAGTTTGATGGCAAGGATCCCGTAACATGGATACCACATATGGAGAAATATTTTGATCTACATAATGTGAAAAACACACAAAAGGTACATATTGCATCTTTATATTTAGTACCGAATCAATTTATATGGTATAGAGGGATTTCTTCTCATAAACAACTTGTCACCTGGTCAATTTTCACGGAGTAACCGATAGTACATTATGAGAATACAAAGAGCAACACCTTCTTTAGCCAATTTATAAATCTCAAACAAAAGGGTTCAATTGTAGAGCACATTCAGCACTTCCAAAAAATAAATATAAGGGTAAATGATATTCTTGAGAAGCATAGGATTGAAGTCTTCATAGGGACTTTAAATGATAACATCCAACATGAGGTTCTCCTTTGGGAACCTGGTTCATTGGATGCAACATACAGGTTGGCAAGAAAAATTGAAAGAAAAATTATGGCAACAAGGAAGCCTACCAATCATAACTATGCAGATGGAACCGTTGTTGCTCCTAACCTTTCACCACCTACAAGGTTGACACCAAAACAATTGGAAGAAAAAAAAGCAAAAGGGCTTTGTTACAATTGTGATAGAAAATACACTAAAGATCATATGTGTGCTAGGCAGAAGTTAATTTACATAGATGGGGAAGAGGAACAAGAAAAGGAACAAGAAACATAAAAATAAGAAGATATACACCAGGAACAAACCCTGGAGAAAGAAGAAATGAATCCGACCATATCTTGTAAAGAATTGGAAAGAATTACCACTCCTCAAACTCTCAATATAGAAGCACATATCAAGAAGAAAAAGGTTCAAGAAGTGAAAGATCACATCGAGAAAGAAGAAATGAATCTGACCATATCTTGTAATGCATTGGCCGGAATTACCACTCCTCAAACTATCAAGATAGAAGGACATATAAAGAAGAAAAATGTTCAAGAAGTGAAATATCACATCAAGCATCAAGAAATGAATCCGGCAATATCTTGTAATGAATTGGAAGAAATTACCACTCCTCAAACTCTCAAGATAGAAGGACATATCAAGAAGAAAAAGATTCAAGCAGTGAAAGATCACATCGAGCATCAACAACAAGTTCTCCAACTTTTAAAGGATAACTCCATTTTGGTGCATAATCGAATGAAACAACATGCAGATCAACATCACAGTGAAAGAATTTTTGATGTAGACGATTGGGTATTTTTACAGCTACATCTCAAGTAAGCTATTTATGAGAAGGAAATGTTGGAAATACTACATGCACTTGATAAATGGTGACCTTACCTAATGGGAAGACCCTTCAAGGTAAAAATGGATCATGATAGTCTTAAATACTTTTTACAACAAAGATTATCTTTAGAAGAATAGAAAAAATGGGTCACAAATAGGTTGGGTTATGACTTTGAAATCATCTACAAAAAAGGGAAGAAAAATGTTGTTGCGGATGCACTCTCAAGAAAGGATGAGGATATGGAAGCATTGTTTTGTGCTATTTCTATTATCCAACCACATTGGATAAACAAAGCAAGGCATGAATGGAAGAAAGATGAATAAGTTTGGCTACTCATTCAAAAGTTGCGGAAGATGCCAGTTCAAACAATATTATACCTAGGTTTTAATTTTATACAGAAACATACAGAACTACTCAAGCATTGAGGAAAACACTTTTTGAAGGAGAGGGGCATGTTAAGTCCCTATACTACTAGTGTAACCCCTTATTTTTATTAGTGAAACCCCTTTATTATATTTTTTTCCCATGTAGTCCCCATATTGTTATTATTGTGCCCCATATAAGCCCACTATTGTTATTATTGTGTACTTACATTGTTATTGTTATGTCGTCTCTGATTGTATTATGAATCCTTAGACTCCTATAGATAGAAGGGATGTCTTTCATTTGTATCATCCAAGAATTGTTCATTTGTATAATTTAAAGGAGGTTGTCCCCTCGAAGAGGCTGATTTCTAAGGCGTTGATCTTTCTTTTCTATCTTTTTCTGAGCTAGTTTCATAACAATGTTTATCTGGAAGCACTCTTCTAGGCCTAAGGTTGATCACTTGGATTTCCAGTAGGGTAAGATATCTCTCCATTGTAGACCTATTGTGCTTGCTTTTTATTCGGGTTTAGATTGGGTTAATTAGGTATCTAAGGTTGCTTAGGTGGAAAAGGATGAGTAATTTTTGGTTGAGGCTAAGGTGGAGGTAGCATAGTAGGAGGTTGGTTGAGTTGAGGCCTCCACCCTTGTGATGGGTTTTTCCATTCAGGAGGTTGGGGAGCATATGGTTGAAATGGTTGATTGACAGGTTGAGGAGGATATTCTGGAGCATAAGGCATAGAAGGAGGTGTGAACCATGATTGATGAGTGGAAGAGTACAAGGGTGGCAAGGGTGCATTCTAGTTGGGATGATAATAAGAGTAAGATGCACCTTGCATGACCTGTTGGTATGGCCGAGGTCCTTGAGGCCTCCTTCGACTTATAAATCAGAGTTTCTCAGCCCCATGTTATGCCCCTTGGTATACAACTTTTAAACTAGGAAAGAAGGACATTTATCTATGGCATGGTTTTCCTCACAGACTGAGCAAACCTCTATGACATTTAATGGGCATTCATTTCTGGGGTGCCTTCTAGTGTATTTAGGGAAGAAAATAGCTAGGGCTCTCTTTGCTTCCTCTTGTTTCCTATTGATCTACATGGTATTTGAAGAAAAAAGGTATGTAGCATTTCAATTTTAAATTCCTCCAACATGTTTCCAATCACATTCTTGATGGATGTTGTAGAAGGAGAGGAATTGACCAAGCCTTGACTAGCCCTACCCTTCTTTCTAGCATCCCTAGAGTGATTCTTGAACATAGTTTTAATGTCATCATAGGATAAATGATAGATATCTCCCCTAGAAATCATGTTGAGGGTCTCCAACATGTCTTCCCTGATCCCTCAAAGAAGAATTAGTTTGAGTGATTCAAGATCAAGGGTGCATCTGACCCTCCTATAACTGAGTTGAAATCTCTCCTCATAGTCTTCTATGGATTCATCAAGTCCAAGAGTCATTCTAAATATTTCTTCCTTGGTTTCTTTGGACCTACAGTATTCCCTATACTTTTCATTAAAGGCTCATTGTAGTTGAGGCCAAGTAGTGATGCTACCCCCAAGCAGACCCATAAACCAGTGCAAGGTTTCATCCTTAAGGGTAGAGGGAAATAACTTCAGCTTTTGGTCATTAGAGGCATAGTCATAGGTCCTATAGACAACATCAAATTCAAACATGAAGGTATCATGATCCTCATAGGTTAAGCCATGGAAGTGTGGAAGGGAAGTAGGGCTTATATTCTTCATTCTAGCCTCTCCATTAGTCTCTCTGATAGGGAAAACCTCATTGTTCTTGTTTTCAACCATAGGCTGGGTAGGTGAAGTGGTTTCTTCTTCTTCCCCAATAGTTTCTTCAAAAATTTCAGGTTGCTCACCTAGAGGTTTTTCTAACTCCCTTGTAGTCAGAGAGGGAAGCTGACAGTCACTAAAGAAGCATGAAGGTTTCCTGCTTGAGGGTGTTGGGGTGTTTGGTAAGAATTTTCCTTGAGTCTCTATTTTTACGAGGCATGAAAGAAAATATTCCTCTTCTTCTTTTATGTTACTTTTTCAAAATTGTATGCAAAACAAAAAAAAATGCTTAAGTAGAAATAACATCTACCTAGACACCTCCTCGGCAAGAGCGCCAAAAAGTGGTGAGCCCTGGTATTGCACCAAGAGTGTTGCAACTCCCAAGGGTTTCTCAACTCTATTTATCAACCCGTGGTTCATACAAACTTCAAGGTGACAATGTTATATGCATAGTAGATGGGATTCCACGCATGCCACCCTCAACTAGGACATTTGATCAATAGTGCTCCAAGACCTTTCCCCCTACTTAATTAGAATGGAAACTAGTTAATGATGGTGAAACTTAGAAGCTACCTCTGACTATGAAAAGGGAAATGCTATTAACTTCCAGTTTCAAATGTTATTGACTCAACTCATGAAAATACAAGAGCTACACTACTTGTAGAAAGGAAACTACATTCTCTTGTACTCAACCATCTAGCTACCAAATCTACTTGCGAATAATAATTCAACCTACCAAACCATAACTCAAAATGCTATGTATCATCTAACTAGCTCACATTTTCATATAAATCATTGTTCTATTTGTGTCAAATCTGTGATAGGGAAACTAGCGCTATTCTTATTTGCAGTGAAGGAAAAGGAGGGTTTAGAGTGGCCTTAGGAGCTTCCATTGATTATGGAGTCATGGTTGGGGGTCAACATACTTCTCAGCTAAGTCCAAATTGTAGCAAAGGTTAAAACTAGTGATAAAACATGATGCTATAGGTGTGTTATCGAAGGTTGCTACATGTGCCATGTATTGCTATGAGAAGGCATGTAACACTACAGGAAGCATGCCGAGAAGGTTTAGGAGGTGGAAATGATGGGTTCAAGATATGGCAAGGTGGATGGAGGTTGAGGTAAATGAATGAAGGGTGGCCAAATCCCCTAGCCAAGCTCAGAGCCTTTTGAAGGCCTTTTTTTTCACTAGGAGAGATTCTCACGGTCGTATAGGAAAATGATCTTATGGCTAAACTTTTAGGATAGGATTTGGGATTCATAAGAGAAGGTGAGGTACTACAAGATGGAGGTGGTAAGTGTGCCCTTTCCTTCAGATCCAAACAACCCTTAAAAAATAACATGAATATACCCATTTATCATTAAAAAAAAGAAATAATCAATAGTGGAAAATATGAGTTGAATTTAAATGTTATCTACTCTTATGCCAAAACGGTGATCTAATCAACAAATAAACTCCTAAGCTATGGTAAGAATATGAAAAACAAGATGGAAAACATACATCCTCTTCCAATAATATAAACATAATATTTTTGGGACTATGGTTATAAACCCTTCTACTGATGCTCTCATGAGAGAGATGAGGTAGAGGTTGCAGTCCCAAATTTTTTATTGTTTTTCTCTAAGTAACTGCAAGAAACTAATAAGCACTCTAAACTAAAAAGAGATACAAATACACAAGAGGGACCTAATCCACTGGGGTTGGGCCCAAACCCAAGAGCCTTATCCTTCTGTAACTAACTCAGTGATGAACCAATAAGTAGCTTCTCATTGTCATTGCATCAATGTCTAATACATCGTATAATAGTAAAAAATAATAGTGTTAGGTACTTGAGCTCAATGTCTACCTAGCTGAAAACAAAACGTGAATCCTAATGATCTCTTTCCCATGTTTATTTATACAAGAGGGTAGCTACTAGCATCTCTCTAGAAAATAGGAATGTTTGTCCCCCACAACTCGAGAGTGGTGGATCTTGTTCCTCATTAACTGCACTTGCTTGGTTGCAAATGACCTCGTCTTGCTTGGTTTCTAATGACCTTGAGCTGATGTGAGATAGTGTTGTGATCTTGGGTTGATATAGGGAGTTAAAAAGGTGGAAACCCTCCTAGAATATCTCCTTGTTGTCTAATCTGAGCCCCTGCATAGAAATCATCTCAAAAATGCTCCATTTCCTGTAATTAAACCCTATTAGGCCACATGACATAGCAAACATCTTTTACCCTTCTCACTAAGCATAATATAACAAAAATTATAAATAAATGTGAGAGAGATAGTTCTAAATTTGGAGGATGGCATCATGACCCTTATAACGTACCTGTTGATTAGCCTCATCATATTTTGTGCTCTGTCTTTATAGCGAATTACTCTAACATTCCTCCCAAGATCATCAACTCTTCTAGCAAAGAAAAGAGTTGCAATAGTGCAATATCCGCTTCTACAACAAAGATTGGATCTTGAAAGGAAAAGCCCCAAAGAACAAATTTGAGTATTCCTCTCAATCTACAACAAAAGGCTTCTCTACAGTAATATAAAGAGTCACCATTTTCTAGCTAAAAGGAACCATGATCCATTCTTCAAAATTAACTTACTTATAATTACAAAATGAAATCTCTAAAAAAGAGAGTTGTTGAAAGATAGTTGAGATCTCTGATTTTAGTTGGAAAAAACTCTATTTTCTTATTGTTTGTGCAATTTTATTGCTCCAAAAAGTTATGGTCATGATCTCCCAAATAGATTTACAAAAAATGAGGAAAAAACATAATTAAAAACCAATTAAACTTACACACAAAATTGAAAATACAAAATTGTCATAACAATTTCCTAAATTAAAATTAAAATTAATAAACTAGATAATTAAGATCTATGTTTTTCATTGCTCCCTATAGATATTTTTGTGTCACATTAAGCAGTCTCGAACAATTTATAATAGCCAGAGACTTCAAGCCAATGAAAAAATTTCAAGACAAACTTAGAAAAATCATTTTTTTTTGCAAATTCAGAGGTTTTACTTCTGCTAATTTTTGGAGTATTAAATGAACAAAAATAGTCAAGAAACCACTCCCATATCCTTCTCCTCAGAAGTAGATTTCCATCAAGTTCTCATTTGGTTGAGTAAAACTCAAGATATCGCCTCTTAAATTTTAATGGCAAAAAATGTTAACTGGCTAGAAAAAGCACAACGTTGGGTAGTTTTTTTTATAAATGTTTGGTTTTAATAAAATTATAAAATAAATATTTGAAACTAAAATAACAATATTAAAAATATAACAATAAAATATAACAAACTAAAAATAAAATTATATAAATAAAATAAAATAAAAAACAAATATTAAAAAAATTAAATCATATTCCAACATTTGAGTTGTTGTTTTTATGAATGAGGGAGCGTAAAGCAGGGATAGATTATGCAGATGAGAAGTGAGAGCGGCCCGAGGAAGTGGAGAGTGGGCCCTTCCAGTCACCTCATGTTTAACTAATGAACTTACCAACACTTAACACTCTTATATTAGGGGAAAGATGCCTAATGTTGTGTAGGGACCAGTAATTGATATAGTACTGGTCCCACCAAACTACCAAAAATTTAGAGATATGCAACCAATATTTAAACAAAAATAAATAACATTAAGTGAAAATATGTTTTAATTTACGTCCAAAATTTCCCAGTACATTGACTGGGCCCACAACTGTCCATAAATAGTATCTTAATACTTAAGAGTACAAATCATATTGACCCAACTAGAAAATGGATAAAACCATAAATCCTTCCAAAATGGTTTATTCCAGAAGTAAAAAGTAGCAATCACTTGAACCCCTACTCATCAGAATTAGAGCTATGTATTCCAAATAAATATCCATACCTACACATAATAAAAGTGAATGTATGTTAGCTATAACTGCTATGTTGTTCAACACTTAAACACATTGTGTTCAATAAATGACACCCAACCCATTCTATTTCTCATTAAAACAGATCAAAGCACATGGATCAACAAATAAAAAATTCCCAACCATTAGATCACATCCAATTAAATCAAGATCGCACATTCAAAATGAAGCCATTACAATCCATGTCCATCCTTACCACCAATTAAATTCAAGTGCAAAAAAATATAAAAGAAGTTCAATCACTACTGACGTTGCATGTTATGCATTCAAACTATCCACCAGCCTTGAAGACAAACCATCACAAAACATTTGACATTATATCCAGGTTAGTTATTTTAATTACAACACATTTTTCTTGTTATAAAATTATATATTACAGAGCAATGGAGCACATAAAATATATTGCAGAAATATAAACATAGAAAACACATAAAACAAGAGAGACACAGATATATGTGGTTCACCCAATTTGGGCTACATCCACAGAGAAACAACCAATCCTTCCTTTTATATTATCCAGCAAACTAAAGAGATACAACCTACAGTAGATCCGTTGTAATTCCCTCTTCGCTCTCACACAATCTCCTCTCTCTTTCTCACTCAGAATACAGATCTACATAGACGCAATACAATTCCCTCATATATAACGAGGGGTTGCCTTCTAGGGCAAAAACCCCTAAATTAAACATAACTTCTACTGTCAGATCTCTACCTAATGAACGGCCCAGATTAACTACGAAATTACAACATTTTACAAGGCAATTTTACATATATTTTTAGCTTCGGAGGTGCTGCCCTCGATCCCCTGCCGAGGGCAGGGGGGCCAAAGATCACAATCGCCCCCCCTGGACCCCACTTGCAGCACAAATATTACAGGCGGTGTTGCTGCCACATTACGAACTGGGGTCCAATGCAGTGATACCTCTGAATAAAGAAGATAATTAGGCTCCACACCCAACATTTCTTACAGTTCTATTTTCATTTCTCACAGTTTTTTATTTTAGTTCTTACACTTTCGTTTTCATGAAAATATATATTTTTTCTATTTTTCTATATTCTGAATTATTTTAAAGTTGATTAGAAAATATGACACAACCATAATGAAGAGTATTAGCTAGTATGGCTAGCTACAGATGAAAAAGAACATAACCTATGAGACATTAATCTTGTGCTAAATATTTGAATGAAATGTTATGTCTTCCTCATAAAATTCTGAAGTATTACAATTAGATTGAAATTGGTTAATTAATGTGCTCATCATTCCCTTCAATATGTTCTCAGGTTGGTTATGGTAAATCATACCATTGCTATTAGAAGAGGCTAGAATATATGAAAACACCAAGACAAACCTACAATACTGACACTAGCAATCCAGGATCAAATCTTGTAGGAGAAAATTATATGCTAAGGCAGTCAATCATCCCTCACACAAAATATTTTATATAGATAGGAAGACTCAAAAGTCACTACCTTAACTTTAAGCAACTAAGGTATCTAACGAAAGTCTTTTCCTCGAGTATCTCCACACTCCTTCAATCTTTGTCTTCGAACAACTCATCTTTGCAAGCCATTTCTCAGTCAATTGAAAATCATATATCTCCATCACATATTTGCAATAATCCACAATACCCATAGGATCTCAATCATCCACTTATGCACTAAAATCATCCTCATTAGAAGAAGCACTCGAGCCTCTCACTCTGACACCACACTATTGGTGAAGGCACTTGGTTGAAGTCTCTCTCCATTCAAGGCTTCATTTCTTCAAAAATCATAAGCATTCCTAGGACCAAGCTCCTTGAGACATTAAATCAAATGATGGGCATGAAAGTCGAAATCCTAATCAAGGAGTTAGTAATAGCAGGATTGATTCTTTTGGTCGAGTTTAACACTCTTTACTTGATGGAATCATAGTTTGTAGAGATATTCCTTATAAAGGGAGTTATCTTCAAGGTTTGAAATCCGATTCTTAATAGTGACAAAGAATCGAAGATCATCTTCAATCTTTGTGTATTTTGTGAACCCACAAAGAGTATTCTTGAAGATCGAAGAATAGACCTAGAAGGAATTATCTCTGTGGTCTAAATTTAAGATCCAACTTCTCCTACCCAACCTACAAATTGACTCATATTGTTAATTTAACATGCTCACGTAGGCATGTCCACCTACTCCCTTTCTTGTTGATCATGATATAGGGTTGACCCCTTCTCAAACTTATGTAACTGAGGATCTATTCATACAACACAACTGTGAATACCATTGAATGATATCCCACACTACTCCTTCACCATGGGCACTATCTGAGCTCCATGGTCTCGAATGATAAAAAGTTTATCCTTCAATAAAGGAAATGTTTGTGTTTTCCACATAAAATCCAAGCCCAAAATCATCGCATAATCCTCCGAGAGTATAACTCTCAAATACATCCTACCAAACATATGAGCCCACTCCCATCAGTTCATCCTTGAGAATACCAAATGCTGACCTCATCTTAGAGTTCATTACTGTGTAGGCAAACATCATTTTGTTCGATATGTTCTCAGGTTTGTTATGGTAACTCATACCATTGTTTTTGGCAGAGGCTAGAATATATGAAAACACCAAGACAAGCCTACAATATTGACACTAGCAATCTTGGATCAAATCTTGCAGGAGAAACTTCTACTACAATGGAAGTTTTGTATTACTCAAAAGTTCTTTTCAACTTGAAAGCAACATAAGGTAAAAACTGCTTGAACTACATGATCCTCCAACAGTATAACTCTCAAATACATCCTACCAAACACATGAGCCCACTCCCATCAGTGCATCCTTGAAAATACCAAATGTTGACCTCATCTTAGAGTTCATTACTTTGTAGACAAACAACCAATCCCTTCAATATGTTCTTAGGTTGGTTATGGTAACTCAGACCATTGTTGTTGGTAGAGGCTAGAATATATGGAAACATCAAGACAAGCCTACAATATTGACACTAGCAATCCTGGATCAAATCTTGCAGGAGATACTTCTACTACAATGGAAGTTTCTTATTACTCGAAAGTTCTTTTCAACTTGAAAGCAACATAAGGCAAACGCTACTTGAACTACATGATTGACAATGCAGGTCCACTTGATGAGATGGCGTGTGCCATGAATGAATTCAATTGCGATAACAAACAAGTGTCTAAACAAATTAATTCAAACAACAGTAACTACCAGATCTTCACGTAGTACCAGAAGAAGGTGGAAACCGATAGTATTTTTCCAAGTACAACTACATTCATGAATTTTAAGTGTAAAACAAGTTATCAAAACAACAATCACTGATAATTTTGAAGACATACAACAAAATGATTGTATATATTTGATTTTTCAAGGATACTAACATAGTAGAAGTTTCTTATTACTTAAAAGTTATTTTCAACATGAAAGAAACATAAGGCAAACACTACTGGAACTACATGATCCTCCAACATTATAACTCTCAAATACATCCTACCAAACACATGAGCCCACTCCCATCAGTGCATCCTTGAGAATACCAAATGTTGACCTTATCTTAGAGTTCATTACTTTGTAGGCAAACAACCAATCCCTTCAATATGTTCTTAGGTTGGTTATGGTAACTCAGACCATTGTTGTTGGTAGAGGCTAGAATATATGAAAACACCAATACAAGCCTACAATATTGACACTAGAAATCCTGGATCAAATCTTGCAAGAGAAACTTCTACTACAATGGAAGTTTCTTATTACTCAAAAGTTCTTTTCAACTTGAAAGCAACATAAGGCAAACACTACTTGAACTACATGATTGAAAATGTAGGTCCACTTGGTGAGGCAGTATGGGCCATGAATGAATTCAATTGTGATAACAAAGAGGAGTCTAAACAAATTAATTCAAACAACAGTAACTACCAGATCTTCTCATAGTACCAGAATAAGGTGGAAACTGACAGTAGTTTTCCAAGTACAAATACAGTCATGGTATTTTAACTGTAAAAACAATTTATCAAAACAACAATCACTGATAACTTTGAAGACATACAACAAAATGATTGTATATATTTGATTTTTCAAGGATACTAACATACATGTTGATAATTGCCTATAATAAAGCAGAAGTATTTTTGCCTTGTATGAAAGCATAATTTACAAATATTCTTAACTAAATGCATGCAATAATTCTGCAGGTTGTTGCATCTATGGAAAAAGTTAGTTATGTTGCTCGTAAAAGGAGAAGTGGTAGGAGAGTGACAAGGGGTTCCCAGCTGTGATGCCCATCATCAGATGAGGACATGATAGGTGATGTCAATGTCAACAATGCCCCAAGGAACATTGTTGAGGATGACCATGTGACTGAAGCTGATGTTGTCACACCATCACCCACAGAGCCACTGTCTACAATAGTCCAAGGGGCAAGTTCAACTAAAAATACTAGTGCTATAAGAGGATGGAAAAAAAGAAGAAATGTTAGTTACAAATGACGACATTGAGTTTAATGGATACTTAGTTTAGGCATCTGCAAAAAATATGGTATTTCTCCCTCATCAATACATTATTGGATAAATGGACTGACTCATACAAAATGTAGAGGGCCTCTTATAGTTATGACTGACGAGGAGGAGTCTGAGGTGGTTGAGTGGTGTAAAGAGATGGCCCAATTGGGACATGGGCTAGAGTTGATACAACTCAAATCCACAGTTGCTCAAATCTGTCAAGGGAGGCTAAACCCATTCAAAGATGGGTATCCTGGTAAATCATGGTGGTTTGGGTTTAAAAAATGGCATACAGACCTTGTATTGCATATAGTTGAGGGCCTTGACAGAGATAGAGCATTAAATTTGTGCCCCGCAGTTGTGCAAAAGTTCTATGACACTCTTTCTAGTGCTTATGATAAACATTCGTATGGAGCAGACCATATATGGAACTATGATGAAACAAGTTTACAGGGAGGGAGGAATTGTGGAATGTGGGTAATTGCCAAGAGAGGGAGCCGAAATGTGCCAAATATTTTGCCTAAGAGTAGGGATTGGATAACTATATTATGTTTTTTCAATGTAATCGGTACTTCAATCCAAGGATTTTATCTATTCAAAGGTAAAAATCAACTGAAAAACTATATACTGAACTGTGAACTAGGTGCATGCATGGTTGCACATCCCCATGCATGGATGACTAAATAATTGTTTTTTAAGTTGGCTTTTTCACTTTGCTGCATCAGTACCAGGTTGTTTCTCACCTAATAACAGACACCTATTGATATTAGATGGCCATGGGAGCCACATGGTTGTACAAAAAATTAAGGAAGCAAACAATTTAGGCATCGACTTGTTGACATTGCTTGCTCATACCACTCACAGATTGCAACCCCTTGATGTTTGTGTGTTTGGCCCTTTCAAGAACTATTTCAGGTTAGAGCATGCTGCATGGATGGCAAAGAATCCAGGGGTTGAGGTGAAAAGGTCCAAGCTAGCAGAGCTTGCAAGTAAAGCTTTTAAAAGGGATCTGACACCATCAAATATTAAGGTTGGCTTTAGGAGGACAGGAATATGGCCACTGAATCATGATGCTCTCATGCATGATACTAATTGTAACCATGTGTTTCATGTGGATGGTCAGGAAGAAGGGCATGTCCAAACAGGTGTTGAAGTGCAAGAAGTAGATGAAAAAGATGATGTGGTTGCAGCTGGTAATATTATTTCCCTCTCTCAAGGACAATTATATGATGAAGATGACGAAATTGTATGTGAAACACAGTATAATCATGAACAAATTTGCAGTAACATGGAGATCGTTCTTCCAACTCAAGAACATGAAACTCCTGATGTTTATATTGTTAATGACATTGTTGAACATGCAGTTGACAATGACCAATTGACATTTCCAAGCCAAGTAACCCCAGTGTCATGGTTGGTAGAAGCCATGATTAATATGAATGAACATAGTGTCTCAACAACCAACGAAAAAAGCGTGAACATGCCCTCACAACCAGCAAAATTGAACAATGAAATTGTTAATTTTTTGTGGACAACAGATCAATGGAAGAAGAAGAAGCACATAAAGAGGCATCAAATGAAGATAATGATATAGTTCAATAAATTGTCTCAAATACTGAAAGGGAAGTACCAAGCAATGACATGCAGGTGGGAGGGGTGGAGAAGATACTTGGCCGATTCCAAAAGCTACCAATGGAGAGAGTATCAATGAAAAAAAGCAAGGTACATCAAGTAGTCTTCGTTTGGGCCGAAGTTCACAGTTACTCCCTCTATAGACTATATAAACCTGTTAGTTGAGTTTGAAAAAAAAATAAATTTGAAATGAAAATAGAAAAAGAAGGATCTAGTCAAGGAGAAGAAGGCATCAAGGATTGTTGCAACACATCGTCGAGTAGATGAAAGATTGAAATAGATAAAGCAAGGCATGTTAAGGAACAACAAAAACAAATGGCAAGACAGGAAAAGGAATCAAGAAAGACACAACAAATGCTTGAAAAGGAACAAGGGGTGATCAATATGGTTGACAATGATGCAAGCATAGTTGATGAAACCAGGATTATTTCAAACTCATTGGATAATATTGCAAATAATACACCATTATTCCAAGACCTCATAAACATTCAAGAGCCTCACTATAAAACTGAGGGTTTACCCGCTTGCCTTATTCCTACCAGAGGAGGTGTCAATTCTATGTATGCTCATTACACACCTCCACTTAATTCAGGGGTTAGTAGTGCAAATGTGAGGTATGGGTACTCAATTCCTCCATGGTTGGAAGGTGCAAATTGGACTCAATCATATGGCAGCAATCAACCATTTCCTAATCAACCCTTTTTAGGTAGGACAACCTACTTGGCTCAAGCAGGTAAGTCGGGGAGTTTTGGCACTCAAGATTCTCAAGGCCATAAAGAATAGGGGTGTCATATTTTTTTGGTTGTCACCACATTATGATGTGGATTTTGGATGAATTGTATCTTTTTCTTGTCACAAAAATATTTTGGCTTACAACCTAGGTTGTTGTATTTCATATTGTTTGCGCATTGTAACCAAAATCCATTTTAGAAGGAACATCTATGGTCTATTATAATATAGAAATCTTACCTGAGACTGCAAATGGGATTTTCTATTATGCCTCTACACACCAAATGATTTATTATACATTTATAACTGAGTTGTAAATATGATGACAAACGAGTGAATAATGAAATCTTGAACAAGTCACTTATTTTGATATGAAAATTTCATAAAACAGTGAACTGCAAAAGTACATAGATATTGATTTCATATTCACAAAGAACCTAGAATTCCATACATCAACAAATATGGAGACATAGCAAGTTACAAAAGGACAACTTACTTCCAATTAAAACATAATACAAATGGGTAATGCACTCTCAACATTGAATTTCCCTTGTAACCCAATTTACTTTGAATCCAAACACAATGCAAAGTTTCTCTTACAGATCAATTTACGTCCAATTCTTCCAACTATGGACATTGAATGACTCTTATAAATGTATATACAATTCAAAACGGGTTGGTAGACTAGATTTCTATGAGAATCAGTTTACCTTTTTACATCAATGCACTTCCAATTAAAACACAATACAAATGGGAAATGCACTCTGGGCATTGAATTTCCCTTATAACCCAACATTCAATACATAAAAAAATATGGATACAAAGCAATAAAGAAGCTCCTCAAGATGGAAATTTACAAAATGATAACTTAGATCCATCTGATATCAACTCAATAAGACAACAGAGCAAATCTGACCAAAACCAAAACCATTTCCAAAATGACATAAAATCCAGATTTCTCCACAAACCAGATGCCACAAAGGAATGAAACAACAATACACAAGTACATTTGTTCCAACCCAAACATATTTCAACTATACATTCGTTCCAACCCAAACATTAAGTGCAATTACATATTTTAACTGTAAGTGAATCAGAAAATGAATTTCACAGATTAATGCAATCACTGCATTTAAAGTATCTATCTAAGAAGTTCGAATGTGAAACCTCTGAATGTGAAATCTCTACATATTATCACAGACTCTATTCCAAACAATAGATAAATGAATTAAAACACAATGAAAATGGGTTGGACTTCCCACTATGAGCATCAAAATACCTTTATAAATCAATGTATCTCCAACTAAAACATAATACAAATGGGTAATGTACTTTCGGCATTGAATTTCCCTTGTAATCCAATTCACTTTGAATCCAAACACAATGCAAAGTTTCTCTTACAAATCAATTTACCTCCAATTCTACCAACTATGGACATCGAATGACTCTTATAAATAAATATACAACGCAAAATGGGTTGGTAGACCAGATTTCTATGAGCATCAATTTACCTTTTTACATCAATACACTTCCAAATAAAACACAATACAAATGGGCAATGCACTCTCGGCATTGAATTTCCCTTATAAACTAGCATTCCATACATCAACAAATATGGAGACATAGACAAATTAGATCCATCTGATATCAACTCAATAAGACAACAAACTAAATCTTACTAGAACGAAAACCATTTCCAAAATGACATAAAATCCAGATTTCTCCACAAACCAGATGCCACAAAGGAATGAAACAACAATACACAAGTACATTAATTCCAACCCAAACATCTTTCAACTGTACATTTGTTCCAACCCAGACATTAAGTGAAATTACATCTTTTAACTTTAAGTGAATCGGAAAACACAATGCGCCCATTTATCCTTTAATCATTTTGTAAACCCGAGACAATTGCTTAATGGCTCTAACAGAAGAATTCTGAGAGAGGACCTTGAGTTTAAAGGATATTAGCATGCCACGAAGATAAAGGGAAAAGAGAAAAAGAGAGCCCCTAACTCAAAGTTGGTGACCACCCAATTAAGCACATTCTACCACAAATAGAAAGAAAGAAACAGAGTGCACATGCAAATTTTCCATCTTATATATTTTCATGGAGAATAACGTTATTAGTCAAATTCAAATAAAATGGACTAGAATTGTTTTGATATTCATAGCACAAAAGTTACTTTCCATCTCAATACCTCTAATTGTGTATTGTAAAAGGTAGGAAGATCTAAATATAGAGACTCCACTTGTTCCATTTACAAGGGGAGTTTGTTTTACTTTGAACATTATATTTCAGTAAGAAAATAATTTGTAAACGTGGGAACAACTTCATCCTAGTGTCCATATAGCTTGCAGAGATAGTAGTTTTGAACTCCAATGAAAGGGTCAAGAAAAAAACATACAAGAATCATATTATAACGTATACACTCATGCATTAAGTCATACTAACATTTCTAAAATTGCACAATTCTAAAGTATCTTCCTGTATGCATTTTTCAAAGAACAATAAAATCGCCAAGTTCTACTCATGCACTGAAGCCTCCTATCTTCGGTTCGGAGGACAGTGAAGGAAAAATGTTCCTCAATGAATTTGAAAAGATAAAATACAAGAAAGGGATTTACAATGATTCTTCTATTAGAGTACCTTGAGTTTAAAGGATATCAGCATGCCACGAAGATAAAGGGAAAAAAGAAAAAGAGAGCCCCCAAATCAAAGTTGATGACCACCCATTTAAGCACATTCTACCATAAATAGAAAAAAGAAATAGAATGCACATGCAAATTTTCCAAGAGCGACTCGATTTTACAGAAGAGTTCTTATTATCACATACTCTATTCCAAACAATAGACAAATGAATTAAAACACAATGCAAATTGAACCTGAGAAACGAGAAATGATTGTTGTTCAAGAACAGAGTCTCCAATCTGCTGTAGTTAGAAAGATCTAGAGGGATTTGTCCTGAGAGCAAGTTGTAGCTCATGTCGAGAGACACAATGCCCCTCAACTCTCCTAAATCAAGCACCAATTTACCCTCCAAGTCATAGACAGAAAGATTCAATGCGCTCACTATTATTCCATCTCCATAGTAGAAAATGCCTGTCCATGAATAGGGGGAGGGTAAGGGGAGGGTAACAGAGCAATTAGAATCGACAAAAACCATAGGAAATTGCAGAGAACATGCGATAAGAGCTAATTTCCCAGCAAATTCAAGCGTTCACAAACACAACAGTGCATTAAGAGCAAAAAAACAAAAATCCCAACGACAAGTTTAGGTGTTGAAAAACAAAGTGGCTGGTAGGATTTAGAATCCTACCGGATAGATGCAAAAGCTACCACCATGTCCAAACATCCCCCAGACCTCGCCAGACTTACAACCAAAACTTGTAAAACATGAAAAAATTAGCAGATGGCAAAAACAAACAAACAAGTTACAGGAAATTCGAAAAAAAACCCATGTATTTAGAAATTTACCTCAATTTACCTTCATGGACCTCGAACTGGTTAGAATTTCACACTGGCTCCTTCCCAAACAACAGGCCACGAGAATGAAACAAAACCCTAAACCTTGCACACCAATGGCAGGTGCAATCAAACAACCATAGCATAAACCCTAAACTATTAACGAGACAAAGCAAGCAACCTCGTCGGGTGAGCAGTTCGCAATGGCAGGCGCAATCAAACAACCACAACATAAACCCTAAACTGCTAACGAGACAGAGCAAGCAACCTCGCCGGGTGAGTAGGTCGCAATGGCAGGCACAATCAAATAACCACAACATAAACCCTAAACTGTTAACGAGACAGAGCAAGCAACCTCACTAGGTGAGCAGGTCAAGAATGGCGGACAAGGTGCACTGGTATTGGAGCGGTCCCAAGCCATCGTCGGTAGAGCGCATCGCCCACACACCAGACTTGAACAAAACAACATAGGGCAGAGAACACATCGTAGAAAACAGTATCAATGAAACCCTAAACAACGATTTAGATGGTAAGTTAAATGCTCCCACCCACCACAACACATGGCAGGCTCCACTTGGCACTTGTCATACACCATTGGCAACTATCCATGTGGAAAATGCTGAGGTGGAGGGGAGGGCACACAGGTAATGGCGTCCCTCCCCTATGCTCCTGCACCTTTGTTACGTTATATGATTTCCCTTCAAAGTATCTCACCTTACCCCAGGTTGATTTCCCTGGAAGATTTCATGTGAGGCACATTGAAAATCTCTGGAGAGTCGATGAAGTGAGGAAAAACATCTCTCTCTCTCTCTCTCTCTCTCTCTCTCTCTCTCTCTCTCTAGTTTTTCTAAAAAGAAATATTAAATTAATAACTAATTTACAAACTAATTAAAAAAATATATTTACAAACTAATTAATTTAATTAACTTAATTATGATTAACTTAATCAAAACTAAATTAATTAAAATATATAAACATATTAAATTTAAATTATAAAAACATAATAATATACATATTTTATTTCCAAGCCCTGAAATTGTCCAAACTTTGACCGAGGACATATTTCAAACCGTAAGTTAGAATCTCTCTCTTTCTCTCTCTCTCTCTCTGGTTTTTCTAAAAGCAAATATTAAATTAATAAAATCAAATTAATAACTAATTTACAAACTAATTAAAAAAATATATTTACAAACTAATTAATTTAATTAACTTAATTATGATTAACTTAATCAAAACAAAATTAATTAAAATATATAAACATATTAAAATTAAATTATAAAAACATAATAATATACATATGTTATTTCCAAGCCCTGAAATTGTCCAAACTTTGACCAAGGACATATTTCAAACCGTAAGTTAGAATGACATGAAACTTGAATTGTTGGAAAGTTGGTAGCAAGGCGAAACAAATGAAGGTGTCAAAAAGAAAAATCGAGAAAAGTAAGAATCATCCAAAATTAACAAAATTACAGCATTACAAAAGTGTTTTTAACCAAAATTTAAATGGCATTGTGGCCGCAACAATTGGAGACACACAGGGACAATGCATTTATCTCTGGTTTAGAATAATAAGATTAAATTTACCAAAGGTCGAAATAAATATTTTCAAAAAATTTCATGTGTTACACCATTTCGAAGGGTTCCACATAAGATGAATCAAGGTATATAAGCTCATAAAAATGAAAGTACTAGAATGCCCAATCTAAAACAATGAATCCAAAAATGGAGAGTAATTATTATTATTTTAAATTCTCCCTACAATTGGATAACAAAGCTAGCTAGGAGGTCATCTTAAGATTAACACGTATTTATTTAATATGAAATTACCTCTTTTTCCCAACATTGTTTCTTTGCCAGCAAGTCTTTTCAATATCGAGATGAATTTTCCTTCATAACATGTATGCATTGACCTCCTACCAACAAGCTTATTTAATACCCTCATAAGTTCACTTACACTTCTGACACATATTTGCTTTCAATCTATTATGTGTTACCCTTTTGATTAACATATTTGAAGCTTTTAATAATTGGGTGAGCAGAGTGATGTGGTACAAGAGGTTTTATATTTAAATAAATATGTGAGATACTAGCTAAGTTTAACCTCACTAGTCTTCTCTTCATCTACCATTGTAGAGGATTAAATAGTGGAGGGGTAAGGGAGGGATTCAAAGTAAAGATTGAAGACAATTTTTTCCTTATTATACTACTTAAATTGTATCTTAATTTCCCCCATAGGTAATGGTCAATGTATGAGAAAACGAAAACTTAGTAGAAATGACCTTTATATAAATGAAATCCTATTGAAAATATAGAGTAAAAATTTCTCCATGTAAACCAACTTGTGTTACATAGGAAATATTCCCCATACAAATTTCGGAAATATCACAAAATCCAATCCAGAAGCAAAAAATGAAATCAAAACACTTCTAAGATTGCAAATGAAGAAAGAAAATTCAAGCCTGAAAGAAAAGGTAAATGAAAAATCCATGATTAAACAAACGCTTTAATAAGACAACGTATGAAAATCTATCTCAACAAAAGAGTGAATATGAGGAAAGAATTTATGGATATAATTAATTTGAGATATTAATTAATTATGTCTCGAAAAGTTGGGATTTTATTTTTTATTGAAAAGAGAGTGCTAAGACTAAGGAGCAGTTATGAATACAAGAAAATTCACATCAAGATGTTATTTTTGTCACGAATATATTGTTTCAAAATAAATTTTGAAAAACAAAGAACAAGGTATTAATTTAAAATAAGGTAAGGTGCAAAGATTCCCTTATGTAACTTATTTGCAATTTAATCATCATTGTAACTCCTTCACCTATCTTGAAGGTATCTAAAGAAATCTTGGGATATCTAAGTTGGCAAGAGAATAAACCTTCAACAAGGCCAACTAAACCTACAAAAACAAAGCTTAGATAAGAAAATAATAGAGGATGAGAATAAGTCTATAAGACTCACCTTGAAGAATCTCATTATGGTTTACCTTAGAGATTTTGATTTCAGCGAAATTTCATTTTTTTAAGAAGTAACCTCTTTTTATGATCAAAATCAAATATCAAGAAGAAGTTGCAAATTTATCAAGGTTAGCATATACCTATGATCCACAAATTTATTGAGCCTAGAGTAAGGAAAGCATCAAGTGAATGAAAAAGTACTTACCAAAAAGGAATGGTTTCATGTCTAGGTTATCAACAATTGATAAGAATCATCATAAATTTTGGATTTGTGTTAAAATTAGTAATACTAAAATGAAAACAATGAAAATTTTCCAGAATATACTTCGCTCTGTATTATAGTTGCAGTTATCCTCTTTGTCACTTCTAATTTGAATCATGTTCTTCGTATGCGAAGGCTAGATGGAAGCATTTTAATTTTATATCAGCCCCAAAACTTTCATGAAATTCCATTGAATGATACCAAAGTCCCAACTTATATGGCATTTTAAGTATGGAGAGAACTTGAGCTTTTTGTATTGTGGTCCTTTTGGAATGAAGTGATATATATATAACCAAATCTATGGAAGAATTCTAAATCAACATAAATTACTACTGGACCCAAATTACCTTAACATTAATGTTGGAATATAGGAGAGGTAGTGGGATGATAGGCTTAAGTCATATACCATGCCATCTCGACATTAGAGATTATCGAATAAAACAAAAGGAGCTCCTTCAGAAATATACATGATATAAATATCCTAGGATAAAAATCGTGACTTGAATAATCTATGTGAACTATCATAGAAATGTTTATCCCAGAGGAAAATTCTTGGCACAGATAAAGGAGATTCTAAAGTTTTTCGGGGTATATTGTCTTCAGGGTGACATGGAATGGAGTAAGGACCCATGAAGCATAAGGTTAACCAATCACAATGGTAGAGAGACATGGGTGGAGATAAATAAATGGAGGCAAGGATGTGTAAGCTCGAGTGGATTCCTATGTCACCACGGAAGGGAATTATAGAAGAAACAAGTAAAGGCACTGTGCAATCTCACCATGGTAATATGGTTGAGATTACATGGCAGGGTAAAGTGACGATGATAACTGGGAAAGAACATTTGTAATGTGTGCAAGCAGGATAGTGTGCAGGAAAAGGGCTCGTCTGTCCACATTGTCTCAGAAGGTCAAAATCCTGGAAGAAAAGAGGGGAGATGTGAAGTATTTCACTAGGAATAAATGTTCAAGAATATGTGTAAAGTGGAAGACAAAAAGGCACATTATGGATGAATATGAGGTGAAATTTGCATGGAAAATAGATAAATAAAAGTTGATGAGGGACCTGCGTGGGAGGATGAGTCACCTCGACTTATTTGAATGAAACAATTATGGAATCCTCCGAGGAAAAATGTTATGGGGTGATGTGGAAGACGAAGGGAATGTAGACTAAAAGAATTAGAAATGGAAGGGGGCGGACCCACAAGCCTTGGTGGATTACTTATGTCACCCCGAAAATAACCCAAGGAAAATTTCCTAGGACTTTCAGGATGAATACCTCTGGGGTGATGTGGAAAGTAAGGAAGCCAAGGGCCAATGAAATAACTGGAAACGTTAAATGGAATGGGGGGGACATATGAATATGTGTATTGTCGAGCTATCCTAGAGTTTATAACAAAGTGAAGAACAAGAAAATTTTGAGGTATTTACCTCCAAGATGGGAAATGTTGATGTAGAAACTAGCAACAAATTTCATAGAAAATTATGTCTTGGCCCGACATTTTGTGAAGAGACGAGTATGGAAATGGACATGGGAAGACTCAAAGCTTCTTGACTCTTTCTAGTGTTGTAAATTTATTCCAATTATTTTCTTTCCCACACCTCGTGCAACTTGATTAGATGATTTATCGCTTGACAAGACACGTAGTGAGCGAATGATTTATTTCTATGATTAAATTACCTCCAATGATAATCAAAATTTAGCTACATAAGTAAAAAAAAGCATAATATCATTATAACCAATCTCATAAATGTGTGAAGCGAAGTAAATACAAATCAAAGAACTTGTATAGATTTACTTTAAATTGAACCAAAGAAAACCTTGTCTAAATTAAGACATTGATGAATGGATGAATACTTCCATGAGCATGTTCTTGAACAAGTTTAATTCAGATAGATTTGAATCATTTTTTCTAGGAAAATTAAAGGCTTGTTGGTCGCTTATTTCGCACTTGCATTATTGAAAAAAAAAAACAAACTAACTAAACTAAAATACTCCTCCTACTCTAATCTAATCTAGTAAGACAGACTAAAACTAAGTAAAATCATACTTCCAATGGAGTCAATCAAACTCTTTTATTCTTTATTCTTGCATATATGTGCATACCAAAAATTGATAACCAAAATAAAATTGTAACTAAATTACTAGAATACAATGTCATACTAATATGTACACTTACTTTTAATAAGTTGAGGAAAATAAATTTATGTACAAGAAACCTCTATTGAAATGAATTCTCAAATCGTATTCCAATGGGATCATAAAATTAGGATGTAGATATGCTAATGGTTGGAGAAGATTCCAAAAGAGCAGGACAAGATACTATATTCAAATGATATTCCTTTAAATGTTGTAGTATGTGAAAAAATGTTAGTATTATATGCATGAGGCAGAACATTAGCAATCTTCTATGTGACTCAATTTTCCAAATAACTTTCAAATGAATCATGAAAATAAGGGTAGAAATCAAATGATTTTTTCATAATGTTTGGAGAAAAATAAGATTGTTGGTAAAAATGAAATGTTGAATTCTCAAGTGTCAAGGTTTGTGGAATATTTATTTGAGAACAAATAATGAGCTAGTATGATATCAATATCAAATGAAATTAAAATATGAAGCTTTGAAACTCATTTTCATGTATTTCCACTAATGTACTTAGTGAGTGTTCAATGCTTGACTGCTCAATATCCCAGTATAAAATCTCCAAAAATGGAAAAATAAAAGATAAATAAAAATCTGAAAATTACATTATCATTTACATTAAAAATAAAATGAAGAATTACAAATACAAATATAAATATAAATAAATGAAGAATTAAAAATAAAATTTCATTATCATTCAAACTAATGTTACACTGATAGTGTTACAGGACAATTGGGATTTATTTGAAATGATTTCCTTCTCACATTGTTAGCTAAGATAATACAATTGGAACAATCACTGGCATCTACTTATGAATGAGAAAGAGGTTCAAAACTATGACCAAGAATGGGAACTTGAAGGATGTTAGATTCAAAAATGGAATGGGCTTCTCTTCTTGAAAGTTGTAGTCACTATGACATTTTAATAATTCAAGGTGCGAATCTTTTATAGTGATATCAGTAGAAGAATATCTCTCAACTTGAAACATGGATTAACTTTGAGTATCGATAACTTAATGATTGGTGGGCAAGCTCAAAATTCTCAAACTTGGAATCATCATCATAAATAACTTAACAATTTTCATTAGCATTCTCTTCCTTTTCATAAGATACATTAGAACAAGAAGACTAATTAAATGAATTTCCAACAATATTGAAAAAATCATTATCGAATGACTCTTAATCTTGATCAAAACTAATTAGCAATTCATTATTTATAACAACACCTTTGTTTTCTATAATAGCATTTGTGCAAAGAGGAATCATTGAATGATTAGAAAATGAATTAAAATAATAGTAAGAAAAGACCTAGATAAAGAGAGAAATGATTGTTTGAAGATATGTATTTGAAAATTTCTCTACCTGTAGATTCTTCTTTACTTTTCATAATGCAAATTTCAGATTCTTCATCTGTAGGTTTTAACCCCGTACAGAAATTACCTGCATACAAATTCTAAAACACAGAAAATAAACAATGCGAGAACATAACACATAAAACACATATACACAGAGATTTTCCCCTGGATCCCAAAACCGGGACTACCAGCTTGATTTTTCATTATGTTCCTTTCTATGTTACAATACATATTTATACATGTCGAAGCATCCAATACCATGGACTGAAAACCATCGTGTCAAAAACCATGGACCGAAAACCATCGCATCCAAAACCATGTGCGAAAATCATGCACAAAACCATAGGTAGGTCTGCCCAACCTAACATAGGGTCCAAAACCAAAATTTTCTGAGGCGCTGCCCTGGACCCCATAGAGTGGGGTTACCTGCACCCCTCAAACCCCCTGTGACTCCCCCCACTATGCAATCGATGCAACGAAGGGGGGGCTCTGCCCCCCTCCTAACCCCCCGATTAACTACATGGGCTAGTCGTGGAAAGAATATAACACAACCCAACATTCTCCCACTTGTTGTTTTCTTGCCACAGGGGGCCAAAAGAGAGCTTAGTCATTTATCCAGCCTTGCAATGCCCATTGTTTCTCTACACCAAGAGAACTTCTCAAAGCTCACAAATTTTTTCAATGCATCTGCAGTATTCTTCAAAGTGTCCACCTTTACCAGCAACACCTTTTTGTCTTCTCTCATATCCCTCACAAAGTGATACTGAACATCAATGTGCTTTGTCTCTTAATGATATGCAGGGTTCTTTGCCAAGAAAAATTCACTTTGGTTGTCACAGTCTATCCTTATAGCTCCTTGTACTAACCCCATACTTGAACACAATCTCTACAACCAAACTACTTCCTTGCTTTCATGAGTGGCTGCCATGTATTCTGCCTTTGTAGTTGATAGTGCCACTACAGATTGTTTCTTGCTCATCCAACTGACTGCACCTCCAAATAGGTTAAACACATACCCACTTGTAGATCTTCTTTGATCCAGATCTCCAGCCCAGTCTGCATCAACAAAGCCACGAATATCCAACACTCTATCTAATCTTGGTCTTCCTTGGTAGCACAAACCATAATCACTAGTACCATGCAAATACCTAAAAACCCGCTTCACTGTTGTCCAATGCTCCTTTCCTAGTTTTGACATAAACCTGCTAAATACTCCCACTACATGTGAAATGTCTAATCTAGTACAGACCATTGCATACATCAGGCTACCGACTGCACTTGCATATGGAACACGGGACATGTCATCTTCCTCTTCTTGTGTCTTGGGACACTGTTCAACACATAACTTTACACCTACAGGAATAAGAACCTTCACCGGTTTACTATTCTGCATATTAAATATCTGCAATATTGTCTTGACATACTTCCTCTGGTTTAACCAGAGCTTCCTTTTTTCTTGATCTGTTTTAATTTCCATGCCAAAAATATAGTTTGCATCACCAATATTTTTCATGTCGAATTTGGAGGACAATTGGGTCTTCAAATCCTGGATAATTTCTTTGACATTTCCAACCAGCAACATATCATCCACATACAAGACCAAATAAATAACACGGTCACCAATTAATTTAAAATACACACAGTGATATGCTTTGCTTCTGGTGAATCCAAGTCCCCGTATAAATGTATCAAATTTTTGATACCACATCCTTGGTGACTGTTTTAACCCATACAGAGACTTCTTTAACTTGCATACCAGTTCTTTCTTACCCTTCACCGCAAAGCCTTCAAGTTGCTTCATGTAGATTTCCTCTTCCAAATCCCTGTGAAGAAATGATGTCTTCACATCCATTTGTTCTACCTCAAAATCAAAATCAGCAGCAAAAGATAAAAGTAATCTAATAGAAGTTACCTTGGAAACAGGAGAAAAAATATCACCAAAATCAATTCCTGGCACTTGGGAATAACCTTTTGCTACCAACCGAGATTTGTATTTATCCACCTTTCCTTCTGCATTTGTGTTCTTCTTGAACACCCATTTGCTGCCAATGGGTTTCCTTCCAACCGGCAACTCCACCAGGTCCCAAGCCTAATTTTTGTGCAAAGATTCCATTTCATCAACCATGGCCTCTTTCCAGAGCTTTCCATCCTTTGAATCTACTGCTTCCTTCATAGTTCTGAGACCATCATCAGTAATAGATAAAGAAAAATTTAAATATAAAGCAGATGGACTATACCTTTCTGGCTACCTTCTTTCTTGAACTGATCTTCTCACACCCAGCGTTTGTGGCTCTTCATCTTCTAATTCCTCCTCTATTGTAGAGTCTGATTCTTCCTCCTTTAGCTAAAACTCTATCTTCTCAGGTTCCTTTGGTTGGACTTCATGTTTAATAACATCTTTCACCTCTCTGAACACCACATCTCAGATGTACACAAGCTTCCTTGTTACTGGGTTCCAAATCTTATAACCCTTTAAAGCATCCTTATACCCAATAAAGATGCACTTTTCAGATTTACTATCCAGCTTGGTTCGTTTCTCCTTTGGAACATGTACATATGCATCACATCTAAATACCCTCAGATGTGAAAGAGAGGGTTTATTACCAGTCCATACCTCTTGTGGAGTCTTATCCTCCAACGTTGATGAAGGTGATCTATTGACCAAGTAACATGTTGTCTCCACCGCCTCTACCCAGAATTCATGTCCTAACCTGACACCACTGAGCATGTTTCTTGCCCTTTCCATCAACGTCTTGTTCATTCTTTCTGCAACTCCCTTTTGCTGAGGTGTATATGGATTAGTCTTTTGTCGTGCTATACCACACTTCTTACAGAATTCTTCAAATTTATTACTACAAAACTCTCCACCATTATCTATCCTCAGCGCCTTTATCTTCTTCTCAACCTCTCATACCTAACATAGGGTCCAAAACCAAAATTTTATGGGACGTTGCCCTAGACCCCATAGAGTGGGGTTACTTGCACCCCTCAAACCCCCTTTGACCCCCCCCCCCCCCCCCCCCGCTACATAATCGGCGCAACAAAGGGGGGGCTCCGCCCCCCTCCTAACCCCCCGGTTAACTACGTGGGCTAGTCATGGAAAGAATATAACACAACCCAACATCATCATGTATTTGTTTTACCACATTTTCTTGAAGATTAATGCTTGGCTACCCCAAACTTTGTGGTTGAACATTATTTATAACATGAGAAAACTCAAAGATATTTGTGGTAGATTGCACATTGTTGAAATTTTCAAATTGCATTATTTACTATTGATTTTCTTCTTGTTTATTTCCTACTAATTCTATTGCTTGTTGATGTTCTTTTTTGTAATGAACACCAATTATATTTTGATTTTGAGCAGTTGATTTATCGATATCAACACTTTCAAGATCAACATTAATTCCATTGGATGTTCTTATGCTTTCTTGAGACAACTCATTAATAATTTCTACACTTTCTAATTGAATATGCTCATCCATGCTATCAATAGCAAGTGGTTCTTCAACAATGACAAATGTGCTAAGATAAATAATCTATTCAAGTTCATTGCTTTCATGTGGAATACAAGGAAAAAATTGTACATATTGATACCATTCCATTAACTCAATATCTTAAGGCCTATCTTTAGATTTGAATCTTAGACAAATTAATTTGAATCTAATTGTGAAATCTATTGTAGATTCATTCTCAAATTTTCACATGTTTTCAAGTTCTATGCATACATGTTCATAGTCATAACCCTCAAATTTGTGAAGGAATTTTCTGATAAATTTGTCCCAACTATGAATACGAGAAACCGGAAGAGATTCACACCATATTTTGGATTTACTTGTGAAAGTGAGAATAAATATACTACATAAAATACCTTCATCAATATCATAAAAAGTAGAATTTGAAATTTTTGAATAAATTGAAAAACATGATCAAATGCGGAAAATATGCTCTTACCATCAAACTTTACCTTCGAAATGTGTCTTACAATTTTCATTAGAGTGGTGGTGGATGCACGTCCAAAGATGTGAATCAAAATGGGAAGTTTAGAAGGAGCCATTGCAAATAAATATAAACTTTACAAATACAAAACTTCAAAAAGGAAAATTGTTGTAGCCCTCCTTCTAGCACCAAAATTGTTGATGACCAAAAATTATCAAAATCAACAATGGATGGATCACTCAATCAGAGCCCCAATTAATCACTTATCCATTTGGAATGGTGATTTCGACTGGTTTAAATGGGTCCATTTACCCCTCACTCTCCTTGTTTACTTGTGATATATCTAATTACCATCAACAAGAAGAGAGATATCATATTTACCCACTTGAAACTAGCTTGCAAGAAATCAATCCTTAAGCTAACATAAGGGCTCATCTAGGCCACCAATGTGCTTGTTCCTGCATAGGGAGACTTCTAAAAAATGAAAACTAAATCTAAATTGAAATTGAAATCTATACACAGGCCTACTTACTATTGCAAAAAAACAAAGGAAACTACTCTAACTCAATATCTAGGAGATAACTCCTAAAGACCAAGAGAAAATATTAAAATATGATGAGATTTAACATGTTTTTTATGATGAATATCAGGTTTTTCAAGTAGCTATAACAACTCATATTATAAGCGCAAGAAATGCTCCGTTTTAGAGATAAAAATAATGAAAAATGAATCATTAAAACTTGGAAATAGTTCACACAATTTTAATGACAATTAAATCGTTTATGATAGTAAATTTTTGATTAAATAGTTACTCATAAATTAATTTTAATGGAAGAGAAAACTAAATTTAAATGGTTGATCTATGCAATTATTAAACTAGAAAGATAATGCAATACACAAAAAATTGCATATTCATCAATAGTGTAAAATATGGAATTCCTCGCACAAATATGTTATAAAGATTAAGATTTTATTAACAAATAAAAGTACCTAACTATTATGATATTGAATAGAATAACATGTCATAGGGGGGGCAGGGGAGAAACAGAGGTTAGGTTTTTCACAAAGAATGGACTTTTTTAGCTTGGGATAGGTTTTTGTCAGCGGATCTTCCCTTTTTACGAGGAGAAGGCTTTTGACACTGTCAGCAGTGAAGTCTGAATGAGGTTTTTTAATTCATCTACTACGGTTTCTACATTTTTTCATTTTCTTTTATAATCTTTTCCTCAGATCAATAACAGGTTGGGTGTTTTTATCCAGTTTTATTGCAATAATGTGAAAGGTAGAAGGTTTTTTCCCCATTTTTTTATTGTGCACCATGATTATTCCCTATTTTCTCTACCTAGATCAATGTTTGGGATATTGAGTTGAGTTGGAAGTTTTAAATGCTTCCAAGATGGGATGGATTTGGTGGACTATGAGTCGGAATTCCCTATTGGAGGGTTTATTTTTACCTCCCCAGTGAATATCAGGGTTTCTGGTGCTGAGACGTTAGAGGGTCAAGGACTTACTAGATATTTGCACTGTTAGGTGGGTAGTTTGGACATGTCTAGAGGTCGGATGTGTAACAACCCCAGGTTAAAGTTTCATGTAATAAAGGATAATAAAGGAAAAATATGGCCAAGGTCATGGAACATGTATTCCAAGTTGAATGTTGGGAAAACACCATAGTGGGCGTCACTTTTGGTTTATTAATGTCTATGGAAATTGGAAAAGGCATTGGCAAAGGCAAGGAGGCAATAACTGGCATTTATTTATCATAAATAAAGGAAAATATGAGAAAAGGAAGGTGAAGAGACATATTTTCATCATAAGAAAATTAGAAGGAAAATAAAGGAGAATGAAGAAAAGGAGACATCAATAAAAAAAAGGCATCAGAGAACCAGTTCAAAGTTTTTGTTGGTTTAGCATTTTGTCGTTTTTGGCTTGGATCAATTTGAGGGAGAGAGAGAGCTCCAAGAGGAGAAAGCAAGCAAGCAAGCAAAGGAAAGCAAGGAGAAGGTTGGATACACAACTTCAGTAGGAAGATTTTGTAGGTAACAAGTTGCATGTGTTTTCCTAGTTAAGGTGTGAATGCATGGTATTTGCAAATTTTGTTTATTTGGATCATTTGTTGTCATTGGCATGGATTTTTCTGGGTTTGATAGTTGTTTTAACCTTGCCTTTCCATTTCCTAGATAACCATGGTTTGATGGGGTTCATTTCTTGGTTGAGCTTTTCATTGTTGGACAGTTTTAGAACTAAGTGAGGTGGTCTTAGGAAAATTCCCAAGGGTTGGGGGTGGAGATGGTTTTCCCTGGGAAGCCCTTGATAGGTGGGTGGAGATAGGAAAATTCCTCAAGGTATGGTGAAGAAATTCTTAAGCATCCAAGCTTGGTTTGGTTTTGTGATCTTGAGATCGATTTAGGTGAGATCATAGTAGTTTGAGCATGGAGATGGTTTAACCTCTAGATTCCCTGGGTTGTTTATGTCTTGGTTTAGCCCATGAGATCCCACATTCATGCTTGGAATATGGCACGAGGGTGATTGGCTGAAAGAAATATTTGGTTCAGCCCAATCTATGGTCAGGTGGTACGTGGAAGTCCCTGACTTGGTTAGCTTTTGCATAATTTGATAAGAGTTATTTTCCTATTGTGATTCATGAGTACTTGTACTTGTTATTATTATGATTTGATGGTTGTTCTGTCATGGTTAATATGTTGGTTATAAGCATGATTTATGATATGCTCTAGTTATGGCTCTTTTTATGACTTGATAATTTATCGAATGGTTGATGAATGCATGGACTAACTAGTGTTATTTCAGCTTCTTGAGAGGGCATTAGACCTTCTCGATGATGTTCAGCTAAAGTATAGATATTTACACTTAGATATGAATTCATGACCTGTAGCTTACATGTTTACCATATGTTTGATGAAATGTCTAGTCTGTTCTAGGTAGTCTAGGTCAAGTTTCTTATTCAAGTTTGAAGGTTTAGTATTGTTTCTATGTCAAATGTGATTATGGAAAGTTACAAGAAGTTCCAGGAAATGGTATGGAGGCTAGCCTAAAAAAGTGGCTCAAATATCAGGACTACAAGAACTAAACTAAGGAATTAAGGTCATAATTACATGGAGGAAAGCCTATGCGTGCGGTTGGAGACTTATAACCACATCCTTGCCTTGTTGTGCATGAGGTTGGGGTGTTAAGTCAGTGAAAAGGGAGTCTAGCTCAAGGATTGACCATTTGGGTTAACGTTGGTTTGCAACCTTCTGAGTGGTCTAGGGTCTCTTAGGGGTGTCAGTAAAGTTGTTGGTTTTTTTTCCCCACTTTCATAACTGGAACTTGGAGGTCAGGGCATGTCATAGCAGAATTATGCTTCACATTTACTTAGAGGGCTTGTAAAAGTGCATAAATGTGCGGAGTGACATGTTACAGATTGGTATTAGAGCTTCCAGGTTCAAACACTTGGACTGGATGATCAAGATTTGATTTTTATGCATGCATGTCAGTGATATGCATGCATTCTAGTGGTTATATTTTTAATGTATATAGTCGGTGTTATAGTTTTTTGCATACTGCTTGATGATTGAGATGATGTTGATAGGTTTATATCATGGTGTCATTATGAATATATACATGTATATCATGCTAATCTAGAATGATTTGTGTAGACGAGATAGCCTCTCCTGAAACACACTAAGGTATGTTCGATTATGTTTATATTTGGTTTATCTAACATGGTATGTTTGCAGGAAGAAGAATATCAAAGATGATGAGTAGAATGGTGGATTATAGTTCACGTGACTCCCCTCATAGAAAAGATGAGAAGTAAGGAGAAGATTACTTTCCTAACATATCAGATACCTTGAGAATTTTGAAGGTAGAAATTAGGAGTTGCAAGGCAGATAAGGACAAGATAATTCAGTCACGGGAAAGGCTTCCCAGAGCTCAAGAAAAGAAAGCTAAGGTCAATGCAATGATCCTTTAGAGCTTATCATATTTGCATAGACAGGGACAACCAAGGATAAATTATGGACAGGAGGAAAGGACTAATGGGGCATATGGTAGCAGGTCTCGATCAAGGAATAGGTTGAATAGGGACAACACAGTTAGAGGTGTGTAACAACCCTCGTGAAAATTCCATGTTATAAAAGTTAATAAAGGGAAAATAATAACCACGGTTGATGGGAAACTCATTCCAAGCTGAATTTTGGGAAAGACATCCTAGTGTGGATATTCATTTAGTTTATTATGGGTAAGGAAATTGGCAAAGGTAATGGTTAAGGCTTTGGAAAGGAAAAATGGAATTTTTGGCACATTTATTTATGAAACTAATGGAAATTAAGAGAAAAGGAAGGTGAAAGGTCACAGGTTTCATATGAGGAGGAAAATGAAGGGAAAAAATGGAAAATTAAGAAAATAGAGGCCTCATTAATTAAAATGCTTTTGAGGATCAGTTCACAAACTTTTGTCAGTTCATTTTTGGAGCTCTCTCTCTATTATTTCTCTCTCATACTCTTAGACACTAAGAATTTTCTTGGATTACTCTTGGAGGGTGTGGCATACTTGGAGGTTTGGAGCAAGAAGGAAACGAAAGAGCAGGAAAGTGCTAGAGGACATTGGGATCAGTAGCTACAGTGGGTTTTTCTTGTAGGTACAGAGTTGCATGTATGTTTTCCTCACTAGTTTTGGCATGCATGGCATATGCATGGGGTTTATTGGTCATGATTTGTCACTGGCATGGAGTATTTCCTAGATTGACAATGGATTTGCCTAACCTTGCCATTTCCTAGATAGCCATGGTGTTGTGGGTTCATTTCTTTTTTTTTTATGGTTGGTTCTCATGCTTCCTTTAGCTTGGGTTGAGTTACTAGTCCTAGAAGCCCTAGTTGGACAAATACTTTGGAAGCCCTATAATACCTCAGGTTGAGTTACTAGTCTTGGAAGCCTTGGTTGGACAAATGCTCAGGAAGCCCTTGGTGGATTGAGTTACTAGTCCTGGAAGGCTTGGTTGGATAAACGCTCTAGAAGCTCAGATATGTTGTGGGTTGAGTTACTAGTCCTGGAAGCCTTGGTTGGACAAATGCTCTAGAAGCTCGGATATGTTGTGGGTTGAGTTACTAGTCCTAGAAGACTTGGTTGGAACAAACATTGAGGAGCCCTAGAAGCCTTAGGTAGAGACCAATCTGATGATGGTTTTGTGATGTCCGACTGTGAGGTGGAATCAATGTTTGATGGGTGAGGTGGTTGGTCTCTGGAAGCCCTGGATGATTTTGGATTCATGTGTTCTATGAGATCCCATATTCATGCTTGGAATATGGCACGGGGATGAATGATTGAAGAGAGATTTGGGTCAACTATTCTACGGTCGGGTGGAACGTGGTAGTCCCATCATAGGTTTGGATTTCGTATCATCAATATGAGGTTATTTCTCCTTGTATTTCTATGAGTATTATACTGGTTTATGTGTGGATCATATAGTTGTGATTTCCTTGGTATTTTTGTTGCTATTATGCTAGTTATGTATATGTTTTATGACAGTAGCTATGTATGGCTCTCATCATGTTTTTACTTGTAAATGAATGAACAATGTATCTATGACCTAATGGATGAAACTGTAGCTAATGTGTTGAGGCACCTATGCTTCTTAGCGATTCTCAAATGAGTGTGAGACCACTATGCTTAGGTCTATTGTTTACACCTATATATTACATATTTGTCATATGTTTGACGAAATGTCTGTCATGGCTAGTAGGGGCCCAGTCAAGGGATTGTTCAAGTATTTGAATTTTCATCATTATTTCCTTGTTATCCTTCTATTTTGAAGGTGTCATTCAATTATGGGCAGTGACCTGGGCTCTAGGCCTAAAAGAGTGGCTTAAATCCCAGAGACACTTGCATAGCACTGAGCAAAATAGTACCTGGATGCTGGCATGCTTGTCATGAGAGTGTCCAAAGCCTCCTGGATGATGTCAGACCCATATCATGGAAGCATCCAAAGGTCAAGTGGTCTAAAGCCTCAGTGGGACTGAGGGGCTGGTTACCAGAAATGTTGGGATGTTTCTTAGGGGTCCTATATCTGATGTGGAAGGTCTATATGATGTGTTTCCATTGATTACATTTCCTTAAGGTCACCTAGGAGGTTGAATCCAATCATAGCAGCCTGTCATCACATGTTTACCCCGTTTGGCCGTTTACTTGGGTAGATGTGGGAGGAGGGTGTTACAGAGTGGTATTAGAGCATGTTTCACCCCTCAAACTGGATGGTTTGTGTGTTGGTCATGCATCCATATCGGTTGCATGTGTGTCTCTTGTGTTGTAGGACCATGTTCTTGTTTTATTTGTATGGTATGAGTCATGGTTGTAGTGATGTTGTCATGGAAAGTTGATGGTGTTGTTTTCAAGTTGTGTTGTTATGAGTGTGTGGTTGATTATCCATTTCTTATGCATGTTAATTTTCACATGTGGTCAAATGTACAGTGATGTAGTGGTTGTTGTCATGCATGAGGTTATGGTATGTGTAGTTGAGATGTTCATGCATTGATGATTTGACTCTAGCTAGAACGACAGTTGTGTGGTTATATGCTTATTTGTTACATTTCTATATGTTGTCATGATTATATTATACATGTATCACACTGATTTGTTGATATTTCAAATGATATATCCTCCCCAATCTATACTAAGGTACCTTGGTTTATTGTGATTTAGTTTAGCTGACATGATATACCTTCCAGGAAGAATCTCAAGGATGACTAGCAAGATGGTAGACTACAATTCCCAAGACTCTCCCTATGGATTATATGAGTAGCATGGTGTTGGTAATTCTTCCGATTTGGCAGATACACTGAGAAGCTTAAAGGAAGAAATAAGGAGTTGTAAGGCAGGCAATGACCAAATCATACAAACCCGGGAGAAACTAGCAGATGTAAATGCAGCAATACTTCAGAGTTTGTCAGAATTGCAACAACAGGGACCACTTCATATCATCCATGAGCAGGAAGAAAAAAACTAATGGGGCATATGGTAGTAGGTCACAGGTCATATAGAGATGACACGGTCAGAGATGGTAGATTGTTGGATACTTCAGATAGGAGAGGTGATAGACACAGGTATTATTCTAGTTCTGGGTCTGACAAGCATGATGATCGACATCGTTATCATTCTTACAGGAGGAACGATAGGGGGTATTTGTTGGATGAGTTTAAGAAAGCAAAGCCACCTACATTTTATGGAGAGATGAATAAATTGCAGGATGTAGAGGCATGGTTTCTTGGCATGAGGAAGTTCTTCAGGTTGCATGATTACTTAGAAAACGTGAAATCCATAATAGCTACATTTAGTCTCAAAGGTAAAGCAGACATTTGGTGGGAATATGTGAAGAATGTCAGAGGTATACATGAGGAGGACTTGACTTGGAATGAGTTCAAGCGGTTATTCAAGAAGAAGTACCTCTCATAGATACTTTGATGACAGGGAAAAATAATTCTATGAGCTAAAGATGGGATCAATGACAGAGGAGTACACTAGTAGGTTCTTGGAGCTACTGAGGTTTGTGCCTTACCTCAATTAGGATAAGACTAAGATTCAGAGATTCACTAGTGGTTACTGATTGCATTCAAATACATGATTGAGTTCAATGAGCCTGGATCATTGGAGGAGGCCATCTGAAAGCTAAAGCACTACTATGAGTAATTGAAGTGCGAATCTGAGACTAAGCCAGATTCGAAAGGTAATACAAAGAACAAAGTAAAATGGGACAATAAATGAGCAAGGCCTTAGGATTCAGGTAATAAATAAAATGTAGTGCCATCTAAGAAGTTCATTGCATCTGATAGACGATATGGACACCGATCTGAGGAGTAGAACAAGGATGCAGGCTGGAAGCCTATAGAGTGTTGGACTTGCGGAAAAGATCATCACAGGAGAGATTGTCTGGAGAATGAGGGTGGTAGACCTTAGATATATAGTGCACAAGAGGCACTGACTGTTGGGGATGTTGGTCAGAGTGTTCCTCATATCTATGCAGCAATGGATAACAAACAAGCAGACCATCAGGCATCTATAATTGAGATGGATGGTAAGCTTTATGATCAAGTTATTTCTATTTTGATTGATCTTGGATCTAATTATAGTTCTAAATTGGTGAATAAGTGTGTTTTGAATAAAGAAGTGCATGCAAAATCTTGGTTAGTGTAGTTGGCTACAGGTACAGAGAAGTAAGTTCATCATTGGGTAAAATCTTGTGCATTTGATTTGAATGGTATGCCTACTGCATCACATTTGAATGTATTACCGTTGGGACCATACAGTATGTTGTTGGGCATGGATTAGTTGTGCCTTCATAAAACCAAGGTGGGTTGTTATGACAAAGCTATTGAGTGCTTGGATGACAATGGGGAACCAAGAGTCTTACAAGGAAAGAAGAAATCCACATCAGTTAGGATGGTGAAAACTATGCAGGCAAAGCGTAGTCACAAGAAAGGGTGTGTGTTATTTGTAGTGCACATTTCTAGTGACAAAGGTAAGGAGGTTAAGGATGCATATGTTTTGAGCAAGTACCCAGTTCTGTAGTAGTTCCAAGATGTATTTCTTGACGATATTTCAGAGTTTCCACCTCACAAGGAGGTAGACTTTTCTGTTGAGTTGGTGCTAGGGGCAACTTCGACATCAAAGGCACCTTACAAGATGAGTACACCTAAGTTGGTAGAGTTGAAGCTGCAGTTGAAGGAAATGTTGGATAAGGGATACATTAGGCTAAGTGTATCACCATGGAGCGCACCCATAATATTTGTGAAGAAGAAGGATGGCACTCTCAGATTATGCATTGACTACAGGTATTTGAACAAAGTGACCATCAAGAACATGTATCCATTGTCAAGGATTGATGACTTGTTCGATCAGTTGAAGGGACCAGCAATGTTCTCAAAGATCAACTTGAGATTGAGATACCACCAAGTACGCATCAAAGAGGAGGACATTTACAAGACAATCTTTTTTACCAGGTATGGGCATTATGAATTTGTTGTAGCTCCATTTGGTTTGACTAATGCTCTAGCTACATTTATGTGCTTGATGAATAATGTGTTGTGTCCATATTTGGATAAGTTTTTTATCTTGTTCATTGATGACATATTGGTATATTCTAAAAATGAGGAAGAGCATGTCGAGCATTTAGCAGCAGTGTTGAGGTTTTTGAGAGAGCATCAATTATATGCTAAGCTCAGCAAGTGCAGTTTCTTCCAGACTAAGGTACATTACTTAGGTCATGCTGTCTCCAAGGATGGCATTGATGTAGATCCAAAAAAGATAAGGGCCATCATGGAGAGGGTAGCTCCTATAAATGTAGATGAGATGAGATCCCTCATGGGGTTGGCAGGTTATTACTGGAGGTTCATCAATAACTTCTCGCAGATTTCTTATCCTATGACATCATTGCAGAGAAAAGGTAAGAAGTTTGAATGGACAGAGGAGTGTGAGGCTAGTTTTGAGAAGCTCAAGCAATTGTTGAAACATGCACCAGTGCTAAATATTACAGAATCGGAAAAAGAGTTTGCAGTATGCACAGATGCTTGTAAGAGAGGACCTGGTGGAGTCCTTATGCAAGATGGATAGGTGGTATGTTATGATTCATGAAAACTGAATGAGAAAAAGAAGAAGTACACCACACATGATCTTGAGTTGGCAGTGATCATACATGCATTGAAGATGTGGAGGCACTATCTTCTAGGAAATAGGTTTGTGTTGATGAGTTATCACAATGGTTTGTAGTATCTATTTGACCAACCGAACCTAAACGTTAGGGAGACTCAGTGGTTGGAAACGATCAATGAGTTCAATTTTGAGATAAGGTATATCAAAGGTAAGGAGAATAGGGTGGCAAATTCTCTTAGCAGGCTATGGGACAGACATACACTAGGATAGGATCTTGCAAGCAGGTTAGCGGGATGTCAGGTATGTGGATATTGGCACAGGTTGCAGTAGAGTATACGTACATGTAGTAGTACATGAACAGGTACAGGTAGTAGTACAAGTACATGTACAAGTAGTGGTACAGGTACAGGTACAGATGAAGGTGCATAGGATGTGGACTATTGTCTTACAACAAATCGATTGATTAGATTTAGGGAAAAGATATATGTGCCAAACAGTAGTGAGCTCAAAAAGGTGATATTGAGGGAGTTTCATGTGAAACCATATTCAGGTCACCCACGCTATCAGAATACATTGACCGCAGTGAATAAATGTTATTATTGAACGAACTTGAAGAGGGATGTAGCAGAGTTTGTGGCTAGGTGTTTTTATTTTTAGTGGGTGAAGGAGAACTGTAAACATCCAGCAGAACTGCTACAACCGATTGTGATTCCTGAATGGAAATGGGAGGTCACTTCCATGGATTTTATCACAGGGTTGTTGAGGAAAGTGAGACAGTGTGATTCCATCATGGTAGTGGTGGATAGGTCGACAAAGGTAGAAATTCATTACAGTGAAGTTTACATTCTCGGCTAGCGATGTAGCGCAGGTATTCATCAGAGATGTGGTCAGATTGCATGGTATTCCAAAGAAGATTGTGTCAAACAAAGATGAAAAGTTCACTTCCATGTTTTGGAAGGACTTGTTTGTAGGTTTGGGCACAAATTTGGCCTTCAGTACAACTTATCATCTACAGAAAGATGGACAGACTGCGAGGGTCAACAAGATATTGGCAGACATGTTGAGGATGTATGTGATCATGGAAAATTTTAGGGGCTAATGTTCGCCCAGTGGGCTAATTTTCCATGATTTTTCCAAAAAAAAGATTCACCAATTTCCAATTTTATAAAAGACGATTCGCCCAAATTTTAGAATATAAAATTATTTTACCTTAAAAATCGCCAAAATTATAGAGAGACTATCTATAAAATAATTATAAATTTGATTAATTTTACAAATATATCAATAAACATTTATAATTTGCATATTAGGGATTAGTGAGATTCGCCTATGTTTTAAACTTCAAGAAAATTTTCCATCCTTAAAATTTTCCTTGTATGTGATGCATCAGCAACGGAAGTGAGAAGAGTATCTTCCACTGGTAGAGTTCTCTTATAACAATGGGTATCAGGAGTCCGTGAGGATGAGTCTATTTGAGGCATTGTATGGGTGGAGTTGCAATACTCCCATTAGTTGGAGTGATTCGGTGAACATGGTGTTGACTAGACTAGACATGTTGGCAGACATGGAATAGGAAATGCAGGTTATAAAGAAGAATCTAAAGGTAGCACAGGATAGGCAGAAGAGCTATGCATATCGGAACAGGTTGTTCAATGAGTTCTAGGTTGGGGAACAAGTGTACTTACGCATCAAACCAAAGAAGTGCTCCTTGTGGATTGGATCATGTGTCAAGCTGGCACCATGGTTTTGTGGACCCTTTAGTATTATTGAGAGGATTGGGCCAGTATCCTATCGATTTTCACTACCTCCGAAAGTTAAATTCCATGAGGTTTTCCATGTGTCATTTCTTAAGAAGTATGTTAAAGGTGTTGATCATGTGATTAACTAGTCTGTATTATAGGTGGAACCAGATGGAGAATTCCAGTCGAAGCCTCAGCCTATATTGCATAAGTGTGTTGAGAAGAAACTATTTTACATAGATTATGAAGAGGAGGAAGAAAATGATCAAGAAACATCAAAAGAAGTGGATATACACCAAGAACCAACCCCAGAGAAAGAAAAAATAAATCTGACCATATCGTGTAAAGCATTGGCAAGAATTATCACTCCTCAAACTCTCAAGAAAGAAGGACATATCAAGAAGAAAAAGGTTCAAGAAGTGAAAGATCACATCGAGAAAGAAGAAATGAATCTAACCATATCTTGTAATGCATTGTCCGGAATTAACACTCCTAAAATTATCAATATAGAAGAACATATCAAGAAGAAAAATGTTCAAGAAGTGAAAGATCACATCGAGAATCAAGAAATGAATCCGACCATATCTTGTAATGCATTGGAAGAAATTACCACTCCTCAAACTCTCAAGATAGAATGACATATCAAGAAGAAATAGATTCAAGCAGTGAAAGATCACATCGAGCATCAACAACAAGTTCTCCAGCTTTTAAAGGATAATGCCACTTCTGTACAAAATTGAATGAAACAATAGGCAAATCAACATCACAGTGAAAGAAGTTTTGATGTAGGTGATTGGGTATTTTTATGGCTACATCTCAAGTAAGATATTTATGAGAAGGAAATGTTGGCAATACTATATGCACTTAAGAAATGGAAACCTTACCTAATGGGAAGACACTTCAAGATAAAAATGGATCATGATAGTCTTAAATATTTTTTAGAACAAAGATTATCTTTAGAAGAACGGAAAAAGTGGGTCACAAATATGTTGGGTTATGACTTTGAAATCATCTACAAAAAAGGGAAGAAAAATGTTGTTGCAGATGCACTCTTAAGAAAGTATGAGGATGTGGAAGCATTATTTTGTGATATTTCTATTATCCAACCAGATTAGATAAACGAAGCAAGGGATGAATGGAAGAAGGATGAAGAAGTGTGGCCACTCATTCAAAAGTTGCAGAAGATCCCAGTTCAAAAAATATTGCCAGAACTTAACGAGGAAGGAAAAATCATATTGGAACCTAGAGCAGTCACAGAAACAAGAACCCGACAGCTATGAAATCGATCAATTTTAGACTATCTCATCACATGGAAGAACTTACTTGTTGAAGATTCCACAGGTTGGACAAGAATTATATATAGAAGCATCAAGAACTACTCAAGCATTGACAACACCTTTTGAAGGAGAGGGACATGTTAGGTCCCTATACTACTAGTGTAACCCCCTTATTATTATTAGTACAACCCCCTTATTATATTTTTGTGCTCATGTAGTCCCCATATTGTTATTATTGTGCCCCATAGAAGCCCACTATTGTTTTTTTTTTTGTTGACAGGGGAATCGGCAACTGGGGCAGCCTCGCAACTCGCGTAACACGGGGTCGATTCTGGCCACTACCACTATAACCCCTGGGAGACTGTGCCCACCCCTCTCCACAGCTCCGAGTTAGTCTGGGGGATATGAACTCGTGACGTTCAGTACGGAGCCCGCCTTTCTAACGAACTTCACCACAATGTGATTACCAACTCGCCTACCACCGTGGGGCTTAGAAGCCCACTAATGTTATTATTGTGCGCTTACATTATTATTGTTATGTCACCTCTGATTATATTATGACCCCTTAGACTCCTATATATAGAAAGGAGGTCTTGTATTTTGTATCATCCAAGAATTGTTCATTTGTGTAATGTAAAGGAGGTTGCCCCCTCGAAAAGGCTGAATTATAAGGTGTTTATCTTTCTTTTCTAACTTTTTGTGAGTTGGTTTCATAACAGCTTGGTACATGTACATATGTATATGGATTTTAATACTGCCATGAGATATGTTATAAAGCTCCAATAAGCGATATGGTGTCACGTCATTATGATGTTATACTTGTTTTTTTTCATGTTGGTTTGCTTCTTAGTAGGGTGATCATTGTAAATACTACATCAAGCTAAGTTATAAATCTCCATCGACAATATTTTTTGCTTACAACAATATTGTGGTAAGAGGTGTTGTTGAACACCAAGGACGGTTTTCCCCCAAGGGGGATGGTTCTGTAACAACCCTGATGAAAATTCCATGTAATAAAAGATAATAAAGGAAAAATAATAACCACAGTTGATGGGACACTTATTCCAAGTTGAATGTTGGGGAAGACACCCTAGTGTGGACGTTCATTTGGTTTATTATGGCTAAGGAGATTGGAAAAGGCAATGGATAAGTATTTGGAAAAGAAAAATGGCATTTTTGGCACATTTATTTATGAAAATAACGGAAATTAGGAGAAAAGGAAGGAGAAAGGTCACAGGTTGCATGTGAGAAGAAAAATGAAGGAAAATAATGGAAAATGAAGAAATTGGAGGCCTCATTAATAAAAAGGCTTCTAAGGATCAATTCATAGAGTTTTGTCAATTTAGTTTTAGAGCTCTCTCTCTCTATTATCTCTCTCTCATACTCTTGGACACTTAGAGTTTTCTTGGAGCACTCTTGGAGGGTGTGGCATACTTGGAGTTTTGGAGCAAGAAGGCAAAGGAAGAGCAAGAAAGCACAAGAGGACATCAGGATCAACAACTATAGTGGGTTTTTCTTGCAGGTACCGAGTTGCATGTATGTTTTCCTCACTAGTTTCGGCATGCATGAAATATGCATGGGGTTTATTAGTCATGATCTGTCACTGGCATGGAGGATTGCCTGGATTGACAATGGATTTTCCTAGCCTTGCCATTTCCTAGATAGTCATGGTGTTGTGGGTTCATTTCTTTTTTTTTTGGTTGGTTCTCATGTTTTCTTTAGCTTGGGCTGAGTTACTATTCCTAGAAGCCTTGGTTGGACAAACGCTCTAGAAGCCCTGTAACAACTTGTGTTGAGTTACTAGTCCTGGAAGCCTTGGTTGGAAAAATTCTTTGGAAGCCCTTGGTGGGTTGAGTTACTAGTCCTGGAAGCCCTGGTTGGAAAAATGCTCTAGAAGCCTAGATAAGTTGTGGGTTAAGTTACTAGTTGTGGAAGCCTTGGTTGGAACAAACACTCTAGAGACTTGGAAGCCTTGGGTAGATACCCATTTGATTATGGTTTTGTGATGTCCAATCGTGAGGTGGAATCATTGTTTGATGGGTTGAGGTGGTTGGCGTTTGGAAGCCCTGGATGTTTTTGGATTGATGTGTTCTATGAGATCCCACTTTCATTCTTAGAATATAGCATGAGGGTGAATAACTGAATAGAGATTTGTCTCAACCATTCTACGGTTAAGTGGAATGTGGTAGTCCCATCTTGGGTTTGGATTTCACATCATCAATATGAGATTATTTCTTCTTGTATTTCTATGAGTATTATATTGGTTTATATGTGGATCATATGGTTGTGATTTCCTTGGTATTTTTGTTTCTATTATGCTAGTTATGTATATGTTTTATGAAAGTATCTACGTATGGCTTTCATCGTGTTTTTACTTGTAAATGAATGAACAATATATCTATGACCTAATGGATGAGACTGCAGCTAATGTGTTGAGGCATCAATACTTCCTAGTGATTCTTATATGAGTATGGGACCGCTATGCTTAGATCTATTGTTTACACCTATAGATTACATCTTTGTGATATGTTTGAAAAAATGCCTATCATGGCTAGTAGGGTTCCAGTCAAGGGCTTGTTCAAATGTTTGCATTTGCATCATTGTTTCCTTGTTATCCTTCTGTTCTGAAGGTCTCATTCAATTATGGGCAGTAACCTACGCTTTGGGCCTGAAAAAGTGGCTCAAATCCTAGGGACAATGGCACAATGCTGAGAAAAATAGTCCTTGGATGTTGGCATGCCTTGTCATGAGAGAATCTAGATCCTCTGAGACATTATCAGGCCCGTATCATGGAAGCGTCAAGTGATCAAGTGGTCTAAAACCTCAATGGGACCGAGGGGTTGGTTACCAGAAATTTGGGACAGTTCTTAGGGGTCCTATAGATGATTTGGAAGGTTTGTATGATGTTTTTCTGTTGATTCCATTTCCTTAAGGTCACCTAGGAGGTTGAATCCAATAATAGTAGCCTCTCTTCACATTTTTACCCTGGTTGGTCGATTACTTGGGTAGATGTGGGAGGAGGGTGTTACATAGTGGTAGATGGTTGGATACACCTGACATGATAGTTAGTGTTTATGGGTTCTATTGTATTTTTGGTTCAAATAGGTATCATGGTAATCATCGCTATCATCCTTATAGGAAGAGTGAGAGGTGGGTAGTTTCCAGACGAGTTCAAGAAATCCAAGCCTCCTACCTTTGATGGAGAGTTGAAGAAACCCAAAGATGGAAAAGCGTGGTTGCTTGGGATGTAGAAGTTCTTCGAATCACATGATTATACAGATAATATGAAATCCAGGATAGTTATTTTTAGTCTCAAGGAAAAGGAAGATATTTGGTGGGAAGATGTGAAGTGTGTCAGAGGCATCAGGACAAAGGAGTTGAGTTGGCATGAGTTTAAGAGACTTTTCAGAAAGAAGTATTTGTCTGAGAGATATTATGATGGAAAGGCTAAGGAGTTCTATAAGTTGAAGATGGGTTCCATGACAAATGAATCATATATGACTAAATTTCTTGAGCTATTTCCATATGTGCCTTATCTCAAGGATGAGAAGACAAAGATTCAAATATTCATTAGTGTACCACCTTTAGCATTCAAGGATTGGATTGAGTATGATGAGCCTTGGTCATTGGATGAAGTCATCAAGAAGTTGAATCATTGTTATGAGCAGTCAAAGTGTAATTTTGAGCCTAAGTGTTATAGTCAATTTTGTCACATTCGATCAGTGAGCCTCCTAAAGGATCAATCATCATCTTATCCCCCCTTTTCAACATTTTTCACAAAGCCCTAAGCTTGTACCTTTCATTTCCTAGAGTTTGAGCCCTAAATTGCTTCATCTAACCTAGTTTAAGGACCAATTCTCCCTATAAGCCCAATAGGGTGCGTTCACCAACAGGTTGTTCCACTATGGCCTGCGTTGATCACCAGCAGGTTGCTCCCCTTTGCACCTTCTTTGGTTCTGGAAATCTTGGAGAATGATCGGGATTCCGAAAGCTTCACCTTCTAGGAGTTTCTAGAAGTTGTTAGAACTACTTACCTCAGATAAATCAATTGGATCCATACATTAGAGTTTTCACCACTTATCCTTTTATCCTATCCCTCCATCAAAGGTGGATCTCTTACCCTAGAATGGTAATTGGATAAGAACTCCTAACTTACCTTGCTTCTCTATATATTTCCAGCCTGCTATGAGGTTAGGGATTGGCTTTTGGAGAATAATTATGCCCTTATGCTGCTATAGTGAGTGGTCATCATTCCATGCATTTAGGGTGATTGGAGGTGCATATTGTGACAAGGAAAGGACAAGTCAACAACTTGGAGGAGCTCTTCTACAAGATCAATTGCTACTTATGGTTGTAATCTCCTTCCATTTATAGTAATGCAATGAATTCATTGTTTTCATATATGTGATGTCGTTTCACTTATTTCAATACCATGTTGATCTATTGAATGAAGTTCTTATATGATATTTCACACATATCGTAGTTTCATGGCTTGTGTTATCTGACTGTGTAGGTTCTAATTTTGGCAATTGGAGCTGGGATTGGAGCTTCCAAGCTAAAGAAGGAGCGAAGCGTGCGAAGGATTCCAGGTAGGGCTCACTCCATCATCTATTTACTTTAAGGAAAAACAGTGTATTCCTTGTCTCTCTATTGTTCTAGGTTAGCCATCGACCTAGGGGAGATGCTTTTGTCTACAATCGTAAATCCCGTATAACAAATTGGTAACTCCATTAGGGAATGAAGCATTCCCTTGGTGGTATCCTTGTCCATTGTGTTTGATTACCTCCTTGATAGAAATTTGTTGTACTATCCAACCAAGAACATACCTAGGAAGTCATTTCATTGAACCTTTTTTGCAATTTTTGTGTTGGAAACCTCTTTCCTAGGCCCAACGCACCCCTTATGCCTTAGACAGAGCATTGCACCTCACCCTGGCCCACTCTACGCTAGCTTTGCAACGTACTGGTGCCTCTTCTACACCATCATTGGCCCTTGTTTTTGCATGAATTTTACCTTGGTTCTTGAGCCTCTTTGTGGTCAGCCTACTTTCAATTGGACTTCCTTAAGTCTTTAGTGTCTTTTGGTCTCTCTAAAGCCTCCATTTTTTTTTCATTTGTGTTGTTTGCCTTTGATAATAATTGGCTTTGATTTTTCTTTGTTCTTGTCACTTGGTCTCTCGCAAACTGATTTCGTTTGATTTCTAATCGCTTAGATGAATTGTTGTTCTAGTCCTCATTCTGAAAAGTGAAATTGAATCAGTAATTGAACATTTGCATCTTAGTTTTCTCCATTTTGAAAATTAAGTGTGGTGAAAAGAAACATTGTACATCATCATTTACAGTTTTGCATGTACTTTAGCATAGGAACGGTTGCATCAGAAAGGAAACTACATCTTTCTTCTTGTTTGTTGCATATTGTGTGCTACATCTTGATTGTTTCTTCCCTTCCGTAGTTATATTTTCATTGAAAGAGAAAGGATTTCTATTTTCTCGTGTTAGATTTTCATTTTAGGATATTCAGGGTGACATTCATGGTGAGCCCTAAAATTGAAATATAATCAAAGGTAAATAGTAAAATTTATTGAATCAACCTAAGGAGCATTTGTAATAACACAAACATTTAGAGGTCTAGGCTAGAGACGTGTACCAACATCGTTAAACATAGGAGTTGTCATTGTTTTTCAGTGTTGCATCCTGAAATCTCGTTCCACATATGTGAGTGTATAGGACCATATTCCACATACCTTCAGGTATATTGGTAGCGCTCCACGCACGTAGAGTATATGGGAACACTCTTATCAAACGATTACGCATTAGGCAACACTACTATGATCTACACTCCCACGTACCATCACGTATATTTTGGGAGTCCCCAATAGGTTACTATCCATCCATAGGTAACCGAGTGTGCCACATTGTATACCATGATACACTGAACACAACATTCAGGGAATTTGGTTGTCATGTGTTAAGTCCTTGGTTTGACAAGGTGTATATTGCAGTTCATAGTTTCTTGGTAATCCTTTATGCCTAGATTACCTTATTTTTTTATTTATTTCTTTTTGTGTTAACAAAATTTATTTCCTAACGTGGAAGAAAAAAATCCCCTCCCCCCCCCTGGTTGTTTGCATAGAATTTAAAATAAGCTTCCACTTCCTCCAGAGGCTACTCCTAACTATCGTCCAAGACATAGGAAAACATAAACCACTGAATCAGGAATATTGGGAATTACTTTTGGCCCTCCACTCAATATTGATCAACTAGAATCATCTATCCCTTTGCGTTCTAAACCTAAGATTACATCCATTCATGTTGGTGACACTGACACAATTGAAACAGAAGTCCCTGAAACTTTGTTACCTGAGGTCATTGAATCTGATCTCCCTGAGTCAGAAACTTTGTTTCCTAAGGTTATTGAACTTGAGGAGCCTCAACCATCTTTACATGAGCCTTTGGGACCTTCCTCCTCTCTTCATTTGTCTCAGAAAGAACCAATATATCTTGGGCCTAGTGGTGAACCTCTTCCATATGGACTTCTGAGTATTGAAGAGATCCCTCAAGAATATCCTTTTCCTTCTACTCTTATTCATTGGGAAGGACTTTATTTTTATGAAACCAAGCCTCTTCTACCTCCTAAACCTCAGACATAGTCTCCTTTTGTTGTAGATCTAACCCAAAAATATATGATAATGGAAATAAACCCAAGAATAACAAGATCAAAATAGATAGAAATGCTTCTTTATTGATCAAACCCTTAAAGTAGGGCAACACCATACATTCACTCCTTAAGGAAGGAGAACACTCCACAAGCCATATGCTTGTTCATACAATAATCCTTTACTATCTCCCATGTGGAGTCTCTCGCCTCTATATAGGCCTCATACATACAATACCATGGGTCATTACCATGGTTCCCTCATACCATCAACTAATACCATGGGCCCATTACATTATTATTAACTACTTGTGGTCCCTTACATGATATGGGTTAACCACCTTATTTATTACTATGGCCCATCCCATTATTACATTATTACCTTGGGTACCTCCCTTGGTACCCCATATTATTCCCCCTAGGTATATAACATTCCACCCCCCTAAGCATGTTTCATCCCCGAAACATGGGAAGAACATAAATAATAAGATCTACTCAAAAGAGTAGTCCACTGATACCATGCACGTGCATCTAGCCATCCAAGAGAAAGGTGAACCCTCGATCTCGTTGGTGCCTCACTCGCTTGAGATGGAAGTTGACCGTGGCAGTTCTTCTATGTTGATGTGTAGTAGGTGGATCTTCTCTCCTCACTATTCATCATACGGGGGTTGTTGTCCTTGTGACTACTTGGTTTCCATCTTGATGGTTGTCTTGTGGGGTGATGTGGGTGATGATATGTTGAAGTTTTAACCCATGATGTCTTTTTCTTTAATTCACCCTGCTGTGGTGCCTGTGGTGGTGTCTTCTTTCCCAATATGACTTCAACCACTAAACCCTCATCAGATGTGTCAGCACTTGTTACCTTTTCGACTTCAGCCTCTGTTTGTGTTTGATTGTCGACCATCAACTGCTCATCATCTGATATGTCAGTCCCTGGAACATCTTCTGCGTCAACCTCTATGGACTCCACCTGTTTATTGATGGAAATATCATGTAATGTAATCTTCTTTTGGTTAAGCAATCCCCACCATGTGGCTGCCTCGTCTTCAAAATTACACACTACAAAATTTCTCCAAAGATTTTTCCATAATAACTTGTGTTTTTTATGTATTCTTCAATAGTAGGACCCTTATCTTTTCCTGTAAAACATAGAATCTCCATGAAGAGGGTTTGAGAAAAATTCACTTACTTGGCGAAAATTTGAAATTGTCACAATTTCGTCAATATTGCTCAGAATACCACTTGTTGTAGATCTAACCCAGAAATATATGATAATGGAAATAAACCCAAGAATAACAAGATCAAAATAAATAGAAATGCTTCTTTATTGATCAAACCCTTAAGGTAGGGCAACACCATACATTCACTCCTTAAGGAAGGAGAACACTCCACAAGCCATATGCATGTTCATACAATAATCCTTGACTATCTCCCATGTGGAGTCTCTAGCCTCTATATAGGCCTCATACATACAGTACCATGGGTCATTACCATGGTTCCCTCATACCATCAACTAATACCATGGGCCCATTACATTATTATTAACTACTTGTGGCCCCTTACATGATATGGGTTAACCACCTTATTTATTACTATGGCCCATCCCATTATTACATTATTACCTTGGGTACCTCCCTTGGTACCCCATATTATCCCCCCTAGGTATATAACACCTTTACCTGATTCTTTAGGATTACCCACGAATTTCTCGCGAAAATCTTCATTGGGATTGTTAACCATGACTGGAACTGATCTAAACTCCCAGCATGTGTCCACCACTATGGCTAAGACATCAAGCGTTGCATCCTCATCCATGTTTGTAGCATCACAAGAAGCTCATTTATATGGTGGCACATCCGTCCCACCTAGCTATCAATCATTATCTGGTACCTTTTCTGGTGTGGCTTCCAGTCCTTAGACCTCTGCCATGACATCCAATTCAAGAATAATGTTTGGTACCTCTCTTATGAATCCCACACAGTCTGCTCCTCTTCCTCCATCTGCACCTACAATAGAGCAGCAGGCTGGCCCTTATGTTAGTAGGAAAAGCTACCCTCAATAGCCCAACCCTCTTTATGTTGGGTACCCTCCATCTGGATCATAGTTTCCTCCATCATCCCCTCCTCCCATGGAAGAGGGGCAACCTGTTGTTGGTATACCTCAATATGGTAATCCTCCTAGTTACAGTCCTACTCATCCTAAAATGGCTTCCAGTGTTTGGAAACCTACTTTACCCATACAACCTAGTTCATATTGGGATCAACTGTTAAATTCTCAAACTATACCATCTTCATCACAAATTCATACTTATATGTTAGCACCTCAACAAGCTCAAATACATGTGAGCCAACATTTACAACCTATTCCAATAGTGTTTGGTTCTCCCTAGAGCCAATTCGTCAACCTGTATAAGGTCCATTGAAGTAGAATTTATCGACAAACCTTTGGATTATAATCTTCTACTAGGACACACATGGTTTTATTCTATGGTTGTTGTAATTTTGACTTACTACCGTATGATTTCCTTTCCTTATAAAGGAGGGATCGTGGCCATAGATCAACTCACCTTTTTTCGCCTCTGATTCCAATGTTACTAGAAGTGTCCCTTTTGTAGGGGAAGCCCTACATTCCTACCAACATGTTGGAGTTAGTTTATTAAAGGATTCATCACTTATGGGAACCTCTTCACTCTCTCCCCCTACCCTTCCCATCTCCTCCACTTCAATTATTTATATCAACATGATATCATCATCTATGATCCTAACTGATCCATGGACTTTCCCTGATGAAACTGACATCAAAAGTGTTGGCAACCAGATGCCTCTTAGCCTTGTTGAGAAAGATTATGAAGCCATCTTCTCGGCTTGTGCGACCCATAATTTTTCCTTGAATAATTAGGTATATCGATCATTAGATTATGGTTCGCCCTCTGATCCTTTCTCATGTACATTCTCTACCGATGAAAGAATCATGGAGATCAAGATGTCAAATGACACACTGTGGAACGAACATCATCACCATTCCTCCATCCCAGATACCATTGAAGATAATCTTAGTGGTGTATACCTACCTAATTTTGTCAAACACTTTACGAATTTCATTTCCATTCATGAGATCGACTCTAAAAATAACCTTTCGAATATTGAAGAAACCATTCCTCTTGATATTTCGATTAAACTAGGAATAGTAAAAAATTTATACATTGGAGCATCTTGCACTTCATCTGAAGTTGATATTTATCGAGCCCTTTTTCATGATTTCAGAGATGTCTTTGCCTGGACATATGAGGAAATGTCAGGTATTGACCCAAACATATTAGTGCACAAAATCAAAACGTACCCTAATGCCAAACCCGTCCGGTAGCACCTCTGTCTAGTCCATCCCAAGAGGGTACTATTATAAAAGTTGAAATCAAAAAGATTCTTTGGGTTGTTTTTATATATCCAGTTCCTTTAACTGATTGGGTATAAAACATTGTTCCTGAAATTAAGAAATAGGGCATGATTGAAGTATCTGTCAATTATCAGAACGTAAATCAAGCTTGTCCAAAGGAAAACTACCTAACCCAGTTTATTGACCAAATTGCTTATGATTCCGCTGGCTTCGAGATTTATTCATTTATGGATGGATTCTTGGGCTACAATCAAATCTACATTCTTGAAAGAAATTTTGACTTCATACGATATGAACATATTTCTAGAAATCTAAACACATTAGCAGATGCCCTAGCTAATTTTGTTTTAGATCGACATTTGCAAAGAATGTAAATAACTTTCAATTCACATCACATCATATTGAAAGTAAGATAGGAAGTAGGAAACAATGAATATATATATATATATAAGAAGTTTGGTTTTACAAAATATGTGCCCTGAGACACATATGGCTACATCGTTCATATAAAAACTACATACAAAACATCTAAGTAGACAAATCAATGATGTTCATGATAAAACGACACTGCAGGAGCTATCTTACACAGTAATCGAACAATACGACTAGGCACTCTGATTGTCTATTGCTGAAGTCGTAATGGAAGTTGATCGACCACGGTCTCATTAATCCCATGTGTCAGTCCTTCCATATGGCACTCCAACTCTGATAGGATCTCTGCTACATCTGGATCACGTAATGCATCTCATCCTATCGCATCGACCTGTATTGGTCCCTCAACCTTCTCCTGTGGTTGTCTCTCAGTGCGACGGAGATATGTAGCACTCATTGGTCGACAAGGCCAATTTCTCTATGAAAACATCAAATAGTTTAGTCTCTGGAACATCAAAAAACACAAAAAATTGTAAAACTTTCAAAAACTTAATGGTCAAAGTATCTTACCTGAATCATTCCATTGCTCACCCTTAGGCAACTTGAGCTCTGGATCATCGCAGAAATCCATCCTTGCGTAAGGATAATCATCAATGATGATGAATTGCCTACGTAGCCACCAAAAGAAGGCTGGTGAAAAGTTGAACTTTGATGGGCCTGCATGTCGGCTCATATGGTTTATCCACCTCATCATCTATAGGGTCCTTGGATTGATGGGCTCAAGTACAATCTGCTGAGGCTGCAATATTTTCACCCACTCTAGAGAAAAAGAGACTAAGATCACTCCATAACCAAATTTTTTCAACTTCCCTCCTTTTCTTTAGTAAGTTTTTCCTTCAAATTGACCAAGACACCTTCACTCCAATTGAATACTATAGGCTCTAGACATTCTATCCCATACTACATGTAAGATTTGCTCGCTACATGTAGTGTTGAGTTGCCTACCAATCTTGCGATGATGAATAAGATCATTCTCAGAGGTAATTTGGTTACATCCTTTATGCTAATATTCCAATCTCTAGTAGGAAGGGCTCAATGTCTACAACAGGTAGTGATATATTCTTCCACCGTCTCACCGCCAGTTCTTCCACATATAAGAGAGACGAGGGCACCTCGCTTTGACAATCCTGTCAGAAAGTAAATATCCTCTACCTGTATCTTGAGAAGATTCTCCTGAAACTTGAAAGCATGTGGTTGTATATCCCATGAATGAACAAGGTACTTCAGCAACTCCATTTGTTTCCACATACCGAAAATCCAGAAGAATTTCAATAACCCATAGTTTTTGGGTGCTTGGATGGTAGCTGGGTCATTTGCTTCGTTCAAATATTCTTTTTTGTGTTCTCTTTCTCGCCAGGTGAATGCCATTTTGTACTAATGGGTACCTAAAACGTCAACAAGGGATCCATTAGACTCTTTCCCATGCAAAAAACTTGACAAAATTTGAGGCAAAACTGAGAAACAACTTAAGAAACTCCACCCAACACACCCCAGAAGTGTCTACCAAAGAGTTGCACCTCTCCCTGCAGTGTATCCTTGCCTAGGTTCAATGTATTTTTTGACATATTGTGGGTGCATTGGTCCCAGGGCATTTTTTATGAACCCCAGGGGCCTCAAAACCCTAAAAATATTGCATAAAATCACAAAAATGGACAGTGGAAAGATAGATAAAGGTTTTAGTTTCTACATAGAAGAGACAATAGTTGAAATGGTTTCGTGGATTGGCCGCAATCAATTGCAAAAGATCCAGGGGAAAAAGGCTCCAAATACTCACTGTTGAAGGTAAAATGTGAAATGGTAAAAATGACAAGCCATTTTGAATATTTATGGTCATTTTCTCATTATTTTATTTATTTTTAGTGTTTTGACCTAGATATGCTTAATTTTTACTATGAAGCATGTATGTTTAATCCTTCTTGTGGTGTTTTGAGTAGGTCGACAATTGTTAGCAAGTTTCCATTATGTTTTGAACAGGTTACTTTGACCACATAGTATACTTTTATCTCTTTTTCAAGCTTTGTAAACCAATGAAAAAGGAATCCCTTTGGAGTCCTCTTTTAGCTCTTTTCAAACTTCCAATATATGAAATTATTATCAAGCACTTGTCTTTTCATACTCGTAAAAGTAAATGAAAAGACGTCTACTCAGTATAATTTTAACCCTTTTCTAGACTAAGATAGACTAGCTACGAAAAAGGAATACCTTAGTCGAACATGGATAAGAGGTTCTCTTGGGTATTGTTTTCTACATTTTCGGGCCTAAGAGACTATCTATGAAAAGGGACATCTGGAGTTTTGGTTTTCGCCTCTTCTTCAAACTCTCTAAACATGAAAAAGATGTTGATTTTTACCTTCACTCGACTCGTTAAAACGTCAAACAGTGATGGAATTGTCGAACATGACAAGGCCAAACCACTCCTTCTCAGGGTTCGTTAAATATACTTGGAGGGATTCATCCGAAGGGTGAACTTACAGATCAAGAATATGTTATCCTTCTCAATCTTGTTAAAAAAAAAAAGAGGTATTGACCAGTATGGTTGGGGAAATTGGGAAAATAGGGGATTCCATTTTTCTAATGGAAGCAAGTCACTCTTGAACATGACACTCTTCCACTTCATCTTCATGGCTATTGGGTTGGTTAATCTGCTTGTCTTTTGGTTATCATACCATTTTCAAAACCTCCATCTCATTTTTGGGTCAATGTTTCCAACTCCATCTAGTGTCGCCGGTGTGTTCAAGAGAAGTCATTCAGTAGATCTTTGCTAAAATACTCTTAAGCCTTCATTTCATGTCTTCCTTTCTTGATCCAGTTCCATGTTAGCATCATTTTGATCATTCAGTCTCAATCATCATATGTTGAAAATAGCAACAAGAAATGATAAAAATAGAATCCAGAATATTCCAACTTTAATTTGTCCTTGAATTAAAATTGAGAATTAAAATTCAAATCTAGTGTCACAAGCTGCTTGAAAAATAATTAATTAATTCATCTTGAGTTAATTAGTTTGATAAATTCAAGTTAGAAGTATTTCTAAAGTCATGCAATAGTTATCACTTAAATTAAAGAGATAAGTTTGAGTTATATTTGAGTTGTAATTAGTTAGCTCAATTTACTGAGTTAAGTCCAATTAAATTAGTTCCAAACTATTTGAGGAACTAATTGTGAGTTATCAGTCAGTTAATTCATGCATGCATCCAACTAGTGTACTCCACATAACTAAAGATTCTCTCATCAGTAGCTCATTCATGTCTATTCTAAGAAAGACCTAGTTGAGATTAAAGATAGGGAAAGTGTACTATCAGTTGCATGTTTTCTCCTATAAAGGAAACTCATGCATGCAAAAGGAATAAGGTTCCTTGAGGATTGCACAGTTTTATAGGGTGTGAGATCAGTGTGAGGGATCAGAGTTACACTTGGTAACAGGAGGATCACCCAGGAGAAACTGTGCAAGGAAATAGGAGGCTTGGAGGGTAGAGGAGAAGGTTTGTGAGAAGCCTTGATTGCCTGTGAGCATCCAGGAGGATTTTACTGAGAGATGACTAGCTGTGGGAGCTAAGGTTTTATGTAATTATGAGATATTTCCACCCTGTATGATAATACAGATAGTGGGGTTTTTAGCTGAGGCTTCTCCTGAGTATTCTTTTGTGTTTCATGTGCATTGATTCTTCTTCTGGTTATATGTGTTCAGCTTGATCTTGCTCAAATCTTTTAAGCTTACGTAAATTGATTGTAGAAGTAGATTAAAGTATTTTTCTTTAGTTATATTGCAATATCAGGTTAATCTACAATTAGAATTTATACATGGTATCGGAGCTAGGTTTATCGGAGTTGTGAACAATATACGGAGAAGAGAATTTGAAGTTTAAAGTTCGGGGTTGCAGGTGAAAATCAAATTCATATCATACTTCAAGGTTAGCCAATGGCATTCTATGGATTGAGACTTGAGTATGCCTTGGTAGGCAGCTCGAATTACATAGCATGAAAAGAACGCATGGAAGCTGTATTAGAAGACAACGACTTGAATGATTTCATTGATCAAGAAATCCCAAAGCTAGGTTCAACTAATGCACAAGAGTTGGCTGAATGGAAAAAGTGTGTGGTGAGGGCAAGATGGATCATCCTTGAGAGAGTTCAAGACCATATTGTCTCGAGTCTCCATGGGAAGGATACTCCATATTCAATGGGGAAGACATTGAAGGACCTCTACCAAAACAATAGCGACCAGAGGAAATTGGCGCTCAAGGATAAGCTTCGAAGAATCAAGATGGAGAATGGCGATACTATTTCCACATATCTGAACAAGCTCACCACTTGTAGAAATGAACTTGGTAGTGTGGGAATAACTACTATCGATGATGATATGGTGAGCCTCGCTCTCCTTGGCCTTCCAAAGAGCTAGAATAGCTACCAGGACTCTGTGAATGGAAGGGAGAAACTTCTGGATTGGGAACAGCTGTGGTCAGATCTCATGTAGGACGAGATCAGGAGGAGCACTTGAGATGGTTCTTCATCCAAGGATGATGATAAAGAAAAGCTGGCCTTAGCAAGTAAGGCAAGGAAAGGGAAGGGGAAGGCGTCCCATTCCGAATCGAATTCTTCTCAAGGAGGGAAGAAGGGTGACAAGTCTAAAGTGAGATGCTTTAATTGTCACGAGATGGGACATTATGCGACTAATTGCCCATAAAAGAAGTCCATGAAGGGATCCTCGGATGGATCGGAAGGTGAGGCATTAGCCTCTCAATTTGAAATGGACTTTACTCTCATCGCATGCATGGTGTCATCGATGATGGGTGTTGGAATTATGATACAGGTGTTGTCCTTGATGGAAACTCACTCAGATGGAAGATCACGATGCAGCATGTCAACAGCAAAGAATCACAGATCGGACTACAAAGAATGAAGAAAGAGAGGTATACGCAGGTTCACCTTGACCAATCTGCGTATACATGCAAGTTCATTGAACACAAGTAGCGTATACATACACACGCACTTTCACAGAACGAAAAGCGTGTATATGTTGGAAAACTAAGTTTTTGGTCCAAGGTATTTGGTCCAAGGTATTTTGATCCATGGTATTGGTCCAAGGTATTTGGTTTGAGGTATTGACCCTAGGTATTTGGTCCAAGGTATTGGTCCTAAGTGGTTTTGATCCATGGTATTGAGAAAAGCCTAAAATTATATAAGGAGGAGAAGATCATTAGGCCTAGGTGTGCAAGTAACGAATATCTGATGAAGTGTGAGATCTAGTATGCAGGTTATCAGTTTATGGTGCTTTGCTTGATTTGAACCAAGGATGAACCTTAGCTGTTGATGAGGGATAACATCTAATGATGGATCGGGATCTTAAGGCTTGAAATGAATTATCATTATATGGTTTGATCATGTATAGTCTAGATCTGAATACTCACGCATGTGTAATTCTGTGAATGTTATGATCTGGGTATAACTAAAGTCTGGAATAGCTACAAAATTATGAATTAATATTTGCAAATGTATACATTGGCCGACTTTGGTAAAACCGCATATACACACTGGTTCGGTTCATTAGAGTAGCGTATACATTATGAGATATGATATTTGAGGTTGCAGTTGGATCTGGCTATTGTTGCAGAATTCTGGGTTCTACTCTGTGTTCTGGTGATTGTGTTTTGTTGACACTATACTAAATGTTCAGATTGATTGGTTGATTGTGATTTGCTTCAGTGATGATGGGACTTCAGTGATTTAATTGTGGGTGACTCAAAGATTGATGATTGAGTTTCAATGATTAGTTAATGCAGATGTATTTGATGGTTGTATTGCAGTGGTGATTGACTTTGAGCTTCAATGTTGTTGATGGGTCCAGTATGAAAATTGAATGAAACGTGACCTTCAGATTGTGGTGTTATGTTCCAAGAGTATCCAGTCTGAAAATTCATGAAACATGGTCCCTGGAGGAAGAAAGAAGGTCATAGCCTTCTGTAGGTCAGCGCCTACATACTAGTAAACATATCGGCTAGTACAAGAGCTAGGGGGTTGTAGCTCCCTTTCAGTAGAAGCTGGAGAATGAGAGAAGGTTGTAGCCTTATGCAGGTGGTTGCTTGCATACTGGTATGAGTCTGCACCAGTACAAGATTGTAAACAGGTTTTTCTTATATTAAAAGAAGACAGCAGCGGGTGGTTTTTGTCTCGCATTGGGTTTCCACCTTAAATCTTGGTGTTCATGTGTGTTTCTCAAGTGTGATGGTTTTTTCTGTTATTATCGCACTTGGTTACTTTTTATATGGTTAATTAAGTATTGATGCACTGATTAAAGATCAAAATATGATCAATTCACCGAATCATAAGTTTGCTGGATATACGGTGGTTGCCTTAAATATAGTTGCGTGTACACGCAAGTTACCTTCATTGAAGTAGTGTATATAATTTTGAGTATGAAAGGAAAAATATTATTGATTTGACTAATACTGATTCACCCCCCTCTCAGTATTATTTCCAACAATTGGTATTAGAGTAGGTCCTTCAGAAGAAGCTTTATCGCTTAAAGGGAGATCCATCAACATGAATAATCAAGAAAGCATGGGATCCATCAGACCGCCAATCTTCGATGGGAGCAATTCTGTTTATTAGAAAATAAGAACCATGGCCTATCTACAATCGCTTCGAATGGATGTCTGGGAAATTATGGAAGGAGGATATACATTTCCAACAGCAATTCCTATAAATACGGCAGGTAAAAAGGATTATGAAACCAATGCCAAAGCTGTCACTATTTTATTGGGAAGTTTGTCAAAATTAGAGTTTGTCAAAGTCATGCAGCTCAAATCAGCCAAAGAAATATGGGACAAAATCGTTCTAAGCTACGAAGGAGACTCTCAGGTAAAATGTGCTAAGCTTCAAACTCTCAGAATTCAGTATGAAACTCTTAAGATGCATAGTGATGAAAGCATAGCTAGTTACTTCCTACGTATAGATGAGGTTGTCAATTGTATGAAGAATCTGGGTGAAGAAATTAAGGAAGTTACCTTAGTTGAGAAAGTTTTGAGATCCTTGTCTGCTAAATTTGAACCCAAAGTGTCTGCCATAGAAGAAAAATAGGATCTATAGAATATCACTATGATGCAGCTTCACGGAATCTTAATAGCCTTTGAGAATAGAAAAGGAGGACCATTAGATATGAGAGAAGCCGCATTTAAAGCATCAGCAAAGGGAAAAGAAAAACTCAATGAATCAAGACACGTTTTAGAAGAAGAAGATGAGGTAAATTTTGTCAAGAAGCTTCAACGGGGTTTTGGAAGGTTCAAAGGTAAGCTACCTTTCAAAAGCTTTTCTTGTGGTAGAGTTGGTCATGACGCTGCTAGATGCCCTCGTGACAAAGGAAAGATGTCTGAAGAAGGTAATAGAAGTTATTATATTCATGATAATAGTGATGGCTTGTCCAATAGTGATGAAGATGATCAAGAAATTAAACTACTCATGGCATATGAAAATAATGCCTTAGAAAAGGAAGATTTCCTTAAAGAAATCAGTCAACTTAAAATCAGTTTGGCAGAAAAGGATACAGTCATAAACAAAGTGACACATCAACTCACTGAAAAGGAAAAACACAATGAAGTGTTAGAATGTGAAGTAGTAAGTCTAAGAAAATAACTTGAAAAGACAAAGACTCTGAATCTTAGATTTGCTAAAGGATCAGAAACGTTAGATGAAATCCTCAAAGATCAGCGTTCACCCATTATAAAGACTAGTCTTGGCTTTCATGAAGGTGAATCTAGCTCACAAGGTGAGGTAAGAAAATCCAATGAAAAATCTAAGATGCTCAACAAGGAAATAAAAAGTCAACCCCATCAACAACCAAGGAAAGAAATTCTTCAAAGAAAATCTTTTACTCCTAACTGTGCAAGTGATAGTCGGTTATTTCCTTCAATGAATGATGTTGAATTTTTTATATGTCATAATTTTGGACATGTTGCAGCCAGATGCAGAAGTAGAATGGTTCAAGACTGTCACACAGAAAGATCATCACGTTCCAGGTACTTTAAGGGATATTGTTTTGCTTTCAAAGTGTTTGGTCACAAAGCTATTGATTGCAATAAAAGGAATATGAAACATGTAAGATGTTATGCGTGTAAAAAGTTTGGACATAAAGTAAAGGAATGCATGAGCAAGTGTCGGACACCAAACCAAAAGGAGCATACATCATCAGAATCCAAGGTACTGAAGAAGACGGAATTATTATCAGAAAGATGTGGCATAGCTCAGTTTGCAGACATAACAGACCTAGGGGAAGCTGAAGGTGTAAAACTTCAGTATTCCAATTTTCATACACATCTATTATGAATATAATTCACGTATATATGCGAGTTAGAAGCTGCACAGTTGCGTATATGGTGTTTTGAGGAAAAGCAGTGGGACAGACTCAGGAAAAGGAGTCTAATATGGTTCAGTCACTTATCTGCTCTATTTGATATGGTTACAATTTGTTGATGATATGTAGAAATGTGTTGGTACTCATAAGTTTACACAGGTTCAGGGGGAGCATATGCTTCTAATAATGCATTGTTGGCATTATCTTAGAAGATCTTGGTACAGATCCACATAGTTGTTTTGATTCAGGTGACTCCTTTGATGATGGAAATATACAAGCTATTGATCCTGATGTTGTTGATGGTGCAGATCATATGATAGTTGCTGATGACTATCATGGTCTTGTTTAGATATTTGGTCTCTGTTATAAATGTCATGTATATCATTCGATGTAAAGGGCATATAAAGACCCATGATGTAATAATTTGTCTTTGTCTGTCGTAGTCCTTTTTGGTCATATGATGTAATTTGTATCCCCACTTTGCATGGGATGGACGATGTAATTTCTATCATGTATATCTCCACTTGGTTGGGAGGATGAGTCAAATTTGGTATATCCCCACTTGGTTGGGAGATGGATGTATGTATAAGTCATTTGTGATAGGAAGTTCATACTCACTTAGTTGAGTTATAGAGTCATGGTATTCTTTTAGAAAAGATTTTTGCAGACTTTGCATATGCTCAGGGGAGTATGGATGATATAGTGCATCTCGGCATGTACAAAGGGGGAGCTCAATCAGATAATTCAACATGTACTCAAGGGGAGCATGGATAGCATAATGTATATCAAAAGGGGAGAATATCTTGTTCTTCCCTTTGCCCTTGATGTCAAAGGGGGAGAGTGACTTGGTGTTGTGGTTTCCATCAAGTCCAAAGGGGGAGATTGTTGGCATTATGATACAGGTGTTGTCCTTGATGGAAACTCACTCAGATGGAAGATCACGGTGCAGCATGTCAACAGCAAAGAATCATAGATCAGACTATAAAGAATGAAGAAAGAGAGGTATACGCAGGTTCACCTTGACCAAGCTACGTATACATGCAGGTTCATTAAACACAAGTAGCATATATGTACACATGCACTTTCACAGAAGGAAAAGTGAGTATATGTTGGAAAACTAAGTTTTTGGTCCGAGTTATTTAGTCCAAGGTATTTTGATCCATGGTATTTGTCCAAGGTATTTGGTCCAAAGGTATTGACCCTAGGTATTTGGTCCAAGGTATTGCTCCTAAGTGGTTTTGATCCATGGTATTGAGAAAAGCCTAAAATTATATAAGGAGGAGAAGATCATTAGGCCAAGGTGTGCAAGTATCGAATATCTGATGAAGTGTGAGATCTAGTATGTAGGTTATCAGTTTATGGTGCTTTGCTTGATCTGAACCAAGGATGAACCTTAGTTGTTGATGAGGGATAATATCTAATGATGGATCAGGATCTTAAGGCTTGAAATGAATTATCATTATATGGTTTGATCATGTATAGTCTAGATCTGAATATTGATGCATGTGTAATTCTATAAATGTTATGATCTAGGTATAACTAAAGTCTGGAATAGCTGCAAAATTATGAATTAATATTGCAGATGTATACATTGGTTGGCTTTGGTAAAAGCACGTATACACATAGGTTTGGTTCATCAGAGTAGCGTATACATTATGAGATATGATATTTGAGGTTGCAGTCGGATCTGGTTGTTGTTGTAGACTTCTAGGTTCTGCTCTGTGTTCTGGTGACTATGTTTTGATGACAGTATACTAAATTTTCAAATTGATTGGTTGATTGTGATTTGCTTTAGTGATGATGGGACTTCAGTGATTCAATTGTGGGTGATTCAGAGATTGATGATTGAGTTTCAATGATTGGTTAATGTAGATGTATTTGATGGTTGTATTGCAGTGGTGATTGACTTTGAGCTTCAATGTTGTTGATGGGTCCAGTATGAAAATTGAATGAAACGTGACCTTCAGATTGTGGTGTTATGTTCCAGGAGTATCCAATCTGAAAATTCATGAAACGTGGTCCCTAGAGGAAGAAACAAGGTCATAACCTTCTGTAGGTCGATGCCTACGTACTAGTAAACATATCAGCTAGTAGAAGAGCTAGGGGGTTGTAGCTCCCTTTCAATAGAAGCTGGAGAACGAGAGAAGGTTGTAGCCTTCTGCAGGTGGGTGCCTGCGTACTGGTATGAGTCTACACCAGTACAAGATTGTAAACAGGTTTTTCTTATATTAAAAGAAGACAATAGTAGGTGGTTTTTTCCCGCATTGGGTTTCCACCTTAAATCTTGTGTTCATGTGTGTTTCTCATGTGTGATGGTTTGTTCTGTTATTACTGCACTTGGTTACTGTTTATAAGGTTAATTAAGTATTAATGCACTAATTAAAGATTAACATATGATGAATTAACTGAATCATAAGTTTGTTGGATATACGTTGGTTGCCTTAAATATAGTTGTGTGTACACGTGAGTTACCTTCATTGAAGTAGCGTATACAATTTTGAGTATGAAAGGAAAAATATTATTGATTTGACTAATACTAATTCACCCCCCATCTCAATATTATTTCAAACAATGGGTTGTGGTTGGTATCTTGATAGTGGAGCCTCATTCCACATGACCGCCGATAAAAGTTTATTCAGCACCTTGGAGGATAAAGACTTCAAGATGCGCATCGACATGGGTGATGACGAAAGGTTTAGTGTTTCAGGAGTGGACACGGTTGCTTTTCAGAGGGAGCATGGAGCTCCTATCACCTTGACAGATGTGAAGTATCTGCCTGAACTGAAGAAGAACTTGGTATCAGTCGCGATGTTGGAGGACAAAGGCTACGATGTTGTCTTCAGTAAGGAAAAGATTTTCCTTAGACACATCACCACGAGACAGGTGAAACAGATCGGTTCACAAGTCAAGAACCTATATGCTCTTGAGGTTCAAGACACATGCAAAGCCTTGAGGAGCAAGGCAAATTTTAGAGACTTGGTGGTTGAGAGGGAGAGTAAATTACCTCTCAACATGTAGTCCTAGAAGAAGTCTTAGAAAATTGTGGAGGAGTCACAATTAGAGTTAGCAGAGGGATCACATGCAGCCATACCTCCAAGTGTGAGGTGGGGCGATGTGAAGTAATAGTCCTAAGAACGCTAAAATTGGGCAGGGTCCATTGAGAGGTTTTATCTCATGGTTTGTACCTTGCTACAGGAGCCCAAAGTACAGAGTAGCGGGAGGAATCAATGGGATTGATGCAGTCAGAGATCAAAGTGACAGAGGCTAGAGCAGTCAGATACTGAAGAGCGCATAGAAGGATTGACAACAGTGCAGAAAGGCTAAGTCAGTAGAAGCGAAGAGTTTTTTCAGTCGACAAAGGCAATAGTAGTCAGAGACTTTGATGACAGAGGCATCATACTGATTCAAGTTGGATATTTTGTTTCTGGAGTTGTTGGAGCAACAATACTAGAGAGAAGTGTTGCATGCAGAACATTCCAAAGGTTTATGGTTGGGATCAAGTTGAATTCCTTTCTTGTTGAGAGGGAATGTTGAAAATAGAAACAAGAAATGATAAAAATAGAATCCAGAATATTCCAATTATAATTTGTCCTTGAATTAAAATTGAGAATTAAAATTCGAATTTAGTCTCACCAACTGCTTGAAAAATAATTAATTGATTCATATTGAGTTAATTAGTTGGAGAAATTCAAGTTAGAAGTCTTTTTGAAGTCATGCAACAGTTATCCCTTAAATTAAGGAGATTATCCCTTAATTAAGGAGATAAGATTGAATTATATTTGAGTTGTAATTAGTTAGCTCAGTTTCCTGAGTTAAGTCCAGTTAAATTAGTTCCAAACTATTTGAGGAACTAATTGTGAGTTATCAATCAGTTAATGCATGCATGCATCCAACTAGTGTACTTCAAATAACTGAAGATTCTCTCATCAGTAGCTCATGCATGTCTATTCTGAGAAAGACCCAGTTGAGATTAAAGACAAGGACAATGTATTATCAGTTGCATGTTTTATCCTATAAAGGAAACTCATGCATGTAGCAGGAATAAGGTTCCTTGAGGATTGTGCAGTTTTACAGGGTGTGAGATCAGTGTGAGGGATCAGAGTTACACTTGGTAACAGGATGATCACCCAGGAGAAACTGCGCAAGGAAATAGGAGGCTTGGAGGGTAGAGGAGAAGGTTTGTGAGAAGCCTTGATTGCCTGTGAGCATCCAGGAGGATTGTACTGAGAGCTAGCTAGCTGTGGGAGCTAAGGCTTTGTATAATTATGAGATATTTCCACCTTGTATGATAATACAGATAGTGGGGTTTTTAGCTGAGGCTTTCCCCTGAGTATTCTTCCGTGTTTCATGTGCATTGATTCTTCTTCTGCTTATATGTGTTCAGATTGATCTTGCTCAAATATTTTAAGCTTCTGCAAATTGATTGTAGAAGTAGATTAAAGTAATTTTCTTTAGTTATATTGCATTATCAAGTTAATCTACAGTCAGAATTTCTACATCATACTTGTTTCGTGTCATTGATGGGGGATACATCAAGGCCCTCCTGCAGCGGGTGATGAGCCTCATAAATGGTTAATTATATGGGCTCATTTTACCTCCTAACCTAGTCAAATCAACCATTCTCTTAGCTTATTGTATGATTTTCTTATTATATTTATGCTTATAGAGTGAGTTGAGTTAGTTATGATGCCATGTGGTCTAACATGTATTTAATGCAGATTATTGATGGATTTTGAGGTCAAAGTCAAGGATCCAGTGGTCAAATGGCAGCAATAACTTGAAGTAGATAGAGGAGAGGACTTATAGGAGGGAACCCCCCTCATTTATTACTCCTCACTTCGAATTCCCCTTCATTCAGCTCGGAGTACAAGCAACTGAATCATGCACTAGCAGTCGAGCAAGTAGAATATGATTGAGAGTTATCTCGAGTTTTGGGAGCCAAGCCTCCCTAATTTTAAGGAAGCTGTTGGTAGCTTCAGATGTATAAGTAGAGAGGCTTAGGGCCTCACTTGGGTCATATTTTTTTTGCTTATGTAAACTCTGCTTAAATTTCGAGCTTATTATTTTGTGACAGTTTCATGTAATCTTGCTATTGTTTTGATAATGAAGATGGAATCCTTTTTGAGCTAGCACTGAGTTACCTCAGAGGGCTGAAGCTCTTGGGTTAGGGCCCAATCCAAGTAGCCAAGCTTCTCTTTACTTGTATTTGTATGCTTTACTTCAGTTTGTAGATTAATTTGCTGTTAGATGTATTTCTTTTATGGTTAAGAATAGGTTTCTTTTGATGATTTAGTAGTTTGCTTCCATTTGTGCTTTCTGTAGCAGGTTAAGCAGTGATAAGAAAATATTAAAAAAGCTAACAATAGTGCCTTTGCCTCTCTTCCTCCCTCTGGGACCATGATTTGAGGCAAAGGCTCTCTTGCTGCCCCAAAAACATAGATTTTCCTCATTCATAGGACTTCTAGTGTTTACAGTTCTTTAGTAGGTTAATAGTCTAGTTTTGCTTTGCTTCAGATCTCCTTTATCATTTTCATTTCCTAATTTTCAATAGTCCTCTTTCATGCTTTCCTTTCCTACAGCATTTCTCAGCATTTCCTTTCATAGATCATAGTTTAGACCATTTTAATGCAAAACTTTGTTTTTCCTAAATGCACTCATTTCATTTGTTGCTTGATTTTCTTGGTTGACTGTCAGTTCCTTTGTAGCAGATCTCTTCTAGAAGTAGGCCAGATTATCAGTAATCACATCCTCCATTTGATCCATGCCCTACAGGTCTCCTAAACCTCACCTCAATTCTACCCTAGTTTCCTTCATTTTTTTCCATAAAACTTCTTCCTCTCTCCTTGAGCAACCCCAATCATCTTTCTCTCTCCTAGTGATTCATGGTAGACCTTAGGCACTCTAACACCTCATTCTAACCTTAATCCACCTTTTCCACCCACTCTTACACCCTCAAAATAGCATAAATTGCTCTTCGCCTCCTCCTGTAGGCCTCCTGTAGTTTCCCTGTTTTCCTCCTGTAGTTTCCCAATATCCTCTTGTAGTTTTTCTTGTAGGCTTTCTTTTGAAGGCCGAGTGTGGGAAAAGCCTCTAGAAGGCCACCTAAGATCTCCTAGAACCCATCCACACCATCTTCCATCCTCCCAAGCTCCAAAACCACCCTCCAACACCACCTATTCGCTACCACACTCACACACAATAAATTAGATGCATGTCAAATTCACATAAAAACACATAAAAATCCAAAAATATGTTTTTTGCTTATTTACTTCCAGAAATAGCATGGTTAGATGTTGTTTACTTCCTTGAGTAGGTAATGGCATTTCTTTCATGGTTTTCATAGTGTTTTTGGCAAAATTAGGATTAGCTTGTTAATTAGGGTTTACTAGGTCTTGCTTTACATTACAGTCTTTTTCCTTTCTGTAATTAGAATAGCTTCTGTAGAGTAATATTTCTTTCTCTCATCACAGATAGAGCTTCTTCTGAGATATATAGAAGTTGGCTTGAGCTCCTAGTGATATTGCGTCGGCTGACCAAGTGACAACCTACAGTGAGAACTAGTACTTGTGCATATAACACCCACGCTTCCAAGTTTGTTATGAACTACCGGGTTGATAAAGTAAAGTTGGTAGCCCAGGAGTTGTAGCATTCTTGCTGCAATACTGGCACTCAACACTTTTTGGCACCGTTTCCGGGGAAGCATTAGAGTATTCTGTGATTACTACTTTCTTCTATTTCTTCTTGCAACATTCTGCTAATAGTTTATTTCAACAAAAGTAGACTAGTCATTTCTTTTCTTCCAGTTCTGCATTTCCTTGCTTTCCCTTCCAATTCTGCAAATTCCATTTCAACAAAAGTAGACTAGTCATTTCCTTTCATTCAGTTATGCATTTCCTTGCTTCCCTTTTCAATTCTACAAATTTCCATTCAGCAAGTTCATTTCAACTAGTTGTTCAATCAAAATCTCAGTTTCTACAGGTACTATCAGTGTGGGGAAAAAGAAACAAAAAACCAACCAAAAATATTTCCTTTCATGCCTCGTAGGAATAGAGATAACTCAGGAATATTTCTGCCCAACACCCCCACTGCTTCACACAGCCAACCTTCTCTCTTCTTCAATAGCTGCGATCAAGAAGAACCCTTAGGTGAATAGCCAGAGATATTTGAAGAACCTATAGGGGAATAAGAAGAAGAAAACATTCCTCTGGAGCCAATGGCTAAAAACAGAAATGTTAGGGGAAATGGAGAGAGAATAGAGGGTACCTTTCCCATTCGGGAGACCAATGGGCACACCAAAATGAAAAATATAAGTCCTTCATCCCTACCTCACTTCCATGGCCTGACTACAGAATATCCTAACACCTTCTTGTTTGAGTTCGTTGTCATCTACCGAACTTATGACTATACAAAAGACGAGCAAAAGTTGAAACTATTCCCTTCTACTCTTAAGGACGCAGCATTGCGCTGGTTCATGGGATTACTTGGCAATAGCATCACAACTTGGGCTCAGATGCAGCAAGCCTTTAACAATAAGTATCAAGACTATTGTATGTCAAAAGATACTAAAGAAGAAATCTTCCGAATGACCATGGGAAGTGATGAGTCCCTCGAAGACTATAAAGAGAGGTTCCATCTCAATTAGAAAAAGGTCAGGTGTACACTTGACCCTGAGTCTCTAAAGTTGGTCCTGCTCAGGGGAATCTGGGAAGACCTTATAGACACCCTCCATCTACTCGTCGGGGGAGACATTTACCAACTATCCTATGAGAAAATAAAGATTGTTTTTAAAAACCATTCTAGAGCAGCCAGAAAGAAAGGTAGGGGGGCTCTTCGTCCAATTCATCCATTAAAGGTGAAATTGGAAACATGCTGGAAGACTTCAAGAGTGAGATGCTGCAGACTCTTGCCATGCAAATGGATACCTTACATATCAAAAGAAAAAAAGAGGAAGCAGAGAGGGCTTTGGCCATTTTTTTCCCTAGATGCTCCAGGAGGAATCCTAGGAACGGATGCCCATTGAACTCTATAGAGGTTTGTTCAGTCTGTGAAGAAAATCATTCTACAGACAAGTGCCCTTCATTGCCCGGACTTAAAACTGTATACCAAGGGACCAAAGGAGTCACTGAACAGATCTATTACATGAACCAAAGGAGGCCGCATGGACCTAGACCATACCAGCAGGGGATGCAAGGGACATCTCAGGCATACTACAACCCCAACCAAGTTCCCTCCATACCTTCTTGGGGGCCCCCTGCTCATCCTTCCTAGTCCACGCCTCCTCCTTGGTCCTTCACATCTCAATATCATGCCCAACTAGCCACCCATTGATTTCAATCCTATGCCCAACCACAACCTTAGTGGAATGCACCTCATTAGGGGTGGAGGCCCTAATACAACTCTCTTCCCGCTCTTCTGCCTCCACCACATGCCCAACCACAACCATTACCTTCTGCTCCACTAAGGCAACCCCAAATGCCTACCTAGCCAAATCTGAACCCAAACAATAGATAGGCTCAGCGAGTGTATAGTGGGGAACCAACATGGACAACTTATGCTGTGGAGATTCAAGAAATTAACTTGCGATTTTGGAAAGTTCTCCCAGATAGCCAGCCTCCACCCAAGGAGGTTGAGGAAGATAAAGAGGAAAGCAAACCTAAAGCAAATCCACCCTTTCCTGAGAGATTATCCATGACAATCTAGCCTACCCCAGAAGAGACTGAACTCCTGGGAAAATTGAAACATTTATGTGTGAAGATACCACTTCTCCAATCCATAAAAGATGTGCCTATCTACAATAGTTTGATCAAAGAGAAGTGCTTTAGGCATCCAGGAAGGCGCAAGAGAGATGCCTCAACCATCAATGTCATAGGACAACTGTTCGACTTGATGTTGGGGCAGAGAACCTATCCAAAATATCTGGATCATGGAAGCCTAGTAGTTGATGTCCACATCAATGGCACAATGCTCCCACATACCTTGATTGATCTGGGAGCTGCCATTAATGTGATGACAAAGGACACAATTCTCAAAATTAACCTCTAGGTCTCCTTGAGGAAGACCACGACAGTGCTGCAGTTAGCAGATCGCTCCACCGTGACCCTGAGGGGATTGTGGAAGATGTGATGGTCTCCATTGATTCTTGGGAGTACCCTGTGGATTTCTTATTTCTCCAGCCAAAGGCAAAGCCCACTGGGTATCCTCTCATTCTGGGAAGACCTTGGTTGGCTACAGGCGATGCCTACATCATCTGCTGAGCTGGGAACATGACCATAAAGAACGGGCACATGTCCAAGCAGTTAACCCTATATCCTCCTTCCCAACCCCTACTAGAACATGATCTACCTCTCTGGTTGGAGGAGTAGGATGAGGATGAAGTTTATTCTGCACTGCTTTGTATGATTAGAAATCGCCATGGGGGGAAACCGCAAGATGAGGATGATATGATTGAAAATTTGATTTAGAATCCACCTCCCAGTGTATCACCATTAGAAGACATAGTATAGAAACCCAAAAACAACCCCTCAACTGATCTCTGTGTGGCCAACCCTACTTCTCCCCGTGTCAAAAATATAGAGTTCGGCCCAGAAAGAACATTGAAAATCAATCCATCCTAATCTACTTCCCAGGAGGAGCTATGAAGCCTACTCAGAAAACATCTAGATGCCTTCACTTGGAGTTATAAGGAGATGAAGGGAGTGCACCCTTCAGTATGTACTCATCATATATACATCAAGGAATATTGCAAGCCAGTCAGGCAACCTCAAAGGAGGATGAACCCAACACTTAAAGATATTGTTAAGGAAGAACTGCAGAAATTGCTTGATGCAGGATTCATCTATCCCATTTCTGATAGTGAATGGGTCTCTCCTTTGGTGCTAGTGCCAAAGAAAAATGGTAAGTGGAGAATCTGTGTCAACTATCGGGAATTGAACAAAGCCACTAAAAAGGACCACTTTCCTTTACCTTTCATAGATCAAGTGTTAGACGGTTTAGCAGGGAAAAAAAAATTCTCCTTCCTAGATGGGTTTAGCAGGTACAATCAAATTCAAATCAGCCTGGAAGACCAAGATAAGACCACTTTCACTTTTCCTTGGGGTACCTTTGCATACCGGGTCCTTCCTTTTGGTTTGTGCAATGCTCCAGCCACTTTCCAAAGAGCGGTATTGAGTATATTTTCTGAACTGGTTCATGATGCAGTAGAAATATACATGGATGATTTTACTCCTTATGGCTCTGACTTTCAGGAAGCTTTATCTAACCTAGGAAAAGTTCTAGATAAGTGTATTGAGATGAACCTATCCCTCAGTCTGGAAAAATGTGAATTCTTGATGACTGAAGGGACCGTGCTAGGTCATGCAATATCTCAACAAGGACTGCAGGTGGACCCCAACAAAATTGCCATCATCCAAAGGGTCCCACCTCCTCAAAAGGTGAGAGATGTCAAAAGTTTCCTAGGCTTAGCCGGATATTACAGGAGATTCATTAAAGACTTTAGCAAGATAGCCTCTCCTTTGTTTGGCCTCCTAGGCAAAGACGTTGAGTTCATATGGTCAGAAAACTGTCAAGAAGCCCTAGATACCTTGAAGGGCAAGCTAGTGACTGGCCCAATTATTAGAGGCCCAAACTGGGCCCTACCTTTTCACATTCACACAGATGCCTCGAACAAAGCAATAGGAGCAGCCTTAGGACAAATTGATGAAAAGATACCTTATTCCATATACTTTATAAGCAAAAACTTGTCAAAGGTAGAGTTAAACTACACAGTGACTGAGAAGGAACTCCTAGCTGTCTTGCATTCCTTAAACAAATTTAGACATTATATCACAGGCTATCAAACCTTTGTGCACACTGATCATGCTGCAATTAGATATTTAATGAACAAACCAGATGTAAATGCTCACATTATTAGATGGTTGCTTTTACTGCAACACCTTGATTTGACCATTATTGATAAGCCTGGTAAAGAGAATGTTGTTGCTGACTTTTTATCTAGAGTAAATTTGCCTGCAGGTGAAGAAGGAATGGTGGATGACCAAATTCTAGATGAACAACTATTTGCTATATCAGTACTCTCTCCATGGTTTGCTGATATAGAAAACTACTTGGTTTCAGCACAGTTCCCACCACACCTGTCCTCAAAAGAGAAGAGAGGAAAAGCGCCCATTTGACCTGGATTGGAGACAATCTCTTCAAAAAAGGCCTAGATCAGATCTTGAGAAGATGTGTCAGGGAGGAGGAAGTCTTTGACATCCTCCTGAGCTGTCATGATAGGCCTTGTGGAGGTCATTTTGCAGCAAAAAGAACCGCCTTCGAGGTATTGCAAGCAGGCTACTACTGGCCCACTCTTCATCAGGATGTGAGGAGATACACGAGCCAGTGTGATCGGTGTCAGAGGATGGGGAAACCCACTCCAAGGATGAAATTCCCATGCAACCTCAAGTGACCTTTGAGCCATTTGAGAAGTGGGGCATGGACTGTGTGGGGCCTATCAACCCCCCTTCAAAACAGAAGCAGTACATCATAGTGTGCACTGACTACCTAACAAAGTGAGCAGAGACAAAAGCAATCAAAGCAGTGACAGAGAAAAAAGTAGCTGAGTTTTTGAGAGAAAATATATTCTACAAGTTCGGGTATCCGAGAGAGTTGGTCATAGACCAAGTTAGTTAGTTCACTTCCAGCCTGATTGAAGACCTGCTCACACATCATAAGATCAAGCATAATACTTCCACCCCTTACCATCCACAAGCCAATGGGCAAGTGGAGGTCACTAACAGAGCATTAGAAGGGACCCTAACCAAGGTAGTGAGCAGCTGAAAAAAACAATGGGCAAACAGATTAGTTGAGGCCACTTGGGCCTACAACACAACATGGAAGACCACCACTGGGTTCACACTCTATGAACTGGTCTATGGGAAGAAGGCCTTGTTGTTAATAGAGTTTGAATTCAATACCTTAAGGATGGCAGCTCAGCGGTACCTAGACCTCAGCCATGCACAAAAGGGGAGATTACTTCAACTCAATGGATTGGATGAATACAGATTGCAAGCCCTTCTCCATACAGAGCTAGTTCAGCTTCAAAGAAAGATATGGCATGACAAAAAATATCAAGGAGAAGTAATTCCAAGAGGGAGATTGGGCACTACTCTATGATTCAAGATACAAATATTTCAAAGGAAAGCTGAGCACAAGATGGCTGGGACCCTAGACTGTGGAGAAATGAAATGACAATGGTTCAATTCTGATCAAAACCGTTGATGATGAAGCCATCCCCATGCTTGTCAATGGACATCGGTTGAAAGTTTACAAGAAACCCCTCTCCAAGCGATAGTTTATTGAAGATTTGAATAAAACAGTGATGTTAGTGGAGCATGTATTAGCTTCCACTTCACCCACTCACTGAAGAAAAGGAAAATAAAAAAATAAGGACTCGAGTGAAAACCTCCTGAGGCGCTTGAGTCCCATCATTGGGTTGAAAACCTCTTCTGAGGTGACCCAGTGATGTCAAATAAAAAAAATAAAAAATAATAAGATCCCTGGGTGAAAACCTCCCTTGGAGGTGCCCAGGGTAGGAAATTAAGGTGAAAACCTCTCTGAGGCACCCTAGTTGTTTTCAAAAAAGAAAAGAAAAAGATGAATTTTTATTGCATTGCAGGTTTGCAGGAGGACTACAGGGAGCAGAAGAATGTGCCAAGGGGACCCTAACATTCACACCAGCATCAATCTCATCTCCTCCACACCTTCCTCCATCATTTTTGGCATCTCTTTCACCACACTATACCTTTTTCTTCCAAAACTGTGTTTTCTACAGGAGGCTCCTGTAGGAATTACAAAGAGCCAAAAGTGTCGACAGAAGGCAGTTTGAGGGACAAAAAAGCTTCATGAGGAACCTATAATCCCTCCTACCATCTTCAAACCTCCTTTCCATCATTTCCAAGCCTACATCACACCCCAAGCATCATTATTTTTTCTTCTTGTCCAAGAAAAAACACAGAAAAACAATTTTTAGGTTTTGAAAGAAAAACAAAAATAAAAAGAGGAAAAGGCACCAACAACCTTACCTGAAGCTTACCTACCATCTCTCCATCATTCATGACACCTCTGGCATTACTCTCGAGCTCTAAGCATGGGGAAAAGTTGAAGTTTCTAGGGGAGAAGTAGCTACAGGAGCTCCTGTAGGAATTCCTGTAGCAGCTGATCCCATAGAAGTCCAGCACCAAAAGCAAAAGAGTGCACATCTGCAGGTTGAAAAGGCACATGCAGCTCAACTCTAGCAAAAGAATAACCTGCAAAAGTACACAACCACACATTAGCTAGCAGAAACAGCATGCATGAAGGAAAGTGTAGGCATGCAGCAAAGAAATCCACAGCACCTCATAGCAAATACACTCGGATCACAGGTAAGTAACTAACTCACTCCTCTATTTTCAATTGTGTAATTAGGAGTCATATGAAAGGCAACGAGATGGTTGATATTGAAAGAGGGAAAGGTGGCCAATTAACTTGGCCGCCTTCATTTAGTTGACTCTGTAGAAATTTTGAATAATATGACACTTATTTACAGAGATTATCCCGATTATACACTATTGCGGAATACATGCACAATACATAACCTCCTCTACGTTGATCATCAATTTTGCGGAATTAAAAACAATGAAACATTAATCGCATGCGCACATTAACACAGTATGTAACCCGGGGAAAGCATACAGCTGAAAACCCCACACTATCTGTATATTATAATGATTAAGAACATGTAACAATACATAGTACAATACTCCTCAGAAGTACTCAGTACTATCTCCACCTGTTACAAACAAACTAGCTCAGATCTAAATCAATCACAGGTTCAAATCTCCTATGTTGCTTGCCTGCCTCCACTACGTAATCCTGCATGAGAATTGGATGAATGGATAATCCAAACTTGTATTTCCTTGGCTGAACCACGCAATCCTCATTGGCAATACTCAATCCATGCATGTGCAAAATCTCATGCACAACTATAGTCACAACTGATAGCAATCTCAACCTCTAACACCTGTCTCCACTGAACTGTCCATGCACTGAGTTAACTGATGTATTCTTCAGTTGCTTTATGAGTTAATATTAGTGAATTAATTAACAATTAATTCACATCACTCATCACTAGTGTATTTGTAGTTAAACTAAATACAACTAGTTCAACCAAGTCAAACTGAACACAACTCCATCAACTCCTCAATCAACTCCACCAAACTCAACCACATGAGTTCTAACTGAAGTCCTGCATGCAATAGCTCAACTGACCCACAAGAAAAGTGTATTTCCTTCTGACAGTTGCATGTGCCACATTTGTAGCTCAAAATGAAGTGCTCCAAGAGGATAAGATAATGTTTATAGTCCAAATATTATTATGAGCTAATAATATTCGACTGTTCTATTTTTAGCCTGGCAATCTAAAAATAGAAACCGCCCATGTGTATAAAAATAGAAGTCCATCTATTTTTACCAACATGACCAATCATCCACAAATAGCATCCTGCAACTGATAGACCATGATCCATATGTCTAAAAATAGACTTTGCGCCAAAAATAGCCTGTGGGCACACTTAGTGAAGGTGACTCCTTTCCACTAAGATCCATCATCTTGTTGCATTTTCAACAGACTCCACTTATCTGAGATGTCACCCACATGTGTGCATAGTCAACTCAAGCACAAGATGCCAAGGACAGGTAGTGGGAGGAAGTTTGAATTCTGATGCAATAATGAGGGATGATTACAAGGAGGGGCCATGATGACCAAGCAGGTGGGGACCAACGGTCCGAATATGGCCAATGTACACCTTGCCAGTTCAGCACTCATAACCGAAAATAGCCATAAAAAACAATGAGCACTCCTCCCCGTGCATTCTCACCACCTTTTCTTCATTTTCTCCTCGTAACTCAGCCACAGCAGTATTCTTGTGCCCCCATAGCCTCGTAACCACCATTCTCCATTGATTTATTCCCTATCTTTTCTCTCATTGTTTTCTATAGCGACACCTACAGGAAATCTACAAGAGGGACAGCGGGCTTCTATAGGAGGGGCAGTGAGTCGTTTTGAGGGGAGAAACCACGATTTTTGGCACGAATTTCAGTCTGGAGAGGTAGGGTTCATGCATGCCCCCTGTTGAATATCAATACATGAAAGAAGTGATCTCAATTTGAGGATGAAATAAGTCTTTAGGAGAGCAGAAAATACATTAAAAAAAAAAAAAAAAATTGTTTATTTAAAAACACAATCTCCTTTGTTTCTCTGTTTTTCTCAAAATTCTTTGTCTCCACCTCCATATTTGGTTTTCCAAAAGAGTACAGATATTATGACAAGAGGTTTTGTGAGAAAGGAGCCCACTAACTCCACTAGGCTCCATGCACATCCTCAAGTGGTGGACATATTCACAAGGGCGAACTAAATGAATTTGTTTGAGACATTTAGAGGGTTTGATGATGAAATTGCCCAAGAATTTGCTCTCTCTCTAGTCCCTCACACAAGAACACATGCCACTGTAACCATTAGAGGCATCTCCATCTTAACCCTTGAATTCATCAGTAGGGTCACTACCCTTCCTCTTGGGCTGCCTTAGAGTAAAGATGAGAAACCAATTGGCCAAGCTGCCAAGAAGAAATTTTTCCAAAATAATGAAACCCCTCTCGAAGATAAAAATGGAATTATAAGGGCTAGTATACCATACCCCTAGGATGAGGTTAGCTACCAAGTCATCAAATACATTTCCTATGAAGGGAGGCACAACATTGTCTACGAATATCATTTCAGAATCCTCCATGACTTGAGATATGGCATGGATACCCTACCACCTCAGAAGCTCAGTATCCCTTAATTTCTCCTTCAGTCCCTCATTGACTCCAACACCAAGGTACAAGCAGGAAATTCAAGGCAGTCAGCTCACAATAAAATCCTAGTAGAGGAAACCCTCCATACCTTTACACTCCTTATAGCATGGGAAGTTTTCCAAAATATGACAGTTGAGGATGACATAAAGGCATTAACCTATGATGTCAGTCCTACTGGTAGTGAGGAGGAAGAACAGCAAGGAGGAGAAGATGAAGCCAGTGGTGACACTGCAGAGCAAGAAAGGAAGGAGGAAGAAAAAGAAACAGAGGAGGGAAAAGTTGAAGAGACAGAAGAGGGAGAAAAGGAGGCAGAGAAGGCAAAGCAAGGAGAAGAGTCCCCAGAGACTCTGGAAAGAGAAGCAGCAACTGCCCTCAGTACACCATTCAAGCCAAAGCAGAAGAGGAAAAGAAAGACCTCCATGTATTTCAGGGCAAGGAAGAGCACAAGAATTAAAACAGGCAAACCTCAGCCCTCTTCAAAAGTTCCCATTACCATTGAAGATTCACCATCTTCCAAGGTGAAAGAATCTCCTTCCAAGACACCCATAACCTATGAAAAGGGGACTCCAAGATCTTCTACATGGAAGGGAAAGTCAATTCTACAGGACCCCAAACCAGACCTACAGGAGGCTGAAGCAGTCCTACAGGAGACATTGTCCCAACTACAGGAGACCCAAAAGCTGGAGAAAAAGGTAGAAGGACAGCCAGAGATGAAAGAGGAAGCATGGGAGCTACAAGAACCTGACCCCCAGCCTAGTATTGCCTCCTATTACAATCTACTTGAGGGAGGCATGATAATCCCGCAAAATTTGGATTCCACTATTTTTCAAATTGGAGAAAGAAAGAGTGAGAACACATAGGTGGATGCAGATAGCCAAATCCAAAGGAGTTGAGGATGTTGGCCATATAGAAAACAAACTCAAGGAAATGGGCAAAGAATTGAGTGCTCTCAGAGACAGAGAGGCCATTACAAGAAGCCACCTTGAAAATGAGAATGAACTACTAAGGAGGCAGCTACAAAGAGACTCAGTTGGCATACATGGCCAGCTTATCCATGGAACTATTACAATGCAGAACGCCAGCCAAATCTTATGGCCTCTATTTGAAGGACCAATGGCTTCAATTCCAAATAAAGACTTTAGCACAAAGAGGCACAATGCCTTTCTAGGACTACATGCAATTCATGGATCTGTGTGACCAAAGCACCTCAGAGGATAAAAAAAAGATGGCAGAGTTCTACCTACAAAATATGGCCCTCACAGACATGAATGTGTGGGACCCCAATGCCAAGCTAAGGGATCTCCAATTAATGGCCATGGCCTCATGGATGAACCATGAAGAATTGAGGGCAGCAGAAATGAAAAGATTGATGATAAAAGAGTAGAATTATCCATTAATGATCAGTGTTGAGCCATCAGATCTTATGGCACTCATCAGCACACAAAACCTGCTTGCCAATGACCCTCAGATTGCCCCTAGATATATAGCCAATCAGGCACAAACAATTGCACACTTTAAAGATATGCAAAGGCTACTTGGGGATGACTGTATGCATGCCTGCATGAGAAGATGGAACACCCTACCCCACAACTTGCAGATCAGAGAATACCATTCCCTAATGCAGCTAAGGGAGGCATTGAAAAGAGTGCCAATGTACAAGCACTTTGTGCAAAGGCTGAAGGTCAATTGGATTGGCCTCAAACTGAGTCGTCCACTCATATTAGGCATGTTGGAAGGTAGAAGAGAAGAAGAAGAGAAGGAGCAGCGGAAGGACATAGACAGAACAATAGGATTTTATGACCATCATGAGCAAACCACATCAGAAGCCTGGGATGTTAGGGAGGCCACCAGGGCCATAAAAGATGAGGAGATTGACTGAGTTGCTCAGAGGATGAGCAACACCTTTAGTAGGGGGGTGACGATGAGCCTCATAAATGGGTAATTATATGGGCTCATTTTACCTCCTAACCTAGTCAAATCAACCATTCTCTTGGCTTATTGTACGATTTTCTGATTATATTTATGCTTATAGAGTGAGTTGAGTTAGTTATGATGCCATGTGGTATAACATGTATTTAATGCAGATTATTGATGGATTTTGAGGTCAAATTCAAGGATCCAGTGGTCAAATGGTAGCAATAACTCGAAGTAGACAAAGGATAGGACTTATAGGAGGGAACCCCCCTCATTTATTACTCCTCACTTCGAATTCCCCCTCATTCAACTCAAAGTACAAGCAGTCGAATCATGCACTAGAAGGCAGTCAAGCAAGTAGAAGATGATTAAGAGTTATCTCGAGTTTTGGGAGCCAAGCCTCCCTGATTTTAAGGAAGCTGTTGGTAGCTTCAGATGTATAAGTAGAGAGGCCTAGGGCCTCACTAGGGTTGGATTTTTTTTGCTTATGTAAAATCTGCTCAAGTTTCGAGCTTATTATTTTGTGACAGTTTCATGTAATCTTGCTATTCTTTTGATAATAAAGATGGAATCATTTTTGAGCTAGCATTGAGTTACCTCAGAGGGCTAAAGCTCTTGGGTTAGGGCCCAATCCAAGCAACCAAGATTCTCTTTACTTGTATTTGTATGCTTTACTTCAGTTTGTAGATTAATTTGTTGTTAGATGTATTTCTTTTATGGTTAAGAATAGGTTGCTTTAGATGATTTAGTAGTTTGCTTCCATTTGTGCTTTCTGTAGTAGGTTAAGCAACTATCAGAAAAGATTCAAAAGGCTAGCAATAGTGCCTTGGCCTCTCTTCCTCCCTCTGGAACCATGATTTGAGGTAGAGACTCTCTTGCTGCCCCAAAAACACAGATTTTCCTCATTCATATGACTTCTAGTGTTTGCAGCTCTTTAGTAGGTTAATAGTCCAGTTTTGCTTTGCTTTAGATCTCTTTTATCATTTTAATTTTCTAATTTGCAATAGTCCTCTTTCATTCTTTCCTTTCCTACAACATTTCTCAGCATTTCCTTTCATAGATCATAGTTTATACCATTTTAATGCAAAACTCTGTTTTTCCTAAATGCACTCATTTCATTTGTTGCTTGATTTTCTTGGTTGACTATCAGTTCCTTTGCAACAGATCTCTTCCAGAAGTAGGCTAGCTTATCAGTAATCACATCCTCCATCTGATCCATGCCCTACATCTCTCCTATACCTCACCTCAATTCTACCCTAGTTTCCTTCATTTTTTTCAATAGAACTTCTTCCTCTCTCCTTGAGCAACCCCAATCATCTTTCTCTCTCCTAGTGATTCATGGTAGACCTTAGGCACCCTAACACCTCATTCCAACCTTAATCCACCTTTTCCACCCACTCTTACACCCTCAAAATAGCAGAAATTGCTCTCCGCCTCCTCCTGTAGGCCTCCTATAGTTTCCTTGTTTTCCTCTTATAGTTTCCCTATTTTCCTCTTGTAGTTTCCCTGTGTCCTCCTGTATTTTTTCCTGTAGGCTTTCTTTTGAAGGCCGAGTGTGGGAAAAGCCTCCAGAAGGCCACCTAAGACCTCCTAGAACCCATCCACACCATATTCCATCCTCCCAAGCTCCAAAACCACCCTCCAACACCACCTGTTCGCTGCCACACTCACACACAATAAATTAGATGCATGTCAAATTCACATAAAAACACATAAAAATCTAAAAATATGTTTTTTCTTATTTATTTCCAGAAATAGCATGGTTAGATGTTGTTTACTTTCTTGAGTAGGTAATGGCATTTCTTTCATGGTTTTCATAGTGTTTTTGGCAAAAGTAGGATTAGCTTGTTAATTAGGGTTTACTAGGTCTTGCTTTACATTACAGTCTTTTTCCTTTCTGCAATTAGAATAGCTTCTTCTGAGATCTATAGAAGTTGGCTTGAGCTCCTAGTGATCTTGCACCGGTTGACCAAGTGACAACCTGCAGTGAAAACTAGTACTTGTGCATATAGCACTAACGCTTCCAAGTTTGTTATGAACTACTGGGTTGATAAAAGTAAAGTTGGTAGCCCAGGAGTTGCAGCATTCTTGCTGCAATACTGGCACTCACCAACAGGTCACTTCCTGTCGACATTAGCACATCATCCAGGAATTTGACTTAGAAACACCCATTGGTACCTTGGTACTTGCATACATCAATGACAAGTTTCCTTGCTCTTGGTGATAGGTTTACATCAATGGCTTCGACTGAAAGATTCTGTGTGGTGCTCGACATCAACTCATTTACTCACACCATACAAATTGTACTATGGTACCTTGAGAGCCATTAGCATCATCGATGGTTTCTCTTGCCTCTATTAATGACTTACATCCTTCGCTGATAATTGGATGGTGTCTACCATGTTTGACTCCAGCTCATTAATTCACGTGGTTAGACTCATACTTTGATTGGTCGTGTGAATGAGATAGAAGCCCTAGATCTAGTTTCATCCATTCGGTTGCAATTTTAGGATTATTCATAGATCACAATGTATGATGGCTATGATCATATTAATAGTCATCTAGTCATGGGTCCACTAGTTGCATCTGTGGATGTGTCATTTGATCATTGTACATGTTATGTTAGCTTATGAGTTGAGTATGGGTATGCCTCCCTCATCATACAAAGATTTCATGTTGTAAATGTATTGTAACAAATGAAGCTCGTCGATTGTCCTTGATCCCTACTTGTCACAAGGTAAAGCACTTCAAGCATCAATCATCATCTTTGACTTTGTGCTTTAGGGGGCATTTTTTTATAGGCCATTTTGTCACATCCAATCGGTGAGCCTCCTAATGGGATCAATCAACATCTTATTCCCCCTTGGAACCATCTTACACAAACACCTAAGTGTGTACCTTTCATTTCCCAAAGTTTGAGCCCTAAATTGCTTCATCTTACCCAGTTTAAGGACCAACTCTCCCTATAAGCCTACTAGGGTGCATTCACCAGTAGGTTGCTCCACCGTGGCTTGCATTGGTCACCAGTAGGTTGCTCCCCTTTTCACTTGCGTTGGTTCTAGAAATTCAGGATAATGATCTAGATTCAAGAAGCTTCACCTTCCACGAGTTTCCAGAAGTTGTTAGAACTACTTATCTTGGATAAGTCATTCAGATCCTATCCATACCTATATTGGAGTTTTCACCACTTATCCTTTGATCCCATCCCTCCATCAAAGGTGGATCTCTTACCCTAGAATGGTAATTGGATAAGAAATTCTTACTTACCTTGCTTCTCTGTATATTTCCAACTTGCTATGAGTTGGGGGTTGGCTTTTGGAGAATAATTTTGCCCTTATGTTTTTATAGTGAGTGGTCATCATTCCATGCATTTAGGGTGATTGGAGGTGCTTATTGTGACAAGGAAAGGACAAGTCAACAACTTTGAGGAGTTATTCTACAAGATCAACTGCTACTTATGGTTGTAATATCCTTCCATTTATAGTAATGAAATGAATTCATTAATTTCCTATATGTGATGTTGTTTTACTTATTTCAATACCATGTTGATCTATTGAATGAAGTACTTAGATGATATTGCATAAATCTCGTAATTTCCTGGATAGTGTTATCTGACTATGCAGGTTCTAATTTTGGCAATCGGAGCTGGGATTGGAGCTTCTGAGCTGAAGAAGGAGCGAAGCATGTGAAGGATTCTAGGTAGGCCTCACTCCATCGTCTATTTAATTTAAGGAAAAACATTGTGTTCCTTGTCTCTATGTTGTTCTAGGTTAGTCGCGGACCTAGGGAAGATACTTTTATCCGCAATCGTAAATTTTCTATAACACTAAGTGTTATTGGAAATGGAATAAGGAGGCTAAGGGAAAATGGCCTCAAAAGTGGGAAAGACCTCAAGATGCAGGTGAGAAGGAAAATGTGGCTCCTTACAATAAGTTCAATGAAGTTGAGAAGGAACATGGATCTCAGCCTGGAGAGCAACAAAATAAGGGTAGTTGCAGGGAACCGTTGCAGTGTTGGATTTATGACAAGGATCATCATAAGAACGATTTTCCATGTATTAGGGTGGAAGACCTCATATTTATAGTTCTTATGAGGCACAAACAGCTAGGGATGTTGGATAGAGCATTGCTCGGATCTATGCAACATTTGATAACAAGCAGGAAGATCACCAAGCATCCTTTATTGAGATGGAAGGTAGCCTTTGTGATCGAGTTATTTCCATTTTGATTGATCTTGTATCTAATTATAGTTATGTTAATCATGACCTGGTGGATAAGTGTGGCTTGAGTAAAGAAGTTCATGTAGAGTCTTGGTTGGTGTTGTTGGCTACAGGGACCAAGAAAAGAGTTCATCATTAGGTGAGATCTTTTGCATTTGAGATGAATCTTATGCTTACATTAGCACATCTGAATATGCTTCCTTTGGCTTCATACATAATGATTTTGGGCATGTATTGGTTATACCTTCACAAGACTAAAGTAGATTGTTATGAGAAGGTTATTGAGTGATTGGATGATGATAGATAGAAGAGAATCTTCGAGGGAAATAAGAAGCCTACATCAGTTAGAATGGTTACATCTATGCAAGCTAAGCACAATTACATGAAATGGTGTGTATTTTTGTAATTCATATTTCTAGTGACAAAGGGAAGGATGTTGAGGATGTTAAAGTCTTGAAGAGGTATCCATTTTTGCAGCAATTTCAAGATGTATTTCCAGCAGAGATTTTAGAGTTATCACCTCATAGGAAATTGGATTTCTCTATTGAGTTGGTACTAGGAGCAGCACCAGCACCAAAGGCACCATACATGATGAGCAATCCAGAGTTAGTGGAATTGAAGTTGCAACTTAAGGAAATGCTTGATAAAGGATACATAAGGCCAAGTGTGTTGCCTTGGGGTGCACCAGTGTTGTTTTTAAAGAAGGACAGTAGTCTCAAGTTGCGCATTGATTACAAGAATTTGAACAAGGTGACAATCAAGAATAGGTATCATTTGCCATGGATTGATGATTTTTTTGATCACCTGAAGGGAGCATCATTGTTCTCAAAGATTGAATTGAGATCAGGATACCATTAGGTACGCATCAAATAATATGACATCTACAAGACAACATTTCATACCTGGTATGGGTATTATCAGTTTGTAGCGGTTCCATTTGCTCTTACTAATGCTCCAGCTACTTTCATGTGTCTCATGAATAGTGTGTTGCGTCCTTATCTAGACAAGTTTGTGATAATGTTGATTGATGACATATTGATATATTCTAAGAATGATGAAGAGCATGAAGAGCACATGGCAACAATGTTAATATTGTTGAGAGAGCATCAGTTGTATCCTAAGATTAATAGGTGCATGTTCTTTCAAACTAAGTTTCATTACTTGGGGCATGTTGTTTCCAAGGAAGGTATAGAAGTGGACCCAGAAAATATTAAAGTTATCATGAAATGGCCAACTCCTAGGAATATGGATGAGGTCATATCATTCATGGGACTATCAAGTTATTATAGGCGGTTCATCAGGAACTTCTCATTTATTTTCTATCATATTACATCTTTGCATTGAAAATAAAAGAAGTTTGAATGGACTGAGGAGTGTGCAGCTAGTTTTGAGAAATTGAAGCATTTTCTTACAAATGCTCCGGTCTTGAAGATTCCAAATCTTGACAAAGAGTTTGTGTTATGTACAAATGCTAACAAGATAGGACTTGGAAGAGTCTTGATGCAGGAAGGACATATTGTATGTTATGAGTCAAGGAAGTTGAAACAATGTAAACTATCAAATGGGAACTGTAACGAGTAATATTTTTTTGAGGTAGAAAAAAATCATCCAATTTTGAAAAGTGTTGATTCAGAATACACCTTTTTTTTGGAGCATATTTTTGACACTTTAAATTTTCTTATGTATCAAGTATGAACATTTTTTTTTAAATGTTAGTGATTTTCATACTGATTTTGAAAAGTGTTGATGCAACATCAACTCCTTTTTTTAGAGGGCTTATTTTTGACACTTTAAATTTTCTAATGTATTAAGTGTGGATATTTTTTTTAAAATGTTGGTGATTTTCATGTGGATTTTAAAAAACATCCACATTTTTTTAAGACATATTTTTGAGACTTTAATTTTTTTAAGAAAATTCTTTCGTTAGAAATCACATAAGGGAAATTTTTGGTCGACGCGTTTCAAACCATCAGGACCAGATGAAGAGGTAGACCATGGCAAAGGCTTAAATAGAGAGCAATGTAGAGACCATAATTTCAAGTAACAACTATTCTTGAACAATAATATTTAAATTATGATATTATTGTTCAAAAATAGTTGTTACTTGAAATTATGGTCTCTACATTGCTCTCTCTTTAAGCCTTTGTCATGGTATTCTTCTTCATCTGGTCCTAATGATGAACCACACTTGTTGGTTCGAAACGCGTCGGCCAAAAATTTCTCTTATGTGATTTCTACCGAAAGACTTTTCTTAATTCATTATGGATCACAGAAGCCTGAATTCAGAACCTTCAAATTTTCTTATGCCCTAAGTATGCAAAAAAAAAAAAATTGTTGATAATTTAACAATTTTTCAAGTTGACTTATTCCTCTTCTTATTTTTTGTCCTAAAATGTTTGCTTTTTAAAGGTTTTCCAAATATGTGTTTTTTGTTTTTCTTTGCAATGTTTTTTTATAATGAAAATTTTAATTTTTTTGAAAAAAAAATATATAAATAATAACAATAATATATATATATATATATATATATATATATCCAAACAAACATAATTTTAAACAAAAAATTAAAAGATTAACCAAAAAATAATAATAATAATAATAATTAGATAATTTAAAATAAAAAACAAACCAACAAAATAAATAAATAAATAAGAAAAAAAAAAACATTAAAATGAAATGAAAAGCATAAAAAATAAATAAATAACATTGAAACAAAAGAAAAAAACAAATATAGTTAAAAAGACTAAAAAAAAATTATATATATAATAATAAAATAAAAGTGTCCCCTACCCCGCCCACCCCAGCGGCTAGTGGGCCCTGGCCTTGGAAGTCGATTCCGAGAATCGAATTTCAAGCCTAGTGCCCTCAGGCCGCATTGTGCAGGCAGGGCACTAATTTTAATTTTAAATTTTTAAATTTTAATGTTTATAATTTTATTTTTTTTTCCAGTTTTTTTTTTAATTGGATTTTTTGGGGTTTTTTTTATTTTAATGTTTATTTTTTATGTTTTTAATTTTATTTTAATGTTTATTTATTTTGTTTGTTTGTTTTTATTTTTATTTTTAATTATCTAATATTGTTTCTATTTTTCTATTTGTTTGAGTTAATTTAAAAAAAAAATACTTTTGCTTGGAAATAGTTTTTGTATTTTTATTTTTTTCCTATGTTTTTTAATTTCATTTTTTAAATCTTTTATAAATTTGTTTGTTTTTTTATATCTTTGATTTATTTTTTGTCTTTTTCATATATGTTTTTATATTTGTTTTATTTTTTGGCTCTTTTTTGGCCATGTGTTTTAATTTTTATATCTTCTAATATATATTTTTATTTACTTCTTATTATTTTTTTAAATTTTTTGTGTTTTTCTTTTTATTTTTTTCAATGTTTTATTTTTTTTGGGTCATGTTTTTTAACTTTTATGTTTTAATATATATTTTTATTGACTTCTTATTATTTTTTAAACTTTTTGTGTTTTTTTTTCAATGTTTTAATTTTTCTTTTTTTGTATTTTTCAGTTTTATTTATTTATATATTTAGTTATTTTTTTTGTTTTATTTAATTTTTTCCTATAATGTTTGTATTTATCCTCAACTAGCAATCTTTAATGTCATCCTTGAAAATCGTTGGAATTTTAAGGTTTTTAGGAGTCATGATATTTTATCATTAACACAATTGTTAAAAAACGTTGAAAATTTACCTTGAAAAAAAAAGACGTTAGCCCAATGTCAACATATTTTGTTTTCAAGGTATTTTTTGTACCAAAAAAATTGGATTTTATTGGCTTTTACTGTCTTTTTTTTAAAATATTGAAAATTTGCACACACAAAAAGAAGCAATATTCGAGTATCAACATTTTTCGTTTTTAGGTTGTTTTTCATGTTTTTGGGGGTTTTTTTGCTAGAGTTATCATTTTGAGTTTACAATTCCCATTTGATAATTTACATTGTTTTGAATGAGCATGAGCAGAACTATGTGACTCATGATATTGAGTTGGCAGCTATCATTCATGCCTTGAAGATGTGGAGGCATTATCTTCTTGGCAACAGGTTTATTTTGATGAGTTATCATAGTAGACTAAGGTACTTGTTTGACAAACCTAATTTGAATTCCAGACAAGCTAGATGGTTAGCGACTTTCAATGAGTTTGATTTTGAGATCAAGTACATTAAAGGAGAGGAATAGGGTTACAGATGCTCTTAGTAGGAGAGTGCGGGTGAATCACACTGTAGCAGTGAGCTATTATGGGACAGATTTGTAGGAATGAATCTTGCAAGCAGGAAAACATGATGACAGGAATTAGAAGTTGAGGCATAGGTTACATCAATAGGGGGAAGGTGAAGGTAATAGGTATAAGGAGTATCATCTCACAACATATGGATTGGTTAGATTCAAGAACAAGATTTATGTGTTGGATGACGATGAGCTTAAGAAGTTTATCTTGAGGGAATTTCATGTCAAACCATATTCAGGTCAGCCAGAATATCAGAAGACATTGACAGAAGTTAAGAAGTTCTTTCATTGGCTGAACTTGAAGAAAGAGGTGGTTGATTTTGTTGCTAGATGTTTGGACTGTCAGTAGGTAAAAGTAGAGTGTAAGTATCCAAGTGGTTTATTGCAGCCGATTCTGATTCCATAATGGAAATGGGAGGTCATTTCCACGGACTTCATTACAAGTTTGTCAAGGACATCAAAGCAGCATGATTCTATCATGTTTGTGGTTGACAGGTAAGGTAGCTCAATTCATTGTAGTTAAGTCTACTAATTCAGCTAGTGAGGTAGCTCATATCTTCATCAGGGAGATAGTGACGTTGCATGGTGTTCCCAACAAGATTATATCAGACAGAGATGCCAATTTCACTTCTAGGTTTTGGAAGGAGTTGTTTACAAGTTTGGGGATAGAGTTAGCTTTCAGTAAAACTTATCATCCATAGATAGATGGACAGACAAAACGGGTGAGCAAGATTCTTGAGGACCTTCATGCATCAGCAAAAGAGTGGGAAGAGTATCTTCCACTGGTAAAGTTTTTGTATAATAATGGGTGTTAGGAGTCCTTGAATATGAGTCCATTTAAGGTTATTTATGGGTGGAGTTGTAATAATCCTATTAGTTGGAGTGATCCAGTGAATAGGGTGTTGATTGGACCAGATATGTTGGCATAGATGGAATAGGAAATGCAATTTATTAAGAGGAATTCAAAGGTAGCACAGGACAGGAAGAATATTTATGTAGACCAACACAAAGCATTCAAGGAGTTTCATGTTGGGAAGGATGTGTACTCGCGCATCAAGCCCAAGAGGAGCTCCTTGAGGATTGGATCATGTGCCAAGTTGTAAACTTGGTATTGTGGGCCTTTAGAGACCCTTAAGAGGATTGGACCAGTGGCCTACAGACTTGCACTGCCTGCGGCGGTGAAAGTCCATGATATTTCCATGTTTCATTGCTTAAGAGATATGTGTAGGATGTTGATCATGTGATTGACTGGTATTTATTGCAAGTGGAACCAGAGGAGAATTCCATCTAGAACCACAATGCATATTGCAGTGGAAGCAACTCATGATCTAGAACAAAGCAATAGAGCGAGTTAAAGTGTAGTGGAAGCACTTTAGGCTAGATGAAGCTACATGGGAGATGATTTATCATATGCGGGCTTTATATCCTTCATTATTTGTTGGTTCAAGCAAATGATTTTTTGGTATATGTATATGGATGTTGTTATAGCTACTACATTGAATTGTGTTATAAATCTCCAATAAGGAATATGTTTGCTTTGTTTTCAACAGCATGTCATTGTAAATATTGTATCGAGCTATGCTATAAAGCTCCACAGATAGTATGTTTTGTTTTCAGTGGTTTTTTTGCCATAGGTGTCATAGAACACAGAGAATAATGTTATCTTAATGGGGAGGAGTTTGTAACAACCCCGGGTGAAAGTTTCATGTAATAAAAGATAATAAAGGCAAAATAAGACCAAGGTCATGGGACACATACTCCAACTTGAATGTTGGGAAAACACTATAGTGGGCATCACTTTTGGTTTATTAATGGCTATGTAAATTGGCAAAGACATTAGCAAAGGCGAGGAGGCAATAATTGGCATTTATTTATGAGAAATAAAGGAAAATAGGAGAAAATAAAGTTAAAGAGACACATATTTACATGCTAAGGAAATTAGAAGGAATATGAAGGAAAATGAAGAAAATGGAGACATCAATAATAAAAAGGCATCATATATTCAATTCATAGCTTTTGTTGGTTTAGTTTTTTGTTAGTTTTGGCTTGGATCAATTTGAGAGAGAGAGAGAGAGCTCAAAGAGGAGAAAGCAAGAAAAGATAAGTAAAGGAAAGAAAATGAAAGCAAAAGAACGTAAGGAGAAGTTTGGATCACCAACTTCAGTAGGAAGATTTTGCAGGTAACAGGTTGCATGTGTGATTTCCTAATTGAGGTGTGAATGTATGGTACATGCATTTGTTTATTTGGTTCTTTTGTTTCAATTGGCATGGGTTTTGTCAGGTTTTGCAGTCATTTTAGCCTTGCCTTTCCATTTCTTGGATAGTCATGGTATGATGGGGTTCATTTCTTGGTTGACCTTTGGATTGCTGCAAAGTATTGGAACCGGGTGAGGTGGTCTCAGGAAAATTCCCAAGGGTTGGGGGTGGAGATGGTTTTATCTGAGAAGCCCTTGATAGGTCAGTGGAGATAGGAAAATTCCTCAAGGCATGGTGAAGAAATTTTGAGGCATCCAAGCTTGGTTTGGTTTTGTGATTTCGAAACCGTTTTAGGTGAGATCATGGTAGTTTGAGGGTGGAGGTGGTTTAACGTCTAGATTCCCTTGGTTTTTTATGTCTTGGTTTATCCCATGATGTTACAGGAAAATTTTACCAGAGAAAGCTTCATACTTTTAACCTAGTAGACCATAGGATGATCTATCCAGATTTATGTGTGATCATGAAAAATATAAAATATTCAAAGCCCAATCCTTTGCTATACAAGAAAATACAATCAACACTTACACATGATAAGATGGAGATCAAAAGTTGAAACCTGGTATCCTCACAAATCAGTGAAGTCTCTTGAATCCAATGTAGAGGAAGCATACTTACACTTGAATATCTCATTTCACCTGCAACAAAATAAGACCCTACACACAAAACCACCAAACAAGCAAACAATGGCCTTTTCATAGAGGGTCTATCAACTTAAAACCAAAATATGGAAGCATAAAACATATTAAAAACATTCATATATAAAAGGAACATGTATCTATTAATAAAAAATGAAATTACAACAAATGTATACCTTCCAGCAAAGGAGATCCTCTTCTCAAGATTGAAGCATGGTCTCCTCTCCCAATACAACAGAGCTCTCGCACTATAGTTTTGATACTCACTCTAACCCCCTTTCCTCTTGGTGAGATTATATAGACTCATTCTATCCTTTAGGAGAATGCATCTAAACACCTAGGGGATTGAGAAGTTAGGAAACTTATATAATAATGCACCCCTAGCCAACTTATACACAAGTGGGTCAAGTTGATCTCCTTGGGAATGACAAACTCTAAAAACCTTTTTCACAATTATGAGATTTTTCTCAATTATGAAATAATTATTATCTCATAATTATAATATTTTTTCAAATTAATTATGATAAATAACTCAATCATGTAATTTGACCCTTTTATCATGGGATAAATCTCACATAAGTAAAACGAAAGGTGAAAAGGGATTCATTTTAGCCAAACATATGAGGTAAGTTGATATTGGTTTTCTCGCACTATAAGGGAGTGGAAAATAGAGTTATAACACATGAGATCCCACATTCATGCTTGGAATATGGTGCAGGGATGATTGGCTGAAAGAAGGATTTGATTCAGCCCAATCTATAGTTGGGTGGTACGTGAAAATCCCTGACTTGGTTGGCTTTTGCATAATTTAATGAGAGTTATTTTCCTATTGTGATTCATGAGTACTTGTACTTGTTATTCACTCTAACCCCCTTTCCTCTTGGTGAGATTATATAGACTCATTCTATCCTTTAGGAGAATGTATCTAAACACCTAGGGGATTGAGAAGTTAGGAAACTTATATAATAATGCACCCCTAGCCAACTCATACACAAGTGGGTCAAGTTGATCTCCCTGCGAATGACAAACTCTAAAAACCTTTTTCACAATTATGAGATTTTTCTCAATTATCTCAATTATGAAATAATTATTATCTCATAATTATAATATTTTTTCAAATTAATTATGATAAATAACTCAATCATGTTATTTGACCCTTTTATAATGGGATAAATCTCACATAAGTAAAACGAAAGGTGAAAAGAGATTCATTTTAGCCAAACATATGAGGTAAGTTGATATTGGTTTTCTCGCACTATAAGGGAGTGGAAAATAGAGTTATAACACATGAGATCCCACATTCATGCTTGGAATATGGCGTAGGGATGATTGGCTGAAAGAAAGATTTGATTCAACCCAATCTATAGTTGGGTGGTACGTGAAAGTCCTTGACTTGGTTGGCTTTTGCATAATTTAATGAGAGTTATTTTCCTATTGTGATTCATGAGTACCTGTAATTGTTATTATCATGATTTAATCGTTGTTTTTTCATGGTTAATCTTCTGGTTATATGTTGGTTATAAGCATGACTTATGATGTGTTCTATCTATGGCTCTTGTTATGCTTTGATAAGTTATCAAATGGTTGATGAATGCATGGACTAACTAGTGGTCCTGCAGCTACTTGAGAGGGAATTAGACCTTCTCGATGGTTTTTAGCTGAGTTATAGATATTTACACTCATATATCCATTCATGACCTATAGCTTACATGTTTACCATATATTTGACGAAATGCCTAGTGTGTTATAGGCAGTCTAGGTCAAGTTTTTGATTCAATTTTGAAGGTTTAGCATTGTTGCTATGTCAAATGTGATTCTGGAAAGTTACAGGAAGTTATGGGAAGTGGTTTGGAGGCTAGCCTAGAAAAGTGGCTTAGATCTCCGGAGTGCAGGCACTAAATCGAGGAATTTAGGTCATAATTGCATGGAGGCAAGCCTATGTGTGCAGTTGGAGGCCTATAACCGCACTCTTGATTTGTTGTGAATACATTTAGGGTGTTAAGTCGGTGAAAAAGGGGTCCAGCTCAGGGATTGACCATCTGGGTTGGTTTGCAACCTTCTGAATGGTTTGGGGTCTCTGAGGGTGTCAGTAAAGTTGTCACTTTTCCGACCCCACTTCTATAACTGGAACTTGGAGGTCGGGTCATGTCATAGTAGCACTCTGCTTCACATTTACTTGGAGGGCTTGTAAAAGAGGGTAAATGTGGGTGGTGTTGTGTTATAGGATACATGTTGCTATCCATCTGGTGGAGGTAGTGATAAATTTTAATGTGGAGGCTGACACATAAGGTGCATGTAGTATCCCTTTCTTTTCCCCTATTAGTATTCCTATCAGTCTATTACATGCAAGCTATTCTAGAGGACAAGGGTTTCCTGGATTCTTCAGTTACTGGTATTTTGGGTCATGGGTTCTTCAACTAACAAAGGGCGGGCTGGGGTAGGGTGTCCTTGGGGAGATATTTGGTTTCTGGAACTTGAATGGGGTTTTAGGAGGGGAGGGAGAAATACTAGTTTCCAATTTTGAAAGCATTGTCACTACAGGCGTTGTTTCACAGTAGGGTAATCGGGGACTGCTTTCTGTAGCATATATTTCCTCAGAGAGATCACTACCAGAGTCATGGGTAGGAAGGGATGAGGGAGCTTCTCCTGATCAAGTTCTCTGTTATGAAACCAGCTCAAGAAAAGATAGAAAAGAAAGATCAATGCCTTAGAATTCAGTCTCTTCGAGGGGGCAACCTCCTTTACATTACATAAATGAACAATTATTGGATGATTCAAATGACAAAACCTCCTTTCTATATATAGGAGTCTAAGGAGTCACAATATAACCCAGTCGACCTAACAATAATAATATAAAGCCACAAAAATAACAATAGAGGGATTCTATGGGGCACAGTAATAACAATATGGGGATAATAGGGGCACAACAATATTAATAAGGGATGCAACTACAATAGTAATGGGGTAATCACTAGTATTATAGGGACCCAACATGCCCCTCTCCTTCAAAAAACTGTTGTCCTCAACACTTGAGTAGTTCTGGATGCTTCTGTATAAAATTCTCATCCAAGAATTTTTTATTTATGTAATGTAAAGGAGGTTTCCCCCTCGAAGAGGCTGAATTCTAAGGCGTTGATCTATATTTTCTATCTTTTCTTGAGCTGGTTTCATAACATTCTCTCACAAGTTGGCAGTGTAGAGGGTGGTGTTGTCGAGGAAGGGAGGGGTACTGAAGAGTTTGGGGGAGCGATTTAAGGTTTAGTATAGAAAAATGAAAACCCTAGAAAGAAGCATAAGGTCCTGAAGAGCGAAAGAAGATCCATTTAGTACAACTTCTATGTAGGGGAAGACGTGGAGATGGCTCAAGCTTGCGATTTAGCTGAAAAATTACTTACTTAGAGGTCATGTAAAATATTGTTTAGTGTGGAAACCCTGGAAGGATGAAAGGATAGAAATGTCAATAACAGGGTTTCGCCCCCCCCAAAGATTCACTTGCTTGCAAAGGGTTGGTTCCAAATTATCTTTCAGTCACGGGTGGATGTTGAAGTTGTTTTCAATGAGGTATGGTTTATTGATTACACTCTAGTTGCCTTTAAATTTTGGAATCCTCTATTTGATGCATGTTTGTGAAATAATGGATGTGATGTCAGTCTGGGTCTGAATTCTAGGTCTTCTCATTCATATGTGGAATTAGTGAAGTTTTATGAATATTGGAAACACCTTGGGGAAATTTTTAGGAGCATATTACTCATATAAAGAGACCAAGGATTGGTCAGTGACAAGCATTTTGGTTAGTATGGACCTGTGGTCAAAGTTATATCAAACAATGAACATAGGGAAAGATAAGGAATGGTTGTTGGATCTCGACTACAAAGGTATACCTTTTCGATGCAATAGGTGCCACAAATATGGAAACCTTTTGGAAATTGTACAATGCCCTTCAAATCAAAATAGTTCCAGTTGAGACCTAATAAAAAATAGAGGAAGGCTAGGGGGGTGAACACCTTGGGCTCAACAACATAGATTGTGGGAAAGACCCCAAAGGATCCATTGGTGGCCTCAGTAGGGGTCCAAATAAAGCTTGTAGCAGATGGAGGATGGCTTGGGAATGAAGGTTTTGTATCCACTAGTGATGTGGGGTTTGTTTTGGTTAGATGGAGTGGATTGGATGTAGTAAGACAATAGGTTGGGGTTGAGAATGGTGTTGGGGTATAGAGGTATAAGTGGTTTCAGTGAAACCCTCAAAGGCCCTAAACTAGTTGTTGTAGATTGAGGAACCTGTGGATTTGGCATGACATCCAAAAGAGGATATCATCCTAAAGGGTACTTCTCTTCCCGTCCACTCTATTCCTTTATTTACTTGTCCTATTTTAGCTTTGGAGCATCATTAGGATAAGTTATGTAATGAATGGAAGTTGGATTCTATACAAAATCTTCTCACATATCTCTCCTTAGGTCAAGTCCCTTGTACCCTATCGAATATTATGGGAGGGCCCTCATCACCCTCGATTTCCTTTGATTCAACCTTCTTGGAAGATGAAGGTATTCATTTTGTCTACTACAACCTCAGATCGAGGTAGATTTCCCTAATCCCAATTGATCACATGGGTGTCTTAGGAGATCTCTCAGCCTCTAGTGGCTTTGGGAGAGGTTGGGGTAGGAAATCACATATTTATCTTGTAAAATCTTGGGTCAAGGAGGAGTTGGCTTAGGGTAGACAATCATCAATTAATCAAGCCCTTAGAGCATTGAAGGCCCATGAATTTTCTCCCCAATGAAAGTGCTCACCTTCAATTATTGAGGGTTAGAAAGAAGCCCAAAAAGGCTTGCGTTTAAAAGAATGATTCAAGTGGAAGGTCCACAAGTTGTGTTTCTTCAAAAAATTTGGGGGAAGGGATTCCATAGTTGATTTCCTAGAGCATTCTTTACTTTTCTGGAATTTATCAGTTTGGTTGTTCATGGGAGATCTAGGGGTCTATCTTTAGGGTGGGATTCCCGTAAAATCCATGTTCAAAATACCTAGAGTGCTCCCTATAGATAGATATAGAATAATATTCCTTGAAACTAGACTCTACTTATACTTTTTTTAATATCTATGGTCTACATGAAGAAAGGATACATTTTTGGATGAAGTTGTTTGGGAAGTTAGTGTTGAAGCGAGACAATCTAATCTTAGGTGGAGACCTAAATTTCTTGTTGGGAGCGGTAGAGTCCTGGGAATCGAGGGCTAGGCTAGATGTTCTTTCATAATTTTTCTCCCGCAATCTATGTTTGTGCAAGCATGCTCATGTTTAGCCTATCCATCTCAAGCCTACCTAGCGAAATCATAGGGTAGGAGAGGATAGAGTGGCAAAGTGTATTGATCAATTCTTGGTGGCAGAGACCTTGATCCAAAATTTCGAGGTTATAAGGAAATGGATTGGTGTGCGAGGGGTATCTTATCACTCTTTGATTCTTCTGGAAGTTAAGGGACAATCACAAAAACCTCTTAACCCATTCAATATGAATGTGGAATGGATGCAGGATGAAAATTTCAAACAATTGGTCTCCACAAATTGAAGACACTATGAACAAGGAAATGGTATTTCTATAGCTCAACATTTTGTGGATAAATTAAAGAGGTTAAAGGTGTCATCAAAGGAGTGGTAAGTAGAGAAAAAACACAAAGAGGATGAGGAACTCTTTAACATTGAACAATAGTTGGGACTAGCCTCTAATTCATCGGAGGAGGGTTTTAGGGATCAGGTCTCTAGGAAGGAGCTAGTTAGACTGCTCACAAGGCGAAAGGATATCCTTACTTCTTGGGAGGCGGAATGGAGATTAAAGAGCATATAAATCTGGATGGAAAGGGTGTTGAAAATGCCAAGTTCTTTTAGGCCTACGCGAAGAGGCAGAAAATAGTAAATACAATATGGAAATTAAATGACCACTTAGGGAGAGAGGTCACCAGTTTTGATGCAATGGCAGACCTAGGAAGGAACCATTTTGAAAACCTATTCAAAGAACCGAGGGGCATCACCATTTCATAGATCATCAAGGTGGCTTACTATTACACGATATTTGGGGAAGCGGAGGATAACCAAAATCTAATGGCAGAAGTGACTAAAGAAGAAATAAATATATTTCTATCAAGTTTCTAAAAAGACAAAAGTCGAGGGCTGGACAGGTGGAATGTGGAATTTTTAATTGGCTTATTTGAATTGTTGGGTGATGATTTATAGAAAGTGGGCAATGAATCCAAAAGGGAGAGTAGAATTATCCCAGCCTTAAGGTCAACCTTCATTGCATTAATTCTAAAAGAAGATAACCCATCCACCTTTTATGTGTTCAGACCCATTTCACTATGCAACTATATATACAAAATTATCTCAAAGGTGATAGCTCAGAGAATTAAACATATTCTCTCAAAATCTATATCCATTGAAAATTTTGGATTATTGGAAGGAAGGTAAATCCATGAGGTGATAGGGGTGGCACAAGGAGGTCTCTACAGTATTAAAAACCAAAAGCTAAAAGGTGTAATCTTCATAATTGATCTCTCAAAGGCATACGACCGTGTTAACTGGACTTTTATCCACCTTCTTCTTACACATGTGGGGTTTGAGGTCCCTTTATCAATTGGATTATGAATTGCTTGCAGATAGTGTCCTTTGTAGTCCTCATTAATGGTGAAATGTCTACTTTTTTCAAAGTTGAATGGGGCCTCTGACAAGGATGTCCCTTGTCACCTCTCCTTTTCCTCATTGTGGAAGAAGGTATTAGCCATATGTTAAAAGATTCCAAGCAAAGAGGTGAATTTAAATGTGGAAGTGTTGAAGTAACTCTTGTTATTACTCATTTTCTCTTCGTTGATGACATACTAATCTTTTTTGATGGATCTAAAAGGGATGTCCAAACTCTCCATGATGTCCTTGATCTCTTTTGTATTGTGGCTGGGATGGTAATAAATTATACTACTCACAATTTGGACTTGTAGTAGGTTAATTTTATCAATATATTCTTTCATTTTGAGATCCTGAATTTTGACTCTGGTCTTAAATACCTTGGGTTCCACTTAAAACTAAATTGTTACAAAATTGAAGACTAGTTTTGGCTATTAGAAAAAATGGAAAAGAGGTTGTCCTGATGGAGTCATAGATGGTTGTCTAGAGCGCTGGTCATCTATTGCTTGTTAAATATATGTTGGAAGTGATTCCAATCTATTGGATGTCGTTGGCATGGATTCCAAAGGGAATTTTAGAAAAAGCTAGATGGATTTATTTTGAATTTCTTTGCGATAGCATTCATGAGACTTTTTTACTTCGATGGGTTAAATGGTTAAGAATTGCAATTCCAAAACTCCTAGGGGGATGGGGTTTAAAAAATATCATCCTATTCTCCAAAAGTCTATCAACAAAAGTGGGATGTCAACTTCTCACTACCACCATCTTGTAGACAAAGCTTCTTATCCAAAAGTATATAAGGCCATAATCACTGGAGAACTGGATTAGGAGACATAACATATATAGAGGTAATATTTCATCAGTGTGGAGGGAAGTTTTAAATTCTTTTGATTTAATTACTTCTAGTCTGGCTTGGAAAATTGGGGATAGACACAAGGTCATATAGGGTTTTGATCCATGGTCGAGCAGTGGGGGGAACATTTACCTTCTCAAAATCTCATTGTTCAATTAAGGGATGAAAGTTATACCAGACTCTACCATATTGGGAACCCAAAGGAAACAAATTTATGGAGACAAGGTTGACTTGACATTAATTCCTTAAAAATTCCTGAAGGTCTTCAAGAAGAATGGAGAAGGTACCTGAGTGCCTTGTCGAGGAATCATATCATACTTAATGATCAAGAGGATGAATTGGTGTGGGCATCCTCCCCTTTGGGCATCTACACTCCAAAATTGGGTTATATTTTCCTAAATGTCTAAGCGCAGTTGGTAGAGGCAGAGTGGTGGTGGAGAGTGATTTGGAAGGAAAATTTCCTTATAAGCCGAAGTTTTTGGGTTGGTGCATCGTGGCGAACAAGGCCCCAACATGAGAGGTGTTGTAGCGAAGATATGACATTGGCCCAAGATGGTGCTCCTTATGCAAAGGGGAAAACAAATCAATGTATTACCTTTTTGTAATTTGTCCATTCATTCAATAGATCTGGAACGAATGCAGAGTAGTTTTGGTGATGCAATGCAGCTGAGAGGGTCATACTTTCACTGCCTCTTGGTTAAACTGGACACAAGATCGGGTGAACATAATCATAAAGGATATTCCTCTCATCATTTTTTGGGGTGTTTGGATCACTATAAATAGAGAGATCTTTCGAGGGCTTCCCTCCTACCCCAGGATCCTGGTAGTGGAGGGCCTTGTTATCCTTAAATATTTTCCCCAAATTAAAGACATGCTAGTTATCAAGGATGTCCCTGAAATGACTCCCGACACTACTATTCCATGGGGTTTTTTTCACAGGGCTTCCCAAGATGATGGGAACTTAGTTGGTGGTGGTTTTATACTCAATTTGTCAAAAAAAATGCTTAGCATGTCAAAATAGGTTTGGGTTTAGGTACAAACAATTGGGCAGAAACACTAGCATGTAGATCATTGGTTGCTTTTGCTATTGGTATGTGATGTGACAAGATTCAATTTTTTGGTGACTCCCTTTTGGTGGTTATCTGGGTCAACAATTTACAACAATGTATAACTATCCATTTGGTTAATATCGTGGAGGACATTCACAGACTAAATCTTTATTTCCAACATTTCTCTTGCAGGCACATCTTCAGAACAAGGAACTAGGATGCAGACAGGCTATCTAAGGCATACACTCTCCTGGATAGGGGGCTCTAGCAGGTGACTATCATTCGGGGATGGGACAAATCTAAATACTATCACAGGCCATACATGGACGAGATGCAGGTTTTTTGAGACATGGAACAACCCATGTCTAATTTTATATCTTTGGGCTTATGTGTTCCTATGACACAGGTTTCCGGACACTACGATTTTTTGGAGCATTGTATTTAGTACAATGTGAGTTTTTTCTCCTTTCTCTCTATCATTAGAGGGAGGATTCGATTTCAGATTATGTAGTTACATCTTATGTGTTTTGTTGGGAACTTTTTTTCCTTCTGAAGCTTTAATTTTGATAGTTTTTTTTAACTATTTTATACACTAGTGTTTTGTATTTAACATGATGTATGTTAAATTTGTTGTTAGTGTTGGTGGTGGACACACCTTGATGAATGTGCCAACATCCTTGGTGTATATGAAAAATGTAATTTTTCTTGAAATGAATGAAATTACGGTTTTTTTTTTCTGTGGGAAAAAAAAAATAGAAGTACCTGAAAATACAATCTTAAATTTGGATTCCAAGATATGTATTTATAGTGAATTACTATAACAATCTTCCCAAGATCGTTTGCTAGAAAATAAAAGATATGTAATAGTGTAAGATTTTCTTATACAATAGAGATTGGATCTCGAAAGGAAAACCTCCAAAGCTCAGATCTGAGCATTCCTCTCAACCTACAGCGAACTTTGTCTCTACAATAGTATAAAGAGCCACCCTCTTCCAACTAAAAGGAACCATGATCCCTTCTTCAAAAACTTATTTATAATTACAAAATGAAATCCCCAAAAGGGAGAGTTGTTGAAAGATGACTGAGATCTCTAATTTTATATGGAAAAATCCCTATTTTCTTCTTGCTCGTGCATTTCTATTGCTCCAAAAAAAAAATCCCTAATCTTCCAACCAACTTTGTAAAAAATGAAGTAAAAACATAATTAAAAGCTAATTAAATTTACACACAAAATTGAAAATACAAAACTAGCACAACAAATTCCTAAATTAAAATTAAAATTAATAAACCAAATAAATGAAGATCTATGTTTTTGATTGCTCTATGTAGATAATTACATGGCACATTAAGTAGTCCTGAAAGAATTTACAACAACAAGAGGCTTCATGCCAATGAAAACCTTTTAAGACAAACTCTAGAAAATTAATTTTTTGTTGCAAATTTTGATATTTTACTTCTACTATTTTTTTGGAGTATTGAATGACCAATTCTCATCAAGCAACTACTCATACATCCTTCTCCTCAAAAGCAACTTCCCAATGAGCTCAAATTTTCCTCATTTGGTTGAGTAAAACTCAAAGTATCGCCTCTTAAAATTAGTTGACAAAAAATATTAAAGTACTTAATAAATTTTTTATTAATGTTTTATTTTAATAAAATTAAAAAATATATATTTAAAAACTAAAATAAAAATATTACAAGTAAAACAATAAAATAAAATAAAAATTAAATTATAATAAATAAAATAAAAACACAAACATTAATAAAATAAAATAAAATAATGAACAAATACTAAACGTAATAAATTAAATTAAAAAAATTAAATCTTAAAAAATTAAAGTAAATGGGGTCACATTAAAGTAAATTAATGTTTGAGTTGTTTTTATGAATGAAGGAGCGTAAAGGAGGGAGAAGTTAAGTGGATGATTTCCCTTCGAGGCCTCCCATGTCACTCCAGGTTGATTTTCTCAAAATATTTCATGTGAGGCACAACGAAAATATCTGAGTCGGGGAAGAATATTTTTTTGTTGAATTGAAGCTTTTGTGATCCATATTAGGTTTAAGAGATATTTTTCGGCGTAAATCACAAGATATTTCATTTGTCAACGTGTTTCGAACCAACAAGTGTGGTTCATCGTCAGGACAAGTTACAATATGTACAAGGTGCTTGAATCTAAAAAGAAATATTAAATTAATAACTAATTTAATTAATGCAATTAATTAAATTATTATATTTTCAAACTGTTGGCGGTGTTGGAAATTTGTTAACTAAGGGGTCTCCCCCATGTGAAGTTCCAATTAGACCTCGCGCCATTTGAAGTGAGCTTCATCCAGAGTATCGGCCCAACCACCATAACTCTAAGGTTTTCCTTAGCTGCAATGAATAACATAAGAGAGTATGCACATAACCTTTGAAAACAACAAGTAAGATGACATTGTGAAACCCCAATTGCAATGTGTAAAAGGAGACATTCACGAGGGGGAAGTAAGAGTGAGTCTATAGAAGGAAACTAATAGTACTATCCTAAGAGAGGAAAATGGGAGCATGAAAAGGTCTGTTAGTTATCTAGCGTAATTCACATAGACACAATGATCATTAAAGCAAATACAACACACATTCAACAAGATAAGTACCAAAGCCACTGAAATAATTCAATTTCCTTAGTACATGTGAACAAAAAACATACCACAAACATATAAAGAATAATACTACTACATTTGTGATACATGAATGAAAATGTGTTGGCTCATGATGAAAATGATGAAATGGACTTCATGATGAGATGGCAATGCCAAGATGTTCCTCTTGTTGCTTTGTCTTCAATCTTTGGGAGAGATTTGTTTAGTACTTCATCTTCATGAAATATTTTCTTTGTTCTTCATCTTCACCCTCCAAAGGGTCTTGAATCAATATGGAGTCTTCACGCAATCTTGATCTTTGATCTTTTGTCGTAAGCTAATGTCCCTTCATCTTCTTGCTTGATGACTCCTTCATGGTTCTTACTTCACAAGTATCTTCTCATATGTTCTCCTTCACATCCTCCTTTAACATCATTCTATCATGTTAAGATGCAGTACCTGCAGATAAAATTCACTCATGATAAGACGATATCGGTCTAGAAATATCCTAGTCTAACTCTCTTCATGCAATGCACTGGTTGATCTAGAACAAGGTATTGGGTTGAGGAGGAGGCTCACGGATTGTGTAGTGCACAGTTCTAAGAGGTAAGAGTAAGGCTCTGGTGACTTTGATGGCACAATGCGCAACATCTAGGGGTCATAGAAGGTAGATTGCACAATTGAGGGAGTCAGGGAGACAATAATGAGGGCTTGCTCACTAAAACTATACAATGCACAGTTGTGGGAGACAGAGGTTGTAGTGAGGAAGGCTTTCTCACTATGGTTGCGAAATCCGTAGTGCAGGGAGGCCAATGACTAAATATTGCGCAATTGAGCAAGTCAAAGAGGCAGACATGAAGGACTTGCTCACTAAGATTGTGCAATGCACAATTCAAAGGAGAGATTGGGCCACTGGATTGTGCAGTTGCATAGTTTAGAGAGATAGAGAGATAGACTGCTGACTGAAATTGCATAATGCACAGTGAAAAACTAACTAAAATACAAGATTACACAATTCTAAGGGGTCGGAGGCAGAAATTGAGCAATGTGGTTTCACAATACACTTTCCTTGGAGGCAGTGAATGTTCATTGTGCAGTTCAAAGAGGTAAGGATGCATGACTGAAACTTACAACTATGTAATGCGTAGTTCAATGGGGAAGAGAGGGTCTAGGTTGGTCGGGCAGAAAATATTTCGGAATTTGACTAAGTGCGGGAACAGTGAGACAGAGATGAAACCAAGGTAGGACTTGAACATGATCACACACTTAGAATAATCGACCACACAAAATTGAACACTCAATACTCAGAATCAAGATGATCCCCTTAATGCAATGACAAAACAACATTCTCCTCCAAGTGTGACACTTATGATACACTTTGCGACTACAGTGACGACACGCATAAAAATTAGGGAATGTGTCTAATGCATGTATTTATGAAGATGGAACACAATAGTGTAGGAGAATGCATTAGAAGTAACCTTCAAGAATGTAATAATGACTCCCTTTGACTGGGTGTGACACTTCCCTAACCAAAAGACGACACTTGTGAAAGTAAGAGAAAAGTGCAAACAACGCTTTCAAAGGCTTAAAGAAAGTAAAAGTGATACATTCTAGAGCGAAGATAACATGAAAATGAGACTTCTTAAAGTAGAAGAAAACAAAAAAACAGTCGTGAACGTGAAAGCAACACTTGCGAAAACAAAGGTGCGTCAATACAACAGTTGAGAAAACTCACCAAAATACAAGTACAATTACAATCGAAGTGAGGAAGACTTTCAATGGAGAGTGTGCACTGACTACTAAAAGATGATGTGCATTAGACTGTGCTTATGGATTGCTCAGTTACTGTCACTAGTGATTATGCAAGCCTTACCTTCAAAGTTGTGCAATGCCTATATGAGCTTGCATGTAAGTGAGTGACTTTGACATGTAGAAGAATACTTAAGACTTTGAGAAACATTAGATAAGCATGAAGTGACCACGGGATGACAGATTGCAAGATCCTTAGTAGGCTCCAAAATTCAAGTGTAAACAAAATTTCCGAGGGTGTTTGTTGCAATGATAACACAAACTAATTAACATAATTAACTAAATTACTAGCCCTGAGGTTTAGCTCAATTGGCTGAGTTCCCATCGCTAAATCACCTCGCTAATGGGAGGTCATGGGGGCAATTCTCCTCAACACCCTCAAGGTTAGGCTCTACTAATAATTCGATGGGTTCCTCGAAAAAAAAGAACAACAACAACTTAATTAACTAAATTATGATTTAACTAATTAATCAAAATTGTATAATTAAGCTATATAATCATATAAAAAAATAATTTTATTTACAAACTATAAAAACATAATAAAATACATATTTACATATTTTATGCCCATGCAATGAAATTGACCAAACTTTAATCGAGGATATATTTCAAACTGTAGGTCATAATGATATGAAACTTGAACTATTAGAAAGTTGGCAACAAGACAAAAGCAATGAAGGTGTCAAAAACAAAAAATCGAGAAAAGTAAAAATCAGCCAAAATTAGCAAAATTGAAGCATTATAAGAGCAATTTTAACTAAAATTTACATGGAGGACCCCATAATTTTTATTGGGAGGTGTTATGGCCGCAACAGAACAGATCCATGTGCACATAAGTCATGGATCAAATCTCACCCTCATGTCTTTCACTTTTAAATCCCCAAGAATTAATTCAAGCGATTGAACCATTTTCCAAATATAGTCTCCTCCCACATCCTTCACTTTTAAAAACTCATACACATATAAGTGAATAAAATCCCACATCCATGTCTTTCACTTTTAAATTCACAAGGATTAATTCAATAGTTGAACCATACACCAAATACAACTCACCTCCATACATTTCAATTTTAAAACTTATAAAAAAATAAGTGTATCAAAACCAACCCATGTCCTTTACTTTAAACCAAAAATATAGTTTTACCACTTAAACCATTTACCAAAAACATATTAATTATATAGAAAGAAAGATGATAAATTATTAATTCAAATCCAATGGAAACCCTTAAAATTCTACAATATAAACTTAAATTTATACAACTTAATATATATGTGTGTGTGTGTGTGTGTGAACTTTAAAGAATGTTCAATGATATTGATCATTTTCATATTTATATTAACAATTATATAGATCTATATTAACTTTACATCTATCATGAGTAAAGAGGGATCAAATCCCTTAAAGTGCAAACATTTTCTCGAGTTTCTTTTAAATTAATTTCAGAAAAATTTCACCTCAAGATATTTGATCCCTATGGACAATCAATAATTAGATTTAACATGGATCTACCCTAACCATATTACACGTAGCTTAGATCCATCTTAATCCCAAATCCATCAAGCGCCAAGAGGGATCACATTTATCGACGTGTAAATCTCTTTTTGACTGTAAGAAAGGTTTTCACCTAAAATATTTGATCCCTTTTGTCACTTGATAGATACGAGATTAACATGGATCTAGGTTGGTTTATGTTAAATTACAATTTGTTGTAATATAATTTTAATATTGAATAATTAATATTAGTTTTCTTTTATTTATCTTAAATTGCAACTATGTAATAAATAAATTTCAATATTGTAGTATTTTATTTTTGAAATTCAATTTGCCACTTTAATTTTAGCCAATAAAAGAGATTTTTAACTTTTCATTTTAAAATAAATTAATTTTCTTAAAGACTAGAATCTTTTCATTTTCTATTTTTTATGACTTATATTTTTATAATTATTATTTTTAATTGCACCAACTTTATTATTATTATTAACCAGAACAAGAAATTTGTATTATTAAAAATATGCATGATGAGCGCAGTAGGTACATTAAGACAAGGTTGAATTAAGTGGTCCATTGTAAAGCATTCTTAGCCAAAAAGTAGTTGATTCCTCAAAATTTCTAATGTCTAGTATATCTAAATTATTATGTTTGTTTGTTTGTTTTGTTTTTTGTTTTTTGTTTTTTGTTTTGTTTTTTTTTTTTTTTTTTCATGGAAAAAAGTCGTAATTTCTATTAGATATAAAGAAATTACATTTTGTAGATGCCAAGTGCATATTCATATGGAGGCAAAGAAGCCTGACGAGTTCACAATCTATAGATCGTAAGGATTGTCTGTAATATCTCCACGCAGGGAGTCCACAAAGGCTGTACTAGTTGTAACTGAAATATGTAAATCAAAAATTAAGTCCTGTTCTACGCAGAGAGCAACAAAAAAAATTGTACGTTACCAAAAAAAGAGTTGTAACTCATGACCAAGTAGTGGATATATATACATGATAATACAAAAGCTATTCTGTTAATATGAGGGCCTTATAGCCCATTTTCTATAGGATCATCAAAAGGTCTATGATAATGCTGGTAGAAAGTTTCGTCTATCTCCTCCTGTATCAACCAGTCATTTCCTTGTCTGTGCGCTGCCTCTTTGGATAGTTGATCTGCTTCTGTGTTTTGTTCCCTGTAAATGTGTCGACAAACAAATGAGTCAAAAGATGTAATCAGTCTTTTAGCTTCATCTAATATATGCCTCAATGAAAATGCATAGCAATGTGATGCATCATTCAGCCAGTTGCAAACGATTTTAGAATCTCCATAAAGTTGCAGGTGTCTGCACTGTTTTTGCAATGCAAATTGTATAATATGTTTTGCTGTGCACAGTTCAGCAAAGTTATTGGTGCCCCTGCCTAAGTTAATTTGGATCTTGAAGCAATGTGTTTCATTGAGGTAAAGGATGGCTCCACCCCCACAGCCTGCCTCCTGAGCAGATCCATCAAAATATGCCCAAGGCTTAGATTTGTCAATGATTTCAAGTCTGATGGTGCGGGGAGGGACACTGGTTTCCACATCTGGTAGCAAGTCAAAATCGGCGATCGTGTGGTGTAATATGACAGGCCAATGGGGGGACTTGAAGTTGAAGATGGCCTGGTTACGCGCTATCCATAATGCCCAACATACTAGCAGTGGCATATTAATGTATTTTCCTGAGTGATTTTGACACCATATGTTCCATGCATCCATGAGATTGTGCCCCTGCTAGTTTTTTAAGGTAGGATAGTGAGTGATGATGGATTGCCAAAATTCCATAGCTGTAGTGCATTTTAGAAAAAGATGCTCTGTACTTTCTTCCTCCTTGCGGCACAAGTGGCACCAGAAGGGGCCATAAAATAATCTCTTCATTAGGTTGGTCCCGGTAGGGATCTTGTCGAAGAGGATGTTCCACATCAATAAGTGTGTGCGAGGGGCTGCCTTGAGCTTCCAAAGTGTTTTCTAGGTTGGAAGGATGTCCTATGCCTTGTAAGATTCCATAAGCCTTATGTAACCTTGCCTCAGTGTGTATACTCCATGTTTTTCAAAGGCCTAGATTATCTCATCCAATCCATCAGTGAGTCTGATATGCGCCTAGGTGAGGGCATCCGTGTAATCCTGCCATTCATGCTGCCACTGGACTGGTAACTCCAAATCTCATGTTGATACCCATGCCTGCTGAAGAAAGGAAGAATTGTCATTGTCACCGATGTGCTTGATGTGTGTAACTCCTCTGCTGTGTAGGTATCTTAATAGGCCTGCAGATAGTCTATGGGCGTTGCCATAGCCTACCCATGGGTCCAAACCGATTCGAACAACATTGCCTTCCTTGATACGCCATGTAATGCCTTCACACAGAAGTGGAAGTGAGCCGATAACCGCTTTCCAGATATTAGATATGTTATGTCTTGATTCATGCTGCTGACGGAACCAGTCCATTAGATTCATTGGCCTGATGTATTTCACTTGTGCAACTCGGGACCAGAGACTGTTAGTGGTGAGGAGTTGCCAACCGAGCTTGGCTGCGAATGCTCTGGAAAATAGATCAACCCTCTTGATGCCCCACCCTCCCCAACTTTTGGGTTTTGCAATGGTGTCCCATTTAACCCAGGCAAATAGCTTCCCCGGTTGGTGTCCCTTCCATAGAAATCTACATCATATACTTTGTAATCTACTCAAAATACCTTTAGGTATCCAGGCCAGGGTCATCCAGTAGACTGGAGTGGCTTCAATTACTGCTTTGATGAGAATCAATCTGCCTGCCCGAGAGAGATATTTATGATACCATACCTGTAGTCTTTTTCCCACTTTCTCAATGAGCCAAGTCCAGTCCGTAATCCTGTAACCGAGAGGCTTTAGTCTAAATCCCAGGTATTTTATACCTTCTGCCAAGTTCAAAGAGGTGAACGGGAAGCACTGGGTTATGTATGTGATCTCATGTTGTGTGCAACCGACAGTAGTAATCTTGGATTTTCTATCATTTATCATCATCCTTATGGCTTGTTGAAAAAGAATGAATAAGTTCTTAAGGGTCGTGATGTCCCCAATACTGCCATTTAAGAAAATCAGAATGTCATCAACAAATAATAGATGAGTGAGATAAAAAATTTCAGCGATTTTAATGCCTGTCAGCTGATTTCTTTCTCGAGCAGATGTAATAGTCCTACTTAGTCCTTCCATAATAAGTAAGAATAACAAGGGCGAGAGAGGGCATCCCTGTCTGAGGCCTCTCTCCGAATTGAAAAAGGATGTAGCTTCACCATTAAGAAGCACACTGTAAGATACATCAGTTATACAGCTCATTATCCATTTGATATATGCATAGGGAAAACCAAGATGGGTCAGCAGCAGTCTGATGTAGAGCCAGTTTGTTCTATCGAACGCCTTGGATAGGTCCACCTTTAGTATCATTCCTTTCTGCTTTTTGAGTTGCATTGTATGCATGAGTTCTTGTGCTATAGCAATAGCTTCATGAATCTGTCTGTGATGAAGGAAGGCAAATTGCTCTGGAGATATATGACGAGATAGAATAGGCTTCAGACGATTGGCTATGATCTTAGCAATGATCTTGTATAGGCAATTACAGAGGGATATGGGGCGGAAATCATTGAAAGAGACAGGATTGTTCGATTTAGGAATAAGTGCTATGAATGTGGATTTGATGGCTGAGGATATTCTGCCACTCCTTCTGCAGTTCTCCACGATCTTGAGAAGGTCATTCCCCAGGATTTCAAAAAAATCAATGTAAAACTCAATGGTCCACCCATCTGGACCTGGGCTTTTATCTTTTTTAAACCATTTTATAGTTGCCTCCAGTTCTTCCATGGTTACTTCCTTCAGTAGATCTTCCGAGTCTTCTTGTAGAACAAACCTGGGAAAATGTTCATCCACCCGCATGATCTCCATGATGTTTACATCTCTAGGGGCTTTGTATATACCCCTAAAGTGCTCTGTAGCTAGCCTGGCCAGATTCTTCTGAGTTGAAACTGTATGTCCCCGCTCATCCCGCAATTCCCAAATAGTATTAATGGATTTGCGCCCATTGGCAAATTTATGATAAAACTTTGTGTTATCATCTCCCTCGGTGAGCCATATTTCCCTGCTCCTAAGCCTCCAACTTTCTTCTCTTTCCTTCAGAATATGTGAGCGCTTCATGATGAGGGAGGAGTAATGTTCTTTGCTCTCAGGAGTGGGGAAGGTACCATTTGATGTGTCCTCTTGCAAAGCAATGACCCTTTTAGCCTCCCTCAGAGTATTGTCATCACGGATATGCTTTTGATGTGCCCATATTTTAGAGATCCTCTTAAGTTCAGATAATTTCCTAATGAAGCCTTCAGTATGACCCTCACCTTCCATAATAGGGTTGGTCTGCCAATAGTTAGATACCAACTGTATGTATGATGGGTCCTTTAACCAAGAGGAATTAAATTTGAAGGGGCTCCTGATCTTTTGATTTATGTCGGCCATTTCCAAGAAAATTGGTCGATGGTCAGATATGCCACCAGTTCCAACCCATTGAAGAATGCGGGGAAGTCCGTTGAGTAGAAACTCCTTGATGAGGAACCTGTCAAGTCTTCTAGCCAAGCTTTGATCTCCACTGCGGTTGTTTGTCCAAGTATATTGTAACCTGGCTGAAGGTATGTCCACCCACTGATGTTCCTCGAGTAGATTGGAAATAGTGTCTGATAAGGAGTCTACCTGCGCTGAGTGTCCCCGAGATTCACAAAAACCCATTGAGTAGTTTAAGTCGCCTCCAAGAATAATGTTATCTGCATGTAGAAGGTCAGATTCAAGTAAGGATCTCCAATACTTAGCCATGTCTACACAAGGGCCATAGACATTGATGATGCGAATGTCCATCTCAATGGAGTGTGCAAAAATGTCCAACCCAATGAAGCCTCTGCCTCCCCAAATATTTCTGATCTCCAATGCTTTGTTATTTATCCCAATAGCTGAACCTCCTGATATCCCATACGCATCCAATGCATGAAAGGTCCAATTAGGCAGCCAGGAGTTGAGAGTGTGGATTAGAGGTTCAGCTGAACAGAGGGTTTCTTGAAGAAATATAATGTCTGACTGTGACGAGGTGAGCAGTCTCCTGAGCGCTAGTTTTTTGGCCAAACTAGCAAACCCTCTGCAGTTAAAAGATAAGATCTTCATGTAGGGTGAAAGAGTGGGCCATTCTTCGCTCTAAGGGCCCTGAAAATGGTTTGCTGTCGCCCAAGGGCGACTTCTTCGTCAGTAGTGTGTCTAGCTTTAGTGATGCGAGAGGGTCGGCTGCGAGAATTCTTATGAGTGACAGGGGCAGCTTTAGAGTCCAGACCAATGGCATCAAACCCTCTATCCTTCGATCGAGATCGAAGAGAGTACTGGGAGATACCGGGGGGAGGGGATGGGGAGAGATGCGAGAGAGGAAGATATCAGGGATGGTAGGCAAGGGGATGTAGCGGGAAAGGGGAGCGAGAGGGAGCATATGAGGGAGGATGGTGGAGTATGGCCCTGGGATCTATGCAAAACCACCGAGGTCAAAAGTGCCGATAGAGAAGATGTGCAAATGATGTGATGAGATGCAATGCCATCAGATATGCAAGATACAGGAGGCAAGTGAGAGGGGGATGAAAAAAACATACCCGTCGTCGCGATGTCCTCCTGTTCCGTCGCTGAGTGTACTGGAGTTGGCGAAGGTGGGAGAGAAACTGATCTTTCTTTTGCAGCTTTGGCATTATCAGGTGGACCTTGGGGATCTCCAACAACTTTTGCACGCTCCTCTTGACTCATCTCCATATTCTGCCGAGGGGGATGGTCCAAGGGATGCTCGGACTCCCCTTCCTGAACATTTTCCCTGCTTTTCCAGAGGAGTGGACAATCCATGTATAGATGTCCCACTTTGTGACATCTACGGCAACGATACGGGATACCTTCATAGTCAATTATCTGTTTGCAAGTCGTGTCCCTCCATTGAATGGTGATGTACTCTTGTAGTCCTCCCCTGGTATCTAGATTGATAAGAATCCGAGCGTATGCCATCATGCCTATGTGCTGGTAGGATTTATCATAGTCCATGTAGGAGCCAATCGCATTGCCAATCCGCCTGAAGATATCTTCTGACCAGTAATGTAGTGGTAGGCATGGGAGTCGAATCCAAACAGGTCCAATGCCAATCTACTCTATCTCGGGGTCGAATAAGGGAGTCCAATGCTTAAGGAGCACCGGGGCATGTTCAAAATGCCAGTAAGAGGACAAGACCCAATTGGTATGATCAGCACGAGCAAACCTCAATGCAAACCATCCCCTCACGAAAGTTTGCACGAAGGGGATGTCCACCAGATGTTGACCCCAAAATTCAGATGCCCAGGACTTCAAGCGTGCTACCGAGTAGTTCTGACCTCTAATGCGCCCAACTAGTACCCTATCTGCAAATTCCATTGTCTCGCCCCACTGTATGTCCTCCTCTAGCCTGAGAAAGATGTTGCCCGCCTTTGATTTGAAACACCTGTACTTCTTTTTAGGGCCCAGTGGGGGAGGTAGGTTATGTGGTCAGCTCGGGGGAGGGGTTGTAGCAACCGGGGGGATAGGGTTAGGGTACGAGGAGGATGGGTTAGCACTGCCCCCAGTTACAGGGGGGGTACCTGCGAGCGGAGGAACAGTGGTGAAGCTGCCCGACGGAGGGCCGTGAGAGACTTGTGAGGAAAAATCGGCCGAGACAATGGGAAACAAAGGGGGCAAAAACGACCGGGAAATGGTACCAAACACCGAGGTATCTAGTCCAGGGTTAGGGTTCAAACAGCCGGAAACGAAACCGAGAGTTGCCGGAGAGTGTGGGGGGGTAGAAATCGTAGGCCAGCTTGGAGGTACATCCGGGAGGACCACAGGATATGACCGCGACTATTCCCCAAGAGAATACGAAGTGTAATGCTCGGTGAGGCCAGAACTGTACATACCTTCTGACGTGGAGAAGGAGGAGCGTCAGATGGATACCCCCTCCAGCGGGTCTTCAGAGTAATCAATGGCTTCGAGGTCCTCCATGACGCCAGCTGCTTCTTAGAATGGCAGACACCTCAGATAGTAGAAAAAACCGGAGAGTATGACAGTTCTAAGGAAACGGACCGAGCTGGGTAGGTAACGTGAAACCGTCTGCGGGTTGTCAACTGGGAGATGCGGCACAGAAACCCTTCGTTCTCCCAAAAGGTCAACCAGCTAGAAATCGATGGGGAGGCGACAGACGGTTGGTAGTAAACGGCAGATGTGCGGGTGAACGGAGGTCTGGCGAGGTCTCAGTAAACTGCAGAGGAACCTGAAACCCTAACCCAAACCCTCGCGCGCCTTCTGCCCTTTAAATTATTATGTTAGCAGGGGGAGTATAAAATAAAATACATTCAAAATTTTACAATACTTCAAAAGCATATTGATTCATTTGGGAAGGGGAATCATTCCTGAAACCTGTGCGCCCAAACTAGAAAGGAGGGGGAGTATTTAAGTCTAGAAGCTTTTGTGCACTAGAGTTGTTGGATGAGAAGTGTTCCATATTGGTCCTATTGAGTGTTAGGTGTAATTATTCCACTTGCTAATGGAGATTGGTTACCTCATCTTCAACTCTCTACATGGTGGTTATTTGTTCAACTAACAAGTCCATACATGTTGTTACGCTGGCTATAATATGGATAACTCATATTTACATATTTTGATCATAATCCTATAGAATGGAAGAGTGATCCATCAATTGTTCTAACTCCTCCCTAAAAGGTACCATACTTGCTTCTCTAAGTCTGTCCCAAACCCAATCAAAGGATAAAGAGTAGAATTAATCCTTTAAAGACTCAAACTCCAATTTTTCAGTCACCCAAACACATATGTTTTGTCCCATAAAACAAAGTGCCTTTATAATCAACTGGACTATTAACTGCCTCAGCACGACAACTATCTATATCAATATCCAAATTATCATAATTTGAAACCCAATACTAGCCTTATTACACCAAATGCCCCTATAAAGATAAGAGAATTCACTTGAAAGGGTAAGTACTCATTACAGGAGAAGCATATCACGAATTTACCTTTAGGATCAATGAACAACGAGAGCTTTTTAGAGTATGGGTGAGCTCGAACACCACTCTTCCCCCTTATGTCACATGGAGCCCAATTACACCCTCCAAATAATTCATTTCCACCCCCAACACTTGAATAATTAGACTAATTATTTGAATACCCACTCTATCTATTTGCCTATTTTGACCAACTCTAATACATTACTAGGAGTGCACCAAATGCCCCTAAAAAATATAGTAGGATTCACCTAAAAGGATAAATATTGAATTCAAGAGGAGCATGTCATGAGTTTACCTTCAAATGAACTAACAATGGGAGTGATATAAATTATGTGTGAGCTGAGAGACCACTTTTCCCCCTTACGTCACATGTAATCCAATTATACCCTTTGACTAGTTTACTGCCACCTTTAACACTAGAGAATTGGACCAAATATTTGGATACTTGTTCTAGCCATTTACATATTCCGAACAACACTAATACATTACTTGGAGCATTCAAATTTAAGAGAGAGAAGTTTCCTTTTCCTTGAGACTCCCCTATTCCTCTTAGATTAAAATTGACCCAATTGTAACCTCCAAAACTCTCAATACAATCCCCAATACCATAAATCTTACCTGAGGCTCAAAAAATCAAATTTAACCATGAGTCTTCTCAACCAGAATAAAAACAAATGCAATGCAAGAGACTGCAAATGATAAAAATCAAAATTCACCCTTAGCTCGCCACCTTGCATACAAATTTCCAACTTCAAGTGTCTCCATATAAGTTAACCATCTCCTTACCCTCCAAGATTTAGATAATTTATGCCTAGCTCATCAATTTATTGCATGATTACAAGTACACTCCTAATGTTCAACCAACATGTTATTCGTTATCTGAATTACATCACCCAGATTTTCATCACATGGGAGTGGTCTACCTAGATTGAGCCATAAACCTAGAAACATGGTGCCATTAAAACTCGTTATCCCATTTGCTTTGTCAAAGTATAGAAGTGCCTCCAATATCTCATGTCTTTTGAACACTATAATTATCTCACACATCAATTGAACCAGGTAAGGATCAAAACCCATCTCCAAACAATATATCTTACACTTGCACCAAAATAACATTTGAGTCAGAGGAATGTCCTTTCCCAATAGAACTTCTTGTTTCATAATAGCCCATGCATGGACCAACCTTTATTTGGGTGCCACATGGCACACCAAACCATCTGAAATTTTCCCATCAAATGCCATGGAAGGGACTTTAAGACTTGGACTTCATTTATTCTTAGTGTTGCTTGTGCTAACAAGGTTTCAACTTTAGCTAGGGAGTCAACTAAAGAATTATGTCGTCTCAATATATGAGGAATATTATAATAATTTAATGTTTTCAAGGTCCTCCAAATATTCTAAAGGATTGCCTTTAAGCCCAAATATTTTGGGAGGGTCTCCTTAATTAAACTGTGAGTAATGATTTATGAATCTCTCACAAGCGAAAGACCACTAATTTGTTTTTCCTGAGCAAGTATTAAGCCCTTAAGAAGGGAGTAGGTTTCAACATGATTATTAGATTGATGTCCTAGGCCCCATGAGAAGGTTAATTCTATTGTCTCATCGAGGTAGAGTATAACCCCTCCTACTCCTGCACCCCTATTATTATTATTATTATTTACTTTTTATTATTATTTTTTTACTGAATCACATTATATATTTTTAATTATTTTTTTGATTTAATGTTTCACTGTGCCTCTAGACACAACAAATATGAAGATGATAAAGTTTATTAAACATATTTTGAAGTTTATATTTTATATTTTTAAGTTGTAAAAGTTTATGTTTTTAAATTGGAGTTAATATATATCTACATTGGTTTTATATAAATAATAATAATAATAATTATCTAATTTTAAGATCACGATTAAGTCATACACCAAATTGGTGTATGAGTCCCCTTTGTTTATGGGACAAAGAACAAACCTCCATGCAACAATTTGTAGAATATCTTGCAAATTCTCTACAAATCTACCTCTGAGATCTATGTAGAAAATCTAACTGTAGATTAACTCGATAATGCAATATACCAAAGCAAAATACTATAATCTACTTCTACTATCAAACTTGCGGAAGCTTAAAGATCGAGTTGAATCAGAGTTGAACACATATAACCATAAGAAGAAGAATCAATACACATGAAACACAAAAATTACTCGGGGAAAGCCTCAACTAAAAACCCCACTATATGTATTATCATACAAGGTGGAAATACATCAGAATTATACAAAGCCTTAGCTCTCACAACTAGTGAGCTCTCAGCAAAATCCTCCTGGATGCTCATAGGAAAACTTGGCTTCTCACAAGCCTTCTCCTCTGCCCTCCAAGCTCTTATTTCCTTGCGCAGTTACCTCTGGGATGATCTCCTTCACCCAGTGTAACACTGCTCTAACACACTGTCAGAACTGTGCAATCCTTAAGGAACCTTGCCTTGACTACATGCATTGGTTTCCTTTATAGGAAAACACATGCAACTAATAGTAACATGTCCTTGACATTTAGCTCAATTGGGTCTTTCTCTGAATAGCCATGCATGAGTTTCTAATGAGGGAACCTTCATTTATCTAGAGTACACTAGTTGAGTGCATGCATGCATCAACTGACTGATAACTCACAATTAGTTCCTCAAATAGTTTGGAACTAATTTAACTGGACTTAACTCAGTAAACTAAACTAGCTAATTACAACTCAAATATAACTCAATCTTATCTCCTTAATTAAGGGATAATCTCCTTAATTTAAGGGATAATTGTTGCATGAATTCATAAACACTTCTAACTTGAATTTCTCCAACTAATTAATCCATAATCAGTTAATTAATCATTTTCAAGCAACTGGTGAGAATAAATTCAAATTTAATTCACAATTTTAATTCAAGGACAAATTAAAATTGGAATATTCTAGATTCCATTTTTATCATTTCTTTTTCTATTTTAAACACTCCCTCTCAACAAGAAATGAATTCAACTCGATCCCGATCCTGAACCTTTGGAATGCTCTACATGCAACACTTCTCTCTAGTGTTGTTGCTCCAACAACTCCAGGAAAAAAAAACATCCAACCTGAATCAGAATGATGCCTCTATCATCAAAGTCTCTGATTGTTATTACCTCTGCCAACTAAAAAACTCTGCGCTTCTACTGACTCGGCCTTTCTGCACTGTTGTCAATCCTTCTCTGTGCTCTTTAGTATCTGACTTCTCTAGCCTTTGTCACTTTGATGTCTGACAGCATAAATCCCACTGATTCCTCCCGCTACTATGTACTTTGGGCTCCCGTAGCAAGGTACGATCCATGAGATAAAACCTCTCAATGGACCCTGCCTAATTTTAGCCTTCTTGGGACTATCACTTCACATCACCCCACATCACACCTGGAGGTATGGTTGCATGTGATCCCTCTGCTGACTCTAATTGTGGCTCCTCCACAATTGTGTGATACTTCTTCTGGGATTGCATGTTGAGAGGTAATTTACTCTCCCTCTCAACCGCCAAGTATCTAATATTTTCCTTGATCCTCAAGGCTTTGCATGCATCTTGAACCTCAAGAGCATACAGGTTCTTGACTCGTGAACCGATCTGTTTCACCTGTACCGTGGTGATGTGTCTAAGGAAAACCTTTCCCTTACTGAAGACAACATCGTAGCCTTTGTCCTCCAACATCGCGACCGATACCAAGTTCTTCTTCAGTCCAGGCACGTACTTCACATCTATCAAGGTGATAGGAGGTCCATGCTCCCTCTGAAAAGCAACCATGCCCACTCCTGAAACACTATACCTTTTTTTGTCACCCATCTCTATGCGCATCTTGAGGTCCTTCTCCTCCAAGGTACTGAATAAACTTTTATTGTCGGTCATGTGGAATGCTCCACTATCAAGATACCAACCACAACCCATTATTGATGACACCATCATGCAATGAGGGTGAAGTCCATTTTGAACTGAGAGGCTAATGCCTCACCTTCCAATCCTTCCAATCATCCCTTCTTGGACTTCTTCAATGGGCAATTAGTTGCATAATGACCCATCTCGTGACAATTAAAGCATCTCACTTTAGACTTGTCAAACTTCTTCCCTCCATGAGAAGAATTCAATTCGGAATGGGACACCTTCCCCTTCCCTTTCCTTGTGTTACTTACTAAAGCTAGATTTTTTTCATCATCATCCTTGGATGAAGAACCATCTCGTGTGCTCCTCCTAATCTCCTCCTGCATGAGATCCCACCACAGTCGTTCCTAATCCGATAGTTTCTCCCTTCCATTCACAGAGTCCTAGTAGCTATTCCAGCTCTTTGGAATGCCAAAGAAAGCGAGGCTCACCATATCATCATCGGTAGTGGTTATTCCCACACTACCAAGCTCATGTCTGCGAGTGGTGAGCTTGTTCAAATATGTGGAAATAGTATTGTCCTTCTCCATCTTGATTATTCGAAGCTTATTCTTGAGCGCTAATTTCCTTTGGTCGCTATTGTTCTGGTAGAGGTCCTTCAATGTCTTCCACATTGAATATGGAGTATCCTTCCCATGGAGACTTGACACAATATGGTCTTGAACTCCCTCAAGGATGATCCGTCTCACCCTCGCCACACGCTTCTTCCACTCAGCCAACTCTTGTGCATTAGTTGAACCTGGCTTTGGGATTTCTTGATCAATGAAATCCTTCAAGCCATTGTCTTCTAATATAGCCTCCATGCGATCTTTCCATGCTATCTAATTTGAGCTGCCTTCCAAGGCATACTCGAGTCTCAAGCCATAGAATGTCATTGGCCAACCTTGAAGTATCATAAGAATTCGATTTTCACCTGCAACCCCGAACTTCAAACTTCAAATTCTCTTCTCCGTATACTGTTCACAGTTCCAATAAACTATGCTCTGATACCATGTAGAATATCCTGCTTTTAAAGACTAGCATCTGTTCACAGTTCCGATAAACTATGCTCCCAGTTACAGACATGAGGGATACAAAATGCTTTTAAAGGCCAGCATCTCTTCTTGATGCAACAAAATTGGTCTCTTTCCATTGGAAGTGGCTGTTTTTTCCACCAATAATTCCAAAAGCCCTAAAGATATTTGGAGGTGGTGGGAAGTTTTGCAGGTTTTGCATAATGTTGAAATCTATGTTAAAGAGAAGTAACGACATGGTATATGGTTTACTCCGTGGTGAGTTGAATAGAAACACATTACACCCATTCATGCGTTTTGATAGGTACTAAAAAAAAATACTAGCATGTCATTAAGAAAAATAAAAAATAAAATCACAACATCATGTTATATGGGTAGAATAATTAAATTAGTAATTGAATAATTAAATATGTACTTACTTTTTTAATATTTTAAATATATATATATATATATATATATATTTAAAGCACTTATTTGTAACAATTTAGACTTGTGTTTGTGTAGGTTGATGGTAAAGGATTTTCCATCTTTGAGAAGGTAATATTGGTTGGTTTTCTACATGAAAATTGTATTCCATATGTACATAAAGGGACTTTCAAAAATCACTCCACATACATCAAGGAGAGTTACATTTACTTCTACTTCAAAAATAAAATCAACATTGATAGCAAATCTAATTTTGCACTATTTGGTTACTTTCATTTTTGCATCCTTATTTACCCATCCCAAAGGATATGGGTTTGGACGATCACAAACTTCCAAATCCAATTTGTTGACCAACTCCAATACAATGAGATTCATCTGCGATCTTGAGTCAAACAGAGCATTAATCTTTGTCTTTTTAACCTGTATATTTATATGAAAGACTTTAGTCTTTTTGTTCTCTTCCTATCACTGAAGGATACTCAAATTCACCTCCTACACTGATGTACAATCAATCTTCTCATCTACGTCCAAGCTACTTTCAACCTAATTGCTCGAATCAATGGCCATGAGGTTCTTCTTCTTTGCATATTTCCTTTTGTTATTTAGGTTAAGCTCTGGATGCAACTTCCAACACTTCTCCTCTATATGAATATCAATGTTACAGTGGTTGTAGTGGTTTCTAAGATATTTGAATTGGTGTGTTGTGGTTGTTGTCTTTTTATCTTTTACCCCTCTCCACTTCTTCTTCCCCTCCTTAAAAGCATCTCGGTGCTCCTTCTACTTTGACCCACTTAATTTCCCTTTCTTTTGACCTATGTTATCCAAGTAGTGTGCTTGTAAATGAAGCTTCATCTAACAATCTTGGTTTGAATAACATCAGTTGTTTCTATTGATGACTATGTAGACCCCCCAGATATTTGAGGAGTACATATGGGTTCTATAGGGAGATACCTAGCATTATGGCCATATTTTATAACTTTGTAGTGTAGTCCTATACACTCTACCCTTGATTCTGCATAAAGTAATGTCATTGGATCCATTGGTCCTCTACAAACCCGATAGGGTAAAACTATGACTTTATGAGGGTTTTAAAGTCCTCCCACTTTGTCACTAAAGGATCTCCCTCCAACCTCAAGGTCATTGTGTGGCTTTCCCACTAGGTCAGTGCATGGCCCGCTAATTTTAGTTGATCAAAAAAAATATTTTGTTCTCCCTCTATATGATGAACACTAAAACAAACTTCTATTTGTTGCAACCAATGATTTAGCTTTAGAGCATCAATCTCACATTAATATAGCTTAATGTTAACCTTTTCTTCCATTTTGAATATAGACTATAAATGGTTCACAACACTTGAACTGGGTTCATCTTTTTCGAGTTCTTCCTTTGGCTCCTTCTCTTTTTATTCCCAATCTCCTGATCTCCCCTATGATCAAACAATTGTGTTAGAACCCCCATACTCTTCAAATAGCCTAAGCTTATTGGCCATGGCCACCATGAGGAGGTGCACATTATAGTTTATATCTGCAACTTGTGCTTTTAGTCATGCAAACCTCTCATCTGCAATATCATGAGGGTTATTGACAGATTCATTTGCCATGGCTAAGGTTTTATGACTTTTGGCTTAGCTAATCTATATCTCTTGCAATATCCACAATATACCCCAAGGAAACTTACTCTAACACCAATATGATCCATAAACTATCGTGGATATTCCAATAGATAATATGCCACAATAGATCTACTAAAATATATTAGAAAATCTGAAGTCTATAGTATGGACATTTATTCCTCCTTAGATTTTGAGATCTATTAATTATTTATTGTGTATGTATGCAAATTATAATTATGTAGAAAAGAGAGAATATTGAAATAATAACTCACAAACAACAATTAACATAAAATATAACCTAGGAAACCCTTTCAAGAGAAAACCCAACTAGAATGTGAGGCCACTTTACTCTCTTTCTCTGAATGGAAAATGGATGCAAGTACAAAGAAGTGGGGCTTATGGCCCATGGGCTACTAAAATGCACAAATCCTCTCTATTTTATCTCTCCATGTCCTCCCTAAGTTACTCTTCTCATCTATGGAACAAAATTCACTTGAATATAATGGAACCCCTTTTCCTCCTAGTGGCCCAGTTATAACACAACTTGATAGCCTACTAATGATTAAGTTTGACTCTGTCAACTCTTAACCAAAGTTACAATATTGAATCTTCTAGATTTTTCTTCATCATTATCACGTGGCTACCTCGTTTTGCATGAATAATAGGGGTTGATGTGACATCCTCTCGAATTATGGTGGTCAAAAGAGGAAGGTCAACTTCTGAGTGACATAATTTTTACATACAGACTTCGATTGAGGTGATTCTTGCATAGTTTGAAAGGTATCTATGTCTACAATAGGAAAAAAACTGTCATACTTCTGCAACAAAGTTGCCTCAAACTTCTACTAGAAGGTTTCAAAGCCCAATTCACCAAACCAAGTCCCACCGATAAAAATGGTCTTGTGAGCTAATTCCTCCAAATTTTCCACTCTAAAAACATCGAGATGGATGAACAAAAAAATATAATGATCCAACCTAGATAATTTTTCCAACAAAAACAAATAAGTAATTTTATCAAAGATGCTTTTGAATAACATAAAAAAATGAGTATATTGCAAGTTGAGACATCCTCAAAATAAGTGACAACAAAGATACAAATATAAATTTTATTGTATTTCTTTATATTTTGTCTCATAGATACCATGTGATCACTCATGGATGTAAATAAAATATTATCTTCATATATATATTATATCCATGTAGTCTTAAGATTGTAAGGCTGGCGAGTAGAAAATCAATGCTAATGCTTGAATTTCTTATTGCCCATTAAATGGTTTTGTTTTACTAGTTTCACAATATTTTCATAGATAATAATATTCAAAATTTAGCCACTAATCAATATCAGGATTGTTTAAATGCTTAAAGACATAATACATGTAAACAATGTGTCCTTGATATGTTTTTGAAATAGTTATTGCTCCCTAATTGTTATAGAGTGTTAGCAATGCATATACATTCAAATAGAAAAACAAAAAACAAACAAAAAAAAGATACAAGGCAATATAATGGAGAATTTTCCATTGCTAATTAGTAATGTAATTTAACCTTTTACACAAACTAAATAAAAAACACACCTCACATAATAAATTTGACACCCATGTTGATACCAATCTCCTAAATTCCATTAAAATGAGAATGAAAATAATTCTTAAAATGCACCATGCAATGCGCTAAACATCCATGCTGAGAGTACTAACATTATTCAAGATGGAGCTTCTAACAAATTGCCAAAAAAGACTAATTAATATACAATTATAGTGCATTTGATTTTTTAACCGGTGAGCAAGGTTCAAACATTTGGTTCAACCCTTTAAACATAATATATTAAATGATCTCATGGCCCATGTACATATAAGTTTATTAAGGTCCACTTTCATATCCTTCAACTTTAAAAGCCACGTGCACATAATTCATGGATCAAAACCACCCTCATATCTTTCACTTGTAAATCCTCTAGAATTAATTCAATCGATTGAACCATCTGCCAAAAATAGTCCACTCCACATCCTTTGTTTTTAAAACTCATACAGATATAAGTGAATTAAAACCCACATCCATGTACTTCACTTCTAAAATTCGCAAGGATTAATTCAATAATTGAACCATACACCAAATACAACTAACCTCCATACCTTTTGATTTTAAAAACCTATTGAAAAATAGGTATATCATAGCCAACATTGTGTCCTTTACTTTAAATGCTAAAAATTAGTTTTATCACTTAAATCGTTTACCAAAAACATATTAACTATATAGATAAAGAGACGATAAATTATTAATTCAAATCTAACAGGAACCATTAAAATTCTACAACATAAAACTTAAACTTATACAACTTAAAAATAAAAGATATAAAATTTAATTGATGTTCAATAATATTTATCATTTTCATATTTATAATAGCAATAGGGTAGATCTATCTTAACTCTACATCTATCATGATTAAAGAGGGATTAAATCCCTCAAGGTGTAAATATTTTCTCAAGTTTCTTTAATTTGAGAAAAATTTTCACTTCGAGAGATTTGATCCCTATGGACAATTGATAAATTCATAGTTAACATTGATTACTTTGGCTATATTACAACTACCTAGATCCAACTTAACCCCAGATCCATCAAGCGTGATATTACAACTAGCCTAGATCTATCAAATGTTGAGAGGGATCAAATCTATCAAGTTGTAAATCTCTTTTTGATTGAAAGAAATGTTTTGATTTATATATTTGATCCCTCTTGCCACCTAATAGATTTGAGATTAAAATGGATCTAGGATGGTTTCTATTAAATTACAAATTGTTATAATGATATTTCAATATTGAACAATTAATATTAGTTTTCTTTTATTTTTCTTAAACTATAGCTACGTAATAAATAAATTTAAGTATTGTAGTATTTTATTTATGAAATTCCATTTGCCACTTTAGTTTTAGTGAATAAAAGAGTTTTTTAACTTTTCATTTTCAAATAAAATCTTGAAGATGCATTTTCATAGTAATAATAAGAGTGTGATCTTTATAATTATTATTATTATTAGTATGGCTTATACTTTTATAGTTATTATCTTTAATTGTGCAACTTTATTATTATTATTAACCAAAACAAGAAATTTGTATTACTAGAAAACTTTGTGATGAGTGCATCAGGTACATTAAGGCAGGGTTGATTCAAGTAGTCTGTTGAAAGGCATCCTTAACCAAAAAGTAGTTGTTTCCTCAAAATTTCTAATATCTTGTATGTCTAAATTATCTTTTTGGTAGGGAATTATATAACAGAATACATTCAAAATTTCACAATACCTGCAAAGCATATTGATTCATCTTGTTATCTCAAAATCAAGCCCTGGAAGGCTGCAACCCAGGAAGACTTCAAGTAACTATTTCACACCAATCTTTTGACTAAGGCTTAGCCTCCTTAGCCTGAGAGGGCTCTCTCAAAGGATTATTGATTTTGACTATTAATAAGATGGCTAACTCTTGTGAATAACATTGACAAATAATGAAGGCTGGACAAACATTACATAAGTTTCCATTGGGCCTATGGAGTCAAACATACTACAGCAAACAATGATGATGCCTTACATAGAAGTCAGGGCATTTAGCATTTGGATGTTCAGAATACCACTTATATAAAACCACAGTTTACAAAGACATACAGGAAGTCAGAGCATGATCAATGAATTCTGAGTGATTATGCATTTGCACAACTGTAAAAGAACACTAAAGAAAATATACCATCACACATTCTGAACAAGAAAATCCCTTATGAATCTTGAGAAGTAAAACAGTCATTTATATTACTGAACTCTGTTTTTACATAAGCCAAAACAGTCCTCTGTTTTATAAAATATCCAACCCTCATTACATCACTGTCTTAGCTATATATAGAATTCTTATTCTACCTAATTCGAGATTCCTCCTCCAGCATGAGGGGAATTCAATAACTACTTTTTATGACACATATCTGCTTTGCAACAAACTATTAAATACAATAAGTGCTAATTGGAGTTCTAAAGAGTTCTAATTTGACTATGACTCTAACTCTATCTTCTTCGTAGAATGATTCCTCCTTGTTCTTTGACACCTGGTCTCCTTTGGCTGAGATGGCTGAGATGAGTATTTAATGCTCCATGTTGGCTTTGGATGCTGAATGCTTTAACTGCTCAGTGATGTTAGGTGATATTCCTTGCTTTTCGGTTCCATTTCTCCATAACTTCGAATATACAGCAGCATGTCTTTTAGCCCTTTTAATAACCCAAAAATATAGAACACCACCATGTTCCTGATGTGTTGGAGGCTTCATCGATGGCCAAGTGTGCAAGCCAAAATTCCTTGTATGCAACTCATTCAATACCCTATGACCGGTAATAAAGTGGCTTTATAACAAAAACTTTAAACTTGAGTTAAAGCATTCCACCTTTTAAAGGTACACCTGTCTTGATCTGAATGGTTGTGATGGCTTCATTTGGTCTCTTACATATCCTTTAGGTGTTTTCTTTTGAAAATTCCCGCACATATTACCAAACTGTTTGTCTGCGTTGAAAACACCACCTACAGCAGTTTCGTAGCGCGCTACGAAACTGCTGAATTGTTTAAACAGCTTGTCTTTGCCCTGAGGTATTTACCGCCTAGACATTTGATTGCCAAAACTCCTTTTGATCTTTGATACATATAGCAGGGATCTACATGTCCTCAAAACAATAAAACTAAGCAAAATTTGACAAAATTTGGAACAAAACCTTTCTTTGAACAACAACTTCATTTAGCAGCTAACTGGCCCAGCTGTGCCTTCAAGTCTTCAACTTTCTTCCTCATAGCTCTATTAACTTTGCTGAAGATTGATAATTTTGAAGGATCCCTTGAAGATATTCCCTTTTCAACACTTCCACTTGCAGTTCAAAACTAGTGTCTTAGATTGGATTATTTAGCTTCAGCTGCTACGAAACTTCTGTTCTGGCTGAAAAATATGTCTTGGGACAGAGCTCATAATTTCTCACAGAAAACGTATTTAGAAAAACTGAAGGAGGTTTTTGTGAACCAATCCGTGCTCAACAAAAACCTCTCTTGGTTTTTTGAAACACCTTCCCTACCGCCCAGAATCTATCTTTGAAAAGCAGGTGTAAAACAGGAGATGAAAAATTGCATCTACAACAATTTCGTAGCGCAACTTTGGTCATTAATTTCTCTCAGATCGTAATGGATTTGAGGAAACTGAAGGGGTTTTTTCTAGTTCAGTCTGTTAGGAATAAAAACCTCTTTCCATTTCCCAAAATAGGCTTTCAGTTGCTTTAGAGACCTCCTGGAAGTTGACTAGTAAACGCAGAAAGCAGAGTTTTTTATGCTAAAACAGGCTGCTACAGGGGTTTCGCAGCGCGCTGCGAAACTGCTGTGTAATTTCAAAAACACAGCTTAGGATCAAAATCTAACTTTCTTGTGTCTTTCCTTTTACTGCAATGACTTTTCCATTTGACATGAAATTGTTCAACATTGAATATTTAGACACCATTCTTCAAGGTAAGTATCAAAAGGTAATTTGTCCAAAATTAGGAATTAGCCTTACTTCTATCATCTTTATGCAGCTGTGATGATGTTTCCTTAGCCCTAGGGCTAAATTACTTGCTTAATTGAGGAGCTGCCTCGCTTGAACTTGATGAAGATTTCTGATCTCTGCTCACCATGGGCTTGTTTGCTCAAACTAAGAATTGTATCAAATGTATATTGCATGAACACGACCAAGATCAACATGAATATGTCTAGGATCAATTAACCTTTACCTTACCCTTTTTCTTTGAGAATTTTGTCAGTGATAACACATCTATGAAGGGGGATAATTTATGTTTGGAAGCTCTTGTGCACTATAGTTGCTAGACGAGGAGCGTTCCACATGGCTCTTATTGAGTGATAGCTACAATTATTACACTTGCTAGTGGAGACTAACTACCTCATCTTTAACTCTTTGCATGGACGTTCTTTGTTCAACTAATAGGTCCATACATGCGGTTACATTGGTTATAATTTGGCTAACTCAAATTTATAGATTTTGAACATCATCTTGTAGAAGGGAAACACGATCCATTAATTGTTCTAAATCCTCCCTAAAGGGTGCCATACTTATCTAAATCATTCACAAACCCAATCAAACAATAAGGAGTAGAGTTAAGCCTTTATACACTCAAACTCCATTTTTTCTTTGACCCAAAAAAAAAATTTGGTTGCACAGAACAAAGTGCCTTTATAACCAACTAGACTATTAACTACCTCATCATGACAACTATCTATACCCTTGTCCAAATTATCAAAATTTGAAACCCAATACTAATCATATTACACCAAATTCCCCTCAGAAAGATAAGAGGATTTACTTGAAAGGATAAGTACTCATTGTAGGAGAAGCATATCACAAATTTACCATCAGAATGAACTAATAGAGGGAACATTTTAGAGTCTAGGCAAGCTTGGAGACCACTCTTCCCCTTTACATCACATGGATCCCAATTATACCCTCCAACTGGTTCTTTGCCACTCCCAACTCTTTAGAATTGGACCAATTCTTTGAATACTCACTCTATCCAATTGCCTGTTTCGACCAACACTAATACATTATAGATAGTGCGCCAAATGCCCCAAAAAAAGATAAGAGGTTTCACTTGAAAGGATCAATATTGATTGCAAGAGAGGAATATCACAAGTTTACCTTTAATATGAACTAACAACATAAGTGATTTAGAGTTTGAGTGAGCTTAGAGACCACTCATCCCCCTTACATTACATTTAATCCAATTATACCCCTCAATTGGCTTATTTTGAATTCCAACACTAGAGAATTGGACCAAATCTTTGGATACCCATTTTGGCCAATTGGTTGTTCCAACCAACTCTAATACATTACTAGGTGCATTCAAATATAAGAGATAAAAGTTTCCTTTTCCCCCAGGCTCCCCTACTCCTCTTGGATTGAAATTTACCCATTTGTAACATCCAAAACTCTCAATACAATCCTCAGTACCATAACTCTTATCCAAGACTCCAAATATCATATTTAACCATGTGCTTGTCTAAACCAGAATAGCAACCAATGTAAAACGGGAGACTGCTAATGAAAATAATAAAAATTCACCATTAGCTCACTAGCTTCCATGCAAATTTTCAACTTCAAGTGTCTCCATAATTGACCATCTCCTTAACCTCTAAGATGTATGGAATTTGTCCCTAGCTTGTTGCTTGCCTACATCATTACATGTACACTCTTACTTTTCAACTAATACCTTATCCATTATGTGAATTACATCACCTAGATTTCCTTAACATGAGAGTGGTCTGCCTAAACTGAGCCATAAACCCAGAAACGGGGCCATTAAAACTCATTATCCCATTTGCTTTGTCGAAGTATAGAAGCACCTCCTAGATCTCACGTCTTTTGAATATTGTCATTATCTCACACATCAATTGAACTATGGCAGGATTGAAACCCATCTCTGTACAATACATCCCCCAATTTTAGAAAAATAACATTTGAACTAAAGGCCTATCTTTTCCTAGTAGACCTTCTTATTTCATAATGGCCTAGGCATGGCGCAACATCCTCTTGGGTGCCACATGGCACACCCAACTCATAAGAAAATTTCCCATCAAATACAATAGAAGGGGCTTTAGGACTTGGACTTAATTTATTCTATGTGTTCTTTGTGCTAACAAGGTGTCAATTTTAGCTAAGGAGTCAATTAAAGAATTATGTTGTCTTAATATATGATGAATCTCATAAGAATTTAATGTTTCCTTCAAATCTTCTTAAGGATTGCCTTTAAGTCCAAATATTTTGGGAGAGTCTCCTTAATTAAACTATGAATAAGGATTTGTGAACCTTCACCAATCAAAAGACCAATAATTTGTCTTTCCTGAGCAAGTATTAAGCCCTCAAGAAGGTTGTAGGCTTCGATATGATTATTTGAGTGATGTCTTAGGCCCCAAGAGAAGATTAATTCTATTGTTTCATTAATATAGCCCCTTGTGCTCTTGTCACCCATATTATTATTATTATTTATTGCTTTTTACTTATTATTATTATTTTAATTTAATTACATTATGATTTGTCAATTATTTTTTGTTAATTATGATAAAGATTATTGAATATATTTTGAAATTTATATTTTATACTTTTAAGTTTTAAAAGTTTAAGTGTTTAAGTTGGAGTTAAGATGGATCTACTATGTTTTATAAAATAATAATAATAATAATCGAATTTTAAGATCACGGTCAAGTCCATTGTTTATGGGACAAGGGACCCACCTCCATGCAACGATTTGAATTTTGACTCCTAAAGTCTAGAAAGGTGTATATATATGCTTTATGTTGAATCTATGTTAAGCACTAAAAAATTACACATCTCCTTTACAATAAAAGAATTGCATGTGTATAAAACCTCGTTGTAAACATTGAAATACTTTGTTTATTGTTGAATTATACAATGAGCTTCATGTTGAACGTTGGGATGTATAAAACACGTATATGTGAAATAGTATTTTTTTAACTCTCAATGACCATAGAGAGAAATATTTTATTTATGGTTGTTATTGAAAATTTTGTTTTCAATTGTTATTCTATTTATATAAAAAGTTGATATCGAAATACTTTTGTTTGAAGTTGACATAAGAATATTTTATTTATGATGGACATTAAAATATTTTTTGGTTATTAATTTTTTGTTTTTTTTTTAATTGTAACATGTTTCAATATTAAGTGGTAGAAGGAATAATACATCTATTTTATATTGAAATGTGCAACACAATCTGTACACCTTCTTAAATTTAATAGTCAAATCAATCACAAGAAAATAGATTCTTTGGTGTGACTTTAAAGTGGTCTTAAAATTATTTTCTTACTATTATTATTATTATGAAATGGACCTTAACCTTAAAATTAAATTATTATTATATGTAAGTTATCCATAACTATTTTATTTAAAATAGATATTAAAATATATTATTTATGGTCAACATTCAAATATATTTTTTATTAATACTTTATTCTTTTCGTCAATTATAAACTTCATATTTATCGCATTCAAGGTGAAAACAATTACAGACATCTCCCTCGTAATTAGTGATAGAAAATGCTTTTCAAAAACAATCATCTCTTCTTAATGCGACAAAATGTTTATTGTGTGGAGACCTAATGTGCCCAATTGGTCTCTTTCCAACTAATAATTTAAACACCAAAATATTTGAGTAGGGGTGCTTATAAGTTAAGCTTGCTATACAACGACTTTTTGTGCCCGAAACAAGAAGAATATAATCTTCCCTCACATTAGAAGTGGCATGTTTTCCAGTAATAATTCCAAAAACCCTAAAAATATTTGGAGGTGGTGGGAAGTTTTGCATCTTCTGTGTAATGTTGAAATCTAAGTTAGAGAGAAGAAACATCATGACTTAGGGTTTACTACATGGTGAGTTGAATAGAACATGCTTAACTTCCTCTTGTGGATCCGCTAACTTTGGCGATGAGTCTGTTTACTAACACCTGGAGGTTTTGGTGTAATGACAATCGTGATTCTAACAAGTGATATCAAAGCCAAAGATCTCGAGTTCAAATCACACTTGGCTCTTGTTGGAGGGGGGGGAGGTGAGGAGATTGTTGGACATTGGATAAACCAATGTTCCCTGTTTGTTTTGTGACATGTGCTTAACTTCCTCTCGTAGATCCATTAACTCTAGCGATGCACCTGTTTACTAACACCTGCAGGTTTTGGTGTAACGTTAATTGTGATTCCAACACTCTTCCTCCTTACATTACTTGTAATCCAATTATACCCTCTGATTCATTTACTGCCACTTATAACACTAAAGAATTGGACAAAATCTTTGGATACTTATTCTGGCCAATTACCTATTCCAACCAACTCTACTACATTACTAGGAGTATTCAAATTTAAGAGATAGAATTTTCCTTTTCCCTGAGCCTCCCCTACTCCTCTTAGATTGAAATTGACCCAATTATAACCTCCAAAGATCTAATACAATCCCTAGTACCATAACTCTTACCCGAGACTCCAAAAAACATATTTAACCATGTGCTTGTCTCTACCAGAATAGAAACCAATGTAATTCAGGAGATTGCTAATGATAATAATCAAAATTCACCATTAGCTCGCCACCTTCCATGCAAATTTCCAACTTCAAGTGTCTCCACAACTGACCATCTCCTTACCCTCCAATATGTATGGAATTTGTCCCTAGCTTGTTGCTAGCTTACATAATTACATGTAAACTTTTGATGTTCAACCAACATCTTACATGTTCTGTGAATTACATCACCTAGATTTCCTTAACATGGGATCAATCTACCCAAACTGAGCCATAAACCAAGAAACATGGTGCCATTAAAACTCATTGTCCATTTTCTTTTTCGAAGTATAAAAGCACCTCCCTGATCTCACGTCTTCTGAATATTGTCATTATCTCACACATCAATTGAACTAGGGAAGGATAAAAAACCCAGCTCTAGACAATGCATCCCACACTTGTAGAAAAGTAACATTTGAGCCAAAGGCTTATCTTTCCCCAGTAGATCTTCTTATTTCATAATGGCCTATGCATGGCCCAACCTTCACTTCCGTGCCACATGGCACACCTAACCCATAAACAAATTTCCCATCAAGTATTATGGAAGGGGCTTTAGGACTTGGACTTCATTTATTCTAAGTGTTCTTCATGCTAACCATGTGTCAACATTAGCTAAGGAGTCACCTAAATAATTGTGTTGTCTCAGTATATGATGAATCTCATAAGAATTTAATGTTTCCTTCAAATCTTCTTAAGTATTTCCTTAAAGCCCAAAACTTTTGAGAGAGTCTCCTTAATTAAAATATGAATAATGATTTGTAAGCCTTCAACAATCGAAAGACTAGTAATTTGTCTTTCTTGAGCAAGTACTAAGCCCTCAAGAATGGTGTAGGCTTCAATATGATTATTTGAGTGATATCTTAGGCCCCAAGATAAGATCAATTCTATGTTTCATCATGGCAGAGTATTTGCCACCTGTGTTATTATTATTATTATTTATTACCTTTTACTTATTATTATTGTTATTTTAATTGAATTACATTATGGTCTGTTAATTATTTTTTGATTTAATGTCTCACTAGGCCTCTAAGCACAACAAATATGAAGATGATAAATATTATTGAATATACTTTGAAGTTTATATTTTATACTTTTAAGTTGTAAAAGTTTAAGTGTTTAAGCTGGAGTTAAGATGGATCTACTTTGTTTTATATTCATAATAATAATAATAATAATCAAATTTTAAGATCACAGTTAAGCCCATTATTTGTGGGACAAGGGACCCAACTCCATGCAATAATTTGGCTTTTGACTCCTAAAGTCTACGAGGGTGTATATATATGATTTACGTTAAATCTATGTTAATCGCTAAAGAATTACACATCTCCCCAACAATAGAAGAATTGCACGTGTATAAGACCTCTTTTTACACATTGAAATAATTTGTTTGTTGTTAAATGATACAATAAACTCCATGCTAAGCGTTGGGATGTATAAAACAAGTATATGTGAAATAGTATTTTTTTTACTCTCAATGACCATATATATATATATATATATATATATCTTAGGAAGGGAGAGAGATTGAATCGGCTCTGCGATAACTATGGCCTCCGCTCGCGTCGGCAAACCCTCAGGTGCAGCTTGGGCCATACCCGGAGCACAACGAGTAAGGAATATTTGTTATCTACAGTGGACAGGGAGTATAAGGAAATCGGAGGTGCGATTCTGCCCTGACCTGGTGAATAAGGGTTTTCCACAGGAGGCGAAGAAAACCGATAAACCCTTGATCGGTACAGGCGAGAGGGAAGAGTTTATGAAATGGACCGGCCAAAGGACAGTCCGCCCCAAAGCCGTAGCTGCCGGAGTAAACATGAATGACGGAGGAACTGTCTCAAGCAATAATGAAGACCCCAGGTTGGTAAATCGCAGACCCTATCAAAGGTATGAAGGAAATCTCCAGTCCTTTGCATATCAGATTGACGATCTATTTTATTATGATGCCAATCTGGATATTCCGCTGCCATTGAGCCCAAATTGGGGGCCATACCCATCGCTCTGCAGCACCATGTACAGATCGAGTCCCGGGAAGTTAGATCTGAACAATCCTGTGGCAGATCGACTATATTGGGCAACGCTCATCCTGCCTATGCACAGACCGAGCTTTGGGCTCTCCGATCTAGACCACCGCATGATAGATCGTCTCCATATCTGGTCAGATCCAGAAGCCCAACCACTGATCAGGGGTGAACAAAAGACGCGGAACAAAACCTCTGCTATAGATCCGCCGAATACAAGCTCTGGATCCCCGGCAAGAGGATACCAAGTGCTTTTAAAGCTCCCAGCAGGTAAAACGAGACTAATATGGGTAAAAGAAACCGATACTGTTAAGCAAATGCAGGAAATCATAATGCAACAGTTGGGATACCCCATTAGATCACAAAATCTGATACATGGGGGCAGAGCACTTCAAGATACAAAATACCTCTGGGAATACCAAATCGTACCTCTGTCAACAATCATTCTCAATCTGAGAATAAGAGGGGGTGCATCCGTCAAGGACAGAAATCCCTACAGGGCTTAAGGAAGTGGTACTGGTTCAGGGAAAAAACCGGGCAACATATCCTTCAAAAATATCCTACAAGGGAAAAACACAGAAGAAGCAGCACCAAACCAAACAGGTATGGATGCCAGGCCCTACATTGTGGAATAGCTGAATCATACTCCCGAATACAACATAGATACACCAAAAATAGATGAGCACTGCAATACATATGAAAGACAAGCAATAATATGCAGATTTAATAGCTTTTGGCCCAAACCGATGGATCTTTTCCACTGGATCTTCACGAACTGGACCATGCAATGCGAAATACATCTCTGTTCCAAAGGGTTTTTTATAGTAAAATTCCTATCAACAATCGACAGAGACACAATAATACAGGAAGGACCTTGGTTCTGGGGATCCACAGGACTCTTCATCACACCTTGGTTCCCAGAATTTGATGCAAACACAATGGTCGTTTCCAAGATGCTAGTTTGGGTGAGATTACACAATCTCCCAATACATCTCTGGAATGATCAAGTACTAGCGGGAATTGGAAACACTATTGGACACTACATCAAAATGGACACCCAGAGAATGGAGGAACGAATTTATACTTTTGCACGAATATGTGTGGAAGTTGATCTCAGCAAAGGCCTGCTAGATCAGATTCAGCTGAAGCATAAACAGAGGAGCTGGACACAGATTCTAGACTATGAAAACACAGCTTTCAGATGCTGCATATGCCGACAAACAGGTCATCTTCAAAGCAAGTGTCCAGTAGCCAAAAAAGATAATCGAAGAAAGAAGAAAGCTGAAAAGCAAGCAAAGGGATGGCAATATCCCCCACCCGCTTTAGATGACGAGGAGGAAGAAGAGATGGATTTTGATAACCTAAACCAGACTAATCAGATGAATTAAGAACCAATAAAGAAAGACATAAATCCACAGGAACATATAGATACAGCACGGGTAATTTCAACAGATACTATGGATATGACCAGAAACAAACGTCAACACATATCAGAATCGTCAGATTCTGATAAGGAAAATCCACAACCTGTAGCTGAATCAGCACTAGCACTTATAACTCCAACAGAATCACTGGGGGTTTGGAAAAAAGTTGAGAAGAAAAAAGGGCGAAAAGTTTGACTTTTCCCCATTTGTACATAATTCTTTTTCTTATTTTTCTGTGTCACATGTTATTCCTTGAATCCGTACACCCTGCGTGGTGATGAAGGATCATTGCATATTCTCTTAGCACAATTTTTGAAATCTGTTTACAGCATATGCCAGAAGGCATCTACAACATGTAATTTTTCAATCATAATGAAAGATTACGATTTTTCCAGTGGAAAAAAAAAAATATATATATATATATATATATATATATATATCTTAGTGTACAAAAAGCATTTCTCGTTAAGAAATTTTTTATTTTCAATTGTTATTTCTCTCTCTATATATAAAGTTGATATTGAAATGCTTTTGTTTAAAGTTGACATAAGAATATTTTGTTTAAAGATGAGTCCCTCCCCATAGTCAGTCTATAAATTCTCTTGTAGGCAGCTTATGCGTCTCAGTTCGACAATTCGAGAGATGAACTTGGGTTTGAAGGTTTGTGAAGGTGCTTGGTTCTGGGGTCATGGCATCCCATTGGGGCATTGGTCTCAACTAAGAAGCAAGGAAGTTGTGGTCTGCCTCTGAGCTTGAGTTTTATATTGCCTCTTGGTCTACCCTTGGGACCCTGGAACCTGGACAATTGTGGTTCACCTTCAAAGGCTTCTACAGCACTGGTGGCCATTATTGGCTCCTACCTTATCTCTGTAGGCTCGTCTAAGTTCTCTCAGGCGGGTGAATGGTGTTTTAATTTTAGGAATTTGGCTTCATGGTTTTGGAATTACTCCTTTGCATGCAGGAAGTTGCACTCTCCTCTCCCCTAATCGGGGTTGCACTCGTGGCCAGTGGTATGCCTTGAATTTTCCTACAAAGGCTTCTCTGCCTTGTGCTCTGGTCTGGAAGGTCTTAGATTCGTTTGTCTCTTTGGGTTTTGGTGGCAATTTGGAAGTTTGTATTGTAGTTGGGCAATGACCCTGTGGTTTTAGGTTTGGATGCGTCTTTTGTAGGTGGAATACAACATCCTTTGTGGCCTCCTCCTGTTGTTTACTGCCACCTACTATTGATTTTAACATGCCCTGCCAACGGGGCCATCCTTTCCAAGCGAGGGGTCAGCCAACTTAGGCTGGTCATCCCTGAGCCTAGGCACTCTTCATCTTCCGCCAATTCAACCAGTCGAGAAACCGAGGATGTTGAGGCTATTTCTCTAGCCAATTCTCTAGGCAACCTTGTAGCACCGACCTTATTGAACACTATAGTAGAACAGTTGAGCCACCTTCAGCTTGATATCAATATCCTCATGGACCACTGGTATGAGGACCACAATGAGATTGTCGTGTATATGACAGATATTCAGTACAATCATAGTGAAATCCTGGAGAAACTGGACAACCTTCGGTGTAGTCAACGATGTACTAATGACCATCTTTGTACCTTGGAACCTTGAGTGGAGCACTTCGACTTCCACATTCATGAACATGTTGGGTATTTCGCAGCTCCCCCTATAATGCCTCCCCTATAATGTATGTAATGTGTCCTCACTGGTATGCTCCAATCCCCAATCCCACAATGTTTGTCTCTCCCAAGAGAGCGGGGAATATTGAGATCTTTTTTGTAAGCTATGCTATTTTGAAAATATAATGAAAGAACTTTTGAAAGACAAAAAAAAAGTGCTAAAAGAATTATACATCTCTTTAATATTGGAATGTACAACACAATAATAGTCAAATCAACCATATGAAAGGAGATTCCTTGGTGTAATTTCACCACAACCTTAAAATTAAATCATTATTATAAATAAATTATCCAAAACTATTTTATTTAAAATTGATATTAAAACATATTATTTATGGTCAACATTCAAATATTCTTTTGTTATTAATAATTTCATTTATTTGTCAATTATAAAGTTCATATTTAATGCATTCAACATGGAAGAAATTACAAACATCTCCCTCATAATGAGTGATGGAAATTGCTTTTTAAAGACAACCATCTATTCTTAATGCAAAAAAAACGCTTCTAGTGTGGAGACCTAATGTGCCCAATTGGTCTCTTTCAAACTAATAATTTAAAACACTAAAATACTTGGATAGAGGTGCTTATAAGTTAAGCTTGCTACATAAAGACCCAATGTGTCCCAAACTAGAAGAATATAATTTGCCCTCCCATTGGAAGTGGCCATTTTTCCATTAATAATTCCAAAAACCTAAAAATATTTGGAGGTGGTGGTAAATTTTGTAGCTTTTTCATAATGTTGAAATCTAAGTTAGAGAGAAGCAACAATAGGACTTAGGGTTTACTCCATGGTCAGTTCAATAGAAACATGTTGAACCCATTTGCACATTTTGATAGGTATTTAAAAAATGTTAGTGTGTCATTATTAAATGTATAAAAAATAAAAAAATAAAAATAAACCTCTCAACATCCTGTTATATGGGTAGAATAAATAAAGCCGTAATTTTTTTTTAAGATTCCAAATAATATATATCGATTTAAATCAATTATTAGTGAAATTTTGGACTTGCTCTTGTATAGGTTGATGGTGAAGGGTTTTCATCCTTGATGAGGCCACACTAGTTGGTTCTCCACATGAATATTGCATCTCACATGTACATGTATGGAATTCCAAAAATAACTCCACATACATCAAGGGGGACCACATTTACTTCTACTTCATAAATAAAATCAACATTGATAGCAAATATAATTTTGTACTATTTGGTTACCTTTATTTCTGCATCCTTATTTAGCCATCCCAAAGGATATGGGTTTGGATGATCACAAACTTCCAAATCCAATTTGTTGACCAAATCTACTACAATGAGATTCATCTGCGATTTTGAGTCAAATAGAGCATTAATCTTTGTCTTCTAAACCTGTATCTTTATATGAAAGACTTTGGTATTTGTGTTATCTTAATGTCACTGAAGGATACTTAGATTCACCTCCTTCTACACTGATGTACAAATGATCTTCTCATCCACGTCCAAGAAACTTTCAACCTAGTTACTCAAATATGTGGCCATGAGGTTCTTCTTCTTTGCATATTTCTTTTTGTTATTTAGTTTAATCTCTGGATGCAACTTCCAACAATTCTCCTCTACATGAATATCAATGTTACATTGGTTGTAGTGATTTTTGGAATATTTGCACTGGTGCTCCTTCTACTTTGAACCACTTGATTTCCCTTCCTTCTAGCCTATGTTCTCCAAGTATTGTGCTTGTACACAAGCCTCATCCAATAATCTAGGTTTGAACAACACCATGTGCTTCTATAAACAACTATTTAGTGCCCCCCACCCGATAGTTGAGGAGTACATATGGATTATTCAGGGAGATACCTAACATTATGCCACATCTTTGTGAAGTATGTAGTGTACTCCTATACACTCTACCCTTGTTTCTGTCTAGAGTAATGCCATTGGATCCATTGGCCCTCGACATACCTGAAAGGGTAAAATTGTGACTATGAGGATTTCAAAGTCATCCCACCTAGTCACTAAAGGATCTCCCTCCAACGTCAAGGTCATTGTGTGGATTTCCCACTAGGTGAGGAGATGGCCCATTAATTTTAGCCAAGCAAACAAAATCTTCTATCATTCCTCTATATCACTAACACTAAAATAAACTTCTAATTGTTGCAACCATCGATTTAACTTTAGAGAATCAATCTCACCTTGATACAACTTGATGTCGACCTTTTCTTCCATTTTGAATAATGAATGTAAATGGTTCGCGGAACTTAAACTAGGTTGATCTTTTCTAAGTTTTTTCTTCGGCTCTTTCTATCTTTATTCTTGGTATCTTGATATCCCCTATGATTGGACCTCTATGTTAGAACCCAGTCATCTTCAAATAACCCGAGCTTATTGGTCATGGGAACCATAAGGAGGTTCACATTATAATTTATTTCTACAACTTGTGCTTCTAGACATGCAAACCTATCCTCTACATAACCATGATGGTTATTGACAGATTCATAAACCATGGCTAAGGTTTATAACGTTTGGCTTAGCCAATCTATATCCCTTACAAATATCTATAATATACCCAAAGAAACCTACTCTGATACCAATATGATCCATAAACCGTCGTGGAGATTCCACTAGACAATACATCGCAACATATCTACCAAAAGATTCTAGAAAATCTAAAATCTACACTATGGAGGTTTATTTCTCCTTAGATTTTGAGATACGTAAATTACTGTTTATTTTGTATGCATGCAAATTATAATTATATAGAAAATGAAGAATATTGAAATAAGAACTCATAGACCACAAATTAACATAAAATATTACCTAGGAAAACTTTTTAGGAGAAAACCGAATTGGAATGTGAGGCCACTTTACTCCCTTTCTCTGAATGGAAAATGTATGCAAGTATAAAGAAGTGGGGCTTATGGCCCATGGACTACTAAAATGCAAAAATCATATTTGTTTGCTCTCTCCCTGTCCTCTCTAAGCTACCCTGCTCATATATGGAATAAAATGCACGCGAATAGAATAAAACCCATTTTCCTCCTAGTGGCCTAATTATAACATAACCTAATAGCCTACTAATGGTTACATTTGACTCTTTCAACTGTTAACTAGAGTTACACTATTGAATATTCTAGATTATTCTTCTTCGTGATCATGTGGCTACCCCCTTTTCCATGAATAACAAGGGTTGGCATCACATCCTCTCTAATTATGGTTGTTAAAAGAAGAAGTTCAACTTTTGTGTGGCATAACTTTTGCATACAAGCTTCGATTGAGGTGATTTTTTCATAGTTGGAAAGGTATTTATGTGTACAATAGGAAAAAAATGTCAAACTTTTGCAAGAAAGTTTACCACAACAAAATCCATTTGATGCCTCAAACTTCTCCGAGAAGGTTTTAAACCCCATTTTTTCAAATCAGATCCCAGTGATAAAAAATGGTCTTGTGAGATGATTCCTCCATGTTTTCCACTCTAAAAACATTGATATGGATGAAAAAAATTTAATGATCCAATCTAGATCATTTTTCCATAAAAAAAATAAGTAATTTTATCAAGGACACCTTTGAATAACATAAAAAAATGAGTGTATTGCAAGTTGAGACATCCTCAAAATAAATGACAACAAAAATACAAATACAAATTTAATTGTATTACTTTATATTTTGTCTTATAGATCCCATGTGATCACTCACAGATGTAAATTATATATATATATATATATATATATATATATATATATATATATATATATATATATATATAACATTTTCATTACCTAAATATGTACATTATATCCATGTATTCTTAAGAATGTAAGGCTAGCCACTAGAGCTGATCTGAATGGGAAAATTAGTTTTGTTGTGCTAAATACCTCTTTGGAATATATAAAAGTGCTTAAGGATTTAGGAGGTTAATTGCAATTTTAAACATGAGTTTTTGAGTGTTTTTATGTAAATTTCATGTATAAATCAACATAAACAAATGATTGAACAACAACATGTAACAGACATGAACATCACCAAAACAATATCACAATAACACATGATGAAGGAGTTCACCCCGCCTGGGATACGTCTCCTTGGTCTAGCTTCCAATGGCTTTACCCTCTCTATTATGCATAAAAAGTGTGAATACATCAGTTTGCAATGCTTATATAGCTCTGAAACATGTTCCAATGGCTCCAAAATTCCCAAAAATTCATGTCTGGCCTCTTTATGCTCCCAATTTGGTCAAAAACTCATCAAGTTATGATTTCCCTGAGTTTGAATGCTATTCGATCTACAAACTTCCCAAATTCCAGTACCAAACCCACAATTTCATCCAGATTTCTACTAACCGAGAGCCATTTCCACCGATTTCAGGGCGAATTTGTCAGACGCTTTAAATGGCCTATAAGGCCTTAAATCCGAAATTTTGGTCCACATGGGGATCACGTGCCTGAGGATAAGGCCAAAAACCCTCCCTCACCTGTCGGGCCCCTACTCTGCTCCACTGGTGGTCCCGTGGGTGGCGCGTCCAAGGGTTGGCCCTTATTTCAGATTGCGCAACACATAACATTTGAATAAATGTCAGCACCATAATATGTTAAGAATTATTATGTGTGGCGCATTGGTGGGAGGCTTGGACTTGTGCTTAGAGGTCACGGGTTCAACCCTTGCCGCTGCTACTCGGACCTTAAACATATTTTTGGTGGCCCTCAAGCTGCCATGTGGCGGACCTTGGCTAGGCCATGTGGTAGCCTGTGGTTGACCACCAACTGACCAACCAAACTCATCCAACTCAGAACCTAAGTACTTGTCATGTGTCAACACACCATTTGCCAAAGGAGCCCAATGACCAGTCAACTCTGCCACATTAACATACACAATCAACGCCATGTTAGCAGTACAGACTTCTGACTAGGCTATCACATTTTGCAAAAAACCGCCTATTTGGGAAAGTGAACAGAACATGATTTTGGGAGCATACGGAGTCTATTTCGTGTGAAACAAGTTGTGCCGGATTTAGGATGACAAGTACTATGTGGTCATTCAAGTTCCACACCAATCTAACAATTTCGAATTTTGAGCTATTTTTTGAGCACCTGATCATTCCTCCCCCACTGAAAGCCTTTTGGACCCCAAAATATCACTTGTAGTTGTTGAGCAAGAGAGGGTATAGTTCCCTCACCTTCCCAATCTTGATCCATTTGGCCTTGGAAGGATTTGTTCCTTTGAGCCCCACACGAAGGTAATCCACATTCCCTTGTTTTGAAGACCTTGTTCTTCTATCAAGAATGTTGTCTTGATGTAGTTCATCAATGTATTCAGGAGAAAAATCCTCAATGGAAGGAATTTGGACATTTTCTCCTTGATATTCAATCAAAGGAGGCTCATACAACCTTAAGTTATCAACATTAACAACAACATAAATTTGCATATATGAAGGCAAATCCAACCTGAAGGCATTGTCACCAATCTTTTCCAGAATTCTGAATGGACCATATCTAATTGGTTTCAACTTTTTACCTTCTCCTTGGAGCCTCTCTTTTCTAATGTGAAGCCAAACTTCATCACCGACTTGGAACTTGTGATCTACCTGATGCTTGTTGTGCCTTGCTTTGTACTTGCCTTGGCTCTTTTCAAGTTGATCTTGCACTGTTTGATGTACCATTTGGAGTCGTTCAATGAACTCCTTGGCTTTGTCCATGTTACCATCAATAGAAACATCCTTCTTACCAAGATGATACAACACATTATGATGCAAATGGTAAACAAATTCCTCTACTTGATTCCTTTGACTCAAGCTTGAATGTACATCTTGAAAGTATGTATTTTGTTGATCATAACTTTCATGCAAAACAAAATGATGCTTGAGGAAAGTAGTTACACAAACAATAGGCCTAGAAATCATATCAACAAACTTGTCACTTATACCTTTCTTATTCCTTTTGACCAAGTGGAATAGTAGAAGAAAACCCATCCAATGAAAGTTCCTTTGTCGCTGCAACTTAATCACTGCACCATTGAAAATTTCTGAATGAAATGAAATGGGCTTACCATGTTGCATAAGGACTGCACCCATGGCATAGTCGCATACATCAACCTGAAACTCAAATGACTTTTTCAATTCTAGAAGAGAAAGTATAAGGGATGAACTGATCTTTTGTTTCAAAGCATCAAATGCCTCTTGTTGTTTTCCTCCCCACTGGAAGACCTTTTGCACAACTGCCAATGAAAGTAAAGGAGCTACAATAAAAGAAAAATCAACACAATTTTTCCTCCAACATTTGGCTACTCCCAAAAAACCTCTTATCTAAGATGACTATCTTGAGCGTTGACCAATCCATGATGGCATCAATCTTGGAGAGGTCTAACTTTAGCTCACCTTCTCCAATATTATGGCCCAAGTACATCAAAGAAGTTTTACCCAACTCATACTTTGACATGTTCAATAACAAATGTTCTTGACTTATGACATCAAGTACTTTTCTCTCATACATGACATGTTCATAATGAAATTTTCTGAAAATGAAAATGTCATCTAAGTAGACTATCATGTCTAGAAATGGCTTCAATACATATTTCTTCATATGCATGAAAGTAGTAGGAGCATGGCAAAGACCAAAAAGCATAACAAGCCATTCAAACAAACCTTGCTTGGTTTTGAATGTCGTCTTCCATATGTCTTATTCAACAACTCTAATTTGATGATAGTCACTCCTTGAGTCCCATTTAATGAAATGATTTCCATTCTTCTTGGGCACCAAAACAATAGGTGCACCACATGGTGAAGGAGATGGTTGGATGATCCTTTTGTTCAACAACCCTTGGATTTTCTTTGTTATTTCTGCACTTTCCCTTCTTGACATCCAGTGCATGTCAATGTTAGAAAGAAGACACTTTTGCTGCAATGGTATTTCATGTTGGATTCTCCTCTTGGGAGGAAATCCCTTTGCTTTCTGAAACACCTCATCATCATGGTTAACTACATCAACCAAATCAATTTTAAATTTTGAATTACAACCATCAAACGCTTCATAATCAACATCAATATTGGGTTTGATCATAAGAAGCACTAAATTCTTGCTTGAATTCACTAGTCTTTTCATTTGCCCTGCATTAACTAATGAAAGATTTAGTTTCTTGTGATGAGCTCTCACAATATAATCCACACCATCTTTGAACAAGTGGTACTTGTTTTCATGGTGATATAATATTGATTTTCTATCATAGAGGTAAGGACTACCGAAAAAAATTCCTAAAATATCAAGTGGTACACCATCTAATTCAATTCCGTCAATGAAGTTTATTGTGATTGTGAATCGAAAAATACATTTTCTTGTAACCTATAAGTTTGTGTCCTTGCATATGCAACCCAATGGATATGGCTTGGGATGTAGAATGGTTTCAAGATTAAGTTTCTTGATTAAGTCTTCAAATATCAAGTTGGCTTGAGACCCATTATCAAATAGTGTGTCGATTTTTGTATGTTTTGAGATTACTCTCACATGAAATAATTCAATCCTTATTTCTTCCTTTGGAGTGCTAGTGTGACAATTTGATATACTAGTGCTAGCAATGGATTCCTTTCCTTTTATACCCATGGCTGTAATTTTAGTTTCATCACCTGAATCGGCTCCCAAATCCTCTTGAATGATTGCAGTTGTCTTTTCTTTTCCCTTGTTGTTGAGTTTCTTAGGCCTCATCTCAGGATGAAGCTTCCAACAATGAGCTTCATCGTGACCCTCTTTGGAACAATGCTTGCATTTTATTTTCTCTCCTTCCTTCTTAATTTATGGATTTTTCTTTCCTTTGAAACCCTTTTCTTGTTCTTTACCCTTAAATGGATTTTTACTACCCTCTTCTGGAGTATTTTTCCCTCTTGTCTCAAGATGAGTGGCTTGCACACACACCTCATCTAGGTTATTGGGATTAAACATAAGGATAGTATGCCTAAGGTAATTGTGTAAACCCCCTATATACTTCAACAACGTGTATTGTGATTGCAAATCTACACCTAACATTATAGATTCTTCTAAATTATTGGGTGTAATCTTGCACATTTAGACATTTAAGTTGTCTAAAGTTCTACCAATTCATGATGGCTTTCTGCATATATGTTAGAGGGTAAAATTGTCTTTTAATTGTAGCAATGAAATCAGACTAAGAAATTGAGATCTTACCATGTTTTTTTATCTCTTCTTGTGTCTTGGATTCCCACCATACTAGTGCTGCACCCTCCAGCCTCAAGGAAGCTAGCTGAATCTTTATGTCATCATCTTGAAGGTTTTGAATTCTGCAATAGACCTCCAACTGATGAACCCAATTGTCAAGCTTCTCTGCATTCACTTCACCATTATACATGGGCAGTTCAAATTTAACATCAAGTTTTAATAGGGGTGTTTTACCAGTTCCTTTTGAGGTATGTTGATGAGTATGAGTAAGGGTTGTATTAGTGGAAGAGGGTGAAGATGCCTATGAAGATGAATATGAAGATGATGGATGAAGGTGGAGAGGGTGGAGGTTTACCTCCATTTCCATGACCTCCTCCTCCTGAAGAACCTTCTTGGAGGCATGAAGCTTTCACCCTGCAGTCTGGTATTCCTCTCTTCATAAAGGACTTTCACCATCTCTATCATGTCAAAGAAAGCCTTCCTTCTCATCCTTTGTCATATTTGTAGGCTCTCCTTCAAGTGACATGTTAACTGAAGCTTCAACTGCAACTTGAGGTAGAACTGGTGGTGGAGATTGTGGCAACCTTGCACTCCTTCTCCTTGACCCAACTTCAAGACTTTCAACCAACTTCCCTTCTCCTCTCTTGAGCTTCAACCTTGTAAGCATCACATTCACTTGCAAACAATTCAATCTTTTTGCACAAAGAAAACCAAGAGCTATGATACCAAACTTGATCTAAATGGGAAAATTAGTTTTGTTGTGCTACATTCCTCTTCAAAATATATAAAAGTGCTTAAGGATTCATGAGGTTAATTGCAAGTTTAAACATGATTTTTTTAGTGTTTTTATGTAAATTTCATGTACAAATTAACATAAAAAATGACTGAACAACAACATATAACAGAGATGAACATCACCAAACAATATCAAAATAGCACATGATGAAGGAGTTCACCTCGCATGGGCTACGTCTCCTTGGTCCAGATTCCCTTGGCTTGGCCCTCTTTATTATGCTCAAAAGTGTGAATACATTAGTTTACAATGCTCAAATATCTCTGAAACATGTTCCAATGGCTCTAGAATGCCCAAAAATGCCTGTCTAGCCTCTTTCTACTCCTAATTTGGTAAAAACTCATCAGTTATGATTTCCCTAAGTTTAGTTGCTATTCTCTCTACAAACTTCTCAAATTCCAGCACCAAACCCACAATTTCACTCAGATTTCCGCTAACCGGGCTCCATTTTCGCCAATTTTAGGGCAAATTTGTCAGACGCTCTGAATTCCCTATAAGGCCTTAAATCCGAATTTTTGGCCACATGGGGGCCACGTGACCAGGGCTAAGGCCAACAGCCCGCTCTCGCCGGCCGGGCCCCTACTCTGCTTTGCTGGTGGTCCCGTGGGTGGCACGTCCAAGGGCTAGCTCTTATTCCAGATTGCACAACACATAACGTTTAAATAAACGTCGACACCATAGTATGTTAAGAACTATTATGTGTGGCACGTTGGTAGGAGGCTTGGACTTGTGCTTGGAGGTCACGGGTTTGACCCCCACTGTTGTTGCCTAGACCTTAAACAAATTTTTGGTGGTCCTCGGGCTGCCACGTGGTAGCCCCTGGCCGGGCCACGTGGCAGCCTGTGGTTGGCCACCAACCAACCAACCAAACTCGTCCAACTCAGAACCTAGGTATTTGCCACGTGTCAGCACACCCTTCACCGAAGGAGCCCGTTAACCAGTCAACTCTACCACGTCAACATACACAGTCAGCGCCAAGTCAGCAGTATGGACTGCTAATTAGGCTATCACATTTTGCAAAAATTCACTTGTTTGGGAAGGCGAACATAACTGATTCTGGGAGCATACAGAATCCATTTCGCACGAAATAAGTTGCACCGGATTAAGGATGACGAGTACTACGTGATCGTTCAGGTTCCACACTGATCTGACAACTTTGAATTTTGAGCTGTTTTTTGAGAACCTAATCAAGAACGTCAATGTCAATGCCCGAATTCCTTATTTCCCATTAAATGGTTATGTTTTACTAGTTTCACAATATTTTCATAGAGAATAAAATTCAAAGCTTAGCCACTTTTCAAGATCGAGAATGTTTAAATGCTTATAGACATGATATGTAACAAATGTGTTGTTGATCTCTTTCTTGAAATAATTATTACTCCCTAACTGTTATAGAGTGTTAGCAATGCATATACATTCAAATAGATAAGAAAAAACAAATATAGGGCACTATAATAGCGAATTTTCCATTGCTAACTAGTAATGTAATTTAATATTTTACACAAATTAAATAAAAAACACATCTCACATAATAAATTTGACACACATGTTGATACCAATCTCCTAAATTCCATTAAAATGAGAATGAAAATAATTCGTGCAATACACCATGCAATGCCCTAAACATCCATGTTGAGAGTCTTAACTTTATTCCAAGATGGAACTTCTAACAAAAAACAAAAATTTAATTAAAATACAAGTATAGTGCATTTGATTTTTTTAGAAATTTGATAGAAATTGCAACTGCTCAAGAAATCGAACTGAAATCGTGAGACATGAATTCTACTCTACTAATCTACAGAATGAAAATCGCAATTTAGAACAACATGCATAGGCATGCAACAAGCAAAACCACAAGTACACAATGATTTCTAGGGGAACCCAACTGGGAAAACCCCTCAACTGCTTTGCATTAATTTAGATGAAAAGAGAAACAATTACAATGTCTTGATTCAAATATGAAGCACGCCCTGCATTGCAATCCTTTTCTCCTGCTTCTTGACTTGCTCTGGCCAACACTTAGCTAATTCAAGCCTTAGTGAAGCCCCTATTTCCTTGAGCAATCCTGGAGAAATTAGCCCCTAAAAAATAGGAGAAATTCCCTATTTCTTTGCGCAATAGTTTGAGGAATTGATCACCTACTCAGTGCAAAAGCATTGTACACTTAACAATATACAAATATAAATACAAACATGCCTTTTCCTCCACCTCAACTAGGAAGTTTGAATTTCATGCATGACTATGTATATTTTTAGCTAATTGACTAGTTAAATGAGAGATTTGTGAGTTAACAACATTCTTAACTACTTAGTTGACCTTCAACTGACTCAACTAATGACTAGAGCTTAGTTAACTGAGTTCAACTAACAATAACTCAACTAGATTGCTAAATCTTAGCAATCAATACATGCACAACTCTACTTCTAGCCTATAACTTGAATTTACTGAGTAAACTAGTAGACAAAGCCATGTCACACAAGTTAATTGCCTCCAAGTTATCCTGCTGATGTGGAAATTTGATTTACTCAATTTGACTAAGGCACAAGTCAAAATTGAGCCTTTTTCTTGCTAGAATTCAACAATTTTTCTACTGGTGAGCACTTTTTAGACATTTGGTTCAACCCTTTAAACATAATATGTTAAATGGTCTCATAGTCCATGTATGCATAAGTTTATTAAGGTCCAATCTCATATCCTTCAACTTTAAAAACCATGTGCACATAATTCATAGATCAAAGCCCACCCTCATGTGTTTCACTTTTAAATCCCCAAGAATTAATTCAATTGATTGAACCATCTATGAAAGATAGTCCACTCCCACATCTTTTATTTTTAAAAAACCATACACATATAAGTGAATTAAAACCCACATCCATGTCCTCCACTTTTAAAATTCGCAAGGATTAATTCTTGAACCATACACCAAATACAACTCACCTCCATACCTTTTGATTTTAAAAACCTATGGAAAAATATATGTATCAAAGCCAACCCCATGTCCTTTACTTTAAACCCTAAAAATTAGTTTTATCACTTAAACTAGCTACCAAAAACATATTAACTATATAGATAAAGAGATGATAAATTATTAATTCAAATCCAGTGGGAACCCTCAAAATTCTACAATATAAAACTTAAACTTATACAACTTAAAAATAAAATAAAAATGTAAACTTTAATGGATGTTCAATCATCTTTATCGTTTTCATATTTCTAATAATAATATGGTATATCTATCTTAACTTTACATCTACCATGAGTAAAGACGGATCAAATCCCTTAAGGTGCAAACTTTTTCTCACGTTTCTTTAATTCGAGAAAAAAATTCACCTCGAGAGATTTGATTTCTATGGACAATTGATAAATTCAAAGTTTACATGGATCTACCTTGGCTATATTACAACTAGCCTAGATCCATCTTAATACCAGATCCATCAAGTGTGATATTACAAGTAGCCTAGATCCATCTTAGCCCCATATCCATCAACCACTAAGAGGGATCAAATCTATCAAGTTGTAAATATCTTTTTGACCGAAATAAATATTTTCACCTATAAATTTGATCTCTCTTGCCACTTGATAGGTCTGAGATTAAGATGGACATAGGTTGGTTTTTAATAAATTACAGATTTTTATAATTTTGTTTTAATATTGAATAATTAATAATAGTTTATTTTATTTTTCTTAAACTATAGCTATGTAATAAATAAATTTCAACATTGTAGTATATTGTTTATGACATTTGTTTTGCCGCTTTAGTTTTAGTGAATAAAAGAGATTTGTAACTTTTCAATTTTAAATAAAATCTTGAAGATGCATTTTCATAGTAATAATAAGAGCTTAATCATCTTTTATTATTATTATTATTATTATTTATAGTTTTATAATTATTATTTTTAATTTTGCTCACTTTATTATTATTATTAACAAACAAAACAAAGAAAAAATTGTATTATTAGAAATCCGCATGATGAGCACATTAGGTACATTAAGATAAGGTTAATTCAAGTAGTTTGTTGTAAAGCATTCTCAGCCAAAAAGTAGTCGATTCCTCAAAATTTCTAATGTCTAGTATGTCTAAATTATCTTGTCAGTAAGGGATCATACAAAAAAAATACATTTAAAATTTTACAATACTTGCAAATCATATTAAATCATCTGTGAAGGGGAATCAATCTTGAAACTTATGCTCCCAAACTATAAAGGAGGGGGATAATTTATGTTTGTAAGCTCTTGGTGCACTAGCATTGTTTGGTGAGGAGTGTTCCATGGGTCCTATTGAGTGATAGCTACAATTATTCCACTTGCTAGTGGAGACTCACTACCTCATCTTCAACTCTCTGCATGGTGGTTCTTTGTTCAACTAATAGGTCATACATGTGGTTACATTGGCTATAATTTGGCTAACTCGGATTTATAGATCTTGAACATAATCCTGTATAAGGGAAACACGATCCATTAACTGTTTTAACTCCTCCCTAAAAGGTGCCAGAATTACTTATTTAAATCTTTCACAAACCCAATCAAATGATAAGGAGTATAGTTGAGCCTTTATACACTCAAACTCTAATTTTTCCTTCACCCAAACAAAAATGTTTTGTCCCACAGAACAAAGTGCGTTTATAACTAACTAGACTATTGACTACCTCAGCACGAAAACTATCTATACCTTATCCAAATTATCAGAATTTGAAATCCAATGCTAGTCATATTACACCAAATCCCCCCTCGAAAGATAAGCTGATTCACTTGAAATAGTAGGTACTCATTGCAAGAGAAGCATATAAAAAATTTACCTTCAGGATGAACTAACAAAGGGAACATTTTAGAGTCTAGGAAAGCTTGGAGACCACTCTTCCCCCTTACATCACATGGAACTCAATTATACCCTCCAAATGGTTCATTTCCACCCACAACACTTGAGAATTGGACCAATTCTTTGAATACCCACTCTATCCGATTGCCTATTTCAACCAACACTAATACATTACTAGTAGTGCACTAGATGCCCCATAAAAAGATAAGAGGTTTCACTTGAAAGGATCAATATTGATTGCTAGATAAGCATATCATGAGTTTACATTCAAGATGAACAGACAACATGAGTGATTTAGAGTCTGAGTGAGCTTGGAAACCACTCCTCCCCCTTACATTACATGTAATCCAATTATACCCTCCAATTGGTTTACTACCACTTACAACACTATAGAATTTGACCAAATCTTTTGATACCTATTATGGCCAATTGTTTGTTCCAACCAACTCTAATACATTACTAGGAGCATTCAAATTTAAGAGATAGAAGTTTCCTTTTCCTTGAGGCTTCGCTACTCCTCTTGGATTGAAATTGACATTATTGTAACCTCCAAAACTCTCAATACAAGCCCTAATACCATAACTCTTACTCGAGACTCAAAAAATCATATTTAACCATGTTCTTGTCTCAACAAAAATAGAAACCAATGCAATGCAGGAGACTGTTAATGACAAAAATCAAAATTCGCCATTATCTCGCCACCTTCCATGAAAATTTCGAACTTCAAGTGTCTCCATATTTGACCATCTCCTTACCCTCTAGGATTTATGGAATTTGTGCCTAGCTCACTACTTTCCTACATGATTACATTTACACTCTTGATGTTCAACCATTATCTTATGTGTTATGTGAATTACATCACCTAGATTTCCTTGACATGTGAGCGGTTTTCTTAGACCGAGCCATAAACTCATAAACATGGTTCCATTAAAACTCATTAGATCCCATTTTCTTTGTCGAAGTATAGAAGCAACTCCTAGATCTCACATATTCTAAATATTGTCATTATCTCACACATTAATTGAACCAGGGAAGGATCGAAACTAATCTCCAGATAGTACATCCCACACTTAACACAAAATAACATTTGAGCCAGAGGCCCATCCTTTCCTATTAGACCTTTTTATTTCATAATGGCCTATGCATGGCCCAACCTTCACTTTGCTAGAACATGGCACACCTAATCCATAAGAAATTTTCCCATCAAAGGCTATGGTAGGGGCTTTAAGACTTGGACTTAATTTATTCTTGGTGTTCCTTATGCTAACGAGTTGCCAACTTTAGCTACAAAATCAACTAAAGAATTATGTTGTCTCAATATATGATGAATCTCATAAGAATTTAATGTTTTTAGGATCCTTCAAATCTTCTTCAGGATTGCCTTTAAGCCCAAATATTTTGGGAGAGTTTCCTTAATTAAACTATGAATAATGATTTATGAACCTCCAACAATTGAATGACTAGTAACTTGTCTTTCCTAAGGAAGTATTAAGTCCTCAAGAAGGGTGTAGGCTTCAACATGATTATTAGATTGATGTCCCTCACCCTATGCACTAAATTGGTGTATGAGTCCCCTTTGTTTGCAGAACAAGATACCAACCTCCCTCACAATAGAAGAATTACATGTGTATGAGACTTCTTTGTACACATTAAAACACTTTGTTTGTTATTTTTTTCTTGGTCGAACCCACACGGAATTGAACATTGAATCTCTTGCTTTACACATGACTTTGGAAGAAGGCGATAACTAATTGAGCTACATCTCGTGGGCTAAAACACTTTGTTTGTTATTAAATATATATGAAATAATATATTTTTTTTTGTTACTTTCATAGAGAGATATATTTTATTTATGGTCGTTATTTAAAATAATATATATATCTCTCTAAGCGTATAAAAGACATTTCTCAATAAGGGAAAAATTATTTTCAATCTTATTTCTTTGTATACATAAAATTGATATTGAAATACTTGTATTTAAATTTGACATAAGAATATTTAATTTATAATGGGTATTAAAATATTTTTTGTTATTAATTTTTTTGAATTCTAACATGTTTAAAAAAAAGGCCGTGGGCCTAATGGTTAAGAGCATGTGTTTCTTCTTAAGAGATTACACGTTCAAAACCATAGGGGGGTAGAGTATGTATGTCTTCGTAGACTTAGCATATGGCGTGGAGGTGGGTCCCTTGTCCCATAAACAAGGGGGTCTCATACACCAATTTAGCATATGGCGCGGAAGTGGGTCCCTTGTCCCACAAACAAGGGGTCCTCATACACCAATTTGGTGTCTGGCTGTAACTTTAAAATTGGATAATAATAATGACCTTGTCCCACAAACAAGAGGTCCTCATACACCAATTTGGTGTCTAGCTTGGCCTTAACCTTAAAATTAGATAATAATATTGATTGGATAATAATAATTATAATCGATGTCGTAACCTTAAAATTGGATAATAATAATGATCATCAATCTCATACGCTGATTTAGTTGGATAATAATAATAATAATAAATTTTAAACACCAAAAAAAATTATACATTTCTTTAATATTGAAATACACAGTACAATATGTCTAACTTCATAAAATTTAATAATTAGATCAATCACACAAAAATAAAAAATTATTGATATGATTAACAATAATTTTAAATTTAAATTACCATTATTAAATTTACCTTAATCATAAAATTAATTATTATTATTATATATAATTAAATAAAATAAACCTTAAAATATATAATTTATGATAAATATTCAACTATTACTTTATTATTAAATTCAATATTTAACTATTATATTATTATCTAATATATAATGCGTAAAACACCTATACTCACCCATACTTATATTATTTTATTATTAATAATTTCTTTTAAATGTAAATTACGAATTTCATATTTAGCGCATTCAATGCGAAAGAAATTACAAACATCTACCTGAGCAATAGAAAATGTTTTTCAAACACAATCATCTCTTCTTAACGTAACAAAATGCTTATTGTGTGAATACCTAATGTGCCGAATTGGTCTCTTTCCAACTAATAATTTAAAACACCAAAAATATTTGGGTAGAGGTGCTTATAAGTTAAGCTTACTATATAACGACCTAACGTGCCCCAAACGAGGAGAATATATTCTGCCCTCCCATCGGAAGTGGCGTTCTTTCTACTGAGAATTCTGAAAACCCTAAAAATGTGGGGTGCAGGAAATTTATAGTTTTTATTATATTATTATTATTTAATGTTAAGGTTATGGTAAAGTTAAACATCAAATTGGTGTATGAAATTTTTTGTTTGTCGAACAATAGTGTATGAGATTCTATATTTATAAAACCAGAAAAGCCTATTTGCTCATAGCGATTTCACTACTAAATTTATTAAAACATACATACTTTATCCTTAATCTATTAAAACATACCCTACCCCTACCCTACCCCTACCCCTACCCCTACCCCTTGATTTTAAACCTATAACTTAAAAAAAAAATACAAATACTCTTAACCATTAACCCAATGAACCAACGGAATGACTGAAGGTTTCCTTCGTGGTGACTGAATAAAAGCATGTTGAACCCCTTCGTGCGTTTGGATAGGTATTTAAACAGATGCCAGCGTGTCATTATTAAATGCATATCAGCATCCTGTTATATGGGCAGAATAAATAAATACGTAAGTATATTTTAAAATTCCAAATAATATAATCCAATTTAAAGCCGTGCAGTGGTGGGGTCCACTAGGACGTAATAGTATTTATTAAAGTGAAAAACAGTGCAACGGAGAATATAACCGTTGACGTGGTGGACGTAAGCTTCGATGTAAAATATGCGCGTCCGAATAGACGCCTCAGAGGAATTGCAGTGGTCGTATGCCATTGGCTCGGCTACCTTTAATGTCAGGTTTTTCCTTGCCCCAAACGGTTACATCAGGGAATGAGCCAAAGCATGTGACCACGCGCTCAATACTATTTTAATACCACCCACGCAGTATTTGTATTCGCCTGCCCCTGTGATGCGATGCAAAGAAAAGCAGTGTAGAAGGTAAAGTTGTATTCGGAGTGATGGTGCGCTCTGCTTTTTGTTGAAGAACTGAATATATTGCTATTATGGTTTTTGAGTTTGTGCCATTGCTCTTGAGTCGGGAAGAGGACTAGATCGATCCTGCGAAGGTGGTAACGGGGATCGAACCCGGATCAATTATTGAAGTCCAGTTAACTCCAGTTTGTCATAATGGGGAGCCCACTCCGTGTCATGCCTTTGCTGCTCCTGCTGCTGCTCATCTTCTTCTCATCTGTACCTGGTAGCTTAGGAGGTAAGCTACTTATTAAATCCTGGGTTTATCAAAGGAAAAATTTATTGTTCTGTTACTCTGTTTTTGCTGGTTTCAACCATTATCAGTCCAGTCATCAGTATGATTATACTCAAATGTTGGTTCTGAACAATATGAAGTTGAACATGTTCAACTTTGCAGAAAGCACTAGACGTGTGTAAATCAGCAGCAAGGCCAGGGGCTTATAGATGGGTTTTGATCTTACTGTTTTTTTGAGCTAACCCTTGTTCAATGTATTTTTTTGTATGAGATTCAATATTGGGATTGGGGAATGGACTAATTGTTTAGGGTGAGAAAGGATTGGAAATAAAGAAATGGGTAGTTTGGTGTAGAAGAAATGGGACTGATTGATTTCTTGTTGTTGGTGGGGAATGGATGACAGGGGCGTTTGTTGGAGTTAACTTAGGGACTGAAGTGACAGATATGCCATCACCCACACAGGTAGTTGCCCTGCTAAAGACACAGCAAGTGAACCATGTTCGGCTCTATGATGCAGATCGAGGAATGCTGACAGCTTTGAGGAAAACAGGAATAGATGTTGTAGTAACAGTGCCCAAAAACCAATTGCTAGGGATAAGGTAGTCAAACTCCACTGCAGCTAGTTGGGTGAACAGGAATGTGGAATCCTACCTTCCAGACACCAACTTCAAAGGAATCTGTGTGGGTAGCGAGGTTCTTACTACTATTCCCAATGCTGCCTTAGATCTGTTGTCTACCATGAAGTTCTTGCATTCTACTCTGGTGGCAGCCAATCTGGACAGGCAGGTCAAGGTTTCTAGTCCTCATTTTTCTGACATCATCTTAGATTCCTTTCCACCCTCTCAGGCCTTCTTCAATGGGAGCTTTAAGTCGATTCTTGTGCTCATGCTGGATTTTCTATAGAAAACTGATTCTTTTCTCATGCTCAACATCTATCCCTATTATGTGTACACGCAAAGCAATGGAGTGGTGGGATTGGACTACGCCCTTTTTCGGCCCCTCCCCACTAACAAAGAGGCAGTGGATGCCAATACAATGCTACATTACACCAATGTTTTTAATGCCATGATTGATGTTGCATACTTCGCCATGGCCGACTTGAATTTCACAAACATTCCAGTGGTGGTGTTTGAGACAGGGTGGCCCTCCAAGGGTGACCCGAGTGAACCTGCTGCCACAGTTGACAATGCCGACACTTACAACAGTAATCAAGTTAGGCATGTCCTCAACAACACAGGAACTCCTAGGGATCCTGGCATTCTAGTCAATACATACATTTATGAATTATTCAACGAGGATATGAGATCAGGTCCTATTTATGAGCAGAATTGGGGACTCTAATGCCGATAAATATCTAGTGTACACATTACATTTAATAGATGTTGGTACAATTCTTGCTAATGACATTGCCATTCAGACTTATTGCATATCAATGGAAGTGGTTGACCCTAAACTTCTCCAAGCTGCTTTGGATTGGGCATGCGGTCCTGGCCAAGTTGATTGCTCTGCCTTGTTGCAGGGTCAGTCCTGCTATGATCCTGATAATGTCCAGGATCATGCTTCCTACGCCTTCGATAGCTACTACCACAAGACAGGAATGGCAGCCGGATCTTGTGACTTTAACGTTGTGGCTACCATAACCACTACTGACCCAAGTAAGTTGCCTTTTCCAATCCTTGAAAATATAGTGCAGAACCTAGTGTTGTTCAGTAGAGAAACATTCCTGGTTAAGTCTGCTAGTCATATGCTCTTGTTTGCACTAAGAGAAGCTAGGTGCTCTACAGCCCAGATTGGGTGAGCTAACAAAAGCAGACGGATTATATATACACACTGGATCTTTTAAGTGCAAAGAGGTCTGTATTGGAATTTTTTGATACCTCAGGGTACTTAATAGTGGAAGATAGGAAAAAAAACTGATAACATATATTCACTGGATCTTTAAGTCAGGGTACTTAATAGTGGAAGATAACAAAAAAAACTGATAACATATATCTACGGGATCTTTAAGCATGGAGAGGTTTGTTTTCAATTTTTTTTTTTTTTGGGCTTTTAATAAAAGAAGGATATATATAAGTTTATACTCAATTATTTTCATCGTTTTAGAAATTTAATAGATTTAAAATTAAGATAGATCTATATCATACTTTCCATACTTTCCATACTTTCTATTGAAACAAATTACTTACCATATATTATTTATATTTATTTTATATGATACAGATAAATTCTAAACAAAACAAACTACCTATCTACAGGGCATTTCTTGCGATCTCTTTGCTTTCTCCCAGCCTTCAAAACAAGCCAACATAGATTAATTGATATACCTTGTTTGTATGTTTTGAATCTAATTGATATACTCTGTTGGTATGTTTTGCAGGTCATGACTCGTGTATTTTTCCTGGGAGGTATGAACTTTTCTGAGATTAAAGTTGATTGAATGTTTTCGTATGGATAATTTTTAGGCTTTTTGTATTTGACATTTGTCCGGTATGGGAGACTTTTACCACTTTCATAGTTGTTGTGTTTCATTTATCCGGTTTCGTAAAATATCTAACATGAAAATTAATTTTGCCTTTACCATTTAAAATTAATTGTCTTTACAATTTTACCACTTTCATAGTTGTTGTCCTTTATTTATCTGGTTTCGTAAAATATCTAACATGAAAATTAATTTTGCCTTTACCATTTAAAATTAATTTTGTCTTTACAATTTTATTTAGAGTGGAAACTTAGCTTGCTGTTTGAAAATTTTGAAAATTTGGCTACAGTATTGGTGCAAATGGGACTTTGGCCAACGCCACCAACACCACAATCGGAGCCCCTTCAAATTCAACCGCCAGCAGTAGTGCAGTACAACTCGGATTTTCACAAGCTGGGCCTATATTTATTGCCCTTTTTCTTTGGAATACATTATTTTTCGAGTGAAAAGTCAATAGTGCAGTGGATTGGAATCGTTGTTGCCCTTTAGGACCGACAGGGCTGATGGAATTCAATTAAAACCTGATACAGGTGGGTGCAGCTTTCAAAAACCCAACTTAAACTGTAGTCCAACATGTAAGGAAATGGGTTGAATGTGTCATGTCTAAGGGAAGGCTGGAGATGAACTGGCTGCTAAAAGCGTTTTTTCTCATCTGCAGTTTTCTAAAAATTAAATTCTGCTAGGGGAGGAGATGATTTCAAATTTTGTTATGAATTAGTATATGTAGTTTTATTCATTTTAAATGCATATTTAATATTATTCTGTAAGTATCAGGGCATGGCCAATTTTTGGTATTAGAATTATGGTGACAAACATAGTTAGCTCTTCTATTTTGTGTGCATTTTCCAAATTTTGGATGAAAATGATTTTTTCATTTTAAAGTCAGATAAAATAAGGTTATGCAGAAAGATAAATATTTTGCTGAGATCACTAGAGTGTGGTCTGTGGGATATGAATAAAAATGGTACAAGTCCATCTTGAATCTTTATCTACTAAGGATGACAAAGGATTGCAACAAAATCAGAACTGTAACATATCATATACTGATGATTACAAGGAATTGTAACCAAGGATAAATTTAGAACTGCAATATAAAAAAAGTTTGAAAAAAAGGTGCAACGGTGTCCTGGGCCCTCTGTGTTTTGTGATATCAATAAAACTGGTATAAGTCCATTTTAAATTTTAAATCTCGATCAAAGATAAAAAGGAAATATAAATTGTAGATTGTCAAGTACAAGTTCATCTTGAATTTGATATCAGTAAAACTGGTGCAAGTTCCTTTTAAATCCTGATCAAAGATAAATCGTATATCATAAATTACAAGTCCATCTTAAATTTTGAAGTATTCCTGATATAGTGAGGTTAACAAGAGATTATAAATTGTAGATTGCAACTCTCAATGTGGTATTGAGTTTTGGAACATAAATTTATTAAAAATTTCTTGATGGGTTAAAGTTTTAGTTTTCGATGATATAATTTTTGGCAAGATTATAATGAATAGGTGTTGTTTTAGTACCATTAAAAAACCTCTGGGCACCTAAAATTTTGAAGTTTGACCACTGTAATTTAGATTTACAAAAATCCCAATCAAATTTTATCAAAATCTCCATGATTTTCAGAGGAAAAACAATCTGATCAGACTAAAGCTAAATGAATTCAGTAACCAACTTAAGACAGTTTTATGCTTATGCTTTATAAAAGCACTTCTCTTTTCGCCCAGACTAAGCACCTCAGCTTGTTTTAACGCAGTTAATAAAATTTCCAGCCTTTTCTAACATAAAGCGCGTTCATAAAACTTCCCGCCTTTTTCGAACATATTGAGATGCTCAGCCTTCTGTAATTACAAAATGACTTGATAGTTTGTCCAGAGTATTGCTGGATGTCACAGAAACTGACGTGTAGAATGTTCATTTGGAGGCCCCAAGGGGCCATTACAGTAAAAGTTAAGCATCGCGTAAATGGGAGGTGCAGTGCATATCGTTTTCCTAGAAAGGCAGAGCGCTGACATCATGTGAATTTTAATTTGTAGTGCCAGTGAGATATGCATGCTCTCTCTTTGTCGGCTTCCCTGTTTTTTTTGACCTTTTCTTTTATTAACAACAGTCCACTTTTTTGAAATAACACTAATTTGTTATTTAAGGATAGAGATTAATAATGGGATCCAGCGTTAAAGGATTCCGTGGAATTCTCTCTGGGAATGTTCTGGCCTAAGAAATTGCTGTATATGATCGTTATTATTGGAGCTGGAGTTGGACGTTTGTGGAATACAGCTAGATTGTAATACAGATTTGATAGTTATCAATTGCTTCCTCTTTTGTGGGCCATCATACAGATTTGTGTCAGTCATAAATCTGATATAATGATTTTATATTATAATATGATATAATGATTTTATATTATAATATTCCAAAGGCATATCAATTCCTTCCTCTTGTGTGGGCCATCATACAGATTCGCTTTCAAGTCATAAATATGATATATTGATTTAACTTATATTTTCCAAATCCATTTGTACTTTAAGATTATATCTTTATATATATAAAAGTTATTGGATTTTCAACCAGAAAAAATCAACATAATTATATATTATATTAATATATAACTGTTTATATGGTCAGAAGTTTATATCTCCATTAAAGTATTGACATATATTTTAGAGTGATTATATTTTAAAATCAACTAGAAAAAGTTGTGTTTAATTGTGGTATGGAGAGAATATTAAATATTGGATTGAAGAATATTTTGTCTAACAATGAGATATTGTCATTAGAATTGTGAGATTCGGATAAGTGTGGTTTGGTTTGGACAAGCATGAGTTGCTCAATAACGAGATGATGTCATCAGGTTTGTGCAAGACTTGGATGAACCTAGATTGACCTTAAGCAAGATGATGTCATTACACAAGGCTTGATTGAGCCTAGACAACCCAATGAAAAGATTTTAATAGGATTAATGCGCGAATTGGTAAATCTTAGATGAACCCCTATAATTGGTTTTGACTCTCAACCCCTCTCCATGAGATGTTTTTTCACAGAAAATGTTATTTTTTTGCTATTCATGAGAATAAAAAAAAGTACATTCCTTTTGCTGAAATCTGTTTTTTTTCAGCTCTATACTAGAAACAAGAAGATGGTTTGTATAGCAATATACATATTTGAATCTATCTTATAGAGTAAAAAAACTACAACTATTATAATCTATATCATTGTAAATCTTGTCCAACTTTGGAGAGTTATATTACACCAAGTTTTCAAAAAAGGATTTGAAAAATTGAATATACAGTTTGACTCATAACCTGGGACCTGCAATGCTAATAATATGAGTTCACTTTGTTCTAAAGCGCTGAAAGTTGAGTTTCCAAATGAACTTGTTGAAAGATGAAAGTTGATTTATGTGTTCTATGGGGATGGAATGTATGCTTTGGACTCTACTGCTATCAAGTTCCTCATAAAGAATATAACCTATATCCTATGAGCAGATTTATTATATTCTCTGAAGATATGTTGGAATATGATATCTTGAATGTGGTTTTTTGTTTCTCTGATTTTGTGCTTCCAAGTGGCTAGATTTAGGACTTCTAACGGGGGTAGTGCATATCAGCCAATCAATCACACATTTGGATTCACCAAGAATCATAATGCTATTTATGTTTTTTAGTTTAGTTATCAATTCTGCTTTGGTGTTAGTCGTAGGTCTAAGACCAATTCTTAAGAGCACATGTTTGTTCTCTGGCAACTTAATCAGTTCTCGTCCTCCACAAATATTCTCTTGCGCAACATCATAAAAAAATCCAATAGGAAGACAGTGTTCTTGGGACTTTTACGGACTGTAAAAGGGATATAATACCTTAAGAGGCAAATGATCTTGGAAGATTAAGGATACAAATACTTTCATTTCTGAAGATGACCCTATTCCTTAGCAGCCATATTCCCCAAGCCACAAAGATAGGAAGATCGCAAAGATGATTGAATTTCTTCACCTAGAAATAAAGAATTTCCTCAAAGGAGTACCACCTTAGGTTTTACCCGAATGCCCAGGTTTACAAGAATATTTTCCAGCACTCATTTAACTAGAATCATTCTGCCCCCCCAATGATAGGCAATTGTAACACCACAAGTTTATCTTCTGTTCTAATTTTCTGATCAACCACATCCAGTCCCCTTTATGATAATCATTTGGTTTAAGAAAGAAGCCAAGATACTTTATACCATTTTCTAGAGTGATAATCTGCAAGGGCATAAAAGTATGAATATGTGAGAGGATTTTCGGACTAACTATGAATTGATGAAAGGAGGATTTGTGTAGATTAATCTCCATTCCAGCTGCACTGCAAAAAATATTTATAATTCTATGAAAGTCCTGCCATTCCAATATAGTGCCCAATCCTAAAAGCAATACATCATCCATGAACAAAAGATGGGTGATATATTGTTTGTGAGAAATTTTAATACCTTTTATATTAGATTCATGCTTTTTCTTCAACAGAGGGAGGCTTAATCTATGATATTCCCACTTAGCAATATTGCTAACGAAAATATCAATCTTGCCTAATTTTGTCTTATTTCATGTTTTTACTTAGGAGATGTGGGTTTAGAGGTCCCACATGAATTTTGTGATTAAGTGGGGGCCCAAACATTATGAAGGAAGGGAAATATTGCGGCTCTAGTGGAGCATGGGGGCCATTCCATGGAGAATTATGCCCCACATGTGGAAGAAGCTCTCATTGGAGTGAAGTTGGTGAGGGAAGTTGAGTTGGGCTCACATGGGCATCTTGGAGGCTTTTTGATAAATAGAGCAAGAGACACTCATTTTGGTCATTCAGTCATCTATTCAGAAATTGTCTTTGACATAGCATGCCTGAGCTAAAGCCAAGTCTACAGTGTTGTTTAGCACACGATTGTCTCTGAGTGGAGATCTCAACCCTTGCTTCAGTGGATTTCAAGTGCCAGCCCAAGGAGGGAGTCCTACCTATAGTCGTTCATAACGGTAGAAGGAAGTGCGAGTTTGTGGAGAGAATTGGCAGCAACAATACAGGGACTAAAGGGAGTTAGGGGTTGAAACTTGAGATGGAGTCTGGAGAAGTCTTGTGGGGGCTTTTCCAGCATTTTGGCAAAGAAACAAACACGACATTTGCTACAGGTTACATCTTCTGCCTGTGGAGGAGGGCCAAGCATTTGGGGGTCAATTTTGGAGTGTCAAAACTAGGACAAAGCTTTTCTAGTTTTTTTTTTTTTTTTATTTTTTTATTTTTTTTTATTTTTTTATTCTGAGTTTATTGAAGAGAGACCAAGATTAATATGGCAGAATTTTCTGGGCAGATTTGAGGGGTCAAATAGGGGTCAAATAGGGGCACCAATTCAGCCAACAACTAGAGGAACTAGGGGAAAATTGGGTCAAAGTTACAAGGTCAACATTTGGTCAATTCCTTCGTGGGTTTTTGTGGGTTATTGGTGGAGAGCGTGGGGTTAATTTCTCGGAACTTTCGGAGCATCCGATGAGGCCCTAGCAACAGTTCTTTACATCCATCAACATATTTTATAGGTAGTTTTAGCGCAGAGCTAGGAGAGAGCAACGACATATTTGAGAGGGATTTCTTATTGTTCATTTGGGCTTAGCTAGCTTACCTTGAGCAAGCCTAGGTGCACTCTTTCCAACACATTGTACCCTCTTATTTATTAATAAAATGGCTTAGATCAACGCAATTCATGGAGATTTCCAGTTGTTAAATGTGCTATAAATTTTTGCATGTGTTTCTGCTATGTTTGCTTTGTTTAACATTGTATATTTCCATTAGGAATATTACAGTGGTATCAAAGCATGATTTTGGCCAGCTGTGGGTCTAAATCACACAAATGCTCAAGTGTTATTGTGGACTAGAATTCCAGAGGCTAAAACACTAGTCCCACATTATTCTCTAGATTGAACTTATGCCCAAAAATGTCTCAATAGGAGAAATTTGAAAATGTTACTAGGAGCATCGAGACACTGGTAGGGCTTCTCAAAGAGTGGTTGTCAGCAAAGGAAGCAAGAAGAAACAATAGTTGCCGACCCGCAGATGAAGGAAATAAGAGGAGCATGATTGTTGAATGAAACGCTAGTAGCAATACTACAGAGACAAAGATGGGAGGTGGAGGTAGTGACGAGATGAGAGAGAACATACCCCTGAAGGAGGGAGTTCATCTAGATACGTTTTGACCAGTGGAGCATGAGGCTAATGGCATGCATGAGGAGCATGAAGATACACCTAGTGTGACGCAGGAGTCACCCCTGTTGGAGTTTCCTTTGGTAGCCCTAGTAGACATATTGGTGGAGGCAATTGAGCACACATCCATTGATGAGGCATCCCAATGTATGATAGAGCTTCAAAATGACAACCACCCAAAACTGACTGATGAGGATGTCTTGCATGTTGGATTGTCTATGGAGTAGTTGGAGGCTCATGTCAAGCCCATGATGGAGGAGAATGTGCAACCATCCATTGGGCTATCCATTGATGAGGGGCATCTTAGAGACCACATGTTGGGATTCCAACACTTCAGAGGCGCACTAACAGGATCTACAACATTACCAAACCATTGAGAGGGGCGGAGTTGTCTAGACATACCAGAGGAGATGGCCAGATTAGCAGCACCATTGGGTCACCTTTGCCCATTGGAGAGAAGGAGACAGAGCTACCTAGTTAGATCTCATGTGTTGACCTGGATTACGGGATGAAACGATCAGACTTGCACAAGGTGCAACATATGCATGTCAGGGTTGTTCTATGTGCAGGGTTCATGCATTCGATCTGTCTCTTGGGGTTGGATGGTGTTATGAAACCAACTCACAAAAAGATAGAAAAGATAGATCAATGCCTTAGAAATAAGCCTCTTCGAGGGGGCAACCTCCTTTACATTACACAAATGAACAATTCTTGGATGATACAAATGACAAGAGCTCCTTTCTATATATAGGAGTTTAAGGAGTCATAATATAATCCGAGCGGACATAACAATAATAATGTAGGGGCACAATAATAACAATAGTGGGCTTCTATGGGGCACAATAATAACAATATGGGGACTACATGGGCACAACAATATAATAAGGGGATTGTACTAATAACAATAAGGGGTTACACTAGTAGTATAGGGACCTAACATGCCCCTCTCCTTAAAAAAGTGTTGTCCTCAATGCCTGAGTAGTTCTTGATGCTTCTTTATAAATTCTTGTCCTCCAATGTGGAATCTTCAGCAGGTAAGTTCTTCCACTCGATGAGATACTCTGAAATTGATCTATTTCGTAGCTGTCGATATTTCGGTTCTGTCACTGCTTTAGGTTCCAATATGATTGTCCCTTCATTGTCAAGTTCTCACGATACTGTTTGAACTGGGATCTTCTACAACTTTTGAATGAGTTCCCACTCCTTTAGGCATATGAATATCTGTAAGGCCTGATGTTTGGAGGAACACTTCCTAGAATCAAATGAATAGCATGATCATGATCACGAATAGGTGGGAGGCCTTTGGGAGTCTCAAATACCTTGGAATGATTGTCCAAAATGTTTTGGAGATCTGGAGAAATACATGATTTCGATGTGGGATCCTCTAGTGAACATAATTGTGCAATTACACCCCGTTGTTCTTTATTTAGAAGCTTTGTCATGTTGTTAGAGTTGATTATCTTTCCAGATTTCCCTTCGATACCCCTCAATTCAACTTCCTTTCCTTCCCAAAAAAATTTCAAGAAAAGTTCTTGAAAATTAAAAGCTATCGTACCCAAAGATTGTAGCCATTAGACTCCTAGTAAAACATAATCACCACCCATTGGAATGGAAAGCATTGGGCTATTCAATACATATTCTCCCATGGATAGCTTGGTATTATGGCACTTTCCAGATAAATTTATGGTTCCTCCATTTGCAACCATCACTTGATACTCTGGTGCTGGATATGGGAAGCAATTCAATTCCTTGGCTATCTTACAATGAATAAAATTATGGGTACTGCCCGAATCAATCAATACTATTACCTTTTTCTTCTTGATATGTCCTTCTATCTCGATAGCTTGAGGAGTGGTAATTTCTTCCAATACATTACAAGATATGGTTAGATTCATTTCTTGATGCTCGATGTGATCTTTCACTTCTTGAACATTTTTTTCTTTATATGTCATTCTATATTGATAGTTTGAGAAGGGGTAATTTCGGCCAATGCATTACAAGATATGGTTGGATTCATTTCTTCTTTCTTGATGTGATCTTTCACTTCTTGATATGTCCTTCTATCTTGAGAGTTTGAAGAATGGTAATTCTTTCCAACGCTTTACAAGATATGGTTGGATTCATTACTTCTTTCTCTAGGGTTGGTTCCTGGTGTATATCCTTTTATTTTGATGTTTCTTGATCCTTTTCTTCCTCCTCTTCATAATCTATGTAAAATAATTTCTTCTCAGCACACTTATGACTTTTAGTGTATTTTCTATCACACTTGTAACAAAGCCCTTTTTCTCTTTTTTCTTCCAATTTTTGTGGTGTAAACCTTGTAGGGTGTGGAAGGCTAGGAGAAAAAACACTTCCATAATTATAGTCGCAAGTGGTGGGATTCCTTGTTTCCATAATTTCTCTTTCAATTTTTCTTGCCAACCTGAATGCTTTCTCCAATGAATCAGGTTCCCAAAGACGAACCTCGTGTTGAAGGTTATCCTTTAAAGTCCATATGAAGACATCAACCATTTTCTTCTCTGGAATATCATTTACCTTTATATTCAATTTTTGGAAGTCCTCAATGTGCTGTACCATGGAACCCTCTTGTTTGAGATTTATCAATTAGCTAAAGAAGGTGTTTCTCTTTGTATCCTCATAATGTGCTATCATTTCCTCTGTGAAAATTGACCACGTGACAAGTGGTTTACGAGAACAAAGCCCTTTATACCATAGAAATTGATTCGATTCTAAATAATTAGATGAAATACATACCTTTTGTAACAATGGTACATCATGTAGATCAAAATATTTCTCCATCTATAGTATCTAATTTACCGGATCCTTGCCATCAAACTTCCTCATCTCGTTTTTTCTTAATTTTAGGAGCTCAATCTTGAAACCACTGTAACTCTGTACTTTTGGATCTTTAAGTTCTGAAATTTCGATCTGCAATATCCCTTCGAGTCCTCTTTCTAACTCCGCAAGTCTGATAACAATTGGATTCCTGAAGAAAGATTTATTCCCAATCTCCCACGATGACCTAATTATAGACTAGTTCAATAGAGTTAATTTGTATGACATGCCACGTATCACTGTTTCAACCTTAGGTTCTGAAAATTATACCCAAACAAAATAAAGTATGTCCTCTTTTTGTAACTTTTTACGAAATTTCAATTTGATGCTTAGAGAGAAAGTTATGATGATTTTCCCAAGGTCACCTGTTTAAGGTTTAATTCGGGAATCTACAAAAACCATAACTTCCTCAGATCATATACCCGAAAATATAGTGAGCCAAGATTTGAAATTCGTCCCTGAGGTTCAGACCGATTTCTTCTCAAATGGGTTTTTTTTTTAGCTTCTGAAACTTAGTAGCGAAAATGTTATAGTGAAGATTCCACGATGACCTGTTTTAGATGAGATTCTGGAGCTTGCAAAAACCCTAACTCCCTTGGATCATATCTCCGAAAATATAGCGAGACAAGATCTGAAATTCAGACCCGAGGTTTAGCACGATTTCGTCTCAAATGGTTTTATTTTCTCGCTTCTGAGATGCCGTAGGGAAAAATTTATAGCAAAAATGTGACGATGACCTGTTTGGAGTAGCGAAACCCTAGAATCCAAAGCTCTAATACCAAATGTTATGAAACCAGCTCACAAAAAGATAGAAAAGATAGATCAACGCCTTAGAAATAAGCCTCTTCGAGGGGGCAAACTCCTTTACATTACACAAATGAACAATTCTTGGATGATACAAATGCCAAGAGCCCCTTTCTATATATAGGAGTCTAAGGGGTCATAATATAATCAGAGCCGACATAACAATAATAATGTAGGGGCACAATAATAACAATAGTGGGCTTCTATGGAGCACAATAATAACAATATGGGGACTACATGGGCACAACAATATAATAAGGGGATTGTACTAATAACAATAAGGGGTTACACTAGTAGTATAGGGACCTAACAGACAGTGAGAGATTATGAGTTGGTACCCAGTGGAGTGGAATGGACTCATGGAGATGGTCATAGTATGGAGTAAAGCTTAGTGGGAGCTCTTAGACACCGAGCACATTGGAGGCCTAGGTTGGCATTGGGATCCAAGTGGAGCTCCCTATCCATTATCAGACATGCGGGATGGCTATGGCATTGATGAGGTAGTTGGCTCAATGATCGAGCACATACATTCCATAGGGGAATTCTAGTCGACATTAGCGAATAGGCGGTTTGTTAGCAACTCCATGGATTATATTGATACGTTGGTTGCACATGGGGTCGCAAGATGATTAACATTATCTAGCATGAGCTGGTGGGAGGAGGTAGCATGGGTAGGCCACCAGATCTGGCATGGTATGGAGACGATGTTCCCCCATTAGGGTATTGGGAACAAGAGTCACCAAGGATCGGCACAACAGAGATATCCCCTTTAGCAGGGATGGAGTTACATCACTGAGGTCTACCAGGGAAGATGAGGAGGTGTAGATCACTTCGTGGCAGGTGTACTAGAAGCATGATGGTTGTATGGGCACATATGGGATTCCCTATGGTACACGGGGGCATTGAATTGAGTGCTGGTATCCAGGGGTGCATGGAGTTGAGCCACAGAGTTCAGTACTATGAAAAGGAGTGTAGGGGTCCGTACTTGTGTGCAACCGAGCAAGGTGATGCACAACAAGTTTCTAGAGTGTTTTTGCCATAGAGATATCCTTACAAGGGAATTAGGAACACCATTGAGTTTTGCACACTCAGATTTGGAGAGCGAGTTGATCACAGGGTTGACCGTCAGCTTCCATTTATCACTCTCCAATATTGCATATTGACACAAGGGACTTGAATATCATCTCTTGATGCTCTCATCACGAGCAATAGGACCCATGAGGTTCATTTGAGATAGTTGGATAGGACGCAGTGCATTGGGAGAGAGGTTTTCTAGTTATGGCATATGGCCAAGAAACGAGTTGGTGGACGCAGGCTTGGGGGTAGTCTGATTTCCTGCAGAGGTGGCACTTGCACTACCCTTGAGTCCACACTCAGGGTGATACATGATCATATTTTGGTAAGACATTCTAAGGTGTCTCTAGAGCATCTACATCGGTTGGTGGACCTTTCTTACAAGTAGATGTTTAGACTCCGTGCAGTATTGGGGAGCACTTTTACGAGGCATGACAACATATCCCACTATGTGGTATGGCCGACACAAGGCTGTGTAGCATGCACTAGACTGGTTCGTGATGTATGGAGTTCATATATTGATTGCACGTAAGGACTTGAGACGTGGTGCAGTTTGGTTCCATCAGCTGTCAGGACCATGCCATAGTCATTCTAGTTGTGGGATTCATGGGTTTGGTTGGTCGATTTGACACTCTACTTCGTGGTGAGTGGGATCAGGATGGGGGATAACCTATCTCACCCTTGGTTTGACATGTGGGGGAGTGTTGAGGCCTTGATCGTATGATAAGGTTGGTTTTCATTTTTATCACTATGGATCAGGGTGAGTGTTGTGTTAGCACTCTGTAAATCCCTTAAGGATGAAGAAAAGGGATCCCCGATGTAACGACAAACCACTTGTAGGTTAAGGTCCATTCCCCCTAACCTTGGAGAGGTCTCTCTCGCTAGATCAACTATCAATCTAAGAAGACTGATAGGATTTGCATTTTAGACTGATTATTAAGCTCAAAGGTAGATGATATAGGATTTGAGGGAAATGTTGGAAGTGAGGGCCATTGAAGTATAGGATTATAGCACATCACGGCATGCACGAGCCATCAAGACAACAAAGGCTAGGTAGACACATATCTCAAGTAATTTGTCAGCTATAATATAGTGAGGAATGAGGGAAACACATAAATATTCAATTAAATGTAACATAGCATAAGGTTATGAATTTTGCTACATGACTAATGGCCAAATATTTAGAAGAAAGAATCACATAGCAATAAAGAATTCTATCATGTATAAAATACACTATTATCCTGAGCATTTAAGGATGAATTCAAGACAATAGTTTTATAAATGAATATTAATTTAACATAAAGGAAAAACAGACTTAAGACCACACACCACAGGAATCTTTGAAAATGATAACACAATCTCAGCCTGAGCTTTTATTAAGAATAAGTTTATAGTGGTTTTCTTCCTCTCAACAATTATCCATCATCCATTACATTGCACATTTAGACTTTTATATTATTTAGGCCAAAGACGAGATACATTGTATTTCATCCACTAAATGATCAAAATGTGCGTTTGATCATTTCTAACAGAAACAACAAGATTTAGGTTAATTATAGAAAAGAATCCTTATCTTCCCGGCCTGAACAACAACAATCTCACCAAACTTGCTTTATATAGCTATCTGTATTCCTCTTGAAAATCTCGACCTCCTTGCTATGATGCCAAAAATCCTGCTAAAAATCCTTCGGATGCCTTATTGGGTCACCTCCGATCAATCAAAACCATAAGACATGGCGGAGTATAAAATCATGACTATGGAAAGGATTTAAACCATAAAACCAGTGAGCGGTAACCATAGCCTTGTGTTGTGAGTGCTAAACCCTTTAGCTGGGACAGGGGGCTGATTCTTTGGAATATTGTGTTACAATGGTTCCATCACACATGACATGGGACCACATATATATGCACCTAGGCCTGCACCTTGTTCTAATAGCTCCTGGCTCTTTGAACTCTTTATAACCATGGGCTAGCCCCTGTATCGAAGCCGCTCTCCCGACAATTCCAATTGATGGTTTCATTCGGTGCACATATTACATTTCGTCGATTGCGATCACCGATCACATTTTGTGTGTGGTCCTTGGTCCTATGACTCTTCATGTGCCCACGTTCAACCCTCTTATTGGAGCCCCTCTCCCAACATTTTCAATTGGAGGTTTCACTTTGATACACAACACACATCTGTCGATCACTAAATGCCAATATGTGACATCTTCAATGCCACGTCACCACCACGTTGTTGCCACGTGTCAACTGTATGGTCACGTTAGCCACCATGTGGGCCATATCAAAACCAATCGCTGATTGCCATGTGTCCCTTTGGGAGGAGAGAGAAAAGGCCCGACCTGGCCTGGTTTTGGGAGCAATTCCTTTGTAAATTTGTTTTGGCCTTTCCTGACATTTTAACACTGTAGGATTTTTCCTACAATCCCGACGATTTCGAAATGTGATCACCCTACCTCCATTTCGAATTGCTGATTGCCGACCATGCTGACTGTCGAATGACCATACACCTCTAGGATGCGGGATTTGGAACCCTTGATCGTCGATATAGCCATGCACCTCCGAACTGCGAGATGTAGGATCACCACTTAAGCATTTTTCCTTTGTTTTCAAGCCCTTTGAAGAAGGATCTTCTTTCTGCCATAACTTTTGATACTGGAACCTGTTTGAAGAGATCTATAGCTCGTTTAAAAGCTAATGAAAATATCATCCCCATGAAGACACCTGCAACATGATCTGAACTAGACTTCATATGAAAAACATCTCCCAAACATCCAGACTGATCTTAACCACAGGACCTCAAGGACTAAATGACTCCTTGGACAAGCAACCTTTAGGCTATGACACATAGTGATTCATAGGCTAAATTGACCAAAATGAATAGTGAGAGGCTAATACCACTGATTCCTATTATAGGACTCTAACATCGACTCCAATGGGGATGGCAGCCTCCTTGTGAGGTGCCAAGAACAAAAAGCAGACTAGTGGCCTAACCATTGGGCAATGGAGTCAACATAAAAGCTAAAAAATTAACTGACTGACTGGAAACTAAAAACTTTAAAGGAAATAAAAAAAAATTTACAACACATCACCAAAGTCTTAGGGCCTTCTCTTCGGGCTTCAAACCATGATAATAGTTGTTTGTTGTTGCTGAAAATATATACACTAGGTGATCTCTTCCCTCCAATGTAACCAGTAAAGCAAATGGCTACTTGACTGAGTTCTGCTCATAGTTCCCATGAGTAGGTAGAAGGAAAAAGAGAGTGGCAACTCAAAACTCAACTGATCCTGAAAACCAGAATCCATAAATAGCACAACTTCCCACAAATCCTGCAACAAATTGGCCATAGGAAGACAAACCTCTTCTTTTGATGGCTCTAAAAGGCCAACAAAAGAATATTCAAAAACATAATTGGTTACCTTCACTTGATGATCAATAAGAGGACTCTGTTCTGGAGGAAAGGGAACATCCAATTCATTTCTCTTGTCCTCTTCAATTGAGGCAACCACCTTATCCACAATGATGATGTGCATATCTAGGACAATTTGTTGTTCTTTAGCAGACTCTTCATTTTTTGTAACTGGAGGTAGATCTTCATGTGCAAGAGGTTCTAAAACAACCCCTTCTCTTTCACTGCTCTCCTCTTCTTGATCTGGCTCGGTCTGCTGAATTTCTTCCTCAGGTTCAAGAAGACAAACCTGCTGCATTTCTTCATTGACCTCTGTCTGATCAGTTTCATCTTCAGCTGCAAAAATTGTTGCCTGTTGGGAATCTTCATAAATATTTAGGCAACAAACCTCTTCCGTTTTCTTTTCTTGACATTGGGAAGAAAATTCACAAAGGGCTTCTTTAATTTCATCATCCATTACATCTTGATCATAGATGTCAATTCCCATGAACTGAAACAGATCATCTAATTTTCCACAAAATCTTTCTATCAACACTATAGAAGGATAAGCCTGTTTAAAATATGTACAAAATGTTGAATAGAAATCCATTAGAGAACATATACTTGTAGCTAGAAAATGTTCATACCATGATATGGATTTATCCTCTAAGGTTGCTATGAACATTTTCATCAATGAATCCTCATGAAAATGAACTTCAAGTCTACTTACATGCATGCAAAATTTAATTAAATGCCGAGCAACATATTCTCCCTTTCCATCTTTGAATATTGGGAGATAGGCTGACAAATTAAGAAGAGGCATAGGATTCGGAAAACCAGGAATACAAGATCTATCCATAGGAGCATACCTGGTATTCGTTCTTGCAGAAACCATTTTGAAAAAATCACCAATAATTCTGCAAATAACTGACCTTTCACCAATGAAAATATTGTGAACGTTTGATCTTCTAGATCCTTTGAAAACAGAGTCACCAGGTGAATGATTCAGCCTTGCTGTGTCTAACTGTTGTCCACCATCAATAATCAGATCTGCAACTTTGATTTTTTTTTTATTTTTTTTTTTAATTTTTTTTTTTTAATTTTTTTTTTAATTTATTTTTAATTTAATTTATTTATATTTTTTATTTATTTATTTATATATATATATATTTTTTTTCCGGGGAATATTAAGAATTTCATTTGTTCCTTGTCAACGGCACCAGAATGTTAGCACTGTGTAAATCCCTTAAGGCTGAAGAAAATGGACCCCAGAGGTAACCACAAACCACTTGTAGGTTAAGGTATAGTCCTCCTAACCATGGAGAGGACTCTCTCACTGGATCAACTATCGATCTAAGAAGATTGATAGGATTTGCATTTTAGATTAGTTATTAAGCTCAAAGGTAGATGATATAGGATTTGATGGAAATGTTGGAAGTGAGGGCCACCGAAGTGTAAGATTATAGAACATCAGGGCATGCATGAGCCATCAAGACAACAGAGGCAAGGTAGGAACATATCTCAGGTCATTTTTCTGTTGTAGTATAGTGAGGAATGAGGGAAACACATAAATATTCAGTTAAATGTAACAAAGCATAAGGTTATGAATTCTGATGCACGACTAATGGCCAAATATTTAGAAGAAAACATGACAGAGCAATAAATAATTCTATCATGTATAGGATCCACTATTATCTTGATCATCTAAGGATGAATTCAAGACAATAGTTTCAGAAATTAATATTAATTTAACACAAAGGAAAACACAGAGTTAAGACCACACACCACAAGAATATCTGAAAATGATAACACAATATTGGTGTGATGTTTGATTAAAAGTAAGTTTACAGTTGTCTTCTTCTTCTCAATAATTCTCCATCATCCATTAGATTTCACATTTAGCCTTTTATATTGTTTAGGCCAAAGACTAGATACATTGTATTTCATCCACTAAGTGATCAAAAGGTGTGTTTGATCGTTTCTAACAGAAAAAAAAAAAAAAAAAGATTTAGGTTAATTATAGAAAATATTTTTAATCCTTATCTTCCTGGCCTGAACATCAACAATCTCACCAAACCTGCGTTATACAGTTGTCCGTATTCCTCTTGAAAATCTCAACCTGCCTGCTATGATACCAAAAATCCTGCTAAAAATGCTTCAGATGCCTTATTGGGTCACCTCCGATCAATTAAACCCATAAGACATGGCAGAGTATAAAATCATGACTATGGAAAGGATTTAAACCACAAAACCAGTGAGTGGTAACCATAGCCTTGTGTCGTGAGTTCTAAATCCTTTAGCTAGGACAAAGGGCCGATTCTTTGGAATATCCCACTACAATGGTTGCATATCACACGACATGTGACCACATATATATGCACTTGGGTCCATGCCTTGTGATGACTCTTTATAACTGTGGGCTAGCCCCCACATCGAAGCTCCTCTCCCGGAAATTCCAATCGGCAGTTTCATTCGGTGCACACATTACATTTCGCCGATTGTGATCGTTGATCACCTTTTGCGTGTGGCCCTTGGTCCTGTGACTCTTCATGTGCCCACGTTCAGCCCTATTATCGGAGCCCCTCTCCCAAAATTTTCAATTAGAGGTTTCACTTTGATACACAACACACATTCGCCGATCGCCGAATGCCAATACATGATGTCATCAATGCCACGTCACCACCACGTCACTCCCACGTGTCAGTCGTACGGTCACATTAGCCTCCAAGCTAACTACCATGTGTCCCTTTAGGAGGAGAGAGAAAAGGTATGACCTAGCCTGGTTTTGGGAGCAATTCCTTCGTAAATTTGTTTTGGCCTTTCTCGACATTTTAACACTGTACGATTTTTCCTGCAATCCTGGCGATTTCGAAATGTGATTGCCCTGCCTCCATTGCGAATCACTGATTTTCGACCTTGCCGACTACCGACTGACCATAAACCTCCAGGATGCATGATTTGGAACCTCCGATTGTCGATATAGCCATGCACCTCCGAACTGCGGGATGCAAGATCACCACTTAAGCATTTTTCCTTTGTTTTCAAGCCCTTTGAAGAAGGATCTCCTTTCTGCCATAACTTTCAATACTGGAACCCATTTGAAGAGATCTATAGCTCGTTTAAAACATAAAGCAAATCTCATCCCGATGAAGACACCTACAACATGATCTGAAATAGAATTCATGTGCAAAACATCTAGACTGATCTTAACCACATGACCTCATGGACTAAATGACTTCTTGGGCAAGCAACCTTTAGGCTATGAAACATAGTTATTCATAAGAAAAATTGACAAAAATGAATAGTGAGAGGCTAATACAAATGATTCCTATTATAGGACTCTAACATGTTGGATGGGTAGGAGGTGACATCATGGAGGTGCTTGGTCTAGATGCGTTGAGACTCCATAGATGTTTTTCCATTAGGTACCAAGAGAGGTGGATACAACTTGAGCATGAGGGGAAATTGTCATGATCAAAGTTGCACAATGACAACATAGTGGCACCCTTTTTAGACTAGCATGGGATCCGGGCATCATAGGACTTGGCAGTACAACTACCCTTGGGGATGAGATGATTTCTATATGGGAAGACCATTCATATCTTCCATTGGGGTTTGGTGGCTCACTGATGGCATAAGAGACTTTATTAGCATGGTAGGTGGGCCAACATGATGATATCAGGAGAAGCTCACATGCACAAGATGCTATCTCTGCAGTGTTTGGGTGGTATCTTCGATAGTATACTCCTGGAGTGCATGGTATGGCCTAAGTGGTAGGAAACCTTCACGAGGAGTTGGGCATAGTGCCACATTATCATGATCCCTACTCATTGATGTATATAAGGGACTTATAATACTTATACCACGCAAGATAGTGGGAGAAGCGAGGGGAGCTTCAGGTGGGAAAAGATGGCTTGGGATCCTAGTATTGAGGGATTATGTCATATCAAGACAGTGTAGAGGTCAGGGATGAATCAATGATGCATATGGGAGCCTGACACTTTTTTGCAGTGACAACGACGAGCAACAACTAGAGAGAACGTTGTTTGGTAGTTGCTTGAGGAGAAGCAACGTTTTGGCGGGGAGGACTGTGATATTCCCACTTAGCAATATTGCTAAGGGAAATATCAATCTTGCCCAATTTTTTCTTATTTCATGTTTGCACTTAGGAGGTGTGGGTTCAGAGGTCCCACATGAATTTTGTGATTAAGTGGGGCCCCAAACATTAGGAAGGAAGGGATATACTGTGGCTCTAGTGGAGCGTGGAGCCCACCCGATGGAGAATTACGACCCACATGCGGAATACACTCTCATTGGAGAGAAGTTGGTGGGGAAATTTGAGCTGGGCCCACATGGGCATCTTGGAGACTCTTTGATAAATAGAGAAAGAGGCACCCATTTTGGTCATACAATCATCTATTCACAAATTGTGTCTTTGACATAACACGCTTGAGATGAAGTTTGTAGTGTTGTTTAGCACATGAGTGTCTCTGAGCAGAGATCTCAACCCTTGCTTCGACAGACTCCGAGTTCCAGCCCAAGGAAGGAATCCTACCTATACTTGTTCGTACCAGTAGAAAGAAGTGCGAGTTTGTGGAGAGAATTAGCAGCAACAGTACAAGGACAACACAAATATTGGAGGAGGCACGTTTGGAGGTTGTTGAGTGAAGGGAGTTAGGGACTGAAACTTGATTTGGAGTCTGGGGAAGTGTTGTGGGGAATTTTCCATCATTTTGGCGGAGCAACAAACGTAACATTTTCTACATGTTACATCTTTTTCTTGTGGAGGAGGACCAAGCATTTGGGGGTCAATTTTGGAGGGTCAAAACTAGGACAAACCCTTTCTGGGTTTTTTTGGGTTTAATTAGGAGAGACTAAGATTAATTTGGTAGAATTTTTTGGGTAGATTTGAGGGGTCAAATAGGGACCCCAACTCAGCCAACAGCGAGAGGAGTTAGGGGAAAATTGGGACGAAATTCCAAGGTCAAAATTTGGCCAATTTCTTTGTGGGTTTTTGTGGGTTATTGGTGGAGAGCCCTGGGTTAATTTCTAGGAACTTTATAAGCATTCGAGTAGGCCCCTAACAACAATTATTTGGATCCAACAAGATATTTTATGGGTAGTTTTAGCACAGAGCCAGGAGAGAGAAGAAACGAATTTGAGAGGGATTTCTTATTGTTAATTTCGGCTTAGCTAGCTTGCCTTGAGAAAGCCCAGGTGAAATCTTTCCAGCACATTGTACCCTCATATTTATTAATAAAATGGCTCAGATCATCGTAGTTCATGGAGATTTCCAGTTATTAAATGTGCTGTAAATTTTTGCATGTGTTTATGTTATGTTTACTTTGTTTAACATTGTATATTTCCATTAGGAATATTACATAATCCCCCCATCAAAAGAAAAAATAGGAGAGGTGACAACATACATCCCTGCTTTAGACCTTGACAGTTGGAAAGATTACAGGAGGGAGAACCATCGATTAAAATGGATAAATTAACAGAGGACACAACCCATAATCTAGTTTGTAACTTCCAATCTCAAACCAATTTATAAGAGAACAAGTCAAAGATATGTCAAGTTAACTTTGTCAAATGCTTTATTAAGGTCCATCTTGAGGACTAGGGCTTTCTGATTTTTTGTTTTTATAGAATGGAGGACCTCTTGTGCTATGCCAATGGAATCATGTATTTGAATGTCAGCTAGGAACACAAATTAGTTTGGGGTCATATTCTCCTCTATAAAACACTTGATTCTCTTAGATTGCCTTTGTGATAATTTGTAAACCAGGTTGCACATGGATATCGACTTGTAGACAAGAAATGACTTAAGCTTTGAGAATTTTAGGATCATAGTTATATATGTAGCATTGATCACTACTGAGACTTTCCTAGATTTTCTAGATTCCTCCACCATTAAGCAGAGATCAGGCCACATGGTTCAAATTTTTTTCCTTCGGAGAAAAGCTTCAAAAACTCTTTAATTTCCTCGAGGGAGATAGGACTATGGAACTGGATAGATTCCTCATGGCTGAAAAACGAGGGTAATGTTGGATGAGTTGGAGTTGGAAACTGATATTGGAGGACCTTAGGTCTTTAAAGAGAGTAGAAATAGGAGGAAGTTGCCTCCTTTATCTATTTAGATCTTGAGATAATCTTTCTTTCCTCTATTTCAAGCTCCCAAATGGAATTGATATTCCTTCTATGATTAGCATAATTATGAAAGAATTTTGTGTTAGCATCCCCCTTCTTTATCCAAGTCACCCTACTTTTTAATCTCCAAGCCTCTTGTTCCATTTTTAAGATCTAATTTTTCCTAGTTTCTAGTGAGCTTAATCTCTGAGCTAATTCTACAAGAAAGGAATTGTTGGAGAAGGCTCAAGAGACGTGATCATATTTTGATTCAATGGCCAATATATCTTCTTTCAGTTCCAACTTCCTATTCTTTTCCTAGGCCATCATTGCCTTCCTGAACTCCATAAGTTTCTTAACCAAGGAAATAATAGCAAAGGAGCTATTTCCAACCAAGCAATTCTGCCATATAACCCTCACCAATGACCCAAATGAATCCTCTTCCAACCATGAATGGTTGAATTTGAATAGGTACTTGCTTTTATTTGGGTCAAAGTCCAAATCTAGGAAGATAGGCATGTGATCCGAAATCCTATCTTGAGCAGTCCAAGATCTCAGCCGCCCCACTTTATTGACTAATTGGTCTACGATCAAGAATCTGTCAAGGTGTTTTGCAATACCATCCACACTTGTCCTACCATTTCTCCATGTGGGAGCTAATGGAAAAGGGACTATGTCTCAAAGGTTATGATTTCATAGCATCGTCGAGAAGTAGTAACTCAATGGATTTGGGTGTGCTTGAGATCCCTATGACTCCACTGCAGAAGTAGTGAAGTTTAAGACTCCTACCAGGAGGAGCGAATGGTCCGTGAGAAGAATGCTTTCTTGGATCAGATCTTAGAAAGCTTTTTTTTCATTGAAGGGACCATAACGGTTCACCAATTTGATGGGAATTGGAGGGCCTATAAGATATCCTTCTAAGATGATAACAATAGATGATGAGAAGGCTTTGAAGGAAGAAATATTAGGGTCGCATAAGGATAGAAGACCACCTGACAGGCCATTTGAGTCCATTGCACATGAAAACCAATTTGGACACAACATTATGAAGGTCTCCTTGGATTTTTTGGTTGATACCATAGTATTTTGTAGCATGATGAGGGAGGGGCGATGGAGGTCAATTAGTCTCTTAAGGGAGACAAATTTAGGGGGTCCCCCTACCCCTCGAATGTTGGGTGGCAATATTATCATTATTTGGAGGGGAATGCAGGGTTCTCTAAGGGCCCTTGAAGCAAAGTCCAAGTATGAAGGAGGCGAAAGGCGTAATCCACCCTCGATAGGCTAAGTAAGATTTCCTTCTCTAGAGAGAGTTTGTTTGTTTGTTTGTTTTGTTTTGTTTTGTTTGTTTGTTTTTTTATTTTTGTTTTTGTTTTTGTCTTTGTTTTTTTTTTGTTTGTTTGTCTTTGTTTGTTTGTTTTTTGTTTTTTGTCTAATGGTGATGTTTTGGAATTTAAAGTTAGGCTCGATAGAAACTATGTCTACAAGGGAAACCCCTAAGAACATAGGGGTCAAATATAACTTCAATGCATCTTTATAAGAAGTCAGAGGCACATGAATTGAAGGGTCAAAGTCCAATTCCAGGAAGATAGGCATGTGATCTGAAATCTTATCTTGAGCAGTTCAAGATCTCAGCCTCCCCACTTTATCATCCAACTGGTCTGCAATCAAGAATCTCTCAAGGCATTTTACAATACCATCCACACATGTCCTACCATTTCTCCATGTGGGAGCTAATGAAAAAGGGACTATGTCTCAAAGGTTATGATTTCGCAACATCGCTGAGAAATAATAACTCAATGGATCTGGGTGTGCTCGAGATCCGTAGGACTCCCTTGTAGAAGTAGTAAAGTTCAATACTCTTGCTAGGAGGAGTGAATCGTCCGTGAGAAGGCTGCTTACTTGGATCATATCTCAAAAAGCTTGTTTTTCATTGTAGGGACCGTAACGATTCACCAATTTGATGGGAAGTGGAGAGCCTCTAAGATATCCTTCTAAGATGATACCAATAGATGATGATAAGGCCTTGAAGGAAGAAATCTTAGGGTCCCATAAGGATAGAAGGCCACTTGACAGGCCGTTTGAGTCCATTGCCTATGAAAACCAATCTGGACACAACATTCTAAAGGTCTCCTTTCATTTTTTGGTTGATACCATAGTCTCTTGTAGCATGATGATGGAGGGGTGATGGAGGTCAATTAGTCTCTCAAGGCAGGCGAATTTAAGGGATCCCCCTACCCCTCAAATGTTGGGTGGAAATATTATCATTATTTGGAGGGGAATCCAAGGTGCTCTAATAGCCCTTGAAGCGAAGTCCAAGTCTGAAGGAGGCGAAAGGCTTAATCCACCCTAGATAGGCTCAATAGAGTTTCCTTCTCTAGCGAGAGCTATTTTATTTTATTTTTTCTGTCTAGTGGTGATGTTTTGTAATGTAAAGTTAGGCTCGATCATAACTACGTCTACAGGGGAAACTCGTGAGAATGTAGGGGTCAAATATAACTTCAATTCATCTTTATAAGAAGTGAGAGGTGTAGGAATTGAAGGGACTGGTTGTTGGTTGGATAAATCGATCTTGCGGACAAGACCAATCTACCTAGTATCAGAAGATAGTCTAGCAACAAACAAACAAACAAACCTATCTTTCTCTAGACATATGCGATTTATAAATAAATACTATAAAGGTTTTAAGATCCTACCTTAGATCCAATTCTTGTTCATAGTAGTCATCCTTCAATCATTCGAAAGAGTTACCTTTAGAGACCTGCAATCACAAACAAGAAAACATTAAATATCACTTGCATAGCAAATATCATAAATCATGTCTATTATGGTGATCAAGGAATCCATAAAATAAACCATCAATCAACAACTTATTGAGAAAAACAAACTTATTTGTATTAAATTTGAAGTAGAAGAACCTTACAACCTTTTTAGCCTTAATGTTGAACAAGCTATTCCTGGGGTCTGAAACAGGAATTCCCTTTACTTTGACAAGCCTCGCACTCTTCCAAATGAAATCTTAGGTATGTAATCTCTCCTCATAAAAGCTCAACTAAAGAAGACTAAGTTCCAGCAGCATTTCACCTCAAAAATATTCAGCTTCTAACCTCCCCAGTAACTAGCCCAATGCTTCATTTTATAGTGCAGAGGAGGAGGTTACAGGTCCATCTATGAAGGGATAGAATCCTCCTTCAAACGGATAAGCTCCTCACATCAAGGGGTTAGCTCCTTAAGGTAAGGGATGCATGAACTTGAAAAGAGCGAACTTGCCACCTCAAGATTCCTTCCACAAGCTTCTTGTATTGACTAAAAGTGATTTTTTCAGAATGTACTCACGCCTTTTTAACTTTTACAGGGGTCTGCACCTTTAACATAGAGACAGAGTGGTCAAGTGCGCAGGAGACTTGACCATTAGGTGCGGGACTGCAAGTAATGCAAAGAGAAAGTGTGGAACCAGAGTTTTAAAGACTTTTGAGGGCTTTCTCTTATTTTCAAGGCTTGATATGAGGAACTAAGGCTTTAGACTTGCAAAGGGGGAAAGTATCAGTGATAATGAACTCACACAGATAGAAAAATGTCAAGTTGACAATTTTTAGTGCAATAGATTGCCTCCTAAAGTGCGAAGTCTGTAATAGATGAAGATAGAGTCTGTCATTTATGAAAGAGAAGTACTTTATCATTTCAAAGATCATCCTGTGGACACCCCAGTTGGAACCTGTAAAAATATTCAATGCAAAATATATATATGTAGACATATCATCGCTGAGGTAGGCATTCCCATACTCAGATCAAAACTAACTAGAAAACTGACTAAACTGTTCTGATACAGGAATGATTTTGTAATATATCAAGAGTATAGACATGTGTAGACATAGTATGGATGCAACCATCTGTTTATGAATATTCCACTGTATAATGAGTAACAAAATTCCTCGTAGCCTGGATGGTAAAAACTAGATCCAGGGTCTTGATTTCCGCTTCCCGAACTAATACGATTCTATCCATGTGAATGAATGTGTCGAAGTCGAACATGGTAGAAACCACTTGATTACCAGTCAATAATGTGAACTGTTAACAAGTGTGAGAGAAACCACCAGTAATGTCAATGGCTCTCAAAGTACCCAGTACAATCCATGAAATGTGAATAAATGAGCTGAAGTCGAACATGTCATAGAATCATTTGATCGAAGGTCAATGATGCAACCTATCGTCGAAGGCGAGAAAATTTCCATTAGGGCATGCAGTTTTCAAGGTACTGACGATTTCTAGATCAACTTCCTAGATAATGAGCTGAAGTCGATAGAAAGTGATCCGTCGTAGGCAAGCCCACAACACGAAATCATAGATCAAGTTTTGAAGAAATATATTGGCAAGGACTGACTCAGGGATGGTCAAAATGGATGACATATATCCTGCAGATGAATGGTTTGTTCAAACTGTTCTCTTGAACACATAACGACACTGCAGATGGCTTGGTGACAATTGACCCAAAGCTAATACCCAGAAACCGGTTGAAGACTTTCAATGTGGTTTGATTAACTGTTAGGCAAAGGATTTTCCCAACCCAGGTGAACAAAAAGTGTCGTGTTCAAGAGTGGTTGACGACTTTTTTACAAAACAAAGTGTAACAAACAGGTTCATTTTTCTCTCTTTTCTCCCACCATTTTTGGCAAGTACCTCTTTATTTTTGACAAGCTTGAAGAGGATAACATTTGTTTGTTTATAAGCTCATCCTTCGGATGAGTCCGACTTAGTTTAAAATTCAAACCCTAAGAAGGAGTGGTTCGTTCCTGTTTGAAATTGAACAGGTCCTTTACTGTTAAATTTTAACAAGTCCAGTATAGGAAAAATTTGGTCTTTTTCAATTTTAGGGAGCCAGAAGAAAAACTTAAGAAAACTCCATGTGGGTACTTTTTCGTAAAATAATCCCTCAGGTCCGAAAAAGGATAAAATAATACAGGAGGGATGACATTTCCAATACTTTAACGAGCTGAAAAGACAAGCGCTCGACAATCTTTTCATATTTAACGAGTCTGAAGAGGGTTTAAAGAAGACTCTATTGACCGTAATTAGTCAACATGTACCTTTTTCATAAATAATTCATTTTAGTCTGTAAAAGGGGTAAACTTATACTGAAGGGATGATTATTCATTTATTTTAACGAGTTTGAACAATTAAGTGCTTGGCAATCTTTTCAATTTTCGAGAGTCTGAAAAGAGCTTAAAGAGGACTCCAATGTTTTGATTTTTTGTAAATTTTTGAAAGAGTCCGAAAAAGTGATAAAAGTATGCTCTTTGTTGAAAAATGATCGATTTTCCCCGAAAAATCCAATATTCTGCACAAAAAACTCAAAACATTACACATACCTGTTTAAGATAAATAAAAATAATTTAAAAATTACTTTTTTAAAGTGAAAAATAAATAAATTAAAAATTCATTTATTCGAAAAAACTTATAAAAGGGCTTTTCTAACTTCATTTTTACCATTTGAGTTGAGAGTGAAAAGTGAGAGCTTTTGGGTGAGAAATTTCCTGTGAATATTCTAGAAAATCCGTCTGTTGGAATCGAGAACCGTCAGCTCCAGGTAATCTACGTCCTCCTTAACTTGCATTTCATTCATTTACATTTTTATTTTAGGCTTTAAATTTGATTTTTAAAGGAAAAATAAGTCTAAAAAATTGCTCGCGGGGGCCCACAGGTGCAACACGCGGCCCCTGCAGACCTTGACCTTTTTCTACAAGGGAAAAAGGTCGTGGGTCTGCACCTATTGCTCATAACCCGTGCGGACCTATGCACTGTTTGTAAGAAGCGGGTGCAGACCCCACGAAATGAATTTTAAAAACTTAAATTTATCCATTTTTAAAGTACCTGACTGTGTATAGACAAGGTCAAGGTACTGGGCTTGAGCAATGACTTTCTCTTCAGTAACAACTCCTCCCTTAGCTACATCTTCAGTGATTTTGGGTAACAATGATTTAATGAACCATTCTGCTAAAATTTGATTCGGAATGAAAACTTTCACTAAACGCCTTCTACATCGCCATTCATGAATATGATCAGAAATATATGTGGACGTGGATTGTTTCAGTGAAGTTAACAGTTCTGTGCCATTGTCATATCTGACAGGCAACTGAAAATGAGTTAAGAAAGCAGTGGCTAACTGATTGAAATTATAAAAAGAGGCTCATGGTAACTCAATGTACCATTTGGCGGCAAGACCAATAAGAGTTCGTTGAAAAAGACGCAATCGAATTGAATCATCAATGATTGAATTAGATGCACACCAGAGGTGATAAGTCATAACATGATTTGACGGATCCTCTCCTAACTTACCCTCGAATTTCAGGATATCACTAGGCAACTTACTAGGCATTGGCGGCCAATACGGAAGATAGTAAATCGGATTGTTCATAAGGCACGACAAATCAGGTAAATCCAAAGTTGCAATAAATGGTAACTGACGGTTAGGGTTGCGAAAACCTTGAGTAACGAGACCAGCTCCAAGAGGAGGATATCCAGGATAACATGGAATCGGATTTGCATTAGGAATGTTATAACCTCCTGGAAAACCAGGATTAACTGGACCAAATTGGGGTTGTTGAGGCTGTTGATAAGTATAGCCAAGATATGGTTGATACTGATAAACTGGGTTTTGTACAGTAGGACCGAATTGATACTGTCCCTGGTACGGTTGATATGTGAATTGTGGTTGACTTGTGGCAATTGTAGCAATCGTACTAGCTTGTCCCGCAGGCATCTGGACCGAAGTCTGAACTGTAGGTCCTGACTGTGGCACAGAGACTTGAGGAATTTGCACTGATGTAGGGGTAGTAGAAACTGGAGCTGCAGATACTCCAGAAACAGGTGTTGTAGGTTGAACATAAGTTGCAGTAGTTGCAACAGTTTGAGGCGGAGTACGAGGTGAGCTAGGCCCAAGCTGCTGAACTGTACCAGATGCAGGGATTTGAATAGTAGTTTGGACAGGTTGCTAGATGGAACCAGAAACCAAAGGTTGTTTAGGTTGGTTAAGTAACTGCACATTAGGTTGCATAGTCTGTTGAGTTTGAGATAGATCCCACACCATGTTCATTCCGGAGTATGGACACACAAAAGGTTGTGCATATGGAGGACCATAACTTGGTTGAACGTAGGCCTGATAATTAAGTGGTACATTTCCAGCTCCTTGAAAAAATGGTTGACCAGAAGGTGGTTGGAAACCTTGAGTTGGGTACTGACCTTGAGGTTGATAACCCTAAGGCATGTACTGAAACTGGGGTTGACCTTGGGGTATGTATCAAGTTTGAGGTTGACCTTGGGGTATGTATTGTCCTGAAGGTTGAAAAACTTGAGGAAGCCCTTCAGGCAGTAACTGACTACCTTGGGGTTGCCCCCCAGGTGGTAACTGACTACCTTGGGGTTGCCCCCTAGGTGGTAACTGACTACCTTGAGGTTGCCCCCCAGGCGGTAACTGACTACCTTGAGGTTGAGGATTTGGGATACTACCAGACATCATAAGGATTTGTTCCACGTTCAACGTTTGAGTTCCATTACTTCCAGATGATAACACTTGTTCAATCGGTCAAGGATATGCTCCTGACAAAGTACCAGAGAGTGACTGGTACCCCGAAGGAACAGAAGGACCGCCAGATAAAAATGTTTCCGGTGTTTGGGAAAACATAGATGATTGTCTTGACATAATCAATGAAGGATAATAACCTCTTGGTGTAGGATGAAAAGGAATTCGAGGTGGTGAAAAACTAAGACCAGAGTTTTCTAAAAAAATTGTCAATGATACATACCAAGTGTCACTCCTAAAAGGACTGTAGAATATTGATTCACGCTCCCTAAGATTTAAAATATGTTGGTTTTCGGGAAGAATTACGTCTTCTTTTGGATTAACAAGTTCTTCAATAGAAATGAGGCCAGAACGAAGATTTTGAGTAATGATATTGCTTACCCTAGGTGAACCAGGATTACTAGAAGTTAGAGAAGCAAATTCTGAAGTTGGAGTAACAGCAAGTTTAGTGTCAGGCTCAGAAATTTCAGGTTCTTCAGCTAATCCATTGGAAGGAGAAATACTACCAGTAACTTTGGAAAATGAAATTTTCTCTTGAATATACTCTGTTGTTTGTATTTGATAATCAGGATGAACAATTAAAGATGACTCTCCGGCTTTTGGTGATCCAACTCTACTGTCACTAGGTGATACAAGAGCTTGTAGCCCTTCAAGCTGGCTTGGTGTGTACTCAGGAGGTTTCCCCTGAAGTCTACGAGATTGTCTCGGTAATTCAGCCATGATTAAATATTAATTAATCACACGCAAACAAAGAAAATTTCAATAAAAACACCTAAAGTCTCTAAAGAAACAAACAATTGAATCACACGCCTAAAAAAGTCTAAGAGTTCAAACCACACACAAATAGTAACTTCCTGTACTAAAAACACTAGTTGGTGATGAAATCCAACTTAGCAGAAGTTTAATACAGAAAGGGCGATTGGAACAGTTACCCCGACAACCTGCTTAATGAAACAGACTGGCACAAGTTTCTTCACAAAACCATCTCGAGTGAAGAGAACCCCCCAGAGAGTCCAAGTGAGTCTAATCAACATCTGCTCCAGGTACAGTGAGATCCTTCCTTCACCGCCACCTTAGGAAATAATCTTAAGTTTATGGACACTACAGTTACCAACAATAACAAATACAATTGGGGGAACAGTCTACGATCTGATCTAGGCGCAAGGGCAGAGTAACAAAGCTCAATCCCCTTGTAGGATCCTCAACATGGTCAATCCGAGGTTTACCAATAAGTGACCCCAGGCTCCTTGACAATGGTTAATCGGAGGTTTACCATTTATAATACGCTCAAATCTTCTATCTTTCCCAATGAAACATAATTGATTGTCTCAAAGGTTCAGACATGATTTCGTGATTGACTCCTTTAAGAGAAGCTTCCCAAAATGTATCAATTACAATTGGATTTATTTCCTATCGCAAGATGTAGCTACTTGTTTGTTTTAACTATCTTGGAGAGTTAATTACTCCCTACTCCAAGATACTAGCCTAAGCTATATTGGTGATAAGAGCCCTAGAAATAGAAAAGATTACTAGATCAATTTTAATTAAGCATTGCTTTTATGGGTTGTTCTTTAAGTCAATAGGTATGGAAATGAAACTTTGATGGTGTGAAGAGTCGACTCCAAACACTAAAAAATGCACCTAAAATGATAAGCAATTCGTTTTTTATTTCAATGAAATTCTAGCTAAAAGAAAGAGTTCGAGAATGAAATTCTTTAAGAAACAATTCTTTCTTTCAACATGGAAATGGAAAGAAAATATTTTTGTCTTTTCAATAATAACTCAAAATGAGACTAATAATTAATGCTCACAATAAATCCCTTTCCCTTTTCAAAACTCGAAACTACAAGAAAAACGATTTGATTCAAAAGAGATCTACAAGTTCTAGAAAAACACTCGAAATTACAAAAACTAATTTTGAGATCTAATAACTTTTAGAAAATATAATTGAATAAAAGCTTCAATTCGTTTTGAGGACGTTTCACTTAGTTGTTCAGTAAACTAAGGATTCATTTGTTCTGAATAACAAATCAATCAAAAAACATCCAGATATGTTTTCTTTTGTAAAAATGAAATTCAAAACTTATAAGAAAGTTTGTTCAAAGATTTGCAACGAGAAAAATGAATCTATTTCTCACAAAGGATAGATTTAACAACCAAGTCAGACTCATCAAGAAGAGAAAAAGACACTAGGGTGATCTAAGGTTTCTCAAGCTTATGATCTTTGAGTCACTATAGAGACAAAGTGAAAACCACTCCAAGCATGCAAAACTTCTAGAAAATCATCCAAAGCAAAAATACTATCGGAACTCCCTCACAAGAGATTTTTGACAGGAAAAATACAGATTTGGGTAGACATTAACAATCTTAAATCAAAACTAAACCTAACTGGAAGAAGATATTTTAGGTTTTTCAAAAAAATTTACAGGGTCCGCAGGCTCCAGAAGCAACAGGTGTGGTTCTGCTCTGTTTACTAAAGGAAAAGTGTGGAGATGCCTGCACTGTTTGTAAAGAGAAAGTGCGGTCCCCTGAAAACTTAAAAAAAACAAAAAATACTTCCAGATTTAAAAACTACCCAAGCCAGTATATATCAATCAAAAACTAGAAAACAAAACAATTTTCTCAAGTCAAAACAAAGGAAAACCAAAAACCAAATTCATTCCCCAGTGGAGTTGCCAATTTGTTGGCCGGATAAATCGATCTTATGGACAAGACCGATCTCCCTAGTATCAAAGATATTCTAGCAACAAACAAACAAACAAACCTATCTTTCTCTAGACATATGCGATTTATAAATAAATACTACAAAGGTGTTAAGTTCCTACCTTAGATCCAATGCTTGTTTGTAGTAGTCATCCTTCAATCGTTCGAAAGAGTTACCTTTAGAGACCTGCAATCACAAACAAGAAAACATTAAATAGCACCTGCATAGAAAATATCATAAATTATGTCTATTATGGTGATCAAGGATCCATAAAATAAACCATCACTCAACAACTTATTGAGAAAAACAAACTTATTTGTATTAACTTTGAAGTAGAAGAACCTTACAACCTTTTCAGCCTTGATGTTGAACAAGCTCTTCTTGGGGTCCGAAATAGGAATTTCCTTTACTTTGACAAGCCTTGCACTCTTCCAAATGAGATCTTAGAGGTATGTAATCTCTCCTCATAAAAGCTCAACTAAACAAGACTAAGTTCTAGCAACATTTCACCTCAAAAATATTCAGCTTTTAACCTCCCTAGTAACCAGCCCAATGCTTCATTTTATAGTGCAGAGGCGGAGGTTACAGGTCCATCTATGAAGGGATAGAATCCTCCTTCAAAGGGATAATCTCCTCACATCAAGGGGTTAGCTCCTTAAGGTATGGAATGCATGAACCTTAAAAGAGCGAACTTGCCACCTCAAGATTCCTTCCAGAAGCTTCTAGAAATGACTGCAAGTGAGTTTTTCAGAATGTACTAGCACCTTTTTAACTTTTACAGGGGTCCGCACCTTTAACATAGAGACAGAGCAGTCATGTGCATAGGAGACTTGACCATTAGGTGCGGGACCGCAGGTAATGCAAAGAGAAAATGTGGAACCAGAGTTTTAAAGACTTTTGAGGGCTTTCTCTTATTTTCAAGGCTTGATATGAGGAATTGAGGCTTTAGAATTGCAGAGGGGGAAAGTGTGAGTAATAATGAACTCACACAGATAGCAGAATGTCAAGGTGACAATTTTTAGTGCAACACTGGTATGTTGACAAAAGGTGAAGTGATAGTTGACGAAGAGGAGGGTTCCGAGCCAGTAGAGGCCAAACATGATTGGAAGAATGTAGTCATAGGTTGTCCCTTAGATCTTAGGACCGGGGTTTTGCAGGGCCCTTGGATGTTAGGTTTAATGTTGTGATAAGAGTTGTCAGATGTAATAGAATTATGTGCAGAGTTTGTACAGTTCAGAGCAGAGAAGGGTGGATAACTAGTTGAATAATTATGAGCATTCAATTCAATTTGTTCAATACACATAGATTCTTTAGTTGATAATTATTCAATAAGAGAGTTTGGAGAAAAAATAGACTTACAAAGAAATTCCATACTACTAACGGAGGGACTCATAGCTTGAGAAGAATCAAGACCAAGAGTAGCTTCAAAATCTAGGCAAATATTGTTGTCCTCCATAGATTTTTCAACAACCCCTTCGACAGGAGCTCCAATAAGATGCTAGTCACCTGAGGTTAGACCTTAGTCAACAACTTGAGGTAGGGTTCCCACAACATGAATATTCTCCACAACAAAATATTTAGGGCTCGAGAGTTGGACTACTACCTTAATATTATGAGTCTTCTTAGACGTCTTAGGAGAGACTTGTGACCACCAGGGTTTTTGGGATACTGGCCGCACGAGAGGCCTAGCCATAAATTTATGGTGGTTTTTTAAGCCAAAATCCTGTCGAGGAGGGGCCTTGTAGAAACCAACTAAGTGACTGGCTTCTCTGCAGTTTAGGCATCTGAAAGGAACTTTCAAGTAGTCTATAGGTTGAATGATAACTTTCTCCCCACAAATATATTTTAGTGTCCCACACAACTCCTCTGAGGTATCCATTTCCATAAGGATCCACACCATTTGCTTATTTGCAACAAGTAATGAGGCTTCTTCTAAGGAAATAGACTTGCCAAAATTTTTTTCCACCTTGATAAGGATTTCTTTAGAGTAGAGCTCAAGTGGGAACCCCAGGAGAATTACCCACAAATGCTTACATAGTTGTAGTTTTTCCCTTGGGCGGAAAATCGGGTGCCACCGTTGAAGCCAAAGAAAACCCCTACCTATGACCCAAGGCTTGTTAAGGATACATTCCAAATCGACCTTTGATAAGAAATATAAATGGATCCATTTATTCACCAGAATATTAACAATTAGTGCAACTACAAAGAAATGAGACCTCATCTATGGAAACTGGAATAATATAAATAATTAAGGTAGGAATTAGTCTATGTATCATATATAATGTTTGCCAATTTTGGTTTTTTTGTTTTTTGTTTGTTTTTTTGTTTTGTTTTTACAGTATGTAATAATTATTGTTGTAATTTCATTTATGTTTCATAAAGTTCGTTAAGGCATTAATGGGGTTCCACGAGGAATGAAGACTTGTCCTATACAATTTAGTAGGTTCTTAAAATATGAGCACCTACAAATGGTTTGTTTATTTGATATAATGCATATCGGGAAGAATGTAACATAAACATGATGGGGAATCATAGATGGAAGGAGTGATAAGGAAACAATTGTATTTTTTATAGTGACATTGAGGAGGCCAATCATGCAATGCAAAATGTGATTCATTCAAATAGAAATTGACATCGAGATAATCTTCCATGGTCATCTATCGAGCAATAAAGAAATGTTACAAAAGAGAAAATTTGGAGAATTAATTTTCCTGTGGGATTTTCTACAAACATGAATAATATCTTAACAAAGAAAGGTGAATTTCATCAGGTAAAAATTCACGACTCACATATATTCATTAGGGTAATTGTTTTGTTATATTCCTATATCAATATACATCTTTTTAGTATTTTTTTTGTTTCCTTTTTCATTATAGTATGTCCCACTTCTAATATTTATAATTATAGCCCTTTTTTTACAATATGTTTTCTACCTATATCTCCTCTAGACAACTTTGACAAGAACTTAAAACAAATTATGTTGATGTTGGAAAATACATGAGCTAAGTAATAATTTCTCATCGAAATGTTAGTTGCTCAACTCGCTGACATGTGTTTTACTTGCAATGTCTATACATTTTTGTTGAAACCTATGATTTTCTTGCATCATGTGTAGGTGGTTTTCATTTAAAGAAATTGATAAAAGAAAATATAAAGTATTGAAGGAGTAAAGTTCCTAGGCTAGTGTGTGAAATGAAAAATGTAGATTTTCTGTTGAAAAGTGTGCAACAAGAAATGTAAAAATAGAAATTGCTAAAAATAGTAGTTTGGCCAGTGTGGAATTTTGGCCACCTTGGGTGAGAGGGGAAATTGCTAAAAATAACATCTTCTAAAAATAGCATTTTTGGGTCCCTTCCTATTTATAGCAGTCCCTGGTCTATCTATAGGAAGTAAATTCGAATTTGGTCTTACCAGAAGTTTGGAATATTAATTAATTAATTCTCCATGAGTTAATTTGTTAAGGGAAATCAAACTTGAAGTATTTGTGAGAACATGCAATAATTTCTCCATTGGTTGGGGAATGTGTCCTTGATTCGCTCCACTGATTGAGGAATTAAGGATGAGTTCTATATTGAGAGGATCAATTGATTTAGTTTAACTTAGTCAAGTTCAGTGTTATTGACATATTTGGGCACTGTAACCCCAATCACATATGTTCATAAACCAAGGGCTTCTAAAACTCTAAAAGCATTGTTTCATACCCTAAAGGAACAAGGTTAGCTGATTACATCATCTCCCAAAAGTTCTCCATGAAAAACTACTCAGAACTGGTCAAAACAGGACCATACAGACTGCTCCATGCATAGGGTGCGATGCATCTCACCTATTACACATGGGGGGTGCGATGCATACTGAAAAGCCCTTCTGTAGGGTGCGATGAGCGAGAGCAGACAAATGGTAGAATCAGTTTGCTAGGTGGAAACCCAGAGAATCTTCTAGAAACTACTCATATGATACTTGCCTCTTTGAATTCACCCAAGGATGAGTAAGAGATCTGAAATCTCCAAGTGGAACCAAGAACTATCAGTGAAATGACACTAATCAAAATCCCAAAAGCTGACTCACTCTCATGTAAACATCTATATATGGATCCCTCATCCAAGAGATCCAGAGGCTGGAATTTTGTAATTTGCAAGGAAGTGCTGTATGTTTCTCTTTGAAGACATTGTTGGGTGATATTGCTTTGTATGAGGTGAAGAGGGCTTTCATGCTGGGAGGATGATGCTGGATTAGATAGCTTGGTTGTAATCCTCTCTTCTACTACTTCTATCAATAAAGCTATTTGAGTTTTCCTCCATATGCTTGTATATCTTTGAATCTTGTATTTGTATATGCATTTATATGGTTAATGTACATCTAATCCTACATTGTTTATGGTTATAGATCTCTATGCTTTGATGGTATTTTGCTGCTTTAACTCTACAGGTGTTCTTTGAAGCAGGACAAGTGAGAAAGGGGTGGCAAAATCTCTATCAAAGGAGAGAGGAAACAGGCAAGGAGACTAGCAAAAGACTGAGGTTGGTACTCTCTGCTTCTCTCTCATCTATCTCTCATAAAGAAAAACGCAAGTAACTTTAGTTTGTTTGTTTCTAAGATAGCTACCCGTCTTAGTGGGACTAGTAGCTCTGAATGGACACTAGTTTTCCCGATAACAAAATGGCGACTCCACTAGGGAGCGAATAGTTTATTTGTTTTGTTACTGTTGTTTTCTTTATAAACCATAGACGGAGCTTGAAGTCAAGCCAGCTAGCCTTCGAACTACTTTTGCCATGCAACCGCAAAGTAGATCAACGCTACTTCAGTCAATCTCTGGGTTGGTTTATGAACTGAACATCTAGCTTGCAAAAATTCTAAGTGCCCTGGTGGTAGCTCAAATAACCTCATTAGATCAGCCCCTATACTTTGTGTTTATTGACAATCATTAGCTCAACCTAAATCCATAAACTTAGCTGCAAACTGTGAGTGAGAACCAAGCACAGTATCGTCCTTGGACCATCACATTGTCTCTTCTAGGAAATCTGGATGCATCGCACCTCCCGTGTGTTGCAGGTGAGATGCATCCCTGTTTCCCTGTGTTACAGGTGCGATGATTGAATGAGACCGTTTCTGCCTCCAGATTTTGGTTTTTTCTTCATTGCCTTCAGCTTTATTCAGTAGTTTTGCTGTCTATAATCAATATATCTCTGTTGAAACCATCTTCCTTTGCATTATTTAGCCTCCATTAGAAGGAATTGTGAATGTTTTTTTATGTATTTTTCATCATTTACAGTTCTCCTTTGCAAATAGTAGCTTAATCGAACTGTCATCTTTTGATTTGAAAGTGTCGCAAGTGTCGTTTTCAATCAAGAAAAAGAGTGTTACAAAGCATTCCTCTTTTAGATAGTTGATTACACTTTTTCCATTGTATTTGATTTGAATTAGTAGTATTTCAAGTGTCAAAAGCAGTTTAAAATTCAAAATCGCAAAGTGTCGTCTTGACCTTACTTTCGTTTTGAAAAGAAAATTGTTAGTACTCTCGCTCTGAAAAAAGATAGTTCAGATCTATACTTTGTTTTCTTTTTGTCATTCTCACATTAAGGAAACTAAAAAACAATACATGCATGTACATTTGCATTAAGACTGCATGCTGAAGTTGATTTAGGGAAAGTGCATCTAGTGTGTGCTCTCTGCTCTACGTTGAAAGAATTTCATTTCTCTTTCCTTAGTAGCTAGGATTTTCATTGCAAAAAGAAAATAAACGATTGTTTATCATCTTAGATTGCATATTTAGGAATTGTATATCTACATCACGTAGTGAACCTTAAAGGCAAACTTCTTAAGAAAGATCGACTGTAAAATAAACTTCAATGAACATAAAAACGCTTTGGAACCTAATGCACAACATTTAGAAGTCTAGACTAGAGACGTTTTCCGGTGTCATAAAGCCTGGTAACTATCGCTTTCATCATAGGTTGGGTGATTCCTCCTCTTTGAGACAAGTGCTAGTACGGACTTGTGCTCCCACGTACCGTCGAGTATATATTGGGAGACCACAATAGGCTACATCCTTTATCCTTACGAAGCTGTGTCTGCTGCCCTATCGATCACAATGCACTGAACACAGCTTTCGGGAAGATTGACTACCATACCGTAAAAAGTATTCTACAGTTTTGCGATTGGTTTGGTAATCCCTCTGTCTAGATTTCTAGAGTAGTCACTTTTGTTCCTTTTCAGACTCGTTAAAAGAAGAGGTCCATCTGAGCACTTGTCACTTCAAGCTCATTAAAAATCGAAGGTGACTAGAGTCATCTTTAGCTTTTTCTCGACTCTTAAAAATTGAAAAAGCAAGTTGTGTCAAAGCGCCATAAAATTCATTTAATTCGGAATAACATTTTCCCCTTTTTATTTTGAGTTGATCAAGTAATCCGCAATCGTGGAAGAAAGTTAATCAAAACCCCGTCGTTTGCAGAGACTAACGAGTCAACCGTCTTTGACTTCAGAGATGAAACAATTTCGGGCTAAGTGATCTCATTTAACTAGGTCAAAGTCTCCTGGTTTGTTTGAAACTTGTGTTTCAACATCCTCAAAAGCTCTAGTTACTCCAACTATTTTTGGTATACCCGCCTCTACAGAAGAAGTTCCACAGTTACAAGAGGACACTAGAACTGATCCCACTGTAATGGTAAACACATCTATTCTTGAACCAACTCCATCTAGGACTGATTCGGAAGGTGTTAACCCTCCAACATCTGTCGCTGCAGAGTGTGCACCTTCTTTGGCACCAGAAATATTTTACAGACTTGACGGTCTGCCTCTTCCACCTGGACTGATTGCAATAGAAGAGATTGTGGAAGATATTCCATCTAGTACCCCACTACATTTTGGAACTGGGATCCACCTATATCCTTCTAATTCAGACGATAGTCAACCTTCATAGCAAGTTCCTGTAGAATCACCAGGAAGTCTTTTGGATAAACTCAATATGTCTGAACAACCATCGACATCTAGGACTGTGTCATCCGATACAGCAGTAGCAGAACTTCCTGCCACTACTCCGAAAATGTTCACTGGTGTACCATCTGTCCCAACTAGCTCTCAACCGCTAGATGGACTCCACCCAGGGACTGTTTCGATAGTATGGTCTATCCCTGTTTGTTTGTCCGGAATAATATCTAGACTTTCTTATGTTGAGTCTCAGCAAATTGATCCTCCACAACAACATCAATTTGGGCAATCCAGTCTACAAGGACCAATTTTTCCTTTGAACACTGGATTGCCACCATATGGGGGGCAGTATGCCTTTTCATTGTTCCCTCTAGGAGAAAAACCATATGAGAGTTCACAACAGAATTCAGGTCAAGCTGGAATTGCATCCAGTGGTTGGGTGCCAATAATGCCTCAACAGCCAAGAGTTGTATATTCAATGCAACCAAATCTACATATGTTGAATATTCCCACTACACCGGCTATTGTAATGGTGTCGCAAGTACAAGTGCTACCTGTTGTATGTCAACCTCAAGTCTCTCAGGTCATAATACAACAACTTCTTGTCTCAACGACTCAACCACAATCGCCGATTAGTTGCTCCTTAACTAAAGTGACTTAGGCTCAAACGGGTACTATCACCCCTCATCTTGGTCAAACATCCAGTATTGGACAACAACAAATGGATTCACAACCATGGCTGGTGCAATATCAACAACCGCAATTCCAGCAAGCTTACTGAGGACCTGAGCAACAAATCTTTGCAGGTAATGGGCAACCGTATATTCAAAATGGTCACCATCAATCATATCATAATGGTTATGCCCATCAACCTTATCAAAGTTATCAACATCAAATACATTATGCTGGTATGCAAAGACCCACTTCTGAGGCGATCCCATCTTATCCTGGGTATGCTTTTCCAAACCTGAACCAACAGTTGCCTTTCGTCGCAACGTTGGAATTACCAGATCTGAATCGGCTAACAAATGACCAATTGCTTATGCCCCTTGGTTGCCAGTGATTCCTCATAAACTTCCATCAGATATTCCTAAATTCAATGGAAATCCCGGTGAATATCTGTCGAATCATGTGATGACCTTTCATCTGTGGTGTTCATCCAACACTCTCAATGATGATTCGATCAGGCTTCACCTCTTTTAGCAAACGTTAACTGGTTCAACAACAAAATGGTACATCGAATTGCCTAGAGCTTCATTCGATAACTTCAGCACCCTTGCCACCACCTTTTTAACGCATTTTCAGTTACCCATAAGGTACGAAACAGGAACGAAGCTTCTTACCAATTTTAAGCAGACGACAACCACTCACATATCTGATCATATTCATGAGTGGCGACGTCGTCATCTAATGGTAAGAACATATTTTTCTGATCAGCTACTAGCTGAATGGTTTATTAAGTCATTGTTACCTTCTATTACAGAAGATGTCTCTAAGGGGGGGGGGGGGGGGGTGTCATTGAAGAGCAAGTCATTGCTCGTGCGCAATATGTAGACTTGATATATACTCAGTCTAGCGCACTCTATGAAAAAATTCCTGATGCTCCTAGACCAGAGTTTTTCGTTCCTCCTCCTCCTAAATCAAACAAAGACTCTCATGTCGGCGATGGTGTGATAGGTACTACCAGCACAAAAGCCGCAAAGGCTACATCTAAGAAAGCCTGTATGGTTTCTGGTCAAAATGCAAATGAAGAACTTCTTGCCTCGGAGGTTAATGCTGTGTTGACCGACAAAGGCAAAGAACCGAAGCAGCCAGGGGGCAAGAAGAAAGGGAAAAGAAAAAAGAAGAAACATGACGATTCGTCTCCTGAAAATTATTTTGCAAACCCTTCTGGGAAAAATAAACCTAATCAGCCATGTCTCATATGCGATGAGGACCATTGGACAAGGGATTGTCCATATAAAGATGAGGTTAAAAAGTTTTTTAAAAATTAAAAAACCTCAGCAGTATTGACTGATCCGTTTCCAAACCCAGAAACCAATCTAGTTGCTAGCAACAATGCTTCCCCTTCCCAAGTGCTTATTTTGTCCATTTCGAAACAGAAAAATGATGCTTTGATATCGACAAGGAATAAATATTACGGGAATCCACAGCTATCGAACAACAAGGCTATAGATCAGCCTAGTAGTTCGACAACAACTTTAACCGAAGTTGTGCCACCCATCATTCCTGAGCTAACAATAAAGCCACCAAATGGAGTAGTACACGAATCGACATTTAATCCTCGTGCCCGAGCAGCACAAAATTATAATATAGTAGAGTAACTGGCCCAATCACCGTCCGCTATGTCGACACTTGAAGTACTGCAAAATTGCCCCTCCCAAAAGCAGGCTCTATTATCAGAAATAGGTGGGATTGACCCAACGGATTCCAATATTGTGGCCTTTAATCATAAAGGATTTGAACCTCAGTTACCAGCTCAACTCGCTTTCCTCATCCAAGTGAAAGCCCTCAACAAAACTGTTCATCGAACAATTATCGATGAGGGGGCATCTACTTGCATTATGTCAATGAGTTGCTGGAAAACTTTAGGATCACCAACCTTGTCAAGATCATCAATGACATTAAAAGCATTTGATGGACGGACATACACCCCGTACGCGATTTTAAGTAACTTACAAGTTGAACTGGGGGGGAAAATAGTAGAAATTGACATCGAAGTTATCGATGAAAACATCGATTACAATATCTTACTAGGAAGGCCCTGGATTTATGCCATGGCTGCTGTTGTATCAACTTACTTTAGGAAGATTGCATTTCCTTTCCAACCAGGAATTACAATCGTTGATCAACGAACCTTTCTCCCCAACAGTTCACAAGTTACAGGAAGCATTCCAATGATCCATGGAAGCTCTCATTCACTTCAAAATGTTGGGGTAGGCCTACTGAAAGACCCTACCTTGATGGGTACTTTTTCCCTACCACCTCCGAGTAATCTGGCGGAAGTGGCAATAGTAGGAACCTGCAATATGATATCTTCCATTCAGAAGATTTCCGAACATTTTGTTAGCATGGATCATCAACAGGTTTTGCCTCCAAGCCCAATAGAGATTTTGTAGCAATCAATTTTCTCAGCCTGGGCGGCAAACCCAAATCAACGCTCATCGAGTGTTTGGGTAGATAGGTCAAAGGAATATGGCACCTCTTCAGATCCTTGGTCACATGTACATTCTACAGATGAAGGAATTATTCAGTCGATGATGATAGGAGAGGCACCATGGGAAGATTACCACCATCGTTCCCATCTTCCGGATTACAATGAAGATTATTCCAATGACCTTGATCATCCTTCAGTTTTTGATTTTCTATCAAATACTGTAAATACGGTGGATTCCAAGCAAAATTTGTCCAATATTGAAGAAACTATCGCCATAAATATCTCGATCAAACCTAATGTTGTAGAGAATATTCATGTTGGCAAATCTTGTTCTTCTTCAGAACTTGAAATATATTGCACTCTCTTTCGTGAATTCAGATATGTCTTTGCATGGTCATACGAAGAAATGCCAGGAATTGACTCGAGTATAGTTGAACACGAAATCCAGATATATCCATATGTCAAACCGTTATGACAACGACTTCGACAGGTGCACCCGAAGAAAGCCTCTGCCATTAAGGCAAAAGTTGAAAAACGTTTAAATGCTGGTTTCATTTACTCAGTTCCTCTAACTGATTGGGTATCGAATATTGTTCCTGTGATGAAAAATCAAGGAATGATTAGAGTGTGCGTTGATTACAGGGATGTAAATCAAGCTTGTCCAAAGGACAACTACCCTACACCCTTCATCGACCAGATAATTGATGAATGTGCCAGATGCGAAATATTTTCATTCATGGATGGATTTTCTGGGTATAATCAAATAAATATCCGCCCACAGGACCAGTCAAAGACTGCATTTATATGTCCGTGGGGCACATTCGCGTACCGCAAATTACCTTTCGGTTTAAAGAACGCAGGGGCAACCTTTTAGAGGGCTATGAATTATACCTTCCATGACATCAAGAACATCATTCAACCATATCTCGACGATCTTCTGGCTCATTCGTGAAAGTGGACTGATCATCCACGGCATTTGAGAGCTATATTTCTATGTTGCCGACACTACAAGATACGACTCAATCCACACAAGTGTGTGTTTTGTGTCAGTTCTGGTCGTTTACTTGGCTTCGTGGTTTCTAAGGATGGAATTCGACTTGACCCATGTAAGGTTCAAGTAATCATCGATATGCCTCCACCTTCAAATTTGCTTCAGATTCAGAAACTTCAAGGGAAAGCGAAATTTCTAAGGAGGTTCATTCCAAATTACGTAGAACTTGCTAAAGGTTATACGCGTCTTTTCAAAAAAGAAGTACCCTTCAACTGGGATCAGGTGGCACAAGCTTCCCTTGATGCTCTAAAGGAATCCCTAATAAAAGCATCATTAATGTACGCTCCTGATTATCAAACGAACTTTAACTTGTATTTAGCTACAGTAGATACAACCATCGCAATGGTTTTAGTTCAAGATGAAAATGGAATCGAACATCCTATCTATTATTTAAGCCAAAAATTAAATGAAACAGAAAGCAAATACTCCTATGTTGAAAAGCTAGCTCTTGCCGCTGTTCAAGCAGTACAGAGATTTCGACACTATATCCTCTTTCGCAAAACTACCATTTTATCAGATTGCAACCCAATGACCTACATTATGTCGCCTGAGTTACTTGGAGGAAAATATTCAAAATGGATAGCTATTTTTCAAGAGTTTGATTTGGAATTCGTAAAATCGAAATCAAAGAAATCTCTAGTTTTCATGGAATTATTATGCGATTTCCCATCATCGTCCAACGATTCAACATCCAAAGCAACAATCGTGGACAAATCTTTGTTTCTGATATTGCCAAGTGATCTGTGGTACGGAGATATAATCATCTATCTCCAAACCCAAACATACAGGCCTAATACCTCTCGCTCAGAACAACAGCGTACTCGATACCAAGCAAAAGACTACATGATCATCGGTGATATGCTTTACCGTCATGGTATCGATACAGTTCTGCGAAGGTGCCTCACCCATGAGGAGGCCGAAAAATTCTCGAATGATTGTCATTCAAGTGCGTGTGGGGGCATCAATCTGGTTACGCTACAACACAAAAGATTTTACGAGCAGGTTACTTCTGGCCAACAATGTTCAAAGATTGCATAAGCAGTTAGAAGTTGCCATGCTTGTCAAATCTTCGACCGCAAAACCAGAATACCACCCGCACCTTTGCAACCAGTAGTTGCTGTTGGGCCATTCGCCAAATGGGGCATAGATTTCATGACATGCAACCCCACCTCGGCCGGGGGGCATGGATATATCATAGTCGTAGTTAACTATTTTATGAAATGGGCCGAGGCAATGCCTACATTAAACAATAGCAGCGAAACGACTACCCTTTTCATTTTCAATCATGTAGTCTCTAGGTTCGGTGTTCCACAGGCTATAGTCACAGATCATGGATTGCATTTTTGCACTCACATGATGGTCAAATTGGCTGCCAAACTAGGATTGTCTCATGATAGTTCTGCCCCGTATTATCCGCAAGCTAACGGACAAGTTGAGGCCATCAACAAAGTCCTAAAGCGCATGCTGCAAAGGATGATTGGAGTCCACAAATGGAGTTGGCACCTAATCCTGTACTTAGCCTTGTGGGCATACAGAACCTCGGTAAGAAATGCGACCGGGTTTACACCCTTTTAGTTGGTGTATGGCCTGGAAGCCGTCTTACCAATTCAATGTGAGATTTCATCTCTCAAGCTCGCAATCGACCTTCTCCCCAGAACTTCAGAGGAAGAGGCTCGTTTCTTGGAACTAATCCAATTGGATGAAACCCGTCGTGATGTCGCCTTGGCTAACGAAGCCCATAAGAAACGAGTTAAGGCGTAGTTTGATAAAAATATCAAACCCCGTGTCTTCTCAGAAGGTGACCTGGTCTTGCTTTACGATCAGGAATCCGATAAATTAGGAGCAGGTAAGTTCCAATCTTTGTGGATGGGTCCCTACATTGTTAAACGAGTGTTAGCAAAAGGAGCCTACGAGCTAGTAGATTACGATGGAATTCCACTGGCGCAACCTTGAAATGGGTTCTACCTTAAGCGTTACTATGCTTGACTAAGTATAGTAACCTCTTTATATGCTTTTGTTACATTTTTGTTTTAGTCAAGAGTGATCATTTTGGTTAGGTAATCCATTCTTGCATTTGTTGCAGATGTCGAACCTATTGGAAACATTCGTTGGATATGCCAACGGAGCAAGTCATAGTACACAAAACCTATCTTCTACAGCCTGGGCCATTTTTGATCCAAGCGACGAGTTAGTGAGTTTCAGAGGGGTATGTATTGGTTGATCAACAAACAACATCACTGAGTATAGCGCGTTGAGAGAACTTCTCTCTGATTCCATCGCACATGGCATACGCTGACTTTTTGTCAAGCTAGACTCACAACTTGTCATCCTACAACTTACTAGCATATATTCTGTTCGGAATCCAACTATCTATCGTATGTCCCTAAGGGTCAGGATTTTGGAAAGGCAGTTTGATTCTATTCAATATCAACACATTTCTAGAAACTTAAACACATTAACTGATTCATTAGCAAATTATGTGTTAGATAGACATTTGCAACATTTATAAAAGAAAGCATTTCAATCAACATTTTCATCAGGATCATATAACTTAACCAAAATAAAGCTCCGAAAATAAAAAATATATATAATTGTTTATAGTTTTTCAAAATGTTTTGTGTCCAAGACAAAATTGGTCACATGACCCAAAAACTCAAAAATGTAGAAAAACACCCTAGACTAATGGTGCTGGTGGTAAAAAGTCACCACCTGTGCGATCATACGTAAGAGCCTAGTCCATCAACTCGGCATGCCAATAATATGGCGCTGTAATCTCAGAGGTAACTCGTCGGGCCTCACATCCTGGATACCAAGGGTGAGACCCTCGATATGATCCTGCAATACTGCAAGGGCCTCAGCTATGTCCAGATCGCAAAGGACAGCCCTCCCTACAACCTCTCCTGCTAGAATGGCAACTGCTACCCTTGGGTGCACTGGTCCAATAGCTGCATGAATATATGAGTTTGATTAGTATTGATAGCATTTAAAAGACATAAGAACATTATAAAAACAATAAACAGAGATATGGTCAGATCTTTTACCTATAACACCCCACTGCTCGCCAGCTAGCAGCAACAAATCTGGGTCACCCTGGAAATCCATCCCAGCATATGGATACTCAGCAAAGACCATCTCGTGACGGTCGAACCACTCAAAGAAGGCATCAAAGAATGAAATTTGTGACTGACCAGTGTGTATGGCCATAAGATCGACCCATCTCTGCATCTGTGGTTCCGTCGGTACTGGCGGTCCGAGTGAAATGTACTATGGCTGCATCAGTGGAATCTTCTCCAAGGTGAAAGCGGTCAGAATAGAACCATGACCAAAGTTATTAGATCTTCCGTTCTTCACCTTGGTGAGCTATTCTTTTATAACCGGAAGTACTGCATCACACCAGTTGAATACCTTTGGTTCAAGGCATTCCAGAGCATACTGCATATAGGACCTGTTGGCCAAATGAAGAGCTGTGCTACCAGCCAAGCTAGCAAAGGTAAATAAGATAGTCCTCAAGGAACGGTCAGTGACATCTCGAATACTGATCTTGCCATCCCTGCTCGGCTGAGATCCATCTCTATAGAATCGACGAATATAATCCCTCACAGATTCACCTCCACGGGTGGATCCTAATAGTGAGAGAGGGGCACCGCGCCTCGATAAATCGGTCAAGAAGTAGATATCCTCAACTATCAAAGGGATGGATTTACCTCGAATCTAGAACAATTGGTTGGTAGGATCCCATGCATCGAGAAAATATTGCAACATATTGATTTGTTGCCTCATGCTGGATATGAGGAAGAATTTGAGCAAACCACAGTTCCGCAATGCAGTCACCGTACACTGATCATGTAAAGAAACCATGTCCTCTTCTTCATAATTGCGTTCATGCCATGTAACAACCATCCTGATCCAATGAATCTCTGAAAAACAAACAAGAGAAGAATTAGGATTCTGATTCAGGCAAAAATAGGCAAAATTTCCTTGAAAAAACAATGCATAAACTTTCCCTTTTGCACCCATCGCACCCCAGCTGTGTACTGGGTGAGATGCATCCTGACTGGCCAATGGCCAGCTCAGTATGCATTGCACCTTTCGATGTACATTGGGTGCGATGGAGAGAGAACGAATTGTTCAAACCCCAGAGGCCCAGAAGAACAGGAAAGCATGCTCAAAATCAGAAAAGGAAAGAATGCAATTGAAGAGCTCAGGGTTAGCTCCTACCTGGACCAGACGGTGTCGAAAATAGTCCATAGAATCTCTCGGAATCAGATGGTGAAAATTAAGGGGGAAAACACCTCCAGAGCTCCAAAAATCCCAAATTTGAATGAAATTGTAAAAATGAGAGGCAAAAACTATTTTTATGTTACTATTCACATAGTTCAAGTAAAGTATTGTTGTTTAAACTTATTTTTCAATCGTGTATTTACTTTTCTAATAAATTTGATGGAGTAATTGAGTAGGCAGCATGACCGTCAAAAGAACATAGTGTTAATGGTGAAATCAACGTCTCTGACTATTATTACGAGCAGTTTTAAGCAAAGTTCAAGCTCGTTAAAAAATAAACCTCGCCACTAGCATTTTTAAGCAAAGTTCAAGCTCGTTAAAAAATAAACCTCGCCACAAGCAGTTTTAAGCAAAGTTCAAGCTCGTTAAAAAACAAACCTCGCCATGAGCAGTTTTACGCGAAGTTCAAGCTCGTTAAAAAATAAACCTAGCAATGAGCAAGTGTTCCCACAGAGTTTAAGATCATTAAAAAAAAAATGAACCCCACCTCCGGTAAATAACCATTGTGATCGCATGACTATCAACTTTTGAACCTTGGTCGTGTTCTTACCATCACCTCCACTCTTTTTTATCCGATCATACACCTCCATTTTATTGTTTACCCCTTTTGAGGAACAACTGCGACGAGTGATTCTATTAGCCACCTTCTTTACACTGCCGTGATTGAAAAAGTTCCAAACCTTACCTGGAACTAGTTGCTATCCAAAAACATCATTCGTTCCTCAAAAGAAGAGTCTCATTTAAGCTCTTTTCATCTGACTTGTAAAATATGAAAAGATTGCCGAGAAATTGGCCTCTCCAGCTCACTAAAGCGATCAGAAGTGCCATCCCTCCTCTAGATTTTAATCTTTTTGGACCTCAGGGATTATTACACAAAAAGATCGAGCGCTTGTCTTGTTCAGCTCGTTAAAACTATCGAAAGGTCATCCCTTTCGTATTATTTTACACCTTTTCGGACTTAAGGGATTACATTACGAAAAAGGACCACTGGAGTTAACTTTCCATCCCTTTTAGACTCTCTAAAATTGAAAAGGACCGAGTTATATTTGTCTTTAAACTCGCTAAAACAATAGCGACAAACTTGTCCATGTAGACAAGATCGAGTTTCACTGTCGCTAGGCTCGTTAAAACATAGTGACAAGTTTTCCCGAAGGGCAAATTATAGAACAAGCATATGTTATTCTCCTCAAGCTTGACAAAAATAAAGAGGTACTCGTCAGCAATGACTGGGGAAAAAGGGAAGAAAACTTGAATGGCTTCATTGGTAGCAAGTCGCTCTTGAACATGACACTTTCACTCCGTCACCATGATTGAATCGGGTTGGGTTATTCTGTTCATCGGTCATATCACCATTGGTCCACCGTACCATCCACCTTGGGGTTAACGCTACCAATCCGTTTCACTGTCGCCGATATGTTCAAGAGAAGTCGCTCAGAGAATTCACCAACCTAGCTAACATCTCATCCACTGCAATACCTTCACTTTCCATTTTTCATGACTGCCACCCTGAACCTTGTATCATCAGATCGTTTTCACCTCCACAAAATCATTTGCTCCATTCCATGTCGTAGATGTGGGATTCATTAAGGCCCTCCTATGATGGGTCGCTTCTTGTTGACATCAGCTCATTATCCAAGAAGTTGACTTCAGGACAACCCTTTCAGTACTTTGAAGCTTGCATGCCTCAATGGCAAGTTTCTCACTTCCGACGACAGGTTTACATCAATGGCCTTCGACTGAAAGATTTTACGTGGTGTTAGACATCAACTCATGCATTCATACCACGTGAATTATGCTGTAGTACCTTGAGTGTCATTATCATTATCGGTGATTCCTCTCGCACCTGTTAACAGCTTACATCATTGGCTGGTAATTAGGCGATGTCTTTCCATGTTCGACATCAGAACATCTTTTCACATGGATCGACTTGTACTTCGGGCGAAGATTGAACGAGTTTGAAGACCTCGGATCTAGTTTCATCCATCCGAGCTGCGACATATTCAGGAAAATAAAGACATCAAATGTACATCACATCTGCATAGATAATCATCCGAACTAAAGGATGATGGCTCTACCAAAATCATCAGTTTGCCACACAGACGATTGTCTGTCTTATGTACATGAATATGAATTTATAAAGCTAAGCATGGGAATGCCCGCCTTAGCTAGATCATGAAAATGTTATGAAGATAATGTATTGTATTGTATCTTATTATAGGTCACCTTCTAGTTCAAAAAACCTCGGATCCTCATTATAAAGCATTTCACTAGACATCAGAAGATTTACGACCTCATGCTTTAGGGGGCAACTGTTATAGACATATTTGGGCATTGCAACCCCAATCACATATGTCCATAAAGCAATGGCTTCTAAAAATCTAAAAGTGTTGTTTCATACCCTAAAGGAACAATGTCAGCTGATTACATCATCTCCCAGAATTTCTCCATGAAAAACTACTTAGAACTGGTCAAAATAGGACCATACAGACTGCTCCATGCATAGGGTGCGATGCATCTCACCTATTACACACGGGGGGTGCAATGCATACTAGAAAGCCCTTCTATAGGGTACGATGAGCGAGAGCAAACAAATGGCAGAAGCAATTTGCTAGGTGGAAACCCAGAGAATCTTCTAGAAACTGCTCATATGACACTTGCCTCTCTGAATTCGCCCAAGGATGAGTAAGAGATCTAAAATATCCAAGTGGAACCAAGAACTATCAGTGAAATGACACTAATCAAAATCCTAGAAGCTGACTCACTCTCCTGTAAAAATCTATATATGGATCCCTCATCCAAGAGATCCAGAGGCTGGAATTTTGTAATTTGCAAGGAAGTGCTATTGGTTTCTCTTTGAAGACATTGTTGGGTGATCTTGCTTTGTATGAGGTGAAGAGGGCTTTCATGCTGGGAGGATGATGCTGGATCAGACATATTGGTTGTAATCCTCTCTTCTACTACTTCTATCAATAAAGCTATTTGAGTTTTCCTCCATATGCTTGTATATCTCTGAATCTTGTATTTGTATATGCATTTATATGGTTAATGTACATATGATCCTACATTGTTTATGGTTATAGATCTCTATGCTTTGATGGTATTTCACTGCTTTAACTCTACAGGTGTTCTTTGAAGTGGGACAAGTGAGAAAGGGGTGGCGAAAGCTCTATCAAAGGAGAGAGGAAACGGGCAAGGAGACTAGCGAAAGACTGAGGTTGGTACTCTCTGCTTCTCTCTCATCTATCTCTCATAAAGGAAAACACAAGTAACTTTAGTTTGTTCGTTTCTAAGATAGCTACTTGTCTTAGTGGGACTAGAAGCTCTGAATGGACACTAGTTTTCCCGATAACATTCAGTTATATTAATTTAACAAGTTGTTAAATTAATGAGATACAGTTTGTTGATGCTTGCACGCATGTGACAACTGTTATTTTTAGATAATTGTGTATTTACTCATGGATAACTGATGCATGTCAGTTCTGTCAGAGACCCAGTTGAGATTAGATGTGGGACAATGTACTATCAGATTCTAGGATATTTCTATTAAGTATTCCTTGCATGGGGAAGGAATCTTCTTCCTTCTATGACTACGTAGTTGGACTTGAGCTGACAGCAGTATGATTTGGCCAATTCACACATGTTTTGTAATTGGACCCCAATCAAAACTACGCAAGGAAATAGGAGCTTGGACCTAAGGTGCTGCCTTTATATACAGGGCTAGGTAGACCATGAGCTTTATCATTAGAGTACAGAGAGAGCAGGATAGCTTTTGAGCTGATTCTTTTTGTATGTTGTTGAGGATTTCCACTTGATTGATAATACAAAGATGGGGTTTTAGGCTGGTGCTTTTCCCAGATAAATTCTTCTATGTTATGTGTGATTGATTCCTTCTTATCAATTATATGTGTTCATGATTTATGTTTCTCATGGTTGATTAGATTCCGCAAAGTTTATGGTAGATGTAGATCTAGTATTATGCTTTAGTACATTGCATATATCAGTTTGATCTGCAGGTGAAATTTCTACATGATATCAGTGAGCTAGCTGATTTGTAGAGAAAATTCTACATGGTATCAGAGCACAGGTCATCAAGGAAGAACAATATACAATAAGGAAGAAGTTTGTGGTTTTTAGATATAGATATTGAGTTCTTATCACATTTCAGATTTCATCAATGGCGTTCTATGGTTTGAGGCTTGAGTATGCACTGGATGGCAACTCAAACTATATAGCCTGGAAGGATCACATGGAGGCAGTGTTAGAGGATAATAGGGTGAAGGACTTCATTGATCAAGAAGTCCCCAAGCCCTTAGGATCTAATGCCCAAGAGTTGGCAGAATGGAGGAAGTGTGTGGCTAGAGCTAGGAGAATCATCCTGGAGGGAGTTCGAGATCACATAGTCTTGAGCCTCCATGGGAAGGAGACTCCATTTTCGATGTGGAAAACATTGAAATATATTTATCAGAACAACAATGATCAGAGGAAGCTGGTACTGAAGGACGAACTTCGAAAGATCAAGTGGGAAAAGGGCGACACGATCTCTATGTATCTGACCAAGCTCACCACATGTAGGGATGAGCTTGCAAGTGTAGGGGTCGTGACAACTGATGATGACATGGTGAGTCTTGCACTCCATGGACTTCCTAAGAGCTAGCATAGCTACCAGGACTCGGTTAATGGAAGAGAGAAACTGCCAGATTGGGAACGACAATGGTCGGATTTGATGCAGGAGGAGATCAGATGAAGCACCAAAGATAGTTCTTCATCCATGGAGGATGAAGAGAACTGTGCCTTAGCAAGTAAGGTGAAGAAGGGGAAGGAGAGGGTTTCTCTTCCCGAATCTAGTTCTTCCCATGGTGGGAAGAAGGTTGACAAATCGAAAGTACGATGCTTTCATTGTCATGAGGTGGGCCATTTTGTTACAAATTGTCCACTGAGGAAATCCAAGAAGGGATCCGGGGAAGGATCTCAAGGTGAGGCACTTGCTTCACAGTTTGAGTTGGATTTCATACTCTTCACATGCATGGTTTCATCCATGGTGGGAAGTGCTTGGTTTATTGACAGTGGAGCTTCTCTCCACATGACCGACGACAAGAGTTTTTTCAGTACTTTGGAGGAGAAAGATCTCCATATATTCATAGCGATGGGTAATCATGAAAAGTATAGTGTCTTAGGTGTAGGCACGGTTATTTTTCAGAGGGAGCATGGAGCTCGCCTTACCTTGACCGATGTCAAGTATGTACCAGGACTGAAGAGAAACTTGGTGTCGATTTCGATGCTAGAAGACAGAGGCTATGATGTAGTCTTCAGTAAGGGAAAGGTTTTCCTTAGACACATCATCACTAGACAAGTGAAGCAGATTGTTTCACGAGTCAAGAACCTGTATGCTCTTGAGGTTCAAGATGCATGCAAAGCCTTGAGTAGCAAGGCAACTGATGGAGACTTTGTGGTTGAGAGGGAGAGTATATTACCTCTCAACATGCAGTGCCAGAAGAAGTCTCAGACGATTGTGGAGGAGCCACAATTGGTGCAGCAGCTTCAGGAGGTTGTGGAGTAGCCACAATAGGGGAAGCTGAGAGGAGATCGAGTAGAGACATCTACTCATGCAGAGACCTATAGTAGGGGGAAACTTCGAGCCAAGTGGGCAGAGGGATCACATGCAGCCATGCCTCCAGGTAGGAGGTGGGGCGATTTGGAGTGATCGTCCCAAGGAGGAGGGGCAGGATCCTTGAGGTACCCAACCTCTTTGACTTGAATTTGCTACAAGAGCCCCAATGTGGAGTAGGAGGAACCAACTGATTGGGTAGAGACATATGCGAATGGAGTGACAGAGAGAGCTACAGTGCAGGGAATCCTAGGACAGCGTAGAGCATGCAGGCTGCAACAATGCGAGAGGAGGCACAAGTGTGTTGCATAGTGCAGGGTAGCACAAAGAAGGGTGCAACAGTGAAAGATGCATGGAGATGTTGCAGTAGCACAAAGGTCAGAGAGGGAGCACTTGTCAGCAACATGTAGAGCTTCAACATCAGAGTATGTTTCTAGCCCAACAGAGTGGTCAGCTGGGAGTTCTTTTTTGTTCTGAGTGTTGCTGGAGCAACCACACTTGGGAGATGTGTTGCATGTAGAACATTCCAGAGTTACAGGATCGACTTTGAGAGAAAGCCTTTCTTGTTGAGAGGGAGTGTTGAAAGGTGTGCAACAAGAAATGTAAAAATATAAATTGCTAAAAATAGCAGTTTGGCCAATGTGGAATTTTGGCCACCTTGGGTGAGAGGTGAAACTGCTAAAAATAACATCTTCTAAAAATAGCATTTCTAGGTCCCTTCCTATTTATAGCAGTTCTTGGTCTATCTATAGGAAGTAAATTCGAATTTGGTCTTACCAACAGTTTGGAATATTAATTAATTAATTCTCCATGAGTTAATTAGTTAAGGAAAATCAAACTTGAAGTCTTTGTGAGAACATGCAATAATTTCTCCACTGATTGGGGAATGTGTCCTTGATTTGCTCCATTGATTGAGGAATTAAGGATGAGTTCTATATTAAGAGGATCAATTGACGTAGTTTAACTTAGTCAAGTTTAGTTAGATTAATTTACCAAGTTGTTAAATTAATGAGAGACAGTTTGTTGATGCTTGCATGCATGTGACAACTATTATTTTTAGATAACTGTGTATTCACTCATGGATAAGTGATGCATGTCAGTTCTGTCAGAGACCCAGTTGAGATCAGATGTGGGACAATGTACTATCAGATGCTAGGATATTTCTAGTAAGTATTCCTTGCATGGGGAAGGAAGCTTCTTCCTTCTATGACTGTGTAGTTGGACCTGAGGTGACAACAGCTATGATTTGGCCAATTCACGCATGTTTTGTAATTGGACCCCAATCATAACTGCGCAAGGAAATAGGAGCTTGGACCTGAGGTGCAACCTTTATATACAGGGCTAGGTAGTCCATGAGCTTTATCATTAGAGTACAGAGAGAGCAGGATAACTTTTGAGCTGATCCTTTTTCTATGTTGTTGAGGATTTCCACTTGATTGATAATACAGAGATGGGGTTTTAGGTTGGTGCTTTTCTTGGATAAATTCTTCTGTGTTATGTGTGATTGATTCCTTCTTATTAGTTATATGTGTTCATGCTTGATGTTGCTCATGGTTGATTAGCTTCCACAAAGTTTATGGTAGATGTAGATCTAGTATTATGCTTTAATACATTGCATATATCATTTTGATCTGCAGGTGAAATTTCTACATGATATCAGTGAGATAGCTGATTTGTAGAGAAAATTCTACATTTTCCTGTAGATTCACAAGCTCATGCAATGTATTAAAGCACAGGATAAGAACCTACTTCTACTTTAAACTAGTGGAAGCCAATAGATCGATGAAAAGAATATGAATAAGAAGAAGATAAATTAATGTCACATAACACAAGATGTATCCGGGGAAATCCAATGCTCAAAACCCCGCTATCTGTATTGCATATATCAGAAATATGAGTGAAGTTACAAAGCTTGTTCTCACTAGAACAATTCCGCACAAGTATGCTCAACTCTCTCAGCTCATAAGCTAGCTCAAGCCAAATCCTTAGTCTATTCAGTAGCTCTCCAAGCCCCTAATCTCTTGCGTGATTCCTAGGATGAATAACCCATATTTAAAGGGAATTCATGCTTCCAAAACTACACAATCCAAACATAGGATCAATATCTGATACATGCATGATATTTACACTCCAATAAATAATACAACTGATAGTACATTGTTCCTACACTCTAGTCTCAACTGGGTCTTTTTTAGAATCAACATGCATGAGTTTCTGATGAGGGAATCTTCAGTTAACTAGAGTGTCACTTGTGGATGCACTAGTGCACCAACTATTTGTTAACTCTCTATTAGTTCCACAAACAACTTGGAACTAATTTAACTGAACTTAACTCAGTAAACTGAGTGATCTAATTTCCAACTCATTTAAACTCATAAGAGTCCCCTAAACTGTAGGGAGAACATATACATGACTACATAAATACTTCCAACTTGAAATTCCTAAGATAATTAAGTTAATTAAACTTAATTAACTATTTACAAGTTGTTATGAGAATAGAATTCAATTTTAATTATCAGTTTAATTCAAGAACAAATTAAACTCGAATTTCTTGTTGCCATTTCTCAACACTCCCTCTCAACAAGAAAGGGATTATCAGCTACCCCAATCCTGTCTTTGTGAAACTCCAATTTACATCTTGAAAATGCCTTTTGTCAAAATGTCAACATCTTGCTCCTCCCTGGGAATGTACTCTAACAACATAATCCGCCTCAATACGCAATCTATGAGATGATGATATCAGATATCAATATGCTTGGACCAACCATGAAAAACTGGATTTCATAGAGTTTGATACAACTCTGATTATCATAGTAAATCATAGTTGGATCCATCTGCTCACCAAACGAACCAACCAGGATCTTCCTCATCCAGATGGACTCACATGTTTATTGACTTGCATCCATGTACTATGCCTATACCAAATTAAGTGAAACCGATCTATGTTTCCTGTTGTACCAAGAAAATGTCGCTGACCCAATACTGAAGATCCCTCCTAATGTGCTCTTTCGGTCGGATGGAATCCCTGCCCAATCTACATCGGTGAAGCCTTGAAGATTCACTCTCTCTGTCCATTTGCACCATAATCCATACTGAGAAGTTCCCGTGAGGTATCTCAACACATGCTTTGCTGCCTTCCAATACAACTTGGTAGGCCTAACCATTGCTTGACTGAGCTAGTTAACTGAATAGCACATATCCGGTCGTGTGTTCACCAAGTACATGAGTGAACCCACAAGTTTGTTGTAAACATAAGATTCCACTACTTCCCCTAAATTAGCATCCTCCTTCCTCCAGTTACTTGCTAGAGGAGTTTGCATGGGTTTGCTGCTCTCCATGCAGAATCTCCTGAGTATCTCGTTGGCATACTTGCCCTGAGACACAAACAACTACCCATCTCCTTGCCATACCTCCATGCCAAGAAATTAATGCATGAGCGCCATGTCCTTCATCTCAAACTCTCTTGCAAGGTCCTTCTTGCAAGACTTGATTAAATGATCATCACCTGTCATATGAGATCATCAACATAAATTACAATGATCAACAATTTACCTTCCACCGCTGTGGTACAATTTCACATCCGCTTCACTCTTTGTGAAGCCCAACCCAGTGAAATAGCTATCTATCCTTGTGTACAGGGCATGAGGTGCTTGCTTCAGCTCATACAACGCTCTCTTGAAACGACACACATGAAACTCACGGTCAAAGGTCTCAAAACTGTCAGGCTGCTCTATGTACACCTCTTCCTCAATCATCCCATTAAGGAAGGATGTATCCACATCCATTTTATGTATCTTCTAACCCATAAGTGTTGATAGTGCCAATATAGATCTGATTGACGAGTACCTTGCAACATGAGCAAAGGTCTCGTCATAGTTAATCCCCTCTACCTGTGAAAAGCCACGGGCCATAAATATAGCCTTATGCTTCTCCACACTTCCATCTGCATCTTGCTATACCTTGTAAAGCCAACGAGATCTCACCACTGACTTGTCCTCTAGTCTCGGGACCACATCGTAAACACTATTACAAACTATGGAGTCATACTACTCCACCATGGCATCAACCCAAACCGGATGATGCACTACTTCCTTAAAGGAAGATGGCTCTGTCACAACACGTTCGCCCATAAGAGACATGTATCTAGTGTACCTCTCAGGTGACCTCCTCTACCTATGTTGAGAAGTGGGTGACCCACATTCTCCCATGCATCATCCAACAATCTGTCATCTTCTTTGGTGTGCTTTCTTCCCTCTCTGTAAGACTCTGCCTGAGTGGATGCATCCACTCCCGGATCTTCTGCATGTGGCTACTCCACATCAATCTGAGGCTCCTCAACCTTAGGAGCTAAAAGATCCTCATCCCATGTAGCTGAAGCTCCCTCTCAAGGGAAACTCTCATGGCCTTCATCTCATCAAATCTGACATCCTTGCAAACCACTGTCATCCTACTGGTCGACAAGTACACCCGATAGTTGTGAGGTGTATCAGTGTACCCCACAAATATACCAAAATCTGTTATTGTCTCAAGATTCTTTCATGCATTTTTGGTCACATGGAAACATACCGGTGACCCAAAAATCTTGAAGTGGCCAACATTTGGCCTCTTACCAGAATAAGCCTCCTTTGGTGTCTTCATCTCAAGTATCTAATGTGGGCTACAGTTCTGAACATAAATCACTGTGTTTCATGCCTCAGCCCACAAGTGTAGTGGTAGGCCCTAATCATGCAACATCACCCTCACTGCCCCTACTGTGCTTATGTTCTTCCTCTCATCCACCCCATTCTGTTGAGGGTTATGGGGTGCCGTCAACTCCTGTTTAATCCCTTCTGCTGTAAAGAAGTCTTAAACTCATTTTAGAAATAGTCACCACTGGTATCACTCCGTAGGGCTTTAACATTCTGTTGTACCGGCTACAACCACCTTCCAAAATTTTTCCTTAGCTTCATTTTGGAGCCTCCCTTCCAACTTTTCACAACAACTTGCATTGCTTCATCAAGTTCACAAGTTTCAATGTTTTGGTTGCACAAAGGCAACCTATCGATCACAACTCAATGCTTTCCCCTCACATGCTGATCACCCAGACTTGGTCCAGCTGTAGGTTGAGTAGCTCCCCCAAGAAATTGTGTAATTCTGGAGCGCAACCAGCCTTCCCTCCAGAAATTGTGTAATCCTATCTTGCAGCCTGTTGGGCTCAATAATTGCGCAATTCTCCCAGTCAACCCTCACAGATAAAATTGTGCAATTTTCCCTAGTAGGGCTACTCAGCCCAAAATTTTCCAAAATCTGGGTAGCAGTGAACTGCTCTGCCCAGAAATTGCACAAATCTCCTAGGCAGCCAGCCCAGGTCCCAGCCAAAAATGTACGTTTTCTCTTAGCAGTAGAGCAGTCTCTTGCATGTGAAACTGAATTTACCAGTTCCTTCCAGGACATAGCAAAATTGACTTGCATGCATGGTCTGTTTCTCCCAAGGTAGCATGCAAAGGCATCCCTTGTTTCAGGGATCTATGTTTAGTAGTTGGAGGTTACATGCAAGGATGATTTCAGAAACCTCCCACCAAGTGTCGCTTTCCCTAGATTTGTGGCATGCACGTCGCAACCTCAATGTTATCAAAACTCATCAACCAGACACTGGAGAGCTCATTCCTCACATCAACCTTGCAGCTCTGACATCCCACATCACATGTAGGAGTTGTCGGCACATTCAGCTTAGCTGTTTTGGGGTAAGCCAACTTTCCATGATTTGTGTTGCATTTCTGTCGCTTTTTGCGTTTTTACTTGTATGAGTACTGTTTTCTTATTTTCTTTGAGTGCTTGCTATCGTTTACATGTATATTAGCTTGTCCTAGCACTGTTTCATTTTTCATTTCTATCTCACCGCTGTCGCATGCATGAAACTGTTTTTCACGAACGGTCGCCAATTCAGCAACTCACCTCACCCACATGCATGTTGTTCCATTTTTTGAATATGTCATTCACTTTTTGCATGCATGATCATTCAATTATGCTTACACTTAGTATCACCATGCATTCGCATTCAAATTCGTGTTCAGTTGCTCGTCGGTGAGTCTGGCCAACCTTGGCCTGGGCTCTACCTCACCAGACAACATTATGCAATCTTGAGAGGGAAGTCTCTACCTTCCTCTCCAAAAATGTGCATTTCTGCCCACCAGCTATTCCCCAGGCTTGCTTTGCACAATCCTAAGGGATAGTGACTGTTGGCCAAGAAAATTGCGCAATGCAGTCACTGAGCCTGCAACCTTTACCAGCTGAGATTGTGCATTACGCAATTCCAGCAGTCAACAACCATATTGGATCGTGCATTGCGCAGTTCCAGTAGTCAAGCAGTCTCCCAGTAGCCCAGACTGTGCCTTGTGCAATCTTGGCAGTCAGTCTCCCGACCTCTTGGTCAAAATTGCACAACCTTTATGATCAATCACACAAGTAGTTGCAAGTCAGTTCTCAAGTTCATTTTGGTTTTCGAATGAAAAATTTCTTGCGATGAGTGTTGCCATGTCTCCAGGTATTGCAGGTGTTTATTTGCCTCTCAGCGGTGCAAGTACAATGGTTTCCAAGATGGCAGAGTCGAAGACACCATTTAGAGCACACTTGGAGATGCAGTCGATCAAATGTAAATGAGCTTGCCTATTCACAAAGATATCAAGTTGTTTGTAGACAAGAACATCAAGATATCATAGCAAGCAGCAACATGAACAACAGTTGAAGGCAACATACCGAATGCAATGAATGCAGTGGACACAATGAATGCAGTTAATGCAGCATACGCAGCGAACACATCGAATGCAACGGACACAATGAATGCAATGAATGCAATGAACGCAATGAATTAAATGAATGCAAGAGGACAATTGTTGAAAACACAGAGGCAGAACAAAGTTGCAAGATCAAGTAGATCCACTAATGATGAAAGCAACTTTGGAGACTCAGGTTATGAGGTGATGGCATAACATGAAGATCGCACGAAGATAGATAATGTAACAAAGAAGGAGCTGCATGTGTTGAAGCAGCAGCTCAAGGAAGATCATGAAGCTACACAGATAGACGAATGAGTTGCAGCAGGAACAGGAATAGAAGTGGGTGCAACATGCACTCACAGATGAAACTGTGCCAGTACAAGTTAAAGATCCATCCCAACAGCTGGCATGGAGTAGACATGGTGAGCAATGTTTTTGATCACATGTAAGGGATTCAACAACATGCATGTCATTGTGCGCACACATGCAATCCAACCCATTCAACACACTCACAAAGGCGAAGACAAGAAGCAAGTCCAATTGGAGCTGAACATGTACTTCGACAAGTTGATGCGCATGACCACCAACACACTCTTGAAGATCAACAAAGACACTTTGCATCAAAGTGATTCTGGTTCAGTCGCACCCAAGAAGACCATGCACATGTTAGCAGACAAGTTGGATGAAGGAGCCAAACCAATGCACCAGTTGCAACGGAGGCAAGAGTTCGCTTCAGCAAGATGTCACCATGAGGTGCATGCACACCATCACGGACGACCAAGCTTGGCATTAGCTCACCACCTTCACCATCACAAGCATGCCAAAGAGTTGGTCTCATCACGATGGACCGAGTGTTAGTGATGTCTTGCATAGCATACTCAAGCCATGTTGTCTCACATGATTACATGTGCTTTGTAATGTAACGCCATGTCAAGTGTCAATAGTTGGATGTAACAGTCACAGAGTAGATCAAGAGTCATGAGGGTAGATGAACTGTCACAAAGGGGAATGTCGAGGGTCACCCCACCCTTTGCTATAAATAGTCCCTCATAACTCATTGTATAGGCTTTTGGTCAGCCAAGCTTCCGATAAGACTATCTTGAAGAGAGCTTGGACAATATTGTAACATGGCTTGGCTTCTCCACTGCACGGAGCTAGTGCATCTCTTTGGAAGAGTAGGTGGATGTGGTTGTAACGTTCCACTGTTGGGGCTGGTAGGTTTACATGGATGTATTGTATGATTGGAACTTACACTTATTTATATAATAAGAGCCAACATGTTTTCATGCATATTTTGTTATTGTAGTTGGACTGTTCCGGTTGCTGTAGCAATGTATGTTTTTTAACTTACGTAGTTGTGTATGAACTACTTTGTATGCAATTATATGAATCTTGTTGCAGATGTGTTGTTGGTTTAACCATCGCTTGGGATTTCCGGCTGACCTGATTTTCAGCTTGTGATGCATCTTCGCTCGTGTGTTCCCTTCTCGACTGAGTATTGTTACAAGTTGCCAAGGGGCGCACTCATCTCAACCCCCATGTGTTAGAACCTCTCATACACCTTCCTTGACTCACTACAGCGGTCACACCCTTGCTACTGATAGAGTTATCTTACTTGCCTCTGTGCGACATCGTGGTCAAGGCATTGCTTTATGACCCACTGTTGGGACCCCTACACCAAACGGTCTAAGGTCTAATTGGGACTTCTTATCGGGGATATCCCCTTACATGTTGGTAGGTCCAGCACCGTCAACATTTTGGCACTAGAAGGAGGGCCAGATAACAAGATGATTCCTCACATCTGTTTTGAATCTCTACACATCTATCATGACTCACTATCAAGATGCTCTTCCGGAATGTATGTCTTATGGAAACAATTTCATTGTCCTGAAAAATCTCTTGGATAACTTGTCTCATAAAACATTTGATGGTGGAGGTTACGTAGCCTTGGTAAGGCATGCAATCAACATTTTAGGTTCATGTGAAAGACATGGATTCTTTGAAGAATACACGAACTGAGTGCTATTCATCTACACGCTTCAAGGGAAACCAATGCACTGGTGTGCCACACTGCCTAAAAAGTATATTCATTCTCTTGCTCATCTGGTCGCAGAGATAGATCATGCTTTCAATCACTTTAACTATAAAGCAATCAACAAAGAAATCTGGAATTACGAAAATCACCCGATGAATCCTTTGAGAAGTTTCAAACACGCTTTTGTAATCTTGCATACTGATTCCCGGAAGATGATATTGATTGGGAATTTCTTGATGGAATATTTGAGTATCTTCTTCAAGTATCCAAACCCCGCTTAGCACACTTCAGTGATGGAGTTGCGCAATCAAAGGTAGGCATAGTTGCTGTCACAATTGACTATCCACCTTCACCTCATCAAACAAATCCATCACCGCGGAGTGATGTGGGAGATCATGCGCACACCTCTTTTGAACTATCACACTCTCCCATCCAACCTGTTCTTGAGATTTGCGTAGATTTGGTTTGCAAGCCTGTTGGTTGTCACATGGAATCTTTCCCTCGACCTCTGTCCTCACATTTTGTTGATCATATGGATTGTATTGTCTTGTGTTCTCCTATTCTAGACTCTTGACTTGTTGTGTACGAGGATCAAGCTATCGATGGAGTTATTTTTATGCAACCAACCTGTGCCATCATTCATGATGAGTGTGTGTGGGAATCTAAAAACAATGTAAACTTTGAAACGGGAACTGAAACTGTTACCCGTTTCGTAGAGATAGCAAAAAATCACCCGATTTTCAAAAGTGGTGATGCAGAATACACATGTTTTTTTTAGAACATGGTTTTTGGAACTTTAATTTTTTTCATGTGCATTAAGTTTTAGAATGGTAGTGATTTTCATGCTGATTTTAAAAAGTGAGTATTCTGCATCACACGCTTTTTTTAAAAGACCTATTTTTTGACTTTAAATTTTCTAGTGTGTGAAATGTAAATAATTATTTCGTAACCCTTTTTTTAAAAGACCTATTTTTTGACTTTAATTTTTCTAATGTATGAAATGTAAATAATTATTTCGTAAATTTAATAATTTTGGAAGTGATCTTCTTCTTCATATTTTCTAGTTTTTATTTTTTTTTTATTTTTATTTTTGTAGTGGGGCTTTTATTGATTTGCATATTTAAAGAAGAAGGTCGATATTTTACATTTTCGATATTCTACATATTTATACATCATTAATTAAATTTTCAATCCACATGAAATAATTGTCTCTAAAAAACAAATATAAAAATATATATAAAAAGACAAAAACAAAAAATAAAAAATGTTAAAAAAAAATTATATCATAAACCATAAAAGAATTTGGAAAAAAAAAAAACAATTATAAAATATATATATATATATATATATATATATATATAAAATTAAGTAAGTAAATATTGAGAAATAAAATATATATTAAAAATTTTAAGAAGTAAATATATATATATATATTGAGAAGTAATTTTTTTTTAAAATTAATATATTAAAAAAATTAATTATAATTATGTGTTGTATAAAAAAATTAAAAAATATTATTAAAGTTTTTTTTATTTTTTATTTATTAAAACAAAATTTTTAAAACATATTAAATTTTTTTAATTAATATTAACATTTTACTTAAAAAATAATTAAAAAAAAAACGCCTGTGCAGCCCCTCCCTCTAAATATATCATTATTTTCTTCCCGGCATTTACATCGTAATCCTATGGAATATATAATATAATTTATTATATATATATATAATTTTATTATATAATTATTGTAAATATAACATTTTTTAATTTATTATATTGGTATTTTTATAAAAAATAAATTTAATTTTAAAATATAAATAAATCATTTTAATTTTAATAAATTGAAAAACCCCCTCCCCGACCCCGCTCCCTCCGCCCACCCCTCCCTCCCCCCGCCCCCTCCCCGGCCTCTTCCACCCTCGCAGGGCCACCCCCGGGCCGCCCCGCCCCGCCCTGCCCCCGCCCCCTCCCCCCACCCCTCCCTCCCCCCGCCCCCTCCCCGGCCTCCTCGACCCGCGTAGGGCCACCCCCGGGCCACCCCGCCCCGCCTGACGGGCGGGATGGGGCGGCCCGGGGGTGGCGCTGCGCGGGTGGAGGAGGCCGGGGAGGGTGCGGGGGGAGGGAGGGGTGGGCGGAGGGGGCCGGGGGAGGGAGGGGCTTTACGATGTTTTTTTTATTATTATTATTTTTTAAATAAAACCTTAATATTAATTAAAAAAATTTAATATGTTTTAAAAATTGTGTTTTAATAAATAAAAAATAAAAAAACTTTAATAATATTTTTTAATTTTTTTAATATATTAATTTAAAAAAAATTATTAATTTTTTAAATTTTAAATTAAAATTTGTTTTAAAAAAATTAAATTTTTTTTTTTATGATTTATATTTTGAAATAAACAACATATTGTTTTGAAACAAAAGTTAAAAAAAAAACTAAAATTTAATTTTGATTAAAATATTTTAATAAATTTTTTTTATTAATTTTGTTTTTATTAAATTTTTTTAATAAATTAAAATTTAATAATTTTTATTGCTACGGTTTAATGAATTTTTTCTTTCAAATTAAAAAAAAAATAAATTACATTTTAAAAAAAAATTATCTTTAATTTTTTTTTGTTTGTTTTTAAATAAATAATGAAAATTTAATAAAAAATTTTATTTATTTATTTATTCTTAAATCAAAAAGACTTTTTTTTGTAAGTTGAAAATGTTCTTTAATTTTTTTTATTGAAAAATACCTATATTTTTAAAATTTCGATTTTTTTTTAGTTTTTTTTTTTTTATAATAATTTGAGCTTATTTTTGTCTTTTTATTTTTTTCTACATGTTTTTAATATTAATTTTACTAGTTTTTAATTTTATTTTTTTGGTAATTTTCTATTTTTGTTTAATCTAGTTTGGTTTTTTTTTTTTGGGGGCTAGTTTTTGTTAATGATTTTTTTAATCTTTATATTTTTACTTAAATTTATATATATAATTTTTTTTTTATTTTTTTTTATTTTTATTTTTATTTTTCCAAATTCTTTTATGATTAAACAATTTTTTTTTTTAAATATTTTTTATTTATATTTTGTCTCATATATATGTATTTTTACATTTATTTTTTAGGTAATCATCTTTTTAATCTTAATTTCACTAATTTTTATTTTTTATTTTTGGTTAATTTTTTTTTTTTTTTTTTTTTTTTTTTTAAATCTAGTTTGTGTTTAATTTTAATTTTTTTTAGTTTTTTGTTAATGTTTTTTTTTAATTTTTCTATTGTTACCTATTTAATTTTATAGTTTTTTAAATGTGTTTTTTCTTTTTTTCCCAAATTTTTTTATGGTTTACATATTTGTTTTTTTCCCCAATTTTTTTTAGATATGTTTTTTTTTACTATTTATTTGTTTATAATTTGTCATTTTTTTCTAGTTTTTTAATTCTTATTTTTTATAGGTTAATTTTGTTTTGTTGTTTTTTTTTTTTACATTTTACATTTTTATGATTGATTTTATTTTTGATGTTTGATTTTTTTTGTTTTGTGTTTTTTATTTTATGTTTTGTTTTTAGTATATATTTTTATTTATGTTTTGTTATTTTTATTTTTTATTTTTTTGTTTTGTGTTTTTTCATTGTTTTAATTTTAATTTTAATTTTAATTTTTTGAAATTTTAATGTTTTTCGGGGTCATGATAAAATATTTTATGCTATTATTTTGAAATATTGAAATTTCACCCTTGAATTTTTTTTTATTATTCCAGCATCAACACTTTTCGTTTTGAGGGTGTTTTTTGCACAAAATTTACCATTGAGAAAAAAAATGTTATTCGAACATCAACACTTCGTTTTGAGGGCGTTTTTTGGACAATTTTTACACCAAAAATTGGTTTTCACCGTCATTTTTAAAACATGTTGAAAATTTAGCTTCGAAAAAAAAAGTGTTATTCCAGCATCAACACTTTTCGTTTTTAGCACTGTTTTTGATGTTTTTTCGGGGTTTTTTGGCCAGAGTTCCCGTTTTGAGTTTATAGTTCCCGTTTCAAAGTTTACATTGTTTAAAGAAGAGCATGTGGTGAAGGATGACTCCCTTCCAGCCACGCCTCATCCGCTTCATCCTGACATCCCTTGTGATTCTGCCACTCCTAATTTCTATTGTGAAAACTCATTTCCAGATGCTTCTATTTCCGATCATTCACATGATACCTCAGATGTTAGCCTGTAATTATAGTGAGGAGAGGACACATATTCCTCAGAAAATCTATCCAATTTGTCATATATCTTTCTTGAAAACATAGAGGGTGAACATCTTTGCTTCCCATCTACCCCTCTACCCGATTCATCAAATCATGGGGATGCCAACGGACATATCGAATTTTCTGATCTTGGTTGTCGTGATCTACTCACTTCCTCATCTGATCATGATGTTGATTCAATCATTATTAATCTATCCAAGACATCAGTCTACGATGGTATATTTGTCAATGAAGTCGAAACCCCCCAGACTATCGAGGCACTTCAGCCCGAGCTGATGGTTATGTCAATCCCTCGCTGTCCTGAGGTTGGTTTCACTTCCGGTTAGGAAATTGTTGAAACACTCAAGGCTCCTCATCATTCTCTGCTTTACATAGAATATCAACCAAACACCCAGATTTCACTTCCTCCACTCGAAGTGCATGATCCCATCGCTCATGCGTTGGAGGAATCTTACACAACAAGCACACATGCACAACACAAGTGGTCTACCTTTCTCACGTTTGGTTGCATGTCATGGTCAAGAGAATGCATACACTCAACATATGCATGCGATGTAACACACCATCATGGCAGCACCACAGAATGCATGTCATGCACTTTCACTCATCTTTGTTCTATGGTCACTTGTAAGCTTGGAGTGTGTTTGTCTTCATTGTTACATCTTTCTTGTTTGCTGGTTCACACAACTGTCTTGTTCGCGAACCATGCCTTCACCAACATGGGTCAACCAATGTGCTGGTGGCTGCATTTGAAGTATCACTTCATGTGAGATGACCCATGCACTGTTAGCTTAGGAGTAGGAGTAGTGTTTGATTTTGAGTTTTTTGCTTGCATGCTTGTTTGCTTACTTTCTTTGTTTATTTGTTTGTTTGCTTGCTTGTTATCTTACTTGCTTTTCTTTCACTCTTGCTTCTGCTCTTGCTTTCCTTTGTTGTTTGTTAGTTCGCTTGTTTCGTTCGTAGGTTAGTTTCACATGAAACCATGTATGACTCTTGAAACAAGATGGGTGAAGTACAATAGGGCTTGTACTGTTGGGTTTTGTTATATTATTTCCACGACTAGCCCACATAGTTAACCGGGGAGTTAGAGGGGGGGCGAAGCCCCTCTTCGTTGCGCTGATTGTGTAGCGGGGTGAGGGGGTCACAGGGGGGTTTGAGGTGTACCCATAACCCCACTTTATGGGGTCCAGGCTAGTGCACTTGAAAATTTTGGTTTTGGAACCTATGTTAGGTTGGGCAGACCCACCTACGGTTTTGTGCATGATTTTCGCACATGTTTTTTGGACGCGATGGTTTTCGGTCCATGGTTTTGGATGCTTCGGCATGTATAAATATGTATTGTAACATTGAAAGGAACATAATGAAAAATCAAGCTGGTAGTCCCGGTTTTGGGATCCAGGGGAAAATCTCTGTATATATGTGTTTTATGTGTTATGCTCTTGCATTGTTTATTTTCTGTGTTTTAGAATTCGTATGCAGGTAATTTCTGTACAAGGTTAAAACCTACATTTGGTATCAGAGTTGTTTTGGCTTCAAGGGGACACATTTGTTGCTGAGGGGTTTTGCTCGGGCCTGTGGTAGACCCTGTTCAGTGGGAGATCTACGAGATCTATTCTGTTGGTGAAATAAGATGACGAGCAGTGGAAAGATAGAGATCAAGAAATTAATTGGTCAGAGTTTTGAGTTGTGGAAACTCAAGATGGAGGATCTGTTGGTGGATAAAGATCAGTGGATCGCAGTAGATCCAGGTACTAAATCAATGGGAGTGTCTGATGAAGAATGGAAGAAGTTGGATCGAAAGGCAAAGAGCACAATATGATTGTGTGTCTCAGATTCAATATTGCTGAATGTATCAGGGGAAGCAGAGGCGAAGGCTTTGTGGGACAAGTTAGGGACTTTGTACCAATCTAAATCTCTGGTGAATAAACCGTTCCTACAGAAAGGGCTGTATAACCTAAGGATGAAAGATGGAGACTTAGTGACAGAGCATCTAAATGCATTTAATATTGTGGTAAGTCAGTTAGCATCTGTTGATATTAAAATTTAAGATGAAGATAAGTGCATTAGTTTGTTGTGTTCTCTACCAGATTCATGGGATAGTCTGGTTATTGTAATAGGTAGCAATGAAACTTCCTTGTAGTTTGATGAAATAGTCTCAGCCTTGCTGACAGAGGAGATGAGACAGAAAAATATGGAGAGCCAGAATGGCGATGCCTTGTCTGTACAAGGATGGTCCCAGCACAGAAACAAAAATAAGTCATCGAGTGGGAGATCTAAATCTATAGGGAGATCTAATTCTCCAGGAAAACCTGTAAAGGTGGTGTGCTAGAAATGCGAAAAGGAAGGGCACTTCAAAAGGGACTGTAAATCTAAAGCTTCTGACAAAGGAAAGGGATTTTATGATGCTCCTTCTGTAGAGGCGAAAACCACCTCAGATGAAGGTGGGGATGTGTACTTGGCTTCTTCAAGTACACATGTAGATCATGAGGCATGGTTGATTGAGTCAGGTGCATCCTTTCACTTCACTCCCCACAGAGAGTGGTTCTGTGAGTATGAGAAATACGATGGTGGTGATGTCTTCTTAGGGGATGATAGGAAGGCTAGAATTGTTGGTCGTGGAAAAGTAAAGTTGAAATTGCAAGGTGGAAGAGTTAGAACACTTCCAGGTGTTCTGCATATTCCTGCATTGGCTAGAAATCTAATTTCTGTAAGCAAGTTGGATGATGCAGGTGTAAAATAGTGTTCGAGAAGGATACCTACAAGATGGTTCGGGGAGCATTGGTATTGACGTGGGGAGTACAGATTTGAACTTTGTACAAGTTGCAAGGTAGCACTGTTATTGATGGGTGCAACAGTTTTGTGGTTCCTGAAAGTAGAGCAGAAGATCTAGTGGTCTCTGGAGAGAAGACCATGCTGTGGCATCAAAGGCTTGGACATATTGGAGAGAAGGGCCTTCGAATACTTCATGGTAAAGGTATGGTAGAAGGTATGAGTAATAACTCTCTGGATTTTGATTTCTGTGAAAATTGTGTATATGGGAAGCAAATCGGGTGAGTTTCCCCTCTGGTAGTAAGAGGGCGAAACATATATTAGAGCTTGTGCATAGTGATGTGTTTGGACTTGTGAAGGTTCCATCATTGGGTAAGTCTATGTACTATGTATAATTTATAGATGACTTCTCAAGGAATACATGGATGTATTTCCTTAAGAAGAAATATGAAGTCTTTGACAAGTTTAAAGAATTTAAGGCTCTCGTGGAAAATCAGACAGAGAAGAAGATAAAGGTGTTGAGGACAGATAATGGTGGAGAGCTTTGCAGCAAGGAATTTTAAGAATTCTGTAAAAAGTGTGGTATAGAACGGCAGAAGACTACTCCATATACACCTCAGCAAAATGGAGTTGTAAAAATAATGAACAAGACGTTGATGGAAAGGGCAAGAAGCATGCTCAGTGGTTCCGGGTTAGGACAGGAATTCTGGGTAGAGGCAGTGGATACTGCATCTTACCTGGTCAATAGGTCACCTTCATTAGCATTGGAGGATAAGACTCCACAAGAGGTATGGACTCGTAAGAAATCCTCTCTTTCACATCTGAGGGTATTTGGATGTGATGCATATGTACATGTTCCAAAGGAGAAAAGAACCAAGTTGGATAGTAAATCTGAAAAGTACATCTTTATTGGGTATAAGGATGGTTTAAAGGGTTATAAGATTTGGAACCCAGTAACAAGGAAGATTGTGTATAGCCGAGATGTGGTGTTCAGAGAGGTAAAATATGTTATTAAACATGAAGTTGAACCAAAGGACCCTGAGAAGATAGAGTTTGTGTTGGCATTATGATACAGGTGTTGTCCTTGATGGCAACTCACTCAGAGGTATGATACAGGTGATGTCCCTGGTGGCAACTCAATCAAAGGATAGATCGTAGTACAACAGGTCAAGAGAGTGATATATGCAGGTTAACCATGATGGAAGTGCATATACACGCAGATGAGAAGAACAAAAGTTGCGTATACGTACACACGCAGATTCACAGAAGGAAAGGCGCGTACATGTCGGAAAACTAAGTTTTGGTCCGTGGTATTTGGTCCATGGTATTTGGTCTGAAGTGTTGACCCCAAATATTGGGTCCAAGGTATTGGTTCTAAGTGGTTTTGGACCATGGTATTGAAAGAGGCCTAAACCTATATAAGGAGAAGATCATTAGCCCAAGGAGGAGAAGTGCAGGAAATGAATGTCTAAGGAAGGGTGAAGATCGAGTATGCTTGTTATGGGTTTGTGATGCTTGGCTCGATCTGAATCAAGTTGATGGCAGCGAAGGTATAAGTAATTATCTATAGATCTGTACGTGGGTTCTCTCTGGTGAAAGTGCATATACACACGGATTCGACACAGTCAAGTAGCGTATGCATTATGAGATTTGATGTTTCTGATTGTTATTGGTTCTAGTGTTTATTGCAGAGTTTTGGGCTCTGGTCTGTGTTCAGCTAACTATAGTTTGATGACAGGGTTTCGGTGATTCAGTATTGGGTGATTCAAAGATTGATGATGCAGGTATAGGTGATGATTGTATTGCAATGATGATTGTTTTGTATTTATGGATCTAGTATGAAAATGTATGAAACATGGTCCCTGGAAGAAAAGAGAAGGTTGTAGCCTTCTGTAAGTAGAAGCCTACGTTTTGTTATAAGATTGCACCAGTACATTGTGAAAAGAAGTTTCTTATTAAAGGAAGATAGAGATGAATTGCAGTAGGTGGTTTTCACCCACATTGGGTTTCCACCTCATATCATGGTGTTCATGTGTGCTTCTTATGTGTGATGATCTGTTCTGTTTTACTGCACCTATTTACTATCGATATGGTTAATAATGTTCTGATACACTCATTGATGATCAACTAACTGAATCATAAGTTTACTGTATGTACGCTAGTTGCATTAAACACAGTTGCATATATATGTGGGTATCTTTAACTGAAGTAGCGTATATGAATCTGAGTATGAAAATGAAAAAGTGTCTGATTTGCTAATACTGATTCACCCCCCCCCCCTCTCAGTATCTGATTCACCACCCCCCCCCCCCCCCTCTCAGTATTATTTTCAACAGTTTGAGCTAAAGGAGGAAGAGTCAGACTCTACAGTAGACGAGGAATCAGAAGATGAAGAGCCACAAACTTCGGGTGTGAGAAGATCAGTTCAAGAAAGAAAGCAGCCAGAAAGGTATAGTCCATCTACTTTCTGTTCAAATTTTACTTTATCTATTACTAACGATGATCCCAGAAATGTGAAGGAAGCAGTAGATTCAGAGGATGGCAAACTCTGGAAAGAGGCCATGGTTGATGAAATGGCATCTTTACACAAAAATGAGGCTTGGGATCTAGTGGAGTTTCCAACTGGAAGGAAACCCATTGGCAGCAAATGGGTGTTCAAGAAGAAAACAAATGCAGAAGGAAAGGTGGAGAAATACAAAGCTCAGTTGGTAGCAAAAGGTTATTCCTAGGTGTCGGGAATTGATTTTGGTGATATTTTTTCTCCTGTTGCCAAGGTAACTTCTATTAGATTACTTTTATCCGTTGTTGCTACTTTTGATTATGAGGTAGAATAGATGGATGTGAAGACAACATTTCTTCACGGGGATCTAGAGGAGGAGATATACATGAAGTAACCTGTAGGTTTTGTGGTGAAGGGTAAGAAAGAACTAGTATGCAAGTTAAAGAAGTCTCTGTATGGGTTAAAACAACCACCAAGGATGTGGTATCAGAAATTTGATACATTTATATGGGGACTTGGCTTCACCAGAAGCAAAGCAGATCACTGTGTGTATTTTAAATTAATTGGTGACCATGTTATTTATCTGGTCTTGTATGTGGATGATATGTTGCTGGTTGGAAATGACAAAGAAATTATCCAGGGTTTGAAGACCCAATTGTCCTTCAAATTCGACATGAAATATCTTGGTGCTACAAACTATATTTTGGGCATGGAAATTAAAAGAGATCGGGCAAAGAGGAAGCTCTGGTTAAACCAGAGGAAGTATGTCGAGACAATACTACAGAGGTTAATATGCAGGATATTAAACCGGTGAAGGTTCCTATTCCTGTAGGTGTGAGGTTATCTGCTAAACAGTGTCCCAAGACACAAGAAGAGGAAGAGGACATGTCCCATGTTCCATATGCAAGTGCAATTGGTAGCCTGATGTATGCATTGGTCTGTAATAGACCAGACATTGCACATGCAGTGGGAGTATTGAGCAGGTTTATGTAAAAACCAAGAAAGGAGCACTAGACAGCAGTGAAGCAGGTTTTCAAGTATTTGTGTGGCACTAGTGGTTATGGTTTGTGCTACCAAGGAAGATCAGGATTGGACAGAATGTTGGATATTCGTGGCTTTGCTGATGCAGACTAGGCTGGAGATCTAGATCAGAGAAGATCTACAAGTGGGTATGTGTTTAACCTATTTGGAGGTGTAGTCAGTTGGATGAGTAAGAAACAATATGTAGTGGCACTATCAACTACAGAGGCAGAATACATGGCAGCCACTCATGCAAGCAAGGAAGCAGTTTGGTTGGAGAGATTGTGTTCAAGTATGGGGTTAGTACAGGGAGCTATAAGGATAGACTGTGACAGCCAAAGTGAAATTTTCGTGGCAAAGAACCTCGCATATCATTCAAAGACAAAGCACATTGATGTTCAGTATCACTTTGTGAGGGATATGATAGAAGACAAAAAGGTGTTGCTGGTAAAGGTGGACACTTTGAAGAATACTGTAGATGCATTGAAAAAATCTGTGAGCTCTGAGAAGTTCTCTTGGTGTAGAGAGACAATGGGCATTTCAGGGTTGGAAAAATGACTAAGCTCTCTTATGGCCCCCTATGGAAAGAAAACAACAAGTGGGAGAATGTTGGGTTGTGTTATATTCTTTCCATGACTAGCCCATGTAGTTAACCGGGGGGTTAGAGGGGGGCGAAGCCCCCCTTCGTTACGCCGATTGTGTAGTGGGGGGGGGTCACAGGGGGTTTGAGGTGTACTCGTAACCCCACTTTATGGGGTCCGGGCCAGCGCCCCGGAAAATTTTGGTTTTGGAACCTATGTTAGGTTGGGCGGACCCACCTATGGTTTTGTGCATGATTTTCGCACATGTTTTTTGGATGCGATGTTTTTCAGTCCATGGTTTTGGATGCTTCAACATGTATAAATATGTATTGTAACATTGAAAGGAACATAATGAAAAATCACGCTGGTAGTCCCAGTTTTGGGATCCAGGGGAAAATCTCTGTGTATATGTGTTTTATGTGTTATGCTCTTGCATTGTTTATTTTCTATGTTTTAGAATTCGTATGTAGGTAATTTCTGTACCGGGTAACCTACATGTACAACTATCACTACTTGGTTATTTGTCATCCTGCCTCTGTATGAAGAACTTGTTACTTTTAGTCCATCATACGTCGAAGGAAAATACGTACTGTTCGAAGTGAACCTGGGTGAAATCACAATGCTTGTGCGCTAACTAGTGTCACCTACTCTAGTCTGTTGTTTTTGGGTTAAACCTTGTCAGCTCAATCAAGTAGAGTAAGGTGAGGGGGGAAACCTTAACAGGCACGTCAGAGGTATAATAAACTACTTCTCTACAGGAACAACCTCTTTTTCTCTCAATAAATTGGGATCCCTATTCCGCCTCTGAAATGAATAAGTGTTATGCACAGTTGAAAAAATGAAAAATAAAAAAAATTCAAAATGAAAAATGAATAGGGCGAAAGAAGAGAAAGGTTTCCTACGTAGAGAGGTGATGCAAGTAACTCTGTCGGGGTACTGACCAACCTCACTGGAAGCGGAGCCATGCTTGTGTTCCTATGTGACTCCACCGAGGTACTATCCAGGCCTGCTCGCAATAGAGCAACATGAGAGATGAAACTAAGACTCTGACGACTATACCTCTTGTGCACAAATATACCCCTTAGCCCCAATCGAAACAACTGTGTTGCCTTGGCTTGGAACATGTCTCAATCGACCAAGAGCTTGGTAGATGCTACATGTTGATTTGGGGTAGCATCGGATGTGCTCTAGCCACAATATTTGTTGGAGAGGCTAAGACACATGAGATATCCAATACCCAGAAAGGGTTTGGGAATATTCTAAACAGTTTGGGAAGATTCTAAACAGTTTGGGAGATATTAAAATAATTAATATTTTTAATGGAGTCTCTAAGTCTAAACTTAGGGAAATTAAAATATTAATGTGAATTAATATAAAACTGTGTTAGAATGGTCCAAAAGTCATGGATCAAGCCAGATCTAATCTTAGTCATTGATCTGTCAACGAGAAAAGTATAAGAGGAGGCTTGAGGGTCACTTGGAGAACACACCAAGAGATCAAGATTTTGACTTGTTAGGGTTGGGTTTGCTGAGAAAGTTGAGAGAGTGATTTGGAGTTGTAGCTGAGGGGCAGAGATAGTGTCAGGAGGATCAACGCAGTAGTCGGGAAAGCTAACACAGAGGGAAGAAGCCAGAACTACCGAGAAAGCTAACACAAAGGGAAGAAGCCGGAACTACCGGGAACAGTCGAAACTACCAGAACTGTTGAGAAAGCTGACGTAGAGGGCAGAAGTTGGAATTTCCAGGAACTATTAGAACTATTGGAATTGTTGGGAAAGCTAATGTAGAGGGCAGAAGCCATAACTGTCGGGAACAACTGGAACTGCCGAGAACTTCTAGAACTATCAGGAAAGATGACGCAGAGGACGGAAGAGGCTAACACAGTCCCTAGAGGCTGACGTTGGGGTTTTTCGTGGGGAAGATTGGAGCTGAGGAGTTGCTAGAGTGTTTATCAGGGGTTTCAGTTGGAGCATCTGTCTCCAAAGGAGAGGTACTACTGCCGAGATTTTTCCCTGTTGGTTGAGCCGGATTTGGCACCCAGATTGTATTCTAAAACTGCTTAATAAATCAAACCCTCAGATAGTTGCACCAGTTTTCCTGCATTGGGTTTTTTTGGGGACATTAGTCCAAAAACAACGGTGTCATTTGTGTGCTTGTTTTTGTTTCCTTCAGTTGATGATCTGTAATGTGTTGAGCATGTACTTGTATTTATTTCCAGTATTTACATGGTAAATAAATTGTTAATTAACAGAACAAGTAGGTAGGAATAAATCAGTGCATGGAGGGTTTCTAACGTGTCAGACTTAGAAATTCCAACACTACATCTTACAATCAAGCCAGTGTGAAACCAGGACAAGATGAGAACTGAAAAATACTTCCAGAGGTGTTAGACTTTCTTTTCACGAACAAGGTCCATTCAGAGAGCTGGAGTTCTACCAGTGTGTCGCCAAGTGTTGTAGCAGCTACAAACACCCTCCAAATTTTTTCCTTAGCTTTGTTTTGGAGCCTCCCTTCCAACTTTTCATAGCAACTTGCCTTGCTTCGTCAAGTTCACAAGCTTCAGTGTTTTTCTTGCACAGAGGCAGCCTATTGATCACAACTCAATGCTTTCCCCTCACAGGCTGATCACCCGGACTTGGTCCAGCTATAGGTTGAGCAGTTCCCCCAAGAAATTGCACAATTTTGGAGGGAAACCAACCTTCCCTCTAGAAATTGTGCAATCCTATCTGGCAGCCTGTTGGGCTCCAAAATTTCACAATTCTGCCAGTCAACCCTCATAGATAAAATTGTGCAATTTTACCCAGCAGAGCTGCTCAGCCCAAAATTTGCACAAATCTAGGCGGTAGTCAGCTACTCTGCCCAGAAATTGCACAAATCTCCTGGGCAGCCGGCCCAGCTCCCAGCCATAAATGCACATTTTCTCCCAGCAGTAAAGTAGTCTCTTGCATGTGCAGTTGAGTTGACCGGTTCCCTTCGATTCCGAGCAAAAATGACTTGCATGCATGGGATATTTCTCCCAAGGTAGGATGCAAAGGCATCCCTTGTTTCAGGGATCTATGTTTAGCAATTGGAGGTTACATGCAAGGATCATTTCAGAAACCTTCCACCAAGTGTCGCTTTCCCTAGATTTGTGGCATGCACGTGACAACCTTGACGTTATAAAAAATCATCAACTAGATGCTGTAGAGCACATTCCTCACATCAACCTTGCAGTTCTGACATCCCACATCACATCTAGGAGCTGTCGGCACATTCAGCTTAGCTGTTTTGGGGTAAGCCAACTTTCCATGACTTGTGTTGCATTTCTGTCGCTTTTTGTGTTTTCACTTGTATGAGTACTGTTTCCTATTTTACTTGAGCACTTGATGTCATTTACATGTATATTAGCTTGTCTTAGCACTATTTCAGTTTTCGTTGCTATCTCACTGCTGTCGCATGGATGAAACTATTTTTCATGAACGGTCGCTAATTCGGCAACTCACCTCACCCACATGCATGTTGTTCCATTTTCTAAATTTGTCATTCACTATTTGCATGCATGATCATTCACTTATTATTACCCTCAGTATCACCATGCATTCGCATTCACATTCGCGTTCAGTTTCTCATCGGCAAGTCTAGCCAACCTTGGCCCGAACTCTGCCTCACCAGACAACATTGCACAATCTTGAGAGGGAAGGATTTGCCTTCCTCTCTAGAAATGTGCATTTTTGCCTAGTAGCTGTTCCCCAGGCTTGCTTTACACAATCCTGAGGGACAGTGACTACTGGACAAGAAAATTGCGAAATGCAGTCACTAAGCCTACAGTCATTGCCAGTTGAGATTGCACATTACGTAATTCTAGCAGTCAGCAGCCAGACTGGACTGTGCATTGCACAGTTTTAGCAGACATCTAGTCTCCCAGTAGCCTAGACTGTTCCTTATGCAGTCTTGGCAGTTAGTCTCCCGACCTCCCGGACGAAATTGTGCAACCTTCATGATGAGTCACACAAGGATGTTGCAAGTCAGTTCTCAAGTTCATTTTGGTTTTCGACTAACAGATTGCTTTCCATGAGTGTTTCCATGTCTCTAGGTATTACAAGTGTTCATCTTCCTCTCAGCATTGTAGGTACAATGGTTTCTAAGAGGGCAGAGTCGAAGACACTGTTCAGAGCACACCTGGAGTTGTAGTTGCTCAAATGTCTATTAGCTTGCCTACTCATGAAGATATCAAGTTGTTCGTAGACAAGAACATCAAGATATCACAGTGAGCAACATCATGAACAACAGATGAAGGCATCATACCGAATGCAATGAACGCAGTGAATGCAGCGAACACAACGAATTCAGCATACGCAGCGAACAAAATGAATGCAATGAACACAACGAATGCTGTGAATGCAACAAAAGCCGAGACTGCAATGAGTACAAGAGGAAGGTTATTGACAACACAGAGGCGGAACAAAGTTGCAAGATCAAGCAGATCCATTGATGATGAAAGAAACTTTGGAGATTCAGGTTATGAGGTGATGACATGACATGAAGATTGCGTGAAGATAGAGAATGGAACAAAGAAGGAGTTGCATGTGCTGAAGCATCAACTCAAGGAAGAACATGAAGCTGCATAGATAGATGAATGAGTTGCAGCAAGAACAGGAATAGCAGTGGGCGCAACACGCACTCACGGATGAAACTGTGCCCATAAAAGTTAAATATCCATCCCAACAATTGGCATAGAGCAAACATGGTGAGCAATGTTGTTGATCACATGTAAAGGTTTTAGCAGCATCCATGTCGTTGCGCGCATGCATGCAATCCAACCCATTCAACGCACTCACCAAGGTGAAGACAAGAATCAAGCCCAACTGGAGCTGAACATGTACATCGACAAGTTGATGCGCATGACCACCAACACACACTTGAATATCAACATTGACACTTTGCATCAGAGTTTTTTCGGTTCAGCGTACCCAAGAAGACCATGTGCATGCTAGCAGATGAGTTGGATGAAGGATCCAAACCAATGCATCGGTTGCAACTGAGGCAAGGGTTCGCTTCAGCAAGATGTCACCATGAGGTGCATGCACACCATCACGGATGACCAAGCTTGGCATCAGCTCACCACCTTCACCATCACAAGCATGCCAAAGAGTTGGTCTCATCACAATGGACCGAGTGTCAGTGATGTCTTTCATAGCTTACTCAAGCCATGTTGTCTCACATGAGTACATGTTCTTTATAATGTAATGTCATGTCAAGTATAATTCAAGTGTCAATAGTTGGATGTAACAATCATAGAGTAGATGAAGAGTCATGAGGGTAGATGAACTGTCATAAAGGGGAATGTTAAGGGTCACCCCACCCTTTGCTATAAATAGTCCCTCGTAACTCATTGTATAGGCTTTTGGTCAACCAAGCATCTGATAAGACTATCTTGGAGAGAGCTTGGATAGTATTGTAATGCACCTTGGCTTCTCCACTACACGGAGCTAGTACATCTCTTTGGAGGAGCAGGCATATGTGGATGTAATGTTCCACTGTTGGGACTAGCGGGTTTACATGGATGTATTATATGATTGGAACTTACACTTCTTTATATAGTAAGAGCCAACACATTTTCATGCATATGTTGTTATTGTAGTTGGATTGTTCCGGTTGTTATAGAAATGTATGTCGTTTAACTTACGTAGTTGTGTATGAACTGCTTTGTATGAAATTATATGAATCTTGTTACAGATGTGCTATTGGTTTAACCATCACTTTGGATTGCCGGTTGACTCGCTTTCCAGCTTATAATGCATCTTCGCTCGTGTGTTCCCTTCCTACCTGACTACTGTTACATGTTGCCTAGGGGCACACTCATCTCAACCGCCATGATTTAGAACCTCTCATACACATTCCTTGACTCGCTGCAACAGTCACACCCTTGCTACTAACAAATTTATCTTACTTTCCTCTGTGTGACATCACGGTCAAGGAATTGCTTTACGACCCACTACCAGGACTCCTACACCAAATGGTTTGGGGTCTAATTGGGACTTCTTATGTTGGCAGGTCTAGCACCATCAACACCTTCTTTCCCGACTCTTTCTCCACCAATGATTTAAACTCACAAAACTTTGTGAAAGTTTGATCCTTTTTTCTGCTTGGAAAATATCCAACATTTTCGAGAAAAGTCAGCAACGAATATAACATAATACCTGTGTTTGGCTGTGGAAGTTGTCGAGAATGGTCCACACACATCTGAATGGACTCGCTCAAGAATAGCCTCTACGCGACTGTCTCTATTGTGAATGGAAGACTTGGTGTATTTTCCCAAAGTACACCCCTTGCATGCAATCACTTGCTCAAGCGTACGTTTGGGAAGACTGATAGAGATCTGTTACAATATCTTTAAAGCCCCATGATGCAAGTGGCCTAGTCGCCTGTGCCAAAACTTGTCAACATCTCGACTTTGCACCCTTTTTGATTTTTCTCTCAAAGCACCACACTCCTCTACCTCCAGTTTATAGAGATTCTTCACCTGAATCCCTATCTTCTTTACTTGACCCGTGGCTATGTGTCGAAGGAATGCCTTTCCTTTTGAGAAGATCACATCATAGCATCTATCCTCAAGCATGGAAATGGATACCAAGTTATTCTTCATCCCAGGAACATACATAACATTCTTCAAGGTGACTAGAACCCCATGCTCCCTCTGAAAAGTAATCGTGCCCAATCCAGTAACACTATACTTCCCGTCATCACCCATCTTGATATGCATCTGGAGATATTTCTCCTCTAGGTCACTGAATAACCCTTTGTCTCCATTCATGTGGAATGAAAATCCACTGTCTAAGTACCATACACTTCCCATCATTGATGACACCATGAAAGCAATGAGGGAAAATTCCAATTCGAATTGAGAGGCCAAAGCCTCACCCGTCGCTACTCCTAAGGACTTCTTCTTGGACTTCTTGAGTGGATAATTTGTAGTAAAATGGGCTAGCTCATGACAATGAAAGCATTTCACTTTTTTCATGTCTTTCTTCTTACCTCCATGATAAGAATCTGTTTTGGAATGGGAAGCTTTCCCTTTCCCCTTCTTTGCCTTAATCTCTAAGCCATCGTTCTCTTCATCATCAGTCTTTGGTGAAGAGCCATCCCTGGTGTTTCTCTTGATCTCCTCCTACATCAAATCCGACCACAATCATTCCCAATCTGACAGCTTCTCTCGACCATTGTCAAAGTCATGATAACTATGCCAACTCTTTGGGGGTCCTAGAAGAACAAGACTCACCATATTATCCTCAACAACCATGAATCCAACACTTCCAAGTTCATGATGACATTGATTGAACTTGGTCAAGTATTTTGAAATAGTCTCGCCTTTCTCCATTTTGATTTTTTGAAGTTTGTCCTTTAGTGCCAATTTCCTTTGGTCACTGTTTTTCCGATAAAAGTTTGTCAATTCTTTCCACATAGCATACGGAGTTTCCTTGCCATGGAGACTCGAGACAATGTGGTCTCAAACTCCCTCAAGGATTATCCGCCTTGCCTTCGCCGCACACTTCTTCCATTCGGCAAAATTCTGTGCATCCGATGCTACTGGCTTAGGAATTTCTTGATCAACTAATTCCTTCAAGCCATTATCCTCTAGCACACCCTCCATTATATCCCTCTAGGCTATAAAATTTGAGGTGCCTTCCAAGGCATACTTGAGATGAAAAGCATAGAACGCCATTTGCTGATCCTAAAATATGTATTGCAAATTTGAATTTAACCTGTAACCCAAAACTCAAAACTTCAAAATCTCCTCTAGTATATTGTTCTCAGCTCCGATACCATGTAGAATTTTCTTGTAGATTCAAAAGCTCATGCAATGTACTAAAGCACAGGACAAGAATCTACTTATAGTTTCCCAACAGAAGCCAATAGATCGATGAAAACAATATGAATAAGAAGAAGATAAATCAATGGCACATAACACAAGATGTAGCTGGGGAAAGCCACTACTCAAAACCCTGCTATCTGTATTGCATATATCAGAAATATGAGTGAAGATACAAAGCTTTTTCTCACTAGAACAATTCTGCACAAGTATGCTCAACTCTCTTAGCTCACAAGCTAGCTCAAGGAAAATCCTTAGCATATTCAAAATTTCTCCAAGCCCCTAATATCTTGTGTGATTCCTAGGATGAATAACCCGTATTTAAAGGGAATTCATGCTTCCAAAACTACGCAATCCAAACATGCATGACATTTACACTCTAGTAAATAATACAAATGATAGTACATTATCCCTACACTCTAGTCTCAACTAGATCTTTCTTAGAATTGACATGCATGAGTTTCTGATGAGGGAATCTTCAGTTAACTAGAGTGGCACTTGTGGATGCACTAGTGCACCAAATGACTGTTAACTCTCTATTAGTTCCACAAACAGTTTGGAACTAATTTAACTGAACATAACTCAGTAAACCGAGTTATATAATTTCCAACTCAATTTAAACTCATACTGGACCCCTAAAACTTAGGGAAAGCATATACATGACTACATAAAGACTCCCAACTCGAAATTCCTAAGCTAATTAAGTCAATTAAACTTAATTAACTATTTACAAGTTGCAACGAGAATAGAATTTGATTTTAATTCTCAGTTTAATTCAAGGACAAATTAATCTCAAATTTCTTGTTTCCAATTCTCAACAATACCTACCTCCAATATTTTTCGATGCACAAGAGCAATACCTCATACTTCAACTTGAGGAGATTGAAACATGTGGATTTGTATACACAAGGTTATTGTGGATGGTGGAGCGACATTTGAAACAAGATTTTGTTAGATAAACAATACAACATGGGGGTTTTGTCGTGAAGGGTTACATGGCATGTCCATCTTTGATACATATTTTTCTATGTCTTCCTAAATTAGGATATGAATTTTCCTCTCATTTGGGGTGTCAACTCCCTCAAATTTGTAGGGGAGGTCTTTTGGGGGAAAGTTAGAATGGGGAAAGTGGAAGGTAATTAGATAGTAGTGATTTATAATACTTTTGATTATTCATATTTATCTATATCATACTTATTTAATTTTTAGACTTCCATCCATTATCAAGCTATACCATGGTACCTAATTAATTATGAATTCTTCATTTTCTTATAATTAGTCTTGAGAGGGATGCATTACATTTATACATTGCAAAAAATCTTGATTGGATAAAGATATGGATAAATGATGCATAGAATGTTATGTTAGGTTATCACGGGAAGGGGTGGTTACATTAGTTAAAGAGGTTCATTGTAATAAAGATACCACTCTTCTTCTACTTCTTATTTTCCGTAGAAAAAAACCTTAATTTTTATAAGTAGATAGAAATTACATTTTGTAGACACATTGAGTGTGTGCATAAAAATTAAAAAAACTAGTGTGCCTTGTGAGCGCAACAAACTAGTAGTTGATCAAATAGTATTTAAGCATCACTATGAAAAAACAAAAAAACATGTAGAGGGATAGGTAGTCTAGATACATAAATATATAAAGAGCCATAACAATTTATAAACAATATAGCAAAAAGAGTATCAGAGAAAAAAACAAGATATGTAAAGAGTTGTCTATTGTGGACCAATGATTGACTGAGCATGTGGATCCCAGAATGGATTGTGGAAATATGAGTGATTGGTACCCTCTCGATCTTCTGTAATATGCCATAGACCATGATCCAGTGAGCAAATTTTAGCTCAAAAATGAAAGTGCATAGAATCCTTTGAAACTGGAGTATAGTTGAAGTGTTCGTCGTTCTAACTCCAAAGACACTTGCTTCACCTAAATCCAATGTCGTATGGAAAAGTTATGATGTTCTGAAGTTTTCGAACAACAACTAAAAAATTAGCAGGTTTGCTAACTGGGTTGTTGATTGGGCAGCCATACTGCTAACATCATCAGGTTGAATGGGCATGTATGGACCAATGAGGATCTTCCAAGTGGAAGCCTCATATTGGGTGAGTTGGCTCGATTTGATTGGTTGGTTGGTTTGTGGTGGAACAATGAGGGTGTGCCACGTGGTCCAACCATAGGTTGCCACGTGACACCCCATGGTTGGTGAAACTTATGGTAGGGATTAGATAGACTGGGTAGGGCTCGAATCCCTGACTTGCAGTTCAACAGTCAAAAGCCTCACCAGTACGCCTATGCCATGGTTCTTAACACTATAAGGGCTCCAGGCATATTTTAATTTCACTGTAGCACTTATTGGGAGGAGGGGCTAGGTAGTTAGCCCCAACCCCTTGCTACATGGTCCATGTGGCCACAATTTCCGCGCATAAGGGCTATTGGGAAATTTAAAGTGTCCAACAAAATGAATCTTTGACGAGAAAATTTGTTGACTCCATAGTGGAAAAAGGGCAAAATTGAAGTGTTTCTAGATTGTTTATCCATTTTGTAGGACAGATAACAAAGGAACTAAGGACAAATCTTGTTAGAACCATAACTTGGTGATGTTTTGGCGTTTTGGAGCTCAAGAAGTGTCAAGATAGGGGTTTTTGGACATTTTGGATCCGATGGCGATCTCTATTTACTAATTGGTGCACATATGAAGAGAGTTTTTGCAGGTTCAAGTCCATGGGTGTATGGACCAATCAGTGTTTTGGAGCAGTTCTTGAAGGTGTTTGAACATGGAGAAGGCATTGTAGGGGTTTTGTTACCTTCAAAAAATTACTACAACGACTATGACTTGTAGGGTGCACCACATTTTGTATTTTATCATTATGTCTTGTTTAGTAAAGCTTTCTTTTTGTACCTCAATGTGGAATTGAAGTACTCGTATGCTCATGTATGCTCATTTTCAGATGGAGTACTGGGTCTTTGTAGGAGATACCTTTTATTGTTGATGGTTTCATGACTGTCTATAGGTTTTCATGTTGTTTATAGTGAGAGTTATTTGCAGTAGAATGTTTCCTTGAAGGGGAAACTAACCAATTTTTTTATCAACAAACTTTATGTACCCTTTTCATTGAATATATGGAGCCATCTAGCTATGTTGATAGGCCCAAAGATGTAGCCCAGGATGGTTGAACTCCATCACCAAATTATTTGTTGTTGCTCTTGATGAATTCCTGTATGATTTAAATGATGAGATGTTGCTTATTATTTAAGTTTACATGAAAAACTAACTGATAGTCCTTGAAGAGACCTTTGAAAACCTATTTTGTCATAAGACGCATTTTTACATGCAAAGTGTTAGAGGACTATCACTTTTTAGGAAGGAGAATTTCTCCTCCAATTTAATATCAATTGGTATCAAAGCAAGGTTTTGACCAAGTTGTAGTAATGGGGAAGAATATGGAGACTCTCCAAGAGTTAGAGGATATGAAATTGTCTCTTTGAATGGAGAATGTTGAATTGAGAAGAATGCTTGAAATTGCTGAAGGGGACAATAGGCATATGCACATTTAGTTGTAACAAGTACTTGAGGAACAAGTTGGCGAGAGTTCCACTCTAGTGACAAGAAACAATACCTCCAAAGTGAAGCCAATATGTGGGCATGGTTCAAACAAAGGTTATGGACCTTATTAGGAAAATGATGCATGTGCATTTTGTCAGCATCCTCAAGATTCTCATCGTATGCATGTTGGTAAAAGTGGGTGGCTTGAGTATACGAAAAATTCATGATCATCATCTGAACCAGAAAATTTGGATGGAAATTTTAAGGAGGTAGTAAGCATCTCAAGTTCAAATCCTTCTATTTATGTTTATAACAAATATTTTGTAGCATTTGAACAACACACTAGAGGCATTGGTATGAAGTTTCTATCTAAGATGGGTTATGAAGGAGGAGGCCTCGACATGAATGGCCAAGGGATCACTAATCCAATCATGGTAAAAGAGAGACCAAAATATCAAGGATTGAGATATGGTCAAAGAGAGTTTGGAGAATGCTCTAAACAATTTGAGGAAAATCAATCATCAGAGGATGATATGTCACACCAAGATGGCAATGACAATGTTAATTTGTATCCTAAGATATATGAATGCTTTAAAGGACCTTGTATGTCATCATCCACCCCACATCATCAATGGTGCAGCCCAAGGGACATGTATAAATCTCATGGGTGTTTTCCAAATGTTGGTAATTTTGGATATTTGTGGGACATGTATCCTTGCACTTTTTGTGATGTAGTTGACCATTGTGTGGTTGTTTGTGAGCAAAAAATGGTAATGGTCAAAAGAATGGAAAAAATTCTTGGCATCAAGCATGAAGAACTTCCTTCACGATTGAAGACTTCCTTGTCGGTGAGTAAGAGAAAGTAATTTTGTACCCATTACAACATGCATGGGCATGGGAATGAACAATGTTGGAAACTACATCCAAAGCTTTGTTCCAAGAAGGATAAGGAGGTTATGCAAACCAATGCAAGGGAAGAAATAGGTGGCAAAGAGGACTCACAATGTTCCTAAGGAAACCTTCAAAGAAAAGTAGATGAAAAAAGAGAACCCATAAACCTAGGACAGGTAGAGATTGGGTAGATTGTTTGTTGCTTTGTAAACTGTAAATATTTGTTGTTGTTTACCTGTTTTGAGTACTTTTGTAAAGTGAACAAGAATAATCACTATGAGAAAAAAGTATGTTTTTCATTGACATGTAATGTTGTTGGCTTGTTTATAAGTCCAAATGTTTAAGTAATTTTGGGATGTACAGTGCTTTTCATCCAAGTTTGTCTACAATTTGTCATGTACTCGCCGATACAAGTGTTCAAGATGAAACTTGTTGTGAATAGAATATTTGTTTAAGAGTGTACAAGATATGACTATGTTTTTGTAGGCAAAGACAATGGTGTCATTGAATTTTTCAGCAAGAGTACTTTTGTGTACAGGCATAGTTTGGGGACAGTAAAGAAAAAATTGTTTCAGTGCATGACAAACATTGTATTGCTTTTGATTTCGAAGATGGAAAAGGTCAAGTTTGTCTTCAACAATGGAACATCAATATGAAGTTGTTTGATCCTTGAAATATGGGTTTAAAGAGAATGTTCAGATTCCACTCATTAGTGTTTTTGTTTCTACATCACCAATAAGAATATTGGTTTGATTCTTAACAGGACGATAGGTCTTCATGAAGAAGATAGATGAAGTACCTTGATTGGATATTGAAGGGAACCAATTGAAAACATAACGTATATAGATTGAGTTTTGGGAAGTTTTGAGTTTCAGCCTCATTTTATTTACTGGAAGAAGTAAAATTTTGGAGTCCAAAAGTTCCTAGTGGGGAGGTATGATTCGATGATTAAATTTTAGCTCAAAAATTGAAGTGCCCAGAATCCTTCGAAACTAGCATCAAGTTTAAGTGTTCACAATTCTGAATCTAACGACACTTGTTTCACGTCAATCTGATGTTGTATGAAAAAGTTATGATGTTCTGAAGTTTTCGGGAAACAACTAAAAAATTAGCAGGTTTGTTGACTGGGCTCCTGACTAGGTAGCTAGCCGTATGCTGACATCATCAAGTTGACTGTGGAGGTATAAACCAATGATGATCTTCCAAGTGGCAGCCTCGTACTAGGCAAGTTGGCTTGATCTGGTTGGTTGGTTAGTTTGTGGTGGACCAATGAGGGTGTGCCACGTGGTCCAACCAGAGGCTTCCACATGGCACCCCTTGTTTGGCTAAAATTATGGTAGGGATCAGATAGCCTAAGTAGGGCTCGAACCCTCGACCTGAATTTCAACAATCAAGTGCCTCACCATTCTGCCTACACCATGGTTCTTAACACTATAAGGGCTCCAGACATATTTCAATTTGACTTCAATGCTCATTGGGAGAAGGGGCTGGGTGGTCACCCCCGACCCTCGGTCACCTACAGTACCACATGAAAAGTGCAAAGGATATGGGGCTCGAGACCTTAGCCCAATCCCTAGTCACAACACTCTGATGAGACTGTAGTGAAGTGCTTGGACGGAGGGCGTGATGCTAAGCTCCAGACTTTGGGCATATGGAGCTCATGGGACCTGGCACCATGGCAGAGGGGGCTTCAACGGTAAGGGTGGGATGTTGGCCTAACCCTTAGCCCCATGGGCTACAATAGAACCATAGGACCAAAATTTTAGGGGGCTAGGCCGATGGGTATTTAGCCTCGACCTTTGGCCACATGGCCCATCTGGCCACAATTTTCACCCATAAGGGTTATTGGGAAATTTAAAGTGTCCAACAAAATTCACCTTTCGCGGGTGAATTTGTCACCTCTGTAGTGGAAAACAGGGTGAAATTGTAGCGCTGTTAGATTGTTTACCCATTTTGTACGACTGATAATATAAGAACTAAAGACATATCTTGTTAGAGCCATAACTTGGTGAGTTTTTAGCATGTTGGATCTCAAAAAGAGTCTAGATAGGGGTTTTTGGACATTTTGGATCCAATGGTGACCTCTATTTTCTGATTGGAGCACATTTGAAGATATTTTTTGTAGTTTAAATTCCATGGGTGTATGGATAAATCAGTGTTTTGGAGCAGTTGTTGAAGGTGTTTGAGCATGGAGAAGGCCTTGTAGGGGTTTTCTTACATTCATAAGTTTATTGTAGCAGTTGTGACTTGTAGGATGCAACTCATTTTGTCTGTTCTCACTATGTCTTGTTGAGGAAAGATTTATTTTTGTACCTTAATGTGTAATTGAACTACTTGTATGCTCATGTATTCTCATTTTTAGATGGAGTACTGGGTCTTTGTAGGAGACACATTTTATTGTTGATGGTTTCATGATTGACTATAGGTTGTCATGCTGTTTATAGTGAGAGTTCTTTGCAGGAGAATGTTTCCTTGAAGGGGAAACTAGCCATTGTTTTATTAACAAACTTTATGTACTCTTTTTCACTGAATATATGGAATAGTCTAGCTATGTTGGCAGGCCCAGAGATGTAGCCTAGGAGGGGTGAACTCCGTCACCAAATTCTTTATTGTTTCTCTTCATGAATTCCTGTATGCATTATATGATGAGATGTTTCTTATGTTTTAAGTTTACATGAAAAACTAACTCCTAGTCCTTAAAGATAACTTTGAAAACCCGTTTTGTCATAAGACCCATTTTTACTTGCAAAGCGTCAGAGGACGATCACTTTTTAGGAAGGAGAATTTCTCCTCCAATTTCGTATCAGACCATGTTCTAAATTTTATTTGGAAGATTCTATAAGTGTTCCAGTTACGTTCCTTGAAAATGTGATGGCACATAAATGAAGTAAATAAGTTTTTTAGATGTAGAGCATCTTTCAAAAGAGGTGCCAGAAATATTTTATGAAAAGACTAAGTACAATTCATCCAATTAACTACTAGCATGGAATCCCCAAAAATTTGAATTTGAGAAACCCCATGTTTAATAAGAAAATAAGAAGATTCTTGCAGAATTGAAGTTCAACATTATTGTTAGTGCCTGGGCCAAGACCCATGGAGACATGATAAGAATGGGAATTAGAAATATGAATAATGAAGCCACCCCCACTTTTATTACCAAAGTCAGACGAGGCCCCATTGAAGTAGGCCCAATGGATATATTTCTTAGGTTTTTCGACTTTAATGACCCTAACTCTATGAACATCTTTATCTCGTAGATAATGGTTGAGAATAGCCATTGCTTCAGCAATAATGTTTCTAGGGATATAAGACTCATCTTTAAATATTGAACGGTTCCTTGCAATCCAAATCCCCTAATAGATAATAAAGAGGAGTGCTTTGAAGATTCGATATGAGAAGAAAGGAAACCAAAATTTCCAAGCCTCTTTCACATATTTTTTCCAGTCCATTGACCAATTTGATCTTTGAAAACCTTGCATGTTGACCATATTTGCTGACATAAGGGATAACAAAGGAAAAGGTGTGTAAGAATTTCGTTGTTGACCTGATAGAGAGAGAACCATCTAGGACCATGAGCAAACCTATTTTGTAAGACATCCCATGTTGGGATTTTGTTCTCCATAATGCACCACATGAGGATTTTTTACTTTGGGGGGAACAAGATTTCCAAGCAAACTTCCACCACCATTTAGGAATTGCAGGCATATGGTATGCATTAATAAAGGCATATCCCACCTTTGGGGTGTATGTGTCGATTGAAGAAAGTCTCCAGACTAGATCGTCTTCCCTATCCATTAACTAGATATGACCCAATAATAGAGAACTAACATAATTACGACACAAATCCCGATGATAATAAAGAATGCTCAAATCTACGGTGGATCTCCATCCTTGGTTCTAGATAGATGTGGTTGTAGGATTGGCTATATGAGCTAGCTTGGTGATGACCCTATCCCAAATAAAATCAATTATGCATTGTGGGAGTAGATGGTCATGACCACTTCCAGGCCATGTGTCCTTACCAATATGAACCCGATCACCTTTTTCAACCTTCCATGCGAGTCCCTTACTGATAACTTCAGAAGTATTCAAAATTTCCTGCTAAATTGTTGATACATTCCCGCTTGGCTTATTAGTTCTATGAATCCAATCTTCTAGAGTGAAAGGGGAAACCTACTTTTTTGTAACAACCATTGTCCACAAACTCTGCGTTAACAACAAAAGCTAACCATATTTAGTATCCAAATCTTAGGAAAACAAAAATATATTCTTGAGACTTCAGCCATCTAATGAATTCTGCCGAGTAATCTTCTCCCATCAAACGCAAGGTAGAATCGATTCTACCTTTTACCCAAACTAGAGAAAATTAAAGCATATTCTTCTAAGTTTCTCCAATATCCCTTTAGGGATCCAGGCCAAGGATGACTAATAAATAGGGATTGATTTAAGGAAAGATTTATAGTACCAAACGACCAACCCTAGATAGCCATTGAGGACTCCATTTTTTTATTCTTTTGTCTACGATATAAATAGCCACATCCAATCCTCCTTTTGATAGGTTTTGGGTTCCAGGTGAAACCCTAGGTATTTGATACCCTCGTCCATCAATTTAGTTTATATTGGAAGGAGTTGAGAGATATGGTGAAGTTCAAATGCCTCTAAGTTAGATAAAGTAAATAATACTTTTGAAATTTGATTAACATACTAGTTTCTTTTCCAAACAAAGAGAGTATCCTCGTGATATTATCCACATATCTGGGGGAGCTATTGCAAAATATTAGTATATTGTATACAAATAATAGATGAGAAATAACCAAAGTTCGGGTTAGAATATAGCCATGAAAGTCCTCTCTTTATTTGGCCTCCTCCAATAAACAATTGCGCCCTTTCACCACAAGCAAAAAGAGTAATGGAGAGGGTATCCTTGACAGAGCCCTCTTTAGGCATCAAAAAAAGGAGAAGATTCACCATTGACTACAATAACAAAGGAGACATGTTGGATATAGCTCATAACCCATGTAATAAAATCTAGGAGAAAACTATGTGTGAGAAGAAGTCTTAAGTAAATCTAGCTGACAGAGTCATAGGATTTGGATAAATCAATTTTGATCATTGCTCCTTTGATATTCATTGTTTTTAAGCTATGGAAACCTTCTTTTTCCTTCCCAATTTCTTTGTGAATCTGTTTTCCTTTAAGAAAACTGAATTTATCCTTAGATATAGAGTAGGATAGGATCATTTTTAATCTTAAGGAAATCATTTTGGCAATAACCTTATAGATGGCATTACATAGAGAGATAGATTTGAAATATTCGAAAGAAGTAGGGGAAGAAACCTTTGGAATTAAGACAATAAAAGTGGAATTAAAGGCACGAAGCTTCCTACACTCCCTCCTAGACTCTTCAACCACTAAAAACTAATCATTTCCAAAAATTTCAAATAGACCCAGGAAGAATTCCGCACCCTAACCATTAGGGCCAAGGGTCTTATATTTTTGAAAACTCTGCAAGAATTTCTTCAATTCATCTTCTGAGATTTCAGCCACACGTTCCCTATTGCCTTCCTCGTCGATAAATCTAGGAAAATGGAGAGTAGCAGATGAATTTGGCAATGGAGGCTTCTTCTTGGGCTTTGAATAAAATTTCAAAGTGACTCTTTCCCATATATGCTAATTCTAAGAAAGAGGAAATGTCCCTTCCTAACTGGTCTTTTAAGTTCCAGATTGCATTACCCATTTTCCTATCCTTGGAGTAAGCTTGGAAAAATTTAGTGTTGTCATCTCCACATTCAAGTAAGATAGCTCTACTTTTCAGCTTCTTGATATTTTAATGCTTTTATCTTCCTCTCTCCAACCAAAAGAGAACCTATTTCGATTCCATAGAAACATAACCTTCCCATTCCTGTTTAGAAATATCCTAAAGTTGGTTTTCAATCTCCCCAAAGTTACAGAGAGTCGACCTGTTTCTTATTCTTTTCCTACTCTTTAGTTTTTTGTTTGATAATATTCAGGTTTCTTTCAAAATGAAGGCTGGATGATACTTTGACCTGAGGAGTAAAGGATCGTCAATGTTCTTGAAACAAAGCCATTAAATATTCTTCCTTAAGCCAACTAAAGTTCATTCTGAATGGGCGGGTTGGCTTACTAGTAGCTCCTTTTATTTCTAAAAAAATTGGAGAGTGTTTCAAGTCACACCCTACCCCAACCCATTGCTTGATGAAAAAAAATTAATCCATCAATGCCTCTCCTAGCAGAAAATGATCAAGCCACTTTGACACCCTATCTGAGCCTGCTCTTTTGTTCCCCCAAGTTGGGCATATCTACACTGAATCCACATCAATCAAGAATCAACTGGAAATCCTCCTAGAAAGATAGTCTAACAAGGGGTATGGAATGGCCCTTTCTCCCCATGATTCAGAGGATGCCAAGGAAAAATTTAGATATCCTCCAATAATAATGGATGGCGAATTTAATAAATATTTAACAAATAAAGACTCCCAAAATCCATTCAATTTTGTGTTGGGCCATACACATTGAGTAGAGAGAGAGTTCTACCTACCTCCTTAGAAAAAAAATTTCCATGTCAAGACATGAATAAATTCTCCAAGAATTCAGTTATTGAATACAACGACAATTCCACCCCATTACAAGATCCCTCGAGTGACTGGAAGCATTTGAACCTAGAACACTCCATCCACCCAGAAGACCTTCAAGGCACTGAACAACAAAAGCACCATCTCCTACATTTTCTTGTAGGAAGATGATCTCAGGGGAAATTGACTCAACAAGTATTTTGAAAACAAGTCTTTAGGGACTTGGAAGACCGCTAAAATTAAAGGATAATATTTTCATTGGAGCACTCCCATAGGGGAAACTTTTGCTCTAAGGACCCCTTGAATAGAAGATTGTCTACCAGCAACTAGATCATCCCTGGCATACTCCTTGGCTTTAGTCAGATAATATTTCCGATCCCTCCCCTTAATTTTAGAATAAGAAATCTAAATTTTTCTGAGACCTGATTCATAAAGCATTTGCAGGGGTCCATTTGAGTGAGGACAAATATTGTAGGAGGATGCATCTCCACCCAAAGCAATACAGCCAAAATTTGATAGGGAAATAATCGGGGAAGAGAAATGACACTAAGGTGGGGGAAGGATCATTGGGCCTTAGAAGATTTATGAGGGAAATCTAAAGACAAGAGAGCTGACACATGAGCTTAACAAGGAATCAAGAACCCAAGATAGCCAGAAGGAGGAAAATTGAATGATTTTCATATGCAGAAGATAGAATAAGAGAAGATGAGGGATGAGTACCTGGAACTTGGAGCTCCCAGGGATCCTGAGGCATGTCTTCCATGTCATGGGGTCCATAGGAGGTGTAACTATAGTCAAAACCATCTCATATGACTGCCTCTAGAATCCACCAACCTCCTTGCAAGAATACGACATCCTGTTCTGGTGAAAGGGGTCCTCCCAACAAAACCTATCCTCCTCCTCTATTGGGGATGACTGAACAACACAATGTTTGATGAGATTTCTATATTGGTGACATCAATGAAATTTGAAAGGGACACCTTTATAATCAAGGGCCTGAATAAATTCCTTCTCTCCTCTGGGATCAATTTCAACTGGAAGACCCTCTTAGAGATCCACTTTTATCAGAATTTTGGCCAGGGTCATTGTCCTCGAGGCTAAATATGAGGTTTCTTGATCAAGATAAGTATAAAGGGAATTCCCGTATCATCAAATATTTTTTCCACCCAAAAGGCCAAAGGAAAACTAGGAAGAAAAACCCATAACAGGACCAGGTACGATCTGTCCCTCCAAGAATCAAATAGAGGCATCCAAAATTTGAACATAATAGGGGAGGAGTCTATGTGCCATACCTTTTTTTAATTCTTTTTTCATCCTTAGATTCTACAAAATTCAAGTGAATCCATACTTTGACTACTAGTTAAACCCTTAGAGAAGCCCTAACAAGGGGAGAAATGTCTTTCAAAACCCATTATTTCAAGGTTTGAATAGAAAACCATCACCCTAAACACGACCAATCAAATATTTTTTCGCTAGGTTAGAAACCCTATTCACCTTAAGATTTTCACCCAAGACAATTAAATTTTTTCATGCTTTCCCTTTCAAATACAATGTAATTTATTTTACGGGTTGACCCTATTGTCGTTATATTTTTTACTGATATTCCCCCCCATTACTATACTTCAGCTAAAAGCCCTGGGTGTTCACATACCCCACGATAGGAATTGTACATTACTTTTCGACTTGGCTAGGCATTTCATGGCCTTGAGAATTAAAAAATTGTAAAGGATTGAAGTTCAATATTAGGATCGAAGCCTAAAACTCACTAGAGTAATAAGAACACTTACTAGTGCCCAAACCTTCCATAAGTTCCAATGCCTTTGGCTGAATGGGTCCACTGGGGAGTGGGGAATGAGGAATAGATTTGATAGAGTGGAAGGTCTAGAAATCCATAGACCCTAAACTGGTCCTAAAGAATCCATTCTCCACCCCTCTGAGCCATGGATATGTTCCTTACTAGGGTCAGAACGAGGCCTTCTTTTGGGGTTAATTGTCTTAGCCGAAACAACCTCCTTGTCTCGAGCCTCCCACATCACTATGGCATTGGATAGGTATCCACATAGGGAAACTGAAAAAACTTTTACTAAATGGAATGATTGCTTTACCCCCCCCCCCCCCCCCCCCCCTCCCCCTCTCCTAGATAGCCCACGAAAATACGGTCACATGGAGAGTCCTCGTGTTTGTAATCATTGAGTTCCTCCAGATCCATTCTTTGGGGGAGCCGAAAATGACATTACATAGTTGAAACATTTGACTAAGCCATTAAATACTCAACCTCTAATGATCCACTAAACTAACACATGGTCTTCAGACAACTTATCGCCCCAAAGTTTTGAAATTCCAATATAGATTAAACAATATTATAGTTGGAAGAAATCAACCTCCAAACCATGAAGTTAGCCACATACGGGCATGAAACCCTCGCCTGCTGCCATAGCTAGGATTTACACCTTCATCAAGATACCAATATTACACAAAGAGAAATTGATTTAACATATGGTTTACAAGATAAAAATACAGGCATATTCACTCAGATTTTTTAGTTTTTTTCCATTACAATGATGTATGTGGTCTATTTTTTCTTAAAATATTTACGAAGTTTATATATGTTTATTAATATGTTTTTGTGTTGGGAATATTGTGGTTGAAACATAATAAGGCTATGTGGTGCAATGGCCATAAATTTTGCAAAAAAAAAATTGGATGACAAGAAGATTTTTTTTTAATTATTTATTTATTTATTTTATTTATTTATTTTTATTGTAGGAGAATTGTAGTCTTTTAAGTCATTAATGTTTTCTCTATAAGTTATAAGGATTTAGAGGTATTTTAAAATAGATACTATGGGTATTTGTATGATATAATTGAGTGTGAATTTAAATTCTTTAAATTAGTCTTGATCGAGGTGAAATGGTACATGTTACAAATGAATAAATGTGATCCTAAAAGAACTATTATTGAGCATGCTAATGGCTTTACCATGGTTAATACAACGACAAGAGCCAGGTATAGAGACTTATGTTCTTCCAAGCCAATGTGAGTAGGTATTTTACTGAGAGGTTCCAAGTAAAGTGAGTTGGTCATACATTATTAAATATGATCCAAGCGGAAGTATTGTAAAGTGTAATGTAATAAAAGAAGATGATATTGAAGAAAAGTAAGATGAAGAGGAGTGGGTATATGTAACAACCCTTGTAAAAATCCATGTAAAAGAATATAAGACCATGGTTGATGGGACACATATTGCAAGCTGAATGGTGGGAAAAAAATCCTAGTGGGTGTTCATTTTAGTTATTATGGCTAAAGGAAATTGGAAAAGGAAATGTCTAAGGCTTTGGAAAGAAAAATACACATTAATTGGCATTTATTTATGAAAATAATGGAAATTAGGAGAAAAGGGAAGTGAAAGGTCACAGGTTGCATGTGAGGAGGAAATTGAAGGAAAATAATGGAAAATGAAGAAAATAAAGGCCTCATTAATAAAAAAGCTTCTTAGGATCAGTGGGTGAGCTTGGTTAGTTCAATTTTGGTGGCACTCACTTCTATTCTCTCTCCCACTCTTGGAGCACTCTTGGAGAGAGTGGCATACTTAGAGTTTTTGGGCAAGAAGACAAAGGAAGAGAAAAAATCGCAAGAGGACATCTAGATCAGCAATTACAATGGGTTTTTCTTGCAGGTACTGATTTGCATGTATGTTTTTGTCACTAGATTTGGTATGCATGGCGTATGCATGTGGTTTATTGGTCTTGATCTGTCATTGGCAAGGAATATTCCTGGATTGAAAATGGATTTTCTTAGACTTTCCATTTCCTGGATAACAATGGTGTTGTGGGTTTATTTATTCAGTTCTGGTTGGTTCTCATGTTTCCTTTAGCTTGGGTTGAGTTATTAGTTCCTGGAGCCTTCGTTGGAAAAACACTCTGGAAGCCTTGTAACGGCTTGGGTTGAGTTACTAGTCCTAGAAGCCTTGGTTGGACAAACGCTTTGGAAGCCCAGTAACATCTTGGGTATAGTTACTAGTCCTGGAAGCCTTGGTTGGAAAAATGCTCTAGAAGCCCTTGGTGGGTTGAGTTACTAATCCTGAAAACCCTAGTTGGACAAATGCTCTGGAAACCTAGAATGAACTGTGGGTTGAGTTACTAGTCCTGGAAGCCTTGGTTAGAAAAACACTCTTGAGCCTTAGAAGGCTTGGGTAGAGATCAATATGATGATGGTTTTGTGATGTTCAATCGTGAGGTGGAATCACTGTTTAATGGGTTGTGGATGGCCTCTGGAAGCCCTGGATGGTTTTGGATTGATGTGTTCTATGAGATCCCACATTCATGATTGGAATATGGCACGGGGGTGAGTAGATGAAGAGAGATTTGGCATAACCATTCTACAGTCGGGTGGAACATGGTAGTCCCATACCGGGTTGGATTTTGCATCATCAATATGAGGGTTATTTCTCCTTTTTATCTCATAAGTATTATACCGGTTTATATGTGGATTCTATGGCTATTATATCCTTGGTATTTTTGTTGCTCTTATACTGGTTATGAATATGTATTATGACAGTGGCTATGTATGGCTCCCATCATGTTTTTACTTGTATATGAATAAAGAATGTATCTATGGCTTAATGGATGTAATTGCACCTAAAGTGATAAGGCATCAATGCTTCTTAGCGATTCTCAGCTAAGTATGAGACCCTTATGCTTAGATTTGTTATTTGCACTTGTAGATTACATATTCGTGATATGTTTGACGAAATGCTTGTCATGGCTAGTAAGGGTCCAGTTAAGGGCTTATTCAAGTATTTTCATTTGCCTCATTGTTTCCTTGTTATGTTGTTGTTCTAAGAGTTTCATTCAATTATGGGCAGTGACTCGGGTTTTGGGCCTGAAAAAGTGGCTCAAATCCTAGGGATGTTGGCACAACACTTTGAAATTTAGTCCCTTGACACTAGTATGCCTTGTTATGAGAGTGTCCAGAGCCTCTTGGATGCTGGCAAACATATAGCATGGGAGCGTCTGAGGGTCAAGTGGTCCAAAATATCAATGGGACACACAAGATGGTTAGCAAAAAGGTTGGGATGGTTCCTTGGGGTCCTATTGCTGATGTTGAAGGTCAGAGCATGGTTCACCCCTCGGATTGGATGGGTTGTGTGTTGGTCATGTATTCATGTCAGTTTCATATGTGTTCCTTATGCTTGTAGTCCATGTGATTGTTGCATTTTCATGGTGTTGACCATGGTTGTAGTGATGTCGCCATGTGAAGGTTGATGGTGTTGTTGTGGGATGTGTCATCATGAGTGTATATAAATTTTTATGCGTGTCATCATGATGTTATTGGTATGATATGATGCTAATCTATTCGCTGAGATAGAGAAGGATATGCAGATCATCAAAGTGAAGTTGAAACATTGGACCTCAAGGCAAGAGAATGTCGTCATACATGTTTGTATGTTGGGAATGCAGGTATGTAGGTTAAGGATTGTTATGTGCATTATGGTTATGTGTATGCCTTATTTCTATTTATGTTATGGTTACGTACATGATAGATGCTAGCTGATTAGTGTATTCATATACACATGTGTTGGATAGTCATGAATGATAGTATCCTGTGGTTGTATGCATTGATATTTTTATTTTATGTTAGATAACTTGATGATTATGTTATATGTGGTTGATGAGTATGTTTTAAGTTAACTTGTTGTTGCTATATGATAGTTAGCTTGATGATTAGGCTATATGTTGTTGATGAGAATGATATATAACTTGTTGTTGTTATATTCTAGTAACTTGATGATTAGGGTTATTATATTAAGATCTTAATGTTATGTGTATCATACTAATTTGGATTGGTCTATGCAAAGGGTTATGGTTATGACATTCATGTATGAGTTAATATGTTGTGATATTGTGTTGTACTAATCTAGACTAATCATACATATGTGATCGTTATGTATGAATGATAAATGTTTATGAGTTTATGATGTGGACATGTTAGCTAGTGACTATTATGGATATCATGACCTTATTTATGGTTGAGTTGATATGTTGTGAAGTTATATCATGCTAATCTAGCTTGATTGTGCAGACAATATAGCCTCCCCTGAGATACATTAAGGTATTGTTTTTCTTATGTCTTCTATTTGGTGTTTGAATGTTTGAATATGTTGTTTATTTGGTGTTTGAGTGTTTGGTGTCTATTATGTCATCTCGACGTTGTTTGAATGTTTGATTTCTTGAATGATATGAGTATCTGTCTATAAGAATTCTTACCGAAATGACCTTGTTTTAAGATGGTTGTACTAATACATATATGTTGAGACAGTTGATATGTACTTGAGTGTAGTAGGTGACAGTTGTAGCGTTATGTCTAATGACTATGAGTTGCCTATGGATTATGACATGATTTTTAGTCTTCGTGAAGGCTGATTTCAAATTGATAGGTATGATTGTCTTGATATTTGGAACATGTTGTTGACATGTGTAAATAGTTGCAAGAAACATGCTTGGTATTAACGTGACAAGGTAAAAATTTATTTGTTTATATAACTAATAGTTGGGTGCTGTGACAACACATAGTAAGCTTCGATTCCAACAAAGTAAAAATGTAGAAGAAAGGAGTTGGGCAAAGAATTCCTTTGGCTATGTTTGGAAACCCTAATTCCAAACAAATGAGTGCTCTGCATATTGGAAGTCTTCTTAACCTTGATTTTGTCTGACATTATGTGGATAAGTGTTATAGTCATGAACATGTATTTGAAAGGTGTATCAACTAGTTTCCAGTTATGGATGGATTCGTTAAGGGAATTGGAGCCCCTTGAGAGATGGCATGGGTGTGTTTAGTTACAAGGAAATGTGCTTGGCACAACAAGGTAAGGTAACTAGTATGTCGTTATGTTTATTTATGCTCTGACAGTTATGTGTTCATGGAAATATGATGCAGGGGATTGCATGGCAAAGAGGTTTCCATGAAATCCTGAAGAAGGCTAAGGTTTAGATTTCCTTTGGAAGCACTGGGAACCATGGGGATTGAGTCATGGTGTCTATTGTTAGTCTTGTGCTTTTGGAATTTTGTGATTTGCTTGTGCTTTATTTGCAGTTTGCAATGTCTAGTGCATGATCATGCCACTTTGTTTGTGGTGTCGTATTGTTATTGGATTTCATGGTTTTCTTCTTGTTTGTTTCTTATGCTTGCCTTTTAAGTTTTGAGTCTTGGGAACTGGTTGGGAAAGAGGAAAGTTAGTGGATCTCAGAGAGAACTGAATGAAACACAATAGGTAATGTAGGACTCAGATGAAGTTGGTGCATGTATAAAGGAAGTTGAAGGCAAGAATATGACAGCCAGTCGAACCGGTTGGGTCCATTAGTGTAAATAGATGATGACAGGATAGTCATGGGAAATGTAGATAGGAAAGGTAAAGTGAATGTATTTGAGGTGTCATATGCCTTGGATATGTTGGGAATTGTTTTTCTCGATGTTGCACATGCATTTCACGCATAAAGGGAGTTCTCTTAACCTTGACCTTATGATATCTATTAATTATGTTGTGATCATGATTATGCTAATGTCTATATGTGTATACTTGTATGCATGTATGTATGTCATGTTTGACAGGGTCATCATTGATCATGATTATTAACGCTAATATTTATATGTATGTATGTGTATGTATGCATATCATTGTCTGACATGATCATGATTGTTTATGATAATGTTTATGTATATGTATGTATGTATCCATGTATCTATGCCAATTTTTGACAGGGTCACCAGGGATCATTCTTGTGGAGGAATGATTGCTTACACATGTTGGAAATAATACTGAGAGGGGGAGGGGGTGAATCAGTATTATCAGGTCAATTATTTTTCATTTCACAATCAGATTTGTATACGCTACTTAAGTTAGTGAAAACCGCGTATGTACGCAACTACAATTAAGGAAACGAACGTATAACCAACAGACTTGTAATTTAAATTATTCTTCAGATGTTGATCATTAATCTGTGCATCAAACCATATAAACAGTAACCAGGAACAGTAAAATAGAACAGGCAGTCACACATAAGAACACAAGATATAAGGTGGAAACCAAATGTGGGTGAAAACCACTTGCTACAATTCGCCTCTATATTCTTTTAATTAGAAACTTCTTTTTACAATGTTTCTATACTGGTGCAGTCTTATACCAGTATGCAGGCTAATACCTGCAGAAGGCTACAACCTTCTCCAGCTTCTCCTGGAAGGGAGCTACAACCCCCTTAGCTCTTGTACTAGCTGAGGTGCTAGTACGTAGGTGCTAACCTATAGAAGGCTACAACCTTCTCTTTTCTTCCAGGGACCACGTTTCATAAATTTTCAGACTGGATCCATGAATAACATCAATCAAACATCAATTATATCTACATCAACCAATCTCCTTTGTACAAACCAATACTGAATCAACCAATCACTTCTTAGAAAGCTGTAACCAGAATACAGTGACAGTAACCAGAACCAATCCTGAACCCAGAACACTGCAACAATAAACAGAAGTAGCTAAAACATATTTCATGAGACGTACGCTACTTCAATATGCAGAACCTGCGTGCATACGCTGATGTATTAAGGCCAACCTGCGTATACGCTATTTTGAATTAATGAACCTGCGTGTATACGCGCCTTTGCTGTGCCGAACCTGCGTACATATCTATAAAAGATAATTTACCCTTTTCACTTATTCAGACATCAGTTAAACCCAGATTATCAGATTTATAGATCAAGTCATGTGCCAAATATAACAGATCAAAATAACACAAAGATACTACTATTCAAGCCTTAAGATCTTGACCCATCAATAGAACTTATCCTTCTTCTAGCGCTCAGGTTCCTCCTTGATTCAGATCCAGCTATGCACAATTACCCAATGACTAGTATTCTAGATCTTGCTCTTCATCAGATATTCAATGCTTGAGTCAATGCTTTTGCCCAATGATCTCCTTCCCCTTTTATAGTCTTAGGCCTTACTCAATACCATGGTCCAAAACCATTTAGAACCAATATTAGGGACCCAATACCTAGGTTCAATATTTCGGATGCAATACCAAGGTCCAAAACCATAGGTCCAAATACCACAGACCCAAAACTTAGTTTTCCGACATGTACACACCTTTCCTTGTGTGAAAATGCGTGTGTACGATATACGCACCTTTGTATATAGTGAAATTGCGTGTATACACTACTTGGTATATAGCGAAACTGCGTATATACGTGACTTGGTATATAGTGAACCTGCGTGTGTACACGACTTGGTATATAGTGAACCTGCATATGTACACGACTTGGTATATAGTGAACTACTATACTTTTCTTTCTTCATCCTTTGTCGTCTGATCATCAATTCTTTGCTTCTGACCTGCTGCATTATTATCTGTCATCTGTGTGAGTTGCCATCAAGGACAACACCTGTGTCATAGCGCCAAACCTGTGTCATAATTCCAACAATCTCCCCCTTTAGACTTGATGGCAACCCCAAGTTCCTCAAAGTCATTCTCCCCCTTTGTCATCAAGGGAAAAGGGTTATGCTCCCCCTGAGTACATGTTGAAATCTCTACTCTGCTGTGCTGTCCATGCTCCCCCTGACAATAGGCAAGGTCTGAAAAAAGATGTTCTACAAGAAGAAACATGACTTTATACATCATACATGACCTTCCTATCACCAAAGACTCATACATACAACCATTTCCCAACCAAGTGGCGATATACCAATATTGACTCATCCACCCCACCAAGTGGGGATACACCAAAAGTTTACATAAGATAAACAAGAACATTACATCATCCATCCTAGGCATAGTGGGGAAACCAACATAGGCCGTTACATGACCTTAATAATAAAGGATATACATGACATAGAGGCAAAAAAATCTAAGATCATTAACTAACATTAGCAACATCTGTCAATCATCATTCAGATTAGCAACCATGATCTTCTTCTACACCTGTTCCACCTGAACAAAAACAATTGTGAAATTGAACCAAGATCTTCTAAGATAATTCCAACAATGCATTATTAGACGTATATGCTCCCCTTGAACCTGTGCCAGATGGTCTCTGTTAGACCCATATCAGACTCTTTTCATCCTAAGTCTGTTCCCACTGTTTTTCTTCAAACCAACATATACGCGACTGTGCCCATATAAATCAGTGTATATACGTGGATACGCTTCATTAAACTCGCATACAACCACTGTTCTCTGAAACAGATAATTTCAACAGCAAGATGATGCATCAACTACTCCCAGCTTCTGTCTGAGGTATTCAAATGTCTCCCTGGACAGTGGTTTGGTGAGTATATCAGCAACTTATTCTTTGGAGAGGACATACTCCAATTTTACCTTTTGTTCAAGCACTTGTTCCTGGAGAAAATGATATTTGATAGGTATGTGCTTGGTCTTCGAATGCATGATTGGATTCTTTGAAATACTGATTGCACTTGTATTATCACAAAAAATGGAGATAGGTGGAGTACAAGTGATTTGAATGTCTTGCAATGTTTGCATCATCCAAAGAAGTTGTGTGCAGCAAGAAGCAACAACCACATATTCTGCTTCAGCTGTAGATAAAGCAATTGAACTTTGTTTCTTGCTGAACCAAGATACTAGTCTGGAACCCATAAAGAATGCACCACCACTAGTGCTTTTTCTATCATCCACGCTTCCTGCCCAATCTGCATCTGTATATGCATGAAGTGTGAGATCTGTATCTCTAGGATACCATAAGCCATAGTTTTTTGTTCCTTGAAGATATTTGAAAATCCTTTTAACCGCCTGAAGATGTGCTTCTTTTGGATTTGCTTGGAATCTTCCAACTATTCCCACTGCATGCATGATGTCTGGTCGGGTACCCGTCAGATAGAGCAGACTACCAATCATGGATCTATAGGTTGGTTGATGTACTACTGCTGATTCATCATTTGCGCTGAGGCTGCATCCTGTTACCATAGGGGTACATACTGGTTTCGAATCTTCCATGCCATATTTCTTCAAGATCTGCTTGAGGTACTTGGTTTGAGATAAAAAGATACCGTCTTTATTTTGTTGGACTTGTAAGCCAAGAAAATATGTCAGCTCACCAAGCAAGGACATTTCGAATTCTTTCTACATCACCAAGGCAAAGTTTTGACTCATGGCTTCTTCATTGCTACCAAAGATGATATCATCAACATACACAACAAGAATTAGCAATTTATCATTATCAATTTTTATATATAGATTGCTATCTGCTGATCCTTTTGAAAAACCTTGTTGATGGAGGTATTTGTCTAGACGATAATACCAAGCCCTTCGAGCCTGTTTAAGACCATATAGTGCCTTCTTAAGTCTACATATAAGTTTTGGATCATTTCCAAGGATGAATCCATCTAGCTGCTCAATATACACTTCTTCTTCTAAGTCTCCATTTAAAAAGGCTGATTTCACATCCATTTGAAATACTTTGAACTTCTGAAAGCTAGAAAGAGAAAGAAACATTCTTATGGCTTCAAGTCTAGCAACCGGTGCAAAAGTTTCTTCAAAGTCTATACCTTATTGTTGAGCATACCCTTTACAAACAAGTCTAGCCTTGTTTCTAACAACATCTCCATTTTCATTCAGCTTGTTTTTGAATATCCATTTTGTCCCTATGACATTCTTATCATTTGGTCTAGGAACCAACTTCCAAGTGTTATTCTTTTCAATCTTCTCAAGTTCTTCATTCATGGCCTTGACCCAGTATTCATTTTTGCATGCTTCACTTAAATTTTGTGGTTCAGTGGATGAGAGCAATGCTAGATAGCTTGAAGCTTCTGAAATAGTTCTTCTTGTTTGTACACCTGCCTCTTTCTACCCCAAAATTTGAGTTTCTGGATGATTCTTCTGAACGTACCTGGAAGGAGTCTTTTCTTCTAACCTTATCTGTTCTTCTGGAGCCTCATGGGTTTCTTCTTCATCATAAGTCTGATTTGATGTTGAAGGATAGTCCTCATCATCTTCGAAATCTTCAGATTTTACCTACCTAGGAATGTTTCCTTCTTCATCAACCACTACATCAATACTTTCAACAATTTTTCCAAGTATTTTATTGTAACACTTATATCCTTTGCTATGGGGAGAGTAACCAAGGAGAATGCCTTCATCTGCTCTAGGTTCAAACTTGCCAAGGTTTTCATCAGTCCTTTTGATGTAACATTTGCTTCCAAAAATTTTGAAGTATTTTACCATGGGAGTCTTGTTGTTGGGAAAAGTATCTATTCAGAACGCCCCTATCCCACTCTAAGGTGTGACAGTGCCTTAGCAACAAACAAGGAAAACTACTTGAGTATTCTTCTTTATGAAATGTAAACGAAGAGGAAGGATAAACTAACCTGTGTCTTGCGCTAGTTTGTTGATCCAATCGCTCCTCTCTTCAATAGCTCCCAGATCCCTGCTCCCTTACCGGCCCAGCTTCACCAAATTCCTGCAAGATCACAGAAGAGAGAAACTACACGAAGATATAGATTTACATTCATAAAAAGCTTAGGATCAGATTAAGCTAAACATGCAAATATAACAAAACATCATTGATACACAGCATGTAGGAGAAACTCAAATAATTTTATTGATATGATAAGAAAGTCCAAGAGGAGATACAACCAAGTGAGTCCCGATCCAGCATCTACCTCCCAGCAAAGGAATCCCTTCCTCACCTCCAACAAAGCATAAATCACCCAATGTACTAATCTCAATCTCAAACCAACAACAATTCTCTGCAAAGTACAAAATTCCAGCCTCTGGATCTCTGGGATGAGGGATCCATATATAGATGTAAGAAGAGAGGATGAGTCAGCTTATGTTTTGACTTGTGGCTTCTCTCTGTCAGTTCTTGCTTCCACTTGGAGGCTGAGAGCCTCTTACTCATCCTTGGTCGAATTCAGTAAGGCAAGTGTCATTGAGGAAGATTCTGGAAGCTTCCATTGTCTGTACACCTCGCGGAATGACACTGCCATTTGGCATTTCTCGCTCAGCGCACCCTGGTAGTGCATTTAGGTGCGTTGCAACACACCTAGCTAGTGTACTGGGGTGCTTTGCAACGCAGGCAGCTAGTAGAGCATCTGAATTGATCCTGATTTGACTGATTCTGAGTAGTTTTTGGTGGAGAACTTCTGGGAGAAGCTGTCATTGGTTGACCTTGTTCCTTTAGGGGCAGGAACAACACTTTTAGGGAATTTGGATCCCTTGGATTATGGACATTTCATGCTCAAAGCTGTAAGGCACAAAAATGTCTATAACAGTTGCCCCCTAAAGTATGAGACCGTTTATCGGGTGAAATGCTTTATTAGGAGGATCCGAAGTTCTTTCAATGCTGGGAGGAGACCTGTAATAAGATACAATACAATACATTATTTTTCATACAGTTTTCATGATCTAGCTGAGGCAGGCATTCCCATGCTCAGCTTTATAAATTCATTTTTCTGTACATAGGACAGACAATCGTCTGATGGTAGACTAATGATTCTGATGAAATCATCATCCTTTTGGTAGGATGATTATCTGTGCTGCAATGTTGTACATGTCAATGTCTTTATTTTTCCTGAATATATATCGCAGCCCGGATGGATGAAACTAGATCCAGGGTCTTCAATCTCGTCTAATCTTCACTCTAAGTACAAGTCGATCCATGTGAGAAATGTTCTAAAGTCGAACATGGAAAGACATCGCTTGATTACCAGTCAATGATGTAAACTGTTAACAAGCGCGAGAGGAATCACCGATAATGATAATGACCCTCAAGGTACTGCAGTACAATTCACGTGGTGTGAATAAAGGACTTGGCGTCGAACACCACACAAAATCTTTCGGTCGAAGGTCATTGATGTATACCTGTCGCTGGAAGTGAGAAACTTGCCATCGAGGCATGCAAGCTTCAAAGTATTGAAGGGGGTGTTCCTAGATCAACTTCTTGGATAATGAGCTGATGTCAACAAGAAGCGATCCGTCAAAGGAGGGCCTTGATGTATCCCACATCAATGACACGAAACGGAGCAAATGATTTTGATGGAGGTGAAAACGATCTGATGATATATGGTTCAAGGTGGCGGTCATGAAAGAATGAAGTATAATGTATGGTAGTGGATGGGACATGGGTGACTTCTCTGGATGACTTCTCTTGAACATATCGGCGACACTTATATGATGGATTGGTAGCATTTACCCCAAAGGTGGATGGTATGGCGAGACCATGGTGATGTGATCGGTGAATGAAACAACCCAACCCGACTCAGGCACGGAGTGGAAGTGTCATGTTCAAGAGCGACTTGCTACCAATAAAGGTTCTTTGAGTTTCTTCCCAATTTTTCCCCAGTCATTGCTGATCAGTACCTCTTTATTTTTGTCAAGCTTGAGGAGGATAACATATGCTTGTTCTATAATTTGCCCTTCGGGCAAACCCATTGCTATGTTTTAACGAGCCTAGCGATAGTGAAACTCGTTCTCGTCTAAAGACAAGTTTGTCGCTATTAATGTTTTTTAACGAGTTTAACGACAAAGATAACTCGGTCCTTTTCCTTTTTAGGGAGTCTGAAAAGGAACGTAAAGGTAACTCCGGAAGTCCTTTTTCGTCATCTAATCCCTTAAGTCCGAAAAAGTATAAAACAATACAGAAGGGATGAATTTTCGATAGTTTTAACGAGCCGAACAAAACAAGCGCTCGATCTTTTTGTGAAATAATCCCTTAGGTCCAAAAAGATTAAAATCTAGAGGAGGGATAGCACTTCCGGTCGCTTTAATGAGCTGGAAGGCCAAAACTCGGCAATCTTTTCATATTTTACAAGTCAGAGGAAAAGAGCTTAAAGAAGACTCGTCTTTTGAGGAACGAGTGATAAAATGGGTAGCAACTGATTCCAGGTAAGGGTTGGAATTTTCTAATCATGAGAGTGTCACAAGGATGGCTAGTGAAATCACTCTTCGCAGCTGTTCCTCAAAATGGGTAAACAATCAAATGGAGGTGAATGATCGGCCAATGGAAAAGCGGAGGTGACGGTGCAAACACGACCAAGGCTTTAATGGCTGATAATGTTACATTCACGGTGGTTATTTACAGGAGGATAGTTCATTTTTTAACGAGCTTAAACGTGGATTGAAACACTTGCTCGATCTTATGTTTATTTTTTAACGAGCATGAACTATGTGCAAAAACTGCTCGACCTTATGTTTATTTTTTAACGAGCATGAACTATGTGCTAAAACTGCTCGATAACATGGTCTAGTTTTGATTTTTTACCATAAATAGCTTTGCCTTTTCAAAGATAGTACTGTACCTTCAATTGCTGCATCAAACTAGTTAGAAATGAATAACATTTTCTTGAAAATGAGATTAAAACGCTAATATTTCACTTTGAACTACGTAAAAAGCAATTAAAAAGTGTTTTTACCTCTCATTTTACCATTTCATTTGAACTTGGTTTGTTGGAGCTTTGGAGGTGCCTCTTCCCCCTTGATTTTCATCAGCTGATTTCGGGAGATTCTGTGGAAGATTCTCGGCGCCTTCTGGACCAGGTAGGAGCTAAACCTGAGCTCTTTCATTTCATGTTTTCTTTTCTGCATTCTGTGCTTCATTCCCTGCTTTTCTGAGCCCCTGGGGTTTGATGGGCTCGTTCTGCCATCAACGCACCCTGGGCATTCGAAACCTGCGCTGAATGTTGACCATTGTGACGGCAGTTTGACATTCAACGCAGGTGGAACACTGTGCAGGTGCGTTGGGAGCAGAAAAGTATTTTGTTGCACAGTTTTTGATGAAAATTTTTGCCTGTTTCTCATCAAAACCAGGATCTAACTCCCCTCTTGTTTGTTTTTCAGAGATCTTGGAGCAAAATGACCCTTACATGGCGAGAACGAGAACATGAAGAAGAGGACATGATTGCCCTACATGATCCGGTTACAGTGAACGCGCTGAGGAACTGTGGTTTGCTGAAGTTCTTCCGCATCTCTAGCATGAGACAGCAGATCAACCTACTGCAGTATTTGCTTGATGCTTGGGATCCTATCAATCAAGTTTTCCAGATTAGGGGAAAATCTATCCCCTTGACCGCAGTGGACATTTACTTCTTGATTGGTTTGTCGAGGCGGGGTGCCCCCATCTCTTTGTTAGGTTCGGCCCGAGGGAGTGACTCTGTGAGAGATTATGTCCGCCAGCATTGTAGAGAAGGATCTCAGCCGAGTAAAGATGGCAAGATCATCATCCGTGATGTTACTGACAGGTCCCTTAGGTCTATCCTGTATACTTTTGGTAGGATGGCTGGAAGTGCGTCTCTTCATGTAGCCAACAGATCCTATATGTAGCATGCCTTGGAATGCCTCCAACCGAAAATATTCAACTGGTGTGATGCAGTACTTCTTGTGATGAAAAGTCAGTTGACCAAGATAAAGGACGGGAGGTTGAAGAACTTTGGGTTCGGTTCTATTTTGACCGCCTTTGCCTTGGAGAAGATACCACTGATGCAGCCGCAGTACATTGCACTTGACTTACCTTCTCCTACTGAACCACGCATGCAGAGGTGGGTTGACCATATGTCTAGGCCGTCTGGTCAATCCCAGATTTCTTTTTCTGATACCTTCTTCAGGTGGTTCGACCGTCAGGAGATGGTCTATTCCGAGTATCCATATGTTGGCATGGACTTCCGGGGTGATCCGGATTTAGTACTGCCGGACGACGACCAGTGGGGTGCTATTGGTAAAATATTCGACCATATCACTGTTTACTATTTTTATTTATAATGTCATTGTGCTTTATTCTATCAAGACTTTAATCAAACTCATGTGTGCATGCAGATGTTGGTCCTGTTCGTCTAGTAGTTCGCCTGAGAGTGCCAGTCGCTGCCCCAGCAGGAGAGGCCGCTGGGAGGGTTATCCTTCGTGACCTTGATGTGGCCGAGACTCTCACAGTTGTGCAGGAGCAGGTTGAGAGCCTTACTCTCGGTATTCCAGATGTGAGGATCGACGAGTTACCTTTACAGTTGCAGTGGCATACTACTGGTGTGCCTAGACGATGGACTCGTCTCTTACGCATGATTTCACAGGCCGTGACTTGCTATCACGAGCATCATTAGACTAGGGTTCCCCCTAGCATTTTGAGTTTTTGGGTCATGTGACCGATTTTGTCTTGGTTACAGAACATTATATGTAAACCATAAACAACTATATATATATATTTTGATTTTCGGGGTTTTATTCTGGTTGAGTTATATGATCTAAATGTAAAACATTGATGATGTGTTTCTTTTTATAAATGTCGCAAATGTCTATCTAACACATAGTTTGCTAATGAGTCAGTTAATGTGTTTAAGTTTCTGGAAATATGTTGGTATTGAATCAAATCAAATTGTCTTTCCAAAATCTTAACCCTTAGGAACATGCGATAAATGGCTGGGTTTCGGACGGAATATATACCATTGAGTTGTAGTATTACGAGTTGTGAGTCTAGCCTGACGATTAGTCGGCGTATACCATGGGTGATGGCATCAGAGAGAAGTTCTATCAACGCGCTATACTCAGCGATGTTATTCCTTGATTGACCAATACATACACCTTTGAAACTTACTAACTCGCCGCTTGGATCAAAAATGGCCCAGGCTGCGGAGGATAGGTTCCGCGAACTACGACTCGCTCTGTCGGCATATCCAACACATGTCTTCAAAAGGTTTGACATCTGCAACAAATGTAAAAAGGTGGATTACTCGACCAAAACGAACACTTTAGCGAAAACAAAATACAACAAAAGCATATTGGTCACTATTTAAGCATAGTAACGCTTGAGGTACAACCCATTACGAGGTTGCGCCAGTGGAATTCCGTCATAATCCATTAACTCGTAGGCTCCTTTTGCTAACACTCGTTTAACAATATAGGGGCCCATCCATAAAGAATTAAATTTACCTGCTCCCAATTTATCGGATTCTTGGTCATAAAGCAAGACCAAGTCACCTTCTGAGAAGACACGGGGTTTGACATTTTTGTCGAACTGCGCCTTGACTCGTTTCTTATGGGCTTCGTTAGCCAAAGCGGCATCACGACGGGTTTCATCCAATTGGATTAATTCCAAGAAACGGGCCTCTTCTTCTGAAGTTCCAGGGAGGAGATCGATTGCGAGTTTAAGAGACGAGATTTCGCACTGGACTGGTAAGACTGCTTCCAGGCCATATACCAGTTGGAAGGGTGTGAACCTGGTTGCATTCCTTACCGATGTTCGGTAAGCCCACAAGGCTGAGTACAGGATTAGGTGCCACCTTCTTTTGTGAACTCCGATCATCCTTTGCAACATACGCTTCAAGACCTTGTTGATTGCTTCAACTTGTCCGTTGGCTTGCAGATAATACAGAGTAGAGCTGTCGTGAGACAATCCTAGTTTGGCAGCTAATTCGAGCATCATGTGATTGCGGAAATGTGATCCATGATCTGTGACTATAGCCTGTGGTACGCCGAATCTGGCGACTACATGATTGAAAAAGAAAAGGGCAGCTATTTCACCAGTGTTATCTAATGTAGGCATCGCCTCGGCCCATTTGGTAAAATAGTCAACGGTGACTATAATATACCCATGCCCCCCGGTTGAGGTGGGGTTACATGTCATGAAATCGATGCCCCATTTGGCGAAAGGCCCAACAGCAATTATTGGCTGTAAAGGTGCGGGTGGTCTTCTGGTTTTGCTATCAAAAATTTGACAAGCATGGCAACTTCTGACTGCGGTTATGAAATCTTTGAACATGGTAGGCCAGAAGTATCCTGCTCGTAAGATTTTTTGTGCTGTAGCATATCCAGATTGATGCCCCCCACAGGCCCCTGAATGACACTAATTTAGGGCTTTTTTCGGCCTCCTCATGGGTGAGGCACCTTCTCAGAACTGTATCAATACCACGACGGTAAAGTGTATCACCGACGATCATGTAGTCTTTTGCTTGGTATCGTATACGTTTCTATTCAGAGTGAGAGGTGTTAGGCCTAAATTTTTGGGTTTGGAGATAAATTATTATATCTCCATACCACTCATTGCTTGTGGATATCAGAAACAAATTCTCGTCCACGATTGATTCTTCTGATGTTTCATCGTTGGACGACGATGGGAGATCGCATAATAATTCTGCAAAAACTAGAGCTTTCTTTGATTTGGATTTTACGAATTCCAGATCAAACTCTTGAAGGATTGCTATCGATTTTGAATATTTGACCCCCAGCAACTGTCGCGACAATATATAAGTCATGGGGTTGCAATCTGACAGAATGGTAGTTTTCCGAAAGAGGACATAGTGTCGAAATCTTTGTATCGCTTGAACAGCTGCAAGCGCTAGTTTTTCAACATAAGAATATTTGCTTTCTGTATCATTTAAGTTTTTACTTAAATAATATATAGGGTGTTCAATTCCATCGACTTCTTGAACTAAAACCATTGCGATGGTTGTATCTGCTGCAGCTAGATACAGGTTAAAATCTCTTTGATAATCGGGGGCGTACGTTAATGATGCTTTTATTAAGGAATATTTTAAAGCATCAAAGGAAGCTTGCGCAACCTGATCCCAGACGAAGGGTACCTCCTTTTTCAAAAGACGTGTATAACCTTTAGCAAGTTCGGCGTAATTTGGAATGAACCTCCTCAGAAAGTTTGCTTTCCCTTGGAGTTTCAGAATCTGAAGCAAATTCGAAGGTGGAGGCAAATCTATGATTGCCTAGACCTTACAAGGGTCGAGACGAATCCCATCCTTGGAGACTACAAAGCCAAGTAAACGACCAGAACCGACGCAAAATACACATTTGTGTGGATTGAGTCGTATCTTGTAGTGTCGGCAACGTAGAAATATCGCTCTTAAATGCTGTGGATGATCAGTCCGCTTTCGCGAATGAGCCGGAAGGTCGTTAAGGTATGGTTGAACGATGTTCTTGATGTCATGGAAGGCATAATTCATTGGCCTCTGAAAGGTCGCCCCTGCGTTCTTTAAACCAAAGGGTAATTTTCGATATGCGAATGTGCCCCACGGACAAATGAATGCAGTCTTTGACTGGTCCTGTGGGCGGATATTTATTTGATTATACCCCGAAAATCCATCCATGAATGAAAAGATTTCGCATCCGGCGCATTCATCAATTATCTGGTCGATGAAGGGTGTAGGTTAGTTGTCTTTTGGACAAGCTTGATTTACATCCCTATAATTGACATACACTCTAATTGTCCCTTGTTTCTTCATAACAGGGACAATATTCGATACCCAATTGGTTAGAGGAACCGGGTAGATGAAACCAGCATGGAGAAGTTTTTCAACTTCTGCCTTAATGGCAACGACTTTCTTGGGGTGCACCTGCCTGAGCCGTTGTCGTACCGGTTTGACATCTGGATACATTTTAATTTCGTGTTCAACGATACTCGAGTCAATGCCTGGAATTTCATTATATGACCAAGCAAAGACATCTCTGAATTCGCGAAAAAGAGCGTTGTATATTTCCAGTTCTGAAGGAGAACAACATTTGCCGACATAAATATTCTCTACAACATCTGTTTTAGTCGAGATATTTATGGCTATAGTCTCTTCAATGTTGGATAAGTTTCTCTCGGAATCCACCGTATTTACAGTATTTGATAGGAATTCAAAGACTGAAGGATGATAAAGGTCATCTTGAGTATCTTCTTCATAATCCGGAAGAAGGGAACGATGGTGGCAATCATTCCATGGTGTCCCTTCAATCAACATTGATTGTACAATTCCTTCGTCGGTTCCATGCACTCGCGACCAAGGATCTGAAGGGGTACCATATTCTCTAGACCTATCTACCCAAACGCTTGATGAGCGTTGATTTGGGTTTGCCTCCCATGCTAGAAACATTGATTGCTACAATATTTCTATTGGGCTTGGGGGCAAAACCATTGCATGATCCATGTTGATATCGTTTTCTGAGATCTTTGTGGAAGATATCATATTGCAGGTACCTATCGACGCTACTTCCGCCAAGTTGATTGGAGGTGGAAGAGCGAAAGTTCCCATTAGTATAGGATCTTTTAGTAGGCCTACTCCGATATTCTGAAGCGAATGGGGGCTTCCATGGATCATGGGAATGCTTCCTGTAACTTGTGAGCCATTGGGGAGGAAGTTTTGTTGGTCGACGATTGTAATCCCTCCCTGAAAGGGAAATGCAATCTTTCTAAAATAGGTCGACACAACAGCTGCCATGGCATATATCCACGGTCTTCCTAGTAGGATGTTGTAATCAAGATTTCCATCGATGACTTCAACATCTATTTCTACTGTTTTTCCCCCTAGTTCAACCTTCAAGTTATTTAGGATACCATATGGGGTATATGTCCTTCCATCGAATGCTTTTAATGTCGTCGAAGATCGCGACAAGGTTGGAGATCCTAAAGTTTTCCAGCAACTCATCGACATAATACATGTAGATGCCCCCTCATCAATAATTGTTCGATGAACAGTTTTGTTGAGGGCTTTCACTTGAATAAGGAAAGCTAGTTGAGCTGGTAACTGAGGATCGTATCCTTTGTGGTCGAAGGATACAAGATTGGAATCCTTTGGATCAACCCCACCAATGGCTGATAACAAAGCCTGCCTTTGGGATGGGCAATTTTGTAGTACTTCAAGAGTCGACATAGCGGATGGCGATTGGGCCAAATCTTCCACTATGTTATAATGCTGCGCCGCTCTAGCGCGGGGATTAAATGTCGACTTGTGTACTACTCCCTTTGGCAGTTTTATTGTTAATTCAGGAATGATGGGTGGTACAACTTCTGTCGAAGTTGTTGTCGAACTACTTGGTTGATCTTTTTCCTTGCCGTTCGACAGCTGCGGATTCCCGTAATCTTTGTTCCTTGTCAAAATCAAAGCATCATTTTGCTGCTTCGAAATCGACAACATTAGCACTTGCGACGGGGAAGCATTTCCACTTTCAACCAGATTTGTTCCTAGATTTGGAAACGGATCAGTTAACACAGCTGAGGTTTGCGAACTTTTAAAGAATCTTTTAAGCTCAGCTTTGTATGGACATTCTCTCGTCCAATGATTCTCATCACATATCTGACACCCAAAGGGGGGTTTCCTATTTCCAGGAGGGTCTGAAGAAGTTTTTTCAGGAGATGACTCACCCTGTTTCTTCTTCTTCCCTTTGCCTTGTTTTTTCTTGCTTCCTGGTTGTTTGGTTTCTTTGCCTTTATCTGCTGATACGACATTTACTTCCGAAGCAAGAATTTCGTCTTTTGCATTTTGATCTGAAATATTACGGGCTTTCTTGGACGTAGCCTTTGTCGATTTTGCGTTTGTCGTGCCAATCACGCCATCGCCGGCGTGATAGTCATTGTTTGATTTAGGAGGAGGATGAATTGAGAATTCCGGTCTAGTGGCGTCAGGTATTTTGTCGTAGAGCGTGCCAGACTGAGTGTAGACCAAGTCCAGATATTGTGCACGAGCGATGACTTGCTCTTCCGTTACGACTCCCCCCTTTGCCACATCTTCCGTGATTGTAGGAAGTAAGGATTTGATAAACCATTCAGCTAATAGCTGATCGGGAACGTACGTTTTTACCATCCTACGACGACGTCGCCACTCATGTATATGATCAGATATGTGAGCGGCCATTGTCTATTTGAAGTTGGTTAGGAGTTCCGTTCCCGTTTCATACCTTATCGGTAATTGAAAATGGGTTAAGAAAGTCGTGGCTAAGGTACTGAAGTTGTCGAACGAAGCTCTAGGAAATTCAATATACCATTTTGCCGCTGGACCCGTTAACGTCCTCTGAAAAAGGCGAAACCTTATCGAATCATCGTTTAGGGTGTTTGATGAACACCATAGATGAAATTTCATCACGTGATTCGATGGATCTTCACCTGGATTTCCATTAAATTTAGGAATATCTGATGGAAGTTTATGAGGTATCGCTGGCCACCAAGGGGCGTAAGCAATTGGATCATTTGTTAACCGGTGTAAATCGGGTAACTCTAAAGTTGCCATGAATGGTAACTGTTGATTCAGGTTAGGTGAAGCATACCCAGGATACGATGGAATTGCCTGAGCAGTTGGCCTTTGCATACCAGCATAATGTAGTTGATGCTGGTACGACTGATATGGTTGGTGGACATGACCATTGTAAAGTGGTTGATTTTGACCGTTTTGAATGTACGGCTGTCCACTGTTCGCAAAGATCTGCTGCTCAGAACCTTGGTATACTTGTTGGAATTGTTGTTGTTGGTATTGCACCAGCCACGGTTGTGAAGCCATGTTCTGTTGCGCTATGCTAACCGTTGGACCAAGGTGTGGGGTAATTGTACCCGTTTGGACCTGTGTCGTCCCACCAGTTGGCGTTTGTGGTTGAGTCACAGGGTCAAGGGGCTATTGCATTACAACCTGAGAAATCTGAGGTTGACATACAACAGGCAGCGTTTGAACTTGTGACACTGTCATAATAGTCGGTGTAGTAGGTATATTCGACACAGGTACGCATTGTTGCATCGAATATACAACCCTTGGTTGTTGGGGTAGTATAGGTACCCAACCACTTGATGTAACTCCAGTATAACCTGAATACTGTTGTGAACTCCCATATGGATATCCCCCCGGAGGGGGTAATGAAAGGGCATACTGACCCCCATACGGTGGTAATCCGGAACTCAAGGGGATTGTCTGCCCTTGGGGACTGGATTGCCCAAATTGACCTCCAAATGGATCAATTTGTCGAGTCTCAACATAAGAGTTGCCGGATATTATTCCGGAGGAACAAATAGGAACGGACCATACTGTCGAAATAGCCCCTGGATGGACTCCTTCTAGCGGTTGTGAGCTAGTTGGGACAGATGGTACGCCGGCAAACATTGTCGGAGTGATGGCAGGGAGTTCTGCTGTCGCTGTGTCAGTCGACACAGTCCTAGATGTTGACGGTTGTTCAGACATTTTGAGTCTATCCAAAAGATTACCTAGCGATTCTACAAGAACTTCCGCTGGTGGTAGACCAACTTCTGATGAAGAAGGAAATAGAGTGACCCCGACTCTAAAGTGTGTTGGAGTACTTGCTTGCGGATCTTCTACAATTTCCTCTATCGCAATCAAACCAGGTGGAAGGGGAAGACCGTCAGGTCCGTAAAATATTTCTGGTGCCGAAGAAGGGGTTGAATCGACAACGACAGATGTTTGAGGAGCAAGACTCTCCGAACCGGTTGCTGATGGAACTGGTTCAGTCACACAAGTGTTTACTCTCAGACTAGGATCAGTATCACTGTCCCTCTGTGGCTATCGAACTTCTTCTGTAGAGGCAGGTTTTCCAGAAATGTTTGGAGTAACCGGAATCTCGGATATTGTTGGAACACTTGTTCTAACTTTAATAGGAGATTTCGAACAGGTTAAACGAGTTCGCTTTGTCCGTACTGTTTTCGATTTCGGAGACAAAGACGGTTGACTCGTAAGCCTCCGCGAACGACGGGGTTTCAATTGACTTTCTTCCACGATTGCGGATTACTCGATCAACCAAAATACAAAAAAGGGAAATATGTTTCCGAATTAAATGAATTTTAGACGCTTTTAGACACAACTTGCTTTTTTAGTTTTTAAGAGTCGAGAAAAAACAAAAGATGACTCTAGTCTCCTTCGATTTTTAATGAGCCTGAAGTGACAAGTGCTCAGATGGACCTTTTCTGTTAAGGAGTTTGAAAAGGAACGAAAGGGACTGCTCTGGAGTTCTAGGTAGAGGGTGTGCCAAACCTTTCGTAAAACCGCAGAATACTTTTTAAGGTACGGGCGGTCAATCTTCCTGAATGCTGTGTTCAGTGCATTGCGATCAGCATGGCGGCCAACACGGCTTCCTATGGATAAAGGTTTTATGCCTATAGGGGTCTCCCAATATATACTCGACGGTACGTGGGAGCACAATCCGTACTGGCACTTATCGTCTCTCAGGAGGAATCACCCAACCATCAGTGAGGCCAACAGTTACCAGGTTTTACGACGTCGGAACACGTCTCTAGCCTAGACCTCTATGTTGTGCGTTAAGTTACAAAGCGTTGTTAAGTTCATTCAATTTATTTTAGGTTGATCTTTCTTAGAAGTTTGCCTTTTTGGATCACCACGAGATGTAGATACAATTCCTAAATGCAGTCTAAAGATGATAAGCAAGCTTTTATCTCTTTTCAACAATGAAAATCCTAGCTACAAGGGGAAAAGAAAGACACAATCTTTTCTCAAAGAGCATAGAGCACACTGTAAATGCACTTTTCCTAAATCAAGCCATACAAACTGTCAAAATGCAAATGCACTTGTGCATGTATTTGTTTTCACTTTCTTAATATTGATGCCTAAAAAGAAATTTGTTGTACAAATTTGAATTCGATTTCAAGTGAAAAACACAAACAAGCTTCTTTTTCGAAATCAACAAAGTAGAGACGATTACGACACTTTATGATTTTGAAGTAAACACTTGTTTCGACACTAGAAATTCACAAATTCAAACCAAAAGACAAAAGTAAAAGCGTAATCAACTGTCAACAGCAAACAAACTTACTCCTAAGATCAAAACGACACTTACGACAGGTCTAGATCTAAGGGCGACAGTATGACTAGTTTACTTTTGTAATGGGAAACTGCAAATGATGTAACAAATACAGTTTCTTTTATACAACTGAGGCGGAATTAAGGCAAAGAAAAGGGGTTTTCAGATAGGTACACACACTGATAACAGGCTACAAAAAACAGAGATAAAACTGAACAAAATGAAGCAAAGAACCACAGCTGCACAGGGCAAAGGCTGATCAGCGCACCTGTTGCACAGAGAAACTAAATTGCAGCGCAGGTAGCCCTCTCGGGACCTGCGTTGAAATGCAGAGTCTCTTCACAGAGCCTGCGCTGAAGCAGAAACGAGAATTGTCTCCGGGTTCTGGGTCACGGTTTACAGTTTGATCTAAGGTTTTTGGCCAGATAAAAGCTATCAATAAGGTACAATTAGAGGGATGATTTAAAGGAGGACTAAGAGCTATCACAAAGGGCAATTAGAGCATTTGTGGATCAATTTTTCAGATCATAAACAGGCCCAGTGAATGGACTAGAGTAGCAGATCTCTACTTTGCATTTGTAAATGGCAAATGCAGTTCGATTCGCCACTCCTGAGTTTATGAGATGAACAACAATAGAAACACAAATAAACTAACTAGACACGATCCCCAGCGGAGTTGCCATTTTGTTGTTGGGAAAAGTATCTATTTAGAACGCCCCTATCCCACTCTAAGGTGTGACAGTGCCTTAGCAAAAAACAAGGAAAACTACTTGAGTATTCTTCTTTATGAAATGTAAACGAAGAGGAAGGATAAACTAACCTGTGTCTTGCGCTAGTTTGTTGATCCAATCGCTCCTCTCTTCAATAGCTCCCAGCTCCCTGCTCCCTTACCGGCCCAGCTTCACCAAATTCCTGCAAGATCACAGAAGAGAGAAACTACATGAAGATATAGATTTACATTCATAAAAAGCTTAGGATCAGATTAAGCTAAACATGCAAATATAACAAAACATCATTGATACACAGCATGTAGGAGAAACTCAAATAATTTTATTGATATGATAAGAAAGTCCAAGAGGAGATACAACCAAGTGAGTCCTGATCCAGCATCTACCTCCCAGCAAAGGAATCCCTTCCTCACCTCCAACAAAGCATAAATCACCCAATGTACTAATCTCAATCTCAAACCAACAACAATTCTCTGCAAAGTACAAAATTCCAGCCTCTGGATCTCTGGGATGAGGGATCCATATATAGATGTAAGCAGAGAGGATGAGTCAGCTTATGTTTTGACTTGTGGCTTCTCTCTGTCAGTTCTTGCTTCCACTTGGAGGCTGAGAGCCTCTTACTCATCCTTGGTCGAATTCAGTAAGGCAAGTGTCATTGAGGAAGATTCTGGAAGCTTCCATTGTCTGTACACCTCACGGAATGACACTGCCATTTGGCATTTCTCGCTCAGCGCACCCTGGTAGTGCATTTAGGTGCGTTGCAACGCACCTAGCTAGTGTACTGGGCTTCTTTGCAACGCAGGCAGCTAGTAGAGCATCTGAATTGATCCTGATTTGACTGATTCTGAGTAGTTTTTGGTGGAGAACTTCTGGGAGAAGCTGTCATTGGTTGACCTTGTTCCTTTAGGGGCAGGAACAACACTTTTAGGGACTTTGGATCCCTTGGATTATGGACATTTCATGCTCAAAGCTGTAAGGCACAAAAATGTCTATAACAAGTCTTACCATACCAAAGTTCATGAGGAGTTTGAGTGCTGTTCACCCGGATGTTTGTCTTGTTGAGAATAGTAACTGCAGCAAATGAAGCTTCACCCCAGAAGGTTGCGGGAGTTCTAGACTAATCAAGCATAGCACGAGCCATTTGTTGAACCGTTCTGTTCATCCCTTCCACTACTCCATTTTGCTAAGGAGTCCTTGCTATAGAGACTTCCCTTCTTATTCCATGTTCTTCACAAAAGTCGAAAAATTCATCCGAGGTAAATTCCCCTCCTTGATTAAACCTGAGGCATTTTATTCTGCGATCTGATTCGTTTTCAACCAAGGCTTTGAATGCTTTGAACTTTTCGAAAGCTTTGTCTTTATGCTTCAGAAGTCCTATCCAACACATCCTAGAAAAATCGTCAATGAACAATATGAAGTATTCTTCTCCTCGAGGTGACCGCTTCCTAGATGGACCACATACATCAATATGGACAAGTTCAAGTGGCCTACTAGCTGATCCTTCCTTCTTAGAGAAATTAGTTCTGGTTTGATTACCAAACTGACATGATTTGCATATTGTATTGTCTGGAATTCTGATGTCAGGGAGATCACGAACCGCCTGATATTTGCATGCTTTCCTTATCTGAGAGAAGCTTAGATGCCCCAATCTTCTGTGCCATAGCCAATGTTCATCATTCTTGCTTAGATAGCATTGTTGTTGTCCTCCCTTGAGTATGTATAAATTATTGGGAGTTCTTATGCCTTTGATCACTATTTCTCCTGTATCAAGCTCACGAACAATACATCCATTTGATCGAAATATTACCTCATTTCCTTGATCACACATTTGACTGACACTCAATAGATTATGCTTTAAGCCATCAACATACATAACATTTCCAGCTTTGACCTTTTCTTTCAAAAGAACAGAACCTTTACCTTTTATGAGTGCAAGGGTGTCATTTCTAAATGAGACCTTCCTTTCCTTTTCTAAGGCACTATATGAATGAAGTTTTTCTTTATCACCTGTCATATGTTTCGAGCATCCACTGTAAATGTACCACTGATTTTCCTGCCCTTCTGCATATAAGGCTATACCAATTCTTTATGGTTGCAGTTCTTTCTTTCTCCATGTTTTGGGACTCAATGAAGCTTGCTCCTTCTGAGATGTTTGCCGAAACCTACTCCTGCATTCAGAATCTTCATGACCGAAGTTGTTACAAATAGAACATTCTATTTCATTTTCAAGAGCTGAAAAGTTATTGTAGGTCCTTTTCATGATCCCAGTCATACTCCTTTGTTTTTGTGCTTCTCTAGTCATGATGGTCTTGTAGGCAACACATTGAGCAGCTTTGTGTCCAAAGTTATGACAAGAGAAACATTGGCCATTAAATAAATTCCTGTGATTATCAAACCTACCGACCAAATGATTGTAGTTTCTATTGACATCCATTCTTGAGGCAAATTGAGAATGATTTACCTGCGGTTGGTTGTAGCTTATGTTCATCCTTGAAGTAGATTGCCCCCGATTTACTTGGTGATCTCTGTTCATTCTTGAAGTAAATTGTCCTTGATTTACTTGGTGATCTGCATTATGCCTTTACTATCGATTGTCAACTTGTTCACTTCTCCTTGCTGCATCAAGATAACTTTTGGAGGTGGATGGCTTCTGTGCTTGAGATGCTTCTTTAGTATATCCAAGACCTGTCTTGATTAGAGGAGAACGCTGCACTTTGATAATCTCATCTAAAGTTTTAGATCCTTTAGCAAATCTAATATTAAAAGCTTTTGATTTCTCAATATCTTTTCTAAGTCCCAAAATTTCACATTCTAACTTTTCATTGTGTTTTTCCCTTTCAACAAGTTCGAATGTCAGAGTATCTATAATAATATTCTTTTCTTCTAAACAAATTTTGAGTTTAGAAATTTCTTCATAAAGACCTTCTTCATCTATAGCATCCAAGAAATCATCATCTTCAAAATCCATCAAAAGTCTATAATCATTACATTGTTCATCTTCATCACTATTTGAAAATCCATCACTGTCTTCATGTGTATAATAGCTCTTCTTACTTACATTCTGTTTTCTGTTCCATCTAACTAGTTCCTTACCTTTGTCAAGCTTATCTTTATGAGGACACTTGGCAGCATAGTGACTGACTCTTCCACAAGCAAAACATTTGAAAGGTAGCTTACCTCTGAATCTTCCAGAACCCCGTTGAAGGTTCTTGACAAAGTTTGATTCTTCCTCTCCTTCTGACATATGTCCTGACTCATTGTAATCTCCTTTTCCTGAGGCTTTGAATGCGGCTTCTCTCCTGTCTAATGGTCCCCCTTTTCTCATTTCGAAAGCAGTTAGGATTCCGTGCAGCTGTGACATGGTAATGCTCTGTAGATTCTTCTTTTCTTCTATGGCAGAAACTTTTGATTCAAACTTAGAAGACAAAGATCTTAGAACCTTTTCAACCAAAGTAACTTCTTTTATTTCTTCACCCAAGTTTTTCATACAATTAAAAATCTCATCTATACATAAGAAATAGTTAGCCACACTTTCATCATCGTGCATTCTAAGATTTTCATACTGAATTATGAGAGTTTGTAGTTTTGCCCATTTTACCTGATCATCTCCTTCATAGCTTAGAACGATCTTGTCCCATATTTATTTCGCAGTTTTGAGCTGCATAACCTTGATGAATTTTGATTGAGATAAACTCCCTAATAGAGTATTGACAGCCTTTGCATTTGTTTCATACTGCTTCTTACCAACCGTATATGTATGAGTTGCTGATGGAAATGTGTATCTTGTTTCCATGATATCCCAAACTTCTGTACCAAGAGATTGAAGATAGGCTGTGATTCTTACCTTCCAATAGACGAAGTTGCTCCCATAAAAAATTGGTGGCCTGATAGATGCCTCTTTTTTGTAGTTGCTCATGATGATAGATCTTCCTTCAAGCAATCAAGCTTCTTCTGAAGGACCTGCTCTGATACCAATTGTTGGAAATAATACTAAGAGGGGGGTGAATCAGTATTATCAGGTCAATTATTTTTCATTTCACAATCAGATTTGTATACGCTACTTCAGTTAGTGAAAATCGCGTATGTATGCAACTACAGTTAAGGAAACCAACATATAACCAACAGACTTGTAATTTAAATTATTCTTCAGATGTTGATCATTAATCTGTGCATCAAACCATATAAATAGTAACCAGGAATAGTAAAACAGAACAGGCAGTCACACATAAGAACACAAGATATAAGGTGGAAACCCAATGTGGGTGAAAACCACCTGCTACAATTCGTCTCTATCTTCTTTTAATTAGAAACTTCTTTTTACAATGTTTCTGTACTGGTGCAGTCTTATATCCGTATGCAAGCTGTTACTTGTAGAAGGCTACAACCTTCTCTCGTTCTCCAGCTTCTCCTGGAAGGGAGCTACAACCCCCTTAGCTCTTGTACTAGCTGAGGTACTAGTACATAGGTGCTGACCTACAGAAGGCTACAACCTTCTCTTTTCTTCCAGGGACCACATTTCATAAATTTTCAGACTGGATCCATGAATAACATCAATCAAACATCAATTATATCTACATCAACCAATCTCCTTTGTACAAACCAATACTGAATCAACCAATCACTTCTCAGAAAGCTGTAACCAGAATAGAGTGATAGTAACCATAACCTATCCTGAACCCAGAACACTGCAACAATAAACAGAAGTAGCTAAAACATATTTCATGAGACGTACGCTACTTCAATATGCATAACCTGCATGCATACGTTGATGTATTAAGGCCAACCTGCATATACGCTATTTTGAATTAATGAACCTGCGTGTATACACACCTCTATTGTGCCGAACCTGCGTACAGATTAGAAAAGATAATTTACACTTTTCACTTATTCAGACATCAGTTAAACCCAGATTATCAGATTTATAGATCAAGTCATGCGCCAAATATAACAGATCAAAATAACACAAAGATAGTACTATTCAAGCCTTAAGATCTTGACCCATCAATAGAACTTATCCTTCTTCTAGCGCTCAGGTTCCTCCTTGATTCAGATCCAGCTATGCACAATTACCCAATGACTAGTATTCTAGATCTTGCTCTTCATCAGATATTTAATGCTTGAGTTAATGCTTTTGCCCAATGATATCCTTCCCCTTTTATAGTCTTAGGCCTTACTCAATACCATGGTCCAAAACCATTTAGAACCAATACTAGGGACCCAATACTTGGGTTCAATACTTCGGATGCAATACCAAGGTCCAAATACCACGGACCCAAAACTTAGTTTTCCGACATGTACGCGCCTTTCCTTGCATGAAAATGCGTGTGTACAATATACACGCCTTTGTATATAGTGAAACTGCATGTATACACTACTTGGTATATAGCGAACCTGCGCCTTTGTATATAGTGAAACTGCGTGTATACACGACTTGGTATATAGTGAACCTACGTGTGTACATGACTTGGTGTATAGTGAACCTGCGTATGTACGCAACTTGGTATATAGTGAACTTGCGTATGTACACGACTTGGTATATAGTGAACCTGCGTATATACTTTTCTTTCTTCATTCTTTGTAGTTTGATCATCAATTCTTTGCTTCTGACTTGCTGCACTATGATCTGTCATATGTGTGATTTTCCATCAAGGACAACACCTATGTCATAGCACCAAACCTATGTCATAATGCCAACAACACAGGTGAATGACATGAAGAGGTTCTTGTTCTTACGAGGAATCAATTGGGAAGAGTAGCCTTGAAAACTATATGAGGTCAATATCATGTGGATATGAGTTGATATTATGAGATTATATTATGTCTATGTTATGGATAGGCTATACCGAGGGATACATTAGCGAAATGGAAGCATGTGGTCTGCGGGATGCTAGGATAAGTACGGATAAGGCACTGAAAGCAAGGTTGTTTGGTAGAGGCAGTGTGGTTTTGGATGTGTGGTACTATTGTTGTCCATATGTTGTATATGTTTTATATGTTTCATATGTGATGTTGTGTGCATGCAGTGTTGTATATCTATAGTTTGTGTACATGTTGTTTATGCAATGTTATGTACAGGGTGGTATAGATAGTGTTGCGAGAATATTTCATATGTAGTGCTAGGTACAGATGGTCCTATGTACATGTTGGATATGTGGTGTTGTGTACATATCATACTGTGCGCATGATGGATATGCGATGTTGTGTGCATATGGTGTTGTTTGCATGTTGGACATGCAATGTTGTGTACATAGGGTGCTATGTACATGTTGTATATGTAGTGCTATGTACATATGGTGTTGTGTGCATGTTGTACATATGATTCTATGTACATTTGGCGTTGTGTGCATGATTGTACAAGTGGTGTTGTGAGCATGTGGTGCTGTGTACATGTTGTACATATGGTGCTGTGTGCAGGTGGTACTGTGTACATGTCGTGCATGTGATGTTGTGTACATGTGGTGTCGTGTACATGTCATGCATGTGGTACTATGTACATGTTGTATAGGTGGTATGATGTACATGTGGTGTTGTGTTCATATTGTGTAGGTGGTGTCGTGTACATGTGATTTTGTGCAGGTGGAGTTTTATATAGGTGGTACTATGTACATGTTGTACATATGGTACTGGTGTATATGTGGTATTGTGTGCGTGTCGTACATGTTGTGTTGCAGGCATGCGGTACTATGTATCTGCATTGTGTAGTCATGATATCGTGACATGTGTACTCATTAGGTTGTACTCTGTGTACGTATATGTATTGTGTGGTGTTGTGCACTAGGTATAGATGTATTATGTTGTGTTGTACGCCAGGTGTAGGTATATGTATTTTGTGGGATTGTACATCGGGTATAGTTGGATGTATTGTGTTGTACATCGGGTGTAGGTGTATGTATGTGTTGTGTTGTACACTGGGCATAGGTGTATGTATTGTGTGGTGGTGTACACCGGATGTAGGTGTATATATTGTGATGTGTTGTACATAGGGTGTAGGTGTATGTGTTGTATGTCAGGTGTAGGTGCATGTATTGTATGGTGTTGTATGCCGTGTGTGGTTGTATGTGTGTGATGCACACTATGTGTATGTACACATGGTTGAGGAGGAAGCACTGGGTGTTTGTCAGGTGTGGAAACAAATCCAGAGTGCGTATGGAATAAGGACAAAGGTAGAAGCTAAGGATTGATTAAAGGATAAGTATCAATATTTTATTTATGTTTTATTATGCATGTGATTTATGATTATGGTCTATGATGATTACATGTGATCTATGATTTTGGTTTATGATGGTTACATTTGATTTATGATTTTGATCTATGATGGTTGTGTTTTGAGAAAACCTGACGCGATATTTTTATACATGTTGATTTGGTCAAATATGCTAGTTTGACTTGTTGTGATAGGAAGTAAATAGGATTGTAAGTGTACCTTATTGACGAGCTACCAATGAGGTATGAAGTGAATTTATTTCAATTTATTTCAAATATAATGGAAATTATGTGCTTGGTACATGAATGCATGAACACGCCAAGTTGGGTGGTTGAAAATGATGGCAAGTATTAGCAACAACAACAAAATAAATTGGAACATGCAACAGTATGCTGGTAAAGCACTTGAGGAGCAGGGCCATTGTGGGACACTGGTACCCAATAGTGTCCATTTATTTCCATGAGAATTCTATGACTGGTATGATGGTTTGAGGTGGGGATATGCCTTGGTTTTTGTATCTTTTGATGCAAGGAATCCTTGCCAAGGGATGGACTACCCGAGATGGGGGTGCCAACAGAACTTGGAAGGTGTGTGAATGCATGGAAGGGGGTGACTGGATTGCCATAGGGACTGTGCAGTAGAGAAGGGAAAGACAGGGATGGATTTTTTTGGGTCATTAGCATTTCCAGGTGGAATCATATACACATTGGGAGTGTGCCCTATAACAATGAGACAATAACTATTCACTGAGAGGAAAAGTGGCACTGGATTGTAGCGCTGGGCATTGGATGCAAATTTGACCTTGTAGTGGATTTTGGACTTCTTGGGAAGGAGGTGAATCCTAGTATGAATTTGAGGGCGGGGGTGTGAGCCTATGGATTCCCTTGTTGCAGATGCAAACATCATATCCTTTTATTTTCTAGTTGAGAAAATGTGCATATGTTTATATGTGTGTATTATTGTAAATACAATATCGAGCTGCATTTATAAAGCTCCATAGATAGTATGATTATTTGATGGGTGAAGCAAATGTGTATGTGTGTATATGTGGTTATTATTATAAATAACGTAATGAGTTGTGTTATAAAGCTCCAATAAACAGTATGCTTGTCATGTTTTATAGATGGTCATTGAAAATACTGCAACGAGTTGTGTTATAAAGCTCCATGAGCAATATTTTTTGTTTTCACCAGTATTGTTGGTTATAAATGTCATTGAACATCGAGGAAGGTGTTCCTCCAAGGGGTAGGGTTTTGTAACAGCGCTGGTAAAAATCCATGTTAAACAATATAAGACCACAGTTGATGGGACACATATTCCAAGTTAAATGGTGGGAAAAACATCCCAGTGGGTGTTAATTTCAGTTGTTATGACTAAAGGAAATTGGAAAAGGCAATGGCTAAGGATTTGGAAAGGCAAAGAGGCATTAATTGGCATTTATTTATGAAAATAATGGAAATTAGGAGAAAAGGGAGGTGAAAGGTCATAGGTTGCATGTGAGGAGGAAATTGAAGGAAAATAATAGAAAATGAAGAAAATAGAGGCCTCATTAATAAAAGGGCTTCTGAGGATCAGTGGGTGAGCTTAGTCAGTTCGATTTTAGTGGCACTCATTTCTATTCTCTCTCTCTCACTCTTGGACACTTAGAGTTTTCTTGGAGCACTCTTGGAGAGAGTGGCATACTTGGAGTTTTTGAGAAAGAAGGAAAATAAAGAGAAGGAAAAGAGCAAGAGGACACCGAGATCAATAAATTCAATGATTTTTTCTTGCAGTTACCAAGTTTCATGTATGTTTTCCTCACTAGTTCTGGCATGCATGTCTCATGGATGTGGTTTATTGGTCATGATTTGTCATTGGCATGGAGGATTGCCTGGATTGGCAATGGATTTTTCTAGCCTTTCCATTTCCTAGATAGCCATGGTGTTTTGGGTTTATTTATTCATTTCTTGTTGGTTCTCATGTTTCCTTTAGATTGGGTTGAGTTATTATTTCCTAGAGCCTTGGTTGGACAAACGTTCTGGAAGCCCTGTAACAACTGGGGTTGAGTTACTAGTCCTAGAAGCCTTTGTTGGAAACACACTCTAGAAGCCCTTGGTGGGTTGAGTTACTAGTCTTGGAAGCCCTAGTTGGACAAATACTCTAGAATCCTAGAAAAAGTTGTGGGTTGGGTTCCTAGTCCTGGAAGCCTTGATTGGATAAATGCTCTGGAAGCCCAGAATAAGATATGGGTTGAGTTACTAGTCCCAGAAGCCTTGGTTGGACAAACACTCTGGAGCCCTGGAAGGCTTGGGTAGAGAACAATCTGATGATGGTTTTGTGACATCCGACCGTGAGGTGGAATCACTATTTTATGGGTTGACCTGGATGGCCTTTGGAAACCCTGGATGGTTTGGGATTGATATGTTCTATGAGATCCCACATTAATGCTTGGAATATGGCATGAGGGTGAATGGATGAAGAGAGATTTGGCTCAGCCATTCTACGGTCGGGTGGAATGTGATAGTCCCATACCGGGTTGGCTTTTGCATCATTAATATGATGTTATTTCTCATTGTTAGCTCATGAGTATTATACTAGTTTATATGTGGATTCTATGGCTATTGTATCCTTGGTATTTCTATTTCTATTATGCTGGTTATGAATACGTATTATGATAGTGGCTATGTATGGCTCCCTACATGTTTTTACTTGTATATGAATGAACAATGTATCTATGGCTTAATGGACAGAAACACAACAAAAGTGATAAGGCATCAATGTTTCTTAGCGATTCTCAGCTAAGTATGAGACCCCTATGCTTAGATCTTTTATTTGCACCTATAGATTACATATTCATGATATTTTTGGTGAAATGTCTATCATGGCTACTAGGGGTCAAGTCAAGGACTTGTTCAAGTATTTTCATTTTTCTCATTTTTTTCCTTGTTATCTTGTTGTTCTAAGAGTTTAATTCAATTCTGGGTAGTGACCTGGGTTCTAGGCCTGAAAAAGTGGTTCAAATCCCAGGGATGTTGGCACAACACCATGAAATTTAATCCCTTGATGCTAGCATGCCTTGTCATGAGAGCATCCAAAGCCTCTTGGACGCTGACATGCCTATGGTATGGGAGTGTCCAAGGGTCAAGTGGTCCAAATTCTCAGTGGGACCAAGGCGCTGGTTTGCAGAAAGGTTGGGATGGTTCCTAGGGGTCCTATTTCTAATGTTGAAGGTATGTATGGTGTCTTTCCATCGGTTCCACTTCCTTAATGTGACTTCGAAGGTCGAATCATATCATAGTAACTTCTCGTCACATGTTTACCCCGGTTGGACGGCTACTTAGGTAGATGTGGGAGGAGGGTGTTACAGTATATGTGTTAGATGAAAAAGTCAAGGAAGTTGAGCTAGATGTAAATGACAATGTTCTTAATGATGATATAGATCATGCAATTGTTAAAAATGACACTAATGATGATATTTCTATGGACAATCCTTCTAACATCGATTCTAAATTGGATGATACAAATGTGGAGTTGGAAAAAGAAGAATATCAATGATATTGAATTATTGAAATATAGGAGGTATGTGATTATACATTTTCTATGATTTTTTTAAAATATTTTCTTATATGGGTTAATTACATGTTTTTAAGCTTTACTCCATTTTGTATGTATTAATGATTGGTCAGAAGTCATTGTCATTAATTTATCTCATAAACTACAAACCTATAATCTCATAACCCATACTGAGCATGTGTTGATTGGTTTTAACCATTGGTCAATATTGATAATTTAACACAACTTTTTAACCCTCTTCCCACTAACCTTAGTAAACTTCTACCTCTCCATGCCCATCCACCAAAAGAACCACATGCTTTCTCCAAAACCACTACCCAGTCCCTAAATGAAATCTTTGAGCTACAAGTGTCATATAGTAGCCATTTCAAGGTTTAACATAAATAATGTTTTTGGGGGGCTTTAGATGTCATTTTTGGTGAGGCGTTAGGAGTTAGAGATTGAAGGTTTGGAAGGTGTAGGGGTAAGGGGATTTAGTGGTTAGGAGGATAGGGTGGTTTAAGGGTTAAGAGGATTATATATAATTATATCACACATATTATATACAAATATAAATATAAAATATATTACAAACAAATAACAAATGAAAATAAAGAATAAAATAAAACAAATGAAAAATAAGAAAAAATAAATAAAAATAAAAGAACAAATTTCAAACATAAAAAACACTCTCGTGCCATTATCCAAACCAAATAAAAACACCCCCAAACCTGTTGACCTTTGCATTGGTTGACATCACTTACTAGTAATGAGGGTCTGCAAAGGAGAAACCCGCTAAAATTTGCATTGGATCAAACACACCTCTCTTCATGGAGAGTGTAGAGAAGAGGAACCTGCTAACATTTGCATTGGATTTACCCCACTTACCAGTAAAGAGTCTACACAAATGAGTAAACCTATCTAAGGAGAGAATGAACCCATCTATTTTTCTAAGGGATTGAACCCATAATGTATTTGGTATGCCTTCTACAGAATACATTTTCATATTGCTTAATATTCATGGTAGACAATTCCACCTCACTCATATGTTTTGAGACTAGAAACAACTGGAACTATAGATAAAGAAACTTAGTAAATTTTGTAAGCCTCTTTCCAATGAAAAAAAGAGAGGAGGTAGGGTTTTGACCTAATGTTGGAGCAAAGATATGTGATATTTATATGAAAAATGCCTAATTGATACCAAATGAGGCTAGATGGGGTGAGTCTAGCATAGTGATGCCACCACTCCCCTTCCTATGAGTCAACATGTCAAAATATCAAAATTTTGAGACCAAATCACAGTGAATGTGTTGTTCAAACAAAAACAAGTGAATTTGATTACCCACAAAGAAAAAATGTCGAGATCTTACAACATAATGATAATCCTTCAGTTTTTTTTTTGGATTTGTTAATCCCTTGATATTGCATGAAGCAACATTTTTTGAGAACTAGCTTAGGGTTCTCATGCTTGCGAAAAACCTAAAGCATTTTTTTTTATCCAAAATATGTTGTTGGATAGTTTCTAAAAGGTATATTTGGATTATATTTGTCTATTATATTTCATTTGTTAAAGGAAATAAACCACACATATAAAATGCAATTGTGAAGAGTTAATATATATATATATATATATATGTTAGGGTCGAACCCTAACCCCCCTTATTTATGTAATAGGATTGAGTCATAGTTATAGTTAAGTAAAGAGTCAATAAAGCCCATATTACTAATTGTAAGTGTTAGCCCGCATTTAATGAAGGGACCACAGTTAGTTGCAAATGGGCCATGGTATTAGATAGATGGCATTAATAAGAACCATGGCATTGCCCCATGGTATTGCATGTATGAATCCTATATAAAGGATAGAGACTCCCCTCGAGGAGCATCGTGTCTTATTTTGTAATTGAGCTCAGCTCTATTGGAGGTTGCCCCCTCAAAGAGGTAAGTGAACATTGCTTTCTGAATAATAAAATACTTGCTATTATTTCTCATTGTTCTATGTTCTGGGTATATTTCTTCGCATATTTAGTATTTTGGTATCGTATTGCAGGTTAAGAGCATAATAAGTGGTATCAAAGTGCTTTCCAGGGCTGGTGGGATCTCCAATTTTTAGCAATTTTTTTTTTTGGTAGAGACATGTTTCGGCCTCTTTAAACCACGAGATCTGTCGTTGAGCACATAAACCTGCAGATTTGGGGAGGCATACATGCAGGAAATACAAGAGGTGGTCATGCTTGTTGGACTCCCTTGTAACCCTTTGGGTACCCCTTCGAGTAGTAGCGCATTAGACATAACCATGCACGGACTGTCTTCCAAGTACCCTCTCGGTATATCGGAAGCCCCCTAGCTCCATTGAAACCTCGCCATAGATAAACTGTCGGCCATATTGCTGCTACAGTACACTGAGAACAACACTCAGAGAGATTACTCGTGCGTACGATAGGGTAGTTGAGTTGTACAGCTAAGGGTATGGTTGATCCTCCTTGGTTAGTGCCCTGAAAAATTGGGCCGAGTACTGCTGTCAGACCCTTATGTATATTGCGATCTGTAGCACCTGACACCCCTGGAGACCATAGTTCCCTTCTCTATCTCTGGATCACGCATAATCTTTGCCAGATCAAATATCGTAAATGGGGTTTTGTCACACCAGCAACAATCAATTCCGTTGTTCAGATAAATCAGATCAGCCATTCATATCTATTAGATCCATCAGATCTGCAGCAGCAATCAGTTCCGCCATTCAGATCTCTCAGATCCATCATATCTGCCATCCAAATCTAGCAGTTTGGGCTCTGTAGCCGTCGCAACAATCAGATCTGCCATTCAGATCTGACTAATTGTGTGGGTTCCTATACTTGGGCATGATTTTCGTGGGACTTTGGGCAACATTGACATTTCTGGGATTCAGCTACTGTAGTATTCCTAAGCAAGGAGTTAAAAAAAAAAAAAAGTCTGAGACCCCCCTGGGCACTTATTGGTGACTTAGCCGATAAGAATCCGATCGATGAGCCGAGCAAGGTGGTACCATTCAATTGTTAGGGCCAAAAATTTCAGGGGGTCCCAAATTTCAAGAACATCAAATCTGTGCATGGTACAAACTAGAGCTCAAGCTATGGCCAATGAGAGGATTGACAGCCTTGAATCACAATTGCAAGATGTCATCTTGCAGCTGAAGAACTTAAATGAAACACTCTCTAAGGGCAAGGTGGAGGCACGCGCGGAGGCATCTATTGGCAATGAAAACATTGAGGGAGAGTCTAGCCAGTCTCTTCACCTCTTTGGCACCCACCAACAATCCCATCTGTGACCACCAAAGCTAGACATGTATAAATTTGATGGTTCTCACCTGGCCGCATGGATAGCACAAATGGAGCAATATTTCACATTGAATTACATCCTGGATGATGCGACTCAGCTTAGTGTGGGTATCATGTACTTGGACAATGAAAAATGGCAATAGTGGCAATGACATCAACATTGCTATGGAAGGTCCTTGACTTGGCAGACATTCAAAAAATCTCTTATGGACCACTTTGACCATGAATTTGATTTTTTGGGTTGTCTCACTAAGCTCCTACAGACAGGAACAATGAACGAATATATTGCAGCCTTTGAAGCCTTAGATTTTCGCATTGGAGGTCTACATAATGAGTTCTACGTGCAATGTTTTGTCAGTGGTCTTCAAGAAGCCATACAAGCCCACGTCTGACTGCACCACCCTAGCTCATGGATGCATGCTTACAAGATAGCTCGTGAAGTAGAACATGCGTTAGCGGCCCAGTCCAATCGCCCAAATTTCATCGCCAAGGGTTTCCCCACACAGGCTCAAAGCACTACCCAAACACTCAAGGTTCAAAAGGTGTCACCAACAGAAATGGCGGAAAGAAGAAAGCAAGGATTGTGTTACTACTGTGATGAGAAATACTCCCCAGGGCATAAATGCAAGGAGCCCAAATTCTTTCAAATTGATGCTATTGATCACAGTTCATCGGAGGAAGCCCCACCACTTGAGGAACCAGATGAGGAAGAAGAGGACAACTAGCAGGACAATGTACCTGAAGAACCAGTTATCTAGCTGCATGCTTTGGCAGGGATTTCTTCTCCCCAAACTCTCAAAATTAGAGGTTTTATTAAGAATCGCCCAGTAGTAGTCTTGATTGATAGTGGTAGTACACATAATTTCATCCATCAAAGAGTCGCGGAAGCAGTGCATTGTTTTGTCTGAGCAGTTTCTAACTTTCAGGTCCAAATTACTGATGGGGGGACAATGAAATGTGAAGGTTGTTGTGAAGATGTCAAACTTCGAATGGGGGATTACCAGTTAAAGACCCACATGTTTTCCATACACATGGGAGGGTGCGACATTGTCCTAGGTGCTAAATGGCTTCGCACACTTGGCCCAATCACAATGGATTTCCAGGAGTTATATATGAGCTTTAAGCAGAACAACCACACACATACCCTCCGTGGACTCCAGGCGAGAGTTCCCTCTATCATCAGCTCACATTGGATTGGAAAAATTGTTAAAAAAGGGCCACCATGGAGTTATAGCCCAATTTAATGCCATCCAGGCCTTCGAACCCAATTCTCTTCATATTCATCCTGGGATGCAACAGATCTTAAACAACCATCTGCCAGTCTTTGAAAAGCCTCATGAGCTTCCACCCTCAAGAGGGGAATATGATCATAACATTACTTTGGTCCCAGGGGACCAACCACTAAATGTTCGCCCATATATATATCCATTCACCCAAAAGAATGAAATTGAAAAAATAATCAAGGAACTCTTGTAAGCAGGCGTCATTCGTCACAGCATTAGTCCTTATTCATCACAGATGGTCATGGTGCTCAAAAAAGATGGGGAATGGCGTATGTGTCCAGACTTCAGGGCCCTCAATAAGTTGACGGTCAAAGATAAATTTCCCATCTCGGTTGTCGATGATTTGCTGGATGAACTAAATGGGGCTCAATTCTTTACTAAGCTCGACCTTCGCTCAGGCTACCACCAAATTCGCATGAAAGAAGTAGACATTCCAAAGACTACTTTTCGAACTCATAAAGGCCATTATGAGCTCTTGGTCATGCCATTTGGTATTTGTAACGCCCCATCCAGTTTTTAGAGCCTTATGAACCACCTACTCAAACCATATCTCAGAAAATTTGTCCTTGTTTTCTTTGATGACATCCTCATCTACAGTCACACCTGGGCCACACATCTTCAGCATGTAGATCTCCTCTTGCAACTGCTCCGCAAGCATAAATTATTTGTCAAAATGTCCAAGTGCTCTTTTTGCATGGAAGAAGTTGAGTATTTGGGCCACATTGTGGGGCGTGAAGGTGTCAGGGTGGACCCCAAAAAGATCCAGGCAATGCAGGATTGGCCTCAACCAAAGACCTTGAAGAGCTTGAGAGGATTTTTGGGCCTCATAGGCTACTATTGCAAATTTGTCTACAATTATTGTCGCATTGCTAGGCCCCTCACTCAACTCCTCAAGAAAAATTCATTCCTCTGGAATGATGAAGCACAACAAGCCTTTACAGCTCTCAAACATGCCATGTGTTCCACTCCAGTCTTAACACTACCCGACTTCACAAAATCTTTTGTGATTGAATGTGATGCTTCTGGTACGGGTATTGGGGCGGTCTTAATGCAGGGAGGTCGACCCTTGGCCTTCACGAGCCAACAACTAAGTGGGAAGAATCTGAGACAATCTACCTATGAGAAGGAGATGATGGCCATCTTACATGTAGTAGATACCTGGCAACCATACTTGTTGGGGTGACGTTTCCAAATCCGCACAGACCATCAAAGCCTTAAATATTTTTTGGAGCAACACCTATCCTCACCACAACAAAATAAATGGCTCGCCAAAATGCTGGGATATGATTATGAGATAATTTACAAGAAAGGGAGCGAAAATATTGTAGCAGATGCGTTATCTCGCCAATTTGAGGAGGAAAGTACCCTGCTTGCAATTTCCCTTCCCATTCCAAAATGGATTGAAGAGGCTTGCAAGGAATGGTTTTCACATCCTTGGCTCTCCGAACTCATTAATCAATTACAGGCGGATCCAAATTGTACAGTGGGCTACTCGTGGCAGGGTGAGATTCTTCGCTACAAGGACAGAGTCGTAATATCACCAACATCCACCCTCAAAAGCTGCATTTTTGTGGAGTTGCACTCATCTCCCACTGCAGGACATTCAGGCTTTCAGAAGACGTATGCTCACACTCGAAGATCATTTTTTTGGACAGGCATGAAAAAGGACATTCTTACTTTTGTAGCTGAATGCGACATCTGTCAGTGCCACAAAGGAGAAACAGTCAAATCCCCAGGCACATTATAGGAATTACCCATCCCAACCTCAATCTGGACGGAGGTTTCTATGGATATCATTACGAGTCTTCCAAAGTCAGGAAACAAGTCAGTCATCATGGTGGTTGTGGACAAAATTTCTACGTATGCTCATTTTTGTGCCCTACCCCACCCTTTTACATTGACTTTGGTCACTCAATCTTTCATGGATCAAATCTTCAAATTGCATGGCATGCCCACTTCCATTGTGTCTGATCGTGATCCGATCTTCACCAATAGCTTTTGGCAGGAACTCTTCCGGCTACAAGGTACCCAACTACAACTCAGTACTTCTTATCATCCACAAACTGATGGTCACACTGAAGCAGTCAAAAAATGTCTGGAGACCTACCTTAGGTGTTTCACTTCAGAAAAGCAACATCTCTGGGTATGGTGGTTACCTCTAGCTGAATGGTGGTATAACACCAACTATCATGCCACCACCAAAATGACTCCATATGAAGCAGTTTATGGTCAACTCCCTCCTTCCCCTACTTCTTATATCAAGGGATGATTGAAGGTACAAGCAGTGGATCAACTCCTACAGAACCGCACAACCATGCTGGCCCAGCTTAGAGAGAATCTTCATCAAGCCCAAAACCGCATGAAGCAACAGGGAGATCAACATCGCTTAGAACGCCAATTTCAAGAAGGGGATCAGGTATTTTTGAGGCTGCAACCATATAAGAAAAAATCACTCAAAGACAAGGGTTGTTAGAAATTATCTCCAAAATTCTACGGACCGTATCAAGTACTTCAGCGCATTGGAGAAGTTGCCTACAAGCTAGCTTTGCCACCCACTGCAAAATCCATCCAGTCTTCCATGTCTCATGCCTCAAGAAAGTGATTGGGAACAATTGTAGAATTCAAACCAGTCTACCTAAACTGGATGAAGAAGGGTCAATCTGGATCCAACCTGAACAGGTTCTTGACACACGAGAACGACACCTGTGTGGCCGCACGATCAAGGAAGTCCTCGTTAAGTGGAAAGACACCTCTATGGAAGATGCAACCTGGGAACCAGCCACTATCCTTTAGCCTTTTTCGTAGCTTCAGCCTTGAGGACAAGGCTATTCTTATGGGGGAGGGCATGTTAGGGTCCAACGCTAACCCCCCTTATTTATGTAATAGGATTGAATCATAGTTATAGTTAAGTAAACAGTCAATAAAGCCCATATTAATAATTGTAAGTGGTTAACCCGCATTTAATGAAGGGACCACAGTTAGTTGCAAATGGGCCATGGTATTGGATAGATGGTATTAATAAGAACCATGGTATTGCCCCATGGTATTGCATGTACGAACCCTATATAAAGGATAGAGACTCCCCTCGAGGATCATCGTGTCTTATTTTGTAATTGAGCTTAGCTCTATTGGGGGTTGCCCCCTCGAAGAGGCAAGTGAACATTGCTTTTTGAATAATAAAATACTTGCTGTTATTTCTCATTGTTCTATGTTCTGGGTATATTTCTTCACATATTTGGTATTCTGGTATCGTCTTATAGGTTAAGAGCATAACAATATCATATATATATATATATATATATATATATATATATATATACCTAGTAGGTTATTTATACAAGAATACTTGCATGAAGGAGAATAACTTTCATGTCCTCAGTCTTGATTTGAAATATATAGAACCCTAAGAGAAACTTCTTAGATTCATCTCAAAGGCGGATAACTATAGGAAGTATATTTTGTAGCTATGCCTATGACTTGATGGATAATGGATCTCCCTTCTTCAGTTTCCAGCAATTGTAATTGAACTAGATAATTGTATCTATTTCTTTGCTAATGAAATAAAATTGTTGTTCAACATTTCATGATTCTTACTATGCTAGTTACTAGTGTTTGTAATGATAAGCTAGAAGTTGTTATGCTAGTTCATTGAATATATGTAAGTGATGAGATGAATTTATTGTATGGTTTTTCTTGAGTGCTAGATATTACTTCCTTCATGAATGAATCTTATATATAGATGTATTATTTAAACAAGTTATCTATGATGAATATGGGATGTGCTATTGAGTAAGGTGAGTGTATAAGTTGAATTATGCTCTAAGGCTCTTTAAATATTCCATAATGTGAATGGATTTTACTAGGCCAGTTGTGGGATAAAACAACTGTGAATGTATCCCTATATTTTAAATTAGAAGAATTGACAATTATTCAATGATGGGAGACCTTGTTTCCTCTAGAGGTAAGCCATATGTTAGCCCCTCTACGTGTAAGAGTTTGTAGTTAACAGGGTGATGTTGTAATTGCAATCCAAAGGGTGAGAGTAATATCATATCAGTTGGGTGAAGTTGAGAATATCTATCCATTTTCCATTTTATGTATTTATTTTGTGGAGATGTTGTTGAAAAATGCACCAAGAAATTCTCAATTTCATTTTTCCTTGATTAAATTGAGAAAATTCGAATTTCCACATCAGCAGACAACTTGGATGATGTTATCTTGTGTGACATGGCTTGTGTCACCAAGTAAATTTGATTTGGAGGAGTTAGAGTTCAGTTTAGCATGTGTGATTGTTAATTTGTAGTAATCAAGGTCACCTATCTCAAGTTGTTTTCGATTAAACTATTTCCAACTTTTGGAGGAACTAGTCGAAGGCCAGTTAAGCAGTGGGACTTTAGTCAAACTCAATGATCATCTAGTTAACTGGTGAATCATCCCAAAATAACTAGTGCATGCAGAGAATTTGAGTTACCTAGTTGAGGTAGATATTCCAAGGCAGTGTAAAGTCAGTTGCCGACTAGTCTTGAGTGTACAGGTGTTGCATGCAGTTCGATGATCTACCTAATTAATTGCAAAATTCAATCAAAGGAACTTCCTAAATAATATGGGGTAATTCATCAAGGAACAACGCAAGGAAATAGGAGCTCAAGATGAGGAAAATTTTGACTAAGTCTGGGTCAGAGGCCTTCAATGAGCAAAGAGATAGGTTATGAACTTGTGGGGTGTGCTCAATTGAGGAAAGCAATTGTAATGCATCTTTATTCATTTGATTAATGGAGGAAGGCATTGGGGTTTTTAGAAAATTTCTTTCCCTAGATAAAAATACTTGTTGCATGTGTGTTATTTCTTCTTGTATGTCTATGATTTGTTCTAAATTTTGAATTAATGTCTAAATAGAAGTAGAGTAGGTTTGTATCTTGTAATTTTAATTAAAACTTCATAAGAAGTTGAAAATATACAACCTAATTTCTACATTGTATCAGAGCTAGATTCACATTAGAGCAGGAAATTTGAAGTTGTTTCTCAGAGGTTTGAATTTGAAGATCAGTGTGGTACGGTTTCTTTAGAGCTGAGAAGATGGCCTTCAACAGACTAAGGCTAGAGTATGCCTTGGAAGGCACCTCAAATTTTGTTGCATGGAAGGATGACATAGAGAAAGTATTGGATGACAATGGATTTCTTGAATATTTCAAGACAAATATTCCAAGACCACTAGTAGTTGATGTCTAGGACCTTGCACAATGGAAGAAATATGTATCCAAGGCGAGGAGAATAATCTTGGAGGGAGTATGAGATAATATTATCTCGAATATCCATGGAAAAGAAACCCCTTCATGATGTGGAAAGAACTCAATTTTTTTTCGATAATAATAGTGACCACATGAATTTGACGTTTAAGGATAAACTTTGATGTATCAAGATGCCGAAGGATGACACTATACCGCAGTATCTAAGCAAGTTCACACAACGTCGTGATGATGTTAGGTCCTTATAATATTAGTGATCCCCCTATTACTATTGTCGTTGTATCCCTTATTGTTATTATTGTGCCCCTATTGTCCCCATATTGTTGTTATTGTGCCCAATAGAATCCCTCTATTATTATTTTTGTGCCTTTATATTATTATTGTTAGGTCGGCTTGGTTATATTGTGACCCCGTAGACTCCTATATATAGAAAGGAGGTTTTGTCATTTGAATCATCTAAGAATTGTACATTTGTGTAATGTAAAGGAGGTTTCCCCCTCGAAGAGGCTTATTTCTAAGGCATTGATCTATCTTTTATATCTCTTTGTGAGCTAGTTTCATAACATTTGGTATCAAAGCTTTGGATTCTAGGGTTTTGCTGCTCCAAACAAGTCATCGTACCATTTTAGCTATAACTTTTTTCTTGCGACATTTCAGAAGATTAAAAAAAAACCCATTTGGGCTGAAATAGTTCTGAACTTTGGGTCCAAGTTTCAGAGCTTTTCTCACTATATGTGCGGAGATATGATTTGAGGAAGTTGGCATTTTTCAGATTCCCGAATTACATTCCAAACAGGTGACTGGGAAAAATCATCATAGCTTTTTCTTTGAGCATCAGATTGAAATCTTGTAAGAAGTTTCAAAAAGAGGACAACCTCTAGTTTTCTGTGTATCAGTTTTAGGTACTAAGGTCGAAACTGTGACACGTGGCACGTCGTACAAGTTTGCTCTACTGAACTAGTCTATAATCAGGTCACCGTGGCAGATTTGGTATAACTCTTCCTTGGAGAATCCAATTTTGATCAGACTGGTGGCATTGGAAAGAGGATGCAGAGGGATACTATAGGTCACGATTTCATAACTGGGAGATCCAAAATTACATAGGTACATTAGATTCAATATCTACAAGTGAAAAAAGGTGTGTATTTTTTAAATTTTTGCATAAGCTTGGTTTGAAAAGTTAGTTTGAAGGAATTCAAAGGGCATAGTGGAGCATTATTATCGGTAATTGATGCCCCGAAGAAAGAAAATGGAAACACCTACTAAGCAACTTGAAAGCTCTAGCATGACTCATGAAGAAGAAGAAGAAATGCAACATGATATATCAATATTACGAAACCAAGTGCAACAAATTTCATTGGCACAAAAGGTAACAAAAAACAAGATGGATGGTTTAAAGAAAGACGTAGAAGCTAAGATGGATGGTTTAAAGAAAGGCGTAGAAGCTAAGATGAATGAATTGGAAGCTAAGATGGACATCATGGAAACTAAAATGGATGGCGTGGAAGCTAAGATGGATGGCATGGACGCTAAGATGGAAGCTAAGATGAATGACATGGACGATAAGATGGAAGAATTGAAGATAAATTTGAATAAGTTGCTACAAGAAATGGTCACTAATGGTGAAAGGGTAGTAAAGGAAACTCATGATGAGAACAAAATAAATGTTAATCATAATTTCATATACTCTAATGTTGGATTGAAGACCCTCCATGTTCCAAAAATCGATATGAGGAAGTTTGATGGCAAGGATCCCGAAACATGGATACTACATATGGAGCAATTTTTTGATCTCCATAATGTGCAAAACACACAAAAGGCACATATTGCAACTTTATATTTGGAACCAAATCAGTTTGTATGGTATCGATGGCTTTTCTCTCGTAAACAAATTTTCACTTCGACAATTTTTATGGAAGAAATGATAGCACATTATGAGGATACAAAGAGCAACACATTTTTTAGCCAATTGATAAATCCCAAACAAAAGGGTTCAATGATGGAGCACATTGAGGACTTCCAAAAATTGAACATAAGGGTAAAAGATATTCCAAAGGAGCATAGAATTGATGTGTTCATAGGGACTTTAAAGGATAATATCCAACATGAGGTTTGCCTTTGGGAACCTGATTCATTGGAAAAGGCATTCAGGTTAGCAAGAAAAATGGAAAGAAAAATTATGGCAACCAGGAAGCCTACCACTCACAACTATAAAGATGGAAGTGTTACTGCCCCTAGCCTTCCACAACCTACAAGGTTGACACCACAACAGTTGGAAGAAAAAATAGCAAAAGGGCTTTGTTACAGTTGTGATAGCAAATACACTAAAGGTTATAAGTGTGCTGAGAAGAAATTATTCTACATAGATTGTGAAGAGGAAGAAGAAAAGGAACAAGAAATGTCGAAAGAAGAGGATATACTCCAGGAACAAACCCTAGATAAAGAGGAAATGAATCTGACCTTATCTTGTAATGCATTGGCTGGAATTACCACTCCTCAAACTATCAAGATAGAAGGACATATCAAGAAGAAAAAGGTAATAGTGTTGATTGATGCAGGAAGTACCCATAATTTTATTCATTGTAAGATAGCAAAGGAATTGAATTGCTTCCTATATCCAGCACTAGAGTGTCAAGTGATGGTTGCAAGTGGAGGAACCATAAATTGCTCTGGAAAGTGCCATAATATCAAGTTATCCATGGGAGAATATGTATTGAATAGCCCAATGCTTTCCATTCCAATGGGTGGTGCTGATGTTTTACTAGGAGTCTAACAGCTACAATCCTTGGGTACAATAGCTTTTAATTTTCAAGAACTTTTCATGAAATTTTATGCGGAAGGTAAGGAAGTTGAATTAAGGGGTATTGCAGGGAAACTGGGAAAGATAATCAACTCTAACAGTATGAAAAAGCTTCTAAAGAAGGAACAACGATGTGTAATGGCACAATTATGTTCGCTAGAGGTTCCCACATCGAAATCATCTATTTCTCCAAACCTCCAAAAAGTCTTAGACAATCATTCCAAGGTATTTGAGACTCCCAAAGGTCTCCCACCTATTCATGATCATGATCATGCTATTCATTTGATTCCAGGAAGTGTTCCTCCAAACATCAGGTCGTACAGATATCCCTATTCCCAAAAGAGTGAAATTGAACGTATGGTTGCAGAAATGCTAGAAGCTGGTATAATTCAAGCTAGTCAAAGTTTTTTCTCTGCTTCAGTAGTATTAGTTCACAAGAAGGATGGATCATGGTGCATGTGTCCAGATTATAGGGAGCTCAACAAGCTCACTATTAAAGATAAATTTCCCATTCTTGTCATTGATGAATTATTGGATGAATTGCATGGATCAATTTACTTCACCAAGTTGGATCTTCGTTCAGGATATCATCAAATCAGAATGAAGATTGAAGACATTCCAAAAACAACATTTAGAACTCATGAGGGTCATTATGAATTTTTGGTCATGCCTTTTGGCCTTACTAATGAACCTTCTACATTTCAAGGTTTGATGAATTCCATTTTCAAACCCTTCCTTAGAAAATTTGTGTCTAATCTACAACAAGTCTTGGAAGGATCATGTCCAGCATGTTGACATGGTGCTCAAACTATTGGAGGAGAAACAATTATATGAAAAAATCTCCAAATGTTTCTTTGGAGTACAAGAGGTGGAATATCTGGGTCATATTGTATGTCATGAAGGTGTTAAGGTAGACCCTAGCAAAATTAAAACCATTAAGGAATGGAAAATCCCTACACCCATAAAGCATCTACAAGGATTTCTCGGGTTGACAAGGTATTATCGCAAGTTTGTTAAGAATTATGGGAGAATAGCAGTACCTCTAACAACATTATTGAAGAAAGATACATTTTCATGGACTCCAGAAGCAACGAAGGCCTTTGAACATCTTAAAGAGGCAATGTGCCAAGCACCAGTCTTAGCTACACCGAACTTCACAAAAACCTTTATTGTGGAATGTGATGCCTCAGGAAATGGAATCGGTGCTATTTTAATGCAAGAAGAAAGACCAATTGCTTTTGAAAGTCGTCCAATCAGAGGAAAGTATTTACATAAAGCTATTTATGAGAAGGAAATGTTGGCAATACTACATGCACTTAAGAAATGGTGACCCTACCTAAGGGGAAGACACTTCAAGGTAAAAAAAGATCATGATAGTCTTAAATAATTTTTAGAACAAAGATTATCTTCAGAAGAGCAGCAAAAATGGGTCACAAAGATGTTGGGTTATGACTTTGAAATCATCTACAAAAAAGGGAAGCACAATGTTGTGGCAGATTCACTCTCAAGAAAGGATGAGGATGTGGATCATTTCTTTGCACCATTTCTATTATCCAACCAGATTGGATAAACAAAGAAAGGGATGAATGGAAGAATGAAGAGGAAGTGTGGGCACTCATTCAAAAGATACAACAAGATCCCAGTACATCTGAAACATTATCTGGAAAAATGATTCGTTATGGTACAAGGATCAGGTATACCTATGTAAGAATTCTTAACTCAAACAAAATATTCTTAGGGAATTACACACCTCTCCCTTAGGAGGGAACTCAGGATTTCTAAAAACCTACCATAGGGTTATGAAGGATTTTTGTTGGGATTGCCTTAAATCAGATATTCAAAAGTTTGTGGTGGAATGTTTGGTTTGCCAACAAAATAAAGTTGAAATAATTACGACTCTAGGACTATTACAACCTTTATCCATTCCAAGCCAACGTTGGGAGGAGGTTTCAATGGATTTTATCACAGGTTTACCCAAGTCCGAAGGAAAGAGTGTTATCATGGTGGTGGTGGACAAACTTACCAAGTACGCACACTTTTGTGCATTATCTCATCCATTTAAAGCAAGTACAGTTTCTACTGCATTTATGGAAACAATTCAAAAACTACATGGAAACTGAAAGATTATTGTAAGTGACAGAGATCCCATTTTCACTGAAAATTTTTGGACATAATTATTTTCTTGTCTTGGTACTATGTTAGTTCATAGCTCATCTTATAATCCTCAATCTGATGGGCAAACTGAGATAGTAAACAAATGTTTGGAAGGATATATTAGTTGCTTTGTATCTGATAAACAGACACAATGGGTCAAATGGTTACCTTTGGCTGAATGGTGGTATAACACTTCCTTCCATATTGCAACAAAAATGACCCCATTTATGGCACTTTATGGATATCATCCACCATCCATCACATCATATTTAAGAGAAAATTCTAAGGTTCAAGTAGTGGAAGATCACATCGAGCATCAGCAACAGGTTCTCCAACTCTTAAAGGATAACCTCACCTTGGCACATAATAGAATGAAACAACAGGAAGATCAACATCACAGTGAAAGAAGTTTTGATGTAGGTGATTGGGTATTCCTACAGCTACAATCATATAAATAAATGTCCCTCAAGTAAGCTAAGAAGGATAACAAATTATCACCAAAGTATTATGGTCTATACAAGGTGTTGCAAAAGATAGGTACTATGGCATACAAATTGGAGCTTCCTGCAGCTTCGCAAGTGCACACAGTTTTCCATGTTTCATGCTTAAAGAAGGTTATATGTGACAAGATTCCAGTTCAGACAATATTACCAGAACTTGATGAGGAAGGAAAAATCATATTGGAACCTGAAGTAGTAAAAGAAACAAGAACTCAATAGCTACAAAATAGATCAATTTCAGAGTATCTCATCAAGTGGAAGAACTTACCTATTGAAGATTCCACATGGGAGGATGAGAATTTTATACAGAAGCATCCAGAACTACTCAAGCATTGAGGACAACACTTTTTTGAAGGAGAGGGGCATGTTAGGTCCCTATAATACTAGTGATCCCCCCATTAATATTGTCGTTGTATCCCTTATTGTTATTATTGTGCCCCTATTGTCCCCATATTGTTATTATTGTGCCCCATAGAATCCCTCTATTGTTATTTTTGTGCCTTAATATTATTCTTAGGTTGGCTTGGTTATATTGTGACCCTGTAGACTCCTATATATAGAAATGAGGTTTTTTCATTTGAATCATCTAAGAATTGTTCATTTCTGTAATGTAAAGGAGGTTCCCCCCTCGAACAGGCTTATTTCTAAGGCATTGATCTATCTTTTCTATGTTTTTGTGAGCTGGTTTCATAACAGATGAACTGGGTGAGGTCGGTGTTACTATCCATCAAGATGACTTGCTAAGCCTAGCCCTTTTGGGCCTTCCCAATATTTGTCATAGCTATCAATATTCGGTGAACGGGATGGAGAAACTATTGAATTGGGAGTGCTTATGGTCCAATTTGGTACAAGAGAAAATTAGGAGGAATATAAGAGATGGGACTTCATCCAAGGCAAAGGATGAATAATAATTTGCATGGGATAGAAGGGAAAATAAGGGAAAAGGGAAGAAATCCCAATCCAAACCAAAATCTAGTCAAGGGTGCAAGAAGAAATATTTGTTAAAAATTAAATGCTTCCATTTTCATGAATTCGGGCACTATGCCAAGAAGTGTCCACACAAGAAGGAAAGAAAGAAGAACTCATTAGGAGCAGAAGGTGAAGCTTTGGCTTCACATTTCAAGCTTGGATTTACCCTCATTACATGCATGGACAACAAAGTGATGGGGAGTGTGTTGTACTTGGACTCAGGTGCATCGTTCCACATGACAGGGTGTAGAGACTTTTTCAGTGACTTGGAGGAAAAATAATTTCATATGCACATTGATATGGGGGATGAAAAAAGGTATAACACGATCGAGATTGGTACAATCACCTTTCAAAGGGAGTTGGGCTATCCCCTCAGGCTCAAGGATGTCATGTTCATTCTGGGCCTAAAGAAAAATCTCGTCTCTATTTTAGTTTTGGAAGATCGTGGTTATTATGTGATTTTCGACAAAGGAAAGACATTCCTGAGACACATAGCCACAGGACAGGTCAAGTAAATTGGGTTCGTGTAAAGAACTTGTACAAGATATATGTGGAGGATTATACTACATTAAGCACAAAGGAAGAAAATATGCAGAGATGCGATGTTAGTGAACTTTGGCATAGAATATTGGCCATTTTTGTCATGGCGCTTTGAATATCATGCAACAGATAACCACGAGACTTCCCAAAGTAGCACATGAGCAATAAGATGTATGCAAAGGATGTAATTTGGGGAAGTACACAAAATCCACATTCCATGATTGGGACAATAAAGCACATGCAATCCTTGAAAAGCATCCACTATGATGTCTGTGGACCTTTCTCGACAGCCTCCACTGCTATGCATAAATATTTTGTCATTTTTATAGATGAATTCTCACAGAAGTGATTGATCTTCTTCATGCGGAAGAAATATGAGACATTCTCCAAGTTAGTAGAATTCAAGGCACTGGTTCACAAAGAAACTAGTAAGAAGGTGGAGGATCTCAGGAGAAATAATGGTGATGAGTATGTGTCGAATGAATTTAAAAAATTTTGTGAAAAAGAAGGCATTTGACGAGAGTTGACATCACTCCACAACCTAGAGCAGAATGGGGTCACTGAGAGAAATAACTGTAGCATTGAGGGGGAAGTGAGGGAAATGTTGCATGATCAAGGCCTACCTCTATATTTCTGGGCTGAGGCATGAAACAAAATAGTCTATTTGGAGATCTATAGTCCTCATTAGATTTTGGAAATGATTACATCGGAGGAAGCTTTCTTGGGGAGAAAGCCAGATGTGTCGCACTTCAGGATTTTTGGAGCCTCTATTTACTGCCATGTCTCCAACGAATCAAGGAAGAATCTATAATCGACAAAAAAATTGGAGGTATTTATGGGTTACATAAACTCCCCACAACTACAGTGTGTACTTTCCATCCCTTAGAATGAAAGTTGTGTGAAGGGATGTAAAATTTGATGAAGATAAAGTGATGTGATTCTCTCATGAGAGGGAGCTTCAGATCCCACCAGAATAGGATCTTTTAGCTCCAAAGGAGGAGCCTCATGAAGTTGTGGAACAACCACAAGTTGAGGAGCAGAGAGTGGAAACAACCACTCAAGTAGAACCATCTAGAGAAGGAATATAATGGACCATTGAAGCTGAGATACTTGTGTAGAATGTGAGGGAGAATGTTGGTGCTCCTTAAAATCAATGCAGGCATAGAGGGTCACTAGATCGGTACACTGGCCACATGGATCTAATGACTGAGCTTGTAGAGACTGAAGCATCCTCTTTTGAGGAAGCAATAGAGAAACCTGTGTGGCTTGATGCAATGGCCGAGGAATACGAATCCATTGTAAATAACAATGTTTTGGAAGTGGTCCCAAGACCAGTAGACAAATCAGTTATGGGTTTGAGATGGGTCTTAAAGGTAAAGCATACATCAGATGGAAGCATAGAAAATTAAGAGGCCAGATTTGTGGCCTAGGGATACTCTAAAGTTGAGGGGATTGACTATGAGGAGACCTTGCTCTTGTAGCAAGGTACTCATCCATTAGATCAATTATTGCTCTGACTACATAGGTGGGGTGGAAGATCCACCAGATGGATGTAAAAACAACTTCTTAATGGAGTTATTGAGGAGGTGTATATCTAGAAATAAAAAAACTTCGAGAATTTTGATCAAGAGTCTCATGTGTGTAGACTCAAGTGAGCGTTGTATGATCTCAAACAAGCACCCCGTGCTTGGTACACTAGGATTGATAGCTATCTCACAAATATGCAGATGAAAACCTCTATAATATCTTGGTAGAAGGTAAATTGTTGATTATTGTCTTATATGTTTGATGATTTTATTTTAACTAGTGATGAGAAGTCGATCAGATCTTGTAAGGATGACCTTGCAATAGAGTTTGAAATGAAGGACATGGGTCTCATGCACTACTTCCTAAGATTCTAAGTGTGGCAAGGAAATGGGGAACTGTTTGTCTCTTAGGGGAAGTAAGCTAATGAGATGCTTCATAATTTCCGCATGGAAAATATCAAACCCATGAAGACACCTCTAGCTGTCAACTAGAGGAAAGAGGATGCCACTTCAGGTGAGGAAGTGGATGCTACTGTTTACCAACAATTGGTGGGTTCACTAATGTATCTTGTGAACACACGACTAGATATGTGCTATGCACTAAACCAGATGATCCAAGCTATGGTTAAGCCAACCTAATTATTTTTGGAAGGCAGCTAAGCATGTTATACGGTACCTCAAAAGAACTAGCCAGTTTGGACTATGGTACAAATGAACAGAGGAAGTGAAGCTATGTGGCTTCACATATGTAGATTGGGCAGAGATTCCATTAGAATGAAAGAGTACATTAGGTGGAATTTTTAGTGTTGAGTCCACAACAGTTTCTTGGTATAACAGGAAGCAAAGATCTATGGTACTCATCTTGGAAAAAGAAGAATACATGGCTGCGAGTCAAGCAACATGTGAAGCGATATATATGAGAAAGATATGTGTTGGATTGTTTGGTTAGATGATGGATCCAACTGTGATATACTGTGATAGTGAGAGTTGCATCAAGATCTCTGAGAATCCTATTTTTCATGATCAATACAAGCATATAGATATCCAGTATCACCATTTATAGGATTGTGTGTAGAGGAAGATAATGTTGTTGCAGTACATTCCGATAGAGTTACAAAATGTTGAAATTTTGACAAAGGCCTTGTCAAGAGGGAAGTTCGAGTTCCATAGGTGCATGATAGGGGTGGTTGATAATCCATTTCTTGCTGAGAGGCAGTGTTGAAAAATGTAGCAAGAAATTCTCAATTTGATTTTGCCTTGATTAAATTGAGAAAATTCGAATTTCCACATCAGCAAACAACTTGGATGATGTTAAATTATGTGACATGGATTGTATCACCTAGTTTACTCAGTAAATTCAAGTTGGAGGAGTTAGAGTTCAATTTAGCATGTGTTATTGCTAATTTTTAGAAATCAAGGTTAGTTATCTCATATTGTTTTCAGTTAAACCAATTCCAACTTTTAGAGGAACTGGTGGAAGGTCAGTTAAGAAATGGGACTGCATTCAAACTCAGTGATCATCCAGTTAACTAATTAATGAACCTAAAATATCTAGTGCATGCAGAGAATTAAAGTTACCCAGTTGAGGTGGAGATTCCAAGGAAGTGTAACATTAGTTGTAGACTAGTCTTGAGTCTACAGGTGTTGCATGTAGTCAGATGATTAACCTAAGAAATTGCGTAATTCAAATAGAGGAATTTCTCAAATAATAGGGGCTAATTCCTCAAGGAATAGTGTAAACAAATAAGATCTCAAGTCGAGACAAAATTTGACTAAGTCTGGTCAGAGGCCTTCAGGGAGTAGAGATAAAGGTTATAAACTTACAGGGTGTGCTCAGTTGCACAAAGCAATTGTAATAAATCTCTATTCATTTGATTAATGCAAGCAAGCATTGGGGTTTTTAGTAGATTTCTTTCCCCAGATAGAAATATTGATTGCATGTGTGTTATTTATTCTTGCATGTCTGAGAATTTTGTTCTAATTGTGAATTAGTGTCCGCAGAGCAACATAGTAGGTCCGTGTCTTGTGATTTTGATTAAAGCTTCATAAGCAGTTGCAAATCTACAAATTCCAAGTTAAAGGTAGTATTTTGAGATTCCTACATAGGTTGGAGAAGATTTATGATCCTTCAAAATTCATTAGGAAAGGTCTCTACTCTATCAAAGTCAAATTCAATCCTATGAAATCATTTGGGAGCTTAGTAAAAGTGTTAGAAATTTGGGAATGGCCCCTTTAATTTATTGGGTTGTTGGTAGAATTTTTGGAAATTTGGGTTTTGTAGGGTGTAGCCCTAGCCTTTGATTATATAGTTTGGCCAAGGGCCTCGAATAAGATAATAGTTAGCAGGAGATAAAGTCTATAGGATGGGATGTAAGGCTATCTGGTATCAGGCTACTAAGTGTTCGTATCTGGTATCCGGAGCAAGTTGGTTTCAGCTTCTAGGGAAACCCTTCGGTTTATTTTATCAAAGATGATTTGGTAAATAGGGAGAATTACTCCATGGCATATTTTATAAAAATTAGGCTGATACTTTGAGTCCTAAAGAATATTGTGATATATGTGGATGGGGTTCGGGTCATTTAAGGTCCACTTCCATCCCATAGAGGTGAAATCCATAGTGAAACGGAGGGAATCCATTATGTAGGCACTCATGTAGAAGGGAGGAATTATTTTTTTCAATGATTTTAGCTTGCTTCTAAAGGCCATGATATGAGAGGCTAGTTTATCTGACAATATATTTCCCTGATAAAAAATATAACCTTCTAAAGCTCCATCAATCAGGGGTCTCCATTGATTAAAAAACTTTTGTGTATTATGGTAATAAAACAATATATATATCATAGTGACTATTTGACAATAGGTACCAAGGGAGTCAACTGCATATGTACCTGAATCCTCTCACTTATTCTTGTTTGGATCTCTCCTCTATGCTTCAATAAGTTTTAACACATGGTCGTGCTTGCTCATGAATTGCTCCACAAACTATTTGTTATATTTACACTAAGGCTCTGGAAAATAGTACATTGCACTCAAATCCTTGCCGATGAATGATTTGATGATTGCTTGCTTCTGTGTCATGATCTTTCCTTTTGCAATGCTTAAATTATCAACCACCCATCTAACCATGTCTGTATAAGTAAGGATTTTGGGTCGGGCCGCAATCCTATGCAAGAATGAATTGGCCACATCACCATAAGTAGTGGCTGAGACTGCGCTAGAATAATCAGCTGTAAATTTTCTCTGTGTTACCCTAGGTCCTTCATCCCCAAATAGTTTATAGATAGATTCCTAACAGGCACTTCCAACATCTAGAGAATAGGCTATGTAGGAAAATAATCTTGGCGTATTGGCGTTTTCAGTTGGAGGAATTGTAGATTGTTGTTGAGCAGCAAGTTTCTTGTTTTCTTTTGTTGCTTTAGACATTTCTTTAGAGTTACGCTTGTTGGGACTAGCTTGTAATGAAAAACATAGGTCTGAGCGATAACTTCTTCACATGAAATACTTAGCACAAATAATGAATTTCACACAACAATCTTTGTCTTTAAGGGCGAATTATGATAAAATCAAATTGTAATGAATGAGGATGATTATAATCTTGAAAATCATAAATTCACCACTTTCAAATATTAAATTCCAAAACGTGAATTCACATGGGTTTTCCCACATCATCGTATTGGAAGAAAAATATTAGAGAAACCAATTGGAGATGCATTAGAAAGTTACAATATTGGTAATTTCCAATAAATGGTATTTGAAGAAATAACGGCTATAAGTAGAGGTGGGAAATGATATCGGGGTTTCTGTATCGAAGATGACATATCAAAAGTTTAAAGTGCAAGCTCCTGATATGAAAATATAAATTTAGCAGTAGACGGAAATATCAGAGGTTTCGTGGTATCAGAGGAGAGGAATATTGGAGATGTTGGACATTGGAAGAGGAAGGCAACAGAGCTGGGAGATATCAAAAGTACTATCATAAGTCATAAGTGGCACATTTAGAAAGTTACGATATTAAATAGGGACGATATGCCAAGTGGCAGCTGTGGGGCCGACGTCTCTTATAATATTGATTTAAAATGGGGGTGGGTGACTTATATTATCCTTTATCAAAAACTTTTTAATGAATCAAGTAATAATTGGGAAGGATTTATTGGGGAATGATTTTCTCGCAACTTTCTAAAAGGAAAGTTACGAGAAAGTAAGAGTCCGATAAAACCTTCCGATAATGCATAAATTTTGTTAAAAAATGGCCTATTGGGATTTTAATTCATGTTAACATTATAAGGGTTGAGCCTACGATAAGAAAGTTCTGATGAGGGAAACTTGCAAGCCTTAGATATTTTTACAACAAACTTAAAAAGTGTTCTATCTTTATCAAAAATTAAAGAGTTTTATTAAAAAGAAAGAAGGGTCCCCATTATTTATTAATAACTAAAATAAAAATAAATGGGGGTTGTTGAATACTACAAAAATTGGCGACATATTGGGCGAAAAAATTATCTCTTTAAAGATAAATGAAATTTTAATAACTAATGAAAAATATTTGGGAAGATGTAAATATTTGAAATTTAGATTGATTAAGAGTACTCTGAATAAAATAAAACTCACTAGTTTGTAAATCTTCTAAATTTGTTATTGATAAAAATGTTCATTATCTTTGTCAGTCATTTAACCAGTTATAAATATAAAACATAGAACTATAGAAATTTAGCTTTAAGATAGACTTATTTGTCCTTGGTAGAGCCACTGCTACCAACAAGTGTCCATAGCCTCGACATTTAGACCCCAATATGAATTCAAAAGAGTATTACTCAAAACAACTAAACTAGGGACACTAGTATGTACATATGATTATTTACAGATTTACAAAAGAAAAATTCATTTTCAAGAAATAAATTTTTCAAAACTAGCCCATTTACGGGAAGCGTTTCCTTCTTTCCTTGTAAATCTTGAAGGATAAAACTAGATGGGCCTAGTTTCTTAATGATCTGAAATGGGTCGAGCCAAAGTTTTTGAAATTTAGTGTGTTTACCTTTTTCATTGTCGGCCTTATCCCATTTTAGAACTAAGTCACCAATGTGAAAATTTTGTTACTTACTGAACCTACATCAAACAAGAACTTGACCAATTGATGGTGGTGTGCATGAAATTGTTTGGATTTATCTCTTTCTTCCTCTAACTTAGTAATTTTGGACATTCTTAATTGTAAAGCAGAAGAAGGTTTTTCTTCTATAGATTTCACTAGGGCCATTGAAGAAAGAGTTAGATTAGGAGGTAGAATAGCTTCCTTTCCATATAATAAGTGAAAGGGAGAAGTGCCTAAAGAGGCCTTCTGAGTAATTTTGTCATCCCATATAGAAGAAACTAGAGCTTTGTGCCAGTTTTTTATTTTATTTTGGTCAACAATTTGTTTAATGATCATTATGAGGTTTTTATTGGTGGATTCTGCTAAACCATTTCCTTGAGGATAAGAGTTTTCATAATATTTGAGTTTGAAACCTCTCTTGAGAGAAAATTCAGTAATGGCATTTCTTGAGAAATAAGATGCATTTTCAAACATACGGGAATAAGGAAGGCCAAACCTGGTAATTATAAATTGATCGATAAAATTGATAATGGTTTCAGAATTGGCCACCTTCAAGGGTAATTCTTCCACCCATTTAGTGAAATAGTCCATAGAAGTCAAGATGTACTTATGATATTTAGAAGAGTGAGGAACAATCTAACCTATGATGTCCAGTCCCCATTTCTCAAAAGGCTTCTTGATGTTAACTAGCTGCAAAGGCAGAGATGGTTTCTTTTCCTTCCTAGAAGTTGTTTAGAAGACTGTACACTTTCTTGCATAATGAATAGAGTCGGTCAATAGTAACCAGCATGAGGGATCTTATGAGTAGTAGTATTCCCGCTATAGTTTCCACGAGTGGGTCGATCTTGTAGCTCCTGCAAGACAGAATCATAATTTTTTCTAAACAAGACATTATTGACAAGTTGATATTGATTAACTTTAAGTCTTAAAGCTCTCTTCCTTTTGTAATTGAGTTCTACTGGAGCATAACCATTTTTTAAGTAGAAAATTAAGTCAACATATTGAGATTCAATGTCAACGGACATACCTCTGTAATTTGAACATTGTTATCTGAATCTTCATCAGATGAAGTGTCAAAAGCTCCAATTATTAATCTGCAAAAACCTTGACCTCTGACTATTTTAGCTGGATTTATCTCTAGGTCATATTCTTGTAGAGAAGTAACCCAATTAGCTCTCTTTTCACCTAGTTCTTTCTGAATGAGCAATTGTCTGACCGAAGGGAATGGAACAATTACTTTCATATGTGATTTTAGGAGAAAAGGTCTAAAATGCTTTATTGACTTAAACACTACAAAATCTTGGTTTTCGACTTCTGAATAGTTTAGCTCAGCTCCTTGTATATTGGAACTAAAGAAGGAAATAGGAGCTTCAACTTGTTGTTAATTGGGTTGGGTCAACATTGCTGCATATGATTGTTCAGAAGAAAAAGTGTATGGAACAAATTCTTTAGAAAAATTGGGAGTTGATAATGAAGAGGAATTTATGATCGCTTGCTTTATTGACTCAAATGAATTTCTTTCGGTTTGTCCCCATTTAAAATTTGATTTCTTTTTTATCAGGGTATGTAAAGGAAACATAATTTGTGAAAAATACAAGACAAGTCGTTTGACAAAATTAATTTGACCAAGAAAAGGTTGTATGAAATTTTTGTTGTGTGGTAAGGGGATTTCATAAATCACCTTAATTCTTTTAGGGTCTATGAAAATTCCCTCCTTGGACACAATAAAGCCTAGAAGCTTACCATCACCAAGAGAAAAAAAAATGACTTTTTAGGATTCGAGGAGATCCCAAATTTCCTACATCTGTCAAAGATTTGTTTTAAGTCATGAATATGATTATTTCTCTTTTTTGAATAAATTGTAATGTAATCTAAGTACACAACATTTTTTTTATTGATCAAACTTTTGAAGGAAATATCCATGGCTCTTAGGAATGTGGATCCAACATTAATTAATCCAAAAGGCATATTTTGATAAGCATATATTCCCTGCTTGGTTCTGAATGTGGCTTTTAGTCTATCTTAAGGATGCACAAGGATTTGATTATAACCTGAAAACCCATCTAAGAAAGAGATTATTATAGTGTTGGGTGTGTGTTATATTATTTCCATGAATACCCCACGCATGAGGGGGTCATAGGAGGAGCGACAGCCCCACCCTGTACATTGCGTCGGGTGCAGCAAGGGGGTTAGCAAGGGGTGGTTGCTCCCCTACACAGGGTCTGGGGAAGCACCCCGGTAACAGTTTTTTGGACCCCATATTAGGTGGGCCAACCTACCTATGGTTTTTTGTATGGATTTCGCACATGGTTTTGGGCATGATGGTTTTTCTATCCATGGTATTTTGTAGATCTGGTCAAGGGAACTACAATTATGTTATAATCCAAGGTTAATATATTGGGGTTTATGGATGCTTCCAGGGTTAATAGATTAGGGTTTATTGTAACATTGAAAGGAATATATTGAAAAATCAATCTGGTAGTTCCGGTTTTGGGATCTAGGGGAAAATCTCTGTGTGTATCTATTTTATGTTTTATGCTCTTGCCATTGTTTATTTTCAGTTTTTTTAGAATTCTTATGCAGGTAATTTCTGTACGGGGTTGAAACCTACATTTGGTATCCGAGTTGTTTTGGATTCAAGGGGGAACCTTTACTGCTAAGGGTTTTTCTTGGGCCTATGGTAGATCTTGTTCAGTGGGAGATCTGCGGGATCGATTCTTGCGGTGAAAAAAGATGGTGAGCAATGGAAAGATAGAGATCAAGAAATTTATTACTCAGAGCTTTGATTTGTGGAAAATCAAGATGGAGTATTTGTTGGTGGATAAAGATCAGTGGATCACGATAGATCTAGGTACTAAACCAACGGAAATGTCAGATGAAGACTAAGCGAAGTTGGATTAGAAGGCAAAGAGCACAATATGATTGTGTGTCTCAGATTGAATATTACTGAATGTATTAGGGGAAGCTTCAGTGAAGGATTTGTGGGACAAGTTAGAGACTTTGTACCAATATAAATCTCTAGTGAATAATCTATTCCTACGGAAAATGTTGTATAACCTGAGGATGAAAGATGGAGACTCGGTGATAGAGCATATGAACGCCTTTAATATTGTGGTAAGCCAATTATTATCTGTTGATATTAAAATTTCAGATGAAGATAAGTGCATCATTTTTTTGTGTTCTCTACCATATTCGTGGGATAGTCTGGTTGTTGCAATAGGTAGCAATGCAACTTCCTTGCAGTTTGATGAAATAGTCTCATCCTTATTGTCAGAGGAGATGAGACAGAAAAATATGGAGGGACCGAATGGTGATGCCTTGTCTGTATGAGGATGGTCCAAGAAAATAAACAAAAATAATTCCTTGAGTGGGAGATCTAAATTTAGAGGGAGATCTAAATCTCTAGGAAAATGTGTAACGGTGTGTTGGAAATGCAGAAATGAAGGGCACTTCAAAAGGGATTGTAAATCTAAAGATCACGAGAAAGGAAATGGATTTGATGATGCTCATTCTGCAGAGGTGAAAAGAACCTCAGATGAAGGTGGGGATGTGTACTTAGCTTCTTCTTCAAGTACACATGTAGATCATGAGGCATGGTTGATTGACTCAGGTGCATCCTTTCACTTCACTACTCATTGAGAGTGGTTCTGCAAGTATAAGAAATATGGTGGTGGTGATGTATTATTAGGGGATGATAGGAAGGATAGAATTGTTGGTCATGGAAAATTCAAGTTGAAGTTGAAAAGTGGAAGGATTAGAACACTTTCGGGTGTTCTGCATATTCCTACATTGGTCAGGAATCTGATTTCTGTAAGCAAGCTAGATGATGCAGGTGTAAAAACAGTGTTTGAGAAAGATACCTGCAAGATGGTTCAGGAAGCACTAGTATTTATTTTGGGATTTCGGATTGGAACTTTGTACAAGCTTTAGGGTAGCACTGTTATTGATAGGTGCAACAATTTCGTGGTTCCTGAAAGTGGAGCAAAAAATATAGTGGTCTATGGAGAAAAGACTATGCTATGGCATCAAAGGCTTGGACATATTGGAGAGAAGGGCCTTCGAATACTTCATGGTAATGGTATGGTATAAGGTATGTCTAATTTCTCTCCAGATTTTGATTGCTGTGAAAATTGTGTATATGGAAAGAAAAATTGGGTGAGTTTCCCCTCTAGTGCTAAGAGGGAAAAACATATATTATATCTTGTGCATAGTGATGTGTTTGGACCTATGTGAGTTCCATCACTGGGTAAGTCTGTGTACTGTGTATAATTTATATATGGTTTCTCAAGGAATAGATGGATATATTTCCTCAGGAAGAAATCTGAAGTTTTTGACAGGTTTAAAGAATTTAAGGCTCTGGTGGAAAAATAGACAAACAAGAAGAGAAAGGTGATGAGGACAGATAACTGTGGAGAGTTTTGTAAGAAGGAATTTGAAGTGTTCTATAAGAAGTGTGGCATAGCACGAAATAATAATACTTCATACACGCCTCAGTAAAATGGAGTTGCAGAAATAATGAACAGGAATTCTGGGCAGAGGCGGTGGAGACTGCATGTTACTTGGTCAATAGATCATCTTCATCAGTGTTGGAGGATAAGACTCCACAAGAGGTATGGATTGGTAAGAAAACTTCTCTTTCACATCTGAGGGTATTTGGATTTTATGCATATGTACATGTTCCAAAGGAGAAAAGAACAAATTTGGATAGTAAATCTGAAAGGTGCATCTTTATTGGGTAAAATGATGGTTTAAAAGGTTATAAGCTTTGTAACCCAGAAACAAGGAAGGTTGTGTACAACTGAGATGTGGTGTTTAGAGAGGTGAAATATGTTATTAAACATAAATTTCTACCAAAGGAACCTGAGAAGATAGAGTTTGAGCTAAAGGAGGAAGAATCAAACTCTACATCAGAAGAGGAATCAGAAGACGAAGAACCACAAACTCTAGCTATAAGAATATTAGTTCAAGAAAGAAGGCAACTAGAAAGGTATTGTCCATCTTCTTTCTATTCAAATTTTGATTTATCTCTTATTGATGATGATCCTAGAACTGTGAGGGAAGTAGTAGATTCATAGGATGGAAAACTCTAGAAAGAGGCCATGTTTGATGAAATGGCATCTTTGCACAAAAATGAGGCTTGGGATCTGGTGGAGTTGTCAGCTGGAAGGAAACCCATTGGAAACAAATGGGTGTTTAAGAAGAAGATGAATGCAGAAGGCAAGGTGGAGAAATACAAAGCTCTGTTGGTAACAAAAGTTTATTCCCAGGTTTCGGGAATTGATTTCGGTGATATTTTTTCTCGTGTTGCCAAGGTGGCCTCTATTAGATTACTTTTATTTGTTGTTGTTGCTTTTGATTTTGAGGTAGAACAAATGGATATGAAGACAACATTTCTTCACCAGGAAGAAGAGATGTACATGAAGAAACCTGAAGGATTTGTAGTGAAGGGTAAGAAATAACTGGTATGCAAGTTTAAAAAGTCTCTGTATGGGTTAAAATAGTCACCAAGGATGTGGTATCAGAAATTTGATACATTTATATGGGGACTTGGCTTCACCATAAGCAAAGGAGATCATTGTATGTATTTTAAATTAATTGGTGACTATGTTATTTATTTGGTCTTGTATGTGGATGATATGTTGTTATTTGGAAATGGCAAAGAAATTATCCTGGATTTGAATACCCAATTGTACTCCAAATTTGACATGAAATATCTTAGTGCTACAAACTATATTTTGGGCATGGAAATTAAACGAGATCGATAAAAGAGGAAAATTTGGTTAAACCAGAGGACTTATGTCGAGACAATACTACAGAGGTTTAATATGCAGGATAGTAAACTGGTGAAGGTTCCTATTCCTGTAGGTGTAAAGTTATATGTTGAACAGTGTCCCAAGGCACAAGAATAGGAAGAGGACATGTCCCGTGTTCCATATGAAAGTGCAGTCGGTAGCCTAATGCATTCAAAGGTCTATACTAGACCAGAAATTGCACATGTAGTGGGAGTATTGAGCAGGTTTATTTCAAAACCAGGGAAGGAGCATTGGACAACAGTGAAGTAGGTTTTCAAGTATTTGTGTGGCACTAGTGATTATGGTTTGTGCTACCAAGGAAGACTAGGATTGGACATAGTTTTAGAAATTCGTGGTTTTGTTGATGTATACTGGGCTAGAGATCTAGATTAGAGAATATCTACAAGTAGGTATGTGTTTAACCTATTTTGTGGTGCAGTCAGTTGGATTATTAAGAGACAGTCTATAGTGGAACTTTCAACTATAGAGGTAGAATACATGGCAGCCACTCATTCAAGCAAAGCAGAAGTTTGGTTGTAGAGATTGTGTTCAAGTATGGAGTTAGTACATTGAGCTATAGGGATAGAATGTGGCAACCAAAGTGCAATTTTATTGGTAAAGAACCCTGCTTATCATTCAAAGACAAAGCACATTGATGTTCAGTATCACTTTGTTAGGGATATGGTTGATGATAAAAAGGTGTTGTTGGTAAAGGTGGACACTTTGAAGAATATATAGATGCATTGACAAAGTCTGTGAGCTCTGAGAAATTCTCTTGCTGTAGAGAAACAATGGGCGTTGCGGGGATGGACCAATGACTAAGCTCTCTTGTGGAAAGAAAACAACAAGTGGGAGAATGTTGGTTGTGTCTTATACTCTTTCCACAACTACCCCATGTGTGAAGCAGTGGTATCCGCCACTATACATTGCACTAGGTGAAGCTGGGGGGTCACATGGGGGCAACAACCCCCCTTTTTAGGGTGTTTTCAAGGGGCTAGTATCCCCACTACACGAGGCCCAGGGCAACGCCCCAAGAAATGTTTTTTGGACCGCATATTAGGTGGGAGGACCTACCTATGGTTTTGTGCATGGATTTCGCACATGCTTTTGGCCATGATGGCTTTTCTGTATATGGTATTTTGTAGATCCGGTCAAGGGAAATACAGTTATGTTCGAATCCACGGTTAATGGATTGGGTTTATGGATGCTTTAGCATGTATATATATGTATTGTAACATTGAAAGCAACATAATGAAAAATCAATTTGGTAGTCCTGGTTTTGGGATCTAGGGGAAAATCTCTCTGTATATCTATTTTATGTTTTATGCTCTCACCATTATTTATTTTTTGTTTTTTTTAGAATTCGTATGTAGGTAATTTCTCTACAAGGTTAAAATCTACATTCAGAACTAGCAACAGATTGCAAAATTTGTTCCATCAGAGGCAAAGGAAAGTTATATTTTTCACATGCTTTATTTAAATTTCTAAATCTATGCAAATATAAATATCTCCATTATTTTTCCTAACTAGAACAAGATTCAAGACCCACTTGGAATGTCTGATCGGGAAAATGATTTTATATTTTAGCATCTTATTTAATTTGATTTTAATTTGGCCTTCCATATTAGGGTGGATCTTCCTAAGTTTTTATTGAATAGGATTTACATCTGGCAGCATAGGAATAGTGTGTTGAATGATGGATGTGTCATAGGTTTTAAGATCATCATAACTCCAAGAAAATACATCCTTGTATCTTTTCAACAGATGAATGAAAGTAGATCTCTCATATGGTGTAAGTCCAAGGCTTAAATGATTTTTTTGGGGTTTAGGATAGGAACCTAGGTTAACCAATTCGAATCTCAAAGTAGAGCTCTGAAGTTTGTAGTTGGTAACCTTTTTAAATCTATCTTTCAAATCATACAAATATTCCAATTTCACTAGAGGTTTAGGCAAAGAATTTTCTTCAGAATATTTATTTAGCTACTTATCATGCTCATCTTCGTCAATGATTTGGTCAGAGTAAGATCCTTTAGAAGTCGGAAAAATTAGGATGTAATTGTCTTCGTTAAATCCATGCCAATTAGTTATGTTCTCTATAATGGAGGGGTGGAAAATTAATTCAATAAAAAATCTACCAGGACTAAAATCTTCAGGTGGAATGAGCTTAGAGGCAACATTGGCTAGGAGGTCAGCACTAGAATTTTATAATCTTGGAATCAAAGATATATTGAATGCAGTAAAATAAGTTGTTAAATCTTGGATCAAAGGTTGATAATGTTTGAGGTGATTATAAACAAAATGGATATTGTTTCTTACCTATTTAATGAAATTCTTTGAATCACCATAAACTTTAATATATTTGACTTCAAGACTAGTGGCCTTCTGCAAGCCTTGTACCAATGCTTCATATTCAGCAATGTTATTGGTACAATCAAACTCCAATATGCATGCAAGTATAGTCTTTTCTCCATCTGGGTTTACTAGGATGCATCCAGCTCCTGCACCATCATTATATTTTGATCCATCAAAGTAAAGAGTCCAAAATAATTCATCATTGGATTTATGTACAACGTTATTTATAATATTGATATATTTATATGAATCTATATCTGAAGATTTTGCTATTTGGGATAAGACAAAATCAACAGGAAACGAAGAGTTCTGAGTTAGGAAATTGCCAAAGAAAGAATCCATAGAATAATTTCCCAAGATATTATTTGTGAACACTACAGGTTCATTTTCCTCATCCAAATCAGTCACAGAATACTTCATATGTTTCTCCCTATCAACACAAATTTGATTAGGTTTTTCATTATAGGGAAGCCAAATATGTGACCAATCAGTAGAAAAATAGCCATGTAGTTTTTCAGACCAATCCCTACTTAAAATAAGACTATAAAATTCAGGGATATCTGCCACGAGTATATCGATGATTTGACAAAATTTAGGATTGGAATACAGTCTAATTAAAACAACATTAATTTCTCCTAATACTTTGACTTTTATCTTGTCTAATTGAACAATTTGAACAATAGGTTTCTGAGGTGAAATATTCAGTTTGAGATAGGCTGAATAGGGCACGATATTAGATGATGCACCAGAATCTACTAAACAGTTATGAACATCCTTGTCAAAGATTTCAAAAGTCAATAGAAAAGGAGGAGTGTGAGAATTTGATATGTCTCCAATCAAAATAGTGTCAGAAGAATCAACCTTATCTGCAGAGGCATTTGGGGGTTTTCCTTTCCCTTTTGAGGATTTTGCAGTAATAGCAGTAGAAGGTAATGAAGATGCAGGGACCACATTTAACTCATTGAGTAATAATTTGTATTGTTTCTTTAATTTACTAACCTCATACAAGGAAATGTTAGCTTTGGTATTTTTCATGTCTTATAGAATATTATATTCAATGTTATCTGATACTATCAAATTTTTAGATGATGAGGAAGACTTAGAAGTAGTTGGAGCAGAATCATAAGATTGAGTAGGAGTATTTTTTACCATACCTTTCTCTTTAGTAGAAGGGGTTGGAGACTTTTTATTCTTACTTGTTGAAGTAGTGTTGAAGTATTATCAATAAGCCCCTTGCTTCTAGTACTTATAGGCAAAGCTTCCTCTCCTTCTTCATTATCTGAAGTGGTTAATATGAAGTCCCATAAACCATGAGCTTCAACTATTTCCTCTTGTGTCTCATCAACAGATAAATATGTTTCTTCATCTTCATCATATTCTGCATTTGATATATCAGCAGAAGGTTGTGATTTTGATGGTTGATTTCTTTTGAAAGGCTGAAAGGAATTCCTTGAAGATTCAATAACTTGTTTCTTGATTTCGACCATCCCGTTTTACATTGTTTTCAAAACTTTCTGCAATCCTTCCAAGTCAAAAGGATCTTTGGGATCTTTCTTCTTGGATTCATCTTTACAAGTGATTTTCTTGGTTTTCTTTCTTTCTTCAAGGGCAATTTCCTTCTCAAGAGCTAGAACTCGTTTTTCCACATTATCAAGTAATACTTTTTTATTAGCTCTATCTACGAACATAGCGATATTTTAAGGAAGAGAAGAGATGTACCATTCAATCTACACATCAGTACCTGGTTTGGAAGTATCTGGGATCTTGTTTAATTTTTTTTTGAATCTCGAGTTAAAATCCTTGATTTTTTCATTTGGGTTGGTTTTGAGGTTTTTCAAATTGTTAATTAAAGTAGTTGTTGTGTGGGCATCCCCAAATTTCAACAAAAAATGTTCTTCAAACATATCCCAGTTTGTGATTGATCCGATAGGCAGGGACAAATACCAAGACCCTACAGATCCTTCAAATGTGTAAGGAAAAAGTATGCAAACACAATCCTCTTCTGAAACTCCATTAAGATTAATTGCCAACATAAAATTATGTAGATGTTTTTCTGCAGGCAAGCAATTGTCTGGATTAAACTTTGGCAACCATATTTTTTGATGTTTAGGGAGAGGATGTAGTGATGGTGTCATCGCAACTACCCCTGGGTTTTTCCATGGTTTATTTTCCATTCTGGGATCAGTAGGAACAAAGGAAGTTCCAACTGATATATAGGATTTAGGAGATTGGATAATTGAAGAAGTAGCCCTTGTAGCACTATTGATTACGATAGTGAAATTTTATTGTGATTGAGGAATGTGAATGGAAGGAATCAGAAGATAATAAGAGGAAGGTAGAGGAGGATGAGAAGAAGAAGCAGGATCGGCAAAAGGAGTATGAGGTGGAGGTGATGAGATGATCTCACTAGTCGAAGATTGAGTATCTAGAGTATTTTTCTTTCTCCGATGAGTGGGTAATGGAAACTCAAAAGGTTTGATTCCAAGTTTTTCACTCTGGGACCTAGTCAAGACTCTAGATGATTGTAGAGATGAAGTAACACTTCCTTTTGATATATCAATCTGAGAAGATTTTTCTTCGGAAATGGAAATTCCTTCCAGTCTCTGGATTAAATTCTGCACTTCAGGTGATTTTGTAGGTGATTCTGTAGAATTTTGACTGAAAGATTTAAGAGTTGAGCTAGGATATTTGGTGACTGTATGAACAAATTCAAATCTATGACTAGGGGATCTAGAATGGGATTTAGAATTTGGTGGAGACATTGAGGGATACTTACTCTTTGAATGATTTTTTCTTTTGGGATTAGACCTTGTTGCCATTCATAGTCTGATAGTACTCTTTCTAGTGCCAAAAAAGTTGAAGACTCGAATTATCTGCCTCAACATCAGGGAAAACCACCTAGTTGGGAACTTAGAGAATATCCTTTTCCATTTGGGATGGTGGCCCAGACTGGGATTATGGGACCAGTTTCTCTTTAAATGAAATCATAAGAAATAGATATTGTAGAATTATATAACTATGATATAAGTAAAACTGGAAATAAAACTAATAAACTTAATACCTATCCTGAGAAAGCTATTTATATATGTCATTTAAAAATATTTTCGTAAGCAACATGACAATATAGATTATCATGTGATTATGAGGTTAAAACATAAAATGATAACTAATTTAATTAAATAGTTAATTAAATTAGCTGATGAATTCGTCACATATATAAGATTATGTTTGTTTATGCATATAATAAATAATTCCAGTCACACATTTCAGTAGTGAAAATGCATGATTTCTATAGCATATATATGATAAGCAGAATCAGACTTCCATTCAACTTTTAAAAAAAGAAATAATAAATAGACAATAGTACCCAATAAATTGTTACTCTTTCTCATGAGAAAAATGGCGATGGTTCCACTATGTATTAAGAACACTGAAGTTACAGTAGTGCAAGCTTGAGCCTTCTTTCAAAAATTTAGAACCCTATCTCATTACAAAATGGAGGGGATTTATAGTCTCAAAATAGAATACAAATATAGCAAATGGATTAACAACTTGAAACGGTTTTAGCCCCAATGGTTAGCTCAATTGGTTGATTTCTTGTTGCTAAGTACCTCGCCAGTTGGGAGGTCATGGGGTCAAATCTCCTCGATGCCCTTGGGGTTAGGCCTTGCTTGTTTGGCCGACAGGTAGAACCCTTCAAGTTGATCTGCCTGGATTTTCTTGTGGATGTAGCAACCACCCAATGTTCGTGAACCACCCTTAAAAAAAAAAGCTTGAAGCGGTTTTAACAAATGAAGCTAAAATAATCCCAAAGAGACATATTTAGAATTTGTTGCAACAAAATCCTTTAGGCCTATGAAGAAAATTGTCCTCCCATTCATTGATGCAACTCATAGATATCTGTCATATTATTTAATTCAGGAAGAGACTTCGGTTGAACTCATATTTGGCTAATGAGGATAACATCTCTTAATGCTGGAAACATATGAGTGGTGGTATTAGATAGGCGTCAAAGCATCAACCACTAGCTATGTGGTTTTACTCAAAACTGCCAATGACTTCCAAGTTGACTTTAGATAATTGATCCATTATTTGGGCTCACTTTTTGGATGTCTCTTGCCACGTTTTAGTAAGAAATTTAATGTTTGGAATGATCCTTCAGGGAAATTTGATATAAGATTCGTTTGAAATAAGTGATCACTAATTGTCTCAATGAGATTATTAGAAATATCTCTTACATTGAAAACTATTGCCTTTGCATGTTTAAGATGAATTTCCCATTCTCTAAAGATCATTTCCTTGTGTGAATCTTCAATTCGGGGAATATTAGCTAATCTTCCATCGAAGTTGTCCTCCCACGTAAGGAAACCTGCAATCTTTTCTTCAACGTCATCAAAATAAGTTCTTATATCTGATAATTGATTAACAAAGGAACCAGTTGTATGCCACAAATCATGAATAGTGGCTAACTTTTGACAAAACACAATTTTTTGTTGAGAAAGGAGAGTATTTAACTTTCTTGCCTCCTTCTTAAATTTTGTCAATTTAGGATTAACACTTAGTTTTTCAATCCTTTTCTGCAATTCCTGTATTTGAATGTCTTTGGTTTATAAATAATTATCATATTGAACTTTGAGGGAATTGAATCTGTTCTGGAGTTCATTAATTTTACCTTGCCATTGATCGACGAACTTTTGTTTCTCGATCTCAAAACTCTGTTCCAACTACACAATTTTTTCTTCCTCCTCTTTAAACAATTGTTGTACTTCAATGGATTTATCCATGGTTGTCGAAGCATAGGCTCCTGTGAATTGAATGAGCCTTCCCAGCTCCTCTGTGGGAGTGGGAAAAATGCCTTTCCATACTACTTTGAAGGTAGCGTTTCCAGAAAATAAAGCCTGGGATTGATCAACCTTCCTTTTCTTCCTCTATCATTTGACTACACCCTTATACTCAAGACTGTAAAATACATCAAATGGAGGAATTTCTTCAACCCTTAATACAACCTTCGACGTAGGGAAAGCTAATGTAACTTCAATATCTTCATCTCCTAAAGTCTTCTCAGAGGCCTTTATCGTGATTAGAGTTTGTTCAAGACATTTGGAAGTATCTTGAACTTTCTATTGTACAAGAGTGTTTAAAACTTGAGGTTCACCAACCTTCAAAATCTGGTTATATTGTTCCCATATTTCCTCAATCTTGGTATTAGGCGGGATTCCTTCTATGTGAGAAGAGGAGGAAGCACTTATTTCTCTTGATTGATGCATATCAGTAGTCCGTGTGGAACCAACAACTATAACATCATCCTGAACCATGCTTTCTTGAGGAAGCTTTAATGAATCCATAGGAAAATGAGCTAGCCTTGCAGATCTTTATTGGGTGAATTGAATCATATCTTGTGGAGTCAACTACTTTGTTGCTTGACTTGTGACCATTGAATAGATAGAAGCATTTTCAAATAGATCATTGAATTTGTCTGGTTCATTAGAAAAATGCTTGATGCTTGATTGTGCAGTAATCGTTTTGACAGTGTCATGGAGGTCATACTATCTATTAGGAATGGTGGGGAAATTAAACTCTAGGATAGCATTAATTTCAATGCTTATGTGTTTGAAATTAGCCAAAGCATATATGCTGCACTGAATAGGAAAAAAGGCCACATTTTCTTATTAGACTCCTTTAATACTTTTGAAATACTATTGGCTTGATGGGGCCTTAACCAGGTTCTACGTTATCTACGCCAACCAACAAAACCCTAACTGCTAGCCCTTTTGGAAAAAACCTGTGTATTGTAGGCTACAGTCTCACCTGAAGCAGTATTGGGGGATAACAAACCCAGGTTTCTGCATCCAGGGTTCTGTGTGAAGGGTTCCTGTGGCTCCTTGGGCTTAGATCTACCTTCATGAATTCTAACCCTTACGAAATAGATGATTACAGTAAATTCACTTAAACAACTTCCAGATCTTCGTGAAGGCTATTAATTATTCATAACATGCATAAATATCACTGATCTACTACTTTCACGTATTAGATAAGCATTGATTCATATAAAGTTTAACACAGAGCGAAATTATAGATAATTGCATAAATAATAAATAATACACAGATGCATCAGAATTGGCTCAAAACTGTCTTTATTAAGTATAATCATTCAAGTACAGAGTTATTTTCCCTACACACTCAGCTGTAGGCGCCCACGCACTCAGCCTGTGGATTTACCAAGGTCTTCGCGCACTCAGTTGTAGGAGCCTTCCCCTTTCGCCTAAGTACAAGAAATAGACCTTTCCTCCCTTAGCTTCTTTCCCAAAACAATGATATTCTATCTTAGTTACTTCTCTAAACTCGCTATGACTCATATATATATCTATATATATATATCTATATAGATAGATAGATAGATAGATAGATATAGCATTTTGGTTACAGTACCATGGTTCGCAAACCATGGGCATGTCTGAAAACCTTCCTATCACTTACCCACCTAAGGGACTAAAGTCCCTTTGAATTTGACTATCTTCGTGCTCCACTTCCACATTTCACGGAGACTTTACATTTTATACAAAATTTAACCCAAGATTTGACCAAAACTTAACCCTAGCGACCCTATCCCAACAGGACTCTAACACAATTAGGTGACTCATCCTTGAGTCACTCAACTAGTGCTACAATATTTTCCTAGATTTCGCGGAACTCCACCTTCAGAACGTACAAATTAGCCGTGCCTTGCATAGCTTCCTACTAGACTTCCTCGACGAGCTTCTTTGTAGTAGGGCCTTCCACCACGAGGCCCATTGTTCTCTATGTCTGTTGCATACCCTTTAATTTGTTCTGCACAGACAGATTTAGCTGATTGCATTTTTCTATCCATGGCTATGTTTTGGTCTAGAGTATCGCTTCTTTCCTGCACAGCTCTTCAATCTCAGTCTGCAATTGCTTTCCCTTCTATAACTTCGCAAACTGCTGGACTGGTACGAACATCCATGTAGTTGAACTGATCTCATCAAACTGCAACTGCTTATTCCTTAAATTTGTGGTGATCCTCTGCAGGGTAGGGTCCTTCTACAACGATGTCCACAGCTCCATTGTCTCCTCAAAAAGTTTCATGCAGCTTATGACCGCTACATCCAAAGTGGCCATTCCTTCCTTTATGGAATCACCACACTACTCTCTAACCTTTGGTGGAGTTGTTGGCTGCAACTTTGTTGTTGGCTGTAACTTGAGTTGCAGCTCTGAAATCTACACTTTTACTTTGAAGTGAACTCTGCCCACTTCCTATTTTGACTCCTTGACTGCCATGGCCAACTTTTAAATTTTGACAGCGGATTCTGCATCAGTGGCAATCTGTAGATCTGGAAGCTCATTACTCTCCTGTGTAAGCACCACTTCCAAGTTCTAGTTGCGTGTGGCCATTTCATCTTTTTCTTTCAACGCATACACCTTTTCTTTGAATATCTTCTCATTGTTGGTCTTGACCTCGCTGCTCACTAGCAACACGTGCTTCTCCCTAACCCTTAGCTCGTCGGATAATCGTTGGTGCAGTTCATGGAGGGTCTGGATAAGGAGTGCCGCGAAATTGACACCCAGAGACTTAAGTTGTGACAGTTGGGTGTTCACTTCCTCTGACTGGGTGTGTAGGGCCCCATCCGGAAATTGAATGACTCTGAGGCCTAGAGTCCGATCTATATCTAACATGGTCATGCTCACTTGTTGTAAGCTCATCTGAATCCTACTCGCTTGTCCCACGCTAGCTTGCAGCCATCCTGTTTGGAGTTGCAGATCACACATATCCTTATACACATTACTCAGTGCCTACTGGTACTACTGCTCAAATTGTGTCCAAAGTTCTGTCGTGGTTTCCCATATTTTATCTTCAATTTCATCCAAGTCCCCCTCAGTGAGGACCATTGGATCGACATTCGTGTACCTATCGGACTTTTTCTTCTTCCTAGGGCTTGGCATTTTTTGTTTAGTTCATTTCTTAACCACAAAAGGAGTGCGCTGCTCCACACCCTCATCTCTTTCGGCATCAGACCCTTTGTGGTCCTGAGTGTGCAGTGATGTTGACTCTTCAACCTCAATGGTTGTCTCTTGTGTGGCCTATTCTTTCTTTGCAACTTCTTTGTCAGCATCTTCTTTCTCCACGACCTCTTTAGCAACAACTTCCATAGCTGCAACTTCTTTCTTCTACGCTGCGGTTGAGAACATCTCTTTTATTGTCCAGATTGTTGGAAATACTTAGAGGGGGGTGAATCAATATTTCTTTTCAATTGTTATTATTACCAGTTTAGATTCTTAACAATGTTAATCAAAGAAATGATTTTATTAAATCTAGAAAAAGAATGAATACAATATCTCATGAATTTTTCTAAGCACCAACTTGGAATTTGATGAGGCTCCAACCTCTAGGGCTCCGTCCTTGTCTTACCAAGGCACCAACCTTGAATTTAGGAGCACCAATTCCAAGGAGACCAATCCTTCCAATTTTGAGGCACCAACCCCAAGGGCTCCGACCCTATAGATTTACTATGTCAAGAAATGTTTGATTGTATTATAATACTTCCAAGAACTTCTTTACAAAAACCCTATCTTTGTAGTCTTTGTAACAGGTTTTTGTTTGCGCTATGGCTTCAATTTAGGGTTTGATTCTTTCTTAATGAAACAAGTCAAAACATTGTCCTGCCACTCTGTTTGTATGTCCGATATCGATGCTCAAAAGTGAAGCGTTTTAACTAATTTCTATAAGAGTTTCACCATTACTCAAAATACACATTCATTTGGAAGGAGAAACAGACTTATGTATCCTGCAATCGCAACTCACAACTTTCAAAGGTCCCGCAATCGAAACTCTTAACATCACCGATGTAACATGTCCGATATTCATACTTCTGATGAAACAAATGTGATATAATATTAAAACATTGTCAATAGATTCATCGTGTCCATGGTTAATATCAAAATCAGTGATCGAGTTGACAAAGTCTTATCGCAATCAGCGGTCGGGTTCACAAGTCTTATCGCAATCGACGATCCGGTGGTGACAACCCTTTCAAACTTGCGATTACTGCAGATGTGATATTTCATTAAGTCATGCTATAATGGTGCAGTGGGTCTGCAATGTTATCACAATCGGAGGTTTTGGATATACATCCCTTTATGACCTTCGATATGAATGTTTCGATAGGTGGACATGATATTTCATTGAGTAGTATTGTAATAGTCCGGTGGGTCTACAATGCACATATCAAAATTGGTAGATTTGGGGCGGTGAAACATAATAAACTTTATGGTTTGCGATTTGCGATGGATGCGATATTGTATTAAGGCATATTGCAATGGAACCATTGGGTCCGCAATACATATCACAATCGAAGGATTTGAATGTAACAAGGCTTTGCGATAGGTAACTTTTGAGCAGATGTGATATTGCATTAGGGTTGATATCATAAATTGTTTCGGGTTTGCATATTATATTGCAATCATAGTTTTAGTGTGACCTTTTTTGAAGACTTGTGATTTGAAGGTTCCGACACAATAGATGCGATATTACAATAGGATGAATTATAATGGAACGATCGAGTCCGCACCTCATTTCGCATATTGGAGGTTTTGGGTAGTGGCACATAATAGACCGCTGGTAAAGTCACCGATATAAAGCCACCGAGGTGTTTTATTACATGCGTTGGGGATTTTAATGGGTTTCCATGATTTTAATACTCCCTCAACTTAACTCCTCCATCAACACTGTTAATGTGCCTTCGCTGCGTGTTCCTCTTTGTTTCTTAGTTCTTTCCTTCCAAAACTTACTGTTGGGTTCTTGCTTTTGTGGATTCTCTTCATTCTTCCATTCTTATGATAGATCTTCTTCCAGTGTCTTTCTAATGGCTTCCCTGATGGATTTCCTCCTTGGTTCTTTCTCCTATTGCTTCACGGATATGCTTCTTCTTGCCTTCACATCATCCTTTGGTATCATAAAATATTTCCATATTGAAATCAACGACAATATAGATCAACAATCTCCCCTTTTGTCATTGGTGGCAATATTCTTCTTCTCTCACCCTTTGACATCAATGGCAAAGGAGTGCACAAGGACTCCCCATATCGAATTTCTCCCCTTGTCAAACTGCTCCCCCTGTCATGTGGCATCTTAAGAATCATTTAAGTGTGATGCTAAAGTAATAACCCCCATCTTTTGACAGAGATATTCAAATTCTTATCGAGGAAGAGGTTTGGTAAAAATATCTGCAATATGTTCCTTGGTATTAATATATTCCAACTTGATGTTTTGTTCAGCCACTTGTCCATGGAGAAAATGATACTTGATTGGTATATGTTTGGTTATTGAGTGCATAAATAGATTTTTACTGAGACTAATAGCACTTGTGTTATCACAATAGATGGTGATTGGCTATTTAGTTTCTATGTTGGCATCCTTCAAAGCTTCCTTCATCCATAGTATTTGTGTACAATATTCAGCTGCGGCTATATATTCGGCTTCAGCTTTAGAGAGAGATATAGATGATTGTTTTTTACTGAGCCAAGCTACCAGGTAATCTCCCATAAAAAATGCATTTCCACTGGTTCTTTTACAATCATCCATGATTCTAGCCCAATCAACATCTGTATAAGTTGTCATTGTAGCATTTGTGCTTTTGGGATACCAAGACCAAAGTGAGGGGTTACTTTCAAGTATTTGAGAATTATTTTCACAGCCAACATGTGGGATTGCTTAGGAGCTGATTGAAATCTTCCCACAATTCCCAAAACTTGCATTATGTCAGTTCTTGTAGCAGTTAAGTATAAGAGAGATCCAATTATTGACCTGTAAAGAGTTGCATCTATTGGGGGGATTCATCATCTTTGCTTAATTTTGTAGTTTGTGGTCATCGGTTTGCTCATGGGTGCACATTATTCCATTCCATATCTTTTAAGCATATATTTGAGATATTTTGTTTGAAAGATAAACATGCCTACTGTGGTTTGTGATACTTGTAGTCCAAGGAAGTAGTATATCTCACCAATCATTGACATTTCGAATTCTTTTGACATATTTTGAGCAAACTCATGGCTCATTTCATCATTATTTCTAGAAAAAATCAGATCATCAACATATACAAGGGTGATTAGTAATTTATCCTCATCCATCTTCATGTAGAGATTACTTCCTACCACCCCGTTTTTGAAGTTTTTTTGTTGTAGATAGTGATCCAATCTTGCGTACCGTGCCCTAGGAGATTATTTCAAATTGTATAATTCCTTTTTCAACTTACATACAAAATCTTTTCATTTTGCTAGACCAAAACCTTATGGTTGCTCCATGTAGACTTCTTCCTTGAGTTACCCATTTAGAAAATGTTGATTTTATGTCCATTTGATAGAGTTTGAATCCTTTTGAGCATGCAAATGCCAAGAACATCCTTATAGCTTCCATATGAGCTACTAGTGCAAATGTTGATTCAAAATCGATTCCTTCAATTTGTGAATAACCTTTATAGTCAAGCCTTGCCTTATTTATGATGATTTGTCTATCTTCATTCATTTTTTTTTGCACACCCACTTAGTTCCAATTATATTTTTATCCTTTGGACGAGGTACCAGCTCCCATGTCTCATTTTTCTCGATTTGAGACATTTCTTCTTCCATGGCTTCCACCTAATGAGGATCCTTACTTGCTTGAGTACAAGTTTCTGGTCTATCATAGATAGGAGAGCAACATCATTTCTCTTTGGTGTATTTGTCATCCTTCTTCGGGTTTGTATTCCTTCATCTAAATTTCCAATGATCTGCTCTTCTGGGTGATTCTTTTGGAGGAATTTCACTTTTAAAGGAGTTTGAGATGATTATTTTTCTTTTTCTTTTTCTTCATCTTTTTCTTCCTTTTCAGGTTCTTCTTCATTTTCTTCAATAAAGGGATCAACTTCATGATCTTCAATTTTCTTTTCTGGAAGTTCTTCATCAATCTTCACATCAATACTTTCCACTATTTTCTGTAGTTGATTATTGTAGCATTTGTAAGATTTTCTTTTGGTAGAATATCCAAGAAATATTCCTTCGTCAACCTGAGAATCAAATTTTCCTGGTGAGTCATCATTGATCTTTATAAATCATTTGCTTCCAAAAATCTTGAAGTATTTTATTGAATTAGGGCTTCCTTTCCATAATTCATAAGGAGTCTTCTCATTATTTGGTCTTAATTGAGTTCGATTCAAGGTATAGACTGTTGTCCCGACTGATACCTTCCAAAATTTTGGTTGCAAGTTAATTGCTAGTAACATAGTTCTGGCCATTTCTTGAATAGTTCGGTTTCTCCTTTAAACTACCCCATTTTTCTTAGGTGTTCTAGCAGTGGGGAGTTCTTTCTCGATTCCATGTTCTTTACAGAATTCATCAAATTCTTTTGATGTGAATTCTCCTCCTCTATCTGTTCTAAGACATTTAATTTTGGAATCCTTTTCATTTTCTACAAGAGCTTTAAGATTCTTAAAACATTCAAATGCTTCAGATTTATATTTTATGAAATATACCCACATCATTCTAGTATAGTCATCAAAAAATAAAGAAAAATATCTTTCTCCCTGGAGTGCTAGAGTTCTGGTTGGCCCACATAAATCTACATGAATGATCTTTAGAGGTTTTGATGTGGAGAACTCCTTAGTCTTGTGGTTGGTTCTAGTTTGCTTGCCATGTTGACATGGGCCACATACAACTTGATCTGGTTTGGAAATATTTGGAATGTCCCTTACTGCATTGATTTTGCTAATATTGATCAAGTTATCAAAACTTGTATGCCCCAGTCGTTTATGCCACAACCAACTTTCACCTGCTTGACTTAGATAACATTTATCTTCTTGAATTTTGTTTAGAATGTAGATGTTATCTGATATTCTAACTCCTTTCGCCACAAGTTCTCTTGAGGAAGAGTTCCTTATTTCACAATTTTTAGTGTTGAAGACAACATTATGTCCTTGATCACATATTTGGCTAACACTCAAGAGATTGTGTTTGAGCCCATCTACCAGCAAAATCATTTTGAGCCTTTCCTTTTCCAATAATATGGGTAACGGTTCCTTTTCCAGCAATTTTGACAGACCCACTCCCAAAGGATACATTTCATTCCTTTTTGTTTAATGAGACAAACTTCCTTTTGTTACCTGTCATATGTCTGGAGCACCCACTATCCACAAACCAAAGATTTTCCTCACTGTGAGCACACAAGGCTAGACCGCATTTATCCATATTGGGATTTTCATCTTTTCCTTCTCTACTTTTGAGGGGGCAATTTTGTTCGCTATGTCCATTATCATTACATTATGAGAAAATTGGATCAAATTTGGCCAAAGGATCAAATGAGTTGAAAGTATTGATTTTTCCTTGCCCTTTGAGACTACATGGTTTGTTTGTCTGATTTTTCAATCTTGGTGCTTCATTCTTACGAGCCATGCAATGTATAACTTTATGACCAAATTTTTTACAATAATAATGTTGTCCAAGAAAGATAGTTTGGTACGTGTTATAATAGTCATGATTTGAATAAACCTTCTTCCTTGGAGTTTCTCTTTCTTCATTCTTTGGATTTGAGTCGGGCCTTTGATGAGATGATTTTTCTTCTTTTGGATTGTTGCAAAGTATGTCGGCATAGCTTCTTGTATTATCCTTGGCACTTGATGAAAAACTGATCCCAAATTTGTCACTTTGAGATTTCTAAGTGTTGAGAATGTGATCAAGTGTTTGAGAACTTTGCCAAATTCTTTTGATTTGTTCCACTTACATTTTGAGAGATGCTATTTCAGCTTCATGTCTTTCACATATATTGTCCTCCCTTCTTTTAGCTTCCTCTTTGTCTGTTTCAAGAGAGATAACCTTATTTCATAACTCCTCATTTTCTTCAATGGTTCTTATTAGTAATTAATTTGTATCTTCTTTGTTTTCCTATCTTGGTTCACCATCTTCAGTGAATGCCATAAATACTACTTCCTTGCTTCCAACATAGTCATTCTCTTCATTTGATTCATCATTAATTTCTTTGTGATGGAAGATATCTTTGGATGATTTCTTCTCGATGACCATGTATTCATCCTCATCAAATTCATCTTGTTTAAAGAGGAAATTCTTCTTAGTAAATCCATTCTTTTTGTATATCCTTCCTTCCTCATTATCACCGTCATGCTTATGAGGACATTTTGTAATGTAATGAGCAATTCTTCCACAGTTGAAGCAAATAAGAGGATGCTTACTTTTTATCTTGGATCCTTTCTTTAGTCTTCGTACAAATTCCACCAATTCAGATTCAACATCAGACTCATCACTGCTGGTATTCCATCCTTTTCCCTTTTTTTATTTTGAGGCCTTGAATGTTGCATCTTTGGAACTTGGGATTCCTTTTCTCATCTCATAGGCGGTGAGGATTCCATGAAGTTCATCCATTTTGAGAGTGTCCAGTTCCTTCATTTCTTCTATGGCAGTTATTTTAGAGTAAAATATGTCTGGGAGATATCTTAAGACCTTTTGAACAATAATGCTTTCTTCAATATTTTCTTCCAATCCTTTAAGAGAGTTGACTACTTCAGCTACTCGGAGGAAGTATGATGCAATATCTTCTTCATCATCCATTTTCAAACTTTTGAACTGCCTCCTATGAGTTTAAAGCTTTTCCTTCTTAACCTTGGAGTCCCCATCATATAAGATAACCATCTTATCCCATACTTCTTTGGACGAGTCACAATTCAAGACTTTCATAAACTCAGAATCAATAATTCCAGTGGTAATGGAATTTAGAGCTTTGGCATGGGAAATGTATGCTTTCATTTCATCTTGATCAATAGGAAGAGTGGGAGGGGCATTGTACCCATTCAGAACAACATTCCAAACTTCAGGTCCAAGGGACACTAAGTAGTAAGACATTGTCTTTTTCCAAAACCAAAATTAGTACCATCGAACAAGGGAAGCCTTCCTGCTGTCATTTCTTGATTCTTCATTGTAACTTAAGAATCCTTCTTCCAATTGTTAGGTTGATTCTGAAGAAGCTGGCTCTAATACCAATTGCTGGAAATACTTAGAGGGGGGTGAATCAGTGTTTATTTTCAATTGTTATTATTACCAGTTTAGATTCTTAACAATTTTAATCAAAGAAATGATTTTATTAAATATAGAAAAAGATTGAATACAATATCTGATGAATGTTTCCAAGCACCAACGTGGAATTTGATGAGGATCCAACCTCTAGGGATTTGACCCTGTATTACCAAGGCACCAACCTTGAATTTAGGAGCACCAACTCCAAGGACACCAATCCTTCCAATTCTGAGGAACCAACCCCAAGGGATCCGACCCTATAGATTTACTCTATCAAGAAATGTTTGATTGTATTATACTACTTCCAAGAACTTCTTTACAAAAACCCTGTCTTTGTAGTCAATGTAACAGGTTGTTGTCTGCACTATGGCTTCACTTTAGGGTTTGATTCTTTCTTGATGAAATAGGTCAAAAGAATGTCCTACCGCTCTATCTTTAGTTTCCTTCTTCGCTCGTCCTTCAGCTTCTACTGCACCTTCTGCGTTTTCTTGATCTTCAATTTCGCGACCTTTGACTTCATTTGTTTCTTCAAGTTCACGAGTTGTGAAATATCCTTATGCTTTATTTTTATGCTCGAGATTGATGCTCATAAGTGAAGTGATTTAACTCGTTTTTATACGAGTTACACTAATACTCAAAAGAAACGTTCATTTGGAAGGAGAGGATGACTTATGGATATTCATTCAATTAATCATATTTTTTTATTTTTTTTTTACGAAATATTTCATAGGAGAGACCATACCCAAAGAGGTCCCACATCCATGTCATCAATCGCAATCACAAATTTCGGAGGTCCCACAATCGCAACTCTTAACATCACCAATGTAACATGGCCGATATTCATACTTCTGATGAAACATACACGATATAATATTAAACCATCGTTAATAGATCCTTTGGGTCCACAACTAATATCACAATCAGTGTGCAGGTTCATAAGTATTATCACAATCAGTGATTGGGTTCACAAGTATTATCGCAATCGGCGATCCGGTGGTGACAACACTTTGAAACTTGCGATTAATACAGATGCGATATTTCATTAAGTCATGCTATAATGGTGTAGCAAGTCCGCAATGTTATCACAATTGAAGGTTTTGGATATACATCCATTTATGACCTTCAATATGAACGTTTCGATAGGCAGACACAATATTTCATTGAGTAGTATTGTAATGGTTCGGTGGGTCCCCAATGCACATATCACAATCGATATATTTGGGGTGGTGAAACATAATAAACTTTATGGTTTGCAATTTGCGATGGATGCAATATTGTATTAAGGCGTATTGCAATGGAACCAATGGGTCCGCAATACATATCTCAATCATAGGATTTGAATGTAATAAGGATTTGTGATATGTAAATTTCGAGCGGATGCGATATTGCATTAAGGTTGATACCATAAACTATTTAGAATCCGCGTGTTATATCGTAATAGGAGTTTTAGCGTGACCTTTCTTTAAGGTGATCGCTCTACGCCGCTCAGGTAAGCTCATGAATTCTGGTTGTGCCAAAATATCTTCCCAAATATTTTCAGACATGCAACAATATCTCTGGCAGCAAACATGTTGAAAGAAAAGTGTTCGAATGTTGGTCGCCCTACCATATTTATAGGAGATTTTAAATTCCAATCCAACTGTTCCCTCCAAAACCCCATCACCAATGCTCCTTTGGCAACATGTTGCTAAAGATTTGCCCAATAAATGTGCCCCCCCTACTCCTCTTAATGAAAAATTTACAGTCCAATCATTTACAATATCTTCAACAGCTATTTCTTGAGCAGTCTACACGGCTACCCTTTGTGTAGCACAGCTACCTTGGCGCAACTCCCATTTGTACCCTACTTTCCTGTGTCTATTCGCGATTTGGACAGGGTAGTTTAAAGTCCTATACTTCCTTGCAGCTACCTGAAGTACTAAGACTATCTTGCCATCATATAGTCATTGCACAAGGGTGGGATCACCCTTGTACAACTTCAATCGACTGCCATTAACTTTTCCTGGAAACATCTCTCCATTTAGCTTTGTGAGTTGAACTGCGCCACCATCTATAATTTCTTTGATGACATATGGACCCAACCAATGCATTTGAAATTTTCCAGGAGACTTTGTGAATTTTCTATCATAAAGTAACACTAAATAATCTACCTAGAAGGTGCACTGCTTAATATGTCGATCGTGCCAGGCCTTTTCATGGTCCTTTTGCACCTACTAGTGTAATCTGCCAAAAACCTGTCTTCCTCCAATTCCATTATCTACGCAAAAAGCTCCTCCGTTGTGTAGCGATCAACCATATCAATGAGTGCTTCCATCCGTAGACTCAACACAATATGCTCCATGGGCATCACAACCTCTATCCCACAGACAAACCTAAAGGGAGTTTGGCCTGTCAACTTTTTACATGTTTTCCTATATGCCCAGAGAACTACTGGTATGTGGACATCCCAATAATTCCTTTTCGCGTTACAGACCTTCGTCAATGTGCTCTCTAGGATCTTATTGAATGCTTCAACCATACCATTATCTTGAGGGTGATAGGGCATGCTCTTCTGGTGATAAAATCAGAATGCGTATCCTTACCGCTCATCAATATCTTAGGACACCCAAACCGAGTCAAGACAAAATCGAAAAGGAAATTCGCAGCTATAGCAACACCAAATTATTTGACCGAATGAGCTTCTCCATGCGTCAAATACTCGGTTGTAGTAATAATGTATCGTGCGCCTGTCTTTTTCCCTGGTGGTTGTATCGGACCCACAAAGTCAATCACCCATTTTTCTGAATCAGGCCCACAAATTCAATCACCCATTTTTTTGTATCGGACCCACAAAGTCATTCACCCATTTTTCAAAAATTTACAAAGAAATATGTGGGTTTAAGGACAGTTAATCCCTCCGTGATGGCTTTCATGTTCTCTGACAAGCATCGCATGCCCTGCAATATGCCTTAGAATCCTTATGCATCATTGGCCACTACAATCCTGCATGCATGATCTTCTGCGCGGTTGCTCTACCAGCATAGTTTTCTCTTGCCACTCCTCTGTGTGCTTCAGTAAGGATGCAGGATCATTTAAACTCCAGAACGTATCGGCGTAGTATTTCATCAGAGCCCATCTTATACAAGTATCCAAATATCAGAGAAAAATCAGCCATGCAGACCACCAATTTATTTTTTGTTGTGTAGAATATCCATTTGGGGCTGTGTCAGTGGTTAAAAACTGGATTATGTCAGTGAAGTGATCGTCTACGACACGTATAGTAAAGAGTTGCACATCCAACAACCCTTCTTCCAAACTAGTGGGCTCTTCGCCTGTCTCAATTCAGGATAAGTGATTTGTTCCCGCACTCAATCATCTGGGCTTCGCAATCACCTCAAAGTCATATTATTGTAAAAGAAACAACCACCTACATATTCCCCCCCCCAACACAGGCTTGGTTACTAGGTACTTGAGAGCGGAATGATCTGTGTATATTTTGAAGTGCGCACCCAACAGGTAGTTTCGAAATTTTTGTAGCGCGTATACCATTGGCAACCCTTTGCACTCTGTAGTTGAGTATTTATTCTTGGCCTTTGATAATTTCGTACTCACGAAGGCTATAGGATTATCAATTTTTCCTTCACCTGGCTGGGTTAATACCACACCTAACACAATACAGGAGGCATCCACATGAACATGAAATTCTTTCTTCCAGTTTGGGAACACAAAAATTGGTGTAGTCACCATATTTTCCTTTAAAACATCCAAACTGTTCTAACACTCCTCATCCCGGAAAAAAGTTGCATCCTTCTTCAGTGATTTCTCCATTAGCGCAATGATCTATGCATAAGATTTTATAAACTTCCTATAGTATCCAGTGTGGCCCAGCATTGTACACAGTTTATTTACATTGTTTGGAGCCTATAAATTGACAATAACATCTATCTTCGCAGGATCTACCATTAATCCCTACTTGTAGACCACATGGCCTAGCAATATCCCATAGGGCACACAAAAGATACATTTCTTCAAATTTAGGTCAATCTAGTATCTGCGACAAGTATCCAACATAAGGTGCAGACTTGTAACGTGGCGCTTTACCAACCCAAACATAGTTCACTCATGAAAATAAACTTCTAAGAATTTATGGATGAATTCCTTAAAAGATGCAATTACGACCCTTGAAAAGATCGCGAACTCATTCTTCAACCCGAATGGCATCACTGTGTAATGGAAGCATCCCCACTCCATTACGAAGGTAGTATTGTTGCGATCCTCTGGCATGATCTTAATATGATGGTACCCCAAGAACCCATCAGTGAACAAATAGGCCTCCTGCCCTGCAAGATTCTCCAAAACTTCATCCGTAAATGGCATTGGAAATGGGTCATGAACGCATGCATCATTGAGATTCCTAAGATCTACGCATATCCTAATTTCATATTGTTTCTTATTCTCTTGAACAACCATAGGGCTCACCCAATCAGACTCTTCCATCGGCTCAATGGTTCCAACCTCCAACATTTTTTCTAGCTCTTTGCGCACCTTCTCCTTATACTTGGGATTTAGACGGTAGGGTCTTTGTTTTATGGGCTTCATATCGAGCTTTAGGGTGATCTTCATTACACCCAGATCCCCTACTATTCCCTTCAGATCCGAGAATTTGGTAGGAAATAAGTCCTGATATTCACGCAGTAGTTCCACAACCTTATCGATTGTATCTTCATCCCAATAATCGCTTATCCTTGCAAACTTAGGTTGCGCATCGGATCGAATGTTCACTTGCTTGTTCTTCAAAGGTTTTGTTATATCAGGGTTTGCTACTTTGGGTCCTTCAACCTTGCATTTTCCCTCGAACTCTGGAATTTTTATATTTCATGGATCCTCTTCTTCTTCTTCTATAGTCACATTGTAGCATTCTAGTGCATGGAGTAGTTGTGTATTCCAATCCAGTTGAACCAATTCTATGGCTCCTCAGGCATCCTAAAGATTGAAAACTTAATCTCCTAGAGCACTTCATCAATACAAGAAAATCCATCCTCAAAGCTGAAAGTTAACAAGAAAATTTCCCTCATGATATCCCACTTAACCGTCCCATGGCATAACTTCATTTCCAAGTATTAGTTCATCAGAATAGTATCTAGGGTGTGACAAAAGATATGTACCCATTCTAGTTGAGGCTCCTCCCCCCAGGTTCTAGTCCAGTGCGCCAAATGATCGCGCGGATCATCCTTTCCCAAGTATTTCTCGGTCAGGCAAGTATTCGCGTACCTGAACTGTAGCTTCATCATTCGCTTGTACTCTTTCCAGTCAGCGAAGATATCTTTATGTGTCCCCCACCATCACGCAGTTGTAACACGTAGCACCAGATCTAGTGCCTGGAATCGATATTACTCTAGAAACTCCTTTCCAAATTGACCCAAAAACAAGTTAATATCATTCAAACCATCATAATTAGGTAGGTTTCGTACCTCTGTAGATATGCAGTGAAGCGATTTCGTCATCATATTGCAGCATAGTGTTGAGACTTCATGCAACCTATTCTGTTAGTGCTCGAGTTCTTCATATGAATCCAAGGTACATGAGAAATCTCTATCCCATGTAATTCACCCATCTGTAGTGGGATTGATCCAATCTTCATCGTGCGCATTGTATTGTGTATTTGATCCAAATCGTCTTCTTCTTCATAGTCGTGGACCGGTTCAGTGTAACACTCCTTCAATGGGATCCAATGAGAGAATAACCTAGAGTGCCTTCCTTTCAAATGTCATTCTTCGATTTTTCATATTAATTACTGCATCCATGTCAAAGGCCCAATCAAATCCTAGTAGCACAAGGTAAGGATTGCTGTCATCCACTATTTCAACTACTTCAAAGTCACTCAGAGTGTTTGCTCCCTCAATGTCTATTGTTACCCTGTATAGGCACCCCATAGGAATGATCTTTTGTTGATTGACCATGAGTAGCTGTATAGGAGACCATGTAGTGTAGGTCTCCCCATCCTTTTCCATGCCTTCTTTGGAAACAAATTTGCATCAGATCCCAAAACCAAGATGACTTGATCCATTTCATACTCACCAATCTGTGCGGTCAACCTCATTTCGTGCCCTGTCTACTTCTTATCTTTACCCAATTTCCTTACAATGCGTTGTTCAGGAGGAGTCTTGATTTTTCCTGTACAGTTGTCAGTTAGCTCCTGGAGCCCTTCCACCACCTTCCTATCTCGCAACAACTTCATACACGTTTTCAAAAAAGTAGTCAATAGCGAGGCCTATGCTTCATTGTTTCTAGCCTATTTCTTCTAACTTCATAACGTAGAAGCCTCAGAAAATTTCTTCTTGGCTTCCATTAAATTTTCTTTAGCCTTGTTGAGATCAAAGCTAACCTCTTTTTCGGCAGTCTTGTGCACCCAGCCTTCAGTTTTTGGCTACTTTCCTTTATCCTCTCCCATGGAAATACCACTTTGCGTCAAGATATTGATGCTATGGTCCTCTTCGTGAGGCTCCGCTCTCATCATCTGTATATTTTGCATGGTTGGTTAAGTCTTTTTCTCTTGCATTTTGGTTATCAACACCCGACAATCCTCTATCACATGATCAAATTGTCTGCAATACTGGAAAGATGGATGTGTTGGGTTCTGAAAGTCACGCGCAAAATGTCCCACTTCTCCACAGTTGTAGCAAATAACTTGTCTACGTCCCCTTCCATCCTCTCCTCCTCATCCTCTTCCTCGACCCTAGAATCCTCTGTGCACTACACCCACTCCCTGATCCTGAGGCCAAGTTTATGCTTTCATTTAAAATGTAGGCGTATGATCAATCATTAATTCATAGCTTCGGTAGTTTCATTCATCATGCCCAACCGATTTACAGAAGGTACAAAAAAACTATTGCAGAGTCTGTAGAAATTTTTGCAAGAGGTGACAATGATCAGTCACGTGCTTCCTAGCTATCTGGCAAATAGTGCACCATAAGGGTACTCCTACGCTTGATATCGCTATGTTCTCAGGCTTCACAAGAACAGGTCCTCCTCCAATCAAGTAATTTTGATAAACATGACAGTGATCCTTATCTTTACATTTTATGCACCAAACTTCTACGCATACCTTAGGTTGAGCTTCCTTTCTTGTATTCAAACTCTGCAACTCCATGTGTAGGCTTTCCAATTGCGACCGAATCTGTTGTGCTTCAATGTTTGTATCCTACACTGGTGAGGCTTCCAACCTCATCACGATCCACAACTTCTTCTTGTGTTCCCATTTTTTGCTGAGATAATGGCAATATCAAATGAGACAATTGTTGGAAATAATACTGAGAGGGGGGGTGAATCAACATTATCATATCAATGATTTAATTTTCCAAACAGATTTGTATACGCTACTTCATCTAAGTGAACTAGTGTGTATACACGACTGTACTTAAGGCAACCAACGTATATGTAGAGAACTTTTGATTTACCCAATTTATCATGCATTGAACTTTAACCAGTATATCAGAGATTTATTAGACAGTGCAGTAAAAGTAGAATAAAGCATCACACATAAGCAACACACATGAACACCAAGATATAAGGTGGAAACCCAATGTGGGTGAAAACCACCTGCTGTTGTCGTCTCTATCTTCTTTTAATAATAAGAAAATTTGTTTACAATTTTGTACTGGTGTAGACTTATACCAGTATGCAAGCTTCTACCTGCAGAAGGTTACAACCTTCTCTCGTTCTCCAGCTTCTCCTGGAAGGGAGCTACAACCCCCTAACTCTTGTACTAGCCGATATGTTTACTAGTACATAGGCTGCAACCTACAAAAGGCTACAACCTTCTTTCTTCCTCCAAGGACCACGTTTCATAAATTTTCAGACTGGATCCATCAACAACATCATAATTTTAATTCAATCATCAAATACATCTGCATCAACCAATCACTTTCTGAACCAACCACAACTGAATCAATCAATCACTTTGACAACCCATCAATCTAATCATTTAGAATACTGTCACCAGAATACAGTAACCAGAACCCAAACCAGAACCCAGAACTCTGCAACAGCAAACATAAACAACTGAAACATATTTTATAAGGTATACACTACTTCCATGTGTCGAACCTATGTGTATATGTGCTTTTCTCAAAGCCAACCAGCGTATACATCTGCAAATATTAATTCATAATTCTGTAGCTATTCCAGACTTCAGTTATACCCAGATCATAATATTTACAGAACAACACATGCGTCAGTATTCAAATCTAGAATAAACATGATCAAACCATATAAAGATAATTTATTTCAAGCCTTAAGATCCCGATCCATCATTAAATATTATCCTCCATCAACCGCTAAGGTTCATCCCTAGTTCAGATCATGCACAACACCATAAGCCAATAACCTGCATACTAGATCTCACACTTCATCAGATATTCAATACTTGCACACCTAGCCTAATGATCTTCTCCTCCTTTTATAGTTTTAGGCCTTTCTCAATACCATGGACCAAAATCACTTAGGACCAATACCTTGGACCAAATACCTAGGGTCAATACCATGGATCAAAATACCATGGACCAAATACCTTGGACCAAAAACTTAGTTTTCCAAGATACACGCACTTTTCCTTCTGTGAAAGTGTGTGTGTATGTATACGCTACTTGTGTTCAGTGAACTTGCGTGTATATGCACCTTGGTCAAGGTGAATTTGCGTATACCTCTCTTTCTTCATTCTTTGTAGACTAATCTATAATTCTTTGTTGTTAACCTGTTGTACTATGACCCTTCATCTCAGTGAGTTGCCATCAAGGAAAACACCTGTATCATAATGCTAACAATCTTCCCCATTGGACTTGATGGCAAAAACAACACCAAGTCACTCCCCCCCTTTGACATCAAGGGAAAAGGGTCATGCTCCCCCTGAGTACATGTTGAATTCTCTGATATGCTGAAATGTACTAATTGAGCTCCCATGATTGAGTCCATGCTCCCCCTGAGCACTAGCAAAGTCTGCAAGAATATTTTCTAAAAGAATAACATGACTCTATAAATCAACTATGTGAGGATGACCTTCCTATCACCAATGACTCATACATCCATCTCCCAACCAAGTGGGGATATACCAATATGTTTATACATGACAAAAACAAGAAATATTACATCATCCATCCCATGCATAGTGGGGTTACAAATTAGGTCTTTTCATGACCTTTACATTAAATGATATACATGACATTTATAATAAGGACAACCGATCTAAACAAGACCATGATAGTCATCAACAACTATCATACACCATATATGATCTGCACCATTAGCAACATCAGGATCAATAGCCTGTATATTTCCATCATCAAAAGAGTCACCTGAATCAAAACAATTATGCGGATCTATACCAAGATCTTCTAAGATAATGCCAACAATGCATTACTAGAAGCATATGCTCCCCCTAAACCTATTCCAGATGTTCACTATCAAATCTGGTTATGCATATATCAGTAAGAAATATCAAGGCATCATCATCAATCAGATATACATCAAGTTATCAACAACTTATGAGGACCAACATATTTCCACATGTTATTAGAAGATTGTAACCATCATCAAACAGAGCAGATAATTGAAAAAACCATATCAGACCCCTTTTTCCTGAGTCTGGCCCACTTCTTTTCCTCAAACCAACATGTACATGATTGTGCCCACAGAAACCCACGTATGTATGCAACTACGCTTCATGAAACTCATGTATAACAACCTTTCTCTGAAAAATAGGATTTAATAGTAGGATGATGCAACAACTACTCCTAGCTTTTGTCTAAGATATTCAAATGTCTATTTGGGAAGTGGTTTAGTGAATATATCAGCAACCTGTTCCTTGCAGGGAACATACTCCAATTTGACCTTTTGTTCAAGCACTTGTTCATGTAGAATATGATATTTGATGGGTATGTGCTTGGTCTTGGAGTGCATGATTGGATTCTTTGAAATACTGATGGCACTTGTATTATCACATAGAATGGAGATGGGTGGAGTACATGTGAGCTGAATGTCTTGCAAGGTTTGCATCATCCAAAGTAGTTGTGTGTAGTAAGATGCAGCAGCCACATATTCTGCTTCAACTGTAGATAATGCAATTGAACTTTGTTTCTCGCTGAACCAAGACACTAACCTGGAACCCATATAGAATGCACCACCACTAGTGCTTTTTCTACCATCAACACTTCCTGCCCAATCTACATCTATATATGCATGAAGAGCAAGATCTGTATCTCTAGGATACCATAAACCAAAGTTCCGTGTTCCTTGAAGATATTTGAAAATCCTTTTGACTGCCTGAAGGTGTGATTCCTTTGGATTTGCTTGGAATCTTCCAACTATTCCTACTGCATGGATGATGTTAGGTCATGTACCTATTAGATAGAGCAGACTGCCCATCATGGATTTGTAAGTTGGTTGATGTACTACTGTTGATTCATCATTTGAGTTGACACTGCATCCTATTACCATTGGGGTACATACTGGTTTAGAATCTTCCATGCCATACTTTTTCAAGATCTGTTTGAGATATTTGGTTTGTGAAAGAAAAATACCATCTTTATTTTGTTGAAATTGTAGACCAAGAAAATAGGTAAGCTCACCAAGCAAGGACATTTCAAATTCTTGTTGCATTACTGAAGCAAAACTCTGACTCATGGGTTCTTCATTGCTACGAAAAATGATATCATCAACATAAACAACAATTATTAGCAATTTATCAGTGTCAATCTTTGTATATAGATTGCTATCTGCTGACGCCTTTGAAAACCCCTGTTGGTGGAGATATTTGTCAAGATGGTAATACCAGGCCCTTGGAGCTTGTTTTAGACCATAGAGAGATTTTCTGAGTCTGCATATAAGTTTTGCATCATTTCCAAGAATGAATCCTTCTGGTTGTTCAATATAGACTTCTTCTTCTAAGTCTCCATTAAGGAAGGTAGATTTTACATCCATTTGGTATACTTTGAATTTCTGAAAACTAGAAAGAGCAAGAAACATCCTTATGGATTCAAGTCTAGCAACAGGTGCAAAAATTTCTTCAAAATCTATACCTTCTTATTGAGCATATCCTTTACAAACAAGTCTGGCCTTGTTTCTAATAACTTCTCCATTTTCATTCAGCTTGTTTTTGAATATCCATTTAGTTCCTATGATATTCTTATCATGAGGTCTAGGAACTAATTCCCATGTATTATTCTTTTCAATTTGCTCAAGTTCTTCATTCATGGCCTTGACCCAACATTCATCTTTGCATGCTTCATTTACATTTTGAGGTTCGGCGGAAGATAGTAATGCTACATAGCTTGAGGTTTTTGTAATAGTTCTTCTTGTCTGTACACTTTCCTCTTTTCCCCCTAAAATTTGAGTTTTTGAATGATTTTTCTGAACATACCTGGACAGAGTCTTTTCTTTTATTGTTATCTCTTCTTCTAGTGGTTCATTGGTTTCTTCTTTAGAATCATTGTGATTTGATGTGGGAAAATAATCCCCATCTTCTTCATTGTCATAATCTTTGGTTTTATCTGTTTTGGATTTTTGCAAGGTTCATCAACTACAACATCAATACTTTCAACAATTTTCCCAAGTCTTTTATTATAACATTTATATCCTTTACTTCGGGAAGAGTAACCAAGAAGAATACCTTCATCTGCTCTGGGCTCAAACTTACCAAGTTTTTCATCAGTCCTTTTGATATATTAGATTTTAAGCTTCTGTGGTAGTTTTTTGCAGTGGTATGATCCGGATTATCCACAGTTTTGTGTTCATTCTGTCGACGTTTCAAACCCCAAAGGGGGTCCATCATCAGGACTAAACTTTAAAGTATTTTACCGTAGAAGTCTTACCATACCAAAGTTCATGTGGAGTTTTGGTGTTGTTTACCCGAACATTTTCTTGGTTGAGAATAGTTACGGTGGTGAATGCAGCTTCACCCCAGAAGGTTGCAGGAGTTCCAGATTCATCTAGCATAGCTCGAGCCATTTTTTGAATAGTTTTGTTCATTATTTCTACCACTCCATTTTGCTGAGGATTCCTTGTGGTGGAGAATTGTCTTTTTATTCCATGTTGTTCACAAAAGTCAAAGAATTCATCTGAGGTAAATTCTCCTCCTCGATCAGATCTGAGGCATTTGATTTTGTGATCTGATTCATTTTCAACCAAAGCTTTGAAGGATTTGAACTTTTCAAATGCTTCATCTTTATGATTTAGAAGACCTATCCAACACATTCTAGAAAAATCATCAATGAACAAAATAAAGTATTCTTCTCCACGAGGTGACTTTTTCCTTGGCGGTCCACATAAATCAGTATGAACAAGTTTAAGAGGCTTACTAGCTGACCCTTATTTTTCAATGAAGTGATATCTGGTTTGCTTACCGAATTGACATGGTTTGCATATTGTATTTTTAGGAATGTTGATATTTGGAATATCACGAACAACCTGGAATCTGCATGCTTTTCTTATTTGAGAAAAGCTTAGATGTCCCAATCTTTTGTGCCATTGCTAGTTTTCATCATTTTTGCTTAGATAGCACTGTTGTTGTCCTCCCTTGAGTAGGTATAAGTTGTTTGGAGTTCTTGTACCCTTGATCACGGTTTCTCCTGTATCAAGCTCACGAACAACACATCCGTTTGATCGAAACACCACTTCATTTCCTTGATTACACATTTGACTGACACTCAACATGTTATGCTTTAGACCATCTACATACATAAAATTCTCATCTTTAACCTTTTCTTTCAAGAAAATAGAGCCTTTACCTTTTATGATAGCAGGAGTGTCATTTCCAAATGAGACATTCTTTTCCTTTTCTAAGGAATTATATGAGTGAAGTTTTTCTTTGTCACTTGTCATGTGTTTTGAGCATCCACTATCGATGTACCACTGATTTTCTTGTCCTTAAGCATACAAGGCTATACCACATATTTCTGTTTGAGGTTCTTTCTTTCTCCATATTTTTGGATTTAATGGAGTTTGCTCCTTTTGAGATATTTTCTGAAATTTACTCCTGCATTCAGATTCTTCATGGCCAAAGTTGTTACAGACTGAGCATTCTATTTCATTTTCAAGAAGAGAAAAGTTATTATTGGAAATTTTCTTGATCCCTGTCACATTCCTTTGATTTTGTGCTTCTCTAGTCATGATGGTTTTGTAAGAAACACATTGAGAAACTTTGTGTCCAAAATTATGACATGAGAAACATTGACCATTAAAGAAGTTCCTGCGATTATCGAATCTATTGACCTGGTGATTGTAGTTTCTATTAATATTCATCTTTGAAGAAAATTGAGTATGATTTACTTGAGGTTGGTTATGGCCTCTGTTCATCCTTGAAGCAAATTGAGCCTAATTTACCTGGTGATCTGCTTTATGCCTTTGTTGACAATTGTCATACTGTTCATTGTTCTTTGCTGCATCAAGATAGATTTTAGTGGAGGTTGACAGCTTCTGTGATTGAGATGTTTCTTCATTATATCCAAGACCTGTCTTTAGCAAAGGAGAACACTGCACTTTGATAATTTCATTTAAGGTTTCTGATCCTTTAGCAAATCTAAGATTGAGAGATTTTGTTTTCTCAAGATCCTTTCTTAGACCCACAATTTCACATTCTAGTTTTTCATTATGTTTTTTTCTTTCAGCAAGTTGGTATGTCAAGGTATCTATAATCATATTCTTTTCTTCTAAATAGATTTTAAGTTTACAGATTTCTTCATGAAGGTCATCTTCTTCTAAAGCATCCCAAAATTATCATCTTCATAAGCCATTAGAAGTCTATAGTCATGACTATTTTCATCTTCATCACTATTTGATAAACCATTGCTATCTTCATGAGTATAGTAACTCTTTTTTCTTACACTTTGTTTTCTATTCCATTTTGCAGATTCCTTCCCTTTATCATATTTATCTTTATGAGGACATTTGGTAGCATAATGACTGACTCTATCACATGCAAAACATTTGAAAGGTAGTTTACCTCTAAATCTTCTAGAACCCTGTTAAAGCTTCTTGACAAAGTTTAATTCATCTTCTTCTTTTGAAATATGTCCTGATTCATTGAGTTCTTCCTTTCCTTTTGCTGAAGCTTTAAATGCGGCTTCTCTCATATCTAATGGGCCTCCTTTCCTCATCTCAAAGGCAATTAAGATTCCATGACGCTGTGTCATAGTGATAGTCTGTAGATCTTGTTTTTCTTCTATGGCAGATACTTTTGATTCAAATTTAGTAGACAATGATCTTAAAACTTTCTCAACTAAGGTAACTTCCTTTATCTCTTCACCTAGATTCTTCATGCAATTAACAACCTCATCTATACGTAAGAAGTAACTAGCTATACTTTCATCATTGTGCATCTTAAGAGTTTCATATTGAATTATGAGAGTTTGCAGTTTAACATGTTTTACCTGAGAGTCTCCTTCGTAACTTAGAACGATTTTGTCCCATATTTCTTTGGCTGATTTGAGCTGCATAACTTTGACAAACTCTGATTGTGACAGACTTCCCAATAATGTATTGACAGCCCTAGCATTGGTTTCATATTGCTTTTTACTTGCCATATCTGTAGGAATTGTTGATGCAAATGTATATCCTCCTTCCACGATTTCCCAGACATCTGTTCCAAGTGATTGTCGATAGGTTTTGTTCTTATCCTCCAATATACAAAGTTGCTCCCATCAAAGATTGGTAGCCTGATGGATCCCACACTTTCTTGATTACTCATGATGATGGATCTCCCTTCAAGTGATCAAGCTTCTTCTGAAGGACTTGCTCTGATACCAATTGTTGGAAATAATACTGAGAGGGGCGGTGAATCAGTATTATAAGATCGATGATTTAATTTTCCAAACAAATTTGTATATTCTACTTCTGCTAAGTGAACTAGCATGTATACGTGACTGTACTTAAGGCAACCAGTGTATATCCAAAGAACTTTTGATTTACCTAATTTATCATGCATTGAACTTTAACCATTATATCATAGATTTATTAGACAGTGTAGTAAAAGCAGAATAAAGCATCACACATAAGAAACAAACGTGAACACCAAGATATAAGGTGGAAACCCAATGTGGGTGAAAACCACCTGCTGCTATCGTCTTTGTCTTCTTTTAATAATAAGAAAATCTATTTACAATTTTGTACTGGTGCAGACTTATACCAGTACGTAGGCTTCTACCTGTAGAAGGTTACAACCTTCTCTCATTCTCCAGTTTCTTCTGGAAGGGAGCTACAACTCCCTAACTCTTGTACTAGCCGATATGTTTACTAGTACATAGGCTGCGACCTACAAAAGGCTACAACCTTCTTTCTTCCTCTAAGGACCACGTTTCATAAATTTTCAGACTAGATCCATCAACAACATCATAACTGTAATTCAATCATCAAATACATCTGCATCAACCAATCACTTTCTGAACCAACCACAACCAAATCAATCAATCACTTTGACAACCCATCAATCTGATCATTCAAAATACTGTCACCAGAATACAGTAACCAGAACCCAAACCAGAACCCAAAACTCTGCAACAGAAAATAGAAACAACTGAAACATATTTTATAAGGTATACGCTACTTCCATGTGTCGAACCTACGTGTATACGTGCTTTTATCAAAGCCAACCAGCGTATACATCTGCAAATATTAATTCATAATTCTGCAGCTATTCCAAACTTCAATTATACCCAGATCATAATATTTACAGAACAACACATGCGTCAGTATTCAGATCTAGAATAAACATGATCAAACCATATAAAGATAATTCATTTCAAGCCTTAAGATCCTAATCCATCATTAGATCTTATCCTCCATCAACCGCTAAGGTTCATCCCTGGTTCAAATCATGCACAACACGATAAGTCAATAACCTGCATACTAGATCTCACACTTTATCAGATATTCAATACTTGCACACCTGGCCTAATGATCTTCTCCTCCTTTTATAGTTTTAGGCCTTTCTCAATACCATGGAACAAAACCACTTAGGACCAAATACCTAGGGTCAATACCATGGATCAAAATACCATGGACCAAATACCTTGGACCAAAAACTTAGTTTCCAAGATAGACGCGGTTTTCCTTCTGTGAAAGTTCTTGTGTACATATACACTACTTGTGTTCAATGAACCTATGTGTATACGCACCTTGGTCAAGGTGAACCTGCGTATACCTCTCTTTCTTCATTCTTTGTAGACTGATATGTAATTCTTTGCTATTAACCTACTGTACTGTGACCTTTCATCTGAGTGAGTTTCCAGCAAGGACAACACCTGTATCATAATGCCAACAATAATAGTGAAGCAATGTACCAGTCTCTGTGTTGATCATCCGTGATCTTCATATTAACCTGTCGGATCAGGCATTTTAGCCTCTCTTCGAAGTCTAACGAGGACTCATTTACCCTCTGTTGTATTTCCTTAAACTCTGTTACAGACTACACCTAAGACTTAGGATTTTTAAACTCATTTTTCAATGCCTGTTGAGTCTATGCCATCATTGCGCCCAGTTTATCCATACAAAACTTGATATACCAAGTCAATGCACTGTCCTGCAGCACTGTGACCAACTCTACTTTCTTCATAATATCATCAGTAATCTGTTGTGTCTTCCACACAACATCCGCAATGACCAAGAACTGTTCGAGTTCCTTGCTTCCCACCCCTTTAAAGATCGACATCTTCATCGTGTTTGCTATCTTGAATGGTTGATGCGGAGGTGGAGGTGGAGGTGGAGGTGTAGGTGTATGTGGCAGAGGTGGAGATGGTGGTGGAGTGGATGGATAGGGTATCCCTGGGATACCCTAACTTACTATCTACAACACGCTTTGCAGTGTTCTCAGAATAGTTCCTTCGTTGTCACTAATAGGAGATCCTAACAATGGACTGTATTCAGAGCCTGATTCTTTGTTTCTTCTGAAGGGTTTTTCACTTTGCGTAGTCCCAAACATCAATGTAATGGCATAACCTTATTTTCACACAACAACACCTTAATCCAGGTCTTAAGAGATTTTAAGTACTTACCTCTTAGTCCCTTGAAGAACTTGTGCTCTGCTTCACTATAGTTGATGGTCGTATCAATTGCGAACTCAATGATGAATCCTCCTAAAATAAGATCGATCCAGTGATCAACGGTCCACATGATGTTATTTTCTTAAGCCTCCAAGCACTTCACTAGTTCTGGGGTCCACAAAATAGGGTCATCAAGCTTCCACGTACCTTGACTGTCCACTAACCTGGACAGCCACTCGTGTAATTAACAAGGAAGATCAAAAGAAGATTTCAAGCTCGTCTGTGTACATGTATCTGTTCAGTCAATCTTCCTTGGATAAGGGTGGATTTTTGTTTTCCTGTGCTGCAAATGCGTGCAATTTTTTATCAATCTACTTCTCAATTTCTTTCTTCGTGGGGAACCATTTATCACACATCCATTTAGCAGGATCCTACTCCCCGCAACATAACCATTTGTTGGATTGATGGGGCCTGACCCAGGTTCAACGTTATCTACACCAACCAACAAAACCCTAATTGTTGGCCCTTTCGGAAACAATCCGCGTAGCACAGGCTGCAGTCTTACCCGAAGCAGTATCGGGGGATGATAGAACCAAGTTTCTGCATCTAGGGGTCTATGTGAAGGGTTCTTGCGGATCCTCGAGCTTAGATCTACCTTCGCGAATTCTAACCCTTCCAGAGCAGATGATTACAGTAAATTCACTTAAAAAACTTCCAGATCTTAGCAAAGTTTCTTAATTATTCATAACATGCATAAATATTACTGATCTACTACTTTCGCGCACAAGATAAGCATTGATTGATATAAATTTCAACACAGAGCAAAATTATAGATACTTGTAGAAATAAGAAATAATACACAGATGCATCAGAATTGGTTCAAAACTGACTTTATTAAGTATAATCGTTCAAGTATAGACTTTTTTTCCCTGCACACTCAGCTACAGGGGCCTATGCACTTAACCTGCAAACTTACCAAGGTCTCTGGGCACTCAGCTGTAGGAGCCTTCCCCTTTTGCCTAGGTATAGGAAACATACCTTTCCTGCCTTAGATTCTTTCCCAAAACAATGATCTTCTATATTAGTTACTTCTCTAGACTCACTATGACTCATCAATATATAGTGTTTTTCTTACAATACCATGGTTCACGGACCATGGGCGGGTCTGAAAACCTTCCTATCACTTACCCACCTAAGGGACTAAAGTCCCATTGGATTTTTCTATCTTCACACTCTGCTTTCACATTTCGCAGAGACTTTACATTTTATACAAAATTTAACCCAAAATTTGACCAAAACTTAACCCCAAGGACCCCATCCTAACAAATACCATTCCCTACCATCTGGTATGTCATTTCTCGGAAAAGAATCTTGTTAGGGACATATAGAGGCAAGACATGGGGGTTAGAAAGACTACCTAATATTCAGACATAAGTAAATGACCCTTCAACAAACAAGTTTCCTATCCAAAGCAAGTCAGTTTGGGCTTCTAGGGAAACCCTTGGGGTTCTTTTATCAAAGATGTTTTGGTAAATATGAAACATTACTCCATGGCATATTTTATCAAAATGAGGTTGATACTTTGAGTCCCGGGGAATATTGTGATATATGTGGATGGGGGTCAGGTCATCTAAGGTCCACTTGCATCCCATAGATGTGAAATCCATAGTGAAACAGAGGGCATCCATCATGTAGGCACTCATGTAGAAGGGAGGAATTATGTTTTCTGAGACTTTTCACTTGCTTCTAAAGGCTAGGATATGAGAGGCTAGGTTATTTGATAGTATATTTCCCAATCAAAAATATAACCTTCTGAAGCTCCATCAATCAGTGGTGTCCTCCATCAATCAGTGGTGTCCATTTATCAGAAGACTTCTGTGTATTAGGGTAAGTATATAATCTTCACATCATAGCGACTATTTTACAATAGGGACCAGCAAGGGAGTTAACTACATACTTACTTGAATCATCTTGCTTATTATTTTTCGAATCTCTCCTCCATGCTTTAATAGGCTTTGACACATGATCGTGCTTACTCATGAATTTCTCCACAAACTGTTTATCATATTTACATTGAGGCTCTGGAAAATGGCACATTGCGCTCAAATCCTTGTTGGTAAATGATCTGATGACTATGTGGTTCTGTGTCACGATCTTTCTTTCTGCAATGCTTAAATTATCAACCGCCCATCTAACCATGTCTGTATAAGGAAGGATTTTTGGTCGGGCCACAATAATATTGAAGAATGAATTGGCCACATCACTATAAGTAGTCTCTGAGACTGGGATAGAATCATCAACTGTAATTGTTCTCTGTGTGACCCTGGGTCTTTCATCCTCAAATAGTTTATAGATAGATTCCCAAGAGGCACTTCCAGCATCTAGATAATAGACTGTGTCAAAAAATAATCCTTCCGTATTAGAATTTTTAGTTGGAGGAATGAAATATTGCTGTTGAGTAGTAGGTTTCTTCTTTTCTTTTTCTGCTTTAGAAATTTCTTCAGAGTTATGCTTGTCGGGACTTGCCTGTAATGAAAAAAGAATGTTTGAGCAATAACTGCTTCACATGAAAGATTTAGTGCAAATATCGAATTTCACACAACAAACTTTTCCTTTAAGGGTGAACTATGATAAAATCAAATTGCAATGAATGAGGATGATTGTAATCTTGAAAATCATCAATTCACCATTTTAAAATATTAAATGCAAAAATGTGAATTCACGCGGTTTTTCCCACATCAGCGTATCGGAAGAAAAATATTGGATAAACCAATTGGAGACGCATTAGAAAGTTACGATATTGGTTATTTCCAATAAATGGTATTTGAAGAAGTAACGACTATAAGCAGAGGTGGGAAATGATATCGGGGTTTCTATATCGAAGGTGGCATATCGGAAATTTAAAGTGCAAGCTCCCGATATGAAAGTCCTGATATAGTTGTTGACAGGAATATAAGAGGTTTCGTGGTATTAGAGGAGAGGAATATCAGAGATGTTGGATATTGGAAGAGGAAGGCATCGAAGCTGGGATATATCAGAAGTACTGAGTATCGTAAGTGGCACATTTAGAAAGTTATGATATTGCAAAGGGCTGATGTGCCAAGTGGCATTTGTGGGGATGACGACTCTTATAATATTCATTTAAAAATCAGGTGAATGAATTATATTATCCTTTTATAGAAAACATTTTTAATGAATCAATTAATAGCCGTGAAAGCTTTATCGAGGAATGATTTTATCGTAACTTTCTTAAAAGGAAAGTTACGATAAAGTAAGAGTCTGATAAAACCTTCCGAAAATGCATCAATTTCGAGAAAAGGGGGCCTATTGGGATTTTAATTCATCGTAGCATTATAAGGGTTGATCCCCGATAAGAAAGTTCAGATGAGGGGAACTTTCAAGCCTTAGAGATTTTTACAATAAACTTAAAAAATGTTCTATCTTTATTGAAAATTAAAGAGTTTTATTAAAAAGAAAGAAGGGTCCCCATTATTTATTAATAACTAAAATTAAATTAAATGGGGGGTTGTTGAATACTACAACAACAGTGCATGCAGAGATTTGAATATGATATTAGTAAATTGTCATACCCCATTGATCCTCATCCTCAAAGTGATTTCTTTCTAAGGTTTTGTTATTAATGACGAGGATTCCACTTTCGCATTTAAGAAGATTGGAAAATTGCAGGATGCTTTAGAACATGCAATGCAGATTGAAGCAATGGTGGGATATCCTCATGATTATAAATTGGGTGTGCCTTTTGTTGATCCTACTATTATGGGACTCTAGAATCATATCGCCACTCTTACTGAGAGGTTAAAGTATCTTTCTCCTTGTTACACAGTGTTTTGTCACTGTCCCTGTACTCCCCGTCTACGATCCTGGAGGACCTCTATAGTGTACCCAACATGCTTTCCCATCATGAAGAAACTCCCAGTATGTCCTTCTTCATGAGCATAATAATTCCCCTTTACATCATTTCCGAAGAATCTTCATTCTATCCCAATTTATAAGACTGATACTACTAATTAGTTTTCTCCTCGCACCAATTTATATAGGTTAAAACTAGCCCTCATGCCATTTGGATCGACTGAGCCCTTTTCCAGTCACATTGGTCCTCTTTGGAAGGTTTTTTAAATAAGGAGCCGAAGCTTCCATGTCTAGAAGCTTCGTAATGGAAGTATGGTAGATGGTTGGGTCGGATAGAGCTTAGGAAATCAGTTTGGGCTCCTTTCCCCTATTAGGATGGAACAACCTTAAGAGATAAGACCTTCTCCCATGATGAGAGGAACCATCTCCCATCCATCCAAGCTATATAATCCTCTCTTTTTCCCAAGCAAAAGCTAGTAGGCGTTTTGGAGAAAATTTGAATAATCAGTAAGTAATCTATAGCTTGTAGCTTTCTAGTGTATGTTTGAGGGAGAATAGTGTGATTTTGGTTTGGTTTGATACTAGAGGGAAATAGGCCTTAAAACTTCCATTATTGGGGCTATCCATGAAGTGCTAGGAGAAGTGTGGAAACCCGGATACGTCGGAGGAGACCAACAACATCAAGGCACCAATTGTAATCTCTTTCTGATTTATATAAATGCAACTATTGATTGATTTCCTACATGAAGTGTCATTTTACATCTTTATGGCTTAATGTTACTTGACCTATTAAGTAGGCTGAATACAATATTGTATGCTATCACGTTTTTTGTTGTTGTTGTTTGCTTGTTTTAGGTATTTGAAGGAAGGAAACGAAAGATAGCTGGAGTGAGGAAGCAGGATCATCACCAAATGGAATAACGTTCTAAGAGGTAGGCCCTCTTAATTGATTCTAGATTAAGGAGATTTTCCATTGATTGTTTGTTTGTAGCTAGACCCTCTCTCTCGGGCTAGAGGAATTGTTTGTGTCCTCACTGAGAAATTACCTGCACCACAAATTGGCGACTATGATGGGGATCCAATCCTTCCATTTGATTGATTGTTATTTTATGGTTTTGTGTGAAATTTTCTAGTATTACCATTTCCCTTTAGTGTTCTCTGCTTTTCCTGGTTTACTGCTCTGATCCTAAAATTTACAGTGGCAAGTCTAGTCTTAGCCTTTGAAATTATTTTTTTTTCCTTGAATCTTCGGTCAATGCGTTTATTTTTCTGACAGTCGTGCCGATCAGCGTGAGTTTCTCAAAAATAGTTGAGCCGACCCACTTTTGGTGCATGTTGTTAGTTAGGCAATTGCGTAGATTCCTGTAGGTGAAGATCAGGGTTTACCGTAGATCATAACTAGTGTGTCTTGCCCTTCTGATTTTTGTCTCTCAGCTTGTTTTGACTATGTTCTCCCTGGTTAGAAAGATCTTTTAGCCTAGTTTGTATGATTGGTTGATTTTCATTTTCTTCACTTGGTTTCTTGAGTTCTTAGATGGTGCATAACTCTAGGCCATCTAGGTCGTCACCCGTTCACTTGTTTGCGTGCTCAGAAAGTCAAGTCAATAGTCAATTTTCTCCTTGGATTTCATTTGATTAGTCCTTTTGTTGCTTTGATTTCCATTTAACAAGTTTGAAAAGTTTTGTTTAGTGTTTGAGCATCTCTTTTCAGGCATAGATCACATTTCCCATCTTCTTTTTGGTTCAGTCTTTGCTTCATTAGTTTTGAAGGGAATTCTCTTTTGTGCTTTGTGTTTGCTTGTGATTGATTGTATTGGGAATATTTCATTGAAGTGTTTGTGAAAGATTCATTCTATCATTTCATTGAAAAATACATAATTCTAGTTTGCTGAATCAATATGTTACATTAGTTAGCATCATTGAATACTAGAGTTGCATCGTCATTTGCATTTGAAAAGAAATGAATTCTCTTTAGTGTTAAAAGGACTAATTGAAGTGCATTTGATAGGAAGATTCAATGCATTTTGGAGATTTATTAGTGAAATAATTTATTATTTTATTGTTGCATTGATTGTGTGTTCTCTATCTCTCAATTAGTGTTAACTTTCATCGAAGACAAATATTTCCTTTCTCATATAGCTGCATGTAGGAGTTTTTTTTTAGTTGACAATGGTAGGGCCTTGTAATTGAAACCTAATTCAATATCAACAGTTAAAATATATTGAATTAACCTAAGGAAGAATTGAAACTTAACGCTTATATTTAGAGGTCTAGGCTAGAGACGTGTACCAACGTCTTTAAACCTAGCAGTTACCGTTCGCTTCGGCACTAGAAAACACTGGTACGAACTTGTGCTCCCTATACCATCAAGTATATAAAAGGAGATGCCACTAGGTATGCAATCCTTTATCCATTGGAAGCCGAGTCTGCTACCTTGTAAACGTGATACACCAAACATAGCATTCAGGGAGATTTCCTGTTTGTACTTCTTGGTTCACCGGAAGGTATCCTACAGTTCACGCTTACCTGGTAATCCTTTTTCTTATATTGTCCTGAGCAGTCATTTTGGTCTTTTTGACTCTTTAAATTTAAAATATCACTGAGTGCTTGTCCTTTTGAGCTCGTTTTAAATCTGAAAGCGACTAGAGTCACATTTCGTCCTTTTCTCAACTCTTAAAATATGAAAATGCCAAGTTTTGTTTCAATGTCTTAAAATTAACTACCCATGAAATATCCTAGTTAAAGTTATCTTCCTTAGTGATTCTTTAGGGTCGTTTCCAATGGCAACATTTCCAGAGTCTACCAGTCAAGGATTCCCCTCAAATGGGAATCTTGGTCCTTTTCCTTCTTTTGGAAATGATGGTGTTCCTTATATGGAAACGGTGTCCATCCCTGGGATAACCATTGGTTTACTTATCTGGTTATTTTCGACCTCGGTGGTCCTGAGTGTTTCGACCCCTGCCCATCCATCTCCTTCATTTGAACCACATCATGTTGATTCTACGGTTGACCTTTCACCTTCTTCCCCTATTTCGTCACCCTCCTCTTCTACCTTGCCTAGTGAAAGTTTGAAATCTAGTAACCAAGAGACTAAGAAGAAGAAGAAGAAATATAAGCGAGAGGCCAACCACACAATTGTTACTCTAAATGCACTTCCTGTCGAAAAACCTTCTGATCCTTCACGGAAGGTCAGATTCCCTTGCAAGCTGTGTAAGGGTGACCATATCCTTTGAGACTATCTTGGCATTCCTAGAGTCTTAGAGGTATGGTCTCAAAATCTGGATCGACCATCCCCATTGACCTCTGGAGATCATGTCAATGTTGCACCCTTGGTTAGCAATGATAAGAAGAAGGAGAAGATTAGATTCCCCTATAGGTTATGTGAAGGAGAGAATCTTCTTCACCTTTGTCCTCTTATGGATAAAGCTTCCAAATATTTTGGAAACCTTACAGCTCCTCAACCCCAACTTCCTATTGGTTATAAGAGGCTTTCTTCTAACACTCTCCTAGTTGTTAAAGGGATTGACTTAGATTCATATCTTGCATTACCTTCTCTTCCTGAGCATGACTCTCTTGTCTCTATTCCCGACCAACCATTGGTCAAAAAGAGTGTTGACTTGGCTCCTCCTTCAGGTGTTCACTCTATTCCCAAAGAGAGTGGTGATCGTACTTCTCATGTTCATCTTGTATCCTTAGATTCTCATGAATTGAAGAGTGACCCTCCCATCTCAGCTGTTCAAGAGAGTCTTTCTTCTACTCCTGCAGAGAATGGGGGCAATCATATGATACCCCCACCAAGTAGTTATGTTGTCTCTTTTGATTGGAGTCAATTGATTGCTTTCCACCTCCCATCTTATGTGCCTTTCCAGATCATAGTACAAGCCTATAATATGGTAGTACATGGCACTATATTAGATGAAGGCGCGTCTATTAGCATCATGTCTTCTACTACTTGGCAAGCTTTGGGTTCCCCACAGCTTGTGCCTGTCACCCAGAATCTGTTGGCTTTCAATGAAGGAACCAGTCAACCCTTAGGGATCCTTCCGATGTTACCAATTACTTTGGGAGAAAAGACCCTCTATATAGACGTGATGTTAGTCCAAGCTCCCTTAGATTTTAATCTTCTCCTTGGACGCGACCATGTTTATGTCATGGGAGCTCTTGTTTCTTCAATTTTCTGTGTGGTTTGTTTTCCACACGAAGGGAGAATTGTGACCATTGATCAACTATCGTTCATTGGTCACCAAGCACATCCTTTGCAACCATCATCCCCTATCGGCTCTTGTTTGCAAGCAGTAACTTCCCCACCATAGGTCAACTATGTGGCTATCCATTCCATCTCTGCATCTGCTAATGATCACACAGATGGTATTGTACATTATGTATTGGAGCATTGGAACCCGATCTATCTTTTGTACCAAATGACATGTATTCCTCCCAGAGCATGGTTCTTCCATCTAGTGAAGACCTCTTGGGAGCCATGTTTTCTTATGGGTCATGAATAGATGTCATGAGTATAGTTCCTTGTCTTGTGTCGAGCTCGTTAAAAAATGAAACAAGGGTCATGAGCATAGTTCTTTGTCTTGTGTCAAGCTCGTTAAAAAATGAACCAAGGGTCTCGAGGATAGTTATTTTTCTGTGTCAACCTCATTAAAAACTGAAACATCGTTCGAGGATAATTTGTTCCTGTATCAACCTCGTTAAAAAATGAAACAAGCATTCGAGGATAGTTATTTTACTTTGTCAATCTCGTTAAAAAATGAAACAACTCCCTTTTCCAAATCGAGTCTTTGATTAAGATCTCGTAAAATTCCAGTCGAGTCTTTCCTTTCTCTCAAAAGTGAAACCTCATTCCATCCAAATTTTAGCACCCTGATGTCTACTTCGATGAATGAAATAAAGCTTGGGGGGGCATGTATGTCGAATTGAGTCATTATGCCGGGGGCATGCAAACTTATCTCAAGCGTAGTTTTTCATTTCAAGCTTGTGTAAACATGAAACTAAATCCAAGAAGAGTTCTCCATGGTTCAAGCTTATGTAAAAATGAACCCATGCCCAATTTACATCTCATCATTACCATTTTAATCAGGTGATTTTTGTTAGATGATCCTTGGTTGTTTTATTCCATCGCCACCATCTCTTTGGCCGATCATATGCTTTCACTTGGTTGTTTTTTTCCTTTCCTGAGGAACCGCATCAATGAGTGGTTTTTTTTTTAGCCAACCTCTTGACCATTACATGTTTTGAGTAGTTCCACCATTGCCGCAACCAGTTGCTACCGTTTATACCACTCGTTCCTCCAAGAAAAGTCACCTTTAAGCTCTTTTCTAACTTGTAAAAAATGAAAATATTGCTGAGTATTTTTCCCTTTTTAACTCATTAAAGAGAATAAAAACGAGGGGCCCACTTTCAAGCTCTTTTCCGACTTTTTTAAAAATGAAAATATTGCCAAGATCTTGTCTTTTTGAACTCAATAAAGGCTGTGAAACTTCGTTCACCTAGTATATGTTTACCCCTTTTTGGGGTTCGGATGCACTATTTACGAAAAAGGTATGCCTTGATTGAAATGGTCAAGCGGTTCTCTCAAGTATCATTTTCTACCTTTTGAGGCTTGAGAGACACAAATGTATGAAAAGGGACCACATGGAGTTTTCTTTTCCATGTATTTTTCAAACTCTCTAAAGATGAAAAAGATACCTAGTTGCCCCTTTTTCAGACTCGTTAAAACATTAAACGACATTGGATTTGTCGCCATGATAAATGTGAGCTTCTCCTTCCTAGGGATCATTAAACTTACTAGATCAGATTCGTCCGAAGGATGAACTTAAAAGTGCAAGCATATGCTATCCCCTTCAAAACTACGATAAAAAATAGTTGGGGTACCTGCTAGAAATGGTGGGGGGAAATTTGGAAATTCTATCAGTCACGTCGGCAACTCACTCTTGAACATGAACTTTCTGCTTCATGTCGGGTTGGGATATCCTCCTTTTCATTTGACCTTCCTGGGTTGGGTAACTCATTTTTGCCTTCCATTTGATCTCTACTATGTCATCATGACCACCAATCCTATGGATCCAAGGGCTGCCAAACTTCAGAATCGTGTCGCCGATATGTTCAAGAGTCACTCCTTTTGTAGTTACACCTACTCCTGATTCTATGTATCATCTAAAATCATTTGCATCCCTTTGTCTTGCATCGATGATGTGAGATACATCATGGCCCTCCTTCGACACAATCACTTCTTGTCAACTTCAGCTCATTATCAGGGAAGCTGGTTGAGAGATTCCCTTCCAGTACCTTAGAGCTTGCATTCCCTAATGGAAATTTCTTCGCACTCAACAACAAGTTCACATCATTGGCTTTCAATCGGGTGATTTCATGGGTGTTCGACATCAGTTCCTTTATTCACATTCCATGAATTGTGCTTCTAGTACCTTGAGAGCCATTGTCATTATTGGTGGTTTCTCTCGCACTTGTTAACCATTCACATCATTGACCGGTAATCAAGCTACTTCCTAGCATGTTCAACTTCAACACATTCATTCACATGTTAGGATTTGTACTTTGATCGGGTCGTTTGGAGCGCAACACCCTGAGCTAAGATTGCACAAGTCCATGTTGCGAGGCGATGTGACATGGTCATGTTCACATACATGTCTCTTTTAGATGGTTGGATATGACCATACAATGAGTTGTTATATGTGATCCTTCTCATTATTGGATGGCTGCAACCATACCTTCGTTTCGTTATGATCCTTTCTACTGGACGGTTGCGCCCATGCCTTGGATTCATTCACAAGCTTATTTTTTGGATGGTTGCGTCCATACCACGATTCATGTATCATTATTTAGAGTTTTCAGTGATGTATATGTATCTATGCTTTCTTGCAGGTTTTCTGATGACAGACTCTGGTTCCCCACTTCCACTTATAAAGCATTTCACCCCTCACTCTAGTTCGGCATTCATGCTTTAGGGGGCATTTGTTACACAACATTTTGTCATTGTCCCTGTACTCCCTGTCTACAATCCTGTAGGACCTCTACAGTGTACCCGACATGCTTTCCCATCACACAAAAAACTCCCAGTATGTCCTTCTTCATGAGAAAAATAATTCCCCTTTACATCATTTCCCAAGAATCTTCCTTCTATCCCAGTTTACAAGACCGACGCTACTGACTAGTTTTCTCCTCATGCCGACTTATAGAGGTTAAAACTAGCCCTCGCGCCATTCGGATCGAGTGAGCCCTTTTCCAGTCGCGTCGATCCTATTAGCACCTAAATCTGCCCTAGGCTGAAGGAAGGCAAAATTCAGGGTAACCACAACCCACGCTCAGTCTGGTAGCTAGCCCTACCAGAACAGGAGAGGGCTCTCTCCGAGTCACGCTCAGTGAATGGATAAATTAAACAGTCTGAGATGACTTACAGTGAAATATTTATCTTAGGCTAGTAAGTGAATAGGGATACAAGAAACAATTTCTATGAATGACCAAGCTTCTGGGATGGTATGGGACCAACGGCTAGCAAAGAACAGAGAATTTAATACAAAGGCACAGATTACATCGTGAGGCAAGGCAGGCGGAAAGTATAGCAATTTAGTTTGGAATAACACAGAACGGAGAGATTGCTGAGGAGTGTGAAAAGGGCATAGGAACATGAATCCTTTTCAACAGAAGAAGAACACTGAACATGAAATTTTCCCACAGGTAGAGCAATAAAATTGAATTCTACCTAATCTCACTCAGAAAATTTCACTAGAAATGAACATGAATTGAATTATGAAACATAAAGAAATACATATGAAACATAAGAGACACATTTTCTACACTCACAACCACAAGAATATCATGAAACAGAGCCGCTACCTTTCATTAATTCTCTGTCAAAAATACACAGTGAAGAAACAAAGTTTCTTTCCCACAGTCTCCCAGAAGTTACAGACCAACCAACCCTTTGAAAATAACTTGCATACAATATATAGAATGTGTAAGGAAGAGATAGAACGCCTAAGGGTTGGGGAGTTACTCGAATCATTGCAAAATGGAGATGGAGAGCCAACCATCAGCTACAGGTGCAGCGCTACAAACATGACATTTGGCTCGGGTGACCGTTTGCCTTCCTTCGCCACTTGGATAGAATCCAATCTAGAGAAAAAAAAAATTAAATGCTGCCTTTGGTGCCAAACCACCGAAGTGTAGATGAGCAGGCCCACTTGGAGAAGTCGCGAACCGAAATTTCGCGAAACGGAAGCAAATTGGGCAATTTTTCCTCTGTGCGCCGCGCCATTTTCTTTGTGCGCCGCGCTACTTTGGGGCCTGTTTTGGGGCACTTTCAGGTGTCCAAAATGTTCCCAAGTGGGCTTGTTAGAAAGCCTGTCCTATCTAATTTTTAAACCCACTGGAATTTTTGAATTTGGTGTTCATTTGCCCCTCCAAGTCTTCATTCTCCCAAGATTGCTTCCTGTGTGTCAAAAAAGTGGCAGAGAGGCCATTTGTGGGTGTTTTTTGAACTTTTGGAGACTCATACCTTGCCAAAATTTCTTTCCCGAACACCAGTAGTCGTGATTTTCCATGCTGAATCCAAAAATGCAAGCCATTCCTCATTTAGAGCTCTAGAATTTTAGCGTCGCGCGCATAGGGAGAAAATCCCTGTTTTTTGCCCAAAAATTTGTCATGTGACCCAAAATGCCCCAAAAATGCTCCAAATTTCTTGTTCGGGCACCAGTAATCATGATTTTTCATGCTGAATCCAAAAATGTAAACCATTCCTCATTTGGAGTTCTATATTTTTAGCGCCGCGCACTGGGAAGTGGCGCAACACACTGGGCTTGAGGTGCGGCACATATAGCCTGTGCATAACGGTTTTTACAGGAGACTTTTGGAGGCCTTCTTAGTGTCAAAATTGTGCGTAGGATAGCTCGTTGGAAAGGTATTTGAGTATAATTTCCAACCCAATGGGAATTTTTCAATTTGGAGTTCATTTTCCTTGTCAAAAATCAAATCTCCCAAGACTGGTCAAAATGTGCCAAATGAGGCTGCCTAAAGGCAAAGTGCTGCTACAGTCAACTTTGGAATGCCGTTCTCAACTCCAAATTGAGCTCATGATATCTCATTGGAAATATATTTTTGTCTAGTTATCATTTGACTCATCAAGAAAGTCATTTGGCCAACTGAGCTAGGAGAAATTTTTATTTTCCCAAGGTCACTTCAGAGGTGCATCAATTCTCCCGAGGAAACTATATTTTTGACATTTCTCCAAAACCATGACACCTGTGTAAAAAGTGAAGGAGGTTTTTCTTCCTTGGAATTTTTTGGACAAAAAAGTCTCTCAGGTTTCCCAAATTCATCTTTTATTGCTCAGAACCATCATTTGAGTGAAACCTATCCCGATGTGTGGAACAAGGGACTTGTCGAAATGAAGCGAGATGAAGGGGATAGGGAGATTCTAAATTCTTGAGGAAATTTTGGGAAGTAGGGAGGGATGTTAGGAAGTAGGGGAAAGTGAAATCTCATAGTTTGAGTGAGGGGAAGGGGTCCAAAAAGGCAAAACACAGGTCCAACCTAGAAAATTGCCAGGTTGTAGCAAGAAACTAGGGTTTGTGCGAAAATGAGGAATTTGGGGGGATTTTAGTGATGGAAAGTGTTTAATAAGGTACATTATGGATAGGGAAAGGCGTATGAACATCAGGATACAAGTTTTTCCGATGATTTGACCATCCAAGAGAAATTAGCTTCAAAACCCCAGGAGAGGGAAATGAACCTTGCCTAGGCGCAACTAAAGCATGAACAAGGTGTCATATGGCCCAGTGGAACTTGACATGATGATGACAACCCTTTGAATGATGGTACACTCAGTTGAATGGTGACATGGAACATCATTTGGACAACTTTGACAAGGGTAAAATCACACCCTAGACCTAATTCCTAGTGACCAAATTTTGCTTGAAGACTCACTGAAATGACAAAATTTGACCTTGACACTTTAAAATCACTTTGTAAGAGCATGTTTGATCACTGGAAGAAGGCTGCAAAGACTGACACTAACATTGGTTCCAATAGGGATGGCAGCTCCAGCTCCTTGGAGGTGCTAAGAACTGCAGATCTTTGGGTGAGCAGACAGTGCCTTTGTCCATTGGGCTATGGAGTCAAAACACGGAAACTGACATTATGCAGACAAACTCTGACTGAAGACTCAAACTGAAAAACATAATAAAACCAGACATGACTAAATCCTAACTAACAAACTGGAAAGATGCTCATATTTGAGCTTATTCAGCAAACCTACCCTAATTACTCTTTCCACCACTCGGTCAAGTGAGATGGAACAGCCAATGCAACTAGGTAAGCATTATGTCTAATATTTGATTTCTTCCCAAATACTTTCTGATGTGCAGGAAAAGGGAAGAATCGAAAGGCAGCTCCCACAGAAACTTGGAATCAAGTTCACTGCTGACAAACTTGCAAAGCATGAATTGGCTGGATGACTTCAAGAATACTGCAAAAGGATCTTCATAAGCATCGCCATTGATTTCCATTAACACATTACTGCTTTGGTCCAAGTAATATTCATAGCTGGATATTAAACTTTTCCTCACATCTGCACTGTCTTTCTCTGATGATTGTAGCAAGCGGTCAAAAGGATCATGAATTTCGTGAAGAACCAAACTCTGTTGTTGATTCCAAACAAAACCAAAGCCTCCTTGATTAATCTCCTCATATGACTGCAAACTTTGATATGGGCTATGAAATGAACAATCTGTTAAACAAGACAATGAAGGTGACCCTTGAAATAGATGATTATCAACATTCTCTTTTGTCTCATAGTTGGCTGATGGAGAATAAGTTTTACAACAAACAAAATCTAACACATGAGCAAAAGGATCATCAAAAACTTGAGGAGACTGCTGCGATGTATCTATTGAAACTGTATGACATCCTATTGGCTTTTCATCATTTTTTTTAGAGATATTACGAAGATTCTGCCTTATAAACTGAAATGCTTCGTAACACAAGGGTACAGAATCCTCTTGCATCATTAAATCATGTATTTCGGCTGCCTCACCTTCATCTGTAATCTGACCTTGAATTGTGTTTGGTGGCTGCAAATCTGGTTCTGTATCCAAAATGATTTCATCAATCATTTCGGGGGAAGATTTTTTATTAACGACCTGCTCAAAAATTTCGCCATCTGTCTCATCTTCAACATTAAAACTGAGAGGTTGTTGATTTCCTACAAGATTTTCATTTGAAGATTTACTATGCAATTTACCCCGCAAAAACCGAAATGATTCAAAACAGAGAGGTAATGAATCTTCTTGTATCGTTTGATCATATAAGCCAGCTTCTATGTCTTCATGTGCAACCTGACTATCAATGGCATTTAGGGGATGGAACTCTGAATATAAGAAGTCTGGAACAAAGTTTTCATCGCCCTCAAGAGGATCCAAATCAAGATTTGTCGATAGTTGATGTCTGATTGCATGGAAATTATCTCTGATGAATTGACATGAATCAAAGCACAAAGGCAAAGATCCTTCACTTACTTCAAAATCTGCTGCACTTTGCTCATCGTTTCCATAGCTGATATGCCTCGATTGATCACTGTACTCGAGCTACTGTAAGCAAACTTCCTCATCCCATAAACTAGCTGCTAATTTGTCTGCAAGATTAGCTTCCGTTTGGAGAGCATAATCATCATCATCATACTGATCAAACTGAGGAAAATCGTCAGTATAAAACACGTCATCCAGCATACATGTCATATCAACAGGTCTTTCTTCTCCAATATGATCTACAAAACAATCCTTATGACTACTGAGATAGGAAAAAAAATGTTTTGGATCAGCCACTTGTTCATGAACACCATTTTCATCTTTTGCAGTCATTTTCCTCACCATCTCTTCTACTACACTCACCAAAATGTCAAGATTTTCCTCTGAGGGTGTAGTTTTCTCTGGATCCACATTTTTCATCTCTTCTTCTTTCAACCTTGCCCTTCTGATCAGCAAATGAGCCTCTACATTTACTTCATTGTTTTGCATCTCTTCAAGTGTTGCGACATTCTTTTCTCTTAGCTGAAACTCCATTTCCGGATCAAAGGCACCCGGGTAGTGCAAGAGAGCAAATCCAAGAGGGGGTCTTATATCAACCGGCATTGAATAATAAACTTGATTAAATCTGGCTGAAAACTGTTGTACTGTCTCCCCTGGCAGTCTCTTCAGCTGATTATACTCTTCTATGATAAGGAAAAGGTTATGTCCGATCCTCCACCTGTCAAGAAAAACTTTGATGAACTGCTGTAAATCTATGATGCTCGCGTCAGGCAGGGCTTTGAACCAACTCTTGACTTTGCCTTGCAAAGAAAGCGCAAAAAGCCTTATACTGACATCTTCTTCATCAATTTCAAAAAGGTCTAGAAAAGTCTCAACATTCTGCACATGTTGCTCGGCATTGACATTCTTACATTCACCGTCGAATCTTGGCAAGTATAGATCATAGTTTTTGGGGAAAGCATGAAGAACAGAAGGTAAAACAAGAGGTTTATACCTATCTGGGATTATAACAGCTGTAGGAATATGTACAAGAGCGATGGGATCAGGTTTGTTTTCTTTAGGCTCATCACTCTGAAGAGAGGCATCATAAGATGTGGGAAAAGTAAGGAGGCCAGGATCTAAGGGGAACTCAATATTTACACTTTTTGAATAGGTCGAGTGAAGATTCTGATCACCTTTATCATACAACAAGTTCTGAAAAACTTTCAGGGCAGCTTCAAGAACAGCAAAGAAGTAATTCACAAGGAAGCTGAGTAGGTCCTGAATACCATTCCACTTTGGATACCTGAACTTTGTGTAAGATCCTTCCATTTTCGCAGAGAAAAAGTTAGTCCTCCAGTGGAGTCACCATGAAGCATCGATTGCTGGATTTTTTAGTGAATGGAGTCACCAGGTGAATGATTTCAGCCGTCTTCTGTCTGATCATTGTCCACCATCAACCATCAGATCTAAACTTGATATATGTACTGGGGCAAGACAATCTACAAGTAATCCATTTTATGGTCTCCACTATGTTAGCACCTAAATCTGCCCTAGGCTAAAGGAAGGCAAAATTCAGGGTAACCACAAACCACGCTCAGTCTGGTAGCTAGCCCTACCAAAACAGGAGAGGGCTCTCTCCGAGTCACGCTCAGTGAATGGATAAACAAAACGGTCTAAGATGACTTACAGTGAAATATTTATCTTAGGCTAGTAAGTGAATAGGGATACAAGAAACAATTTCTATGAATGACAGAGCTTCTGGGATGGTATGGGACCAACAGCCAGAAAAGAACAGAGAATTTAATACAAAGGCACAGATTACTTCATGAGGCAAGGCAGGCGGAAAGTATAGCAATTTAGTTTGGAATAATGCGGAACGGAGAGATTGCTGAGAAGTGTGAAAAGGGCATAGGAACATGAATCCTTTTCAACAGAAGAAGAACACTGAACATGAAATTTTCCCACAGGCAGAGTAATAAAATTGAATTCTACCTAATCTCACTCAGAAAATTTCACTGGAAATGAACATGAATTGAATTATGAAACATAAAGAAATACATATGAAACATAAGAGACACATTTTCTACAATCACACCCACAAGAATCTCATGAAACAGAGCCGCTGCCTTTCATTAATTGTTTGTCAAAAATACACAGTGAAGAACAAAGTTTCTTTCCCACAGTCTCCCAGAAGTTACAGACCAACAAACCCTTTGAAAATAACTTGCATACAATATATAGAATGTGTAAGGAAGAGATAGAATGCCCAAGGCTTGGGGAGTTACTAGAATAATTGCAAAATGGAGATGGAGAGCCAACCATCAGCTACAGGTGCAGCGCTACAAACATGACATTTGGCTTGGGTGACCGTTTGCCTTCCTTCGCCACTTGGATAGAAGCCAATATGGACAAAAAACACTTTAAATGCCATCTTTGGTGCCAAAAAACCGAAGTGTAGATGAGCAGGCCCACTTGGAGAAGTCGCAAACCGAAATTTCGCGAAACGGAAGCAAATTGGGCAATTTTTCCTCTGTGCGCCGCGCCATTTTCTTTGTGTGCCGCGCTGATTTGGGGCCTGTTTTAGGGAACTTTCAGGTGTCCAAAATGTGCCCAAGTGGGCTTTTTAGAAAGCCTGTCCTATCTAATTTTTAAACCCACTGGAATTTTTGAATTTGGTGTTCATTTGCCCCTCCAAGTCTTCATTCTCCCAAGATTGCTTCCTGTGTGTCAAAAAAGTGGCAGAGAGGCCATTTTTGGGTGTTTTTTGACTTTTTGGAGACTCATACCTTGCCAAAATTTCTTTCCCAGACACCAGTAGTTGTGATTTCCCATGCTGAATCCAAAAATGCAAGCCATTCATCATTTGGAGCTCTAGAATTTTAGCGCCACGCGCACAGGGAGAAAATCCCTGGTTTTTGCCCAAAAATTTGTCATGTGACCCAAAATGCCCCAAAAATGCTCCAAATTTCTTTTCTGGGCACCAGTAGTCATTATTCTTTATGTTGAATCCAAAAATGCAAACCATTCCTCATTTTGAGTTCTATATTTTTAGCGCCGCGCACTGGGAAGTGGCATGGCGCATTGGGCTTGAGAGGCAGCGCATATAGCTTGTGCGTAGCGGGTTTTGCAGGAGACTTTTGGAGGCCTTCCCGGTGTCCAAATTGGGCGCAGGATAGCTCATTGGAAATTTATTTGAGTCTAATTTCCAACCCAACTTGAATTTTTTAATTTGGAGTTCACATACCCTGTCAAAAATGCAATCTCCCAAGACTGGTCGAAATGTGCTGAATGAGGCTGCCTAAAGGTAGAGTGCTGTTACAGTCAACTTTTGAATGCGTTCCTCAACTCCAAATTGAGCTCATGATAGCTCATTGGAAATATATTTGTATCTCGTTATCATTTGACTCATCAATAAAGTCATTTGGTTAACTGAGCTAGGAGAAAATTTGATTTTCCCAAGGTCACTTCAGAGGTATATCAATTCTCCCGAGGCAACTATATTTTTGACATTTCTCCAAAAACCATGACACCTGTGTAAAAAGTGAAGGAATTTTTTCTTCCTTGGCCTGTTTTGGAAAAAAACCTCTCTCAGGTTTCCAAAATTCATCTTTTATTGCTCAGAAACATCATTTGAGTGAAACCTATCCCGATGTGTGGAACAAGGGATTTGTCGAAATGAAGCGAAATGAAGGGGATAGGGAGCTTCTAAATTCTTGAGTAAATTTTGGGAAGTAGGGAGGAATGTTAGGAAGTAGGGGAAAGTGAAACCTCAGAGATTGAGTGAGGGGAAGGGGTCCAAAAAGGAAAAACATAGGTCCAACCTAGAAAATTGCCAGGTTGTAGCAAGAAACTAGGGTTTGTGCGAAAATGAGGAATTTGGGGGATTTTAGTGATGTGAAGTGTTTAATAAGGTACATTATGGATAGATAAAGGTGTATGAACATTAGGATACAATTTTTTCCAATGATTTGACCATTGAAGAGAAATTAGCTTCAAAACCTTAGGAGAGGGAAATGAACCTTGCCTAGGCGCAACTGAAGCATGAACAAGGTGTAAAATGGCCCAGTGGAACTTGACATGATGATGAAAACCCTTTGAATGATGGTACACTCAGTTGAATGGTGACATGGAACGTCATTTGGACAACTTTGACAAGGGTAAAATCAAACCCTAGACCTAATGCCTAATGATCAAATTTTGCTTGAAGACTCACTGAAATGACAAAATTTGACCTTGACACTTTAAAATCACTTTGTAAGAGCATGTTTGATCGCTAGAAGAAGGCTGCAAATATTGACACTAACAAATCCTCTTTTGGAATGTTTTTTAAATAAGGAGCCGAAGCTTCCATGTCTAGAAGCTTCGTAATAGAAGTCTGGTAGATGGTTGGGCTGAATAGAGCCGAGGAAATCAGTTTGGGCTCCTTTCCCCTATTAGGATGGAACAAACTTAAGATATAAGACCTTATCCCATGATGAGAGGAACCATCTCCCATCCATCCAAGCTATATAAACCTCTCTTTTTCCCAAGAAAAAGCTAGTTGAAGTTCTGGAGAAAATTTGAATAATCAGTAAGTCATCTATAGCTTATAGCTTTCTAGTGTATGTTTGAGGGAGAATAGTGTGATTTTGGTTTGTTTTGAGACTAGAGGGAAAGAGGCCTTAAAACTTCCATTGTTGGGTCTATCCATGAAGTGCTAACAGAAGTGTGGGAACCCCGATATGTCAGAGGAGACCAACAACGTCAAGGCAGTGGTTGTAATCTCTTTCTAATTTATATCAATGAAACTATTGATTGATTTCCTACATGAAGTGTCATTTTACATCTTTATGGCTTAATGTTCCTTCACCTATTAAGTTGGTTTAATACAATATTGTATGCTATCACGTTTGTTGTTGTTGTTGTTTTCTTGTTTCAGGTATTCAAAGGAAGGAAACGGAAGATAGTTGGAGTGAGGAAGCATGATCATCACCAAACGGAATAACTTTCTAAGAGGTAGGTCCTCTTAATTGATTCTAGCTTAAGGATATTTTCCATAGATTGTTTGTTTGTGGCTAGAGCCACTCTCTCGGGCTAGAGGAATTGTTTGTGTCCGCACTGAGAATTTACCTGCACCACACTCCTACACAACCCATGTGATCTCAGGTATGGTGTACACACTACCAATTCGAAAGGAATCATGCCACGAAACTCCTGCAGCTTAGGGTTCAAGGATCCTCTAGTCTGCGTATGGGACCTCCTCCACTGCCACCACACAATCCTAGAGGTTCACAAATTTCTTTAGCAATACTCAGTATTAGGCATTTCCTCTACATTGAGTTATGTATGTGAATGAGTTTCATGAAATTTGCAGATCCTTTGGACATTCACCTCGTCTAAGTCCTATTTTACAAAAGTATTCCAATGTGCCCAACAATATATTTTGTGAATTATGTGGATCACTCACACATCATACAGATCAATTTCTGTCCTTAGATGCATTAGTTGATCGCCTAGAGCATACAACATTTCAAGTCAATGAATTTCCTAGGGAACGAGGAGGAGGAGCTTCCAATGGAGGTAGGATAGGAGGAAGAAGCCCAATCAGATGTTGTAATTGTGATCAAGAAGGTCATGTTTCAAGGGAATGTCCAATGCCAAGAATAACTTGGTGTTCACATTGTCGGGTAAATATGCATGTTACAGAAATTTGTCCAGAGCTTATTGCTCGATGGGAAGAGCATAATAGGATGAAGGGAGGCAATTTGATCATTGCTAAGCCACGAGAACCAAAATCAGTTGTGAAACCAAATATGAACATTATGACGAAAGGATGAAAAAGAACTTGAGCCAATATTGGAACCTCTAAGCAACCAACACCTATAAGGACATCGTCACCAAAATGATCCTATAATCCCAATCAACAGAAAGAATATTATAGAAATGCAGCTGAATTATTCCGGAAATTAGTTTCTTCTCAAGGGCCTTGAATTGAAAAGCAAGAAAAAGTACATACAAAAATCCCATACCTTTACAAGAGATATCCAAACCTATTTTAGAGTGGTTTAAAATATTTATGCAGACTATGAATGATGAGTAACGTGCTGGTCAGTTGTGAAAAAAAATAAAAGTTGTTGTGAAGGACGACCCATTCTCAGAAGAGATTATTTATGTTAATATTCTTGAAGGGTATTCTAGGAGGGTTCAACAAAATAAGAAGATAAAAGGAAGGGAATTATGTGTTGATGCTCAAATTGTTGGATACCATATCAAGGACTCCATGTTAGAACTTGGCTCAGATGTTAATATTTTTCCAAGAAAAACTTGTGAGGCACTTGGGAAACCCATATTTGTATTTTCTTCCATTCAATTACATATGGAAAATCAATATTGTATTATACCCATTGGGATATGGGAAGATGTTGAGGTTGATATCGTAGATGTTAAGACCAATGCAAATTTTGAAGTAATTAATATTATGGGTGACAAGGATCCATATCCAGCCTTATTGGGCATTGACTGGGCATTTGAAAATTATGTAGTTATTGATCTAAAACATGAACTATGACCTTTGAGGTGGGTGGATTTAGGGTCATACAATTTTTGGATAAATATCAAGGGCCAAGGTTTACTGAACCTATAGATGATGTTGAAGAACCCAATTTGTTAGATCAGTTGTATCAACTCACTGCTGGGAAAAGGGAGGATTATATCAACCCTATGGTTTTCGGATCCATCAGCTGGAGAAGTGCTCAAAGTAAATAAGAGGTGTCTAATGTTGTGATGGAGGATTGGAAGCCAGGTGATCATGAACTTCACTCGCGACATTGTGCAACTGTCAAGTGTCTTTGTTGGATCAGTAGTGAGGCACACAATTATCCTATTTTCAATGACACTGAATCTGTTGTAGATTTTATTGAAGAAGTTGATTCCTTAATAGAAGAAGGTCAAAATATCTCTTTGATCAATGTTTCTCTGTAAGAAACCCATACATGATGGTGGGAAACCCATCATTACTAGCTGCATGATTAGGGTGTTGTTAAAATTACTATGATGGATATACTAGTCTACAAAAGCATATACAAAATTTTTGTTCTATCTGGAAGGATGATGATGTACTAGTTGCGATGTGGAAACATCAATTCATTCACACATTGAGTACTATTATGTAAGATTGGCATTTGAAGGAGGAATTGAAAATACAAACAATAGACTGGGATATGATGAATGGCCAGTTCTACAAGGATTTTTCATTTCATGACACTGATGAAAATATAGTTGAAGCTCTGAAAGCTATTAAAAGGGTGTTATTTTGCTTGGAAATGCTCTGGAAGAATGCAGTAGATATGATACTTTTCACATCAATATGATTTAGGGTTTCATGAAGTTGTAGTGTGGGAAAAAGTTAATAAAGAACCTAATGATTATTTAGAAGAATTAATGCATTTATATTTCAAAGAATTAGAAGGGGATAAAGGGATAAAAGAAGACCTTGTTATTGATGCACTTCATTCGCAACCACTCAGGTTGAAAAGGTTAAACATTGGGACTAAAGAGAAACCCAAGGTCGCTTCCATTGGTGACTATTGGGATGGCTAGACTACCAAAGTAGTTTTTGATTTTCCTAAGGGATATGAAGATTTATTTCCTACTTCAATTTCATAATTAAAAGGCATTAAAAGAGATCTAGGGAGATGATGATAGATTTGAAACTATATGCAAAAAGAGTCAAGTATTGACCTTACAAGTTAAATAGAAAGGTCAAGGAAAAGGTGAAGAAGGAGATTTATAAGATGTTGGCGACTGGACTTATATTCCTAGTTGATGAGATTGAATGGATAAGTCCAATTATCATTCAAGGTAAGAAGCATTCCTAGGAAATTTGGGTGTGTGTTGACTACAAGAGCCTCAACAATGCTTTTGTACATGATCCATTCCCCACTCCTTTTAGTGATGAAGTCTTAGACAATGTTGCAGGAAATGAGGCTTATTCTTTCACGAATGGATTTTCTAGTTATCACTAAGTCAGGATTGCAGAAGAAGACAAGAAAAAAACGACGTTCACCACTAAATGGGGTCCTTATGCCTATAATGTTATGTCATTCAGATTAAAGAATGTTATTGTTGTTTTCTCATGGATTGTGCTAGCTTCCATCTGATAATACATTCACAAGTTTCTTGAGTTCTAGATGGATGACTAAACAGTTTACATTTTTCTAAAGAAACATTCTAGCTTGTTAAGGGTTATGTTTGAAAAACGGAGGCAACTTCAAATCTCTCTAAACCTGAAGACATGAATTTTTGTTGTCCCTTTTGGAAATTTATTTGGTCACATAGTGTACAAGGAAGGAGTATGTGTGGACCCTTCCAAGCTTGCAATAATATTGAATATGCCATCATCAACTACTGTGAAGCAGCTGCGATCGACTCTCGGACACACCAGATATTGTCGTGGGTTCATCTGGAATTATGCTTGAATTACTGCACCACTTGCGGAGATTTTAAAGAAATATGAGTGGTTTATTTGGTCTATTGAATGTGATTCTCCATTTGAGACTCTCAAAGAGAAAATCACAAGTACACCCATCTTGGTTTATCCTGATTGGAATAAACAATCCCAAGTTCATATAGACGCATTTGGGATTGAATTAGGGGCTATATTGATGCAACTAGGAGAAAGAAATTTGGATCATCCCATATATTTCACGAGTGAAAAACTCTCTACTGCAGGGAAGAACTATACAACTACAGAAAGAGGAGCACTTCCTATGGCGTACTCAATCCATAATTTTCGACACTATCTATTGGGAGGTCCATTTAAATTCTTTACAGATAATTTGAGTTTGAAATACTTGGGTAATAAACTTGTGCTTGAAAGGAGAATATGTCATTGGATTTTGCTATTTCATGAAATTACCTTTGAAGTCATTGTTAAGCCAAGAAGATTGAGTGTGGGTCTAGATCATCTATCTTGCCTTGAATCAGGAGAAGCGGGAGGTTCAGTTGATGACCAGTTTCCTGATGCACACTTATTTCATATTGAAGTGGTTCTCGATTACTTGGAGGATATTGTATTGTTCCTTTCTATAGGGCAGTTCCTGGAGGGATATACATCCACTAAAAAATGACATACGATTGTTGGGCATAGTATAACTTGGCCAAATTTTGGGCAAGGATTCTGAATTTTGTGGAGCAAGCAGTACAAAGGATGTCGTGGAATGCGAGGTGGATCGTGTAGCAAAGCATCAGAGCACAATGAAGTCTACGCAATATAGGGGCTTCATAGCGAAGCCCCTCACTTTTTGTAAAAGAATATAATATTGTAAAAGTTGAATGGTTTTGGACCATAGTCCCTTGTATTTTGGAAACCATGGTATCAGGTCCATGGTAATGTAGTGATGTAATCCCTCAATGTAATAGTATATATAGGGATGAATAATAAAGAAGGAAGATAGCCATTGTTCCAGATATGTGTTTTATGCTTGTATCTTTGTGATCTGTACTTCGGATAAACGGGTGAGGCTACACAGTTGAGTGCACGGAGGCTTGGGTCTGCAGCTAAGTGCACAAACCTCTTGCATCTTAGTGCGTAGACAACCTGCAGTTGTGTGCACGGGGAAAGAATTGTTTGTTGTACCAAATTCTTTATTATAAGCAACAGTTCTTATGGACGTAATCCCACATTGGGATGAACCATGGAAAAATATGTGTCTTCAGGTGTTTTTCTTATTATCTTCACTTTATTTCAGTATTGTGAAGCTTACGTATGTTTATGATATGTTTAAGTGATGAATGTAATTCTGCGAAGTAATATATAAGTGTGAAGTATTTCATGAATGAAAAGTGATTTATAAGTGTTAAATCATAAGAAAATACATAATTGGCACATCACAGTATCCATCAAGGCTACAGAAACCTGGTTCTGCAACCTCCCATAGTCACTTCGGGTGAGACTGCGACTTGCTTGTAGGTTTTTTCCGAAAGGGCCAGTGATTGAGGGTTTTGTTGATGTGTCGTAAAGTTCGAACCTGGGTCAACTCAACCTAAGACAACAAACGGTTCCATTGTTGGGATCAAGATCTATTTGAGGGATGTTTATGTGGCATTCGTTGAAGAAATAAATTCAATATTGGGTAGAACAAGAGGAATGAGAATTTGCAGAACAAGAAAATAGAATCCATCATCTATCAACTAGGAGGTGGTTGGAGAAGTATGTTTTCAAAGATAAATATGAAATATTCTTCATCTCATTCCATGTGGACCTATATGAGTGGATATCTAGGTTGACTGAGAGAAGATATTGTTTTAAAGGAGATGAACCTAGGGAGTGGACTCCTAAATTGATACAACGACTCAAGAACATCGACAATAGGATCTCACAAGTTGTTGATTTATGGATTGATAGCATCTTATGGGGATTCATTATTGAGTTCGCAGTAGAATCGATTGTGTCCTATAGTGAAGCAGAACATAATTTTTTCAAAGGACCACGAGGTAAGTTCTTGAAATCTCTAAAACTCTATATTGCGAAAAGGGAATTTTACGAATGCAGTCATATTATTAGTTACTTATGAAGAAACTGGAACGACAATAAGTGGCAAAAGATATAGAATAGAAACTATGAAGAGATCTTGTGGCCAAGATCTGAAGACTTCTATAGAAACTGACTATAACCCCCTATTAAGTGAGTTGAAAGTGAATAAAATCGCCCTGAGAACCTTGAAGGAACTTCGTAGTATTGACCCTTCCAGCCTGAAAGTTCACCGAAGCCAAAAACAAGTAGTAATTAGGGTACTTTTGGTTTTCCCTATCCCCCTACCCCCCCAACCCCCATCCCCCTCCCCTTACGAATGCCCCTCCCCCACTACCTCCCCCTCCCCCTCTAAGAAGAACTATGGCCGATGATATTAAGCTACCTATATTTAAAGGGATTGGATCAAAGGATCCAGAGAAGTTATGATTTTTATGCGAAGCAGTATGGACATCGAAGTAGGTCCATGAAGAAACTATAAATAAAGTGCAACTTGTCACAACATTCCAAGATAGAGCATTAACATGGTACATGAAGTATTCGAGCAATCAGATTAGATCATTTGCAGACATCAAACAACGCTGGTAAAATAATTTAAGAAGCCGAAGTATGAGTCACAGTGCATCACAGAGCTAAAATAAATCAAACAAAAGCATACTGAGTCTGTGTGGGAATTTGACCAAAGATTGAAGATATTATTGGATAATGTGAGTTTCGAAATAGTTCTGCATCAACATAAAGAATGGTTTATAGCTGCATTTCTCCCACATATAAGATTACCTTTGTCACAACAGAAGATAGAAACTCAATCTGAAGCTTTAGAACTTGCAATGAAATTAGAAGCTTCGCCTATAAGGGATACCAATACAGGTATGCAACAGATCCAGAGTCAGCTAGAAAATTTGACCTTGCAGATACAAGATATGAAGAAAAGTAAGAAAGTTCACGAAGAAGTGTGATGTACAAAGTGCAAATCAAAAGGTCACTCTAAGGAACAATGTCCTCTCTTCAAAAATTACATGGCTAGTGGAGCACCTAATCCTTTGAATGCTAGATCCAGCTTATGGTGCGAGATATGTAAAACTAGAGGTGAAAATCGTAAAGAAGATTGCTACCTATTGCAAAAGTATGTCCACACTCCAAGAAACTTATATTGTAAATTCCACAAATTAGTAGGGCATGATGAGAACAACTGTCGAGCTTATGAATTGATGATGGACTGCAGTAATGATTCCTATAGAATGCAAGTTGAAGAACATGGACAGGAAGGAAGTGGACAACATGGTGGTCGAGGTGGCTATCAAGGAAGAGGTTGAGGTGGCAGAGATGTTCGAGGTCATGGACAGATTATTTGTTACAACTATGGCTAGGAAGGTCTTTTTGAAAGAGATTGTCAGAATCCTACTATGACATGTAAGTATTGCAAATAAATTGTTCATGTAATTGAGAAGTGTCCAATACTTATGGAAAAAATGCAAGAAAAGAAAAATCAACAGCCAACATAGAACACTCATATGATGACTGTGGATCTAATGACCGATGAACCTCACGTTAATATTGTAACAAGGAGTGGAGCTGTGATTTGAAATGATAAATCAGATGGAAAAAGGGAAATTGAAGCTACATGGGTTAGAAAGGTTACTGAAAAATCCCCTGTGATTGATATTAAAAAGGAAAAATAAGTCTTTATGGAAGCGAAGTGAAGCTTTATGGATGCAAGAGCTTCAACATCTAGCGTGCAACAGAATTTGAATAATGGTCGTGGTGTGTCATCCTCATCACAAGGCCAAGCTCTGACAACACACAAACAAGATGAAACATATAAGGTACATACTTTAAAATATTTTCTTCAAACTTGTATGAAATTGTTGCGAGATCAAAAAGTTGTAGAAGGAGTTCAGGAATTGATAAATTCCCACGCATCTAAGGCAATACCGCAAAGTGAAATGCTTGAAGTTAACAACTCACATAGACATAAGAGAACTGGAAAGGAAATGAGGCTTAGTGCATAAATATGGGAATATGACCTTGACCAAGTTATTTTAGATCTGGGATCTGAAGCTAACATCCTCACAAAGAAAACATGGGAGTTAGTGGGTAAACCGAAGTTGCAATGGTCACCTATTCAGCTAAGAATGGTGAATCAAAAAAAGATTGTCCCTCTAGGAAGATGATCAGGCATTACAGTGGACATTGAAGGGGTCCGCACTACTACTGAGTTTGAAGTAATAGAAATTGTGGATGACAGTAACCCCTATCCTACATTACTTGGACTGGATTAGGCATTTTCTAGCATGGCTATAATCAACTTAAAGAAGAGGCAAATGATATTCGAAAGCAACAATATGAGAGTGATTGTTCCCTTGGATCCATCAAAAGGAGAAAGGTATATCGAACCAATTAAAGAGGAGTACAACACAGCTGATAGATAACATATATCATATGAAAACAAAATAAAAATACTATGTTAACCCTATTGAAGGAAAGTTAAGTTGAGAGCATGACAATTCGTGTGCTTCAGATTCAAAAGAAGAATTGGGAAATTAGCAAAACAGGTTACATGAAGTATCTACGAGGTGATGTGCAAGAGTTACTAAAGAAATTTGTTGTATGACAATGGAGGTATGTGACTTACCTTTTTATGATGGTTTAGGTGATATAAATAATTTTCTTGAAGAATATTAATAATAGGTACCACAGTTTCAAAGATTGTTAGCTCTAGATATAGTCCAAAGAGCAACTCCTGCTAGATGGCAGGGTACACATAAGAAGAATATAGGAACTTGGCAAAAATGTCGAAGGTTGATATGGATAAGGTTTAGTCAGGTAGAAATAGAGTTGTCAGATAAATATGATGGTCAAGCTAATCCTAGAGAGCACATCCAACTTTGCATGACAGCATGGAAGGAGATTTCACGAGAAGAATGGGTGCATGGGCCCATCCATACATTGGAGACAATTCCTCAAAACTGGTACCTAGAAATAGAACTTCAACATGGTACTGTGAGTTGGGAAGAGATGGTTTATGGGTTTATATTGACATTTAACTTTGAAGATGATTTTCCATGTATAGGTTCAACCCTTCACATAGTTAAAAAAAAATATTTTTGAGAATGAAATTCCACTCACTTGGCAGCCTGATTGGGCCGCGCAGCTACAGAATGCATTGCAATTCTACAACATCATTATAGAAGAAGATGAATACCCTCGTAATATTGATATAATAGATCTAAAGGCTACCGCAAAGTGAATGGACCTGAGTTAAAAATGCCTGATATAACAAAGACATTGAAGACAAAGAAGGTGAATATAGGATCATAAGAGGAGCCAAAGTTTGCAACTATAGGAGATTATTGGGATCAAGAAATAGTCAGAAAAGTGACAGATCTTCTGCATGAATACTAGGAGTTATTCTCCACTAAGTTTTAAAATATAAGGGCATAGTAGGAGATTTAGGAGTTATGAAGGTTCCTCTAAAGCCTGATGCGAAGCTAGTTAAGTAAAGGCCTTATAGACTGAATCCAAAGTACAAAGAAAAAGTGAAGAAAGAACTTAACAAAATGATAGCAGCTGGAATCATTGAACCCATGGAAGAATCAAAGTGGGTAAGTCCTATGGTAATACAAGAAAAGAAAACACAAGGAGAAATCAAGATTTGTGTTGATTTAAGGAAGTTAAATGATGCATGTCTACATGATCCATTCCATACTCCTTTCACTGATGAAGTATTGGACAATGTAGGAGGTCAGGAAGCCTATTCATTTACAGATGGATTTTCAGGATACCATCATATTAGAATTGCACCAGAGGATTGACATAAGACCACCTTCGCTACAGAATGGGGTTCATATCAGTATACAGTGATGCCTTTTCGACTGAAGAATGCCCCTGCCATATTTTCAAGAGTGGTGGTTGTAGCTTTCAAAGAATATATTCACAAGTTTTTAGAAGTATACTTTGATGATTGGACAATATTTGGGTTATTGAAGAAACATGTTGCAAGCTTAAGACTGATGCTCGACACATGCAGGTAGTATCAAATTTCTTTGAATATAAAAAAATGCATATTATGTGTATCTTTTGTTATATTACTAGGAAATATTGTTTGCAAGCAAGCATTGATGGTGGATTCTGAGAAGATTACTATTATTGTGAATTTACCTCCACAAAAGATAGTGGGATAAATTCACATGACATTAGGACACACAAGATACTAGATAAAATCTATCAAAGGATATGCACAAATCACTGGGCCTATGGAAATTTTTTTGAAGAAAGATGTAACATTCCTATGGATTGAAGAATGTCAAAAGAGCCTCGACACATTAAAAGAAAATATGGTGATTGATCCTATACTAGTATTCCCAGATTGGAATAAGGAATTTCATGTTCATGTGGATGCATCATGCATAGTTTTAGGAGTGGTATTGGCACAACCTGGTGTAGGATAAATCGATCACCCTATAGCTTTTGCAAGTAGGAAATTTTCTAAAGCAGAGAAGAATTATACAACTACAGAGAGGGAAGTATTGGATATGGTATATGAATTACATAAGTTCAGACATGATTTGTTGGGATCACATTTCAAGATGTTCATAGATCGATCTACACTAAAATATTTGTTCAATGAGCATTTCTTAGGAAGAAGATTTGCAGATGCCTATTATTGTTTGAGGAGTATGACTTTGCAGTTGTCATTAAGACATGAAGACTAAATGATGGACCTAATCATTTTTCAAGGTTTGAAATAGGATAAGAACCAATGAATATAGACGATAACCTTCCTGATACACAGTTATTTTCAATCAGGATCGCAGATGATCACTTCACTGATATTATTCAGTTCTTAACAATAGGGATGACCCCTTCAGAATACACTACACAGTAGGAGAAAGAATTGGTGGTTAAGGAAGAAACTTTTTTCATGAATAGCAGGACATTTGTATAATATGGGACCAGATGAAATACTACGCAGGTATGTTCCTGAGCACGAAAGAGAGATAATTTTAACAGAAGCTCATTGTGGCGCAACTGGGGGACATTATGCAAGAAAAACCATGGCACATAAAGTTTTAATAATAGGATTATGGTGACCTACACTACACAAATATGCAAAGGAGTATTGTCAAGCTTGTGATGTCTACCAAAGAACATGAAAACCTTCAAGAAGAGATGAAATGTCACTAGTACCACAAGTAATAGTGCAGCCTTTTGATAAATGGGCTATTGATTTTGTTGGACTTATCAATCCACCAGAAAAAAGGACCGGTGCGAGTTATATAATCACTACAACTGATTATTTAACAAGGTGGGTCGGAGCACAACCAATGAAGGATTGTAGCGCAAAAACTGCTATGAAGTTCATAATTGAATACATATTGTCCAAATTTGGGTGTCCAAAGATATTGATGAGTGATCAAGGATCACATTTCTTGAATGAGACCATTGAAGCATTAACTGAGGAATTTAAATTTTACCACCAAAAGAGCACTCCTTATCATCCTCAGGAAAATGGAACTGTGGAAGCATTCAATAAAATTTTGGACAATGCACTAAATAAGGTATGTAATGTAAATAGGGATGATTGGGATCTTAGGATTCCAACAGTATTATGGGCTTATAGGACTACATGCAAAAATTTGACAGGTCAGACACCCTTTAGGTTGGTTTATGGGAAAGAAGTTGTGATGCCCATGGAATACATTGTCCCTAGCCTAAGAATTGCAACTTTTACAAATATGGCAGACCCCGACATAATGGAAGAAAGGATGTCGTAGTTACTTTCTCTGGAAGAAGACAGGTTTATAGCAGGATTTCATCAACAAGTACAGAAAGCAAGAGAAAAGGCTTGGCATGACAAGCACATTAAGAAAAATAAGTTCCATATAGGAGACCTTGTTCTCCTCTATGATAGTAATTTTGTGAAATTCCTAGGGAAATTCAAAACATATTGGTTAGGCCCATATGTTATTAAGTATATTACCGATGGAGGTGCAATGCAATTAGCAAAGTTAAATGGAGAATTAATTCATGGAAAATTAAATGGTAGTAGGTTGAAGTTGTACATGGACAACCATGCCCCTACAGCTTCACCCTAAAGAAGAAAGAAGTAAATTCTTAGTGTCGCATGCTGTTGAAAGTGGACACTGGAATATAAACTACGCTGCAGAAAGAGCTTCGACGAAGAAAGTACTTCGCTAGAGTCAGGAATATGTCGGATATTGCAGGAAAACACAATGTAAGATAGAGGTGCGATACTATAGGGGATGTGTTGAAGTTCGCTGGAAAAGTAGAAATATGACAGTTAAAAGGGAAAATATAGGCACAAAGTATTTAAGACAACAGTTTGGCATAATTTAAGGATAGATACACATTTAATGATGAAATCTGAACAAAATTGGGACAAAATCAAATCTAATGATGAGGTTTGGAGGTCAGAATTATTATAAATCATTGAATCCCCCTCAGATTAAGAACTTTGTTAAATCAAGAGCTTGAGTGATTAATAGTGCAAACAAGTTGCAGGAGACTCCTCTATGTATGTCGACTAAGCGATCTTGGGAAGATATTGTGCAGAATTTTCGTGAGCAGGGATTGTCTGGAGTCATGGAAGCCGCAGATATGTTTGCGCCAGTAGTTGAAACACCCATAATAGCAGCACCGCCGCCATAGAAGCCACAAACATCACCAAGATAGAAGCAAACCAAGGAAGAAAGAACCGAGAAAAAGTAGGACAAGAAGCCTTCCAAACTTGTAAAACCCCATAAGAAACCTCAGCGGGTTGATATTGAAGAAGAAGTGGAGGAAGGTGGCGCAACGTTCATCTCACCTCTGCCCTCATACATCTCACCGAGGAAGCCAAATTCCAAACCAGTAAATAGTTCCAAGGACGCAAAGTATGGGACATTCACAACATTACTGCTGGAAGCTGTGCCGTTTTCAAGAGATATTTTAGGGAAAATATCGCAGCTAAAACTTACAGACTATGAATTTAATGACCAAAGAAGTACCCTCAATTTGCATGAGACTGATACTTACAGTAGGTTTACTACCCAGATAACAGAGTGACGATATTAGAACCACAATGATGGGTGAATGGGTTGGTGCAATCAGGATTGCTCAACATGTTGAATCTGCCGCACTTCGGCAGAGGTTCAACAAACATAGTGTGTGTGTGTGATAATTATTGGTATTAATACATGATGGAAACCTTTGTATAGGGAATAAGATCCCCAAAGACCAAATGTTGATATGGAGGATCACTATATTAATTTACCAAAGGCTGAACCCCGCGAAGTAGTTCATGGGAAAGGATCAGGACTGCGCTGTGGCAGAGAATATGAAGAAGAAGCACGGGTTGGTCAAAGGAAATAGGGGCTATGACATAAACTCAATCAACGATCAAGCATTCCACTTCGTTGCACATATTTTGGTCGGAAAGATCATGAGGAAGTTCCACGCAAATGAAGTTCCTAAGTCAGTGGTGTCTTTCGCTGCGCAGTGCACAAATGGAGGCTAGTATAACTAGGTTGGATATTTATGCAAGGAATTCTTGGATGAATACTATGAGGTCTAGGAGAAAGGTACATATTTCCATTACACCTGGTTAATTTTTAACATTTCTATGTTGGCATGGAAGGAGTCAGAGGATACGCAGTTTCCTTTGATAGAAGAAGATGTATGTGAGGCCACGAGGTATGCTTCGCTGTGGCATACCACCCAACCATCGCGAGCGTAGGAGAATATGATATTTTTTATATTATATAAAATGGATCTACACATTTTAGTAAACCAACATCCATGCCTTTCCCTGAGTTTAGACAAACAGTACAACCCTATGGCGAGGTTCAAAGCGGATTTCCATAAATTGTACATACATGCGCGCAAAGACACGAAGAAGGAATGGAATGCATTGCCATATATGGTCAAAGAAGATGATCTCGTAGAAGTAATATAGACATGGCCTGTAGAATGGATGACTTCATTGGAGGAAGCAAGGGACAACGCAATAGAAGAAGAAGAGTTAGACACTTCACACCATGGCGAAGGCAGTGGAAAATACAAGGAGAAGGAAGCAAAGGAAGAGGAAGAGGAAGAGGAAGAAGAACATCATGAAGAATAACACCATGATGAAGAAAACCATGAGGAGGATCCGCAAGGAGGTGAGGATACGACTATGAAGAAAGAAAAGGTAGAAACATAGAAAACTATCACAGAGAAAAGGAAGAGCCAAGACAAAGCCACCATTAAAAGTAGAAAGAAGCATAAGGCAGATAAATCAAAAGAAATCACACCAATGGTTCTCACTGAAGGTGACCTAGATCGAATCAGAGAAAAGGTTCAGGAGATAATAGTGGAATCCTAGAATAGGGTGGAAGATCGCTATGGTGAGCTTATCATAGGTGTGCAATAGAGTATTTCAGAACTGAATATTTGGGTGCAAACATCTAGACCACTAGTGCAAATAGGCCAAGGATTCAACTGAGAAATACTGATAGAAACTACATTTGGGATGAGAATAACATAGATACTTGTCAAAGCTCTACAATTTGACTCCACTGAAGCCAAGTAGCAGGCAAAAGGTTGGGACCATGTCAATATGAACATGGCAACACTGCCACTTCATTTCTACAAGAATTGCACTAAGGTATCAAAAATGAGCTCAAGGAGCAAGAACAACGCACCTCACACTTAAAAATTCAGATAGAATAGGAGCACACTGCACTGAAGAAATAGATCGACCAAGCCATCAAGGATAAGGAACAGGTAGAAATACAACAAAAGAGACTGAAGAAGGTGGTCAAATCCACTTGCAAGGAAATTCTGGACATGGATTTCCACGAGGATGAATCAACAGAATACAAGGTCATGGAGTAGAAGGATAAAATTTCCACAGTGAAATTTAAGTATTAGATGCATATCAATGAGCTGCAAATGAATTTGCAGGCAGCCATGCCAGAAGAAGTGTGTGAGTAGAGGGATATTAACTTAAAGAGTGGGATGGCCAGCATCTCTGTAGCATTGGAAGACTATGGAAAATTGCTGGATGAGAGCATGAAAATTTGGAATTTGGTGCAGGAAGATCTAAATCTCTAGAAACTATAGGAGGAGATGTAGTGAAAGCCACATCAGTTGGAAGAAAGTCGAGCAATTGTGAATAATTTTCCAATTTCGGAGAGGCTTGCAAAAATGAGTGAGTCAAAGGAGCTGCAAAAGAAAATCAACGAATTGAAGAAGGAGGAGAAAAGTTTGATAGAAAGGACTCAGACTTGACAGGATGAGTCCCTTTAGCTATCATAGGCAATCGATGAAAAGCTTCAGCAACTTCGACAGAGGGAGACAAAATTGACAAAGAAGGCTACAAAACATGTCAGAGAGGCACTATCAGAAGAGGTGCGCAGCGAGGAAAAGCAACTAGCAGGGATTCTACAATAATTCGACAAGGCATACAACAACATTGAAGACAAGATCAGAGGAAAAGCAGCTGAGTGACTCAGCACGAGTCACATGTGAGTGTTGGGGGCCTGTTTGGCACAACCCAACTTGGCCAAATTTTGGGCAAGGATTCCAAATTGTGTGGAGTGCTTAGTAAAAAGGATGTTGCGTAATGCGAAGTGGAGAGCGTATAAGAGCAATGGAGCACAACGAAGACTATGTTGCAAATTCACTGCGCAATATAGGGGCTTCACGGTGAAGCCCCTCACTTTATTAAAAAGAATATACTATTGTAAAATTTGAATGGTTTTGGACCATAGTCCCTTGTGTTTTGGAAACCATGGTATTGGGTCCATGGTTATGTAGTGATGTAATCCCTCAATGTAATAGTATATATAGGGATGAATAATAAATAAGGAAGGTAGACATTGTTCCAGATCTGTGTTTTATGGTTGTGTCTTCATGATTTGTACTTCGGAGAAAGGGGCAAGGCTCCATAGTTGAGTGCATAGAGCCCTAGGTCTATAGCTTAGTACGTAGGCCATCTGTAGCTTAGTGCGTAGACAACCTATAGATTTGTGCGTAGGGAAAGAAATATTTGTTGTAAAAAATTATCTATTATAAGCAATAGTTCTTGTGGACGTAGTCCCACATTGGGATGAACCATGGTAAAATATGTGTCTTCATGTGTTTTTGTTATTATCTGTGCTTTATTTTAGTATTGTGAAGCTTATGTATGTTTATGATATGTTTAAGTGATGAATGTAATTATGTGAAGTAATATAAGTGCGAAGTAGTTCATGAATGTGAAGTAATTTATAAGTGTTAAAGCATAAGAAAATATAGAATTTCCACATTGCAGTATCCTCAAGGCTACATAAACTTGGTTCTACAACCTCCCATAGTCACTTTGGGTGAGACTGTGACTTGCTTGCATATCATTGCTGAAAGGGCCAGTGATTGAGGGTTTTTTTGGTGCGATGTAAAGTCCAAACTTGGGTCAGCCCAACCTAAGCCAACAATGGTTGTTTTTGTTGCTGACTATCAATTGATCATGGGTTAGTTATATAAAATGGGACTCGATCATATTCTAAGATATGTGTGTTGGATGATGAGAGGGATAATGTTTTATGGGAATTCCATGTCGGTGTTGCAGGAAGCCATGTTGAAGGGAAATATATTTCTCGAAAGGTTTTACAAGTTGGTCTATGGTGGACAACCTTATTCAAGGATGTCAAGGAATATGCAAAGAAGTTTGATGTTTGTCAACAGGTTGGTTGACCATCTTGATGGGATGAGCTACCTCTGTAGCCAGTTCGAGCACTTGAGGCATCCGAAAAATGGGCATTTGATTTCATTAGACCTATTAACCTTCATGCTCATCATTCCCATGCTAGATATATTACTATCACAACAAATTATCTAACACATTGGGCAGAAGCAACTACTGTTAGAGATTGCATTGTTGATACAGATGCACAATTCATTTTTCAAAACATAATCACCAAATTTGGTTGTCCCAGAAGCCTCACTAGTGATCAAGGTTCTCACTTCAATAACGAGATTGTCTGGACGCTACTACAGAAATTCATGATACAACATCAAAAGTGTAGCCCTTATCATCTACAATCAAATGGAATTGTTAAAGCCTTTAATAATATCTTGGAGAAAGGTCTTACTAAAATTTGTTTTGTGAATAGATATGATTCAGATGAAAGGATTTCAGCGATGTTATGGGCTTATTGTACTACATCTTAGCGATTGCATAAGTATACACCTTTTCAGTTGGTATACGGAAGGGAAGCAGTGATTCCATCAGAATGTCGGAGGATGATTCTATCCCATAAAGGTTGCAAGAGTTCTGTTACTGGATGAGAAACCCTTCCTTGCATACTTCCATCAAACAATCAAGAAAGAGAGGAAAAAGGCTTGGCATGATCGGAATATTAAGAAGAAGTCGTTTTCTATTGGGGATCGTGTGTTACTTTATGATAACAATTATCTAAAGCATACCGGTAAGCTCCAAATACATTCTCTTGGTATGTTTTATGTTGTAAAGATTCGAGACTCAGAATTTGTGAAACTCACTCAGCTAGATGGTATCCTTCTACTTGGTTGGGTGAATGGCGCTCTCATGAAGCCCTACTTTGGCTCATAAGTTTAATTTTATTGCACTCTATGAGAAAGGGAGTATTAGTTAGGCTTTAGGATAGTTGCATCATTTTTTTAGTTAGATTCAATTTCCTCTTGTGTCATCCTTAGTAAAAGTCAGTCTCTTTTATTTCTCGCATCAATAAAGACCTTTGGTTGTGACCCATTGCAAGCAATTATGGTCGGGGAAGTTGTAATAGCCCTGGTGAAAATTCCATGTAATAAAAGAAAATAAGGCAAAAATAATAACCACGGATGATGGGACACTTATTCCAAGCTTAATGTTGGGTAGAATCTTAGTGATGGGGATCACTTATGATTGTTTATGTCTAAGGAAATTGGAAAAGGCAATGGCTAAGGCTTTGGAAAGGAAAAATGGCATTTTCAGCACATTTATTTATGAAAATAATGGAATTCAGGAGAAAAGTGAGTTGAAAGGTCACAGGTTGCATGTGAGGAGGAAAATGAAGGAAAATAATGGGAAATGAATAAAATAGAGGCCTCATTCATAAAAACGCTTCTGAGGATTAGTTGGTAACCTTTTGTTGGTTCAGTTTTGGAGCTCTCTCATTATTATCTCTCTCTCTCATACTCCTAGAGACTTAGAATTTTCTAGGAGCACTCTTGGAGGGTGTGGCATACTTGGATTTTTGGAGCAAGAGGCCAACGGAAGAGTAGGAAAGCGCAAGAAGGCATTAGGATCAGCAGATACATCATATTTTCTTGCAGGTATCAAGGTGCATGTATGATTTCTTCACTAGTTTTGGCATGCATGGCATATGCATGTGGAGTTTTGGTTGTGATCTGTCATTGGCATGGAGGATGACCAGGATTGACAGTGGATTTCTTAGCCTTGCCATTTGCTGGATAGCCATGGTGATTGTGGGTTACTTTCATTTTTTTTTTGTTGGTTCTCATGTTTCCTTAGCTTAGGTTGAGTTACTACTCCTGGAAACCCTGGCTGGACAAACTCTTTGGAAGCCTTGTAACAACTTGGGTTGAGTTATTAGTCTTGGAAGCCTTGGTTGGAAAAACAGTATGGAAGCCCTAGGTGGGTTGAGTTACTAGTCTTGGAAGCCCTAAATGGGATGTGGGTTGAGTTACTAGACCTGGAAGCCTTGTTTGGACAAATGATCTGGAAGCCCTGGAATGATTGGATGGAGACCAATCTGTTGATGGTTTTGTGATGTCCGACTATGAGGTGGAATCACTGTTTGATGGGTTGAGGTGGATGGCCTCTGGAAGCCATGGATGAGTTTTGACTGATGTGTTCTATGAGCTCCCACATTCATGCTTGGTATATGGCACGGGGGTGAATGGCTAAAGAGAGATTTGGCTTAGCTATTCTATGGTCGGGTGGAATGTGGAAGTCCCATCCCGGGTTTGGATTTTACATCATTAAATGAAAGGTTATTTCTCCTGGTATTTCTATGAGTATCATGATGGATTATATGTGGTGTATATGGTTGTGATTTCATTAATACTTATGTCCCTATTATGTTGGCTATGTATGTGTTTTATGACAATAGCCATGTGTGACTCTCATCATGTTTTTACTTGTAATTGAATGATCAATGTATCTATGACCTAATGGATGGAATGGTAGTTGATGTGCTGAGGCATCAATGGTTCTTAGCGATTCTCAACTAAGTATGATACCCCTTTGCTTAGAACTTTTATTTACACTTGTAGATTACATATTCGTAATATGTTTGACGAAATGTATGTCATGGCTAGTAGGGGTCCAGTCAAGGTCTTGAACAAGTATTTTCTTTAGTAATCTCATTTCCATGTTAATTTAATTATTTTAAGAGATGGTTCAATTATGAGCAATGACCTAGGCTCTGGGCCTAAAAAAGTGGCTCAAATCCAAGAGTCGCTTGCACAACACTGACAGATTTGGTCTCTGGTCACTGGCAAGCAAGCTTGGGAGAGTGACTTTGGGTTTCTAGTCGCCCTCATGCCTATAGCATGAGAGCGACTGAGGATTAAGTTGCCCAAATGTTTAGTGGGACACCAAGGAAATCTGTCTAGAGTATTGGATTTGTTCCTGAGGGTCATGTAGTTGATGATTAATGTCTTATGGTGTGTTTCTATTAGTTTGTTGGCTTGTATGGGCTTGACCCAAGTTCAAAGTTGATTTAGCCAAGCCGGTACTATTGGCCCTTTCAGTAATAGTCCGTGGAGCACGAACTGAGGTCTCACTCGAAGTAGTGTGGGAGGGTGCTAGAACCATGTTTTCGCACCCTGGGGAAGTCTGATGAGCTTCTGGAGGTCCACGGTTTGACCCTGCATGCACGTCACTATGTGCACTTACTATCCCTTCGTAACCTATGGTGTTGCTTTTGTGCAGCCCTACTCGAGGCACAGCTCGTATAATACCCAAGTTCCTTGTTGTTTAATCTGTTATTACCCGATTACTAAACTTTTTTATGTAAGACTAATGATTATTACAGCATATTCAGCAATCATATCAGTGCGCACAATAAATAAAAAAATATAAATGTAAAGAAGGCAATGCACAGTATACACAGAAATAGGAATCAACTTCTCTTTATTATTCTTCGATCCAGATTATAGATTCGACACCGCCCTGCGGACTTAGCTGTAGGGGTCCGTGCACTCAGCTGCAGACTCTACTAGGCCTCTGCACACTCAGCTACAGAGCCTCTTCCTACTACTATGACCCAATACACTTAGACTTTTACTCTAAGCTCGAACCATTCATACTCTTCTCTCTCTAATTCCCTCTTAGCTATCTTTACAACTTAGAGCCTCGCTCTATTTATACAATCCCACGGTCCACGAACCATGGGTAGACCAACACGACTTTACATTATTACAATAATTTAGGGCGAACAACCCTATGACTCAACCTATACTTCATGCTTCACGCTCGCAATTCGCGGAGTCTTACAAAACCTTTGACCAAAACTTGGGATTTGAGCCCCAAAACATGTTGTGGGGGGATTCCATGCCCAACAGGCCCCCAACACAACCATCGTGACTCGTCCCAAGTCACTCTGCTGGTGCGACGACCTTGGCGCAGAGCCCCTCCAACTGGTCTCGTACTACTCGGAGGTCTACGATGCACTGTTCTGCAGTTTGCTGGACCTACTGCATTCTTGCTTCTGAATCATCCACGTCTAAATCATGTCCTTACCTTGGTACCGGCATCTAGTGCATGTGTTTATAGTCCTGCACCCTTGTCTGGCTCCTCGGGTCACGAAGACTATGCTTCAGCTAGTTAGTCAGAGAGTCGGCCCACCGTGTAGTGTTTCAAGCAATTGTCGTTTACTTTGCCTAGGAAGGGTTCTCCATTTAGTTTGAATAGCTGGACCATGCCTCCATCTATGACCTCCTTTACCACATATGGTCCTAGCCAATGTAGTCTAAATTTTCCCAGAAATTTTTCAAACTTATTGTCATACAGTAGTACTAAGTCGTTTACCTTGAAGGTGCGTAACTTGATATGGCAGTTGTGCCAGGCCTTTTCACATTGCTTTTGTACCTACTAATGAAATACAGCGAGAAATCGTTCTTCCTTGAGTTATTCTAAATGCATGAGACTTTCTTCCAGAGCTTTGCGGTCTGTCATACTTGTGAGCGCTGTTATTCATAGACTAGGGACAATGTATTTCATCAGCATGACAACTTTCGTGCCATAGACTAACTGGAAAGGTGTCTATCCCATCAATTTCTTGTACGTTGTCCTATATGCCCATAAGACGGCAGGTATGCGCAGGTCCCAATCGTTTCGCTGCGCGTTACATACATTGGTCAGCGCAGTCTCCAGTATTTTGTTGAATGTCTCTATGGTCCCATTGGCCTGTGGGTGGTACGGTGTACTTTTTTGATGATACACCTGGAACTCTTCTGTGAGAGTGCTAATGGTTTCATTCAGGAAGTGTGTTCTGCAATCACACATTAAGATTTTTGGACAGCCAAATCATGTCAACACATTTTCGAACAAAAACTCCGCAGCCATAGCAGTTGTGCAGTCCTTGATCGGCTGCGCTTCCGTCCATTGTGTCAAGTATTCTGTCACGATGATGATGTAGCACACACCTATATTTTCCTGAGGTTTTATCAGTCCCACAAAGTTGATTGCCCATTTTTCAAATGGATGCAGTGTCAATTGTGGATTTAGTGGCATCTCGTGCCTTCGTGATGGTTTTCCAATCCTTTGACAGATATCACAGGCCTTACAGTGCACCTTCAAATCCTGGTGCATGGTTGGCCACCATAACCCTGTGCGAAGAATCTTCTATGCAGTCATGCATCCTACATAGTGTCCTCCTGCAGTGCCCCCATGTGCTTCCGCAAGGATCTGACCTCGTTCAAATTCAGGTATGTATCTTTGCAATATCTCATCGTTGCCCATCTTGTAGAGGTGCCCCGCGATGACAGAAAAGTCGCCGCGCGCACCACCATTTCCTTCTTCTATTGGATTGAGTATTCCTTCGGCACAATCCCTATTGTTAGAAAATGGATTATATCTTTGAAGTGTCTATCCACGACGCGCACTACAAAGAGTTGCGCATCAGGTAGTCCCTCCTCCAAATTTGTTGGTTCCTCACCCGTCTCAATTCGTGACAAGTGGTTTGGTCTTGCGTTTAAGCATCCTAGTTTGACTATGACCTCAAAATCATATTCTTGAAATTGCAAAACCCATCTGCATATTTTCCCCCCGCAACACAGGCTTGTTCAACAGGTATTTAAACGCAGAATGGTCGGTATACATCTTGAAATTCCCTCCAAGTAAATAGTGTCGGTATTTTTGAAGTGCATACACCATTGCCAACCCCTCGCGTTCGGTGGTAGAGTAGTTCTTTTCTGCTTTGGACAATCTTTGACTCACAAATGCAATCGGGTGATCCACACCCTCCGCGCCCTGCTATGTGAGTACAACTCCCAACATGATAAACGACGCATCCACATGTACATGAAATTCCATATCCCATTTTGGGAAGACCAGGATTGGAGCGAAGGCCAGTTTCCATTTTAGGACATCCAAACTCTTCATGCAATCATCATTCCTATAATATGTAACATCTTTTTTCAATAGCTTCTCCATCAGCATGGTTATTTGGGCATAACTTTTGATGAACTTCCTATAGTTTCCAGTGTGTCCCAAGGTAGTGCACAGTTGTTTAACACTTCGCGGTGCTTCCAAATTTAGGATAACGGCAATCTTCGTAGGGTCCACCATCAGTCCTTGTTTGCAGACCACATGTCCCAGTAGGTTTCCAAAGGGAATGAGGAATGTGCACTTCTTAAGGTTCAACACAATCTGGTGTCGGCGGCAAGTATCCAACATCAAGCGTAAGCTCGCTACATGATGCTTAACTAATCCAAAGACAATCCAATCATCCAGATAGACCTCCAAAAACTTGTGGATGTATTCTTTGAACATGGCTACCACGATGCACGAAAATATAGCTGGCACGTTCTTCAGTCCAAACGACATAACAGTGTATTGAAAGCAACCCCATTCTGTTGTGAAGGTCGTTTTGCTCCTATCTTCCAGCGCGATCTTGATCTGATGGTACCTTGAGAACCCATCCATGAACGAGTATGCTTCCTGACCGCCAACATTCTCTAGTACTTCATCTGTGAATGGTGTTGGGAATGGATCATGTACACAGGCGTCGTTCAGCTTCCTGAGGTCTATGCATATTCTTATTTCACCCTTCTATTTTTTCTCCTGTACTACCATAGGACTCACCCAGTCGGATTCTTCCACTGGTTCAATAATTTTGGCTACGAGCATTTTGTCTAATTCATCATGGACCTTTTCTTTATACTTTGGATTCAAGTGGTAAGGCCGCTACTTAACTGGCTTCATGTCGGGTTTCAGGGTGATCTTCATCATCCCTAAATCACCAACAATCCCTTTTAAGTCTGTAATTTTGGTCGGGAACAAGTCTTGGTATTCGCGGAGTAACTCAACAACCTTATCCATCGTGGCATCATCCCAATAGTCCCCAAGCATTGCATACTTCGGCTCTGCCTCTGTTCCAATGTTGACCTGCTTCGTCTTTAGCGGCGCGATGATGTCGGGGTCTTCAAGTGATGGTCTATGAATCTTGCGACAGCCTTTCGTTTCTGAAATGTTAATGTTCCATGGGTCCTCATCATCCTCCTCAACATTTACGTTATAACACTCTAGTGCGTTGCTTAACTGTGTCGCCCATTCTGGCTGAAGTACTCCCATTGGCTCCTGTGGTATTTTGAAGATAACAGCTTTTACTTCTTGTAGCGCATCATCAACAGTATCCGACCAATGATCTTCAAACGTGAACATTAACAAAAATCCCTCACGCAAGACATCCCATTCGCCCGTACCATGGCGAAGCTCCGTCTCAGTATACCAATTCATGGGTATGACATCCAGGGTATGGTAGAATAAATGTACCCATTCAGGTTGTGGCTCTTCCCCATAGACCTTGGTCCATTTTGTGAGGTGCGTGCGTGGATCATCTCGTCCATCATATTTGTCTACTAGCCGTATTTGTGGTTTCCCAAATTGTAGGCACATCATCCTTCTACATCCGCGCCAATCCTCAAAATTTCCTTGATGCGTACCCCACCATCGTGCGGGTGTGGTGCGCAGTGCCCACTTCAGCACATCGAATCATAGCTGCTCTGGTACTGCGCTTTCAAATTTGCTCAGGAATTCATCCACTGCTGACAATCCATCATATGTCGGAAGCTCCCTTGCCTCTGTTGTCACGCAACGTAATGATCTAATCATCATATTGCAATTCAGCGTCATTACTTCATGCTGTCGATTCTGCCATCATTCTACTTCTTCGTCTAAATCTGAAGTGTAGGAGCTTTTGAACTCCCACGAAATTCTTCCATCTACAGTCAGATTCATGGGATAGGGATTACTATCATCGACAATCTATATCACTTCAAAATCCGCCTGCGTGCTCGCACCTTGAATATCAACTGTTACCCCTTGCAATCTTCCCATGGGCAAAATCTTCTATTGGTTTTCCATTCATAACTAAATAGGGGACCATTGTAATGTGAGTCTTCCCATGTGTTCCCATGTTTTCTTTGGTAGCACATTCGCGTCCGAACCCATATCCAGGATTACTTGATCCATTTCATACTCGCCTATTTGCGCAGTCAACCTCATTTCCCTTCCTGTGTGCAATGCATGCTTTCCCAGTTTCTGGACCACACGTGGTTCTCCTGACCCTGCACACCTAGTGATAAGTTCTTATAGTCCTTTGACTACCTTGCTGTCACGTAGCAGTTTCATGCATATCTCCAGAAAGGTAGCGAGCATTGAAGGATCCATCCCTGGTTCTAGTTGATCCTTACTACATGAAGTGGAGGCCTTCATGAAGCTCTTTTTAGCTTCCATGAATGTCTCATTCACGTGTTCTAAATCAAACTTAGGTTCCTTTGTATGAGCCTTGCGAACCCATGCACTTTCTTCTAGATGCTTCCCTTTATCCTCTCCCATGGTCATACCGCTCCTAAGCATCATGTTTACATTGGGATCTTTTTCATGCGGCTCAGACCTCATCATTTGTAAATTCTGAGTCAGAGGGGGCTGGAGTACCCACTTTTCATGCATCCTCGCTATCAACGAAGGGTAGTCTTCTACCTCATGATCAAACTGTGTACAGTACCAACATGATGTCCTTGTTGGGTTTGTACAATCGCGGGCATAGTGCCCTGGCCCTCCACAATTGTAACAAATTAGTTATCCACGACCCCTTCCTGGTCCCATTCCACCTTGACCTCGATTGTGCCCCTGAAATCCAGTGTGTGTCATCCCTGCATTTGGGTGGATGGCTCGCATTTCGGTCTTCACCCTATAGGCAGGAGTCTGATCCATCATTAGTTCGTAGCTTCGGCAGGTGCGTTCATCATGGCCTTCTAACCTGCAGAAATTACAAAACAATTGCTGGGACATCTACATATACTTCTACAACAGATGATAATTGTCCGTAGTGTGTTTTCCTCCTATCTGGTAGATCGCACACCATAGTGCAGACGCCGCGCTTAGCCCTACCTATGCCTCCGGTCTTAACGAAATCAACGCTCCTCCTGCCAAGTAGTTCGCGAACACGGGACAATGGTCCTTATCATGCCCTTGGCCTTTGCATTTTATGCACCATACTTCCCCACGCACCTTCGGCTGAGGTGTCCTCTCCTATTTCAAAATTTTCATTTCCAGACACAGATTTTGCAGTTGCGCGTGGATTTGTTGGACTCCCAACCCAGGGTCTTTTATAAGGGTCTCATGTAATCTCATTGCCATCTCCAACGCTTTGGCCTAAGTGGAAATTTTTTGTTGTGACAGCGTTTTCCTTAAGTGTAGCGTAAGTGATGCCACAAACCATGCGCGATGTTGTCCATTTGTCAATGTCATATTGGCTTTGTGAATCATACTCTTCAGCCTTTGGTCCAGATCCCAGGGGGTCTCACCCGGGAGCATCGCGATCTCCTTAAACCCGATGATTGATTGTGTTTCTGATTTTGGCCTGCTAAATTCCCTTTTCAGCGCTACCTAGATCTCATTAGAATGCTTGATATACCATGTTAATGTGCAATCCTGTAGCACGCTCACCAACATAGCCTTTTTAATATTTTCATCCACGATGCCTTGTGCTTCCCATACTTCTCTTTCCACGAACTAGAATTGGTGCGGATCTTCATTCCCCACTCCTCTGAAAACTGATAGTTTGATCACACTTTCCATACTGAACTGTGGTGGTGGCGGAGGTGGGGTGGGTGGAGATGGAGGTGAGGAGGGTGAGACAAGTGGTGGTGTGGGTGGAGCTGGTAAACCGTGCTTCTCAGATAAAATTTCGCGAGCTCTTCCTCGCTTTCCCGTGAGGGTGAAATTAAGGGACTAGTTTCCAATTCTTCACTACTTCCGCTTTTGTAGATATTCCTGCTTCGCATAGTCCCAAACATTAATTTATTCGCATAACCCGCTTTTCACACAATAGCATCTTAATCCAAGTTTTCAAAGATTTAATATACTTACCTCGTGGTCCCTTGACGAAACGTCAATCCACCTCACTGTAGCTGACGGTCATGTCTACCACAAACTTAGTGATAAATCCTCCTACTATTTGATCGAGCCAATGGTCCACAGCTTGCACGATCTTATCTCCTGATGCTTCTAGTCTGTGCACTAATTCCGGAGTGCACACTGTTGGTTTGTCAAGCCTACACCTTCCTTGGCTATCTACTAACTTCACGATTCACTCATACAGCTCAGAAGGAAAGGATGCAAAAAATATTTCATGGATTTCCGTATACAAGTAGCACTCCAACCACTATTCCTTAGATACTCACGAATTTATATTTTCTCGCGTCGCGAACTCGTGAATCTTCTTGTCCAACCACCCTTCAATTTCTCTCTTTGTTGGATTCCAATGGCACGACATCAGACATCCCTTATGCAGATCCCGGTCCCAGCAACAGAACCATTTGTTGGCTTGTATGGGCCTGACCCAGGTTCAGAGGTGATTTAGCCAAGCAAATCCCGGTACTACTGGCCCTTTAGGCAATAGTCCATAGAGCGCGAACTGAGGTCTCACCCAAGGCAGTATGGGAGGGTTCTAGAACTAGGTTTCTGCACCTTGGGGATGTATGATGAGCTTCTGGAGGTCTCCGGTTTGACCCTGCATGCACATCGCTATGCGCACTTACCATCCCTTCGCAACCTGCGGTGCTTCTTCCGCGCAACCCGTATAATACCCAAGTTCCTTGCTATTTAATCTGTTATTACCTGATTACTTAACTTGTTTATGTAATACTAATGATTATTACAACATATTCAACAATCATATCAGTGTGCACGATAAATAAAACAATATAAACATAAAGAAGGCAATGCACAGGAGATACATAGAAATAGGCATCAACTTCTCTTTATTATTCTTCGATCTGGATTACAGACTCGAAACCTCCCTGCGTACTCAGCTACAGGGGTCTGCACACTCATCTGTGGACTCTACTAGGCCTTTGCAGACTCAGCTGCCGAGCCTCTTCCTACTACTACGACCCAATACACTTAGACTTTTACTCTAAGATCGAACCATTCATACTCTTCTCTCTCTAATTCCCTCTTAGCTATCTTTACAACTTAGAGCCTCGCTCTATTTATACAATCCCATGGTCCACGAACCATGGGTAGGCCGACATGACTTTACATTATTACAATACTTTAGGGTGGACAACCCTATGACTCAACCTATACTTCGCGCTCCGTGCCCGCAATTCACGGAGTCTTACAAAACCTTTGACCAAAACTTGGCCTTTGAACCCCAAAACATGTTGTGCGGGGATAATATACCCAACATGGTTCCACTTCCTTACCGTGACTTAGGAGGTCGAATCATATCATAGTGGCATCGCGTCGCATGTTTACCCCGACTAGACAGTTACTTGGGTAGACGTGGGAGGAGGGTGTTACAGAGTAGTATCAGAGCATGGTTCACCCCTCGGAGTGGATGGGCTATGTGTTGGTCATGCATTCATGTCAGTTGCATGTGTGTCTCTCACACTTGCATTCCATGTGCTTGTTGCATTTGCATGATGTTGTTCATGGTTGAAGTGATGTCATCATGTGAAACTTGATGTTTTGTTGAGGAATGCATCGTCGTGAGTGTACAAATGGTTACATATCGATTTATGTCACTTACATGTATCATTGTAGTATGTTTGGCTACATTATTGTATGTTCGGTTCCATTCTTGTATGTTTGGTTGAATGTATCATTCTCACAAGTTTGATTTCGAGTATCCTCCATCCATTCTTGATCATACATGTTTATGCATATGTGTGGATGGTTACGCATCGGTTATGCATGTTCATGGTTGCATGTGGTCAAGTGTATAGTGACATAATGATGGTGGTTTTCATGCATGAGGTTGTGGTTTATGTTGTTGTTGAGGTCATGCATTGATGAATGGACCCTAGCTAGAATGACAGTTGCATGGTCATATGATTATGTTTCATGTTTCTATATTTTTTCATGATTATGTTATACATCTATCACGTTGATTTGTTGTTCTTGCAGACAAGGTATCCTCACCGAGCTATACTAAGGTACGTTGGTTTATTGTGATTTGGTTTCACTGACATGATACACCTTGCAGGAATAAATATCAAATGGCTAACAATATGGTTGACTACAAAGAATCTCTGTATGAATCTGAAGAGCAGTATGGTGTTGGGAAATCTTCTTATTTCGTAGTTACACTAAGAATCTTAAAGGAAGAAATAAGGATTTGCAAGGAAAATAATGACAAAATCATAGAGGCACGGGAAAAGTTAGCAGAGGTAAATGCAGTCATAATTCAAAGCTTGTCAAATTTGTAGCAACAGGGACTGCTTTGAATAAGACTAATGGGGCATATGGTAGTAGATCACATGGTGGTCACAGATTAGATAGAGATGACACAAACAGATATGGTAGATTCTTGGACACTCTGGATAGGAGAGGGGATAGATACATGTATGATTCCAATTCTGATTTAGATAATCACTATGGTCGTCATCTGTATCATCCTTACAGGAGGAGTGATAAGGGGTATTTTCCACATGAGTTTAGGAAAGTGAAGTCACCTACCTTTGATGGAGAGGTAAATAAATCACAAGATGAAGAGGCATGGTTTCTAGGCATAAAGAAATTTTTCAGGTTGCATGACTATTCAGAGAACTTGAAATCTAGAGTGGCTACTTTCAGTTTCAGAGGAGAAGCAGATATTTGGTGGGAAGACATGAAGAATGTCAGAGGTATAAATGAGGAATATTTGACGTGGAGTGAATTCGAGCAGATATTCAAGAAGAAGTAACTATTAGATAGATACTTTGGTGACAGAGAAAAGGAATTCTATGAGCTAAATATGGGATCCATGACTAATGATGAATACACTAGCAGGTTCTTGGAGTTGCTGAGGTATGTGCCTTACCTCAAGGAGGAGAAAGATAAGATTCAAAGATTCGTTAGTAGATTACCGGATGCATTCAAATATAGGATCGAGTTTGATGAGCCTAGATCATTGGAGGGGTCCATCTAGAAGTTGAAGCATTGTTATGAGCAATCGAAGCACAGGTTTGAGACGAAGAAAATATGGAAAGGCAATGCTAGGAACAAAGGGAAATGGGACAAGAAGCAGGTAATACCACAAGATTTAGGTAACAAAGAGAATGTTGCACCATATAAGAGGTTCAATGCATCAGATAGGGGACAAGAATTCCGATCAGGAGAACAGAACAAGGAGACATGTTGGAAGCCTATAGATTGTTGGACTTGTGGCAAAGACCATCACAAGAGAGATTTTCCATAGAATCAGGGTGGTAGACCTCATATGTACAGGGTGCATGAGGCACAGACTATTAGGGATGTTGTTCAGAGTATTCCATGTATCTATGCTACAGTGGATAATAAACAGGAAGAGCATCAGGCATCTATCATTGAGATGTACGGTAAGATTTGTGATCAAGTTATTTCTATTTTGATTGACTCTAAATATAATTATAGCTATGTTAGTCCTGACTTAGTGGATAAGTGTGGCTTAAGTAAGGAATTGCATGCAAAATATTAGTTAGTGCAGTTTGCTACAGGTACGAAGAAACAAGTTCATCATTGTGTGAGAGCTTGTGCATTTGATTTGAATAGTATGCTTACCATAGCATATTTGAATATATTACCATTGGGTTCATACAATATATTGTTGGGCATGGATTGGTTATATCTTCATAGAACCAAGGTAGATTGTTATGACAAAGCTATTGAGTGTGTTGATGAGAATGGCGAACCAAGAGTCTTTCAGGGTATGAAGAAAGCTACATCAGTTAGGATGGTGACAGTTATGCAAGAAACACATAGCCATGGGAAATGGTGTAAGTTATTCACAATGAACATTTCTAGTGATAAGGGTAAGGAAGTTGAGGATATGGATGTGTTAAGCAGGTATCCAGTTTACACCAGTTCAAGGATGTATTTCCTGGGGACATTTCAGAGTTGCCACCTCATAGCAAGGTAGAATTTCCTATTGAGTTAATGCCAAGGGAAACTCCAACATCGAAAGAACCTTACAGGTTGAGCACACCTAAGTTGGTTGAGTTAAAATTGTAGTTGAAGGAAATGTTGGACAAGTGATACATTAGGCCAAGTGTGTCACCATGGGGCACACTGGTATTGTTTGTGAAGAAGAAAGACGATGCTCTCAGATTATGCATTGACTACAGGCAGTTGAACAAAGTGACTATCAAGAACAAGTACCCTTTGCCTAGGATTGATGACTTATTTGATCAGATGAAGGGAGAAGCAGTGTTCTCGAAGATTGACTTAAGATCCGAATACCATCAGGCACACATCAAAGAGGAGGACATTTACAAGACTGCGTTCAAGACCAGGTATGGACATTATGAGTTCGTTGTTATTCCATTTTTCTTAAATAATGCTCCAAATACATTTATGTGTTTGATGAATAATGTTTTATGTCCATATTTGGATATGTTTTTTTTTGTTTTCATTGATGATATATTGATATATTCTAAAAATGAGGAAGAGCATGCAAAACACTTAACAGTAGTGTTGAGGTTGTTGAGAGAGCATCAGTTGTATGCTAAACTTAGCAAGTGCAGTTTCTTTCAGACTGAGGTACATTACTTGGGGCATGTTGTCTCCAAGGAGGGCACTTCAGTAGATCCAGAGAAGATAAGGGCCATCATGGAGTGGGTAGCTCCTAAGAGTGTGGATTAGGTGAGATCTTTGATAGGGTTGGCAGGCTACAATAAGAGGTTCATCGAGAACTTCTCGTAGATTTCTTATCCTATTACATCATTGCAGAGGAAAGGTAAGAAGTTTGAATGGATAGAGGAGTGTGAAGCTAGTTTTAAGCAGCTAAAGCAGTTGTTGACACATGCACCATTGCTAAAGATTGAAGATCCAAATAAATAATTTGTAGTGTGCACAAATGCTTGCAAGAGAGGACTTGGTAGAGTCCTTATGCAGGATGGACAGGTGGTATGCTACGATTCACAGAAACTAAATGAGCACGAGAAGAACTATCCCACGCATGATCTCGAGCTAGCAATGATTATACATGCATTGAAGATGTGGAGACATTATCTTCTTGGAAGGAGGTTTGTACTTATGAGTGATCACATTGGGTTGAGGTATTTGTTTGACTAGCTGAATTTGAACATCGGGTAGGCTAGATGGTTGGCCATTATCAGTAAGTTTTCTTTTTAGATTAGATATATCAAAGGTAAAGAGAACAAGGTGGTAGATGCTCTCAACAGACGGGTACAAGTAAATCACTTAGCAGCTATGAGCTCCTATGGGACAGACTTACAGGATAGGATCTTGCAGGTAGGTCAGCAGTGTTATCACTTATAATTTTCTCAAGGTTAAAGAAAGAAATTTCCTAGGTAACCACAAAGCTAATCTTTTAGACTTGGGTTGTAGCCAACCTAAGTCTAGAAAGGGCTCTCTCTTTCTAATTTAACTTTGTTTTGGTGGGATTTTAGGCTAGTTCTTAGTGCTCATAAGGTTTTGATTTTAATTGGTTGGTGGAATTATAGGAACAGATGGAAAGAGCAAGCCTTCAGGCCATTAGGCTATGGAGTCAATCAAAGAGTGGCTTAACTGAATCAGATCAATTGCTAAAGGATTCATAGGGCAGGCTAGCACATCAAAAAGCAAATCTGCAGGTTTAAATGGATGAGGTAGTCCTAACAAGGGTAAAGGGAACTGAAGAATCCTTAAACCAAGATCAAGATGAAGAAAAGAAGGAGATCAGTATCAAAGGGCAACTAAGAATCCTTTACTATGTACCTAGGGGGGAAACTACGGAAGTAAGGGAGCAATTAAGAATTCCCAGACCAAGATAGTTTAGCAGAAAACAATGAGAAAGTAAACAGTCAAAACAAAGAGCATTAAAGCTAATTCTGAGATATCATTCCTTGTTTACTATTCAAATTTCATAGATAAAACATGTGAATATTTATAACATGACGAGAAAACAATAATTAAACATGAGAGATAATACTTATTTGGTTCCAACTGTGCACAAGAATCCAGTGAAATGTCTTTAGCTTTATTTCATGATCCAGCAAGCCAATCAAATCTTCATTACAATAGCTCTTTAGATTGATATGAAAAGTATACAGAAATATATTTGAATCCGCCCAAAATACTTCAAATGAAGAATTATTTATACTAATTCTAAACTGAAATATCTTGAAGAAATATCAAGATTGGTTTTACAAATATCTCAAACTATTTTACATTAAAAGAACTTAAATAAAGGACACTCAAAACTAATGAATCTATTTGGCACTATGTTTATGGATTTATCGTGAAAAATAAGAGAAATTTGAATTCAATAGCAACTCTTAAGTGATGATGGGGCTTCCAAGTCACTAACTGCCTCCTTCCCTTATGCATTCTGCCCCAGAAATTCTACAAACATAGGGTCCAATGATACGCTTTTATATCTCAATACAAGATAGATATGTAAAATTTGAAAGAGGTTATTGTATATAAGTATGTTATTGAGATAAAAATCTCTCCGTTTTCCAAAATTAAGCTCTAGATGTTCACGATATTCTCTGCAAAACGATGTCAAAAACAAGACTTTGCACAGTCCGAAAAATTGGTTGTGAAGACATGCATTTATCTCCCTTTTGGTAATACCTATGTAAAACCTAAGATAGGTTTTTGTATATTGGCCTTTTATGAACAAAATCCTCTTCCAGTTTCTCAAAATACTTCTTGGATTTTCCACAATAGTTTCTGCAAAACTATGACTTAAATAGGAAATTTTTGAAGAATGTACCATTTCTACTCTGATTTCAACTTTTAACCTTAAATTTCTTTTAACAGTTTTTCACTTTTACTTTGGATAAAATTCATTGTTGCTGGTGAAAGCATTTTCATCTATGTTTAACCCTTATTGCCTCCATGTTTACTTTTACTATTTACTGCTTACTGTTTACTTTTACTGCTCTGTTTTTTCATCTGTCTTCACTTTGACATGAATCTGTATGTTCTATAACTGTCTTCCCTATTGTTTATCTTCATGCTAGCTGATTTACTTGACTTGGTCTTCAATCTGATACACTTTAACCCCGATACACTTTGAATATTATTTACTATGTCCTTTGACCTTCACTGTATATTTTAGGTTTTTTTACTGTCTATTTCAACAGTAAATCATTTAATTTCATGTTTCCTCTGCTTGTCTTTTAACTGTATATTTTATTTTCCATCTTTGTTTGAATAGATTTGATACAATCTCAGAGTAAACAGGTCTTATGACTAGTATTAAGACTATTTATCCAAGGTTGCAGTCTTCTGATCACCTGTAAAATAAAACAAACTATTAGGAAAACGTTGGGTTGACAAGGAGGGTCATTAATGGATTTATCGAGCTTTATAGGTCTATGGAGTGAGTCCAAAGTGATTTCGGGAGGCAAACCATGCTTGAATTGGTTAGAAAAGGCTTCAGGTGGAGTATAAGGGTTTCATAAGTTTACACAGTAGAATGGGCGAAGGGTGAGAAAACTTGGGTTCTTGGGGTTTGAACTTTAACGGGCAAACTTTTAAAATATGGCACGAACTTAATAGTAGATTATTTGTTGCGTAGTGGCCGGGTGGTAAGCGGTTTGTTTCGCACAGCTTTTGGGCGCTTGGCAGTATTGGGGGGATGCCACCCGATGCCATTCATCAGGCGCCATGTAGCATTGGGGCCCAACAGGAAACCACCCATATTGGGCAGGTAAAGGTTGGTCTTCGGAGGCGTCAACCGTCAGATCAAATGGGACCTGATCGTACAGTGATCGGGGCGGGGTTTTGACATTAAGTTTAATGGAGGGGCCCGGCGGAGGTTTAAGCATGGCAGGATTAATTAATCATGGTTTATGGAGGATTAAGGGCGTCGGGGGTGATTTCATTGGTGGAGATAGATTATTAATTAATCACAGTTTGATTAATTAATCTCTTTTATTAGATGGAAGGTTTTGGTTATTAATTAGCCGTTGATCGACTAATTAACCCTTTTACTCATTCATGATACCAATAAAGTTTATGTTTCAAACTTTGGGGCTGGATATTAATATAGGGGTTTTATTTATAATTATATACGGGAAGGGTTATATTTCTTTTTCGGGATTTTAATATATAAAGTTAAAGTTAATATGAATTGAAAGCGGAAAATAACTTAGCGCCAAGTCAAATGTGTATTTATAATTTATTTGCTTTTATAAACACATTATAACCTAGGCTTAGTGTTATTTTTGTGGGTTTTTTTCGGAAAAGGGGTTTGCTTGGGGGGTGATCACTTTTCTAAGGTTTTATCCTTAGGGAAAAGGGGTTTATTAGGGAAAATGAGTGAATTATGGAGGGGGTGAATGCTTATGAGGGGACTTTTAGTACTTAGGATCTATAAGTTATTGGGCCGAGGGTCCGGTCCCTCCAAAAGTCAGAGAAATGCTCTGAGCCCCTTTAACTTAAGATTTTAGGTACTTTAAGACTTTCCTTGGAAATTAGTTAAGTGAAAAATGAAATGATTGAGGGAGGTTAATCAATTGACTTTGTGTACTTTGGTAAATTCTCAATTTTCATCCATACTTTAGAAATTTGATGATGAAGGTAAATGGTATGATCATATATAATCAATCATCACAATTCTGTAACCATTCAACTACTTACCCATCTACTCATCCTACCATTTTTTCTTCTCTTTATTAGGGTGCACTTAAGCTGGAAAACCCTTATCAAAACCTTTTTCTTTTCTTTTACAATGGTATTCTAACTAAGTCTAACCTTACTACATCCAAGGGCTCAGATTAAATAGTTGAGCTCCTTTTATTCACTCTACCTAACTACTTATCTGCCAAGATTAAATAGTTTGGTCAGATTTTATTATATATCTCTAAGCATAAAATTGAAAACATGAAGTAGTCAAGTTTAAACATTTTGACTATCCATGGATTGTGGCAAAGGTAACAAGATACACACAATCATTATTATGCAGGAAAGAAAATAGTAGTGGCATTTATACTTGCACACTTTCATGGTATTTTTGTTTTTGGGGTTCATATTCTTTCATTTTTTTTACCTTCTCTTATTCTTTTTGCCCTTTGATTTATCTTTTCGGACATACCCTCTTTACATTTTTTAATTTTTATAATATGGAAAACATTTGCAAAAAGAAAAGGTATGTACATATTACAGGTTTAATCTTAGTCATTCAAAAATTATGACTCCTATTGGTATAGGAACCTAACAAGCAGGATGTTAGATATATGGATATTATTCATAGGTTACAACAAAGCACATGTATAGGTACAGGTGATGGTACATGTATAGGTATATGTACAAATACAGGTATAGGTAGTGGTAGAGGTACAGGTACAGGTGCAAGTGCACAGGGTATGGATTATTGTCTTACAATAGATGGGTTGGTCAAGTTTTGAGATAGGATATATGTACCAGATAACAGTGAGCTCAAAAAGGTGATCTTGAGGAAGTTTCATGTGAAACCATATTCGGGTCACCTAGGGTACCAAAAGACATTGACAACAATGAAGATATTTTATTATTGGCAGAATCTGAAGAAGGATTTAGTAGAGTTCATGGCTAGATGTTTTGATTATCAGTGAGTAAAAGCAGAATGTAAGCATCCATGTGGACTCCTATAGCTGATCGTGATTCCAGAGTGGAAATGGGAGGTTATTACCATGGATTTCATTACAGGTTTGCCAAAGATAGTGAGACAACATGATTCCATTATGGTTATTGTGGACAGGTTGACAAAGGTTGCACATTTCATTCCGGTGAATTCTACATTCTTAGCTAGTGATTTGGCCCAGGTATTTATTCGAGATGTGGTCAAATTTCATGGTGTCCCAAAGAAGATTGTGTCAGACCAGGATGTGAAGTTCACTTCCAAGTTTTGGAAGGAATTGTTTGTAGGTTTGGGCACAGAGTTAGCCTTTAGTATGGCTTATCATCCGCAGACAGATGGATAGGCAGAGAGGGTTAACAAAATATTGGAGGAAATGTTGAGGATGTATGTGATGCATCAACAACAAAAGTGGGAAGAGTATCTTCTGCTCGTTGAGTTTGCATACAACAATGGTTATCAAGAATCATTGAGGATGGGTCCTTTTGAGGCATTGTATGGGTAGAATTGCAACACTCCCATCAGTTGGAGTGATCCCGTTAGTAGGCTATCGATTGGATGAGATCTGTTGGTGGACATGGAGCATGAAATGTAGGTGATAAAAAAGAATCTAAAGGCATCACATGATAGGCAAAAGAGTTATGAAAATAGGAATAGGTTGTTCAAGGAGCTCTAGGTTTGGGAACAGGTGTTCTTGTGAATCAAACCAAAGAAGAGCTCCTTGCAGATTGGATCATGTGCCAAGCTGGCACCACGATTTTGTGGATGCTTCAATATCATCAAAAGGATTGGGCCAATAGCCTATCGACTTGCACTTCCTCCAACAGTGAAAGTCCATGATTTTTTTCTTGTATATTTTCTTAAGAAGTATGTTATAGATGTTGATCATGTGATTGACTGGTATGTATTACAGCTGGAACTAGATGGAGAATTCCAGTTGGAGCCTCATTGTATATTGCAGAAAAAGGTGCTCATGCTCTAGAATTGAGAAATTAAGCAAGTTAAGGTGAAGTGGAAGCACTTTGGGCTTCATGAAGCTACATGGGAGATACCGGATCATATGCAGGCTATGTATCCTTCCTTGTTCGCCAGTTGAGGTAATGCAGTTTTGGCTTGGTGTTTTGGTATATGCTTCGGTATGTGTTTTGATGATGTTGGTTATGTACATATATATATGGATGTAAATACTGCCACAAGATATGTTATAAAGCTCCACTATGCAACATGTTGTTATGATGTCATGTTATTATGTTTTTATGTTGGTTTGCTTCTCAGCAAGGTGATCATTGTAAATATTGCATCGAGCTAAGTTATAAAGCTCCATTGAAAGCATAGATTTTTCTTACAACAATTTTGTGGTTATAGGTGTTGTTGACACCGAGGACGGTGTTCCCCCAAGGGGGAGGGTTTTGTAATAGCCCTAATAAAAATTCCATGTAATTAAAGTCAATAAAGGAAAAATAATAATCACAGACGATGGGACACTTATTCCAAGTTGAATTTTGGGTAGAATCCTAGTGATGGGGATCACTTGTGATTGTTGATGGCTAAGGAAATGGCTAAGGCTTTGGAAAGGAAAAATGGCATTTTTGGCACATTTATTTATGAAAATAATGGAAATTAGGATAAAAGAGGGGTGAAATGTCATAGGTTGCATGTGAGGAGGAAAATGAAGGAAAATAATGGAAAATGAAGAAAATAGAGTCCTCATTCATAAAAATGCTTCTCCGGATCAGTTGGAAACCTTTTGTCAGTTTAGTTTTGGAGCTCTCTCATTATTCTCTCTCTCTCATACTCTTGGAGACTTAGATTTTTCTTGGAGCACTCTTGGAGGGTGTGGCATACTTGGATTTTTTGAGAAAGATGGCAACGAAAGAGCAGGAAAGCACAAGAAGGCATTGGGATCAGCAACTACATCATATTTTCTTGCAGGTACCGAGTTGCATGTATTATTTCTTCACTAGTTTTGGCATGCATGGTATATGCATGTGCATTTTTTGTTGTGATCTGTCATTGGCATGGAGGATGGTCAGGATTGACAGTGGATTGCCTAGCCTTATCATTTCCTGGATAGCCATGGTGATTGTGGGTTACTTTCATTGTTTGTTTTTGGTTGGTTCTCATGTTTCTTTAGCCTGGGTTGAGTTATTATTCCTGGAAGCCCTGGTTCGAAAAACGATCTAGAAGCCCGATAACAACTTGAGTTGAGTTACTAGTCCTGGAAGCCTTGGTTGGACAAATTATGGAATCCCTAGGTGGTTTGAATTACTAGTCGGAAAGCCCTGGTTAGACAAATGGTCTGGAATCCCTGAATAATTTTTGGGTTGAGTTACTAGTCCTGGAAGCCTTAGTTGGAAAAACGCTTTGGAAGCCCTGGAAGGATTGGATGGAGACCAATGTGATGATGGTTTTGTTATGTCCAACCATGAGGTGGAATCATTATTTGATGGGTTGAGGTGGATGGCCTTTGGGAGCCCTAGATGAGTTTTGATTGATGTTTTCTATGAACTCCCACATTCGTGCTTGGAATATGGCACGTGGGTGAATGGATGAAGTGATATTTGGCTCAGCCATTCTACGGTCGGGTGGGACGTGGAAGTCCCATCCCAAGTTTGGATTTTGAATCATTAATGAAAGGTTATTTCTCCTGGTATTTATATGAGTATCATGATGGATTATATGTGGTGTATATGGATGTGATTTCATTGATATTTTTGTCCCTATTATGTTGGTTATGTATGTGTTTTATGACAGTAGCCATGTGTGGCTCTCATCACGTTTTTACTTGTAATTGAATGATCAATGTATCTATGACCTAATGGATGGAATGGAAGTTGATGTGATGAGGCATTAATGGCTCTTAGTGATTCTCAACTAAGTATGAGACCCCTATGCTTAGAATTGTTATTTACACATGTAGATTACATATGCGTGATATGTTTGACGAAATGCCTGTCATGGCTAGTAGGGGTCCAGTCAAGGTCTTGAAAGAGAATTTTATTTAGTACTATCATTTCCATGTTATTTTACTGATTTGAAGAGATGGTTAAAATCTAGGCAGTGACCTGGTCTTTGGGCCTGAAAAATTGGCTCAAATCCTAGAGCCGCTGGCACAACACTGACAAATTTGGTCTTTGGTCAGTGGCAGGAAAGCCTGTGAGAGCGACTTTGGGTTTCTAGTCACCCTCATGCATATAGCATGAGAGCGACTGAGGCTTAAGTTGTCCAAAAGTTCAGTGGGACCCCAAGGCAAGTTTTTCTAAAGTATGGGATTGGTTCCTGGGGGTCCTATAGCTGATGATTAATGTTTGTATGGTGTGTTTCCATCGATTCCACTTCCTTCACATGACTTAGGAGGTCGAATCATATCATAGTGGCCTACTGTCGCATGTTTACCCCGGTTGGTTGGTTTCTTGGGTAGATGTGGGAGGATGGTATTATAGAGGTCTTGTCATGTGTTTTCATTTATCATTAATACTGGTATTTTTAATAATTAATTCATGTCTTGTTATAACCGATCGCAATCCAATTTTCTCATATTTTATAATATTTTTAGTTACTTTTTTATTCTGGTTGTTAGTTATTTAAGTCTTGGGGCAAGTTAAAGGGTATCGTCAATAATCACGAGGGATTTCAGGTTCGGTTTGAATTTATGAGGTAATGGATAAGTCATTTCAAAACTTCTTTCTCGCATTCCTATATAACTCTTATTACCTATCCTTTGCATGTCATTCTACCTAAGGGTTTTCCAAGCTCTTTATCCCGGCTTCCATGTCGACCTCTGTTGAGTCTCATCCTTGCGATCACCCCCCTATTTATTTTTTTTTACAGTCATTGTCTTGCTACCATGGGCCGCCCATATAAACCCGTCGTGTCCCTCTTTCTTATCAAATCCTGTATTCATACCACTGATTATATCCTCAAGAAATATGACAAAGCTACCCTAGTCAATAATGATTTATTAGACCATGTTCTCTTCTCTTCCCTCCATACATAAGTCTTCATGGAACCTAATATGAGACTCGACACACTCTCTACTCTAAAAATCAAAGTTGATTTATGCCCATTAAAGTAGTATTCCATGTTAATTATGCATGAATTACCTATTTTTGGTACCATGGGATAGGTTATGAGATGTAATAAGTTCCTGATTAGTCAGCTCCATGGAGGTTTGTTGTGGTTGGATCGCGAATATCCAATCCATGTCTAAGACATTGATATGGTCATAGGACTCTCTACATACGATTCTGATGTCAGTACAACATTCCATAAGGTTTTGAAGCAGGGAAAGAAAATCGGTACCAAAAAACTCTATACCAAGTATGGCACCCAGAGAATGGGCTAAGGAGAAGTCTTTGATCTAATCAATAATTATCTTATCAAGCCTACTTGTACTATTATCAATAGTAAGCTTATGTGACATTTCACTAGAGGAGACTGTTCTCTCAACACAATATATGTAGTAGAGGCTTGTGATAGAGGATATCAACTCAATTGGTCCAGCTACATGCTTAATGATTTATTCAAAGCTGCCAAAGATGTTCATGCAAGGGTCGCTTATTTTATTTTTTTGTATTTTCTTATTCCTCTGGCTATGTATAAATGGTTCCCACTCGAAGGAATGGATTTAACACATGTTTCTAATGATGATTTGTTCACTTATGCTTATTCTCCATGGTGTAGCATGGAAGATCCAACAAATCGCGACTTTATGAGCTTGCCTTTAGACATTGGTACAATAAAATGGTTGATGTCACCCAAAAGGTCTCCAGAGTACCCCTTCCACTACTGGACCACTATGCTCATCAAATTTGGTTCAAGATTAGTCACAACAATTCTTATATTCGACTGCTCAATGTCAACGAGGAAACTTTCAACATGCATAAGCTACCATTCTACCTTAACTAGAACGCATTCCATAGCGAGGTTTTTTAATGGACTGGGATAATTGCTATGAAGAAATATGGTTAATACCTTTATTATTTTGATGTTATGTGGCCCAAGGACTCACCTGACAATACTTTATCTTCCTCTCGCAAGCGTTCTGCTGATACAAATGACGACCTGCAACCACTCATGAAGGAGGTGCAGGAACAAATTTCTTCAGCCCACATGACCTGGGTGGAGGTAGGTTCTTCAGTCCGTCAAGATAAAACTACTCATTCTATTACACCTATGTCTATTGCGCCACCCAACGTTTCTTTTACTCTACCTCCATCTACCACCCCTAACTCAGTTTTGCCTCTCCTAACCCATAAAATCCCCATATCGACCTCACCTGGCCTCATAGATCTTACCGATTAAGGTACTATAGCTACCACCGAGCCTATTGCATCGGTCACTGAAGATAAACCCGCTTCCCAGCATTCTACCCTAAATGCCTCACCAAAAACTTCAAAAGAAACTATTTCTGACTGACCCAATTCTAAAACGAGTTTTGAAGAAACTACAAAAATGGATGCTAACCCAATTATTGTCACTTCCATCATTTCTCTTCCATCTGTTGTAACTACTCTGCCTTCATTTCTACCATCTCCTCATCCCCGCGCAGTTCACATCTTTCCATTGATTAGATCCCTACCTTCATTAGTAACCCTAAGCACTGCTCGAAAGTCATTTTCCTTGTTGCGCACCAAAATGACATCATTCCTTTTCTCCCAGCATTTATTATGTTAAATCTTCATCAAGATATTTTCAAGGAGCATGACTAGGAGCGAGAATATTCTCCCTAGGGCTAATCTGAAAAATTAGTTGCAAGTGGCCAACCATTGCAATCTAGGTTACCATTATCTGACACCCTCACAATAGTTGCACTCCATGCATGGTATAGCCCACAAATTTTCCAATTTATTCATTCCTATGCCACACATCTTGAAGACCACCTCATTCATATGGAGTCATGGTGTACAAACCTTATGATCACATATGATCAACATCAGCCACAACTTTCCATAGTTACAAGTGAGTGTGATCAACTACAAATGCATAAATCCCAATTAGAGAAAAAATTGTCCGATTTGAGTGCCAAATTTCAATCTATGTGGCAGGATATTTTTGTTGCAAGTTACTGTTAGTAGAATTTCTTAGAAAATTATAGATCATGCCACCCTATACTACGAGCATATTTCTCAGTAGATTACTGCCGCATTGACATTCAAAGAGACTTTCCCTCAATTTATGCATGATTCTCAAGATATTTTCAACCAAGTCTCTAACTGGAGTTGCATTCTTGCTAAGAAGAATCATCTTGTTTATCTGGTACAGGATAATGTTATACAATTATTTGCACATAATTGATCACTTATGATTTGACACAACAAAAAGAACTCTTAGCACATGCAAATGCATTGGATGCCAAAATTAACCAAATAGAGGATGCCTCGCAAGCCACCAAGCGGGTACTTCTTGATCTTCATCCATTTGTGCAATGTCACTTTGTCACTTTGCAAACCCTCACTACATATGCCAATGGAAAATTTCATGAAATTATCCAATCTCAAGCCATCGAACTTACTGTCGAGGCCACTACACAATTTGTTGGTCAAGTCTCCACTCTCTTAAATACTTCGAATGTTGTTGTTTTTTACTATACTAGTTTCAAAGAAGATGTGTTAAAGGTAGTACTATAGTTGGGTCCTTCTTTTGAAGGAGAAACAACTGCAAGAAATGAAGCACAAGAAAATCAAGAACCAGATGCACCAACAATGCATTGACTCGAGGGTAAGTCAATAGATTATGGTCGGATCATGTTGGTTCCTTCTTTTTTGGAGAAAGATGTAAAACAATAATTGTAGAGGATACATGGATAAATCCATCAAGAGAAGATTACCAGAAACCTAAATGCGGTAGATAATTAAATATTGGGATCTACGCATCCAAAAAACAGGGACACGCGCCCGCAGAAACAAGAAAGGGGGTTAATTTTGAAAGAATCAACAGGAAAAAGGGAAAAGGCACCAAGATTTTGTAAAAGAGGACCAAATCAAAGGCGATATAAAGAAATCTCTATGAGGACCAGATCAAGTGAGAGAGCCTATAAAAGAAGACATAAAGGGACAAATCGACAGTCTTTTCTACATATATAGCTTCTGATCTATATGTTTTCCATTGTTACTAGTAGTTGTTAGCTAGATTCTACATTTGTGTAGAAGATTTATTCCATGTATTGTAACAGTTTGGTGTAATATTTGATTTGAGACCCCGCAAGCTTATTGTGATCAATGATGTAAAGGTTGGGCATTATTAGTAAAGGAAAGGAGTTCTAGGAAAATTTTGTGTTGTTCTATTCAGTGAATGCATGACCCTCTTTAAAAATTTCTTGTTTCCTTTAAATGAATAATGTCTTTGTCTATTATTTTATGAATGCATGTCTCGACTATAATTTATTTGTGTGCATAATAAAATGGCTAAAGGAGCAACTAATATTTTGATATCAATTTAGATCCCTTAATTATTCTAATGGTTCTGTCTCACCTCGGGTCAGACGTTCCTTTGCTGAAAGGGAGTGAAAATCCAGCGAAAAGTGAGACTATGATGACCACTTTTGTTGGCAACTTAGGGCGAACCCTAGGTCTTCACCATTTTAAATTTTTCGCCAACATCTTCATACTTCTTAAGCCAATTATATGGACCCATAATCATGGGAGGGCCTCTATTTTCAACTTTTCCATAAAATTGATTCTTATGTTGATTTCTAAACCTATGATATGGTGGTAGAAAAGCCTTGTTGTTTACATAAATAAATTCATGTAGATCTTTAGAATACCACCCTTTAAGTTGTTCTACACATATTGGATATACAAATATTCCCTTTGTTTGAAGCCCTGCAATTCAATATGTAAGGTTAATAACATCAAAATAATAGTATAAAACTAAGTATGAAAGTTGGGATAACATTAAATTATGAGTGTAAATACGTAAAAAAAAATTTAACTTATTCAAACAAACACCAAGTCCTGGGAAATCATGAATAGTCCAAAATAGCACACCATATAACATGAAGGACCTTTTTGATGGAGGACGCGATATATCATACATTCTTATGCCATTCCATAACAGTTGCATCTCATCAATAAAAGGTGAAATATAAACATCCATGTTTTTAACTTGATGTTTTCCTAGAACAATGAGAGTTAGCATAAGGTGATCCTTTCTAATACTCATCCATGGGGAAATATTGTATACTATAATTATGATTGGCCAAACACTAAACTTTGAGCTCATCAAAGAGAATGGGCACACCCCATCAATCTCAAGACCAAAATTGATACTATGGGGTTCTGTTATGAAACCAACTCAAGAAAAGATAGAAAAGATAGATCAACGTCTTAGAATTTAGCCTCTTCGAGGAGGAAACCTCCTTTACATTACATAAGTGAACAATTCTTGGATGATGCAAATGAAAAGACCTCCTTTCTATATATAGGAGTCTAAGGGGTCATAACATAATCAGAGCCGACATAACAATAATAATGTAAGGGCACAATAATAACAATAGTGGGCTTCTATGGGGCACAATAGTAACAATATGGGAACTACATGGGTACATCAATATAATAAGTGGGTTATACTAATAACAATAAGGGGTTACACTAGTAGTATAGGGGCCTAACATGACCCTCTCCTTCAAAAAGCGTTGTCCTCAACGCTTGAGTAGTTCTTGATGCTTCTGTATAAAATTCTTGTCCTCCCATGTGGAATATTCAGCGGGTAAGTTCTTCCACTTGATGAGATACTCTGAAATTGATTGATTTCGTAGCTGTCGGGTTCTTGTTTCTGTGACTGCTCCTGGTTCCAATATGATTTTTTTTTCCTCTTCAATTTCTGGCAATATTGTTTGAATTGGGATCTTTTGAAACTTTTGAATAAGTGGCCATAATTCTTCGTCCTTCTTCCATTCATCCCTTGCTTCGTTTATCCAATTTTGTTGGATAATATAAATAGCACAAAACAATGCTTCCACATCCTAATCCCTGAAGAGTCTTCCCATTCGGTAAGGTCACCATTTTTTAAGTGCATGTAGTATTGCTAACATTTCCTTCTCATAAATAGCTTGCTTGAGATGTAGCAGTAAAAATACCCAATCACCTACATCAAAACATTTTTCACTACGATGTTGATCTACCTATTGTTTCGTTTGATTTTGCACCGAACTGGCGTTATCCTTTAAAAGTTGGAGAACTTGTTGTTGATGCTCGATGTGATCCTTCACTGCTTGAACCTTTTTATTCTTGATATGTCCTTCTATCTCTAGAGTTTGAGGAGTGGTAATTTCTTCCAATCCTTTACAAGATATGGTCAGATTCATTTCTTGATGCTCGATGTGATCTTTCACATCTTGAACATTTTTCTTCTTTATATGTCCTTCTATCTTGATAGTTTGAGGAGTGGTAATTTCGAACAATGAATTACAAGATATGGTTGGATTCATTTCTTCTTTCTGGATGTGATCTTTCACTTCTTGCACCTTTTTCTTCTTGATATGTCCTTCTATCTTGAGAGTTTGAGGAGTGGTAATTCTTGCCAATGCTTTACAAGATATCGTCTGGTTCATTTCTTCTTTCTTTGGGGTGAGGTCCTGGCGTATATCTTCTTCTTTTGTTATTTCTTGATCCTTTTCTTCCTCCTCTTCATATTCTATGTAAAATAATTTCTTCTCAGCACACTTATGACCTTTAGTGCATTTGCTATCACAATTGTAACAAAGCCCTTTTTCTCTTTTTTCTTCCAATTGTTGTGGTGTAACCCTTGTAGGTTGTGGAAGGCTAGGAGAAACAACACTTCCATCTTTATAGTTGTGAGGGGTACACTTCCTGGTTTCCATAATTTTGCTTTCCACTATGTCACAAAGCCCTTTTACTCTTTCCAATTGTTGTGGTGTTTCTCTAAAGAAGGTGTTTCTCTTTGTATCCTCATAATGTGCTATCATTTCCTCCGTGAAAATTGACCACGTAACAAGTTGTTTACGAGAACAAAGCCCTTTGTACCATAAAAATTGATTTGGTTCTAAATATGAAGATGCAATACATACCTTTTGTAACAGTTGTACACCATGTAGATCAAAATATTTCTCCATCTGAAGTATCCAATTTACCGGATCCTTGCCATCAAACTTCCTCATTTTTCTTTTTCTTGATTTTAGGAGCTCGACCTTGAAACGACTGTAACTCTGTACTTTCATATCTTCAAGTTCTGAAATTGTGAGCTGTAGTAGCCCTCTGTGTCCTCTTTCCAATGCCACTATTTTGATCCAAATTGGATTCTCCAAGAAAGAGTTATGCACAATCTCCCAAGATGACCTGATTATAGACTAGTTCAGTAGAGCAAACTTGTATGACGTGCCACGAGTCACTGTTTCAACCTTTGGATCTGAAAAATGCATAAAAGAAACTTCAGTCCATCCTCTTTCTGTACCTTCTTACGAAATTTCAATCCGATCCCCAAAGAGAAAGTTATAACGATTTTCCCCAGGTCACCTGTTTTGAATGTAATTCAGGAGTCTGCAAAAGACCAACTTCCTCAGATCATATCTCCGCGCATATCGCGCGAAAAGCTCTAAAATTCGGACCCAAGGTTCAGCGCGATTTCTTCTCAAATGGGTTTTTTTTGCGACTTCTGAAACATAACAGAAAAAGAGTTATAGCGAAAATACCACGATGACCTGTTTGGAGCAGTGAAACCCTAGAATCCAAAGCTCTGATACCAAATGTTATGAAACCAGCTCATGAAAAGATAGAAAAGATAGATCAACGTCTTAGAATTCAGCCTCTTTGAGGGGGCAACCTCCTTTACATTACATAAATGAACAATTCTTGGATGATACAAATGAAAAGACCTCCTTTCTATATATAGGAGTCTAAGGGGTCATAACATAATCAGAGCCGACATAACAATAATAATGTAAGGGCACAATAATAACAATAGTGGGCTTCTATGGGGCAAAATAGTAACAATATGGGCACTACATGGGTACATCAATATAATAAGTTGGTTATACTAATAACAATAAGGGGTTTCACTAGTAGTATAGGGGCCTAACAGGTTCATCGTTGAATTTTCTTGGCCACTTTTACTCTATGTGTTTCAATTCTTTGGAGTCGGCCAAAATTTGCATGAATCCATATTTACTCCTATTATTTACATGGCAGTCCATGAATTGTGCAAGTAATTTGCAACAAAACATTCATTGAAGTCTAGGTATAATTGGCATGTGACGTAAAACCTTATTTGGAACTATAGGACCTTGTACATATGTATGATATCTCTTCTCTTTGCATACAGTGCATTGTACCTTGTGTTGATATTCATCTCTATATAAAATGTAATCATTTTTACATGAATGAATTTTCTTATATTCAATCCCGAACTCAACCAACAACTGACATGATTCTCTGCAAGTTGATGGCAACACATTCTCTTTAGGAAATATTTTAGTTTTTAGTGCCCTGTAAGATTTCCAAAGATTAGATCCATTGAATGTTTGAATTATGATGAACATGCTTTGTATATTAATATATATTATGACTATTCATATACAATATATGGTTTTAAAATCCCCTTAAAGAAATATAAATTAATTTGATGATTTTTTACTAATTACATACATCAATTGACAATGCATTGTAAGAAATAGATTTCAACTCACTTCAGTAGGGTGGTGAATCCTTTGTCTGGCCAACCAAATAATGACTTGATTTCTAATAATATTAAAGTGCATGTTAGTTTTGAGGATCTACTTTCTCCCGATTTGAACATAGGTGTCTTTGTTTCTTGCCTCATGGAGTCTTTCAGTAGGTTGTTATCATCAATATTACGTTGGTGGTAATTACCCCTGTTGTCATCATTATTGTCAACCATATGATCATTATTGTCATCAATGTTTCCATCCCAAAAGAAACCTGTAAGAATTCCATTCAATCCTTCTTCATGCACTACATTTTCACTATCATGATCATCACCATTAATGTTAGGTAGCATGTCATCAGTGTATGCTAATTTCATCAGTTGTTCAAATTTCTCAGGTGGTAGAGTTCTCTTTAGATATGCTCTTTTAACCCTGGTATGGTTTAAAGGATGGGTTGGATCATCCCGTCCAAATCTTAATAGCCCATTTAGATCATCTTGGGTATAAGTAGTAGACGTTCTTTCATCATCATCTTCTACCTATTGACAAACGCAACCATTATTTAATGTTTGGAAAAAAATTGGATAAATCATAAATGTATCAAATTCAAATAAATATAACCAAATATCACTTAACAAATCCGATCCCATGTACTATAGTACTGACCAACATCTTCTTCAATGATGTCTGGAGAATTCATTGTCATACCCTCTTCCACCCACTGTGATCTTCGTGATTTAACAATTTTAGGTCCACACCCACGTACATATGCTTTTTTTCTTTTGTTAGTTAAATGCTTATGCTATGCACTTGTTCCAATCTCCATCTGAAATATCAAAAACATGCATTAATTTATTTCAAGATTGGATAATACATTATAAATTCTAATAATACTGTAAAAAAGGATGGATGTATCACAAAATGCTTCCTAAGTTAAGTCAAAATTTGATTACCTAATGCCTTGTGACATCCATTGTGCCCTTATTTGATATGAATGTTGGGTGTGTGTTATATTCTTTCCACGACTAGCTCCACGTGATGTACGTTGCATCGGGCGCAACAAAAGGGCAATAGCCCCCCCTACACAGGGTCTAAGGCAGTGCCCCGGGATTTTTTTTTTATGCAAACCCAATAGTAGTTGGGTAGACCCAAGGATGGGGGGTAGACCCAAAGAAGGTGGGAAGACCTACCCATTGTTTTGTGCATGGGTTTTGCACATGGTTTTGGGCATGATAGTTTTCTTCCCATGGTTTTTTATAGTTCCAGTCAAGGGAACAATGATTATTTTCTAATCTAGGGTTAATGGATTGGGGTTTATGAATTCTTCAACATGTATTTATATATTTATTGTAACATTGAAAGGAACATAATGAAAAATAAATCTGGTAGTCATAGTTTTGGGATTTATGGGAAAATATCTGTGTATATTTGCTTTATGTTCTCACCATTGTTTATTTTTTTGTTTGAAGAATTCGTTTGCAGGTAATTTTTGTACAAGGTTATAACCTACAATGAAATGATATGTTTCCACGGCCTCGTCTTTCCCTTATAATACATAACATAGTCAATGATGTTATTACACCAGTTATACCATTTCAACCAATATGTTATCCAACACAAAACCTCACTTTACTCATATATTTGACATATTGATATCCTATTTTGGATTTAAAAAAAATAACAACATAGTTTATATAACTTTATCTCGTCTATGTCGTAGCATTTGTGAATTCATAAATACCATCCTTCTTTGATTAAGGTTTATTTGTCTTCTTACTTTTATTATATATGTGGATTCTGTATCTAATTCTATGGCCACCCACTTTCCTCTCGTTGATTTAGTAGGTCTACATCATCCATGTCCTTTGTCCATGGCCTCCTCTACATCCTATAATACACAAAAATGACATTAGTCACATAACATCTATACACTTTGTTGTTGCTCTGCCCAATCAGCTAAACATATAATAGATTTAAGCTCAGTTGGTTTTCACTACACCTTTCTAGCTATAATGCCCCTATTTTCAATATATACCCTTTTTATTAATTTCTACTCTCAAAATGGTGACATGGCACATCTCTTATAAATCAAAGATGAGGATTATTAAAACTAATGGACTACTTTTTCTTTTTTTTAATATTTTCATTTAACTTAATTCAAACCCTTCATAACATGGAAGCCTCCCACATCAACATTGCAAAGTGCAAAGATGACAATGAATACAAATTAGACGGAGGGGAAAATTGAAATATTATAGTTTATAGTTTATTTGCAATTGTTGACCCATTTTTTGCCCCAAACTAACTACACTTTTTAGCCAGTGATTGGCATTAAATCTAGCACTCATAGCGCACAAATTACCATCAACTATTCACCCAAATCGAAAACAAAATCCCACCAATCTATAATTCACCCATGCAATGGATGAACCTATTATGTATCCCTATTAATCAACCAAAACAATGTAATACAATCACCATATTTCCATTCTCATACTCACCAATTGAAAATTAAGGGATCTTTGAAGTTCCGCATGGAATTGTAGTAGACCATGATTGGAGCAATGCATTGAGGCTATGAAAGAAAATAACTAATAAATTATATCATTGTTGATGGTGGGCAAAGATATTGATAAACCTCTCCTCCCCTGTTGTGGATTTTAGTGAAAAAAAATTGATTTGTAGGTGTGATTCGACCTCTAGTAGTCACGAAATAAATTTGTGCATCTCATTCACCCTTACCATAGATTAAAATAAAACCCATGTCCATCCATTTTTCATTATTGTATATTAAAACAATTAGAGGAAAGGGAGCAAAATTTAGGGAGCAAAAAGAAGGCATTTTGCACAACCTAGAGGTAAACAATTTTTCGGAGGACATCAAAAAATGTTAAGCAACAACAAAGGGAAATGAGCAAAGGGATTTTATTCTTGCAAGAATGAGGTATTTCATACTCAATTTATAGATTTGTACATGTTTCCATTTTTTGTTTGAATTGTACTTTGTTATGAAACTAGATCATAAAAAGATAGAAAAGATAGATCAACGCCTTAGAATTCAGCCTCTTCGAGGGGGAAACCTCCTTTACATTACACAAATGAATAATTCTTGGATGATACAAATGGCAAGACCTCCTTTCTATATATAGGCATCTAAGGGGTCATAATATAATCAGAGCCGACATAACAATAATAATGTAAGGGCACAACAATAACAATAGTGGGTTTCTATGGGGCACAATAATAACAATATGGGGACTACATGGGCACAACAATATAATAAGGGGGTTGTACTAATAACAATAAGGGGTTACACTAGTAGTATAGGGACCTAACATGCCCCTCTCCTTCAAAAAGTTTTGTCCTCAACGCTCGAGTAGTTCTGTATGATTCTGTATGATCTGATATTCACCCTATGAGTGACATCAGTTAAAGATTTATTAAACACAGGTATTATAGACTCATGTGCTGGTGTGTTTTTTGTGTTATTTAAGCAATGGATCGATCAGATTGCCAATACACATACATTTAAATGGAAAGACAACAGAGAAATACAGTAAGCAAACACAAAGACACAAGAAATTTTAATAAGGAGTTCACCCTATTCTCCAGGGCTACATCTCCGGTCCAGCTTTCAGTGGTGGCCTTGTTTTATTGTGTCTTGAAGCAGATAATTACAATGCAGGGACTCAATGTGAGTTCTCCTGAAGCAAGTTTGCTTGGCAGGGTCGTTCTTGGATTCCCCAAGCCACTTGAGTACACAAACTTCCTCTTCCTACCAACTCTGTGACCTTCTGGTCTATAGGGGAGAGCCCAATACGGTGCTCAGCCCGCACAGATCCTCTCTGGGATGGCTCGGATCTCTCAAGCCTCTGGTGATCGATGTTGCCTCTGGTCAGCTTGGCCATCTATCCTCTTCTACTTTGCTTTATTTCCTTCTTTCTCTGTGTTCCATCCTCCTCTTGGGATTCTGGTCTCTTCCTCAGTCTCTCTGGGGTTCTCTGTCCCTCTTAATGACTGATTATCTGTATATCTTGTCTCTGTTCATGGATTTGAAGCCTTTCATTCCCTATGCCTGTTTAGTTCCTCTTCTACCTCTATCAATTCACCTTCTGCAGCTGCGCTTAGAGTTCCCTGGCTTGGCGTCATCATCAGCTCACAGGGAGTGGCCACATGTCCTCCTCTAAACGATGCCAGCCTACTTCGTTTGTTCGTTTCTTCAGTTACGTCATGGATGAATATTTCCTCCACCATGGTAGTCAAACGAATTCCAAATCCTTACAAATCGTGGCGTATTCCCTCGTCGATTCCGCTTCTTCCATCGGGCACAATCTCAACTGTTTGATCTAGGGTCTCCAGATCTGATGCCATACGCACGTTTCGCGCAGTTGACTTGCTCGACCAATAGCACGTGATCAATGGCCGTTTTCTCTCACCTTCACCTGCCAAGCATCGATTGATGAGTGGAATTTCTCCACTCTCGTCCAAAACCTCTTACTGTTTAAGAGCACCCCAATCAAAATCGCCAGTTTCCAGGGTGCGGGTCTCGCCTTTGTACTTTTAACGCGTCTTGTCTTTTCCACCCATGGTTCTCCGGCTCCCAACACAACCGAGTGCTCGAGCTTCCTCTATTTTTGCCCTGTTCGCCCAGCAATGCGCGATTAGCGCTAGGCACTAATCGCGCATCAAAAATCACCTCCATTTCCCAATCCAAGGCTCCGAGGGGCTACTTTGACCTCCTGCGCAGTCTCCATGGGCCTCGGTCAATGTGCTTTGATCGAGGTCCTCGTTGTTCCATGCTAGCTGCCATTGCCACTGGTTCAGGGTGTTTTTGATCACTATTTTGGATACTTTAGAGATTTGTTCCGACCTAATACAGTCATGGTTCTTTGACAGTCTTCTATGGATCCAATTCGGATCACGATCTTCCCACTGAAAAAGATTTTGGACCACCAAAAGTTGGTTTTCAAGCATCGACTAAGTGAGGGTATTGCTTTCTCACTTGTCCAGTCGCAATCCACTTTGTGTTGCTCGGCTTTGAATCTTTGAGCCCAATCCTGAGGTATTCAACATCTCCTCTGCGCATTGTCCTCACCTTCCTGTCCAACACTATGTCTTCCTGCAATTCATTAAGATATTCAAGTAGCAGGTCATCAATAGAAGGCAATTGATTCTGCTCTTCAGGGTCCTCAATCATTGAAGGTTCAAACAATCTCAAGCAATCTACATTTACGACTGAGTAGATGTGCATGTAAGCTGGTAGATCAAGGCGAAAATCATTTTCACCAATCTTCTCAAGTATCCTAAAGGGTCCATACCTGATAAGCTTTAGCTTTTTACCTTCACCTTGCATTCTATCCTTGCTGATATACAACCAGACTTGGTCTCGAACTTGAAAACTATGCTCCATCCTATGTTTGTCATGCCTAGCCTTGTACTTGGCCTGGATCTTTTCCAATTGTTCTTGTACTGCCTGGTGGATCTCCTAGATCTGTTCAATGAACCTAGTTGCCTTATCCACATCACTGTGTCCATCAACCATGGTATCTTTACCAAAGACAAAATCTAAAGGAGACCTTGGTGTGAAACCAAAACAGGTCTCAAAAGAGATCTCTCTGTAGAAGAGTGCTTGGCTCTATTGTAAGCATGCTACACATAACACAAGTGTTCATCCCAAAGCTTAGGATGTTTGCTGCAATAACCTCTCAGTAATTGGATCACTGTCCTATTTACTACTTCTGTCTAGCCATATGTCTATGGATGAAAAGCCATGCTTTTCTTTAGTTTGGTGTCCATCAGTTCCCACAGACTCGACCAAAACTTGCCCACAAATTGGGCGTCTCGATCAGATATAATGGAAGTGGGTAGTCCAAAATGAGCCCATACATGTTCAAAGAACAATTTTGCAGCCTCTTCAGCTGTAATCTGTTTATTACAAGGTATCAAAATACACATTTTGTTGAACCTATCCACAACAACATATAAATAATCATGACCCTTCCTAGATTTAGGCAGTCCTCCAACAAAATCCATGGAAACACTTTCCCAAGGGTGAGAAGGCACTAGCAATGGAGTGTACAAGCCTAGTTTTCTATTGATGGGCTTGCTTTTAGCACACATAGCACACCCTCTTACATATATAGAAACTGTCTCATTCATTTTCAGCCAATAGCAGAACATTTGCAGTTGTGCAACTGTTTTACTTACCCCAAAGTTACCTGATATTAGAGAAGTGTGTGCTTCCCTAATTATCTTTATCCTCTTAGTTTGTGGAATGTAGAGTTTCCCACAATGATATAAGAGTCGGTCCTTCACATGATAGTCCAATTCTTCAACTCTTTTGCCTTGACTCAAAGTTGCATATACATCCTTAAAGTCCATATCCTGAGCATATTGTTCTATGTAGCTCTCATGTAGCACAGAATTATGCTTAAGTATGGTAGATGCATTTATAATGGGTCTAGATAACATGTCTGCAACCTTGTTATGTATGCCCTTTTTATATCTGATGACTAAATGAAACCGTTGTAGAAAAACCATCCATCTATAATGTCTTGATTGTTGCAACTTAGTTTGGGAGTGCAAATATTGAATTGGTTGATGATCAGTATGTATTACTGTCTCTTTGCCCATTAAATAATGTTTCCACTTTTTCACACTCTGAACTAATGCATACAATTCTTTATCATATGTAGGATAGTTAACTACTGCAAGATTAAAAGTCTCATAATGATAACATATGGGTTTACCGTGATGTGTCAACACTGCTCCCATGGCATAGTCACTGGCATCAGTTTGGATCTCAAATGGTCTTTGTAAATCTGGCAGTGCTAGTATAGGTGTTGTACTAATTCTCTCTTTCAAGGTGTCGAAGGCTTTCTGATGTTTGCCTCCCCAATGAAGCACCTTATTCAATCCTGTTAAAGCATGTAAGGGAGCTGCAATCAAGGAGAAGTTAGAAATGAACTTCCTCCAATATTGTGCTCTCCTAAGAAGCTTCTCACTTCTGTAGCAGACTTGGGTTTAGGCCAATTCACAATGACTGCCACTTTAGAGGGATCTATTTTTAATTCACCTCCCCCTACTATATGACCCAAGTAGTTTAGAGATGTTTTGCCAAATTCACATTTTGAGAGTTTAACATATAGTTTTTCTCTTTTATAAACATCTAATGTCTGCTTAACATGCTTTAAATGTTCTTCCCATGTTTTACGAAAAGTCAGAATGTCATCCAAATACACAATAACAAAATCATCAAGAAAAGGTCTGAGTATATCATTCATTAATCTCATGAAAGTAGCAGGAGCATTAGTTAAGCCAAAAGGCATAACCAGCCATTCATACAATCCCTACTTTGTTTTGAAAGCATTCTTACATGCATCTTGCTTTGCAACTCTGACCTGATGGTATCACTGTGAAAATCCAGCTTGGTGAAATAAGCAACTTCCTTTAATTGATCTAGAAGATCATCTATGTGAGGAAGGGGATAACAATTTTTTATTGTTATCTTATTCAATGCTCGATAGTCAATGTACATTCTCCACGAGCCATCTTTCTTTCTCACCAAAACGATTGGTGACCCACATGGTGATGTGATAGGCCTGATGAACCCTTTCTCGAGCAACTCCTGCACCTGCTTCTTGATTTCAACATTCTCTAAAGCAGGCAACCTGTACATCCCAATGTTAGGAAATGGAACATCTTGCTGCAAAATAATATCATGTACTATTCCCTTTTTGGGTGGCATACCTTTAGGTTCTTGAAATAAGACATCATACTCTGAAACAACCTTTTCTATATCAGCTTGTTGTTCAGCATTACAACCCTCAAATACATTGGTTTTATCAGGTTTCTTTTCATTTACAACCATCAGTAAGAATTGTTTGCATGAATTTATCATTCTTTTCATCTGTCCTGAGTTTATGAGAGTATAATTATTCTTGAGCTTATGAGCTCTTACAAAGTATTCAATTCCATCTTTAACTAGTAGATACTTGTTCTCAGCTCTATAGAAAATAGCCTTTCTGTCATACAAGTAAGGGCTTCCTAAAACAATTCCACATATATCCAAAGGAATTATGTCTAACTCAACCTCATCTACAAATGTTGACCCAAAAGAAAACTTGTGTTTGCACTGTCTAGTCACTTGTAGTTGTGCTTTATCATTCAACCATCCTAATTGGTATGGTTTCTTGTGAGGTGTAGTTGCTAATCCCAATTTCTTTACAATTGCTTCAAAAATCAAATTTACTTGTGAACCACTATCAAACAAAGTATCAATCTTTTGATTTTTGGAAATAACTCGAATATGGAAAAGCTCGTGTCTTTTTCTCTCATTTTCTTCATCAATAACAGATTGACCAGAATTACTAGTAGATGCTTCAGAATTCTTGCCTTTTATACCTGTGGCTGCTATAGTTGTTTCATATCCTGAGTCTGACCCCAAATATTTCTGAATAGCTGCAGCAGTCTTCTTCTTCTTGCCCTTGGACTTCTTAGGTCTTAGCTGTGGATGCAGAATCCGGCAATGCTCATCATCATGCCCTTCCTTTTTACAATGAGTGCATGAAGCTTTGGCTTTCTGTGCAGTGTTAGTCTTCCTCTCTTTCCACTTCTGCTTTCTTTTCTCCTTGCTCTTGCTTACAGTGGGTTGGGATGGTCCCCCAACTTCTGGATTCCATTCTTTCCTCTAGCTTCTAGATGAGTGGCTTGTACAGATACCCCATCTATACTAGTGGGATTAAACATGAGGATGGTATGCCTCATGTAGCTTTATAGAACACCAATGTACTTCAAAAGAGTCTCTGGTGAGTCTAATGAGATACCCAACATCAATGCTTTCTTTCTAAATCTTGAGTATACCCTTGCACACTTTTCCCCTTCAACTGTCGAAGAGTTTGCCAACTCATCATGGCTTGTTGCATGCAGGCCAATGGATAGAACTGCTTTTTGATTGTAGAAACAAAGTCGCTCCAGACATAGATTGTCTTAACATGTATTTTCATATCAGCTTGGGTTCTGCCTTCCCACCAAACCAAGGCAATGCCTCCTAGGCGTAGGCTTGACAGCTGAATCTTAATCTTGTCTAAGTCTATGTTCTGTACCCTGCAATACACATCAATTTGTCTAATCCAATTTTCCAACTTTTCAGCATTTAGCTCTCCATCATATATAGGCAAATCAAATTTAACATCTATCTTAATCAAAGATGCTTTCTTATTATGCACAGGGCTATTAGGAGGTGTGAGAAATCTTTCCTCTTTCCCCTTTCCTTTGGAGTGGTCATGACAGTGAGACTCATCTTCTTATTTATCTTGTTTAGAGCCTAATGAATCTTCCACCTTATGCTTTCTAAAGTCTTTATACATTTCTTCTACCATAGACTTTATAGCTAGGAAAATTTCTATGAATTGAGGGTCTGGCCCTAAAAAACCTTCTTCTGACATTGTCTTCCAAGGATAGACTCTCCCAATTTCAGGATTAGTTTCCACCAGCTCTCCTTCTCCTAATTTGAGCTTTGATCTAGTGAGAATTCACAACTAAACCAACACAAGCTTGCTTAACCTTACAGCCTAGAGCTCTGATACCACTTGATCTAATATTCACCCTATGAGTGACATCAGTTAAAGATTTATTAAACAAAGGTATTACAAACTCATGTGCTGGTGTGTGTTCTATGTTATTTAAGCAACGGATAAATCAGATTGCCAATACACAGACATTTAAATGGAAATACAACAGAGAAATATAGTAAGCAAACACAAAGACACAAGAAATTTTAATGAGTTCACCCTATTCTCCAAGGCTACATCTCCGGTCCGGCTTTTAGTGGTGGCCTTGTTTTATTGTGTCTTGAAGCAGAGAATTACAATGCAGGGACTCAATGTGTTTTCTCCTGAAGTAGGTTTGCTTGGCAGGGTGGTTCGTGGAGTCCCCAAGCCACTTGAGTACACAAAATTCTTCTTCCTACCAGCTTTGTGACCTTCTGGTCTACAGGGAAGAGCCTAATGCGGTGTTCAGCCCGCACAGATCCTCTCTGGGATGGCTCGGATCTCTCAAGCCTCTGGTGATCGATGCTGCCTCTGGTTAGCTCGGCCCTTAGTCCTCTTCTGCTTTGCTTTACTTCCTTCTTTCTCTCTGTTCTGTCCTCCTCTTTGGATTCTGGTCTCTTCCTCAGTCTCTTTGGGGTTCTCTATCCTTCTTGATGACTGATTAACTGTATATCTTATCTCTGTTCATGGCTTTGAAGCCTTTCGTTCCCTATTCCTGTTCAGTTCCTCTTCCGCCTCTGTCGATTCACCATCTGCAGCTGCGCTTGGATTTCCCTAGCTCAGTGTCATCATCGGCTCGAAGGGAGTGGCCACATGTCCTCCTCTAAATGGTGCCAACCTGCTTCGTCAGTTCGTTTCTTCAGTTGCGTTGTGGATGAATCTTTCCTCCACCTTGGCAGTCAAACGAATTCCAAATCCTTACAAATCGTGGCGTATTCCCTTGTCAATTCTCCTTCTTCCATTGGGCACAATCTCAACCATCTGATCTGGGGTCTCTAGATCTGATGCCATATGCACGTTTCGCGCGGTTGACTTGCTCGTCCGATAGTGCACGATCAACGGTCATTTTCTCTCACCTCTGCTTGCCACGCGTCAATTGATGAATGGAATCACTCCACTCTCATCCAAAACCTCTTACCATTTAAGGGCACCCTAATCAAAACCGCTGGTTTACAGAGCGTGGGTCAGGCTTCCTCCGTTTTGGCCCTGTTTGCCCAGCGTCGCGCATCAAAAATCACCTCCATTTCCCAATCTGGGGCTCCCAGGGGCTACTTTGACCTCCTGCACAGTCTCCATGGGCCTCGGTCAGCATGCTTTGACCAAGGTCCTTGTCGTTCCACGTTGGCTGCCATTGCCACTGCTTCAGGGTGTTTTTGATCGCTATTTTGGATTCTTTAGAGATTTGTTCCGACTTGATACAGTCACGGTTCTTTGACAGTCTTCTGTGGATCCAATTTGAATCACTATATAAAATTCCCATCCTCCCCTATGGAATCTTCAGTGGGTAAGTTCTTCCACTTGATGAGATACTCTGAAGTTGATTGATTTCGTAGCTATCGATTTCTTGTTTCTATGATTGCTTCAGGTTCCAATATGATTTTTCCTTCCTCATCAAATTCTGGCAATATTATTTGAACTGGGATCTTCTACAACTTTTGAATGAGTGGCCACACTTCTTCATCATTCTTCCATTCATCCTTCATTTATCCAATCTGGTTGGATAATAGAAATAACACAAAACAATGCTTCCATGTCCTCATCCTTTCTTGAGAGTGCAACTGCAACAACATTTTTCTTCCCTTTTTTGTAGATGATTTCAAAGTCATAACCCAACATCTTTGTGACCCATTTTTGCTGCTCTTAAAAGGATAATATTTGTTCTAAAAAATATTTAAGGCTATCATGATCCGTTTTTACCTTGAAGTGTCTTCCCATTAGGTAGGGTCTCCATTTATTAAGTGCATGTAGTATTGCCAACATTTCCTTCTCATAAATAGCTTTGTGTAAATACTTTCCTTTGATTGGACGACTTTCAAAAGCAATGGTTCTTTCATCTTACATCAAAACAACACCAATTCCATTTCCTAAAGCATCACATTCCACAATAAAGGTTTCTATGAAGTTCGACATAGCTAAGACTGGTGCTTGGTACATTGCTTCCTTAAGATGTTCGAAGGCCTTTGCTGCTTCTAGATTCCATGAAAATGCATCTTTCTTCAATAATGTTGTTAGAGGTGTTGCTATTCTCCCATAATTATTATCAAACTTGCGATAATACCCTGTCAACCTGAGAAATCCTCGCAAATGCTTTATGGATGTGGGGATTTTCCATTCCTTAATGGCTTTAATTTTTCTAGGGTCTACCTTAACACCTTTATGAGATACAATATGACCCAAATATTCCACCTCTTGTACTCCGAAGAAATATTTGGAGATTTTTTCATATAATTATTTCTCCTCCAATAGTTTGAGCACCCTGTCAACATGTTGAACATGATCCTTCCAAGACTTGCTATAGATTAGTATATCATCAAAAGATACTAACACAAATTTTCTAAGGAAGTGTTTGAAAATGGAATTCATCAAACCTTGAAATGTATAAGGTGCATTAGTAAGTCCAAAAGGCATGAACAAAAATTCATAATGACCGTCATGAGTTCTAAATGTTGTTTTCGGAATGTCTTCAATCTTCATTCTAGTTTGATGATATCCTAAATGAAGATCCAACTTGCTGAAGTAAATTGATCCATGCAATTCATCCAATAATTCATCAATGGTAGGAATGAGAATTTTATCTTTAATAATGAGCTTGTTGAGCTCCCTATAATCTAGACACATGCGCCATGATCCATCCTTCTTGTGCACCAATACTATTGGAGCAAAGAAAGAACTTTGACTAGGTTGAATTATACCAACCTCTAGCATTTCTGCAACCATACATTCAATTTCACTCTTTTGGGCATAGGGATATCTGTACGACCTGATGTTTGGAGGAAAACTTCCTGGAATCAATAGCATGATCATGGTCACAAATAGGTGGGAGGCCTTTGGGAGTCTCAAATACCTTGGAATGATTGTCCAAGACTTTTTGGAGATCTAGAAAAATAGATGATTTCGATGTGGGAACCTCTAGCGAACATAATTGTGCAATTATGCCTCTTTGTTCCTTCTTTAGAAGCTTTTTCGTACTGTTAGAGCTTATTATCTTTCCCTGTTTCCCTGCAATACCCCTTAATTCAACTTCCTTTCCTTCCACACAAAATTTCATGAAATGTTGTTGAAAATTAAAAGCTATTGTACCCAAAGATTGTAGCCATTGGACTCCTAGTACAACATTAGCACCACCTATTGGAATGGAAAGCATTGGGTTATTCAATACATATTCTCCCATGGATAGCTTGATATTATGGCACTGTCCAGAGAAATTTATGGTTCCTCCACTTGCAACCATCACTTGACACTTTGGTGTTGGGTATAGGAAGCAATTCAATTCCTTGGCTATCTTACAATTAATAAAATTATGGGTACTACCCGAATCAATCAACACTATTACCTTTTTCTTCTTGATATATCCTTCTATCTTTATAGTTTGAGGCGTGGTAATTCCAGCCAATGCATTACAAGATATGGTTGGATTCATTTCTTCTTTATCGATGTGATCTTTCACTTCTTGAACCTTTTTCTTCTTGATATGTCCTTCTATCTTGAGAGTTTCAGGAGTGTTATTTCTTACCAACGGTTTACAAGATATGGTCGGATTCATTTCTTCTTTCTCTGGGGTTGGGTCCTGGTATATATCCTCTTCTTTTGATGTTTCTTGATCCTTTTCTTCCTCCTATTCATAATCTATGTAAAATAATTTCTTCTCAGCACACTTATGACCTTTAGTGCATTTACTATCACAATTGTAACAAAGCCCTTTTTCTCTTTTTTCTTCCAATTGTTGTGGTTTAAACCTTGTAGGTTGTGGAAGGCTAGGAGAAGAAACACTTCCATAATTGTAGTCGTGAGTGGTTAGTTTTGTGTTTCCATAATTTCGCTTTCAATTTTTCTTGCCCACCTGAATGCCTTCTCTAATGAATCAGGTTCCCAAAGACGAAGCTCATGTTGAATTTTATCCTTTAAAGTACCTATGAAGACATCAATCCTTTGCTTCTCTGGAATATCATTTACCCTTATATTCAATTTTTGAAAGTCCTCAATGTGCTCTTCCATTGAACACTTTTGTTTGATATTTATCAATTGGCTAAACAAGGTGTTTCTCTTTGTATCCTCATCATGTGCTATCATTTCCTCTGTGAAAATTGACCACGTAACAAGTGGTTTATGAGAACAAAGCCCTTTATACCATAAAAATTGATCCGGTTCTAAATATAAAGATGCAATACATACCTTTTGTAACAGTTGAACCTCATGTATATCAAAATATTACTCCATCTGTAGTATCCAATTTACCAGATCCTTGCCATCAAACTTCCTCATATCCCCTTTTCTTGATTTTAGGAGCTCGATCTTGAAACAACTGTAAGTCTGTAATTTTGGCTCTTCCAGTTCTGAAATCGCGACCTAAAGTAGCCCTCTGTGTCCTCTTTCCAATGCCACTAGTCTAATCGAAATTTGATTCTCCAAGAAAGAGTTATGTACAATCTCCCAAGATGACCTGATTATATACCTTTTCATAAGAGCGAAATTGTATGAAGTTCCACGTGTCATTGTTTTGACCTTTGGATCTAAAAAATATACACAGGAAACTAAAGTCCGTCCTCTTTTTGTAACTTCTTATGAAATTGCAATCTAATGCTTAGAGAGACAATTACGATGATTTTCCCAAGGTGACCTGTTTGGAATGTAATTCGGGGGTCTGCAAAAACCCTAACTTCCTTATACTGTATCTCCTAACATATAGTGAGACAGGATTTGAAATTCAGAGCCAAGGTTCAGACCGGTTCCTTCTCAAATGGGTTTTTGTTTTATCTTTGGAAACTTTATAGTGAAAGTGTTATAGCGAAACTGCCATGATGACTTGCTTTAGTTGAAATTATGGAGCTTGCAAAATCCCTTACTTCCTCATATCATATCTCTGAAAATATAGCAAGACAAGCTCTAAAATTTGGACCCAAGGTTTAGTGTGATTTCGTATCAAATGGGTTTTTCTTTTACTTCTGACCCATCACAGAAAAAAATTATAGAAAAAATTCCACAATGACCTATTTGGAGTAGCAAAACCCTAGAATCCAAAGCTCTGATACCAAATGTCATGAAACCAGCTCACAAAAAGATAGAAAAGATAGATGAACGCCTTAGAATTCAGCCTCTTCGAGGGGGCAACCTCCTTTACATTACACAAATGAACAATTCTTGGATGATACAAATGACAAGACCTCCTTTCTATATATAGGAGTCTAAGGGGTCATAATATAATCAGAGCCGACATAACAATAATAATGTAAGGGCACACCAATAACAATAGTTGGTTTCTATGGGGCACAATAATAACAATATGGGGACTACATTGGCACAACAATATAATAAGGGAGTTGTACTAATAACAATAAGGGTTACATTAGTAGTATAGGGACCTAACATACTTTTAGTTTTTAGTTTCAAAATTATAAAATAAGAAATTAGGGTTTAATTTTTTATTTATAAATTTAAAATAAAAAATTTATTATACATATATGGGGACATGACAGTGAGAAACTAAAAGAGGCAATGGCTTCTATATTGGGGGTAGAAGCAGTGAAAAAACTAGAAGGTATGGAATTGTCCATGCTTGCCAAATATGTGGAATAACGTACTAAAGGCACTGAAATAGACCAACCAAAGAAACCCTGTCAAAGGGAATCAATTGATTCCCCATCAACTCCTGGATCGAGAAAAATATCGAAGAAAAAATAAAGCATAATAAGCTCTAAGAATGTGGAACAAGGAACATAGATGTCCAATGTCGCACCCACTCCCAAGACATAAATTTCTTCCACCACTAGTACAAGTACTTATGCATCTTCCAGTGGTACATATGAAACTGAGGTAGAATATGATGTTGTCTCTAGGGAAATCAGAATCAAAGATGTCAGGAAAGTGTTCAATCATAGGTTAAAGGAATCATGCCTTCAATGCTTCAAAGATCATATACATCTTCCATTATGAAATATGCCCATGCACCTTCAAAAGGAATTCATCCATGACATGTAGACTGAATTTGGGACAGGTTTGTTAGTAAAGAAAGTAAAAAAACAAATGACTTAAAATTGCAAGGGATTATGTTGCAACCAAAAGAAAAATATAAAACAAATTCCTTCCAAGCTAAGGGCCAAAAGGAGGCCAATTGATGTAAGCTTGAAAGTATGGAAAGAGCTCATGAAAGCATATGAGGGAGTAGATGCACAAAGGAAGTCTGGCGAGGAGAGCACACAAGTATTTAAATTTGGTCACAAGTGTTAGAGTTGGTCTGGTCAGCCCTCCATCAGAGATCAAAGCTCTTTGTGCATTTCAATTTTAGGTGTCCCGTTTCATTCACTTAGTTGCATTTCACTAGGGACATGTCATGATCTGATGGAGAAAGTCATGATACTCATTTCCCCTCATGTCTGGCCTATGCTAGTTCATGTCTTGGTCCAAAAATTAATCAAAGTCATGATAGTCAAGGTCTGGTCCTGTTACAGGGCAGATTCATTTTTATGGTTTGGGTCTAGAAATTCATCAGTTTGGTCTCGGAAAACATGCCCAGAACAAAGTCATGCAGGCCAGAGGGAAATCTTATACACCTACAGTGCAGAAAGCTTCATCATCACTGCAAGAGACATCGACTTTTCTTCAAAACTCTGTTTTGAAGAACAATCAAACAAGGTCAACTATGACAAAATTTTCCAAAAAATCGATAGTTGATATTTTAAGATGCAGTTAGAGAATGCAAAGCCAGATGCCTCGTCATACAGTCCCCGAAAAGAAATACCGAAAATTTCATCAAGAGAGCCAAAGTTTTGAAGAAAAATGGAAGACAGAGTTTTTAAAGTCAATGAAGAAAAGTGCAAAACAAAAACATTATAAAGTGGGTTTTCATAGAAGGAAAAATCAAACCAGTTTCTTTAAAGCCTATAAATACATATGATAGCCCAAAGCAAAGCCATTGTGCCATTGAAGACTTGGAAAGACATTGCAGAAGGTGGAAGAGTGAGATTGGTGAGTGTTTGAGTGAGCAGGAGGCGATTGGGTAAGTGCGGCGCATACACCAGGTCGTGCGGCGCACTGGCAACCAGCCCGCAGTGTTAAATTCGCAAGCACGCGGCGCATATAAGGCGCACGGCGCACACAGTCCAGCGGCCCAAAACAGTGCCAAATCATTGCGAATCTTTGTGAAGGATAACAAAACAAGAGTTAGGCCCGTTGTCAACTCTTCTCCATCAGTTTTGTCGTTTATATGGTATGCATAAGACGTTTATATGGTACCCCAAAAGCACAAGGTCGACCCTGAAAAGAATCATCAAAAACAACGATAGTTGGGGTTGCAAATTTGCAATGATGCCACCAAGGTCTGCTCCCCTCCCCTTGTCTCCTCACTCCTCCTCGTTCCCACCTCCATTCCCATCATGATTCCTAAGGAAAACGCCCTAAAACCGCCCTAAACCCTCTCCCCTGTTTTTCAAACAAATTTGGGCGATTTTAATAGTGCGCGACGCACACACATACTGGCGCGACGCACTCATCTTGCACGGCGCACTGGGGCCGGTTCATAGTCTAAATTTTCCACTGGCGCAGCGCACTGGGTAGTGCGTGTGGCACACAGACTCATAAGCCTGAAAATGCACCAGTTTGCCTAAATTTTTATGAATGCCTATCATGCTTGAGAGGTAGACCAAACTACCTTTACTCTTGGCATTAATGTTGGGAAGAATACCATGATTTTGAGGCTATGAACCGAATGCAAAAAACTTTTTGAAAATAAACAAAGGAAGACACCAAGAAATCAAAAGCTAGGGTTCTGCTACAGTGACATGATTGCAAAATATGCTGCTATCCTACCTCTATCAGCTAATTCCCCTGGAGATTTTTCCCATAATGGTTACCCTAGCTACAATGCGAACATATCCCTTTGTATCCTTTACTCATATAGCTCAAAGGTCCCATAACCCTACCCCAGAAAAACCACACCCCAAACACCCCCAAATCCCTGACAAATTCCCCCTTTAAACCCCTATCCCTATTTCATCATTCCCCTCCTAATATTCCCTATTTTATTGTCCCCTTGGTGACAAATTTGCAGAGCATCTACCAGGACTATTGGATTCAGAGGACAACACAAAATTCAGGGTACAAACAGCAATAATGGCATCGGGAACTTCATCAGAATATGAGGGGGAAACTCACAGTGACACAGCTTCTAGAGAGCAGGCTCCCTGGAGACCTGGGAGTGGTAGACATGTCAAGGATGAACCAAACACCCTCACTGAGTTGCAGGCATGCCCTCTCGCTATGTCTTGTTTCTAGCACTTGGCATGTTTCAAATTTTGTCAGAGGGTGGCAAATGTCAGAATTCATCATGAGTTGGCCCGTCTTTTTGCACTTCACCTACATGGAGAACAGTCTATCTTGGCAAGGGTCACTTTCACATTAACACCCGAAACCATATCAGTGGCAACAGGCATACCAAATGTTGGAGAAAAGTGGCACAAGAAGATGAAGGTGGAGAGGGAACTTTATGAGCCTTACATTAAGGCCAGTTGTTTGAGTCAACTCACTAGAGTTTTCCCATTCAGATTTCTAAGAGATGATTATGCTCCACTCATGAGATTGATCATGAAATACTTCAGTTGTGAGGGGAGGTTTTCTCGCCTTTATGCATATCACATCAGGTTGCTCATGCACTTTACCAGGGTGCGTATGATGAACCTCCCATTTTTCATCTGCGGGAACATAGAGAGGATGAGAAAATTCATGCAACACAAGACCCCTCGGCAGCAGCTCAACAGTGTATATCACTTCGCTCTTATCCAGATTTTGGTGGACCATCAGTTGGGATTGCAGGGCATTGCTTGGGAGGACTTCATCTCCCGTGATTTCTTCAGCGCCCCACAGGGAGTATCAGAGGCAAAACATGAGATAGGTGGTCCTTCTCATCAACATGAGTGCCCTGAGACCACTGTGGTGCCATTTTCCATCACATATCAGAGAGGCTATCCGAAAGGCACCAGGCCTTTGTTTGCAGCAGCAAAGCGAGTGTTATCTCCACCCGAGGTGGAAGGGGCCTCGCTTCCTACATCGGCAGTACAGGTACAGGTACAGGACAAGGGCAAGAAGCCCAAGCATGAGGGGGGACCTTCAGGTGTGCCACCAGGTAAACAGGAGGCCAGATCCATTCTCATTCGTGATGATGATGATACAGATGCACGTCCACAAAACGCACAACTGAAAGAGATCTTCCAGGAGCAAGAGGCAGAGATTCACTCCTTGACCCTCAAGTTGGAGATGGCCAAATGGAACATCAGGTATTTAGAGCAGAGGAACAAATAGCTAGAAGACCAACATGTGATCATGGAGCTGCAGAACATCCGTGAGGATCGCCTAACGGCCCAGCAGAGGGGGATTGAATTCACTTCATTGGAGCAACAAGTTAGGGATGATCGTGAGTCTGTTCTTGAGAGAGCGAACATGCACCTGGACAACATGCTAAACAAATCCGATGACAACAACACACTGCTAAGACACATGGCTCGTCATTACAGGGCACAGAACTTGAGTTTGAGAGCCCGAATAAGGAGTTTGAAAGCAAAACTGAGGAAAGCCACAAAAAGGGCAAAAGAGCAAGATAGGCTTAGAAATTTGGCTGAGGCTTCCTTGGTTTAGCAAGGTACCCCATAGAGAACTTCCAGCCCAAATCTCAAAAAGTTGGGCAAATTTTGGTCACAAGGAAATTTTTGGGCAAAAAACTAGGGATTTTCTCCCTGTGCGTCGTGCACCCTGCGCGACGCTAAAATTCTAGACCTCAGATTGAGGAACGACTTATATATTTGGATTCAGCATCGAAAAATACATCTACTGGTGTCTGGGAAAGAAATTTTGATAAGTTTTGGGTCTCCTAAAGGTCAAAAAACACCCAAAAATGGCCCCTCTACCACTTTTTGAACACACAGAAAGAAGTCTTGGGATAATGAAGTTTTGGATGGGAAAATGAGCTTCAAATTCAGAAATTCTAATGGGGTTAGAGGGTAGACATGCCAAGCTTTCCAACAAGCCCACTTGGGCACATTTTGGACACCTGCAAGTGCCCCAAAACAGGCACCAAAGTAGCGCGACACACAGAGAAAAGCACGCGGCGCACAGAGGAAATTTTGCCCAGTTTGATCCCGTTTCGCGAAATTTCGAGTTGCGACTTCTCCAAGTGGGCCCGGTCATTCACTCTTCGGTTTTTTGGCACCAAATGTGGCTTTTAAACAGTTTTCTCTCCAGGTGGGCATCTATCCAAGTGGCAAAGAATGCAAAGGGTCACCACACACCAAATGTCATGCTTGAGAGCGTTGCACCTGTAGCTGATGGTTGGCTCTCCATTTCCATTTCGAAATGGTTTGAGTAACTTCCCAACCCCTGGGCGTTCCACCTCTCCTCCACACATTCTATATATTGTATACATTTTTATTTGCAAAGGGTTGGCTGGCTTGTAACTTTTGGGAGACTGTGGGAAAGAAACTTTGTTTCTGCATTGTATATTTTTACAGAGAATTAATGAAAGGCAGCGGCTCTGTTTCATGAGATTCCTGTGGTTGTGAGTGTAGTAAGTGTGTATCTTATGTTTCATATGTACCTTGTTTTGTTCCATATTTCGTTTCATATTCATTTCTGGTGAAGTTTTTCGAATGAGATTAGGTAGAATTCAATTTTATTGCTCTACCTGGAGGAAAATTTCATGTTAGTGTTCATTCTTCTGTTGAAAAGGATTCATCTCCTATGCCATTTTCACCTTCTTAATCAATCTCTCCATTCTGCTATATTTTAAAACTAAATTGCTATGCTTTTCGCCTACCTTGCCTCACGAAATAATCTGCTCCTTTATGTTAAGTTCTCTGTTCATTGAGGTCCAATGGTCCCATAACATCCTAGAAACACAGTCATTCATAAAAATCCCTCTTTATGCTCATTTTTGCTTACTAGCCTAAGATAAATTGTTCGTTAGAAAGTCATCTCAGTCCTTTTCGTTCATCTATTTACTGTGTGTGACTCGGAGAGAGCCCTCTCCTACTCTCGTAGGGCTAGCTACAAGACTGAGCATGGTTTGTGGTTACCCTGATTTTCGCCTTCTTTCAGCCTGAGGTGGATTTAGGTGCTAACATAATGGCGACTCTGCTGGGGATTAGTTGAAAATCAAATTCCCTTGTTTCATAAGAATTCTAGGCTCCCGGATGATGGGCTTAGGATTGGAAAGGCTGAGTAAGTTGGTTGTGTCCCGTAATTCTTTTCAATAGCACGCTGGCTTCAAGGCGATATACCAGAGCGAATCTGGATCCAGATCCTCCTCACATTTACGAAAATCCCAATTTGATCCCAAAACTCCTTCGCCAAGAAAGCGCCTTCACTCCCATATTCAAATCCCCTTCATGTCCCGACATTTTTGAGTATCTTGAGGAGCTTGAGTTTGATGAACGATTTGAGTTATCACTGTTTGAATCTAAATCCGAAAAGGTTGTTGATTACTCCATCCCCGATCCACAATTTCTTGTAGACCTTGAGACAGAAAGAGCTAATAGATTGATCGATAGCTATATTGCCACATAGCCCCAAACTCCAAGTGCAAGCCCCTTACAAACTGTGCATAATCCTCCAACGCCTCCAAAGCCAAATCCACCAAGAATAATGGCTGCCCGTTTTGCTCCTCTTGTTCTGCCTCAAGTCCTAGATGACATGCCAAATGATTATCAAAGTAAAATTCCGTTTTTTGATGGCACTCCCAACGGTGTTACAGCTCAACAACATGTTGACAAAATGACAAACTTCTATGAACTTCATGAGATCGATGTGGAGAACGTGGAAATGAGGCTCTTCGTACAAACATTAACAGATGATGCGAGAAAATGGTTCAGAGGTTTGACAGCTGCAAGCATCCCTACCATGGCTGAACTACAAAGACAATTTTTGAACAGGTGGGAAGTGAAAAAGAATCCCCTTCAAATTTTGGCCGAGTATGAGCAAATCAAAAGGAATGCAGGTGAGTCGGTCCAAGATTATTGTGTCAGATTTAATGCAGTCTACAACGACATCCCAGACCATCTAAAGCCACCTGTGGGACTAGCAATGATGAAGTTTCCAGATGGTTTCGATGCTGACATGGCGTACCAATTGAGAGAGAGAGAACCGGCTACAATGGAAGATATGCAGAAAATTGCAGTCAACGTTGAAGCTAACCTACTGTCCAAAAGAGCAAGGGCGAAAGCAGAGAAGAAAACCACGGTGAAAGAAGAATCTTCTTCAATGGAGCAGCTGCTCAAAAAGGTGGAGCAGATGCTTGAAAGAGTGAAAATTGACAAGCCTGAGCCACAAGTTAGGAATCCTAACTTTCGTGGCCAGCAGCAGCAGCCGCAATATAGGACAAGACAAAGAGATCAGCGAAACCAAGAGCAGGCAGCGCAGCAGCCCATACAGACGCCTTTGCAGCAGAATTTTGTGCATGGACAGGAATCAGATGAGGAAGGGAACATAATAGGTGAAGAGAACCATCTTTTTACTCTAGATGAGCTGCCCACATACATCACTGAAGAAGAAGAATGTGCAGTGAATTCCGCTGCACACCAAGACACTGATTTTATTCTAGCTAGCGACACTATTTTGGAGGAAGAATCAGATGAGTACCAAAGAGGCTATATGAATTCTCTATCCGCCCAACAGCAGCGATATTCACTGAGGAACAGAGAGGTACTGGTCAAAACAATTCAGAAAAAGAAGGATGGTGAAACATCAAAGAATGATTCAGTAGTTCCACAAAGGAAAGGGAAGGAGACAGCTGATTCGGAAAGTAGCAAATCAAAGTCAGCGGAACAATCACAGTAGCAAGCTACATCAAAAGAAAAGGAAAAGAAAGAGGCTCCAGTCAAAGAGGTAGAAAAGACTCCCACTTTTAGCTTAGAGAATGAGATTTCTAAGTTAAAAATATCCATCCCTTTGACTGAAATTATGAAAAACAGCAGCTATAGAGGACAGATTTCCAAAATGTTGAACTTGGACCCAACGTCCGATATGGTAAATGTGGAGGATGATCAGCCTGAAATGATTTTTGGGCCAGCAACGAATGGTGAGTCTCCCGAGAGCGAGGTGCCACCCTTCTACATCAGTTTACGATTACATGACTTTGTGCTACACAACGCCATGTTCGATTTGGGAGCATCTCACAATCTCATGCCCAAGTCTATCATGGATAAGCTTGGTCTAGACATCACCCGGCAATATCATGATCTCTATTCATTCGACTCCAGCAGAGTAAGGTGCATAGGGCTTATCAAAGACTTAGTGGTGAGTTTGGATCAGCTTCCTATGAAAAATGTGATGATGGACGTAGTAGTAGCAGACATTCCTCCAAGGTTTGGCATGCTTCTTTCCAGGTCTTGGGTGGCGAAATTGAAGGGGACACTACAGCTGGATTTCTCCTATGCAACAATCTTGGTGTTTGGACAGATGAGGAAGCTATATCAGGAACAAAAGATGAAGTATATGATCACAAGCAAGGAGAAACCGATCAATCATCCTGTAAACTATGTACATACAGATTTAGAGTCTTTTGTTTTGTTTTCAGATAGTTTAAATGAAATAGATAGTCAGATAGTAGAAGCAGATGACATTCCAGAGATAACAAAAAATTTTAGAGAGATTTTGAAAAAAGAAAGACAAGAAAAGCAACAAAAGAATGGGCAATCAGTTGAGGACAATGGACAACAAACAAAAAATGGGCAGCAAAAGGATTTTCAGCACTTGCAAGAAGAAGAAGAAGGCTTATGGACCATGGATTTTGATGGAGCAGTCGGGAATGATGGAGCTGGTATTGGCATTTGGGTACGCAGTCCTTTCTCCGCCCCAAACAAAGTACCTAGCAGCGTAAGAGTTTGCTCCTACAAGCTAGCCTTCGAATGTTCCAATAATGAGGCAGAATATGAAGCTCTGATTGCTAGCCTAAAAATTCTTAGAAAGCTGAATGAAAAGAGGATTTCAATATATGGCGACTCCGAGTTAGTAATAAAACAGGTCAGAGGTGAGTATCAAGCAAAACATCCTAGGATGCGGGCTTATCGAAATGCAGTTTTGGACATATTGAAGCTATTTTCTGAATACACCTTGACATGTGTGCCAAGAATCCAAAATAGTATTGCTGATGCTCTTGCCAAGGCAGCGAGCAGCCTGAAGATCCCCATGAACTCCAGCAACAAATTTGAAATTCATGTCAAGCACCGTCCAACCATTCCTGACAATCAGCGACATTGGCAAGTGTTCCAAGATGATGAAGAGATTAAGGATTTTCTGCTCAACAAAGGCAAGTTCAAAGAAACCTTAATCGATGTGGAAAACGATGAGAACAAAGGGAATGGTACAGAAGAGGTTCAAATCAATCAAATGGACGTATTACAGCTAAAGAACAACATCATTCCTAAAGGCTTGATACCCCTTGAAGAACTTTTCGATCAGGATGATGTTGCCCGCAAGCCAACTTTGCAGCCCACAGAGAAAGGAGTGGAAGAAGTCAACATTGGTACAGCTGCAAATCCAAAATTGGTGAAATTGTCCAAAGCATTATCTCCAAAAACCAAGGACAAATATATCAATTTGATGGCTTCATTTGCAGATGTATTTTCTTGGGATTATTCAGATTTGAAGACCTATGATACAAACATCATTCAACACACCATACCTATCAAGCCAAATCAAAAGCCATTTAGACAAAAGCTAAGAAGGATCAACCCGAAGTTGCTGCCATCCATTGAAAAAGAGGTAAATAGGTTGTTCAAATCAGGTATCATTGTGCCCATCAGATTTTCAGATTGGATTTCTAATTTGGTACCCGTAAGAAAGAAGACCAGTGAGATCCGCCTATGCATCGATTTCAGAAATTTAAACAAGGTCTCTTTGAAGGACAACTACCCGCTGCCCAAGATGGACCATGTACTTCAGCGAGTAGTGGGGGCATCTCGTATGTCGCTGCTAGATGGTTATTCCGGATACAATCAAGTTGTTGTCCATGAAGATGACAGAGACAAAACAGCGTTCACCACTCCATGGGGAACGTTTCACTATGCCAAAATGCCATTCGGTTTGAAGAATGCAGGTGCCACATTTCAGCGTGCAATGGACTTGGCATTTGCAAATGAGAAAGATGTGTTTTTGGTGGTGTACTTGGATGACTTGACGGTGTTTTCAAAATCAGATGAAGAGCACATGCATCATCTAAAAATTGTCTTTCAAAAGTGCAGAAAATATGGTCTATCGCTGAATCCAAAGAAGAGCTTGTTTGCCATGGAGGAAGGCAAATTACTTGGGCACATCATTTCAAAAGACGGCATCCGCATAGACCCAACACGTGTTCAAGCGATTCAGCAAATCGATCTGCCTAGGAGCAAAAAGGAGATACAGTCATTCAATGGTAAGATGAATTTTCTGCGTCGTTTTGTACCTAATCTTGCAGAACACTTGAAAGAAATGACCAACATGCTTAAGAAGGACAGCCAGGTGAAATGGACGGATGAAGCTGTAAAATCTTTCAACATGGTCAAATTGGCCCTTTCTTCAGCTCCAGTTTTAGTCAGCCTGGATTACACTCAAGATTTCATCTTGTTTTCATTTGCCTCTGAGCACACTATGGCAGCAGTGTTATTGTAGAAAAGGGATGATCATGAAAGACCCATTGCCTTTTTCAGCAGAGCTATAAGAGATGCAGCGTTAAAATACAACATCATTGAGAAGCAAGCTCTAGCATTGGTGAAGGCACTGAAGGATTTCCGGGTATACATTCTACACTCTCACATTCTGGCCTATGTTCCTAACGCTGCTGTAAAAGATGTTTTGGTGCAGACTGATCCGGAAGGGAGAAGAGGCAAATGGATCGCAGCCTTGCTAGAATACGATGTGGAGATAAAGCCTACAAAGCTGGTCAAAGGACAGGGGTTGGCAAAACTAATGGCTGAATCAAATTTGCATGCCTTGGACATAAATCTGATCACTGCCATGTCCGATGAGGATGAGGAAGGAACTTCAGTTCAGGTATCAGAAATGTTTGCTTTGTCCCCATGGTATTCTGATATAATATATGTGCTGAAAAATCTATCACCACCGCCCGGCGTGACTAGAAACAAAGCGAGAACACTTAAATTGAAAGCTACCAAGTTTTGTATTTTGAATTCTGCATTATATTGGAAAGATCCCTGTGGCATTTTGTTAAACTGTCTGGTGGAAGAGGAGGCAAAGAAAGCCATGGAAGATTTCCATGGAGGAGAGTGTGGTGGTCATATTTTTTGGAAATCAACGGCTAACAAAATTTTAAGAGCAGGGTACTACTGGCCTACTTTATTTGCTGATGTGCATAAGATGGTAAAGCGTTGTCATAAGTGTCAAATTTTCGAAGGAAAACAGAAATTAAAGCCTTTTCCACTCAAGCCTATCGAAGTGAGCGCTCCTTTTCGGCAGTGGGGGTTGGATTTCATTGGGGAAATTCATCCCGCATCTTCCGAACAACATAGATGGATCCTTACAGCCACGGACTACTTCACAAAATGGATTGAGGCAGCACCTACCAGACAAGCGACGGACACGGTAATCATCTCATTTCTCGAAAATAACATCTTGTCTCGCTTTGGTTGTCCAAACAAAATAATCACTGATAATGCAACAGCTTTCAAATCAAAAAGGATGGTGGAATTTTGTCATAGATATCATATAATTTTGGGTCATTCAACTGCCTATCATCCGCAAGGAAATGGATTGGCTGAATCTTCGAATAAATCTTTAGTCAAAATCATCAAAAAACTGCTGGAAATTAATAAGAAGAGCTGGAACAAGAGGTTGGTTCATGCACTTTGGGCAGATCGAATCAGTCAGAAAAAGTCTATTGGTATGTCACCATTTGAGCTTGTTTATGGAGTAGACACAGTATTCCCAGCCACCCTTGCTGCCCCGGTGGTCAGGCTTCTTCAGGAGGCAGGCAGTGAGGAAGATCCCATGCAGAGAAGGTTGAATCAAATGATCCACTTGCAACAAACAAGAGAAGAAGTTTTCCAAAACACATCCAAGTTGCAGGAGAAGATAAAGAAAATCTATGACAGAAAGGCTAAAGCAGACAAATTTCAGTTGGATGATGTGGTGCTGAAGTGGGATGCAAGGAATGAAGAGAAAGGCAAGCACAGAAAGTTCGAAAATCTATGGAAGGGTCCTCTCAAAATTGCAGCATATAGCGGTCAAAATGCCTTTCTTCTAAAGGAAATGAACGGGGAAGACTGTCCTGGAGGGCCGATCAATGGTCGGCTGCTCAAGCGGTATCATTGTTGATCTATCAATGCTGCTTCCACTGTCATTGTAAATACCATTTTCATTTCAGTTTGGTTTCAGTATGTACAGTCAGTTTTTGAGTTATTCCAATTGTCAAGTTTGAGTCAGTTTCTTGGTTACTTCAGTTTTGTAAATAAGTCAGAGTCTTGTGCTGTTTATCAAATGATGACTCCATAGCCCAATGGACCAAGAGGCATTGTCTAGCTCCTCCAGAGATCTACTGTTCTTGGCACCTCCAAGGAGCTGCCATCCCCCGTTGGAGCCAATGTTAGAGTCGGTCTGGTCAGCCCTCCGTCAGAGATCAAAGCTCTTTGTGCATTTCAATTTTAGGTGTCCTGTTTCATTCACTCAGTTGCATTTCACTAGGGACATGTCATGATCTGACGGAGAAAGTCATGATACTCATTTCCCCTCATGTCTGGCCTCTGCTGGTTCAGGTCTTGGTCCAAAAATTAATCAAAGTCATGATAGTCAAGGTCTGGTCCTGTTACAGGGCAGATTCATTTTTATGGTTTGGGTCTAGAAATTCATCAGTTTGGTCTCGGAAAACATGCCCAGAACAAAGTCATGCAGGCCAGAGGGAAATCTTATACACCTACAGTGCAGAAAGCTTCATCATCACCGCAAGAGACATCGACTTTTCTTCAAAACTCTGTTTTGAAGAACAGTCAAACAAGGTCAACTATGACAAAATTTTCCAAAAAATCGACAGTTGACATTTTCAGATGCAGTCAGAGATTGCAAAGCCAGATGCTCCGTCATACAGTCCCCGCAAAGAAATGCCGAAAATTTCATCAAGAGAGCCAAAGTTTTGAAGAAAAATGAAAGACAGAGTTTTTAAAGTCAATGAAGAAAAGTGCAAAACAAAAACATTATAAAGTGGGTTTTCATAGAAGGAAAAATCAAACCAGTTTCTTTAAAGCCTATAAATACATATGATAGCCCAAAGCAAAGCCATTGTGCCATTGAAGACTTGGAAAGACATTGCAGAAGGTGGAAGAGTGAGATTGGTGAGTGTTTGAGTGAGCGGGAGGCGATTTGGTAAGCGTGGCGCATACACCAGGTCGCATGGCGCACACACAGCGCGCGGCGCACTGGCAACCAGCCCGCAGTGTTAAATTCGCAAGCGAGTAGTGCATATAAGGCGCGCGGCGCATGGGGAAGAACGCGCGGCGCACACAGTCCAGCGGCCCAAAACAGTGCCAAAACATTGTGAATCTTTGTGAAGGCTAACAAAACAAGAGGTAGGCCCGTTGTCAACTCTTCTCCATCAGTTTTGTCGTTTATATGGTATGCATAAGACGTTTAAATGGTACCCCAAAAGCACAAGGTCGACCATGAAAAGAATCATCAAAAACAACGATAGTTGGGGTTGCAAATTTGCAATGATGCCACCAAAGTCTGCTCCCCTCCCCTTGTCTCCTCACTCCTCCTCATTCCCGCCTCCATTCCCATCATGATTCCTAAGGAAAATGCCCTAAAACCGCCCTAAACCCTCTCCCCTGTTTTTCAAACAAATTTGGGCGATTTTAACAGTGCGCGGTGCACACACATACTGGTGTGGCGCACTCATCTTGCGCGGTGCACTGGGGCCGGTTCACAGTCTAAATTTGCCACTGGCGCGGCGCACTGGGCAGTGCGCGCGGTGCACAGACTCATAAGCCTGAAAATGCACTAGTTTGCCTAAATTTTTATGAATGCCTATCATGCTTGAGAGGTAGACCAAACTACCTTTACTCTTGGCATTAATGTTGGGAAGAATACCATGATTTTGAGGCTATGAACCGAATGCAAAAAACCTTTTGAAAATAAACAAAGGAAGACACCAAGAAATCAAAAGCTAGGGTTCTGCTACAGTGACATGATTGCAAAATATGCTGCTATCCTACCTCTATCAGCTAATCCCCATGGAGCTTTTTCCCATAATGGTTACCCTAGCTACAATGTGAACATATCCCTTTGTCTCCTTTACTCATATAGCTCAAAGGTCCCATAACCCTACCCCATCAAAACCACACCCCAAACACCCCCAAATCCCTGACAAATTTCCCCTTTAAACCCCTATCCCTATTTCATCATTCCCCTCCTAATATTCCCTATTTTATTGTCCCCTTGGTGACAGATTTGCAGAGCATCTACTAGGACTATTGGATTCAGAGGACAACACAAAATTCAGGGTACAAACAACAGTAATGGCATCGGGAACTTCATCAGACTATGAGGGGGAAACTCACAGTGACACAGCTTCTGGAGAGCAGGCTCCCCGGAGACCTAGGAGTGGCAGACATGTCAGGGATGAACCAAACACCCTCACTGAGTTGCAGGCATGCCCTCTCGCTATGTCTTGTTTCTAGCACTTGGCATGTTTCAAATTTTGTCAGAGGGTGGCAAATGTCAGAATTCATCATGAGTTGGCCCGTCTTTTTGCACTTCACCTACATGGAGGACAGTCTATCTTGGCAGGGGTCACTTTCACATTGACACCCGAAACCATATCAGTGGCAACAGGCATACCAAATGTTGGAGAAAAGTGGCACAAGAAGATGAAGGTGGAGAGGGAACTTTATGAGCCTTACATCAAGGCCAGTTGTTTGAGTCAGCTCACTAGAGTTTTCCCATTCAGATTTCTGAGAGATGATTATGCTCCACTCATGAGATTGATCATGAAATACTTCAGTTGTGAGGGGAGGTTTTCTCACCTTTATGCATATCACATCAGGTTGCTCATGCACTTTACCAGGGTGCGTATGATGAACCTCCCATTTTTCATCTGCGGGAACATAGAGAGGATGAGAAAATTCATGTAGCACAAGACCCCTCGGCAGCAGCTCAACAGTGTATATCACTTTGCTCTTATCTAGATTTTGGTGGACCATCAGTTGGGATTGCAGGGCATTGCTTGGGAGGACTTCATCTCCCATGATTTCTTCAGCGCCCCACAAGGAGTATCAGAGGCAAAACATGAGATAGGTGGTCCTTCTCATCAGCATGAGCGCCCTGAGACCACTGTGGTGCCATTTTCCATCACATATCAGAGAGGCTATCCGAAAGGCACCAGGCCTTTGTTTGCAGTAGTAAAGCGAGTGTTATCTCCACCCGGGGTGGAAGGGGCCTCACTTCCTACATAGGGAGTACAAGTATAGGTACAGGACAAGTGCAAGAAGCCCAAGCATGAGGGGGGACCTTCAGGTTTTCCACCAGGTAAACAGGAGGCCAGATCCATTCTCATTTGTGATGATGATGATACAGATGCACATCCACAAAACGCACAGCTGAAAGAGATCTTCCAGGAGCAAGAGGCAGAGATTCACTCCTTGACCCTCAAGTTGGAGATGGCCAAATGGAACATCAGGTATTTAGAGTAGAGGAACAAACAGCTGGAAGACCAGCATGTGATCATGGAGCTGCAGAACATCCGTGAGGATCGCCTAACGGCCCAGCAGAGGGGGATTGAATTCACTTCATTGGAGCAACAAGTTAGGGATGATCGTGAGTCTATTCTTGAGAGAGTGAACATGCACCTGGACAACATGCTGAACAAAGCCGATGATGACAACACACTGCTGAGACACATGGCTCGTCATTACAGGGCACGAAACTTGAGTTTGAGAGCCCGAATAAGGAGTTTGAAAGCAAAACTGAGGAAAGCCACAAAAAGGGCAAAAGAGCAAGATAGGCTCAGAATTTTGGCTGAGGCTTCCTTGGTTCAGCAAGGTACCCCATAGAGAACTTCCAGCCCAAATCTCAAAAAATTTGGGCAAATTTTGGTCACAAGGAAATTTTTGGGCGAAAAAACAAGGATTTTCTCCCTGTGCGCCGCGCACCCTGCGCGGCGCTAAAATTCTAGACCTCAGATTGAGGAACGACTTATATATTTGGATTTAACATCGAAAAATACATCTACTGGTGTCCGGGCAAGAAATTTTGATAAGTTTTGGGTCTCCTAAAGGTCAAAAAACACCCAAAAATGGCCCCTCTGCCACTTTTTGAACACACAGAAAGTAGTCTTGGGAGAATGAAGTTTTGGATGGGAAAATGAGCTTCAAATTCAGAAATTCTAGTGGTGTTAGAGAGTAGACAGGCCAAGCTTTCCAACAAGCCCACTTGGGAACATTTTGGGCACCTACAAGTGCCCCAAAACAGGCCCCAAAGTAGCGCGATGCACAGAGAAAAGCGTGCGGCGCACAAAGTAAATTTTGCCCAGTTTGCTCCTGTTTCGCGAAATTTCGGGTCGCGACTTCTCCAAGTGGGGCCGGTCATTCACTCTTCAGTTTTTTGGCACCAAAGGTGGCTTTTAAAGAGTTTTCTCTCGAGGTGGGCATCTATCCAAGTGGCAAAGAATGAAAAGGGTCACCGCACACCAAATGTCGTGCTTGAGAGCGCTGCACCTGTAGCTGATGGTTGGCTCTCCATTTCCATTTCGAAATGATTTGAGTAACTTCCCAACCCCTGGGCATTCCACCTCTCCTCCACACATTCTATATATTATATACATTTTTATTTGCAAAGGGTTGGCTGGCTTGTAACTTCTGTGAGACTGTGGGAAAGAAGCTTTGTTTCTGCCTTGTATATTTTTACAGAGAATTAATGAAAGGCGGCGGCTCTGTTTCATGATATTCCTATGGTTGTGAGTGTAGTAAGTGTGTATCTTATGTTTCATATGTACCTTTTTATGTTCCATATTTCATTTCATATTGTTTTTCGAATGAGATTAGGTAGAATTCAATTTTATTGCTCTACCTAGAGGAAAATTTCATGTTAGTGTTCATTCTTCTGTTGAAAAGGATTCATCTCCTATGCCCTTTTCACCTTCTTAATCAATCTCTCCATTCCGCCATATTTTAAAACTAAATTGCTATGCTTTCTGCCTACCTTACCTCACGAAATAATCTGCTCCTTTATGTTAAGTTCTCTGTTCATTGAGGTCCAGTGGTCCCATAACATCCCATAAACACAGTCATTCATAAAAATCCCTCTTTATGTTCATTTTCGCTTACTAGCCTAAGATAAATTGTTCGTTAGAAAGTCATCTCAGTCCTTTTCGTTCATCTATTTACTGTGTGTGACTGGGAGAGAGCCCTCTCCTGCTCTCGTAGGGCTAGCTACGAGACTGAGCGTGGTTTGTGGTTACCCTGATTTTCGCCTTCTTTCAGCCTAAGGCGAATTTAGGTGCTAACAACAAGATTATTTCAAATTCATTAAATGATTTTTATATTTTACTGCTGCATAATTAAATTGAATTAGTGTATGTTTCAAGACAAGGCCTCAAAGGCCAGGCTTGCCAAATATCATGCCACACATCACAGTGGCAAAATAGGTTTAGAAGCATTAGCATGCAAATTTGTAAGTGTATTTAATATCTGAAATTAAATACTTTTTTAATTTTTGTAAAAGAGTAAATGATTTGATATTAATTATTTTAACTTGTACATCCGCCACGTTTTGACAGGAGCAACAATATGGCCATTATTCATCACAAATGGAATTCGATATGATACAAGACAAAAAGTGGTCTGATTTTTTTATCTGGATGGAGAATAAGGTATCATTAGTTGACTTTCATTAACTTAGTTAGATATTGTTATGCTAATATGTAAATTTGCATTTCTTGCGTTGAGTTGTTTATTTATGTGTAGCTTGAATTATTTTGTGCTCCCATCGGTCATAACACCCTTATAAATCACCGACCTTTCACTATGACCAAGTCCTTATAAATCATTATCCAATCATGGATTTATCAAGTCCTTTGCAAAAAACCCTAGTCCAAAGGAGAAATGCAACACCATGTAGTACGGTGTAGCTCCTAGAGACAACATTTGGGCCAAAAAAGGTCACTGCCTAAGAAATCCATATAATTCCTTGAAATATTTGCACACTCTTCTCAAACTTAAACTAAGATTTATACATTTGGATGATATCTTTGCTCAGAGAAGAACCTATATATGTAATGTAATCTAATTCTTGGGAAAATTAACAAATAAGTTCAACTGGCCTACTTATCTGTGATTACATCCTTAAAATTGATGTGGTAGCATACGAAAAATAACATTAAGGAATTTGAGATTTAAAACACAAGGATAAATAGAATCATATGCATTAGATCTTTAGTAGAGAATGTGAAATGAAAGAAAATGAGATGTTGAAACCATGGAGCGCTTCATTAAGGTTTCTTAGATAAAAATTATAGTTACAAACATATGTCAGAAGGTACATTTGTATATTTAGTCAGCTTCCTTATTATCTAGTTGTTCTAATTATCTCTTAACTAAAATATATACATCATAACAAAATTAAAGACCACATTCTTAAACATTCACATGGAAAGAGAAATTTGGCCCCTGGGGCCCAACACTTAGGTATTTAGGCTTAGCTGCAGATTGTTGAAGGAGAGTTTCACATCTATCCCACAAAGTTTTATTTGGAGTTGGGAATTGAGACATTTTGTGAAAAGCCACTTGTAGCTCTGATAGCTTGGTGTATTCTAGAGTGGATTAAAACAAAGTTTTTATTAACCAAAATAATTGGAAATCCCTCTACAAGAAGTTAACTATTGTATTTTATTTCAATACCACAATCTTCTCCTACAAAGAGGTGTCCAGTCTACACTTTGTTTCTATTAACTCCTTCTCATAAGCTTCCCAAGAAAATAAAATTCCATCTATACCCCAACAGGTTGGTAATCTAACTCTCTGCCTCTAATCAAACTTGGAGTCAAAAGTGGTTACAGAACTATTCAATACCTCTAGTTTATTCTCAGCCTAAACATGCAACTGATTCTTTTCAATAGCCTTACTTAACTCTAGAATTACCACATCCCAGTCAAGATTGTGCATTTCCTTCAAGTATGTTGGATATTTTTCATTTAAGAATTCAATAATTTTTATGTCTCTTTGTGCTTCCTTTTGAGTTTCTTTCTTGCATGCAGTAGAAACTTCAATAACACTAACAGTTATTGTGCTTTCTTCTACAACAACCTAGAAAAAAATCCATGTATCCCATACTTGTTGGATGATATCATCCCAAATGAGCTATCTAGCATCAATTAGGGACATATTCCCTTTCAACCTACTTTTTAACTCCTTTACCTCCTCTTGAGTTGTCTTGTACCTTTCAAAAAAAAATTATGCCTCTAATTTGGCTTATTTTAATTGATTTTCCTTAGTAGCCATATCTTCTTGAGGCAAGGTGATTTGTTCTTGAATTTTTTTCCTTTCTACCTCAGAATTAATAATCTCGTTCATCACATTTGTCATTTTTTCTAAAGGATCATCTGATTCGGTAGGAACTACAATTATGCAAACATGATCTCTAATAGTGCATTCTAGGTCTTGAACCTTCTACTTCAAGGTTTCTACCTCTTTGTTCCTATTAATTGTCTAAAGGGTTATTTGTTCCTTTACTTTCTCCATGGAAGCTACTTCAGCAGTGTGCAAAGGATATGTTGTAGTAATCTTTAGCTTATGTTTTAACAACTACACTTCAACCTCTGTTCCTTATATTAGGGATTTAATTGCCTCTCTATCCTCTAGGTTACCACCTAGTTTGATGATAAACTCTTTTAAACCCTAATTCTATACATGCAGGGCCCTAGAATGTGCCTTTTCTTGCTTGATTCTATTAGAGGCATTTTCTAGAAGATTCTTCACTTTGCTGATTAACAATGAGGCCTTGATAAGATCATGATATATCATCACACCAGTCTGCCTACATAAATTAATCTTGTCATGCAAAGGTTCATTTCCAGTGTTGAGGGATAAGTCCACATTTTTAAACTCATCTCTTATGGGGAGTAACTGAGCAGTAGGATGCAATAAGGAAAACTTGAGTTGGTTCTTCTCTAGGTCCATTGCTGAAAGCAATTTTTTCTAAGAATAAGATGATATATATTTGGTTAGTTGATTCATCATCACTACCTTTTCTCTTTGATTGTTTTCTTCAATTTTTTGATAATATTTTAATGTTGCATCTAGAATAAAAGAATGCCCTTCAACTGTAGGAACTTTTAGGCTTGTGGAGATGGATGGTACAATCTGCTCTAGGTTTTCCAGGATCATGTGAAAACATGGTTGATCAGAGGTAATTCCTATTAATTTCACCTATGTTTCCTCCTCAGCCTCAGGATATATCATAGCCTTATTTTATGTTTGTACCTCCACATCTATATCCATTGCTTCAAGAGTATTCCTTTAAAAAAAAATTGGCTACGAGGGGTGTGATGTAGGAAAGTGTTCCCTCTGCGGACAGAGGCAACCCCTCTAGCCCTAGAGTGGATCTAGTCACAGCAAGGACAAAACAACAATTAATTCCCTTAAATAGACATCGTTGGAGGCCTACCTCAAACCGGTGGTCGATGAAGTTCCATTGCACTACTCTAGCTTTCGTTTCCTTCTCCTTAATGAGCAATCAACCTGAAACACCACAAAGAAACAACAGAGCACGTAACCGAGAAACAACAATGATCTATTTACTCATAAAGTCAAGAAGTCATGAGCTATCAAGTAAATTACATACAAGACATAGGAAATCATCATTGATTGTATTAATAATAAACAAGAGCAAAGCTTACAACCAAGTCTTCACGTCGCAAGCCTTCTCAGAGGGTCCAACCGGTGTGTTTCTTCAAGCATTCACTCTCAAAGATGGGTCTCCCAAGTAGAAATATATCTCTCTCTCTTATTCACAAGCTTTAACACAAGGTTAAAGGCACTCCACACCTTCTTGCAAACTATATAGCAATCCCACACTTGTCACACTCACACCAAAACTATCTACCAAACTCAAAAGTAGCAGCAGCACTGTACAACCAAAAGAACTAGCAGATGATAGCAATGGTGAGTGATTTTATAGGAGAAGGAGTCTCCATGAAATGAGGGAGAGGGAGCTTATCCTCAGGGCAAGCAGCACAAAAGACGGAACTACCATGCCAGAGGGGGAAGGGTGACCCAAACTGACCCAACAACCAGGTCTAGAGACATCTAGAAGGCCGACTGTTGGAACGAATTTGCCCAATCTGGATCGTCGCTAGTCGTTAACTAAGCTTTAGTTCCGACATCGCTAGGAAGCAATGTATGCAGACCGACCGTCGCGGGAAACAGGTGTACTCCCACGACGGGGTCGTGACAGGACTGTTTATGACAGGGGTTCGTCATGTGTATTAAATGTATTCTCGTGACAAGGCATAAAACTTAAGAAAAGAGGGTCGATTGGCAACATAAGAGAGAATTTGTTTAATATGAGCATGTTTTACTGGACACATGACATAGTAGTAGGACTGGGGTGAAGGTAGTGACAAAATACTGTGTAACAGATGCCCCCTAAAGTATGAAGCCTGAGAGAGTGGGAGGGGTGAAATGCTTTATGAAACTGTCTAAACTGGAACACCACCTGGAAGAACCTGCAGGCACAAGTACAACTGATATCTCTAATAGTGAGATATATGTATTCTAGGCATGGGCGCAGCCATCCAGTTAGTAACACCATGATAATGATAAAGGTATGGTTGCAGCCATCCATGAAGACTCAAGTATGGTTGCAGCCATCCATCAAAGAGTCATGTATGTAATCACAGACCAATCTACGTAGCCCCAACATGTGTAATCTTAGTTCGGGGTCTTAAAACCCAACCGATCATAGTACAAATTCTAGCATGCGAATAGATGTGCTGAATTCGACCATGATAGAAAGTCGCTTGATTACCAATCAATGATGAAAACCATTAACAAGCATGAGAGAAACCACCAATAATTCCAATGGCTCTCAACGTACTATCTAGTATAATCCACTAAGTGTGAAAAATGAGCTGAAGTCGAACACTCGTGGAATCACCCAATCGACGACCAATGATGAAATTCGACCATCAGGCACGAAGAACTTGAAATTGAGGCATGCAAGCTCCAAGGTACCAAAGGGGATCTCTGGATCAGTCTCCTGGATAATGAGCTAGCGTCGACAGGAGACGATCCGTCACAAGAGGGCCATAATGTTTCCCTCATCAACCACACGAGATAAGGAACAAGTGGTAGATGGTGAAGCAGAGTATCAGAGGAGGAGATAAGGGTGTGAACTGCAGAAGGATTATACTCTTGAACATGTCGGTGACACGACTCCGAGAGGCGGCAGCATTCAGGTACCAAGGCATCGGAGGCTCGACAGAGACAACATGGATCAGATGGAATGAGGCTAAATGGCAACCCAAAACCCCGGAAGGCCAAATGACGATGTATGGATATCTCAACCCGACAAGAAGAAAAAGTGTCGATGTTCAAGATTGAATAAATGCCGCAGGTAACCAATGATGACTTCCAAATTTTCCCCCACCATTGCTGCCGAGTACCCCAATTATTTTTGAAAACAAGCTTGAAGGGGATAGCATATGCTTGTAATATAAGTTCGACCTTAGGTCGAACCCAACCTAGCAATAGTTTAATAAGCCCTAGGGAGGAGAAGCTCAAGTCTCATCATGGTGACAAGTCCAATGTCGTTAGAGTTTAACGAGTCCGACATAGGAAAAACTCAGAGTCTTTTTCATGTTTAGGGAGTTTGAAAAAGACACGGAAAAGAAAACTCCAAGGGGGTCCTTTTTCGTAGATTTGTGTCCTCCGAGCCAGAAAAGGTATAAAATAATACTCGAGAGAACCGCTTGACCATTACGATCAAGGAGTACTTTTCGTCATTAGTGACCTCAATCTGAAAGAGTAGAAAAGCGATCGAAGACACGCCATTTCGTAACCAATAATGAACTTGAAATGACAAAATTCTGGCAATCTTTTTGTGTTTATACGGTCGGAAAAGAGCTCAAAGTGGACCGCCTCTTATTTCATTTAATGAGTCAAAAGGAATAACTTGGCAATCTTTTCGTCTTTTAAGTCGGAAAAGAGCTTAAAGAGGACTTTGCGGAAAATATGGACCAAGTGTATACAGACTGTAATACGAGCCAGCCATCATCATTTCTGTACAAAACATGCACCATAAGATCCATTTGACATAAATAGATTATATATGTGGAAATATGGTCAAAAACCCAAAAAACCCTAATTAAAAATGCGATATAAATGAAAAAACCCACACCCTAAAGTGTAATTCCTAATTTTTTCAAAAAACACTATAAAAATGGGTGTGGTAATTTCTATTTTTTACCATTTACATTGTGCATTTTTACCTTTGGCATTTTGGAGCACCAACCTAAGCGGACTTCCCAAGTTGATTTCAGCATCAACTATCCACGGTTCTGCCTAAAGCTTTCTCCAAGTAAGTACATTCTTCCTTACGCTGCATTTGAGTGGTTTTTTTATGCAATTTGGTGTTAGATAGGTGGTTTTAGGTGGATTTTCAAATCCAAGTCCACCTCTCGGTCGTCGCAGAAAAGTTGCTTGGGTTAGCGACGACCAAGTGTGGTGACATGCACCACCTCTATGATCTTCACGAGAGATAGATGTACTCTCGGGATGATTGTGGGAAAAATGAACTATTGACCTCGAGCCATCACCGCTGTTTGGAAAACAATTGTGACAATGCCGTAAAGTTGAAATTTTTTATAATTTATGGATTTAAACTTGTGAAAATAATTCTAATTCATTTTTCTTTCGATGCAGGGCAACATGGCATTTGTATGGCAAGAAAGAAGTCATGATATCAATGGCGAACAACCGTTCACTGATCCTGGGTGCCGAAGAGATTTACTTGCTTGTGGATTACTAAAATTTTTCCTCACTCTGCATCTTCGAGCCCAACCTGACTTGTTAGAGTTGCTAATTCATGCTTGGAACCCAGCGGACAGAAAGTTCATTACCCAAGGCAAAGACATTGAGTTCAATGCTACGGATATATATTTCTTGACTGATTTGTCCCATCACAGCAAGAGGCCAATTTTAGAGGGCCAACAAACTAGTGGCAAATCACTAGACATGTTGATAGCACGGGTGTGCCCAGGGGCACGTAAATCAAGCTTTAGCGGGAAATTGGCGATTCTAGCGGTAGAAGGCCTGGTTCTCTGCTCGGTTCTATTTATGGTGACGAGCTTAGCAGGCTCCCAAGCCCAACATGAGGCAACAAAGACCCACCTTCGGTTGGCTCTTGATTGCCTTGACCCGACCATGTACAACTGGGTTGAAGCAGTGACCAGTAAGATGAAGAGGCACCTCACCAAATGCCGTCACGGGGAGGCGAAGCAGTTTGGTTACGAGTCTATTTTGATCCTGCTCATGTTGAAGTGAGTTTCGTCACTTCAGTTATAGGACATGGACTTAGACAGACCTAGACCGCGAGAGACCCGAATCACTCGCTGGGCACATGTCATGCCACAAGGGGGTGGCGGTCGACTAGTGTCATGGGGGACACTATTCCGAGAGTAGCTAGATCGCCAAACGATCTTGTCAAGGATTGGCCATACGCAGGTATGGATTTTCACGGGGACCCCGACATGGTGCTGCCTACTGGGAAACAGTGGGATGATGGAGGTAAAGCACTTGTCACATTATTTTTGTATTTTGTCTTTTATGATGTTTTTTGGATTTTTTCATGGATATGTCTTAATGATGTATCTTATGTTACTTGCAGATGTGGTACCAGAGAGGGCTGTGGGACTAGCTCCGGAGGCATGGAGGGAACCACAAGGCATCAGAGAGCTGGCCTTGGTTCCCCCAACTGGCAGTTCAGTGGAGACAGTGGCCCATAATCTTAAGGGCCTGACAGAGGGGATCCCAGATTATAGGGGGATCGAAGAGGTCCCAATAGAGTATCAGATACATACAGTAAGGGTGATACCTAAGTTGCATAGACTCTTGAGACGAGTCACGCGAGCAGTGGTGTGCTACAGAGAGCATAACCCACCACAGTAGATGCCTAGGTTTTACTTTCTGCTGATTTTTTGAGAGACATGTGTTTCGGATGTACACAGACTCTATTTTTTGACATACACACTTATTTTTGAGCGCCTCGGTGCGCCACACGATATATATATATATATATATATATATATATATATATATATATATATATATATATATATATATATTTCTATGGTTCATTATTGTGTCTCAAATGCTTCTTTACAGTGTTTTGATTACATGTTGCGTAAATGTTTGTCTAATACATGATTTGCTAATGCATCAGTTAATGTGTTTAATCTTCTTGGAATGTGTTGATATGTAATAAAATCAAAATTCCTTTCCAATAATTTAACACGTAAATACAACCTTAAAATGCGATGATCTCTGACAGAATAGTGCCCGTTAAGCTAGTGGACAACAAGTTGAGAATCCAGATTCACAACCAGTGCATGAATATCAAGGTTGATAGCCTCGGTCAATAATTCAATGACAGCGCTATATTCAATGACATTGTTTGTGGTGCAACCCAGACAAACACCTTGAAGGTCTACTAACTCATTGTGAGGATCGTAGATCACCCACGCCGTAGAAGAAAGATTCCGGGTACTACGATAGGCACCATCAGCAAAACCAATGTAAGGTGTACCAGACATTTGCACAAGAAGTAAAAAGACACAATAAGTGGCAATTATGCCTTCACATGAGATTCATGCATAATATTTTTTCAGATAAAGCCCATTTCGGGGCTTATCTAGAGGATTCCCTTCATAATCGATCAGCTCATAGGCCCCTTTTTGCAAAACTCATTTCACAATGTGAGTTCCATGCCACATAGGCTCGAATTTTCCTGCCCCCAGCTTATCATTTGCTTGATCATAGAGCAGGACTAAGTCCCCTTCAACGAAAGAACGAGGATTGACAGCTTGATCGAAGTTTGTTTTCACTCTCTTCTTCTGTTCTTCAATGGCTAGAGAGGCTAGTCGATGAGTCTCGTCTAACAGCTCTAGGTAAAGAAGACGTTCTTCTACCGGAGTAGTGTTTGGGAGAAATTCAACAGCTAATTTAAGAGAAGGGATCTCACACTCAATCGGAAGGGTAGCCTCCAGGCCATAAACCAATTGGAACAGGGTGAACTAGGTGGCATCCTTCACTGAAGTTTGGTAGGCCCATAAGGCGGAGAACAACATCAAATGCCAGTTGGACTTGTGCATGCCGATGGTGCGTTGAAACATCGTGACCAAAACTTTGTTGACAGCTTCCACTTGGCCATTGGCCTGAGGATAGTACGGTGTTGAGCTATCATGCCGCAAGCCTAGCTGAGTTGTTAACTCAGTCATCATATGATTACGGAAATGTTTACCGTGATCAGTGACGATAGCTGAGGGACTCTAAATCGTGAAATGACATGATTGAATAAAAATTACGCCGCTGTTTGACTGTCATCAGATAGTGTAGGCATCTCCTCGGCCCATTTAGTGAAATAATCGATGGCAACGATGATATACCCATGCCCCCCGGTTGTGCGAGGGTTATAGGTCATATAATCAATGCCCCATTTAGCAAAAGGGCCGATGATAATGACGGGGTGCAAAGGAGTAGGAGGCACGCACATCTTCTGTTGATAGATTTGGTACTGATGACAAGATCGGACGACAAGGATGCAATCCTTAAAAATAGATGGCCAAAAATAACCAGCATAGAGGATCTTCTAAGCAGTAGCATACCCGGACATATGACCACCACAGGCGCTAGAGTGGCAGTCATTTAGAACACGTTCGGCTTCCTCGAACGTCAAACATCGATGGAGAATAGAGTCGGCGCCTAGATGGTACAGAGTATCCCCAATAATGTGATAAGGTTGAGAATGATGGCGAATCCATTGCCGAGAATCCTTGGACAAATCTGGACGAAAAGAGGATGTCTGAAGATAGACAATAATATCCCCATACCAAGGATCGAGGGTACTAATCAAGAACAAAGATTCATCCAGAATATGGTCCTCTAACTGAGAGGGCACGGTAACAGATGGTAGGGAGCAAAGCAACTCAGTGAAGACGAGAGACTTCTTAGAGTTGGCTGTAGTGAACTCCAAGTCAAACTCTTGAAGGATGACAATCCACTTTGAGTATTTGCCCCCTAGTAACTAACGTGACAAGATGTACGTCATTGGGTTGCAATCAGAAATCACCGTCATGGTGTACAATAATATATAGTGGCGAAAACGTTGGACGGCGTAAACGGCGGCCAGTGCCAACTTCTCGACATAGGCATATCGAGTTTCCATATCAAGTAAATTGTTACTGAGATAGTAAAAAACATGCTCAGTACCATCATCATCGTCTTGGACTAGAACCATGCCGATGGTGGTATCGGCAACAGCTGAATAAAGAGTGTAGTCACAGTGATAATCAGGCGGACGTAACAACGGAGCAGAAACAAGGAGGGCCTTGAGTTGCTCGAATGACTTTTGTGCAACGGTATCCGAAGGAAAAAGGATATCCCGCTTTAATAACCGTGTATAGCCTTTGGCCGCTTTAGCATAATTCAGAATGAAATGACGTAGGAAATTCGCTTTGTCCTGCAGACTCTGCAATTGCTGCAAAGAAGCAAGGGGAGGGAGATTCAGGATGGCTTCAACTTTAAAGGGATCCAGACGGATACCCTCCCAGGAGACGATGAACCCAAGAAGTCTGCCAGATTCCATGTAGAAGACACACTTATGCGGATTAAGACAGATACGATAGTGTCAACAGCGAAGAAAAATTTCGTGAAGGTGGTTTGGATGGTCTTGGCGTTTCGCTGAATGAGTTGGAAGGTCATCTAGGTAGGGCTACACAATGTGTCAAATATCATGAAACGCGTAAGACATTGCGCGCTGGAAGGTAGCACTGGCATTTTTTAAACTGAACGGGAGCTTTTTATAAGTGAAAGTGCCCCATGGACAGATGAAAGCGGTCTTGTGTTGATCCGCAGGCGAGATATTAATCTGGTTATAACCAGAAAAGCCATTCATGAATGAATATATCTCACTCCTGACACACTCATCAATGAGCTAGTCAATGAAAGGTGTAGGGTAGTTGTCTTTGGGACAGGCACGATTAATGTCACGATAATCAACACATACCCTAATGGTGCCCTGTTTTTTAGTCATAGGAACAATATTAGAAACCCAATCTATGAGCGGGATAGGGTAAATGAAGCCAACCTTAAGAAGCTTTTCAACTTCCACTTTAATAGCTGAAACCTTTTGGGGGTGCACGGGGCATAGACGTTGTCGGACAGGTTTGGCACCCGGATATGTAGGTATTTCGTGCACCACGATGCTAGGATCGATGCCAAGCATCTCTTTGTAAGACTAAGCAAACACATCATGAAATTCGCGAAAAAGATCAGTATAAAGCTGAATCTCCTCCGGAGTACAAGTTGCTCCAACATGATTGTGCTCGACAATCCCTGGTTTAATAGATATGTCGATTGGCTGAGTTTGCGTAATGTTCCCCATATTCCCTTCAGAAGACACTTGATGAATTTGGATGGGTGTCTGAAGGGGTTGGGAGGGGAGATGACGAGAAAACTGCTCGATACAAGTAAGCATTTCCTGGTGGGTAGGGGGAAACGAGGAACGATGGTGATGATCAGACCAAAGGGGTTCCTCAAAATACATAGTCTCAATAATCACTTCATCAGAAGGAAAAATTTCCTTTAAAGGGTCTGAAGAAGTGCCATCTCCAAGCCAAGGGGATTGAACGTACGATTTGAGAGCTCTGCTCGAAGGAGCAGTTCAAGGGATGAAGCCGATATGGAAAAAATTGCGACATAGTTGAGCTTGGCAGGATTCAATGACATCTCATCGCCCCAGGATTCTATCTGATCAACAGGAGGAAGAACCCAAGGATCAAAGTGAACAGAAATCATATTAACGGGAGCGATGTTGGGAGGTGGGAGTGAAAAAACACCCATAAGGGAAGGATCTTTAAAGAGTCCAGAACCCACACTCTCACATGGAACAGAGGTATGCTCCACGAAAGGCACGTTGCCATCTGAGGAGGAAGAGGCGAAGAAGGACAACTAGTCTACCGTGACAATTTTCCCTTGATGAGGAAAACGAAAACACAAAATAGAGATGAAGGCACGGCTCGCATGGAATATGTCCAGCTTCATCCTAAAAGGAGGTTATAATTTAAATTGGCATCGACAACTTCGACCTCCACTTCGACCATCTTCCCTTCCAGAGTAATAGGCAAGCGCTGGAGTATACCATAAGGACAAGACTCTCTCCCATCAAAGGCTTCCAAGGTCATGGGAGACTGGCTCAAAGTCAGAGAATCGATAGACTTCCAACAAGAAACAGACATAATGCAAGTAGAAGTGCCTTCATCAATGACTGCGCGATGAATAGTTTTAGAATTGATGATGACCTGAATAAGGAAGGCAATTTGGTGAGGCAGTATCGGTACATGACTATCTAGGTCAAATGTGATCAAATCCGAGTCGGCAAGGTCAATTCCACCGATGGCTGATAGCAAGGACTTCCTTTGGGAGTCACAGCTCTGGAGGACCTCTAATGTGGACATAGCTGACAGAGCCCGGGCTAAGTCCTCAATGATGTTATAGTGTTGAGCAGCACGAGCATTAGGGTTGTAAGAAGACTTTTGGAGTACCCCTTTAGGAGGAGGTCAGATGACTGCCTCGGTACTAGGTCGCTCGATATGGAGGGGACCAGAGCCGGATGGAGGAGCACTAGAGGGGACCTCAGTTTCCTTCCCAGCAGGCGAAGGATACTCTTTTGACCGAGTACTAATGTGGACAAGAATCATCCCAACCATAAATACCTGAGAACCAAAGGGAGAGGACGATTGAGATGGATCAACCACCATTTGAGTTTGCTGCGAGGGAAAGGGCTCTTTGAGTATGGCAGGAGTCCCAAAGGCACCTTTTAACAAACGACTAACTTCAGACCACCTGGGGCAGTCTTTAGTATAGTGATCCTCATCATAAATAGGGCAAGGATACTTAGGCTTGTGTTTGGTGCCTTCCTTGGGTGGAGGTTTAAGGGAATCTTGCTTCGGTTGATCGGCCTTATTCTTTCCTTTTCCCTTCTTCTTTCCTTTCGAAGTTTTGTCCGTCGTGGTGGACTGAACGGTGTTAACCTCAGAAGTGTTACCAGAATTGGATATAACCTGAGAAGCATTTTCATTTGAAGCATTCGGCTTTTGCTTCCCAGGGTTCGCTGAATATTTCTTAGAGGACGTATTAACAGAACCGATGACACCATCAATAGATGGTGTTGACGGGGCTTTGGAAGTTCCAGGTCTCAGAGCATCAAGAAAATAATCATATAATGTGCCAGACTAGGAGTAAACCAAGTCAAGGTATTGAGCACGCGCAATAGCTTGCTCTTCAGTTACACATGCCCTCATAGCAATGTCCCAGGCTATCGGACTGACAAATGAGGTCGTGAACCAGTCAGTCATAAGCTTATCGGGAATCCAGAACTTAATCAAATGGCGACGTCTCCTCCATTCATGGATATGATCAGAGATATGCATGGCCGTGTTTTTCTTCAAGGATGTCAGGAGATGTGTGCCTGTTTCATATCGAATCGGCAACTGAAAATGAGTTAAAAATGCCATAGCCTATGAGTTAAGGTCCCGAAAAGATCCGCGAGCTAGCTCAATATACCATTTTGCGACAGAGCCAGTGAGAGTCCGTTGAAAAAGGCGGAGCAGGATTGAATCATCAAGCCATGAATTTGACGAACACCAGAGATAATAAGTCATGACATGAGCTTGGGGATCTTCTCCAGCTTTACCATCAAACTTGGGACAATCTCCTGGAATTTTAGTTGGAACCAGTGGCCAATACGAATTATGAAGAATGGGATCATTTTTCGGTTTGGACACATCCGGTAATTCCAACGTTGCTAAAAAGGGTAATTGAGGGTTAAAGGACATTTGAGGCTGCGGGTAAGAAGTAGCACCATAATTCCATCCAGTTCCTTGTTACCCCCATTGATTTTGTCTAGACGGAGTTGGCCCATAGGGATTTTGTCCATAGGGATTATAACTATAACTGGACAGCTGACCCTAGATTTGACCCCCAGCATTCCACTGATTACCAACTTGGCCTACAGGAGCAACATATGGTTGCTGGAAATTCTGATAAGGATTAACCTATGGCTGTTGATAATTTTTATATGGGGAAAATTGGGTTTTCCCTTGGGATTGTTGAAAACCATAAGGCAGCTGGGCTCCAAACTGAACCTGGGGACCAGACTTCGTTTGATAAGAAGATTAGGTTTGGGATCTAACCTGAATTTGGAGACCGGATTGGGTCAGGAGCCCAGCCTGGGGCTGAAAACCGGGTGGAGCTTGAGAAGCAACGAGCGTTTGAGTGCCCGGTTGAGCAGGCCTAGACGGATGTCCTTGGGAAAATGGAGGTTGAGCCATCTGGCTAGAAGGTTGGCCCAGTTGAGGTTGAGGTTGGCCCATCTGCCCAGAAGTTTGGACTTGCTGGGAATTGGGTTGACCTTGCGCAACCGAAGGTTGTCCAGACTAACCAGATGGTTGAGTAGGCTGAACAATTGGTTGGCCTTGTTGAATTTGAGGCTGACCAACTTGTCCAGGAAGGTGTCCTTGCTAGGTACCAGGTTGAACTTGTTGAATGTAAGGTTGTCCTAGGTTACCAGAAGGTTGCTCGAAGTATGTGAAAGAAGACCCACTGAAGGCCGAAGGTTGTCCCTGAATGGGTTGTCCTTGTGGGCCGACAGTTTGCCCTGAATAAGGTTGCCCATAGTACGACTATCCGTAAGACGGTTGACCTTGATAGGGTGGACCTTGAAAATTTGAAGATTGCACTTGGCCACCATGATAAGCCGTGGTACCCCAAGTGACAGATAACGGAACCGAGACCTCAACCACAGGTTGAGATGCTATGGGTCTAGGGTGGTAAATATGGGCCCCTTGAGAATCATAATAATTAAACGGATTTTGTGGATCTGGATTCTGAAGAGCTTGGAGATATTGATCGTATGCCCCCCCTGCCGGAATGGAACCAGAAGAAGGTGGGGCACTAAGGCTAGGGTCAACAACCCCAGATATGGATGCCGAGGGGCCACTATTTGAAGGACCTGTCGAAGGTCCGGCAACAGTGGTCACAACTGAAGATGCAGTGAACAACGGGGGCTGAGGAAGCCACACAAATGGTTGGAATAGTTGGGACAGATGTGACAATTACATTGTGAATCTGGGGAGTGAAAGATCCCAAAGTCAGGGTGACAGTACGAGACCACATGGAACTTGTAAGGGGAGACCTAGAACCCATGATATCAGCTAGATCATTATAGCATAGAGGCAACGTGATACCAAGAGAGGTGACACGAGAGGGTGAGTTTTCGTAGGTGTAGAAATTTCACCACTTGCCATAAATGACTCTTCACTTGTGACGGGGTTCGTCTCATCCATGTCAGAAGAAGACATTGGAACCGAAACACTAGGAGGAGTAAGGGGAAAGTCTTCTTCGGAAGGCTCCCAAATGGGATTCCAATGAATATCGTAAGACTTGTCTTCCGAAGCGTGAGAGTTAAGCGGTTGGATACTCAGAATAACAGGAAGAGTATCACTAGCAACCGGTACCTCAGGAGCGACAAAAGATGGAGATCCTTGGTCACTTGGAATGGGAGACGGGATCGGTGATTCCACCAGGATGATTTAACTCAAAAAACCGAGGGAAAACTAATCGAGTAAGGAAAAACAACCCTATGCAAACTAAAATGCAACAAGATCTAACAGGGTAAGTGCAAGCGTGGTCGAATAAATTTTAAGACACGGGAACAGAACTTGACCTTTTCATCTTTAAAGAGTTGAGAAAAGGACGAAAAGATGACTCTATTCGCCTTCGAATATTTAATGAGCCTGAAAGGACAAGTGCTCAGATGGACCTTTTCTTTTAATGAGTTCGAAAAGGAAAGAAAGTGACTGCTCTGGAGAAAACTAAGCAAAAGGTTTACCAAACAACCCGTAAAACTGCATATACACCTTGGCGATCATATCAAAACAAAGGACTTTCCGTACGGTAGTCAATCTTCTCGAATGTTGTGTTCAGTGCGTAACAGTTTGCAAGGCGGCAGACACAACTTCCTAGGGATATAGGATGATAACCTAGTGGGGTCTCCCAACATATACTTGACGGTACTGGGAGCACAATTCCGTACTAGACTGCTATTGAGTCACAGAAGGAGGAATCACCCAACCTTAGGTGAAAACAATAGTGACTAGGTTTAATGACGCTGGAGCATGTCTCTAGCCTAGACCTCTAAATAGTGTGCGTTATGTTCTAATGCATTGTTAAGTTCATTCAGTTCATTTTAGAGTTGATATTGAATTATGTTTTAGTTTTCAGGCCTTACCGTATGTATACAAAAACCTAGGATGCAGCTAGAATGAGTAAAGCATATTTTACATCAATGAACACCTACCTACAGGAGGGTAGAGAGATCATTCCCAAACCAAGATAAGCTAAGAGACACGATGCATAAACACATCAACCCTACAGTGCATGGATACTACTGATGATAGATTCTATCATTTGCTTTCCAATATGCAAACTTGAAATGCAAATACACTTTCACTTTCGTATATTAAATGAATGCAGTCTTTTAATTTTGATTATTTTGAATTTAAAAGAAAACAAACAAGCAAGTGTGAAAACTGGTCGATCCAAACAATTGTGATCTATGTTCGGTAGTGAAAAGAAATCAAATCAATACCAAATATTGGTTCAATAATTGTCACTAAAAATCAACCAGAAAGAAACAAGCAATGGAGAAGCCTCAAACAAATCAACAAGAAGGTTGCAGATGAACCTTGGGAAAACAAGCAACCAAGCCAAGTAATTCAAGAATTTGAAAGAAAAAACTAGGTCACAAAGCCAAAAATGCAAGATCCATTCAATAAAACCAAAGAGAGAGTACCTTAACCATAGGCAATCAAAAACAAGCTAATGGGCAAGAGAAAGAAAACAGGGGATCAACAGGACTAGTGAATTCAGGAGGTAGAATTGAAAAAACAACTCTACAGGAATCATCGCAGGCATAAAACCAGCAACTAGGGACGATCGGGCACTATCTATAGCAATAGAGCAAGGTTGTTTCAAGAGTACATGTCTCTTCCGCGACGGGCCGATTTTAGTAATCATCGCGACTGTATGACAGGATTCAGCGACACACAAAACTTTACAACAGAGACAAAGCGACGTCGGCACGACCATTAAACTATTTTCAATGACGATCATAAAAACAAGGACAAATGAACAAGAAACTCCCAAACAAAAACCAGTCAATCCTACAGACAATAGAGGGATTTCCCAGATTGACCCACATAATCCAAAAAACTGATAGTTAATCCCAAAAATTCAAGAGACACTAAATCAAAACCAAAACAAGAGAAGAAACATGAAAAGGACTCCCCAGTGGAGTCACCAACTTATGATGTAGGAAAGTGTTCCCTCTGTGGACAAAGGCAACCCCTCTAGCCCTAGAGTGGGTCTAGTCACAGCAACGACAAAACAACAATTAATTCCCTTAAATAGTCATCGTTGGAGGCCTACCTCAAACCGGTGGTCGATGAAGTTCCGTTGCGCTGCTCCAGCTTCTGTTTCCTTCTCCTTAATGAACAATCAACCTGAAACAACACAAAGAAACAACAAAGCACATAACCGAGAAACAAAAATGATCTATTTACTCATAAAGTCAAGAAGTCATGAGCTATCAAGTAAATTACATACAAGACATAGGAAATCATCATTGATTGTATTAATAATAAACAAGAGCAAAGCTTACAACCATGTCTTGACATCGCAAGCCTTCTCAGAAGGTCCAACCAATGTGTTTCTTCAAGCATTCACTCTCAAATATGGGTCTCCAAAATAGCAATATATCTCTCTCTCTTATTCACAAGCTTTAACACAAGGCTAAGGGCACTCCACACCTTCTTGCAAACTATATAGCAATCCCACACTTGTCACACTCACACCAAAACTATCTACCAAACTCAAAAGTAGCAGCAACACTGTACAACCAAAAGAACTAGCAGATGATAGCAATGGTGAGTGATTTTATAGGAGAAGGAGTCTCCATGAAATGAGGGAGAGGGAGCTTATCCTCAGGGCAAGCAGCACAAAAGACGGAACTACCATGCCAAAGGGGGAAAGGTGACCCAAACTGACCCAACAACTAGGTCTAGAGACATCCATAAGGCCAACTGTTGGAACGAATTCGCCCAATCTGGATCATCGCTAATCGTTAACTAAGCTTTAGCGCCGACATCGCTAGGAAGCAATGTATGTAGACCGACCGTTGCTAAAGATAGCTAATAGTCTCACGCCGGGGCTTGAAATCCAAGCGTCGCGGGAAACAAGTGTACTCCCATGACGGGGTCGCAAAAGGACTGTTTATGACAATGGTCCATTGTGTGTATTAAATGTATTCTCGCGACGAGGTAGAAAAATTAGGAAAAGAGGGTCGATTGGCAACATAAGGGAGCATTTGTTTAATATGAGCATGTTTTACTAGACACATGACAAAGTAGTAGGACTGGGGTGAAGGCAGTGACAAAACACTGTGTAACAGGGGGCTCAATCTCTAATTCTGTATTGATCGGCCAAGCCTCTTGATTTCCCTTCCACTCTATTTCAAGCCTTCTTTCATGGATATATAGGGTTGATTTGACACTCTTTCTCCTATCAAAAACAATATGATGAGGATCGTATTCCCATCTCTTTCCAAACTCAAAATAGAACTCCTTAATCTTATATTCAACATAAGTTAGATCTTGTCTAGAATTTACAATGAATGGACCCACAATATTTACTAACTTGAACATGTATCCTTTATGCCTAGGGAGGAAATGAAATTGGTCCACATATAAGATATTTCTGATAAATTCCAAAGAGAAAACCTTAATGGGCATAAATATTGGCAATCTATAGGGTTTCTCATTAAATCCATATAACATGATCTCAGTAAAATACTCAAAAAATACCAATCTCCCACTTTTGCATCCTTACTCAGTTTCAATAATTACTTTTGTTGTTGGACTATCCTTAGGGGTGGTGTACCATTCAGGATAGTGTAGATGGTGGCCATAAAAGCGGACAGAAAATCTGAAAATCCTTGATTTTCATCCTTTCTTTTGACAATAAAATTCCATTCAATCATGGATCTCCTCTGGTTTATAGAGTCAAACGTGATTCGACCTAGGTACTCAAATTTATTCATGTGAAAATACAAGAATAAGTAGACCAGAATGGAGGGATATTTGAAGAGATGGGCAATGTGGAACTGCCCAAACTAGAGATTAATGGATTTATCTAGGAATTTAGGTATGTCTAAATAATCAGTGTGATCTAACATGTGGCTCAAAAACCCTAAGGTTGACTTAGTCACGTTGATAGTTTTCTCTTTGCCAAGTAGCACCAAACTTAAAGCTAAGACCTTCTTGGAATATTAAGGAAAGATATACATGGGATAGATCTAGGTCAGTTGAGGAGTTGGTGTCCTAGGAAGTGAAGTTATTGCAAACAAGGCCAATCTATTCCCTTTTGATAATTGAGTGAAGTCTAGAGCCAACGATTCTTCCTTGAATGGATTTGGTTTTTGTAGATTATGGAAACAAAAATCCCATGAATGAGGTTAGAGGTGACTTCAAGGATAACTTCTCCTTTGGAAGTTGCAACATAGTTTCTCTGAGGGGTGTATGCAGAATCAAGCCAAGTCATGAACACAGGAAAGTGATAAGTGGTTGGGGTTAACATATAACACAAACCATAATTATCTATGCCAAAATAATCTATTTTTCTCAGAAAATTTCCCCAATAGTCATGACAAAACTGGTCGAAGTCCAACAAACACCTTGGGTATGATGCCAATCAACCTATGTTGATCCGTTATTGAAATTGCATGGCACTTAACCATTGGTGCTCATTGATGTGAACCCATTTTTAGAAACTTGTGCCTAGGCCTGTTGGTTTGGAAATAACAAGAAAAAGTGCAAGTGTGCCAACACAAATAATTCTCCCTCCTTTTTTTCATTTTATATTCCTCCCCCCTTCCCTTTTAGTATAATTTTTTGAAAAATCTTTGTAGAAATTCCTTGTAGATTCAAACTGCTAATAGTAATATGATAAAACAATAGAATTGAACCTACTCTACTCATCAGTGGAAATAATTAAATGATCATGAAATCACGAAGCTTATAAGAGAAAGAATTCAATCAACACATAACACAATGATTTCATGTGGAAAGCCACAACTAGAAACCACTGTTATTTTTATATTGCATTAGTCATAAAATATGAGAAGATTACAATGATTTTCTCAAGCACGAGCAACCTCTGCACTATCTCTATATGTCTCGCTACTTCCTAGACAAGCCTAGGCCAATACTTAGCCAATTTACTGCTTACCCAATTCCTTATTTCCTTGCGGTGTTCCTCAAGGAATTAGCCACTATTTCATTGGAAAATTCCTCAATTATGAATTGTTCAATCCTCATAGGCCTTCCTCTTACTGAATGCACCATTTGTACAATTCGAATGATTTTACAACTAATAGAACATTGTCCCTGAACTCCAATATCAACTGGGTATTTCTCTAGTATTACATGCATGATTTAATTATGAGTGAATATTCAGTTTACTGGTTGAATACTACAGCAAGCACCACACTGCACTTCAGGAAGCACCACACTACACTTCGAGAAGCACCACACTATACTTCAGGAAACACCACATTGTACTTCAAGAAGCACCACACTGTACTTCAGGAAGCACCACACTGTAGTTTGGGCAACATCACATTGTACTTCAGGCAGCACCACACTCAACTGCAAGCAGTACCCCACTGGACTATAGGCAACACCACACTACTAGAACTCCCACTAGTTCCTCCATCATTTGGAACTAGTTTAACTCCATTTAACTCAATTAGACTGAACTAATCAATTAAAATTAAAAGTAAACTCAACCAAAGATCCTAATTGTAAGACACTCTACATGAATCTGGTTAGACCCTCAACTTGAATTAACTGAGCCAACTAAGTCAAATTAACTTAGTTAACTAATACAAGTTATCATGAGATGTGGAATTACAATTTTATTCCCAATTTAATTCAAGGACACAATTTAACACTCCCTCTCAACAAGAAAGGGATTATCTGTTACCCCAATCCTGCCTCTATGAAACTCGAATTTGCATCTTGGAAATGCCTTTGTCAAAATATCGGCATCTTATTCCTCTGTAGGAATGTACTCCAGCGACATGATTTTCCTCTGCACACAATCTCGTAGATGGTGAAACCAGATGTCGATATGCTTGGACCGATCATGAAAAACCAGATTCTCAAAAAGTTTGATACAACTCTGATTGTCACAATAAATCACTGCAGGACCCATCTGCTGACCAAAAAACCCAACAAGGATCGTCCTCTTCCAGATAGCCTCACAAGCTACTTAACTAACAACCATTTACTCTGATTCTACTGAACTAAGTGCAATTGATCTTTGCTTCTTGCTATACCAAGAAAATGTTGTTGACCCAATACTAAAGATTCCCCCTGATGTGCTATTCCTGTCGGGTGGACTCCCTACCCAATATGCATCTGTGAAGCCTTGAAGCTTCACTCCATTTGTCTATCTGCACCAAAGACCAAACTTAGTGGTGACTTTGAGGTATCTCAACACATGTTTAGCTACCTTCCAATAGAGTTTGGTTGGCTTAACCATTGCTTGACTAAGCTGGTTAATTGCAAAACATATGTCTGGTCATGTGTTCACCAAATACATAAGTGAATCCACAAGATGCCTATAAATAGTACCCTTCACTACTACACCCAAAGTAGCATCTTCCTTCCTCCAATTACCTTCTAGAGGAGTCTCCATCAAGGAAAATTTTAAGAACCCCCCCTAAATTTATATATATAATAAATGGGCGAATCTCCATGGTATATAGGAAAAATGGAAGGCGATTTTATCAATAATATAATATGCATATATAATTTTTTGGCGAATCTCTCACCAGGCATGGCGAATATTTTACTCAATTATAAAATCTTGTGTTTATTGAATACACAAATGAAATCATTTCATTTCTTTAAAATATGTTTTGAAATCAAAATTACCGAAATTACATATCGATAACCTAGTGGGTGTAGGATAAAATTCACCTGTGTCATTCACAGAAAGCATGTGAAAAACCCAAATACTATATATAAAACCAAGAAAAATTCAAATTCATCGCTTCTAGGGACCTCGTAACCACCCTGCCACTACACAAGTATGTTCACGTTTATAGTTAGAAAAATTACCCAAATTACAATCTGTTTACTCCAACATATGTTGGAAAGTTATAGAAGGATGACTAGTGCAATCAATCCATTCCTTTTAGCCCTAGATTTGTTTCAGTTTAAAACAGAAGTATACAAATATACTTGTCCAATGTCTATGCTTTAACCATTCACCTTAAGATGTTTTTACAATATCATTTCCTAAGTCTATTTAATATCTTCATTATCATAAAAACCAACCTATATCCATCTTGACTCCACATCTACCACTCTTAGGGGGATGAAATCTATTTATCCCTCTGAGCACTTGGTAGACCCAGAATTAAGATGGATCTAAGATGATAGAATTTCCCCTTTAAATAGTCTATTCTCACATGAATACCATGGCATTACCATGGGTCAATACCATGGGTTATCATAAACCTGGAGCTTAAAAATTACTATTAGTAATTTATAAAAATTAATAAAATTAATAGTCGATTTTTATTTTATTTTTTATTTTAACCAAGCTAAAATGTTTAACATACATTAAATTACAACATCCAAGCCCGAGAGGGATCAAATATTTTTTCACTTTATGCTAGTTTGCATATCACGATATTTGATACCTCTCGGGGGTTAGTAGATCTAGAGTAAAGATGGCTCTATGCTGGTTTAATTCCCCCATTTAAATAGGCTACATTCCAGGTGAATACCATGGGTCAATACCATGTGCCATTTTGGTGAATACCATGGGTCAATACCATGTGCCATTTTTATTTTTATTAATACTAATATTAGGGTTAATAATGTTTTTTTGCATGGTATTAATAACAATCTAGTCCATGGTATTTGTCCCATAGTATTTTGCCCATAGGTTTCACCTAAATATAACGCATTTTTTGAGTTTTAGTAAATATAAGGTGACTTATGGAGTAAATATAAAAAAAAAAAATTATTTGTTTACCATACCTCTCGTTTATTTATATTTTTATTAATTTACCATACCTCTTTTACAAATATGGTATTTGGCCCATAGGATTCACTTAAATAAAACTTTTTTCTTGAGCCTTCATAAATAGAACGAGGGTTATGGACTAAATATAAAAAGAGGTTTTATTTATTTACCATACGTCTAGTTTATTTATATTTGTATTTATTTACCATACCTTTTGAGTAAGTATAAAAAGACGTTTTATTTATTTACCATACCTCCACTTTACTTATATTTTCATTTGTTTACATCCTTGCATGTATATAAGGTGACTTATGGAGTAAATATAAAAAATGTTTTATTTATTTACCATACATCTCATTTATTTATATTTTTATTAATTTACCATACCTCTTTTATAAATATGGTATTTGGGCCTTTGGCCCATAGGATTCACTTAAATAAAACCTATTCTTGAAAATGGGCCAATGGAAGGTTGTAACTCCTAATTTCAAGGGCTAAATTTACCTTTTTTACCCTCTCCCTTAAAATAAGGTGGGCTATTTGAGGTGATTTGTAAAAATGTACTATGATACAAAATATTCGCCCACTAAAAATTTAAAACCCCTTAATTTCGCCAAAGGGCGAACATTCGCCCCTAAAATTTTCTATGTTCTCCATGGGTTTGCTCCTCTCCATGTGGAACTTCTTCAGTATATCATTGGCATACTTTCCCTCAGAGACAAACAATTCACCATCTCCTTGTCATACTTCCATACCAAGGAAATAATGCATGAGCCCTAGGTCCTTCATCACGAATTCTCTTGAAAAATCCTCTTTGCAAGATTTTATTAGCTTCTCATCACTTGTTAGAATCAAATCATCGACATAATACTATAATCAATAATTTACCTTCAACCATAATATGGTAAAGGCTCGCCTCTGCTTCACTTTTGATGAAGCCCAACCTGGTGAAATAGTTGTCAATCCTGGTGTACCAATCATGAGGTGCTTGTTTTAGTCCATACATCGCTCGCTTGAGTCCAGACACATGTGACTCTTTGTTGAAGGTATCAAATCCTTATGATTGCTCAATATACACGTCTTCCTCATTCACACCGTTGAGGAATGTTTCCTTCACATCCATATGATCTATCTTCCATCCCATCTACGCTGAAAGTGCTAGAATAGATTTGATTGAAGATTACCTTGCTACTTGAGCAAAGGTCTCCCCATAATCAATTCCCTCCACCTGAGAGAACCCTCTAGACACAAATATGGCCTTGTGTTTCTTCACACTCCCATCTACTACTTGTTTTACCATGTAAATCCATCTGGAACTCACCATTGACTTGTCTACTGGTCTTGGGACCACTTCCCAAACACTGTTTCTGATAATGGAGCCATACTCCTCAACCATGGCATCAACCCATATTGGTTTTTGCACTTCTTCCTTGAATGAGGATGTCTCAACCTCTACACTCTCACTCATCAGAGCCATGTAGCTAGTGTACCAATCTAGTGACCTCCTCTGCCTGCGTTGTGATGTGGGTGTTCCCACATTCTCTCTAGCATCACACATCAATCTATTAGCCTCTCTGGTGTGCTTCCTTTAATCTCTGGAAGTCTCTGCATGAGTGGGTGATTCCACTCTCTGCTCCTATTCGTGTGGCTGCTCCACGTCATCCTAAGGTTCTTTCTTTGGAGATAAAATCTCCTCATCTACATGTAGTTGAATTTACCTCTCAAGGGAACATCTCATGGCCTTCTCTTCATCGAACTTCATATCTCTACAAACCACTCTCATACTATGAGGTTGCAAGTACATCCAATATTTGTGAGGTGTATCAGTGTACCCCAAAAATATGCCCAACTCAGTTGTTGGCTCTATACTTTTTTGTGCATCCTTGGTAACATGATAGTAGAATGATGAACAAAAAATCCTAAAGTGCTCCATGTTAAAGATATTGATGTTTCCACATTAATGATCTCGATGAGATGATTCCAACACAACTTGAACTAGCTCAAATAGACTTCATATGAGGACTAAGAATAACCTCTAGAGCTAAGCACGCCAATCACTTTTCCAAAAATTAATGGGGCGTGCAATCCTTTCGAAGAACCAAAGGCAACCATATATGCATTCAAGTTTGGATACCTTAATGGACAAAAGGCGTTGGTGGCTAAGTTAGTAAGGCATGCAAATAGTAGGCTACAAACTTTCAACATATCATAGGTTGGCAATGCCATGATATAAGTTTAAGAGGGAAACAAGGGCTATACACAACATGTGGTGGACCTATAGATGTTGGATCTACTCAACCTCACAAGCAGCAAAGTAGATTATGATCAATATTTTTAAGCAAGGTTTAAAAACTAAGATAAGTATGTACCTAACCTTGAGGTTTAGAACCCATGATACAAGGATCATGTGAAGATGTAGGATGGAGAAGGCATGTATTGTAGACTAAATTTGTGTAAACTACTAAAAAATAAGGTCTTTGGAAATCATAGGTAAAAGAGGACATTAAAGGATTAGTGTGAGTACAAAAACAAGTACAATATGTTAAGGAAAGAGAGTTCATGGTTCATGAAGAAGTAGCAAGGCACAATGAGATCTAACCATTGTATTTTGAGGAGGTTTTACCCCCTTTACTATAATCCTTTAATGTTTCCCAATGAAACTACATTATTATCACTAAAGTGACCACTATGATAAGGAAAATGGTAGAGAATAAGAAAGGGTTGATAGAGTTTATAGTATAGGTGAGAAAAGAGGTATTCAAAATAGAAAGAAAGGGAAGATATCATGGTAGTAGTTGCATATGTTGATACATGTGAGAAGAGATACATGCTAATAATTGACCTAGTGATCCTTGAAATGTGATTTCAAATTGAAATTATATACCAAATGTAAAAAATTGTGGGATAAGTTTCAAAAACATATAGATATTATGGTCATGCTTGAGAAATGGCTTCAATAGCAGATTGAGTAGTAGAAAGATTAGTATGAACATGTCTACATTGAGGTCATTGATTTAGATAGTGATTGAAATATGTATGAGGACAAAAGCCTCACATTTAAGTAGGACATTTCCTAAAATATGAAAACAACATCATTTGAAATCTTACATGAGAATCGGTAGGGAAGACCTAGTCGTAGTTTGCCACTATGAAGATTATAAAACAATTTGTAGAGATAGAATTGGAAGGCTAAAGGAAGTCACACCCATATAGGAAGATTTCATGGAAACATATTCCATAGTGTTCTTAGAAATCCTTGAGTTGAAGACTCTTTTTGAAGATTAGGTATAGTAACCAACATTGGATGAGTTATCTAATTGTCTAATGATTAACTCTACAAACGGGCATGTATATCTCTATCTATATGCCCATTTTCAATGTGTTGAACAAGTTTAGAGATGTCCCAACCATTTATGAAATCCTTGAGTGGAAGACTCTTTTTGAAGATTAGATATAGTAACCAACTTTGGATGAGTTGGAAGTAGTGGTCTAGGTGTTTTTGTGGCCCCATTTTTCTAAATTATTGAAGGCACAAGCCACTACTAAGCAAAGGAGAGATCCACCAAATACATAAAGCCATAAAATCCTAAGTACATAGATAGAGACAAGGTTGAGGATCCTTTGCAAAATAAAGGCTTAGAGACCCTCTATTCCTTTTCCAAAGGGCTAAGTATTTGCTATGGATTAAACAACTGATAAGTTCTAGAACCTTTTGGAAACTCCTATAACCAACTTAGCCTCCTATATATACATATTAAGGTCGGTATGTAAGGTTCAATGGTTGAATGAGTTAATGGTTGTTTTACTTATAGTTGTCTAATGATTAACTCTACAAATTGTAGGAGGTGGATATTTTTCAAACTATGAGACTACTTGACTCTAGTCAATGTAGGTTTTAACCCCGTACAAAAATTACCTGCATACGCATTCTAAAACACAGAAAATAAATAATAGTGAGAGCATAACACATAAAAAAAATATACAAAGAAATTTTCCCCTGGATCCCAAAACCGGGACTACCAGATTGATTTTTTATTATGTTCCTTTCAATGTTACAATACATATATATACATGTTGAAGAATCCAATACCATGGACCAAAACCCATCGCGCCCAAAACCATGCACAAAGCCATATGTAGGTCTGCCCACCTAATATAGGGTCCCATAACATTTTCCCCAGGCGCTACCCTGAACCTCGTAGAGGGGGGCTAACCGCCCCCCTCAAACCCCCTGTGAACCCCCCGTTGCGCAATCGACGCAATGAAGGGGGCCCTCCGTCCCCCCTCTAACCCCCCAGTTAACTAGGGCAACTAGTCGTGGAAAGAATATAACACAACCCAACATTTTCCCACTTATTGTTTTCTTTCCACTGGGGGCCACAGGAGAGATTAGTCATTTATCTAGCCCTGCAACACCCATTGTTTCTCTACACCAAGAAAACTTCTCAGAGCTCACAGATTTTGTCAATGCATCTGTAGTATTCGTCAAAGTGTCCACCTTTACCAGTAACACCTTTTTGTCTTCTATCATATCCCTCACAAAGTGATACTGAACATCAATGTGGTTTGTCTTTGAATGGTAAGCATGGTTCTTTGCGAAGAAAATAGCACTTTGGCTATCACTGTCTATTTTTATAGCTCCCTGTACTAACCCCATACTTGAACACAATCTCTGCAACCAGACTGCTTCCTTGCTTGCATGAGTGGCTGCCATGTATTCTGCCTCTGTAGTTGATAGTACCACTACATATTGTTTCTTACTCTTCCAACTGACTTCACCTCCAAATAGGTTAAACACATACCCACTTGTAGATCTTCTCTAATCCAGATCTCCAGCCCAGTCTGCATCAACAAAGCCACAAATATCCAAAACTCTATCTAATCCTGGTCTTCCTTGGTAGCACAAACCATAATCACTAGTGCCACACAAATACCTGAAGACCCGCTTCACTGCTATCCGATGCTCCTTCCCTGGTTTTGACATAAACCTGCTCAATACTCCCACTGCATGTGCAATGTATGGTCTAGTACAGACCATCACATACATCACACTACTGACTGCACTTGCATATGGAACACGGGACATGTCCTCTTCCTCTTCTTGTGTCTTGGGACACTGTTCAGCAGATAACTTCACACCTACAGGAATAGGAACCTTCATCGGTTTACTATCCTGCATATTAAACCTCTGCAGTATTATCTCGACATACTTCCTCTAGTTTAACTAGAGATTCCTCTTTGCCCGGTCTCTTTTAATTTCCATGCCCAAAATATAGTTTGCAGCACCAAGATCTTTCATGTCAAATTTGGAGGACAATTGGGTCTTCAAATCCTGGATAATTTCTTTATTGTTTCCAACCAGCAACATATCATCCACACACAAGACCAAATAAATAACACGATCACCAATTAATTTAAAATACACACAGTGATCTGCTTTGCTTCTGGTGAAGCCAAGTCCCTGTATAAATGTATCAAATTTCTGATGCCACATCCTTGGTGACTGTTTTAACCCATACAAAGACTTCTTTAAGTTGCATACCAGTTATTTCTTGCCGTTCACCGCAAAGCCTTCAGGTTGCTTCATGTATATCTCTTCTTCCATATCCCCGTGAAGAAATTTTGTCTTCACATCCATCTGTTCTACCTCAAAATCAAAAGAAGCAGTAACAGATAAAAGTATTCTAATAGAATCTACCTTGGCAACTGGAGAAAAAATATCACCAAAATCAATTCCCAACACCTGGGAATAACCTTTTGCTACCAACCGAGTTTTTTATTTCTCCACCTTTCCTTCTGCATTTGTATTCTTCTTGAACACCCATTTACTGCTAATGCGTTTCCTTCCAGCTGGCAACTCCACCATATCCCAAGCCTCATTTTTGTGCAAAGATGCCATTTCATCAACCATGGCCTCTTTCCAAAGTTTGCCATCCTATGAATCTACTGCTTCCTTCACAGTTCTGGGATCATCATCAGTAATCGATAAAGAAAATTTTGAACAGAAAGAAAATGGACTATACCTTTCTGGTTTCCTTCTTTCTCGAACTGATCTTCTCACAACCAGAGTTTGTGGCTCTTCATCTTCTGATTCCTCTTCTTCTCTAGAGTCTAATTCTTCCTCCTTTAGCTCAAACTTTATCTTCTCAGGTTCCTTTGATGGGAATTCATGTTTAATAACATCTTTCACCTCTCTGAACACCACATCTCAGTTGTACATAACCTTCCTTGTTACTGGGTTCCAAATCTTATAACCCTTTAAACCATCCTTGTACCCAATAAAGATGCACTTTTCAGATTTACTATCCAATTTTGTTCTTTTCTTCTTTGGAACATGTACATATGCATCACATCTAAATACCATCAGATGTGAAAGAGAGGGTTTCTTACCAATCCATACGTCTTGTGGAGTCTTGTCCTCCAACGCTGATGAAGGGTGATCTGTTGACCAGGTAACATGTAGTCTCCACTACCTCTGCCCAAAATTCTTGTCCTAACCCAACACCACGGAGCATGCTTCTTGCGCTTTCCATCAATGTCTTATTCATTCTTTCTGCAACTCCATGTTTCTCAGGTGCGTATGGAGTAGTCTTCTACTGTGCTATACCACACTTCTTACAGAATTCTTCAAATTCCTTCTTGAAAAACTCTCCACCATTATCTGTGCTCAGCACCTTTATCTTCTTCTCTGTCTGGTTTTCCACCAGAGCCTTAAATTCTTTAAACCTGTCAAAGACTTCAAATTTCTTCTTAAGGACATATATCCATGTATTCCTTGAGAATTCATCTATAAATGATACATAGTACACAGACTTATCTAGTAATGGAACCTTAGGTCCAAACACATCATTGTGCACAAGCTCTAATATATGTTTCACCCTCTTACCACCAAAGGGGAAACTGACCCAATTCTGCTTCCCATATACACAATTTTCATAGAAATCAAAATCTAGAGAGCTATTAGTCATACCTTCTACCATACCTTTACCATGAAGTATTCGAAGGCCCTTCTCTCCAATATGTCCAAGGCTTTGATGCCATAGCATGGTCTTTTCTCCAAAGACCACTATATTTTCTGCTCCACTTTTAGGAACCACAGAACTGTTGCACCCATCAACAATAGTGCTACCTTGCAGATTGTACAGAGTTCCAATCCGAACTCCTCGCATCAATGCCAGTGCTCCCTCAACCATCTTGCAGGTATTCTTCTCGAACACTGTTTTTACACCTGCATCGTCCATCTTTCTTACAGAAATCATATTTCTGGCCAATGCAGGAATATGCAAAACACCCGGAAGTGTTCTAACCCTTCCACCTTGCAACTTCAACTTGACTTTTCCACGACCAACGATTCTATCCTTCTTTTCATTCCCCAAGAAGACATCACCACCATCATATTTCTCATACTCACAAAACCACTCTCTATGGGGAGTGAATTGAAAGGTTACACCTGAGTCAATCAACCATGCCTCATGATCTACATGTGTACTTGAAGAAGCCAAGTACACATCCCCACCTTCATCTGAGGTGGGTTTTGCCTCTGCAAAAGGAGCATCATCAGATCCCTTTCCTTTGTCAGGAGCTTTAGAGTTACAATCCCTTTTGTAGTGCCCTTCCTTTTCACATTTCCAGCACACCTTTACAGGTTTTCCTAGAGATTTAGATCTCCCACTCGATGACTTATTTTTGTTTCTATTCTGGGACCATCCTCGTACAGACACATCATCACCATTCTGGCTCTCCATATTTTTCCATCTCATCTCCTCCGTTAGCAAGGATGAGACTATTTCATCAAACTGCAAGGAAGTTGCATTGCTACCTATTACAATATCCAGACTATCTGATGAATCTGGTAGAGAACGCAACAAACTGATGCACTTATCTTCATCTGAAATTTTAATATCAACATATAATAACTGACTTACCACAGTATTAAATGCATTTAGATGCTCTGTCACCGAGTCTCCATCTTTCATCCTCAGGTTATACAACTTTTTCGATAGGAACAATTTATTTACCAAAGACTTAGATTGGTACAAAGTCCCTAACTTGTCCCACAAAGCCTTTGCCGTAGCTTCCCATGATACACTCAACAATACTGAATCTGAGAAACACAATCGTATTGTGCTCTTTGCCTTCCGATCCAACGTTTTCCATTCTTCATCGGACACTCCCATTGGTTTAGTACCCGGATCTACCGTGATCCACTGATCTTTATCCACCAATAGAGCTTCCATCTTGAGTTTCCACAACTCAAAACTCTACCCATTAAATTTATCGAAATCTATCTTTCCACTGCTCGCCATCTTCTTTCACCACCAGAATTGATCCTGCAGATCTCCCACTAAACAGGGTCTACCACAGGCCCGATCAAAACTCCTCAACAACAAAGGTGTCCCCTTGAAGCCAAAATCGCTCTAATACCAAATGTAGGTTTTAACCCCGTACAAAAATTACCTGCATACGAATTCTAAAACACAGAAAATAAATAATAGTGAGAGCATAACACATAAAACAAATATACATAGATATTTTCCCTTGGATCCCAAAACCGGGACTACCAGATTGATTTAATGTTACAATACGTATATATACATGTCGAAGCATCCAATACCATGGACCGAAAACCATCACGCCCAAAACCATGTGCGATAACCATGCAAAAAACCATAGGTAGGTCCACCCACCTAATATAGGGTCCCAAAAAAAATTCCCCGGGTGCTGCCCTAGACCCTGTAGAGGGGGGCTAACCGCCCCCCTCAAACCCCCTGTGACCCCCCCACTACGCAATCGGTGCAACAAAGGGGGGGCTCCACCCCCCCTCTAACCCCTATTTAACTTAAGGCATAAGACCAAGATGTAATCTACAAGTTCATATCCATTTCCACCCCAAATATATCAAGTTCCAAGAAGTATTAAATCTCTTGAGGTGTAAGTCTTTTTATCATTTAAGATGGATCTAGGTTGGTTGTATTCTACCTAAATTCCTTAGACCTTAGAACTCACAACTTATAAATATATGGACATATAAAAATACAATTTTGAATATTGTTAAGATAATATTTACATTTGTATAGTAACAATATTCTATGTAAATATCATCTACATGGTATTTCCATTTCTGTGTAAGGCATGTTGACATACTAGATTACTATATGCCTTGTTGGACATCATTTGTTAAACCAAAATTTATAAAATAACTAACATCCTTTGGGTGAGGTGCATTAGTATACTTTGATGGGTTTACTAGGGATACCATCCACAACTACGGGGAAAGAAACCCTTGTTTTCCTAGCAAGGTTTTCCTTGTAAAAAGTTTCCCAATGAAGCTTTCCTTAAAAATGTGTGTGTGTGTGTGTGTGTGTGAGAGAGAGAGAGAGAGAGAGAGTTTGCAATGCTAGGTGCACTAGACTACATAATATGGGATATATGTGCCATAAAGGAGTCTAAGGGGACCATTATATCCCCAAGTGGAAACTCCATGAGTAACAAGACCACCAAAGCACCAAGTGGAAGCAATGACAATTTCCATTATTCATGAACGTAAAGCTACCCACACAAGGTTATTTAAGCAGATGACTAAGTATGTGAAAGGGTATTGTATGAGATTTCACCCAAAATGCAATGTTGTATTAGTTAATGGATTGAGTTAATAAGTGGAAAAAACCAAAAAAAATTCCTTGGAATGTTTATCCCCAGGAAAACCTCCAAGCATTTCTCCTCATTTTTAGGATGGTACCTAGGGTAAATTGGATTGATATATTTTTTATACCAAACTCAATAGATACATTGAATGAGGTTCACTTAAACAAATGCAATTGGAAGGGGAATTAGGTCTTAAGACATTTTGTGTGCTATTCATGGATATAAACTACTCTCTCTCTCTCTCTCTCGGAGAGAGAGAGAGAGAGAGAGAGAGAGAGAGTAGAAAAATTACAAATTAGGAGAGGTTTACATATTGGCAACAACATGGGCTCACTTGGGAAGAAATGGGATTGAGAGGAGGATTTGCTAAGGATTAGAAGGCTTATAAAGATGTTGATTAGTTGATTTTGTCTCTCTATCCCTTTTGAACATATTTTCCTAAGCTAGGTTGCATAACACTTGCTAATGAAGGATTTGATTGTTAGTAGCACCAGCAATGGAGTATTATCTTGAAACCAAATTGTCCTTTCAAAAACAAATTTTCATGTGGTTTATTTTAAAAAATAAATCTCCTACTTGGGAGATGCTTCAAAGAAATAACTTTCATGGTCCAAGTTGGTGCAACTTATAGAAACAAGCAGATGAAACCATAGAACATTTAATAATGTCTTGTTCCTTTAATAAGTAGGTTTGAAAAGAAGTAGGCATGAGAGGGATGAAAAATGTATGGGAATGAATAAATATAGAAGAATAATGTAGTTCTTGGTACTCTATAAAGGATACAAATAATATCAAAGTGTACTTCCTCTTAACAGTTATTTAGGGAGTATGGCTTGCTAGGAATCTAAGCTTATTTGAAAGATCCCTCGTCTCAAATATGAAATTTAGACTCTATATATATCAAATTGTTACCCACAAGTGGAGTAAAGACATTCCAAAAATGAACCCATAGAAGTGGTAATAAGTAAGAATATCCTCTGGGCTTACTTTGATGGAGCATCACAAGGAAATCCTCCCAAAGGAGGTTTAGGAGGAATCTTATATCTCTCATTCACTCATTTTATATCCTTAGAAACATGTATTAGGTAGGCTATGAATTAATGGCACTAAAATTATTTCTTCAGCTTTCCCAAGAACAAGAGGCTTAGCAAATACAAATTTTTGGTGACTCTCTCTTGGTCATCGAATGGATTAGAGAGGAAGCTTAGATAAAAAATATCACCTTACACTCCCTTTATTACAAGATATATATATATATATATATATATATATATATATATATATATGTAACTGATAAGTTTATTTCATATCTCTTTATCTCACATCTACAACTAAAGGAACATGATTTTAAATGACCTTTCTAAAGTTGAATTCAAATTAGATTGGGGTACTTGGATCACTACCATCCTATAGGATGGCCACTCTACAATTTTTACACATGCACCTTGGATATAAAGAAATGTTGTTAACTATCATGCCCATAGATTAACCATATCTTTACTTTTTGAGAAATGAATTAAAATGTTGATATATGTAAATTTTTGGGTCAAGAAATTGCATGTTATTGAATTAAAAGACGGAAAATAAGTAGAGATAGTTTTCTCTAAAGGAATCTTGAGCACCTTTTTGAATGTTAGGTGGTATATGACTATGTAGTTTTATTTACTATAAAAAAAATTATACATTTTTGTCTTTGGGATATGTGTGTGTGTGTGTGTATGTGTTCACTCCTGAGAGATAGGTTCATGTTCCCTCCTAAAAGGTAAAAGGTTCAAATCTAGAAGGGGGTAGAGTATGTACGCCTCAATGTAATTTTTGTTTTTGGTGTTAGGATAATTGGTAGAACTGTCACCTGTCATTGAAGAGGCTTTATGTCAAGTCAGAGGGATTTCCCCTATACTTCTAAGTATATAAAGGGACACCTCCATATATTTTAGTAGTCAAATCACTACATGGAGGTGAGTCCCTTATCCCACAAAAAATGGGTCTTGTACACCAACTTGGTGTTTGGATTTCTTATTCTTTTATCTAATCCATTCATATTTATGGAATTCTTGTGATCTAAGTCATCTTGAAATAGCCCAAAACCCTTGCGGGAAATGTTTCATGGTTGAAGTTCCCATTAATATCATGTAACTGTGATATCCCCTAGGTAAATATTTTTGTCAAAGTAAATAATCATAATTATGTTAATTGGCTGAGAGATGGACACAAATTATATTGCTTGAGGTAGGATATTGCTTGAGGAATTGGTTGTTTTAAATGGCAGGTATGGGTTGGCTGAAGTGGTCATAAAAGGTATGACTATGCAATAAGTTAACCAATAATAATTGGATAGGCCCAGGTTTCCTTAGCCTCTAACAACAATAAAATAAGGAAAAAAATTAAATAAAGAAGTATGGGTTGTGCTATCCAAGAAAGGGGGCTTCATGGAACCTTGTTAAGAGGAAGGCAGTTGGTTGTTGAGAAGCACAAGGAAAATTCAACCGAGGAAAAAAATGAACTTGAAGAGGAGAGGGGGACAAACACTCTCCCAAAAACACACGTGCACATAAAAATATGCACGCATAAGCAACAAGATATTGGAACAATGAAAGAGAAGAAATAATGATTCATATACCTAAGTTTGATCTTTGGATTAGAGAACTAGCTGAATAATCCTTCGGCACGAGGCTTTCTGGGTAAAATACATCATAGAGAGAGAGTGGTGGCTTGCTTGTCAATATGAAGAAACCACGGGAAGTTGATGGCTTTAAGAACCTACTAGATTGGAAGGAATCACCCTGGTGCTTGTGAGGACTGAAAGAACCACCAAGAGTTGTCTTGGGCTAAAGATCTAGTGCTTGAATCATCGATGAACGACCTAGAGAGTGATTTCTTTACCAATGACATATTAACCATTGATGGACCTTCCTAAATGTGGATCTCTTCTCTTGTAGAGTGAGATTAAGTTCTTTGTGTTGTGGTATCCTGGCATGAAATGACTATACCTGAAATGTTCAATATCATGTGGGTAGTTGGTGGATGAAGGCAGTGTGGCCTGGTGGCATTCCATTTTAACTATTCTACTGGTCAAAATCCCGCAAAATCACTCCACCTCAAGCTTTGGAATCTATCTTAGGCATGACAATTGCAAGTAAGACTTGGTTGTAGCTATCTACTATTGGGTGGAAAGTTAGATTCCCATTCTCAGTTTCCAAAACTCTTGTAAGGTAAGTATAAACTTATGTAGTGCTTGTGACTATTATATAGTTTATGTTATTTGTATCAGCACAATGGCTTGTTAATTCCATTTATATAAATTTTTTGTGGGTTATAGACCTATAACGATGTTAATTTTAATGCTCAAATGTGTGATTCCTACCTATGATTCGAGTGGGGAATGAGATCTCTTGTCTATCTGTGGAATTTGTTTTCCTATAAGAACTTGGGCATTGTATGCTTTTTTTTTTTGCTTCCATGAGTTGTTGTATTTTTATTGATAACCCCAAAGACCGGTGGAGCTTTGAGATAAGATGGGCTTGATTTTTGTTTATTAATGTTGTCCAAGAGGTTGATAGGCCTCTGAGTCACAACAAGCTTGCAAGTTTTCTAATGGGCCCTAGTGATTATAAATGGGAAAATCCTTATTTTGGTTATTGTACTACTTACAGAATTGGATATTAGGCCTTGTTCACTATCCAAGCTTAGGAAGGATAGTGCTCTTGCTCCCTTCGCCCAAATGCAAGATTTAATCCCATTCATGCACACTTTAATCATGACTGTGGAGCAGGAAAGGTGATCATATAAGGGTGCATGGAAGGAATTTCTTTATAGCTATTAATAGTTACTCAGGCTTAAGCATTACATTACCACCTTGTTCCTTAGCGAGGTTTCCTTCACTGGCGCCTCTAGACTGTAGGATATAGTCTTGGCGTTTTAACCTCGGCAATGTTATGCTTTTATTTGCGATGCATGAGATCAAGACTCATGACCATGGTACTTTGGTACATGTCATCCCATTCTCACCACTCTTACAAGAACTGGGACATATCAACAACTATATGGTCACTCTCGATGGTCCCTATTGGGCGTTCATAATTTTCCTCCACGTAAACCCGTAGCCTTGTCATCTCGGGCTATTCCTTGGAACGTGATTTTGTTCCTTTCAGGAGATAGACTCTAGGGAATGGGAAAGTTCATGTCTCTATCATGTAACAATCTACTGGCACAGGTTTACACATGTCACTCTAGTGCTTTGTTAAATTTTCCACATCCCTCTACAAGTTTATGTTGTCCCAGTCCTCATCACCCCGATGGGTTAGGAGGAAGAGCATAAAAATAACGCCCAATATTGAATTCCTGGAGTGAGGTGGCAAGGGTGACCCACACCTACACATGGTAAGTGAATATTATTATACATGTACATATGTGTGTGATAAAGTTCCTCCATTTGGTTGTATAAGTTGGCATCATGGGTCTACTTCTAACCTAGGGTAAGATAAAATCAACAGTTGACATGCGATTTATGTCATCCATGTGGGCGCCACATGGAAATCCTAATGTCATGGAATTATTTAATTGGTCATGACTTCAATTTCCATATTTTTTGATTCGGGTGTTGGATTGGGACAAATCTTATGTTGTTGGAATTGTCTTGCTGAGACGAACGTAATGGTACCTTTTTTTTTTGGTTTCAAAAAAGGTAGAAGAAAATGAAAATTTTAGACCTCATTTCCATAACGCTAACTTAGATCTCGAGTCAGCATAGTGACCACCTCCTTCTAATCTATTTTTAGGTGGGACTTAGGAGGGGGTGTGTTACAGAGTGGTATCAAAGCATTAGGTTCAACACTTGGACAGGATGGGCATTATCATGGGCAAGTAAAGGTAGTGTTCCTACAAGGAGTTTCATATTGATTTTTAAAAAATTAACTAAACAAATGTTAAGGTGTTAAAAGTTGGTTTGTAGTGGATTGCAAGAATGTATGAGTGTTGTTCTTACGTGTGATTTGAGCAAGTGGAAAGGTACTAATGATTGATATGAATTCATTATTGTTGATGTGTTGAATTGTAATGTATTGTTCAACTAACCTTGCACCAACAAATTTCCAACGATGAGACAAGTGATAAAAAAATTTATGTTTGAACTTTGTCTAAATATAGCATTTATGTGTGTTTATAGCAACACATAGCATAATGTGAAGATCACCTCGAACAACATAGGATGGTACCACATAAATTCTGAAGGCCATGAAATGAACAATAAGATGGTAGAATATAGATTTGACCAATCACAGAATAAACATGAAGAAGTAATGCCAAATGAAGAAGAAAGATTAGCTGGGAAAGGAGGAGGGGTAGACACTCCTAACTTAATAGATACCTTGAGGAGCATAATGGTCAATATTAGGAGTTACAAGGAAGATAATGAGAGGTCGGAGTGAGATCGGGAAAAGCAAGTTGAGGAAAATGTATTCATACTACAAAGCCTCTCAGATTGCAAAGGAAGACACAGTATGAGTTGGGGGCTAGTCATAGGGACTCACAAAGCCCTCTTGCATTAGAAGAGAGAACAAATGGGGAACATGGTAATAGGTCCAAGAAAAGGCACAGACAGGAAAGTGAAGACACCATGAGATGGAATCCGCCATTGAGCAACCCAAAGATAAGATCTAGCACTCATGGGCATCAATTTGATATGCATTCTATTTATTCTACCAAGAGGCATTATCATCATCATCATCAAAGAAAGAGAGAAAGAGACTATATTCCAAAAGAATTTAACAAAGTAAAAGCACCCACATTTTATGGAGAGATGAAGAAATCTGAAGATGCAGAAGCTTGGCTGCTTGGAATGAAGAAGTTCTTCAAAATCCATAACTATTCTGAGAACATGAAAGAAAAAGTATCCACCTATATTCGGAAGGGAAAAGCAGACATATGGTGGGAAGATTTGAAGAATGTCAGATGCATAACTGAAAAAGTCTTGTATTAGAATGATTATAAAAGGATCTTCAGAGAAAAATATTTATCAGAATTATATTGTGACAACAAAGCAAAATAATTCTATGAGCTCAAAATGGAACAAATGTCAGATGAAGAATGTCACTAAGTTCTTTGAATTGCTAATACATGTGTCATATTGTAAATATGAGAAGGAAAAAGTGCATATATTTAACAGTGGGTTACCTCTATCATTCAAAGATCAAATTGAGATCCATGAGCCTCAAACACTGAACGATGCCATTAAAAAGTTGAAACACTGCTATACTCAATACAAGTGCAAGGCATAACTTAAATTTGATTAGAAATTAAAAAGAAATGCCAAATTAAAAGATAAAAGACAAAAATGATTAAGGAATCATATATTTCCCCCGCTACCGAAGAGAGTCAACAAAGGTGCAACACTAAAGGCAATCATCATTCAGCTAAAGAAGGTGCCAAGAGTTACAAGAAGGGTCCATATAAGTGTTGGACATGTGGAAAAAATAATTTGAGACAAAATTTCCCACAACACAAGTAAGCTAACCCGAAATTGTACAACATAGAGGAAGCACAAACTATGGGAGATGTGGCACATGGTATACCTAGGATCTATACGACACTGGACAATCAGAAATCGGACCATTTTGTTATAAAATTATATATTACAGAGCAATGGTACACATAAAATTTTACGGAAACACAAACACAAAAACACATAAAACAAGAGAGACACAAATATACATGGTTCACCCAATTTGGGCTACATCCATGAAAAAACAACTAGTCCTTCCTTTATATTATCCATCAAAATGAAGAGATACAACCTACAACAGATCCGATGTTATTTCCTCTTCACTCTCACATAGTCTCCTCTCTCTTTCTCGCTCAGAATACACATATACATAGTAGCAATACAATTCCCTCATATAAATCAAGGGGTTGCCTTATAGGGAAAAAAAACCTAAATTAAACATAACTTCTACCATCATATCATCTACCTAATGAATGACCCAAATTGATTATGAAATTACAATATTTTACAAGGAAATTTTACATCTATTTTTAGCTTCAGGGGTGCTGCCCCTAAACCCCCGCTAGCCCTCGAAACCCCCAGCCGAGGGGGATGCCCCCCCACGTGGAGGGGTGTATAGTCCTCCTCGGGTATACACCTGGCTAAAACAAAGGCCTCTGAATCAGGAAGATAACTAGGCTCCACACCCAACAATATCCCACTTGGAGACTGATTATAGCAACTCCACCGCTACTTCATTTGCTGGAAAATGACTCCACTTTGGACTTGGTTGTTTCTCATATTCATCATAATACTTGAAGACCAATTGAAACTGAGAAAAATCTTAGTTTATTCGTGGTTTTAAACTTTTGTTAACATATCTATAGAATTATGTCCAGTGTGTATCTTTTCGAGATTCAATTGTCCATCTTCCAACACTGGGTGTATGAAATGGTACTTGAGTTGTATGTGTTTAGTCTTGGAATGAAATGTTGATTTCTTTGAAAGATAAATGGCACTATGGTTGTCACTGTATAACCTACCCATCTCTTTCTTCTTACCCAATTCATCCATAAACCTTTGTAACCAAATCATTTCTTTACTATCCTCTGTATTAGCACCATACTCCGCTTCCATCATTGAAATTGCAACAACACTTTACATTTTTGAAATCCAATTGACAATTGTTCCACCTATAGTAACACATACCCTGTGTTGCTCCTTTTGTTATCTCTATCACATGTCATATCTACATCAACATATCCCTATAAATAAATTTTTGAACCACCAAAGCATAATGTTTTATTTGTGGTACCTCTCAAATACTTGAGAATCCACTTCACTACCACCCAATGTTATTTTCCTAGATTGTTCATGTACCTACTTACAACTCCCACTACATGTTCAATATCAAGCCTTGTGCATACCATTACATACATTAAACTTCCAACTACTAATGCATATGGAACTTTAGACATATAATCCATCTCTTCTTGAGTCTTGGGACACATCTCCTTACTTAGTTTGAAATGGATAGCCAAAGGTGTATTGACTGGTTTTGCATTCTACATATTAAATCTTTCCAACACCTTTTGTATGTACTCACTCTGAGACAATGTTAATTTGCAATTTTTCCTGTCTCTAGTTATTCTCATACTAAGGATTTTTTTTGTAGCACCCAAATCCTTCATTGTAAATGAATTTGCCAATTTTCCTTTGAGCACATTTATTTCCTGCATGTTAGACCCTGCAACAAGCATGTCATCTACATACAATAACAATATAATATAGTTGCCATCATTTTTCCTTTTGACAAAAGCAAAATGATCAAAGTGACATCTAGTATAACCTTGTTCAGACATATACCTGTAAAATTTTAGATACCACTGCCTTGGAGCCTATTTTAGGCCATACAAGCTCTTCTTCAATATGCACACTAGTTTCTCCTTCCCTTTGACCTCATACCCTTTTGGCTTCTGCATATAGATCACTTCCTCCAAATCCCCATGGAGAAAGGTCGTATTTATATCTAACTGCTCAAGATGCAAAACTTATGTTGCTACTAGACTTAAAATAGTTTTGATTGAAGTCATTTTAACAAGAGGATAAAATATTTCATCAAAGTTTATACCTTTCTTATGTGCAAACCCCTTCACCACAAGACTAGCTTTATACATTTTTCTACCTCCATCTTTTTCCTTCAACATGTAAACCAATTTATTATGTAATTTTGTTTTACCTTCAAGAAACCTGACTAATTCCCAAGTCTAGTTATGTACCAAGGAGTCCATCTCTTCTTTCATGGCTAGCTACCAATTCTTCATGGTTTCTACCTACATTGATTCTTCATAGCATTCTAGTTCACCAGAATTAGTCAATAATACATAATATAATGAAGGAGAGTATCGTTTAGGGGGTCTAATTATCCTAGTAGATGTTCTAACACCACTTTCAGGTGTTTAAGGTGCCTGTTATTGTTGTGGTTGTTATTGTGGCTATTGATCATTATGGTTTTCAGAAATCTTTACTTTTTTGTGATCTCATCAAGCACTATATATTCTATGTTTTATTTTCCCTGTTTCTTTTCTTGCATCTGATCCTTATACAAGACACTTCATTGAATATGACATCTCTACTCCTAATGATTTTGTGATTTTCATAATCATATAAGCGATAACCAAAATCACTAACACCATATCCAATAAAGGTACATTTATTTGATTTTTCCTCAAGTTATTTTCTATTTTCTTTATTAATGTGGAAAAAGGCTTCACAAACAAAAGTATTTAAAAATGAGTAGTTTATATTTTACCTCTCGATTCCTCCTTTAGAATACCACCATCCAAGGAACTTGAAGGCCCTATGTTTATTAGATAAACAACAATATTTACAACATCTTCCCAAAATTGTAAAGGAAATCCTACATGCAATCTCGTGCACCTTGCATGCTCCATGATTGTCGCGTTCATCCTTTCTGACATATCGTTTTCCTGTGGTGTTCCTAGAACTGTCTTCTCTCTGAGAATTCCAGTCTTTGAAAAATACTTATCAAACTCTTTGTTGCAATATTATCCTCCATTGTCTGATCTGAGACACTTCAAATTCTTTCCTGTCTCATTCTCACCCAAAGCTTTCCATTTCTTGAAAGTATCAAATACATCAGATTTATTTCGAATACAATAAATCCAGGTTTTTCTGGTTGAATCATCAATAAAAGTAACATAATATCAAGAGCCACTGAGAGATGATACCTGAGCAGGTCCCCATACATTTGTATGGACAAGCTCTAATTTTTAGCTCTTCTTTTCTTTCCCAACTCTAACAAATCTAACTCTCTTCTGTTTTCCATAAACACAATTCTCACATAAATCCAAATCAACATGCTTCAAAACTGGGAACAAATTTCTTGAGCGAAGAATCTACATCCCCTTCTCACTCATGTTCCTAGCCTATGATGCCACAATGTTATATATTCTCCTATGGAGGTTAAAGCATTAACATAACTAGAAATACCATTGCATAAATACAATGTACCAACATTTTGTCCTTTTGTTATTACCAGGGCTCCTTTAGTGACCTTCCAGGTTTTATCTGTAAAAGTAGTTACACAACCTTCACCTCCCAACTACCCTATTGAAATTAGATTTTCTTCACATTTGGAACATGCCTTACCTCCTTCAATAGCCATTTTTTTCCATTCTTTTGTTTTATGAAAACTTTACCCATTCCAATAATTTTACAGGGTTAATCATCACCCAAACAAACCTGTCCAAAATCTCCTTGAACATAATCATGAAAATGTTTCCTATCAGGTGTGGCATGGAATGAGACCCATGAATCTACCACCCAGGCATCAGTAATATTATCTAATAAAAGAAACAAAGCATATTGCAACACATCATCCATCACATTTGCTTCATGATTTTTTTCTTGTTGTGTGTCTCCTTCTTTTCCCTTCTGACACTTACAGTCTTTCTTCAAGTGTCCTTTCTTCCCAAATTTCCAGCACACTATCCCCAATGTGGACTTGGATCTTTCTTTCCTTGACTTACTACAATATAATAGGCTATTTCCTCTTTCCATTTTTCTTCCCCTAACCTCTACAGTCAACGCATTACCTGATGTCTCACTAGAGCTTTTCCCTCGCATTTCCTCACTAAGGATGGCACCAACAAGATCATCAAACTTTAAAGTACTAGATACATAGGCAGAGTTACTAATGGCCATAACTAAACCATTCCAACCTTTTGGAAATGAGCACAAAAATAACAAATCCCTAACTTCAACATCAAAATTTACCCCTACAGAACTTAACTAACCGGTAACAATATTAAATTCATTTAAATGATCAGCAACAGATCCACCTTCTGACATCATCATATTAAATAAATGCTTCATAAGAAATACCTTGTTTGAGGCCGAGGGTTTTTCATATAGTTTGTCCAATGTTGTCATTAAACCCTCTAGGCACAGCTGTATTGTTCCAAGTGCCTTTTTGTCGAGAACCTCTCATATTGTGTCTGTCATACTCGTCGGCTTCTTTTTTTTTTTTCTCAACGGTAGGTACAAATCTTTCTGATACAAATAATATTCCATCAACATCTTCCACAACTCGTAGTTTTTTCCATTAAATTTCTCAACCCTAAACCTACCATATTCCACCATTTCTCCCACTCGAACTAGCAACCCTTCTCTCCTACACGTTTATCAACCAAATAGACCTTCAGCTCTGATACCAATTGTTAGCAAATTATATATTACAAAGAAATGTACACATAAAAAATTGAGAAAACACAAACACATAAAACACATAAAACAAGAGAGACATAGATATACGTGGTTCACCCAATTTGGAATATGTCCACGGAGAAATAGCTAGTCCTTCCTTTATATTATCCAGCAAAATAAAGAGATACAACCTAAAACGGATCCATTTTTATTTCCTCTTTGCTCTCACATAGTATCCTCTCTCTTTCTCACATAGAATACACATATACACAATGGAAATACAATTCCCTCATATAAATAGAGGGTTTACCTTCAAGGGAAAAAAACCCTAAATTAAACATAACTTCTACCATCATATCATTCGCCTAATGAAAGACCCATATTGATTAGAAAATTATAATATTTTATAAGGAAATTTTACATCTATTTTTACCTTCAGGGGCACTGCCCTACGACCCTCACGAGGGGGACAAGTCCCTCCCCTCGTGGAGGGGTGTACAGTATTCCTGGGGTATACATCCAGCTGAAACAAATATATCTGAATCAGGAAGATACTCAGGCTCCACACCCAACACATTTCGCTTCCATAATCAAGATGGAAGGTAAGGTTTGTGATCAAACTATTTCTATTTTGATTGACCCATATTCTAATTATAGCTATGTTAGCCCATTGCTTCTGGAATGATGTCAATTGAACAAAGAACCACATGAGGAATCGTGGCTAGTTCAATTAGTCACGAGAACAAAGAAGAGGGTCGAGTATTGGTTGAATGCTTTCCCAATTGAATTAAATGAGATACCAACAACAACAAAAACTCAATGTGCTACCATTAGGTGTGTATAGCATGTTATTGGGCATGGATTGGATGTATGCACATAAGACCAAAGTTGATTGTTTTGAAAAAGAAATGGAATGTCTGGACGATCGTGGGGAAAGAAAAATATTCTAGGGAAAGTGAAAGCTTACTTCGATGAGGTTGATCACAACCATGCAAGACAAGAAAAGTAGCAGGAAAGGCTTCCATTTATTTAATGTGCAAATTTATAGCAATGAAAAATCCCCTAGCAGCGTTGAAGAAGAGGATAGTGAATTGTTGAAATAATATCCTATTTTGTAGTAGTATCTAGATGTGTTTCCAACAAAATTCCCTGGATTACCTCCTAATATAGAGGTAGACTTCTCCATCGAATTGATGTCAAGAGAATCCCTAGCATCCAAGGCATCGTTCAGGATGAGTACACTAGAGCTAGCTAAGCTGAAATTATAGCTTAAAGAAATGTTGGACAAAGGTTATATAAAGTCAAGTGTGTCTCCTTGAGGAGCACTATTCTTGTTCGTGAGGAAGAAGGATAGTACACTCATATTATGCATATATTACAGGAATTTAAATAAATTGACCATTAATAACATATATCCATTGTCATGGATTAATGATTTATTTGACCAGTTGAGAGGCGCAGCAGACTTCTCCAAGATTGATTTAATGTCAGGCTATCATCGAGTGTGTATAAAAGATGAATACATTTACAAAATAGCTTTTAGAACGAGGTATGGCCATTACGAATTTGTGGTAGTTCCCTTTGGACTTACCAATTCACCTACAACATTTATGTGCCTTATGAACAATGTATTGTGCCCGTATTTGGATAAGTTTGTCATTGTCTTTATGGATGACATTTTGTTTTATTCACGGACCAAGAAGGAGCATGAAGAGAACTTGGAAGAAGTATTTCAATTTCTAAGAAAGCATAATATTTATTCAAATATTAGTAAATTTAATTTCTTCCAATCGCAAATTCATTACTTGGGGCACATTGTCTCAAAGGAGGAAGTAGCAGTTGACCCAGACAAGATTAAGGGTATCATGGAATGGCTACCACCAAAGAATGTAGCTAAAGTTAGATCATTCATCAGGTTGGTAGGCTACTACAGAAAATTCATCAAAAACTTCTCCAAGGTAGGTTGCCTAATCACTTCCTTGCAAAGGAATGGGAAGAAATTTGAATGGATAGCTGATTGTGTAGCAAGATTTTGTTAATTGAAGAAGCTATTGACCATTGCACCAGTACCAATGATAACAGGTCTTAAAAAGGATTTCATTGTGTGCATGGACTCCTACAAGGAGGGACTTAGTGGAGTGTTCATGCAAGAATTTCAAGTGGTGTGCTATGAGTCCCAAAAGCTAAATGAACATGAACAAAATTATGTAACTCACGATTTGGAATTAGATGCCATCATCCATGCACTGAAAATGTGGATACACCACTTCTTGGTAGAAAGTTCACCCTAATGACTGATCATGGAGGGATGAAGTATTTATTTGAATATCCCAAGTTGAATGCAAGGAAATCCCAATGGCTAGACACTCTCAGAAAATTTGATTTTGAAATCAAATATATAAAGGGCAAGGAGAACAAAGTAGCAGATGCACTCAGCGGGAGGGTGCAATTAAATCATTTAGTAGCCATGAGTTCTTATGGGATTGATCTTGAAGGAAATATTAAAAACAATTGGTAACATGATGAGAAGTATCAGCAAATAAAGGAACAACTACAACGAGATAGTGAGAGTGAAAGAATGAAGAATATCATCTCCCAGATGATGGCCTAGTTAGATTCAAGTATAGAAATTATGTGCCAAACAATAATGACGTGAAGATGCTTATAATGGTATATTTCCATATTAAGTCATATTCCGACCACCCAGGATACCAAAATACTCTTAATGCCATCAATTTTTGTTAAAATTGCCAACTAGGGCCAAACTTCATCTTATTCATGGTTGATAATATTTTTATTAGATTCCTCTCATCGAGAGGTGTAGGATTGATATAAAGATCATCCAATTCCAATAAGTATTCATGGAGATATGAATTTATTTTGATTATGGAATTATTATCAAGCCGGCCTACAACTCATGTAGGCTCAGAAGCCCAACAGTCACATCTATTCAAACATCATCAGTTTTGTATAAATACAAGAGGACTTTTCCTCATTTGGACTCACTCATCTCATCACATCTCTCTCTCTCTACTTTGTAGAAAAGAGTCTCTTCTCTACTGCGCAGAAAAGGGTCTCTCCCTCACACATGTGAAGCCGGAAGCTGCTGAAATTGAAGCTGCAACTACAGAAGTGAAGTTTGACCTGTGTGGACCAAAATATCTCCTCATATGAACTACCCTATAGGTTCATCTGAACCTCCTCTGAAAGCCTCAACTTTTGGTGGTGGAATCAAGTCAATCCGATGGACGGTTTGCAAGATATCGACTGCCCTAGTTTGAAGGAAGTTGTTGAAACTGAAGCTGCAACTGCAAAAGTGAAGTTTGACCTACGTGGAATAGAATATCTCCTCATATGAACTTTTTTTTAGGTTCATCTGAACCTCCTCTGAAAGCAGCAACTTTTGGTGGTGGAATCAAGTCAATCCGACGGACGGTTTGCAAGATATCAACTGCCCTAGTTTGAAGGAAGCCACTGAAACTGAAGCTGCAACTACAGAAGTGAATTTTTACCTACGTGGGCTAGAATATATCCTCATATGAACTGTGCTATAGGTTCATCTGAACCTCCTCTGAAAGCCTCAACTTTTGGTGGTGGAATCAAGTCAATCCGATGGACGGTTTGCAAGATATCGACTGCCCTAGTTTCAAGGAAGCTGCTAAAACTGAAGCTGCAACTGCAGAAGTAAAGTTTGACCTGCATGGACTCGAAGATCTCCTCATCTAAACTACACTGTAGGTTCATCTGATCCTGCTCTAGAAGCTGCAACTTTTGGTGGTGGAATCAAGCCGATCCGACAGTCAGTTTGTGAGATATCAACTGCCCTAGTTTTGATGATGAAGCCACTAATGCTGATGCTGCTGATCTAGGGTTTGCTATTGCTGATATAAATTAGATTTATTGTAATGTTTCTCTCTGCTGAATTATTGAAGATAAAAGAAGATTTGATCAAAGGGTTTCCCAACACATTGTGGGGTTTTTCCCTGGCTAGCCGCCACATCTTGTGTCTCTTGTCTTGGCTTGTTTTCTATCAATCGTTTAATGTTCTATCTGCACTTTACTTTATACACATGTGATTGCTAATCTGTGGAATATAATAAGAAAAAGAAGTAAATTGTTATGAGCATATAAAATACCATACATTAACATGGAATCAGAGTTGAGGTGAAGATAAAGCCCGAGCAAGAGTAAGAGTAATCACCAAAGGGAAGGTTGGCAAGGCTATCCTAAAAGAACTATGGGGTCCTCAACACTCTTTCCTACCGAAGACAAGCTCCGTGAGAAAGCTGACTATCAGATATGGAATATGTCTAACCCTAGAAAATCAAGGAGTGTTGGATCATGTAAGAGGCAATATTGTTGAGCCTCCATCAAATGCATCCGCTGCTGCATGGAACAAATGGAAAACTGAAGAAGTCAAAACAGAAGATTATCCGGGACTCTATCGACAAGCACTTGGTGGCCTACATCTCTGAACTAGACACCTCCAAGGAAATCTACGATAGACTGGTGAGTTTATTTAAATTTAATGATGTAAATCAAGTTTTGTTTCTTAGAAATAAGCTGAGGGAAATCAAGAAGGGTAAAGATGAGAGTATGCAAGCATACTTCTTAAGAATCACCAAGATCAAGAACGATATCCTATCTATTGGGGAGACTATTGCTGATAGGGAAATGGCACTCATGACTCTTGGAGGATTACCATACTAATGGTACGTGTTCAGGACTACTCTTCTGAACAATCATGTAATTCCCGGTTTCAAGGAATTAATGGTTAGATGCATTCAAGAAGAAACAAGGGTAGAAGAGCAAGAAATGCCCATGCCTAAAGGTCCTCCTACTACCTTTTCTTCTCATGCTAAGAAAAGAAATAATTCCGAGACTAAATCAAAAGGAAAGGTTGGACCTAAGGATGGAAGAAAAGGACGATGTTACATCTACGATAAAGCAGGTCACTATGCAAGGGAGTGCCATGATAGAAAGGACTCACATCGGGACGATGAGCAAAATCCCTCTGATGGTAATCAAAGGGATGACAAATTCAATAGCAAAGGTAAGAGGAGAGTTGGGAATCAAGGAAGAGGACAACCATTCAAGAAGGCTAGAAATTCCAGGATGTATTAAATGCACATGACCTCAAAAAGAACCTGGTGTCCATCTCGGCAATGGAAGACAAAGGATACAAGGTAACCTTCAGCAATGGCAAGGTACGTATATGGAAAAATAATGTTAAAGATGCCTTTACTCTTGGGTTTCGTGTTGATTCATTATATCAGTTCGATGGAAGTCTTCTAGGTGTCATGTCTTGTGACACATCTCTTCAGTCCAAACTTTCGCATCGCAGGTTTTCCCAACTTCATTATAAAGCTCTACCCGATGTAAGACAAATGGTGACAGGGATGCCCGAATTCCGAGTAGAGAAAGAAGGTGTATGTGCCGAAGGAAAGCTCAAAAGGGGACCATTCCCCTCAAGCAAAAGCAAGACCTTCGATATATTACAGTTGGTTCACTCAGGCATACCTGAGGCTGGCATTAAGAGGGAGACTACTACTCCACATACTCCTGAGCAGAATGGTGTGGTAGAAAGGAAGAACCGTATGATTTTGGAAGATGTCCAGATACTTCCGAATTTTCTATGGGTAGATAATGTAACAATGCCTAATGTGGAAGAACCGATGGATCCTATTTATCCACCTGAGCCTTCCTCTTCCAGGAAGAGGCCTTCATGGCTTAGGGGGATACTTGATGATGCTGAAAGACATGCTACACCCCGAGGAACCTTCCGTGAAAGTAAGAAATCTAACAGGTGTCAGGGATACCTGACCATCATGAGCATGATCATACAAAATGAGCCTTCATCATTCTCATATGCTGTCAAGCATCAAGTATGGAAGGATGCTATGACCATTATGGAGAATGATGTCTAGGAAGTAGTTCCCAGACCCCTAGATAAGACAATTGTTACTTCAAAATGGCTTTACAAGATAAAGCTGTAGCAGATGGAAGTACGGAATAGTATAAGGCTCATTTTGTTGCTCGTGGTTTCTCCCAGAAGGAAGGTATAGACTATGATGAGATATTGCCAGATATACAACCATCCGCTCAATCATAGCCCTTGCGGCTTCAAAAGGATGGAACCTACTCAGATGGATGTCAAGACTTCATTCTTGCATGGTTTGATCAAAGAAGAGGTCTACATGGAGCAACTCGAAGGAGTTGAGATTTATGATCGAAAATCTCATGTATGCAGGTTGAAGAAAGCTCTCTATGGGCTGAAGCAACAACCCCAAGCATGGTATGAGAGGATCGACAGCTACTTGATGAAGTTGGGATTCACTAGGAGTGAAGTCGATCCTAACCTTTACTTTAAGGTTGAATATGATAAACCTCTCATACTGGTGTTGTATGTGGATGACCTCTTTCTAACAGGTGCAGACCCTCTCATTCTCAAATGTAAGAGGGAGTTGGCTTCTGAATTTGAAATGAAGGACCTAGGACTGATGCACTATCTCCTAGGACTTGAAGTGTGGCAAAAGCCAGGGGAAATTTTCCTATCTCAAGGAAAATATGTCATGAAGATATTGGAAAGATTCGATATGGTGGACTGCAAGCCTGTAACTACCTCTATGGAGCTTGACTTCAAGAAGTTAAGCGGTAGTGCTACTAGACCTGTTTTATGAAATGCTACCGAGTATCAGCAACTCGTCGGAGCATTAATGTTCTTAGTGAACTCCCGTCCAGATATATGCTTCGCAGTCAACACGTTGAGTCAACATATGATTGAACCCCACCACATACATTGGATTGGTGCCAAGGATCTCTTGAGATATCTTCGTGGCACTATCTCTTAAGGGTTAAGATACACTACCAGAGATGTGAGACTATTTGGATACACAGATGCTGATTGGGCAGGCAATGTGGAGGACCGTAAGAGCACTTCCAGGTGTTGTTTCTCCTTGGGATCTGCTTCGATATCATAGATGAGCAGGAAGAAAAATTCAGTGGCTTTGAGCACCGCCGAAGCAGAGTATATTGCTGCTAGCATGGCCTCCTGTGAGGCAGTCTGTTACGGAAGCTCTTCAGTGAGCTGTTTGGATTTACATTGGATACCACCGTGATCCTATGTGACAACCAGAGGTGGGATTCGATTATTGAGGAATCTCGTATTTATCGATTGCTCCGGTAGATAGACATCATCTGGGATATGGTAAGTCGATGAGAAAGGAGACTTCATCACATTAAGATGATGTACAGGTCGATACACCTTGTCAAAGCCCCAAGGAAAGATCTAATCTGTGATTTTCCCAAATGACTTGGAGTCATCAAGAAACCCTTGTACAAGGGTCCTGCATGTTGCATACATTGAGCTCTGGGAGCTCTAAGGGCTTGCGATTCTTACTGGAGCAACATACGACCACAGGGTGACTCACCCTCCCTTGGTGTTGCGCACTAGAACAAGATGATTCGCTCTCTTGTGGGACAAGATGATTTGCTCTCTTGTGGAACAGGATGATTTTCTCTCCTGTGTAGCAGGATGATTAGTTCTCCTGTGAGGCCTGGATTGATGTGTTCTCCTGTGAGGCCTATATTGATGTGTTCTCCATGGCGATTGTAGCAGGATTGATGTGTTCTCCTATGAGGCCCGGATTGATGTGTTCTCCATGGCGGCCTGGATTGATTTGTTCTCCATGGCGATTGTAGTAGGATTGATGTGTTCTCCTGTGAGGACAAGATTGATTAGTTCTCCTATCGAGGCATCCTACCCATGCAGTCTGGGACTCATGGGAAGTACCTCTCATCTGATCAATGAGCAGGGAAATGAAGTTAGGGACCATAGTAGTACTGATGGATGCATTGTTGTATCTACCATACTCCCTACGCTAGGATGACCTCCATTGATCTGGGATCAATGATATTGGTTTGGGACTAGTGGTAGGAGTTGTACCATACTGTGACACTAACTTCAGGTCAGTTGAGACTGGTCTGGGACCAGTGGTACATACTCTGAGACTGACTTTGTGTCAGTGCAATACTGGTCTGGGACCAGTGAGAGTGGTACATACTATGACGCTGACTTCGAGTCGGTTAAGACTGGTCTGGGACCAGTGGTACACTCTCTGAGACTACGATACTGATCTGGGACCAGTGGTAGGAGTGGTACCTACTATGAAGCTGACTTTGGGTCGATTGAGACTGGTCTGGGACCAGTGGTACGCACTCTGAGACTAACTTTGAGTCAGTGGAGGATAATACTGGTCTGGGACAAGTGGAGTTATACTCACTATGACGCTGACTTCGGGTTGGTTGAGACTGGTCTGGGACCAGTGGTACATACTCTGAGACTGACTTTGAGTTAGTATGATACATCCTCGATCATTTCTTCTTCTTCATAATTCGAACAAAAGTAGAGCAGAACAGAACAATGCAAGAGTAGAACATAACATAGAAAAACAATACAGATCGGTACAAGGCAGAACAAGACAAAGCAGAATAGAGCAGAGCAGGGCAAGGGTCAGGCTGTATAGGGTAGTGCATTTGATGGATGAATAGTAACGACTGATAGACAGATTTCAGATGAAGTTCTCCCTAGTTGATAAGGAGTGTTAAAATTGGCAACTAGGGCCAAACTTCATCTTATTCATGGTTAATAATATTTTTATTAGATTCATCTCGTCGAGAGGTGTAGGATTGATATAAAGATCATCTGATTCCAATAAGTATTCATGGAGATATGAATTTATTTTGATTATGGAATTATTATCAAGACAACCTACAACTCATGTAGGCTCAAAAGCCCAAGAGTCACGTCTATTCAAAAATCATCAGTTGTGTATAAATACAAGAGGACTTTTCCTCATTTGGACTCACTCATCTCATCACATCTCTCTCTCTATTGCGCAGAAAAGAGTCTCTTCTCTACTGCCCAGAAAAGGGTCTCTCCCTCACACATGTGAAGCCAGAAGCTGCTGAAACTAAAGCTGCAACTGCAAAAGTGAAGTTTGACCTGCGTGGACCAAAAGATCTCCTCATATGAACTGCATTGTAGGTTCATCTAAACCTCCTCTGAAAGCCGCAAATTTTGGTGGTGGAATCAAGCAAATCCGACAGACGGTTTGCAAGATATCGACTGCCCTAGTTTGAAGGAAGCTGTTGAAACTGAAGCTGCAACTTTAGAAGTGAAGTTTGACCTACGTGGACTAGAATATCTCCTCATATTAACTACAATGTAGGTTCATCTGAACCTCCTCTGAAAGCCGCAACTTTTGGTGGTGGAATCAAGTCAATCCGACGGATGGTTTGCAACATATCGACTACCCTAGTTTGAAGGAAGCCGCTGAAACTGAAGCTGCAACTGCAGAAGTGAATTTTGACCTGTGTGGACTAGAATATCTCCTCATATGAATTGCATTGTAGGTTCATCTAAACCTCCTCTGAAAGCCGCAACTTTTGGTGGTGGAATCAAGTCAATCCGACGGACAGTTTGCAAGATATCGACTGCCCTAGTTTTAAGGAAGCTGCTGAAACTGAAGCTGCAACTGTAGAAGTGAAGTTTGACCTGCGTGGACTAGAAGAGCTCATCATCTAAACTGCGTTGTAGTTTCATCTGAACCTTCTCTGGAAGCCGCAATTTTTGGTGGTGGAATCAAGCCGATCTGACAGTCGGTTTGTGAGATATCGACTGCCCTAGTTTTGATGATAGAGCCGCTAAAGCTGATGTTGCTAATCTAGGGTTTGAAACTGCTGATATAAATCAGATTTATTGTACTATTTCTCTCTGCTGAATTATTGAAGATAAAAGAAGATTTGATCAAAGGGTTTCCCCACACATTGTGGGGTTTGTCCCTGGCTAGCCGCCACATCTTGTGTCTCTTGTCTTGGCTTGTATTCTGTCAATCGTTTAATGTTCTATCCACACTTTACTTTATGCACATGTGATTGCTAATATATGGAATATAATAAGAAAAAGAAGTAAATTGTTATAAGCATAGAAAATACCATACATTAACAATTTTTATTATTATTGGCCTAATTTGAAAATAGAAGTGGTTGATTTTGTTGTCAATTACATAGAATGCCAGTAGGTGGAGGTCAAATGTAAACACCCAACAAGGTTATTACAGCCTATTCCCATTCTAAAATGGAATTGGGAAGTGATCTCCATGGATTTTATTACTGGATTTCCAAGAAACTCCAAACAACATGATTCCATTGTGGTGATCATTGACAAGCTAAGAAAAGTGACTCATTTTGTAGTAGTCAAATCCACCAATTCAACTAGTGAAGTGGCACAAGTCTTCATAAAGGAAATCGTAATACTACATGGAGTTCCCAAGAAGATCATCTTAGATAGAGATACCAAGTTCACTTCAAAATTTTGGAAGGATCTATTTGTAGTATTGGGGACTGAATTGGAAATTAGTACAGTTTATAATCCATAAAAAGATATACAAACAAAGATGACAAATACAATCCTCAAAGACATGTTGAGGATGTATGTAATGCACCATCCAAAGAAGTGGGACGAGTAACTTTCGCTTGCAGAATTTTCATACAACAATGTGCACCAAGAATATCCAAAGATGAGCCCATTTGAGGCACTTGCTGGAAGGAGTTTCAATACTTCGATCAACTGGAGTGATCCAATGAACATGGTCCTTACTGGGCCTGCTATGGTAAAATAAATGGAGCAACAAATGTAGGTCATCAAATAGAATTTAAAGGTGGCACAAGACAGGCATAAAATCTATGCAGATTAGCATAGGGTGCATAAATTTTTTTGAGTTGGGGAACATGTTTACTTGAGAATCAAACCCAAGAAGGGTTCCTAGAATATTGGGTTGTGTGCCAAGTTGGCACCATAGTTTTGTGGGCCTTTCGAAATACTTGAAAGGATAGGGATTGTAGCCTATAGATTGACCTTACCACCATCAGTGAAATTCCATGATGTTTTCCATGTTTCATTGCTTAAAATATATGTGAAGGATGTTAATCATGTAATTGATTGGTCTATGTTATAGGTGGAACTAGAGGGAGAGCTCTAGTTGGAACCTTATGCATCCTAGATCAGAGATAACTCATGCCCAAGAACCGAGTCATAGAGCAAGTCAAAGTATAGTGGAGGCACTTTGGGACCAAGGAAGCCACATGGAAAATGGCTGACGAGATGAGGAAACATGTCCATTCTTATTTTTTGATGTAATGTTCCTAATGGAAATTAATAGTAAATAATAGAGACATGCACTAAGGTACAACAATAATAAATTCACACGTGCATGCATAATCAAAAAACCATAGAATATGAGTAGTAAATCTGAGTCGTTTTATTAATATTGTTCGAAATTGGGTACAAAATAGAATAGAAAAATATATCATGGGATTTCCACAGCATGCATGCAAAACCCAAGTGAAATGAGGTAGAACCAAGGCTAGAAATAACTCAAACTGATAACTTGCACTACCCATAAATTTTGTTGTTGTTGTTGTTGTTGTTGTTGTTGTTGTGGGGGATGAACTAGTATTTTTTCCCTCAACATTGCTCCAAAATTTCTTAAAATTTAATATGAGGCTCCTCACACCAAACCCAAAAAAAATTACCAAGCCACAAAAAAATTACGAAACCCAAAAAAATCCAGAAAAATCTTGTGCAGCTTCCGGCTTATCCATAAAACCCAGCTTAATATGAAATTCCCATACTACCCAGCTCTACATCCAATGGGAAATAGTCTCTGCAAATGATCCAAATCCACCTCTATAAATAGCTACAAATATCCTACAAAATATCCTCCTCCTTCCAAGAGAAAAACTCATGCAAATGCCCACAAACTACAAACAAAGAAAGTTTCTCCAAATTATCATGATAGTTCTCCTTCTATACCCAGGTAGTGTGAATGGATGCAAGAAATATATGTAATTCTCTCCAATGGAATTCCTAAAGTAGACTCTCTAAGGCCTCACTAGAGAGACACTTGAAGTTCTCCGAAACGAGGATGGAATTTCTGCATGGAATTCCTGTGTTAAACATCATTTTTCTTCTTGTGATAAACATCCCCAAGATAAGATGAAAGGTGAAATGTAATAGACAAAATATGATCAAAAAATGAGTCCATCCTCCTTTTATAATTTCTCCCCATGCTTCTAGACTCCCTTTTTAATTATTATTTTATTGTTGGGGGGCATTTTGCACTAAGAAACTTTTTCCTCCATTTTAAAAAAATAATAATTTGTCACCAATCTCCATTAAAATAATATTTTTCCTCCCTTCCTTCAATAAAATATTATTTTTCCACCATTCCATTAAAATAATAATTTTTGTCTTTTCTCACAAAATAATATTTCCCCCCTTTTAATATTATCAAAAATTAGCAAAACTCCTTAGTGATTTTAGCATACACAAAATTGGGGACATTATAGCTAAGTAAAGAAAATGTATACATATATTGTAAATGTTGTACAAAGTCGTGTATATAAAGCTCCCTAAATAGCAATGCTTGGTCTAAAGCATGTTTATCATATATGGATCTTGAACACCAAGGAAAATGTCCCCCCCCCCAAGGGGGAGGGGACTGTGATATCCCTTGGGTAAATATTTATCTCATTGTAAATAATTTTAATTATGTTAATTGGATGAGAGACTCACACAAATTCCATTGCTTGAGGTAGGATATTTCTTGAGGAATTTCCTATTTTAAATGGCAGGCATGGGTTGGATGAAGTGGTCTTAATTGGGCTGACTGTGCAATAATTTAACTGACAAGAAAAGGATAGGACCAGGTGTCCTCAGCCTCTAACACAAGTAAATAAGGACAAAAATTGAATCAAGAAGTATGGGTTGTGTTGTCTAAAAAACGGGGTTGTTTGGAACCTTGTGAAGAGGTATGTGGTTGTTCGTTGAGAAGCACAAGGAAAAATGAGCTGAGGAAAAACAAAAATTGAAGAGGGAGGGGGACATACACTCTCCTAGACACACATGCACAGAGAATAAGTAAGAGAGTAGAAAAATGGAATAGAAAGAACAATGATTCTTATACCTAAGTTTTATCTCTATATTAGAGCACCAACTAAAGAATCCTTTGGCACGCAACTTGTTGGGTAAAATTCATCATAGAAAGAGAGCATTGGATAGCTTGTTAATCTAAAGAACCACTAGAAGTTGGTGGCTTGAAGAACCTATTAGATTGCAAGGATTCACCCCGGTGTTTGTGGGGATTGAAAGAACCACCAAGAGTTTCCTTGGGCTAAAAATCTAATGCTTGACTCATCGATGAACCACCTAGAGGGTTATTTATTTACCCTTGGATGCTTAACCATTGATGACCCTTCCTAATTGTGGCTTCTTTTCCCTGTGGTAACCTGGCATGAAGTGATTATACAAGAAATGTTGAATATCATGTGGGTAGTTGGTGGATGAAGACAATGTGGCCTAGTGGCATTTCTATTTTAGTTATTCTACTCGTCAAAATCCCACAAAATCACTCCACCTCAAGCATTGGAATCTGGATCGAGGGTGATGATTGCAAGTAAGACTTTGCTGCAGTTGTCTATGGTTGGGTGGAGAGTTACAATCCCACTCTCAATTGTCAAAACTCTTGAAAGATAATTATAAACTTATGTTATGGCATGCTAATGCTAAGGAGAAATGGTCCTTATGTATGCCATCTATATAAATATTATGTGGGTTACAAGCTTATAGCATTGATAATTTCAATGCTCAAATGTGTGATTCATGTCTATGAATCGAGTGGGGACTAATATCTCCCATCTATTTGTGGAATGTGTTTTCCTGTAAGAAATTGGGCATTGAAACACTTTGTGTTTGCTTCCATGAGTTGTTGTATGTTTATTAATGGCCTCATATACTAGCGGATCTCTGAAATAAGATGGGTTTGATTTTTGTTTATTAATATTATTTGAGATGCTCATAGGCTTCTGAGTCGAGACAAGCTTGCAAGTTGTCTAATCGACCTTAGTGATTGTAAATGGGAAAATCCCTATTATGGTTATTGTATTATTTACAGAATTGACTAATATTCCTTGTTCATTATCCAATATGGGGAAGGATAGTTCTCTCATATACATGGGATCACACACACACACACACATATATATGTATATGTATATGTATATGTATATGTATATGTCTGTGTATAAGAGCATGGGGAGGGAATTCCTTTATACCTATTAATAGTTGCTTGGGCTTAAGCATTACATTTCTGTCATGTTCCTTAGTGAAGTTTCCTTCAATTGAACCTCTTGACTATGGGATATAGTCTTGGCATTTTAATCTCAACGTTATTATGCTTTGCTTTGCGCCAAATGCAACCAAGACTCATGATTGTGGTATTTTGGGACACATCATCCCGTTCTCACCACTCTTACAAGCACTGGGACAGATCAACAACAATATGGTTGCTCTTGGTGGTCCTATTGGGCATTCATTTTCCGCCTCCGCATAATCCTAGATCCGTGTCATCCCAAGCTATTTTTTAGTGTGAAATTTCTTGGTAGGTGTACCAAAAACACGTCACTTAAGTCACTAGGTGACGTGTGACCCTAACAATAATTTTTGGTTTCTTACGCTTCAGATTTGTAATAAAACTTAGAAAAACCTACAACAAAAACAACATATATGATCCAAAACAACAAACATCAATGTATATATCTAATATAATAACCCAAATGGAAAGACTTTTAAAATGAATAAATATTTATTGATAACACCATGTCAAGGAGATCTACAAAAGGGTTTGCAAATCCCCCTCCATGGGATGGGTCCTTTAATGTCCTTGATGCTTCAGTAATCGATTCTCTTTCTCAATGTGTGAAAAAACCCAAAACAATGTGGAGAACGCAAGTGGGAGCTCAAATAAAAAAATACGATAATGGTGACGATGATAATGATCATGGTGAAAAATGAATGGAAAAACCTCTTATTTATAACAAAGTATTGAGTTAATCTCGAAAATGGAGAATAATAAAATAATATTGACCAAATCAAGATCTAACCATTAGGAATACTTTATTATATTTTTGAAGAGGGAAAAGATATTCAAAATGGTCAAATATCTTTATTTAAAAATAATTAACAAATAAAATGATTTATTAATTATTTCGCAAGGATTAAGAATGGAGTGAAACTGAAATAATTATTAAATAGTAATCTAACAATTATTTCAATAATAGAATTAAGGAATAATAAATAAATAGTGACTTATTTAATTATTCCTAGGAGATTTAGTCAAATGTGACAAGGAATAATTATCAAACAATGATTTGTAATTATTCCTAGAGAAAATTAAATAAATAATGATTTATTCAATTATTCTCACGGGTTTTTTTAGTTTTAATCAGAAAATAATTTAATAAAAATGGTTTACTAAATTATTTCCCATTATGAAAGTGATTTTACTATGGTAAATTAATCCTACATGGTGTATTTCGATCCACCTAGTTAGAAATGGCTAGGTAATCATTTTTTGGTGATAACACTATTCCTTGGAGCACGCTTTTTGTAACAACCCCGAGTTAAATTTCAATGTAAATAAATAATTTATGGACATTACAAAAGCAAAAAATAAAACCAAGTTCATGGGACACGTATTCCAAGTTGAATGAGTAGAAAAACATTACATTGGGATCCACTTGTAGTTAATTATTTACTGGCTATGGAATTGGAATTGGCAAGAGGCAAAAGGCAATTAATTATTACACAGCAGCAAGGAAATGAGGAAAAAATGCAAAAGAAATAAAATGAAATGAAAGAAACTCCACTTCAGCAGGTGGGGAAGAGGAAGAGACAAGAAAAGGAGAAAAATAGAAAAAGAATATGCATGCAAGGAAAAATGAAGAAAAGGGGAAAAAAGAAAAGAAAATTGGAGAGACAAAATTCTAGCATTCTTTTTGGGAAAAGAAAGGAAAAAGAGGGAGAGAATACTAGAGCACTAGGAGCACAAGGAAGCAAGGAACGAGCAAGGAAAGAAAGTAGAAGAATAAGAATCCATGTGTCAGCCAAGAGAAGATTTGGACAGCAACAAGAAAGGGCATAAAATAATTGAGGATTTGGAGACAACAATGTGCATGTTTGATTATCTTGCTGGGATTTGGATGCATGGTTCATGCATTTGTTTATCGGTCATTTTTATTGTCATTGGAATGGGATTTGCCTATATTGACAACCATGTACAACCTTTCCTTATGCCAATTCCTAGATAGCCATTATGTAATGGGTTCCCTATTTGGTTGAGATTTGGATTTCCAATAAATTTCAGATCTTGGTTGATGTGGTCTTAGGAAAACCCCAAGGGTTGAGAGTGGAGAAGGTTTTCTCTAGCTAAGCTCTTAACAAGTGTGTGGAGACAGTAAAATTCCTTTGGGTATGGCGAATAAATTCTTAGGCATCCGGTTTTGGTGATTTCTGGACTTGGTGTTGGGTGAAATCATTGTGGCTTGATGGTGGAGGTGGTTTCCTCTAGATTCCATGTTTTCTTATGTTTTGGTTTATCCCATGTAATCCCAAATTTAGGCTTTGAATATTTCACGGAGGTGATTGGGTTGTGTTAACGGTGTTGGGCCCGCCAACATGTCAAGGGGATCTCCCCGGTAAGAAGTCCCAATTAGACCTCAGGCCATTTGGTGTAGGAGTCACAATAATGGGTCATAAGGTAATGCCTTGACCACGATGTTGCACGGAGGCAAGTAAGATAACTCTATCAGTAGCAAGGGTGTGACTGATGCAGGGTGTCAAGGAATGAGTATGAGAGGTTCCAACACTTAAAAGGGGGAGGAAGGTGAAGGTGAGTTCCAAGTTGAAAGGGATCAGTCCCAACTTGGCTAGGAACACACAACACAAAGGACATGCACAACTTCCAACAAAGCAGTCGACACGGATGTGGCAGTCCAACATACAAGGTAAGATAACACGAACAACACTCACAGATCAGTCCGAGACGAGTGTGACAGTTGATATAACAAGGTTCAGAGAAAGGTTTGTCTGGTGTCCGGTAGAGCAGTCAACACGGATGGTGACAACATTAACAACATATGCAACACATTAACAACAAGATTCATATAATTGCATACAAATCAGTTCATATACAAGAACGTAAGTTAAACACTATATATCATTAAGGAAACCAGGGCATTCCAACTACAATAACAACATATGCATGAAAATGTGTTGGATTTTGTTATATAAAGAAGTGTAAAAAACAATCATGCAATACACCATGTAAACCTGCTAGCACCATTAGTAGAACATTACAGCCACATCTGCCTGCTCCTCCAAAGAGATATACTAGCTCCGTGCAGTGGAGAAGCCAAGGCATGTTACAACACTGTCCAAGCCTTCTTTAAGATAGTCTTAGTAGAAGCTTGGCTGACCAAAAGCATATACAATGAGTTATGAGGGACTATTTATAGCAAAGGGTGGGGTGACCCTTGACATTCCCCTTTGTGACAGTTCAACTACCCTCATGACTTTTCACCTACTCTATGATTGTTACATCCAACTGTTGACACTAACTTACACTTGACATGACTCAACATTACAGTGCACATGTACTCATGTGAGAGAACATTGCTTGAGCAAGCCTTGTAATACATCACTGACACTCAGTCCACTATGGTGAGACCAACTCTTTGACATGCTTATGATGGTGATGTTGGTGAGTTGATGCCAAGCTTGGTCGTTTGTGATGGTGTGCATGCACCTCATGGTGACATCTTGCTGAAGTGAACTCTTGCCTCCGCTGCAACCGATGCATTGCTTCGGCCCCTTTATCCAACTCATCTAGTAACATGCACATCGTCTTCTTGGGTACATTGAACTGGAAACACAATGATGCATAGTGTCCATGCTGATCTTCAAGTGTGTGTTGGTAGTCATGCGCATCAACTTGCCGAAGTGCATGTTCAGCCCTAGTTGGACTTGCTTCTTGTCTTCGCCTTGGTGAGTGTGTTGAATGGGTTGGATTGAATGTGTATGATCAAGGACATGCATGCTGTTGGATCCTTTGCATGCGATCAACAACAATGTTCACCATGTGTGCTTTGTGTCAACTACTCGGATGGATCCTTAACTCGTACTAGCGTAGTTTCATCCACGAGTGCATGTTGCACCCACTGTTGTTCCTATTCTTGTTGCAACTCGTTAGACTATGTGTGCAGCTTCATGTTCTTCCTGAGTTGCTGCTTCAACACATGCAACTCCTTATTTGTCCCATCTTCTACCTTCACGCGATCTTCATGTTGCGCCATCACTTCATAGCCTGAGTCTCCAAAGTTGCTTTCATTATTAATGGATCTTCTTGATCTTGCAACTTTGCTTCACCTCTATGTTGTCAACAACCTTCCTCTTGCATTCGTTGCATTCGCTACATTCACTACATTTGCTACATTCACTACATTTGGTATGCTGCCTTCAACTACTGTTCATGATGTTGCTCATTGTGATGTTTCTACTTGATGTCTTTATCCATGAATAAATCGATGTCTTTGTGAGTAGGTAAGCCCATGGACACTTCATTGACTGCATCCCCAAGCATGCTCTGAATGGTGTCTTCATCTCTGCTCTCCTGGAAACCATTGTGCCTGTATTGCTGAGAAGCAGAAGAACACCTGCGACACCTGGAGACATGGCAACACTCATAGCAAGAAATCTATCGGTCGAAAACCAAAATCAACATGATAACTGACTTGCAACATACCTGGGTGAATGATCATGAAGGTTGTGCAATTTCAACCAAGAGGTTGAAAGACTGAATACCAAGACTGCACAAGGCACAGTCTCGGCTACTGAGGGACTGACTGATTGCTGGAACTGTGCAATGCATAGTCCAGTTGGGCAGTTGGCTGCTGGGGTTGCACAATGTGTGATTCCAGTTGGGAAAGACTGAAGGCCCAGGGATAGATTCGGGAAAATTTTTGGGCCAAGCAGCCACTGACCTCTAGAAATGTGCAATTCAGTCTAAGAGGATAGTGTTGTGCTAGAATGTGCAAATCTAGAGAGGAAGGTGAGCTTTCCTTCTCCAGATTGTGCAAAGCAGCCCTGGTGAGGTTGTTCGCCAATTGGGCAAACTTCCATGAAAAATAATTTCATGCATGCGACAGCAGTGAGATAGAAAAGAAAATTGAAAGAGAGCTAGGACAAGCTAGAATACATGTAAATGACAATAGGTGCTCAAAGAAATCAAGGAAACAACACTCACACTACCAAATACACAAAAAGCGAAAGAAATGAAACACAAGGCATGGGAAGCGAGCTTACCCCAAAACAGCTGAGATGAATGTACCGACTGCTCCTAGATGTGATGTGGGATGTCAGAGCTACAAGGTTGATGTGAGGAATGAGCTCTGCAGCGTCCGGTTTATGATTTTTGATAATATCGAGGTTGTGACGCGCATGCCACAAATCTAGGGGAAGCGAAACTTAGAGGGACGTTTCTGAATTGTTCCTTGCATGTAACGTCCAACTACTAAACATAGATCCCTGAAACAAGGGATGCCTTTGCATGATGCCTTGGGAGAAATAGCCTATGCATGCAAGTCTGTTTTGCTCAGTCCTAGAGGGAACCGGTCAACTCAGCTGCACATGTAAGCAACTGCTAGAAAAAAATGCACATTTCTGACTATAAGATGGGTTGACTATCCAAGGGGATTGCATAATTTCTGGGCCCACAAGCTGACTGCTGCCCAAATTTGCACAAATCCTGGGCTGAACTGATGGGAAAAAATGCGCAAATCCTACTAGGATGGTTGGCTGGCAGGATTGCGCAATCCTAGAGCCCAGCAAGTTGTCAGAGGGAATTGCGCAATTCTTGGAGGGAAGGATGGCTTCCCTCCAGAAATGTGAAAATTTCACTGGGTAGCTGCTTAGCCTGCAGCTGGACCAAGTCCGGATGAGCAGCCTATGAAGGGAAAAGATCAAACTATGATCAACAGGCTGCCTTTGAGCAAGAAAGACACTGAAGCTTGAGGACTTGACGAAGCAAGGAAAGTTGCTGTGAAGATTGGTAGTGAGGCTCCAAAACAGGCTAAGGCAAAATTTTGGAGGGTGGTTGTATCTGCTACAACACTTGGCGACAAACTGGTAGAACTCCAACTCTCTGAATGGACCTTGTTCGTGAAAATCAATTCTAAGACCTCTGCAAGTATTGTTCAATTCTCAGCTCATATTGGCTTCACACTAGCTTGCTTGTAATATGTAGCATCTACCAAACTCTTGGTCGATTGACACACATTCCAAGCCAAGGAAACACAGTTGTTTTGATTGGGGTTGAGGGGTATATAACTGCACAAGAAGTATAGTTGTCAAAGTCTAAGTTTCATCTTTGGTGTTGCTCCATTGCCAGTAGGCCTGGACAGTACCCCGTTGGAGTCACATAGGAACACAAGCATGGCTCCGCAGCTAGTGACCCTAGTCAGTATCCGTGTGGAGTTACTTGCATCACCTTCCTACGTAGGAAGCCTTTCTCTTCTTTTGTCTAATTCATTTTTCATTTTTAATTTTTTGACTTTTCATTTTTTCATTTTCATTGTGCATAGCACTTATTCATTTCAGATGTGGAAGAGGGATCTCGACTTATTGAGAGAAGAGGAGGTTGTTCCAGTAGAGAACTAGTTTATTATATCTCTGACATACCTATTAAGGTTTTCCCCCTCACCTTACTCTACTTAACTGAGCTAACAAGGGTTAACCCAAAAATAATCAACTAGAGAAGTTGACACTATTTAGCACGCAAGCGTTGTGCTTACACCAAGGCTCACTTCAAAGAGTATGTATTTTACTTCGATGTATCATGAATTAAGAGTAACGAGTTCATCATACAGAGGCAAGATGATAGATAACCAAGTAGCGATAGCTGTACAAACCCTCTTGTACTTTACCCAGCTTGTTTCATGAGTCAGACATGGCTTCATGCAAACTAACATACAACCGAAACAAGCAAACAAACTAGCAATCAACAAAGCAAAGCAAAAGCAGAAGAAAAAAAGAAAGCGAAGCAAGTAAACAAACAAGCAAGCAAACAACTGAAAGCAAACACTACTCCTACTCCTACACTAACAGTGCATGGACCTGATCACGTGAAGTGACACTTCTAATGCAGTCGTCGATGCATTGGTAGACCCATGTTGATGAAGGCTTGGTCCGCAAGTAACCCAGTTGTGTGGACCATCATACAAGAAAGATAAAACAATTAAGACAGCCACACTTCATGTTTCAAAGTACACACGGGACATAAGAGAGTGCATGTGCATGACGGACAGTCCGTGGACTTATCATGGTGTTGTGTGACACTACGTGCAACTTTGAAGCACAAGCAAACTCTTTACTGAGACATGCAAGCAGATGAAAGAAACAAAGATAACTTGCATCGTGCATGATTTCTTGCAATGTAAGACTCCTCCAATGCATAAGAAATGGGATCATGCAGTTCGAGTGGAGGAAGTGTGATATGTGTGTAAGATGGATCATCAATGCATACAGGCGAGTGATGAGGAGCCTTAGGTGATTGAATAATTTCATGATTGGAAGTGAGATTGATCCTAAGAGAGCGAGGACTTGACATAACCATCAGCTCAGGATGAAGTTCCTCGACAGTCTTAGGTGTCTCAACTTCATTATCAGGTAAATCATCATAAACTGGTGGCTTCAAAAGATCAACTGCGATAGATTCATGATCGTGATAATGAATGGAAGAAAATGGATCATGACCGCCACAATCAGAAAAATCAATGAATTCTTTGGCATCCTCATGATCAGATGAATCAAATAGAGGGGTAGATGAAAAGTGAACGAACTCATCCTCTGTATTTCTGGAAAGGACAGATGAAGGATCAAGTGGATCTTCAATGAATAACTTATCCTCTCCGTTGTCGAATGACGGACTAGCATCCAGTGAGTCCTGCGTGTGATCAACAATGGGTGCATCCATAGATGAAGACACACATACAAAATATGGACAGCAAGTTCACCACAGAAGCTAGGAAGGAACGAAGGGGGCTCGGATGGAAGGGATTCATCCTTCGCTAAGTGTTGATGTTCAAGCTCCCACTCATACTCTTCATGAATGACAACGCATGTTGGTTGGGAAACACCAACTCCGTCAATGGGTTGTTCCTCGTTCACAATAACTGAAGAGTCTACAATGGATGAACACAAGACAACATCATCTGAAGGAACACCTAAGTGCAAAGATGGAGGTCGAAGAAAAGAATTCATATAGGAACTCGAAGGACTCAAAACCAACTCTGTGCGAAAATTAAGTGGAGTGATGTTGGGAGGGTGTGAGGAATGAACAAATGTGTGAACATGATCCTCAACATCATTGGGCGATGGTGGAAATGTTGAATGAAAGGGAGGTGGACAGTCTATTCAGACAGTTCCTGCTCCCACGTAAGATTGCGCAGTTCCATCAATGAAGAAGGTTGAGCAAGGCTTGACATCAAGATTCCTCTTGGGATGGAAAGATTTCTTAAGATAGTACTTGAACCGGTCCCAGAGATAAGCGAACTTCATCTAGCTCTTTGGAGCTTGAAACTATAAGTCACAGAAGCGCTACCAAAAATCAATAATGGATTCATGTGGAGCCCTCCATTACTGTAGAAATTTCCGGTCAAGATGGTCTGGATCAAAATGATGGAATGTGTCTTCAATAACATCACTTATGTGCTCACATCAGTGCATGGTGTCAGTCGGTATGGATTCTCTCTTTAACAGCATTATAATATTGTCCAAGCCTTCTTCAAGATAGAATTAGTAGAAGCTTGGCTAACCAAAAGCCTATACAATGAGTTATGAGGGACTATTTATAGAAAAGGGTGGGGTGAGCCTTAACATTCCCCTTTGTGACAGTTCAACTACCCTCATGACTCTTCACCTACTCTATGCTTGTTACATCCAACTGTTGACACTCTAATTACACTTAACATGACTCAACATTACAATGCACATGTACTCATGTGAGACAACATAGCTTGAGCAAGCCTTGCAAGACATCACTGACACTCGGTCCACTGTGGTGAGACCAACTCTTTGACATGCTTGTGATGGTGAAGCTAGTGAGTTGATGCCAAGCTTGGTCATCTATGATGGTGTGCATGCACCTCATGGTGACATATTGCGAAGCAAACTCTTACCTCCGTTGCAACCGGTGCATTGGTTCGGCCCCTTCATCCAACTCATCTGCTAACATGTGCATGGTCTTCTTGGGTACAGTTGAACTGGCAACACACTGATGCATAGTGTCCATGTTGATCTTGAAGTGTGTGTTGGTGGTCATGCGCATCAACTTGCCGAAGTGCATTTTCAACCACAGATGGACTTGCTTCTTGTCTTCGCCTTGGTGAGTGTGTTGAAAGGGTTGGAGACCATGCTTGCGCTCAACAACATGCATGTTGCTGGATCCTTTGCACGTGATCAACAACACTACTCACCATGTGTGCTCTATGTCAGCTGTTGGGATGGATCCTTAACTCGTACTGGCGCAGTTTCATCCACGAATGCATGTTGCGCCCATTGTTGTTCATGTTTTTGCTGCAACTCATTGGATTGTCTGTGTAGCTTCATGTTCTTCCTAGGTTGTTGCTTCAACACATGCAACTCCTTCTTTGTCCCATCTTCTGCCTTCGTGTGATCTTCATTTTGCACTATCACTTCATAGCCTGAGTCTCCAAAGTTTCTTTCATTATCAGTGGATCTGCTTGATCTTGCAAATTTTCTCTTTCTCTATGTTGTTAACAACCTTCCTCTTGCATTCGTTGTGTTCGTTGCATTCGGTATGTTTCCTTCAACTATTTGTCATGATGCTTCTCACTTTGATGTTGCTACTTGATCTCCTTGTCCATGGAAAACTCGATGTCTTCATGAGTAGGTAAGCCCATGGACACTTGATCAACTGCATCCCCATGTGTGCTCTAAACGGTGTCTTCATCTCTGCTCTCCTGGAAACCGTTGTGCCTATACTACTAAGAGGCAGACAAATAGCTGTGATACTTGAATACATGGAAACACTCATAGAAAGCAATATGTCAGTTGAAAACCAAAATGAACATGAGAACTGACTTGCAACATACTTGGGTGAATGATCATGAAGGTTGCGTAATTTCGGCCAAGAGGTTGGGAGATCGACTACCAAGACTACACAAGGCACAATCTGGGATGCTAAGAGACTGACTGACTATTGGAACTGTGCAATCCACAGTCCAATTGGGTAGTTGGCTGCTGGGATTGCGCAATGCACGATTCCAGCTCGGAAAGACTGCTAGCCAAGGGATACATTTGAGCAAATTTTTGGGCCAAGTAGCCACTGACCTCAAAAATGCACAATTCAGTCCAAGAGGCCAGTGTTGGGCTAGAATGCACATATCTGGAGAGGAAGGTGAGATTTCCTTCTCTAGATTGCGCAAAGCAGCCTTGGTGAAGGTAGAGACTGGGCCAAGGTTGGCCCGACTCGCCGACGGGAAACTAAAAGCAAGTAAGTTGATGAACTGCATGGCGACACTAATTGATAGCAGAAGTGGTAAACTATGCATGCAAAACATGAATTGAAGATTCAGGAAAGAGATCAACATGCATGTGGGTGACGCTATTCACCGGTTGGGCGACCGTTCGTTCAAAATAGTTTCATGCATGCGACAGTAGTGAGATAGCAACGAAAATTGAAACAAAGCTAGGACAAGCTAGAATACATGTAAATGATAGCATGCGCTCAAAGAAATCAAGCAAACAACACTCACATAAGAAAATACACAAAAAGTGATAGAAATGCAGCACAAGGCATGGGAAGCGAGCTTACCCAAAAACTACTAAGCTAAATGTGTTGACTGCTCCTAGATGTGATGTGGGATGTCAGAGCTACAAGGTTGATGTGAGGAATGAGCTCTACATTGTCCAGTTGATGTGTTTTGATAATATCAAGGTTGTGACACGCATGCCACAAATCTAGGGGAAGTGACACTTGGAGGGAGTTTTCTGAAGTGTTCCTTGAATGTAACCTCCAACGGCTAAACATAGATCCCCAAAACAAGGGATTCCTTTGCATGCTGCCTTGGGAGAAGCAGCCTATGCATGAAAGTCTATTTTGCTCAGTCCCGGAGGGAACTGATCAACTCAATTGCACATGCAAGCGACTACTCGATTGTTGGAGAAAAAAGTGCATTTTTTACTATAAGTTGGGCTAACTGCCCAAGGGGATTGCGTAATTTCTGGGACCAGCAGCTGGCTACTGCCTAGATTTGTGTAAATCCTGGGATGAACTTCCTGTTGATGGGAAAAAATGTGCAAATCCTGCTGGGGGGTTGGCTGGCAAGATTACGCAATCCTGGAGCCCAGCAAGTTGTCAGAGGGAATTGTGAAATTCTTGGAGGGAAGGCTGGTTTCCCTCCAGAAATGCACAAATTTCACTGGGAAGTTGCTAAGTTTGCAGCTGGACCAAGTTTGGATGAGCAACCTGTGAAGGGAAAAGATCAAACTGTGATCGACAAACTGCCTTTGAGCAAGAAATACATTGAAGCTTGAGAACTTGATGAAGCAAGGCAAGTTGCTGTGAAGGTTGGTAGGGAGGCTCCAAAACAGGTTAAGGCAAAATTTTGGAGGGTGGTCATAGCCGCTACAACAGGTTCGAAGAGAGAATTTATTCAGCTCCAATCTATGGTCGGGTGGTATGTGAAATTCCTTGACTTGGTTGGAACTATTCATATGTTATTATGTGTTATTCTTTAATGAGATCAATGAGCATAAATTTTGTTTAATGGTTTGCCTATGTTACTGGTTTTTAATGGCTTCATTATGGTTAAATGCTTGTTACATGCATGTTATATTTCTTATTATATGATGTTCTCTTGTTATTGATCTTGTTCATGGTTGACATGATCTTGGATTATTTATATGGTTACATGAGCTAATATGTGTTTATTGCAACTAGCATTAGAGGGCAGAAAGCCTTCTTGGTGAACATCTAAAAAAACTTATGAAATGGTGAACAATTATGTATTCATGCCTCACAGGTACCATATTCACAAAGTGTTTGTATAAATGGTTCACATGTGTTGGGAAATCTTGAGCAAGAACTGATCCTAAGAATAAAACATGAAGACTTGTACTTATCATTGACATATTTCTGGAGAATGTTGGGCAGTTGGTTTGTAGGCTAACCCTAAAATTATGGAACATGGTCCATAGTCACACCCTCAGAACTAGGAAATTTTAGCACTGGCTACACTAAGGATGGGTCATCCATGTGGCTGGAGGCCTCTGGCCACTCTGACAAGCCTGCATACGTGCGGTTGGGCTCTAATATAGTTCAAAGGGTAGTCATAGCTCAAGGCAAATGGTCACTAGTGAAAATGGATTGACAAGCAGTGTGATCATGTACCCTTGGGTGTTGCAAGAAGTTTGGAAAAGTGGACCCCATTTCCATAACTGAATGTTGGAGTTTGGGTCATGCATAGTAACTCTTATCTCATATTTACCCTGGTAAGTATGTTAATGTGAGTAAATGTGGGGTGGGGTGTTACAGGGTGGTATCAGATCAGGTTCACAATATTTGACCTCAAAGTAAATGAATATTGTTATGCATATGTATATGTTTATCCTGCATGTGTGTCAGTTATTTTATTTATTTAGTGTTTATTATGTTGTTACAGTTTTGTGATATTATCTTGATTCATGTCTGAATTAATATTCTTATGGTATTATTATGTATCATGCTAATCTGGATTGACCTGTGTAGATTCAATAGCCTCACGAGAAATAAATTGTGGTAATGATTTTGATTATGCCTTTTATTTTTTTTATCTAACAATGGTACATTGCAGGAAAATAGAAGGCCAAGAGATGAAGAGCAGAATGCACTAAAAGAAAAAGGACATTGGTGAGGGTTGAAAAATGTCACCATGAGCTCATTGGTGATGGTCAAAAGAGCCTCCATCACAAAAAAATGAACGTCACCAAAGGTGACATCGCCAAAAGTACAGGTGTTGTGGTGAAATTCAAGGTCCATCACCAATAATGATTTATAATGACTGATGGTGACCTTAGCCTTCATCACCAAAAAAATGAACGTCACCAAAGGTGGTGTTGCTAAAAGTATAGGTGTTTTGGTGACATTCAAGGTTCGTCACGAATAATGATTATAATGACGGATATTGATTGTCACCGTTTATTATGAATAACAACGATTTATTGTGATGGACCTTTCATGGTCATCATTATTGATGATATATATATATATATATATATATGGCGACGTTCATTGACCGTTGCCATTTCGTATTTTGGTGAGGGTCGAAAAATGTCAGTGATGGTCAAAAGAGCCTCTGTGACCAAAAATTGATCATCGTCATTCCATATGAATATCAGGGCATAATGGAATCGAACCACCAACCTCATGCTTGTAAATCAAGTGCTATTCCATTGAGCTAACACCATTTAAATAATTAGACTTAAAAAAATAGACCTTCAAACTTTATAAAATGTAAATTCTGCAACTTTCAATTAATTATAAAACTTTGTAAAGTCTTGGAAAATGTTTTACTAAACAAGAAAAATACATCGAAGTTGTAAGCCCCTACCCAATTGTTGGGCCTAAGAATTGTCCTTAAAATACATCCACTGTCACTCCATTCACAAATTTACTCACCTCTATTCCACCACCATGTCACCACATCAGCTTCACTTTCATCATTAAATGGGTTACCATTGTGTTTTCTGAAACATTATTAATTATTAGTATTTTTAAGTGAATTTATGGTTAAGCTTTAGAAAATAATATCCATATACTTATACCTAACAATTAGAATGAGTTTGTTGACATGTGTAGGTACAAAGGAAGCTTCTAAGGCACCCTTATGTGGCACTCTAGGTTCAAATTCGAATTTGAGGAGATCATGGACCTCATGGAGAAGATCATGGAGGATAGGGTTATGTGACACCATTGGTTGAGAGATATGTGGATTTGAAGAGGGAATATTGGATCCACATTTATGAGTTTGTTATCATAACTTTTGTATAAATAGGAGTGTTATCTCCTTCATTTGTAACTTTGGAATTTAGAATTTAGAATTGAGAAGTTAGAATTTAGTACCATAGGATCTTATAAGTTTGTAATGAGAAGTTAGAATTTGGAATCATTGTAATGGAGATTTTAGAACCTCTTGGAATGTAGAACTTGTAGTTGCAAATTGCAATTGAAGATAAATAAAATGGAGCTTCTTTGATCTTCTACATTTGACTTTTCTTTTGATGTGCTTGTGAATCCTTGAAAGGCCCCCCATTGTCTAGCAAGTATATTTTTGTTTTGGTAAGCTTTCATTTTATGTTTGTTTGTAAATTTCATTAGGTTCATATGTTTGAAATATTAATGAATGGCCTTTCGTAAGAAAGTATTAATGTTTCTTTCAATGAATCTAATTTGTTATTTAATGTTTGATTTCATCAGTTTAAGTTTCTGATTCATATGCTTGAGATATAAATGAATAGTCTCTTGTAAGAGAGCTTTAATATTTCATGCAATCAATCAGAATTAGGTTTAAGTGCTTTAATTTCATTAGTTTAAATAGTTTGTTGATTAAGATGATTAGAAATATTAATGAACAGTCTCATATAAGGGAGATTTAATATTTCTCACACTTGTCACAACGTCTTTAGATTTCATTTTGATTAAATGACTAAATAGGTGTTGGAGATCCCAATGAAAGACCTCCTGTAAGGGAGCTTTGTAATTTCTTCACCTAGCTTAGTTTAGTTTGTCTCTAAGTCCATATATATTGGATGATCCTCGAAGTTTACTTACCTGGATTGATAGTAAATGAAACTCTAATTTGCATCCGCATTTTAGACCCAACACCAATGGTTATGGAAGTTATGAAAAGTGGATGGAGGGAAAAATAGTTACGTATAAGATACTCAATATGTTCAATTGAATACTCAATTAGAAGTGAAACTTTGAATACATTTATAGCCTATAAATAACCTATAATTATCAAACCTAAAATCTACAGTTACACCAAATATTGATTTCTCACCTTGTGAATCATGTAAATCTATTATGATAGCATAAAAATATGCCTCAAAAAGGTTGATTTGCATTCAAAAGTAAAAAGAAGTGAGTATATATGATGCAATTATGAATAATGAGCTACATGCTCCTACTAGTTATGGGGTCTAGAAAACTAATTGGGAGTGCTTCTTGTTAGTAATTATTTCAAGATGTAAAAATAAAACAATCAATAACAATGATCCTAAAATGTAACCACTAAAAAAATGTTAAAATTGTAAGCACAAAGTTTGGCTAATATTTGTTACAACAATAAAATATGCAAGGGGCATTTAAACACTTCCAAATCCACACCAAGCATGAGTATCCAAAGATGCAATTGCATGGATATAAGTAATTTAAGCACTCCCTACCTCCCAATGATAACTATTCCCTCCCACAAGTACTTCAACTAGAAAAGGGGTGTGAAGACAAGAACCTCAGAGTTGCACAATACAAAAATACACTTCATCCCCCCCTACCTTTATAGAATAGATCTAGGGAATAACAAAAATATCCATAGAGAATAGGACTAGAAATTGCCCAAAAAGGTGCAAAGAGAAGTCAATAGGATTCTTAATTTGAAAAAGTTGTACTGTTAAATTGAAAAAGTTAATCTTATCATGGCAAAGTAACGTGTTTAGAAAGGATATTTTTATTTTAGTCAAACGCCACTAAGTACAGGGATTGAAAATATTTTGTAACGGAAATAAAGACTCTGTTGAGTTATTTTTCTAAGGAAATAACGAATCAAAAAACCATTCAAAGGGTCAATTCCCACCACTCATTGAATTAAGATAATCTATATCTAATTTACCTACTGCACTCTTCTGTCAAGCAATTCTGATGAGGTTTATCAAAATAAAATCATGTTGGTTTTTCCCTACAATACACTTGAGGATTTAGAGATGGCTATTGTAATTTGTCTATGTGGAAATACATCTAAACAACATGGATCCCAAAGAAAATACCCTACGAATACCTGGGGTTCAAATATTTAGGAAACTGATCTAAAAATTACCACCAATATATCGTTCATCTTGGACGTTCACTGAGCAGAACTCGCTCTAAAAATTACCACCAATATATCGTTCATCTTGGACGTTCACTAATCAGAACTTGCTTTCTTATTAGCATGCAATTACCTTTCTATATTGTCCTACTATGTAAATCAACCTTTTAATTGACATTCTTTTACCATTCTACTATTGTTATTTTTTAGGTTGGTCCTCCACAATACAGAAGTAGAACAATAAATGAGGATGTTTCACCTAAACTGATGAGAGACTTTTTTTGTGCGACAAAGGTATGGCTCTTCACTATTAGAATAACATGATGTCCTTGATTTACTTTTACTGTAATTTCTTGTCCTTGACCTTTTAGTGTAAGTATATTGTATGAGATACTTCATAGAGTGGTTGAAGGCATTCTGGGAGGGGGTTATCCATGTAAACATGGTCAATGAAATGGAAAGGGGTACATCAAAGTTGGAGTTCTACTGTAATAAACATGAATTGGTGAATGATTAACAGACACAACACACTTATTTTTTATGTATTTCTAAATGTCCTTAATGTCTTGTAAATAATTGGCAACATCAAGAGGAAGGATATTAGAAGGTGCATTTATATCCTCCTTCTCATGGACATCTTTGGTAGCTACAATAATCTGCTCATTAACCAAAAATATCACTTGATAAGCTATTTTTAGGAAAACCCTGTGTTAACACCCAGGTTGTTCCCTATGACTCCCAAGGGAATACGGCCGGGGTAACCACTAACCAATCTTTGGATCACAGTTTCTAGCCAAACTGTAATCAGAGAGGGCTCTCTCTTTATGATTTGTCTCTGTTTTGATAGTGTTTTTAGGCTAGCTATTATGCTCAGGTTTTCGGTTTATGTTTTGGTTGAAGGACTTCTTTCAGTGCATTAAGATGTAGTGTTTCAGAGAGTAGTATATCATTGGGCAATGGAGTCTAGAGCTGTGAACTGTTGAAATGCTGGAGTGATGATGTTCAGACTGCAGGGCCTATTGGGTATCTCAAACAAACAAAATTTTAAACTTAAGTGGTGATGTATGGTCAGCCAACAGAAAGCAATTAAGAATTCTCCATTAAGCTGGTGATGTGAAAGTGAAACATGATGCTCAGGAGCAAACTTGAATTCTTGAAACAAATGTCACTGTGAAAGATATATTCTGAAAGTGCAGCAATTAAGAATTACACTTATCAAGATTATAGCTGAAGAAAAACATTCATTAACAACATAGATTGAACTCAGGGTATTGCATGAATAAGTCCTGAAGGTTATTCTTTTTCTTTGTTGCTAAACACTTAGAAATTAGAAACATATATGGATTGTAAAAGATTGAAACACATAACAAAGAGAGTTACAGAAACTTATTGTATTGTGAAATACACAGGAATCCTGCAGTTTTCAACAGACACCAGAACGCATTCAACACTTCAGAACTCCGAGAAATTCCATCACTTTCTTTATTAAACTCTGAAAGGATTACAGCATAAGAACTTCTTCAAGAGAAATCAACAACAACCCCTGCAAGCTTGTGCAAGGGGCAAATATATACAATCGGTTTACAAAATATCTGAGTGCTAAGTTATCTCAGAAATGAATGCGCTCACCAACTTTTCAAGATATTTAGATAAGAAAGTTATTACATCATTGAATACAAAGTAAATGCATCTTTATGCTTGTCAGAAGATATTTTGGCCTTTGGAGGCCACTGAGTCGGTTGGAGTGATCTGCATTAACGCTGAGAAATGCGCTTTTGGAGCTGCTCTGCTGTAGCTTCTCGGCCTAGACACCTGTAGCTTCTCACTTTGCTTTGTTGGCCGTTAGTTCTGCTGAGGTGGCTCAGCTTTCATCTTTAATGCATGCTGATTCTTTTAAACTGTCCTGTGTATGACAATTTGCATTTTTTATGAACAAAATTTATTGAATGGCTTCCTGTTTATAAAATCATTTGTATGACCTTAGTCCACCATTCTAGTGTAGGTAGTTGATGCCTGAGAATTGCATCCATAGTCTCCTCTGCCTCTGTATATTTGTAAAAATTGGGAGGCACCTCAAACAGGTGTTTGATTTCATTCATTATAAAAAATAAACTCTCTACTCTATTGTAGAGAGTCTGTCCTGTGGCTGGCCCTGTTTCCTCTGATGTGCTGGGCTTCTCATTGATCTGACTTGTAGCAAATGCATTAACCCTTTTGGCATATTGCTCATGAGTGAACAGTCTCCCTGCGTTGTTCAGTAAGCTAGGGAGCCCTCTGTTTTCCAATACCTGAAACTTCTCCAAAAACCTGTTTACCTCAGTCTGCATGTCCTGGGTTCTTCTCTCTAATGTCTGCACCAAGTTTCTCAGTGTGAGAACCCTCTTGATTAACTGAATTTGCTCAGTTCTATTTGAAATTCCCATGGCAACCAACTGAGTACTTGTTCTATTGTTAAGCACATTAATCATCCTGGTGGCTATTTCAGGCATGTTGCTTAGAGCAGCTCTTGATCTTTGAATTTCAGTCTGTGCTTTTGGAATGAGCTCTAACTGCTCATGGATTGTTTCAATGTACTGCCATTGCTCATTAATAGACTGGCCAATGTTAGCCCACAACACTATTTTAAGCTCAGCCACAACCTTATCTAATTTGAGCTCATTCTCTAGCTCTTTGATCCTGTCTTTGAGGGCTTTTATCTCCCTGCCCTTTTCTGCCACAGACTGCTTGGATTTGTCATGTCTTTCATTGACCTTGGCTAGTTTCTCCTTGGCCTCATTCAATTCTGTCATTTGTGCTTCCAAGGCCTGGATCTCATTCCTCAGCTTTTGCATGTCCAGGCTTGGGGCCTGCTCTGTCGTTGGTGGTGCTGCCGAGGTGGATGTTGCTACTTGTTCTGTTTGTGGAGGAGGAGGAACAGCAGTTGGAGCAGTTTCCTCAAGGTTTATTACTTCAGGAGGAGGCTGGGAGGTCTGACCTTCTTCTCTTTGCTTCAAAGCTGCCTGTAATGCTGCCTGCGCAGCCTCTGATTCTCCCAGCTTTTCTTGTGTCTGGATTAACTGCTTATATAGGGACACCAGCAAGGCTGGGGCTTCTTGATCATGCCTCTGCTGGGCAACCTCATCTGTTTGAGGGTGAATTGTGGCTGGCATTTTGATCTTTTTCTTCAAAGTGGCCATGTCTGCATCCCTTAACTTCAATATTTCTTGTATGCCCTTGATATCTTTGGGATCATGCCCAATCTCAATGATTATATCTTCTAAGGACTTTATTCTGTTGTCCTTAGCTTGTGAGGATGCCCTTTCCAACTCAAGTTGGGCAGCTGTATTATTAAGGCTATTTTCCAGCCTATAATTGTCCAATGTTTTGTCTGCCAAGGAGGCATACACCATCTCACCCGTTTGTTTGTGTAGCTCAATTTTATCCATCGGGTGGATGTCCTTGGCAAGGACCTCAAGATTGGTCCTTATATAATCTGCAGGGGACTGGGGCTGTGCTATCGCTGGCAAGAAATGACTCATGATCATCTTGCCTTCACTAACATCAAAAGCAGACATCAGTCTTTGCTGGTTAGTGGGAGCCATCTTTAGCAAATGATTATAGAGCTGTATTTTTATGGGCTCATTCCTTTTCTTTATGTCTATGAACTGCTGTTTAATGCTCAGTTCACCCTCCCTTTGCTGGCTAGAGGAGCTGACTTCTCCTCCCACAGTTCGGTTCTGTTCCTCTTGGAAGGAACTTGCAGATGCTTCCCTGCTAGGTGGGCCCATGCCCAGAGACTGCCCTGTTGGCATTTCCTCATCAGAGAAAGGGTTCAATCTCTGTCTTTTCTCACCATGACTTTCTGATGTGGTCAAGGGAGTCTCTCTGTCCCTTTTTCTGCTAGTATCCTCCTTTTGTGGAGTTTGGAGGATTGATGCATCAACTGATGTTTCTTGCCTAGGAGGCACCGTATTTTGTGCCTGTTGTTCTGTGAAAATTGGGGCCTCAACTGCCCCTTCTTGCTGTGGGGGCTGCTCTTTGTCATGCTGCCCTTCTTCTTGCTGTAATTCCTGTTGTTGTTGTTGTTCTACCTGCTGCTGCTGTTGCTGCACCTTGTCATGAGGTGGCTGTTCAGTCTCCATTTCCTTTTCCTTTCCCCTGCTAGATATATCCTCAGTGGCTTTGGGTGCTTGCTGATTTGCAGTCGAGGAGGATGCAACTGCTCCCACTTGTGTGCTTGGAAGGGAGAACACCTGTGAACAAAATTCAAGGTCAGCCATCTTTTTTAGATTCCTCACCGCTCTTTGATTCAGCTCCTCTTGTGTAACCGGCTCTTCTAGGGTTCCTCTCCTCCATTTTGCTTGGTTTGCATGTTTTTCAATGTGAGGGATCTTTACATGATCATAGCCAGATAGCTTATATTTGAGCCTTCTCAAAGTGATGAAGTGGTTGGGGTCATAAGGTTTCCAGAGGAAACTGGTTTGAAGGCCAAGGGACTCAAGCATCCTGTCTGCTTCTCTCCAACCTTCCTCCCTCTGGTTATAGACAAAGTGGCCAAGTTGGTTCCTGACTTTCAACTGTGCTTTCTTGCCTTTGCCTGAAAAGTGAAGCACATCAACATTGCCAAACTGCCTGAAGTATTCTAGGGCAAATAGCCTCATAGGCACATATTTGGGTAGTCTGTAGGGAGGCAATTCACACCCATATATCCTGATGACGGTGTGGTTCTGGTAAAAGTACCAGTCCCCAATGCTGTATGATTTGGATAACTGCAGGATCCTTTGCATTTCATCTGTGAGCCTCGGAGGAGGTGAACCCATCATCATTGACATAGCTGGGTGGATGAACTGATCTATGAACTCACAATAAGTATAAGGAGACTCAAATCTACAGTGGAAAACAGAGGACCAATAGACCACTGATCTTGGATTGCCTTGGGCATCCTCTCTTTTGATTGGAAAAGAGAATTTCTGATGTTGATGATATAAGATCAAATGGTAAATGTAAGAGGTATATCTGAACACTCTTTCTCTTGCCAGGTTCATTAGTTGCTCATGTATTTTGTCTGCTATATAGGTGGCATAGTCATAGCAGATGGGAGACTTGCCAGGAGCAAACATGAGCATGATTACCAGCACAGTTTGATCAACAAACTCAATTGAGTTGTAGCCCAAAATGGGACTAATCATGTCTGCCAGATCTCTGCCCAGTTGGTTGAGGTATACTTGATTGATAGGAGGATACTTCACAGAGTCAGAGTCAATGTATAGCTGGTTTAATTTGGTGACCTGAGCATCTGTCATTCTGGCTCCTTGATTTATCAGGTCTACAAGTGATAGAGGGACCAGTTTCTTCTCAGTCCTAAAGCAGAGCATATCCTTGATAGCTTCTGGGGTGACATAAAACACAGCTGATCCTGATGGGTCAAGAACTGCCCTTTGAGTGGGGTCATAGTTTTCAGCACACAGATGGATCAACTCAGGGAATTGTCTAACCTGAGGGAGCTTAAAAATAGGAAGGAATGAGTCCCATATGCCCAGCACATCTGTTCCAGTCTCATGCTTGGCCTTCAATTCATTGAGCAGGTGTATGTGGAACTTAGTCCTCATCAGCATTTCCTCTGAAATCTGATAGTCCATGTCTGCCAGAGACTGCCATTCCAATTGTCTCTGGGGGGCATTTAATGGAGCAACGTTCAATGCTATTGGAGCCACTGGTGGATCCATGATTTCTCCTAAGATTATGGATGGAGTTGCTATGCAAAGCAACACAAAGAGTTTTCTTCAAAAAATGTGAATTGTATGGAACAGAGGGTGAGTGAGACAGCTGCAGCAATTGAAATACTGCTTGAAGTGCCAATAAGACCAATGTGTGGTCTCAATCTGTCTTTTTTAATAGGTAGGTACAGTTTGAGTAAGTTGTTTCGCGATTGCGCGAACAGAGTCCAGTTTTTATGAAAATGTGGGCAAACAAGGCTCGGTTGGTGCTTTTCGAGCTTACAGTTGTAAATGGGGGCTAGGCACAGAGATTTTGCCGGTGAATTTACAAGTTTTTTTTCTTCTAAGCTCTGTTGAGGGAATTCACAGACAAAGTAGGCGTATGAAGGATTTATAAGGGAAAATACCTGGTAAACAGCAAGCAATGGTCACGAACGACGGTGGAAATGGCGCGCCGGAGGTGTCCGAACTGATTTCAGCAAAGGTGGTGCAAGTTTGGACGTAAAATCATGCAGAGAAAGCAACAGCTCTTGCGGCAAAAAGTATGAAAAAACGCGAAAATTGGCCTAAATATGGATTTTTGGCATATTGGCACGCTTTTTGGATGACGTCAGCATGACGTCATCAGGTGGGGTCAAGGTCGGATGACATCAGCATGACGTCATCGGGTGAGGTGGCAGGCTCTAATTGGTCCACGGGGATGATGAGGTGGCGGACATATCAGCGCGGGGGCGGACGAAGGAGCTGACGCGATGGCGGGGTGGCACTGACATGGGTATGACGTTGGCTGGGCGGATCGACCGAAAACCGGGAGCGGTTAGCGGTTTCTCATCGCACCGCTTATGATACAGAAGAGGGATTTTTCAGGCGTACCTCCGATAAACTGTGGGGATGACGCGTGGCGGAGGCCTGACGTCACCCTCTGACGGATATCGGAAGGTATCTGTCGGACGTCGGGGCCGGTCCGATATGGATAAGGACCGTCGGATCAATGAGGCCCGATCCGACGGTTGTCGGATCGCTGAGATGATCGGTGGATACGACAAGGGGCGGGATTATTTTAATATTTATTTTCGGGATCAGTGCTTGGCGGAAACTCTTGGGATATGGCGGGCTTATAAAGGTTTTTCAATGCCCATTCAATATAAAAATGACCCGGCGCCCATACTTTGGATAAGTGAGAAAAGTGGGTTTTTTGATATTATTTTGCAATTTGAAGCGGGTATGGTAAAAAATGGGTTTTTATAAGGTTTTCTCAGCAAATGAAGGCTTTGATGGGCAAAATGAATTCAGAAGGGGGGAGGGGGTTAGACTTAGGTTCATCAAAGTGACCAGATGCCATTTTGATCCCTGACAGAGGGCATATGGCTATAATGCCAAGGGGAGGGATATTTATACAATGTTTGGGGTTTATACACCTTGGTGTTGTAATACTAGGGAAAGGGTAACATAAGGGAATTATACAATAAAGTTAGGGGTTAATATGGATGAAAGGAGTGGATGAGGGGAGATAACACTAAGTTTATTTGAAAATAACTTAGCTTAAGGAGTAGATCAAAATGAAAAGCGTTTTAGACAAGAAATGTGGCTTCTAATAGGACTAAGAACCACTAAAAACCACCAATTCTTTCATGAATATCAACTGATGAGGGGATGTTAGTAATGAATGGAGAGGGGAAAATTGGGAAGTTAGACATGCTTCTTTGCTTGTTGCAACCTGATGGAGAAGAACACCTTCTCACTTCATTTATTTTGCTTTGTGAACAAGGCTAACATACCTTCAATTGTAGGGAGTGACATTTCTGCAACCCCAACTGCCTACCCATCTACTTGCCTAGCATTTTTTGTTTCTTCTTGGAGGGTGCACTTGGACTTGCAGACCCTTATCTGCCTTTTCTTTTCTTTGGCTTTTTTCTTTTGTTTTTCTATCTACTTCTACCCTTATTTCCTCCAAGGTCCCAGATTAAGCAGTTGGGAGCCTTTCTTCTCTACCTAAACTACTTGTCTGCCAAGATTACACAGTTTGGACAGACTTCTTTCTCTATTCTACAACTGAAAATTTAAAACATGGCATGATCCAGATTAGACTGTTGGACCATCCATCAAAATTGAGTCCACATCAAGCTATAAGCACAGATTGTATTCTTTTGGAAATATGTGATCTTTGCATCATCAAAGCAGAGCATATTTGGACCTTTCCTTGCCAATCATGAAATATGAAACCTATTTGTATAGGTAGCTAACAGTGGCTCCACATGGGGATGGTTTTTCATTTGAAAGACCAAGAACAGCAGGTCAGATTGCCTTGGCCCTTGACTGCTCTTGCCAATCTTGAAGTTTGCTGCTTTGAAATGCCAAAATTGTGTGCTTCCCTTCTTGGCAGACCTCTGATCCTATTTACCTTTTGCTGGTATTTAAGGAAACTTTGAGAAATTGCATTTTTACATGTTGATAGAAAATAATATATATATCTGGATATGTACAAGGGAAACTCATGCTGCACTCATGGGTAGTTGTCAAAATAGTGCTTCAGCATCCTGCCATTCACAGGACCTTCATCCAAATCAGTTTCATTAAGACTTTTAAGGAAATAAGTGTTGTTTCCTTGTACTGCTTGGACAGAAAATGGTCCTCTCCAAAGGGAATCAAATTTTCCATGTTTTCCCTTATCCTCTCTTCTTGCATCCCACTTGAGGACTTTGTCACCAATGTTGAAATCCTCTGCCTTAGATCTCCTATCAAAGGCCTTCTTTAATTTCTCTTGTAGAACTTGAACTCTGCTGAAAACTTGATCTCTAGTTTGCTGTAAACATATTATTTGATTGATCCTTCTTTGCATATCATTTGGTTCAGCTTGGCTTTCTTGAAGAAGTTTCATAACAGGTACCCCTAGTGATGAAGGAAACTTGGCTTCTAATCCATAAACCAACTCATATGGGTTGGTCCCAATTGATCTCTTGGTTGTTAGTCTATCTTCCCACAGAGCATTCACAAGCTTCTTATGCCAATTCTTTTTGTTCTCTTCTAGCACTTTCTTTATAATGTTTACCAGGCTTTTATTTGATGACTCAGCAAGGCCATTTCCTTGGGGATAGTATGCAGTAGAATGGCCTAAGGTAATTTGATATTTGTGGCAGAAATTCACCATTTTCTTGGATCTGAAAGTAGCAGCATTGTCTGTTATTATTTTGTCAGGACAACCAAATCTAGCCAATATGTTGTTCTCCAAGAACTGAATGATTGTGGAATCATTTGCTTGTCTGCATGGAACAGCTTCAATCCACTTGGTGAAGTAGTCTGTGGCTGTTAAGATCCATCTATGTTGGCCTGAAGATGAGGGATGAATTTCCCCGATGAAATCCAAGCCCCATTGTTGAAAAGGTCTCTCTGTTGCAATAGGCCTTAAGGGAAGGGGCAGCAACTGTCTCTTTCCCTCAAACATTTGACATTTATGACATGCAGTGGTGAATTTCTTGACATCAGAGAACATGGTGGGCCAGTAGTAACCAGCTCTCAGTATTTTGTCCACAGTGGACTTCCAGTACAAGTGTCCGCCACAATCACCTGCATGAAATTATTTTATGATATTGTCAGTTTCATTCTCAATTAGGCAGTTTAGCAATATCCCTTCATGGTTTTTCCAAACTAAATTTCCATCCATAACACAGAATTTAGAAGCTTTCATTTTTAGGAACCTACATTTAGTTCTAGACAGCCCTGGGGGAGCACACAGGTTTTGCAATACATAACATATATTAGAGTACCAAGGGGATTGTTCAAAGGCTACATTGATCTTTGGAGTCGCCAGCTCCGGTTCACTGTCCAACTGGTTGATTTCTAAGGCTTGGAAATTTGCTTCTGTCATTAGTTTGGCCAAACCTTGCCCTTTTATTAGTTTTGTAGGTTTTATCTCAATATCAAATTCCAAAATGCTGGCAATCCACTTTCCTCTTCTGCCCTCTAAATTTTCTTGGGTAAGAATGTCTTTGACAATAGGACTTGGTACATAAGCTATAACATGTGAATAAAGGATGTAAATCCTAAAGTCTTTAATGGCTTTGACCAAAGCATAAGCTTGCTTTTCCATGATTTGATATTTTAAAGGTGCATCTCTAAGAGCTCTGCTAAAGAAAGCAATTGGCTTCTCGTTTCCTTGGTCATCTTTCTGTAACAAAACAGCAGCAATAGTATGCTGGGAGGCAAAAGAGAAAATGATAAATTCTCTGTCAAATTGAGGATTGGTCAAGACCGGGGTTTGGGTAAGGGCCAGCTTTATACCTTCAAAGGCTTGATTGGCTTCAACAGTCCATTTTACTTTTGAATCTTTCTTTAGCATGTTATTTAGTAATCTGATTAGTTCAGCTAAGTTGGGGATAAACCTTCTCAAGAAGTTGATTTTTCCCAAGAATCCTTGCAATTCTTTGATATTTCTTGGGTGAGGCATTTGTAGGATAGCTTGTATCCTATCTGGATCAATTCTTATGCCATCCTTTGAAATGATATGTCCTAACAGCTTACCTTCTTCCAAACCAAATGAAGACTTCTTGGGATTCAAGGAAATTCCATATTTCCTGCATGTTAGGAAGATCTGTCTCAAATGTTTTAAATGTTCTTGGTCAGATTTTGAAAAAGGTGTGAGGTCATCTAAGTAAATGACTAAAAAGTCATGAATCTCCTTGGCAAAAGTAATATCCATTGCTCTTTGAAATGTTGCCCTTGCATTTTTCAATCCAAAAGGCATTTTTACATATTTGAAAGTTCCCCATGGGGTTGTGAATGCAGTTTTTTCTTGATCATCAGGGTGTACTAAGATTTGATTAAATCCTGAGAATCCATCAAGTAATGAGATCCTTGAGGCCCCTACCACTCTTTGGAGAATGTGATCCATCTTGGCTAAGGGATAGTTGTCTTTGAGGGATACTTGGTTCAGATTTCTTAGATCCACACACAGCCTTATTTCACCAGTTTTCTTTCTTGTAGGGACTAAGTTTGAAATCCACTTAGAGAATCTGATTGGTGCTATGATGCCTGCCTTGAACATTTTCTGTACCTCTTGTTCCATTGCTGGGAGAAGCATAGGATTGATTCTCCTCAATTTTTGTTTAAAGGGTTTTTGATCAGGCTTGAGAGGGATAGTATGCTGGATAACAGAGGTGTCATAGGACTTTAGGTCCTCATAACTCCATGCAAAAACATCCTGGAACTCTTTAAAGAGGTCAATGTATTTAGGCTTTTGATCAGGAGGTAAAGATGCAGACAACTTTATTATTTTAGGCTTGTCAATGGTACCAATGTTGCATTCTTCAATGGCTGCATTTAGGGGCTGCATTTTTGGTTTTCTGGGAATATCATTTGAATCAAAGATGTCCTCTAGTGGAGTTAGGCCTGTTGGAAGAAAATTGTCTTTCAGCTCTATGATTTCATCCTCAGCATTGGCCACTTCTTCACAACTGACTTGGTGAATTTGCTGAATGTTTTCCTTGTTGAAGATAGTTGGATTTAGCATTTGTTTTGTTGTTCTAGGTGATATTGGGTGAGCAATCTGTTGAAACTGTATTTGTGATGGACTTGCTCCTTCAAGTATTTGTGATTGACTTGCTTTGTCAAGTATTTGTGATTGACTTGCTTTGTCAGTGTCAATATTTAATCCGGCAAACTCTTGTTGCAGCGTTAAAAAATTGTTTATTTGCATATCATCCTCAAATACTTGCCAATCTTTAACATTGTTTGGAATGGAGGGTCTGTGTTTTATCTCAGATGTGAAACAATTGTTAGGTTCCAATGGTAATTTGCAAGTACTAGCAAATGTGGCCAAACTATGAGCATGCAGATTGTGGGTTCTAGGGATTTTAGTGATTTGGAATTCAGAGAAAAAGTTTAGTACTTCAGCCACAGCAGACCTATAAGACCTTAGTCTTTTGTCATTTGTGACAAAATTTCCCTTCACTTGTTGGATAATTAAATCTGAATCACCCATGATTGAAACCCTGGCAGCTTGCAAGAACTTTACTAACTTGAGGCCTAGTAAAAGTGCTTCATATTCTGCCATGTTATTAGTACATCTGAAGTTTAACCTATAGGCTCTGCCTTCTGCATGACTGTTTTCGTTATTGTGTACCCAAACTCCAGCTCCTGCCCCTAATTTGTTGACTGAGCCATCAAATTCAAGGAACCATAGAATATCCTGTTGTGAGGGAGATTTAATGACCTGTTCATGGGCTGGCAATGTAAGTTGAAGTTCTGGTTTTTCATCTGGCTTGTCTTCTAGGACAGTCTCATCATTTGATTGAATATGCTTGACAACTAAGGTAGCAGCAGTGTCTAGCAATTGATTGACTGTTGTTTCATTGGTGGTAATTCTTTCATTAGAGTCTTCCTCCTGTATGAGTATTTTGGTTTCAACATCATTTTTTGAGAGAGTTGTGCTGTCATTGAAGAGAATGTATGAGTCTATGTCTGAATGGACAACATATATGGGAAATTTTTGAGGCTTTTCTTCACTGCTGACCATGTATTTCATGAGTGTTTCTATGTATAGTCTTTTTGGTTGCCCAAAAACAGAGATGGTGGCATATGACATGTCTAATTGTAGGGAACCTTGGAGTTTAGCTCCCCATGATCTTGATAACAACATCCCATACTTAGGTGGGATATCAGCAACTACAACATCCATTAGAATTGTTTTGTTTGGGTATTGAACCAGAGACACACATAAATCTTTTATGAGACCTAAACACTTGACTTGGCTGGAGTCAAAGGAAAACAGGTCCTTGTATGGTCTTGTTATATCTAGATTCAATCTCTCCATGACTGCTTTTGGCATGAGATTGTGAGAGGCACCTGAGTCAAACATTGCATTATGTAGTATTTTATCATGAATATGTAAGCTGACATAAAAAGGTAATACCCCTGTGACTACTGTTTTTCCATCCACTTCTGGGCCAAACAGTAATTCTGGGGTATCATCCAACACATTAACATCATCTTTGTTGCCAGTGAGTTGAAGGGACTTCTTGATCTGTAGTTTATAGATGTCATGCTTGGCTAGTTCTGAGAGAGGAATTGCTATCTTTAGTTTGCCAATTTCAGTTTCTAGGTCAAAGGGTTTTTCAGATTGGGTCTTAGGGTTGTGGATAACAGTCCTTTCCTTGTTCACTAAATCTTCTTGTTGATTCTTATCTTGATTTTGGGACTTGTCCTTTTTACCCATCTCTTGAGGAGTAACATTTAAATTAGGGTGAGAGGATGAAGTAACCATAGGCTGCTGTTTTAAGGACAATGGTTCAGTGATCTCTTCAATAATTACTTCTTCTGCAGGTGAATTGGTTTTGTCATTAGGCTGTGTGACTATGCCTGTTTTAGGCTGCTGATTATCCTTTATCTTTTCAGGCTGATTTACATTCACAGTTCTGCTCCTTAGCTTGTATTGTTTATGGACTTCATAAACAGCAGTGTCATAGCCTTGTTTAAAGTCAAAGGATTCACCTGATTTAGTTTGGAACAGTTTGATTTCATCATCCTCATGATCTTGTTGTGTCAAGAAAACTTGACTTTCACCATCTAGACCCATTAAATTGATCTGAGGATCTTCATTGGGTTCAGTTGATGTGGAAGTTTCAGCATAGTTTTCTTGGAAAGGAGGTCTTATGTCTTGGTCAGCACTGGCCTTGCCACTGCCTGGGTTTTGAGTTCTCCTAAAATTTGGATTCCTAGGAGGGTTGTTTTGTGGTGCTTCCCATGATGATTTTCTCTCAACCGATTCCACTCTATCACCCAATCTTTTCATTCCAGTGAGTATTGCATCCAGCTTTTGATCAAAAGCAGAGGGTTCTTCTTTGAAGGTTGTTCTCTTTTCCAACCTTGCTCTGTTTCTTTTGGCAATCAGGTTAGCTTCCACTGTGACAGCAACCCTTTGGGCCTCTGCAAGGGTTTGAGGGTCTCTTTCCTTTAACTGATAGGCCATGTCAGGGTCAAAACCATCAGGGAATTTGTACAAAGCTAAATCAGGAGGGGGTCTTAAATTTTGTGGGATTGCGTTATAAACATTGTTGAATCTTGCACAATACTCCAAAACAGTCTCTTGGGGACCTCTTTTGATAGTGTCATATTCCCCAAGTATGTGCAGAGGATCTTTCTTTTTCTCCCATCTGTTAGTAAAGGCTTGATACAGCTCATCAGGAGTTGTGATGGAATTTGCATTCAGGGATCTAAACCAAGTTCTTACATCCCCAGTTAAGCTTTGAACAAACATCCTCATTCTCACACTGTCATCATCTATTTCATAGGTTTCAAAATGATCTTGCATCCTTTTGGCATGCTGAACAGCTGTCAAAGGGCCAGTGGAATCAAAGTATGAGATTTTGGTTTGGTAGTCTTGGGGTAGAGCTGCAGCATTAGCTGGTATTTGCAAGGGTGCATATCTGTTAGCCATATTTGCAGGGTTCAAGGGGTTGACAGGGATAAATGGGATAACAGGGATAACAGGGTTGATGGGAGGGGTAGAAACTAGAATGTTGGTTAAGGGATTATGTGCAGTGGATGTGGGTGTGATAGGAGGGCTGTGAGATGTAGAAGGGGAACTGGGGGAATCAAGGGTGGATCGAAACAAAACCTTGATTGGGGTTGGAACAAGGTTTGGATAACCTGTTTCAGGGGTTGAGTTAGCAAGAGTTTGTTGTCCCTGCTGCTTCCCGATGATCCTAGGGATTATATTAGGATTTTCAAAAACAGCTGGGGGTTCTGGGTCAAGGTTTGACCTAGTATGTATGGTTTTCCTTTTAGGAGCCAGTTTCTAAACTTCTTTTTGGTATTTTGCAGGATATTTTGTGTCTACGGAGGCTAGACAAGATTTTGAACTCACTGTATATTTTCCAAAGCTAGCAGCAAAAGGAATGAGCAGCTTTCAAGAGATAAACAGAAATTAGAAAATCTTGAGGAACTCCCCAGTGGAGTCGCCAATTATGTTCACACCCAGGTTGTTCCCTATGACTCCCAAGGGAATACGGCCAGGGTAACCACTAACCAATCTTTGGATCACAGTTTCTAGCCAAACTGTAATCAGAGAGGGCTCTCTCTTTATGATTTGTCTCTATTTTGATAGTGTTTTTAGGCTAGCTATTATGCTCAGGTTTTCGGTTTATGTTTTGGTTGAAGGACTTCTTTCAGTGCATTAAGATGTAGTGTTTCAGAGAGTAGTATATCATTGGGCAATGGAGTCTAGAGCTGTGAACTGTTGAAATGCTGGAGTGATGATGTTCAGACTGCAGGGCCTATTGGGTATCTCAAACAAACAAAATTTTAAACTTAAGTGGTGATGTATGGTCAGCCAACAGAAAGCAATTAAGAATTCTCCATTAAGCTGGTGATGTGAAAGTGAAACATGATGCTCAGGAGCAAACTTGAATTCCTAAAACAAAGGTCACTGTGAAAGATATATTCTGAAAGTGCAGCAATTAAGAATTACACTTATCAAGATTATAGCTGAAGAAAAACATTCATTAACAACATAGATTGAACTCAGGGTATTGCATGAATAAGTCCTAAAGGTTATTCTTTTTCTTTGTTGCTAACACTTAGAAATTAGAAACATATATGGATTGTAAAATATTGAAACACATAACAAAGAGAGTTACAGAAACTTATTGTATTGTGAAATACACAGGAATCCTGCAGTTTTCAACAGACACCAGAACGCATTCAACACTTCAGAACTCCGAGAAATTCCATCACTTTCTTTATTAAACTCTGAAAGGATTACAGCATAAGAACTTCTTCAAGAGAAATCAACAACAACCCCTGCAAGCTTGTGCAAGGGGCAAATATATACAATCGGTTTACAAAATATCTGAGTGCTAAGCTATCTCAGAAATGAATGCGCTCACCAACTTTTCAAGATATTTAGATAAGAAAGTTATTACATCATTGAATACAAAGTAAATGCATCTTTATGCTTGTCAGAAGATATTTTGGCCTTTGGAGGCCACTGAGTCGGTTAGAGTGATCTGCATTAACGCTGAGAAATGCGCTTTTGGAGCTGCTCTGCTGTAGCTTCTCGGCCTAGACACCTGTAGCTTCTCACTTTGCTTTGTTGGCCGTTAGTTCTGCTGAGGTGGCTCAGCTTTCATCTTTAATGCATGCTGATTCTTTTAAACTGTCCTGTGTATGACAATTTGCATTTTTTATGAACAAAATTTATTGAATGGCTTCCTGTTTATAAAATCATTTGTATGGCCTTAGTCCACCATTCTAGTGTAGGTAGTTGATGCCTGAGAATTGCATCCATAGTCTCCTCTGCCTCTGTATATTTGTAAAAATTGGGAGGCACCTCAAACAGGTGTTTGATTTCATTCATTATAAAAAATAAACTCTCTACTCTATTGTAGAGAGTCTGTCCTGTGGCTGGCCCTGTTTCCTCTGATGTGCTGGGCTTCTCATTGATCTGACTTGTAGCAAATGCATTAACCCTTTTGGCATACTGCTCATGAGTGAACAGTCTCCCTGCGCTGTTCAGTAAGCTAGGGAGCCCTCTGTTTTCCAATACCTGAAACTTCTCCAAAAACCTGTTTACCTCAGTCTGCATGTCCTGGGTTCTTCTCTCTAATGTCTGCACCAAGTTTCTCAGTGTGAGAACCCTCTTGATTAACTGAATGTGCTCAGTTCTGTTTGAAATTCCCATGGCAGCCAACTGAGTACTTGTTCTATTGTTAAGCACATTAATCATCCTGGTGGCTATTTCAGGCATGTTGCTTAGAGCAGCTCTTGATCTTTGAATTTCAGTCTGTGCTTTTGGAATGAGCTCTAACTGCTCATGGATTGTTTCAATGTACTGCCATTGCTCATTAATAGATTGGCCAATGTTAGCCCACAGCACTATTTTAAGCTCAGCCGCAACCTTATCTAATTTGAGCTCATTCTCTAGCTCTTTGATCCTGTCTTTGAGGGCTTTTATCTCCCTGCCCTTTTCTGCCACAGACTTCTTGGATTTGTCATATCTTTCATTGACCTTGGCTAGTTTCTCCTTGGCCTCATTCAATTCTGTCATTTGTGCTTCCAAGGCCTGGATCTCATTCCTCAGCTTTTGCATGTCCAGGCTTGGGGCCTGCTCTGTCGTTGGTGGTGCTGCCGAGGTGGATGTTGCTGCTTGTTTTGTTTGTTGAGGAGGAGGAATAGTAGTTGGAGCAGTTTCCTCAAGGTTTATTACTTCAGGAGGAGGCTGGGAGGTCTGACCTTCTTCTCTTTGCTTCAAAGCTGCCTGTAATGCTGCCTGCGCAGCCTCTGATTCTCCCAGCTTTTCTTGTGTCTGGATTAACTGCTTATATAGGGACACCAGCAAGGCTGAGGCTTCTTGATCATGCCTCTGCTGGGCAACCTCATCTGTTTGAGGGTGAATTGTGGCTGGCATTTTGATCTTTTTCTTCAAAGCGGCCATGTCTGCATCCCTTAACTTCAATATTTCTTGTATGCCCTTGATATCTTTGGGATCATGCCCAATCTCAATGATTATATCTTCTAAGGACCTTATTCTGTTGTCCTTAGCTTGTGAGGATGCCCTTTCCAACTCAAGTTGGGCAGCTGTATTATTAAGGCTATTTTCCAGCCTATAATTGTCCAATGTTTTGTCTGCCAAGGAGGCATACACCATCTCACCCGTTTGTTTGTGTAGCTCAATTTTATCCATCGGGTGGATGTCCTTGGCAAGGACCTCAAGATTGGTCCTTATATAATCTGCAGGGGACTGGGGCTGTGCTACCACTGGCAAGAAATGACTCATGATCATCTTGCCTTCACTAACATCAAAAGCAGACATCAGTCTTTGCTGGTTAGTGGGAGCCATCTTTAGCAAATGATTGTAGAGATGTATTTTTATGGGCTCATTCCTTTTCTTTATGTCTATGAACTGCTGTTTAATGCTCAGTTCACCCTCCCTTTGCTGGCTAGAGGAGCTGACTTCTCCTCCCATAGTTCAGTTCTGTTCCTCTTGGAAGGAACTTGCAGATGCTTCCCTGCTAGGTGGGCCCATGCCCAGAGACTGCCCTGTTGGCATTTCCTCATCAGAGAAAGGGTTCAATCTCTGTCTTTTCTCACCATGACTTTCTGATGTGGTCAAGGGATTCTCTCTGTCCCTTTTTCTGCTAGTATCCTCCTTTTGTGGAGTTTGGAGGATTGATGCGTCAACTGATGTTTCTTGCCTAGGAGGCACCGTATTTTGTGCCTGCTGTTCTGTGAAAATTGGGGCCTCAACTGCCCCTTCTTGCTGTGGGGGCTGCTCTTTGTCATGCTGCCCTTCTTCTTGCTGTAATTCCTGTTGTTGTTGTTGTTCTACCTGCTGCTGCTGTTGCTGCACCTTGTCATGAGGTGGCTGTTCAGTCTCCATTTCCTTTTCCTTGCCCCTGCTAGATATATCTTCAGTGGCTTTGGGTGCTTGCTGATTTGCAGTCGAGGAGGATGCAACTGCTCCCACTTGTGTGCTTGGAAGGGAGAACACCTGTGAACAAAATTCAAGGTCAGCCATCTTTTTTAGATTCCTCACCGCTCTTTGATTCAGCTCCTCTTGTGTAACCGGCTCTTCTAGGTTCCTCTCCTCCATTTTGCTTGGTTTGCATGTTTTTCAATGTGAGGGACCTTTACATGATCATAGCCAGATAGCTTATATTTGAGCCTTCTCAAAGTGATGAAGTGGTTGGGGTCATAAGGTTTCCAGAGGAAACTGGTTTGAAGGCCAAGGGACTCAAGCATCCTGTCTGCTTCTCTCCAACCTTCCTCCCTCTGGTTATAGACAAAGTGGCCAAGTTGGTTCCTGACTTTCAACTATGCTTTCTTGCCTTTGCCTGAAAAGTGAAGCACATCAACATTGCCAAACTGCCTGAAGTATTCTAGGGCAAATAGCCTCATAGGCACATATTTGGGTAGTCTGTAGGGAGGCAATTCACACCCATATATCCTGATGACGGTGTGGTTCTGGTAAAAGTACCAGTCCCCAATGCTGTATGATTAGGATAACTGCAGGATCCTTTGCATTTCATCTGTGAGCCTCGGAGGAGGTGAACCCATCATCATTGACATAGCTGGGTGGATGCACTGATCTATGAACTCACAATAAGTATAAGGAGACTCAAATCTACAGTGGAAAACAGAGGACCAATAGACCACTGATCTTGGATTGCCTTGGGCATCCTCTCTTTTGATTGGAAAAGAGAATTTTTGATGTTGATGATATAAGATCAAATGGTAAATGTAAGAGGTATATCTGAATACTCTTTCTCTTGCTAGGTTCATTAGTTGCGCATGTATTTTGTCTACTATATAGGTGGCATAGTCATAGCAGATGGGAGACTTGCCAGGAGCAAACATGAGCATGATTACCAGCACAGTTTGATCAACAAACTCAATTGAGTTGTAGCCCAAAATAGGGCTAATCATGTCTGCCAGATCTCTGCCCAGTTGGTTGAGGTATACTTGATTGATAGGAGGATACTTCACAGAGTCAGAGTCAATGTATAGCTGGTTTAATTTGGTGACCTGAGCATCTGTCATTCTGGCTCCTTGATTTACAAGGTCTACAAGTGATAGAGGGACCAGTTTCTTCTCAGTCCTGAAGCAGAGCATATCCTTGATAGCTTCTGGGGTGACATAAAACACAGCTGATCCTGATGGGTCAAGAACTTCCCTTTGAGTGGGGTCATAGTTTTCAGCACACAGATGGATCAACTCAGGGAATTGTCTAACCTGAGGGAGCTTAAAAATAGGAAGGAATGAGTCCCATATGCCCAGCACATCTGTTCCAGTCTCATGCTTGGCCTTCAATTCATTGAGCAGGTGTATGTGGAACTTAGTCCTCATCAGCATTTCCTCTGAAATCTGATAGTCCATGTCTGCCAGAGACTGCCATTCCAATTGTCTCTGGGGGGCATTTAATGGAGCAACGTTCAATGCTATTGGAGCCACTGATGGATCCATGATTTCTCCTAAGATTATGGATGGAGTTGCTATGCAGAGCAACACAAAGATTTTTCTTCAAAAAATGTGAATTGTATGGAACAGAGGGTGAGTGAGATAGCTGCAGCAATTGAAATACTGCTTGAAGTGCCAATAAGACCAATGTGTGGTCTCAATCTGTCTTTTTAAACAGGTAGGTACAGTTTGAGTAAGTTGTTTCGCGATTGCGCGAACAGAGTCCAGTTTTTATGAAAATGTGGGCAAACAAGGCTCGGCTGGTGCTTTTCGAGCTTACAGTTGTAAATGGGGGCTAGGCACAGAGATTTTGCCGGTGAATTTACAAGTTTTTTGTCTTCTAAGCTCTGTTGAGGGAATTCACAGACAAAGTAGGCGTATGAAGGATTTATAAGGGAAAATACCTGGTAAACAGCAAGTAATGGTCACGAACGACGGTGGAAATGGCGCGCCGGAGGTGTCCGAACTGATTTCAGCAAAGGTGGTGCAAGTTTGGATGTAAAATCATGCAGAGAAAGCAACAGCTCTTGCAGCAAAAAGTATGAAAAAACGCGAAAATTGGCCTAAATATGGATTTTTGGCATATTGGCGCGCTTTTTAGATGACGTCAGCATGATGTCATCAGGTGGGGTCAAGGTCGGATGACGTCAGCATGACGTCATCGGGTGAGGTGGCAGGCTCTGATTGGTCCACGGGGATGATGAGGTGGCGGACATATCAGCGCGGGGGCGGACGAAGGAGCTGACGCGATGGCGGGGTGGCACTGACGTGGGTATGACGTTGGCTGGGCGGATCGACCAAAAACTGGGAGCAGTTAGCGGTTTCTCATCGCACCGCTTATGATACGGAAGAGGGATTTGTCAGGCGTACCTCCGATAAACTGTGGGGATGACGCGTGGCGGAGGCCTGACGTCACCCTCTGACAGATATCGGAAGGTATCTGTCGGACGTCGGGGCCGGTCCGATATGGATAAGGACCGTCGGATCAATGAGGCCCGATCCGACGGCTGTCGGATCACTGAGATGATCGGTGGATACGACAAGGGGCGTGATTATTTTAATATTTATTTTCGGGATCAGTGCTTGGCGGAAACTCTTGGGATATGGCGGGCTTATAAAGGTTTTTCAATGCCCATTCAATATAAAAATGACCCGGCGCCCATACTTTGGATAAGTGAGAAAAGTGGGTTTTTTGATATTATTTTGCAATTTGAAGCGGGTATGGTAAAAAATGGGTTTTTATAAGGTTTTCTCAGCAAATGAAGGCTTTGATGGGCAAAATGAATTCAGAAGGGGGGAGGGGGTTAGACTTAGGTTCATCAAAGTGACCAGATGCCATTTTGATCCCTGACAGAGGGCATATGGCTATAATGCCAAGGGGAGGGATATTTATACAATGTTTGGGGTTTATACACCTTGGTGTTGTAATACTAGGGAAAGGGTAACATAAGGGAATTATACAATAAAGTTAGGGGTTAATATGGATGAAAGGAGTGGATGAGGGGAGATAACACTAAGTTTATTTGAAAATAACTTAGCTTAAGGAGTAGATCAAAATGAAAAGAGTTTTAGACAAGAAATGTGGCTTCTAATAGGACTAAGAACCACTAAAAACCACCAATTCTTTCATGAATATCAACTGATGAGGGGATGTTAGTAATGAATGGAGAGGGGAAAATTGGGAAGTTAGACATGCTTCTTTGCTTGCTGCAACCTGATGGAGAAGAACACCTTCTCACTTCATTGATTTTGCTTTGTGAACAAGGCTAACATACCTTCAATTGTAGGGAGTGACATTTCTGCAACCCCAACTGCCTACCCATCTACTTGCCTAGCATTTTTTGTTTCTTCTTGGAGGGTGCACTTGGACTTGCAGACCCTTATCTGCCTTTTCTTTTCTTTGGCTTTTTTCTTTTGTTTTTCTATCTACTTCTACCCTTATTTCCTCCAAGGTCCCAGATTAAGCAGTTGGGAGTCTTTCTTCTCTACCTAAACTACTTGTCTGCCAAGATTACACAGTTTGGACAGACTTCTTTCTCTATTCTACAACTGAAAATTTAAAACATGGCATGATCCAGATTAGGCTGTTGGACCATTCATCAAAATTGAGTCCACATCAAGCTATAAGCATAGATTGTATTATTTTGGAAATATGTGATCTTTGCATCATCAAAGCAGAGCATATTTGGACCTTTCCTTGCCAATCATGAAATATGAAACCTATTTGTATAGGTAGCTAACACCCTGGTAATGTGGTATAATGAGTAGTGTGGCATAATGGGTAAAGATTAATGTTACTTATAAACCACTATTTCAATTATAATCATGATTATTAATATAATCATTTGGTTTATCTCTAGTGCCACTTCTTCAACTTTTTCACTTTTGTTGATTGCACATTACACCTAAAAAGGAACTCTAGCAGTCTGATAAGTTTTTGCAAACAGAGTCTTACCGAGATATAAAATATTAGAAAAGATATATTCAATAAAGGGAAATGGAAAAGATTGTCAATCATAATAATTGTCGCCTATATTGGGATTCAATTTAAAGATGTCCATCTTCAATAATAGTTACTGTTCAACACTATCAAGTTCTCTGACATATTGTTCATAATACTATCTATAGAATCTAGAAAAAGAACTAATACCTAATTTTAGTACTAATTTAGATTACACATTATATAAATATAATTAGAGGAGAAAGTCTTGTCAATTTAGGTTGCATAAGTCAGATCAAAGAATATTTTTAACTATAGAGTGACTAGAAAATATACAGTCATATTGATCCATTACATGGAAGGCTAGAATAAAAAGGGAAAGATGCATATAGAATTGAGTGTCAATCACTTCCATCCAAGTATCTTTGAAGGTGACACTAATATATGCTAAAAAAAACTGATTTAGAATTTCTTTGCTACTTTTTTCCTTAGAGCTAGAATCAAAGGCAAGGGTCCAAATAAATAAAAGGTATAAAGTTCAAAATACAGTGTAACTATCTCCATGAAAGATCAGTTCTATGATAGTTTATAAGGTAGAACATAATTCATTTCAAATATGTATAGAAAAATTGATACTCTGTCCCTTATCTTGGTCAATAATTCTAGAAAAAGTTGTCAACAATTCACTCAACAATTTACTTGTCATTTCTATAATTTCATCCAGCTGAATATTAGAGAATACCTTGTTTAATGGGTTTGAAGCTTGATGTAAAAGTGAACCTATAGTCAACCATAATATTTGGCTTAACATTTGAATTCAGAATTGTTTGTTCAGCCAACAAAATATGAATTAGTGTGCCTCATTTTATGTAATTTTCCAGCCTTATTAGAATATATCATCATCCCCCTTATACATAAATATGGGAGTAGATTAATAAACAAAACATTAATTTGTGTGCTTAGTTTTATGTAATTCCCAACCTTATTAGAACAAACCATTGCCCCCCTTATACATAACTATGAGAGAAAATTAATAATCCTTTCATCACTAGATATATACTGATCATAAGTCATAGGAAAGGCAAGCACATGGAATCCCCCCTAGTGGTGATCAAAGGTCATCCTAAGGTGAGGGAAGAGGGTGCCCAAGTGACAATGGAAACTCTTATGAGTTCCACTTGTCTTGTCATCTCGTTAAGACTCTGCACCTAGGGTGATAGATAAAGTGGCAGTAGAGTCTAAAAGGAAGCTAATATAATTTACCTTCTTATGAGATTATGGATGCATGTAGCCCAAATAATAACCTACAACAAAAGCATATCATGTTGGCCACTAAAACAAAAATATTTAGAGAGGAATATGAATTAAGAAATACGTTCAAATGGATCAAAAGGAATATTTTCTACTAGGTTATGCAAAATATAGATAATACAAAACAAGAAAGAAGGCATACAACAACATTTCCAACAATAGATACAGAGAACATAAAGGGAGAATCAACCACAATTATTATTCTTCTAATCAAGGAAAAACATTACCTGGATTACATCCCTTTGAGACACATTTGATGCAAAATATGAAATCCTAAGACTTCAACATTTAGGTTCAAGAAATTTGTTTCAAACTCCAATACGACTCCAAAAAACAGTCTATAGTTATTCTCCAACCTTTGAACAACCATTACAATAGAAGAAGCAAGTTGCAAACACAATTTCTAGAGATACAAGCTAAATAAACAAAGGAGATGAAAAGGGTTAGATCCCTCTCAATCGCTTGCCTCTGTAAAGCCATGATTCAATCAAATATTTTCCACAAAAACAACCTCTAATCTCTCACCAAGGATGCACTCACTGACTCTCTAGCTAAACAAACTAATGGAAAAGAAAAAAGAATGACACAAAACACCAATCAATCTCTCATCATCAAACGTGTATTGTAGTCCCCTCAGTCATCTTCTACAACCATCTCCAGTTTGTGGTCCTTGAAATCCTCTATTCTATTTAAAAACTGAGACACTATTATATTTGCACCTTATTCTATTTTGATATATTCTCTTAGCTAGACACTTGGTTCTTTATTTTTTCTCCTCTCAATTTTGATTTAGGAGTACATAGATTGTATTTACTATGTACCAATATTGGATGTACTCTTCTAATCCCATTGATATAGTTTGAATCATTTTAGGCATCAATAAAATAATCTTATCTATATGAAAGAATGCAGCTTGGCCTTTGACCAAAATAACCTATTTTGGTCAGTGATGGGCAATGATGTAGTTTATTTTTTTCTTCGTTCTAGATACTCTTCAACTATTGTGACTTCTTAAAAGAGATGTGCAAGCTTCACTCTGTAAGGCTCAACCTGATTTTGATCCACCCCTTTTTGTATGGTTAATACGATCACTTACTCCACAAAGCTTCTCCTATTATAGCTTGTTGCTTCCAAATAAACATTTGATCCATACAGATAAACACTTATTTCAAAGTGCACAATGAACCTCGAGTCAAAGTAAACAAAGAATGTGAAATTGCTCCCAAAATGCAAGAATTGAAGGCAAATTGTTGCATTTTCTGAATGCAAGAAAATAGCTTGACCCGATTTAAGGCTAAGTTATGAGTCTCTCATGTCATAGACAAATTAATGCTTCCAATTAACTGAACTTATACGAGACAGGTTGTCAAGCCCAAATTCGCATACATGATTTCATGTTTAATTTCAAATGAAAAATTTGCAATATGAAGTTAAATGTCATTTTAGTAAATCCGAGGAAAATGAAACTGTCGCACCTTAAGCATATAAAATTCAAAATCCTCTTCAAATAATCAATGATACCACAAATATCTTCCAAATTTCTCCATTTAGCTCCATCCAGAGACTCGAACTCATAACCTTTAACTCCAACTCAAACCAGGAAAGAGACCTTGGGGTGAATTTTGTTAAAGGATTAACCTCACTATCAATTGGGTTATATTCTCATTGCCATGACTATGGAAGCAACAACATTAAACTTGCAATCCCCTTTCATTCATTAATCATAAATTTTCGAATTTTCCAATCAAAGGTTGTTATTCCTTGTGAATTAACACAAAATTCTCGTCGAGTAATGTCAACTCGTCCATGGATGAATCAAAGATCGAAGATCGCAAAAATACAATATAAAAAGGTGCACTCAAAGATAAAATCAACAAAATAAAATATGAAAACATGCATATGAAGCATACGATAAAGTGGATAGGCATCACTTTAATAATTCTTACTCTTTCCAAACATTGCAGTAGAGCATCTTGAATTGTTGTACGCTTCTCCTGCAAGAGGTCAGGTCAAGCCTATTTGATTTCTCAAAAACATAAAATCTACTTGACATAACGATTCTATTTCATTAGTGACCCAAAGAATGGGAGAAATTCTCGCGAGAGACGAGGGCATAATTTCTATGTCAAATACTTCTGTCAAAAATGTGCCTCCTGTTACACTCATTGGGTTTCTAGATAAATGCCTTTAACTTGTCATTTTAAAGACATTAAGTAGTGGATTTCATGTTAGGTGTCAACAAAAGAATATTTTTTTCAAACACTCTTCACTTCATGCAAAACCTTTGAAGGCTCTTTTTTCAGCGATAGTGTTTAAGCCAATGCTTGCAACTAGGAACAAAGAATTGTAAGAAACCTCAAGGAGCCAAAGAAATATATAAATTGGAGTAGCAAGAGTAGGAACATACGCAATTATTGCAACAAATCATTGTGAATAAGTGCATTGTAAATACGATGAAGAGAAGCTCGTTTGTGTGACCTCTGTTACTGTGAATGAGGGAGGTTGGTAGCTGATAAGGGAAACGTAAGGAAACAACCTGGAGAAAATTGTACCAAGCTTCTACTTCAACTGGACCAACTACCTCTCCAACAACACTGGCGGTTTTGGTGTCGCAACATAATAATCCTATGGAGATGTGGCTGAAATTACCACTCCAACGGATAATGGCACTACTACAATTGCCACTACACCCTGATAATGGTGACACCCTTTCAATAGTCTACATAATAGGTAGAACTTTTACCAAGCCACTACTTCGATTTGACCAACTACCTCTCCAACAACACCAACAATTTTAGTATCTCAAAATAATAATCGTATGCAGATGTGGCTGAAATTGCCACTCCAGTGGATAATGGCACCACTAAAATTGCCACTACATTTGGAGAGTGGTGCCACCCTTCCGATAAGTTGCATAACATGTAGAACTTATTGGACCAATCAAATTTTGGAAAAGTGTCACCTAATAGGTAAAAGGGTAGACAAAATTTGGCAGTGAATAATTTCAAAATGGAACACCTATCGACATAATTAGAGTGGGAAAAATAAAGATGATAAGCAAAAAAATAACCATCAACTAAATATACTAATTTGAACATGTGTCCACATGTACTTAAATATTAGAGGAAACAAAAGAACCCAACATGATTGATTATGCACTTGATAAAATGGGGTGTTACACTCTATGCTTACTCTCAAACATTAAAATAAGAGTTCCTAAATTTATTTCTAAATATGTCTAATTTGTTAGAGTTTGGTCCAAACCTGGTCAGATCTTATCAAGTTTAGCCAAGATGCAATGAGCTTAATTATGTTTTCCTAAGCTAGTCAACAAGCTTGACCTAGAAATTTTGAAAAGGAAGTTTGATATAGATTACTACTTTGACATATTTTGACAAATTTTCCCATTTTTCATGTCTCGGAGAGAGAATCTGAACTAGCCTCCTCTTACCACAATGTGGCTAGATAAGAGAGACAAATCAGAACCAATAGTATCCACTAAGAGATTGTGAGTGGGGGGAAATTATTATGCCAAAAGATGCTCAGAACTTGCATCTTACTCCAACCATTGTTTTTTACATTGATGCATCCATAAGCATAGATGCAATTTTTTCATCAAAGAGGCTTGAATGCTATGGGAAATTCCAATGCTTCACTTTTACCAACTAGGCACTTCACTTTTACCAACTAGGCAAGCCACAATTTTAGAATGTATTTTAGTTGTGCAGTTTTATGCCAATTTTCTATTGGGGAATCCAAATCAATGTTATTTTTTAGACTTTTCCCAATGTTTCCTAGGTCCATGTCTTGTGACTATGCTGTCCAATGGGATACAAAATTTTGATAACTCATCTTTTTGAATAAAAAACTTGTACCATAATATAAATAGCCAACTCGTGTCTTCCAATTTAGAGGTTACCCTAATTGAAGATCCCTCTCCACATTTTGGCCCAAATATGAAATTGTACATGTTAACCAAGATTGGTTGTAGAGTTTACAATAACTTAGTAGCCTTTTCAAGGGTTGTCCAAATTTGAATTCATAGGGAAGATATTTTAGTTCATTCAGCACTGAAAGATAACATTTCTGGGATGTAAATCAAGCAATGCTAAATCAATTTTTTAAATTTGGCATATGTTCAAGAAAGTAGTAACTTCTGTAAATACTAAATACTAAATATCAAGTACTACATTCTATCAAGTTTCATGTATGTTGCATCAAGCAATGTAAATTAGAGGAATTGCACTCAAGCAATCTAATTTAGCATAAGAGTGATGAGCTAGGTACCATGGAAAATTTGGTGGTTTCTTCACAAATTCAAATGGACATGTTTAAGACTAGATAATTTAATCGAATATGATGTTCTTCTTTGCCATGCATGTTAATACAAAGTTATTCTATTGAAATCCCCTGCATAGACAAACCAACATCTCTAAAAGTGAAATTTTGGTTGGTTCAAACTATCACCTTACACATATCTACTCCTCTTTATTTCTAGAGTTCATTTTCAACATGGTTGGCTTCTTTCCCGTGTGCAATTTCAAAACCAATCCAAAAAAAACTCCAAGAGGGTATCGGTCGTGTTTTGTTGATAAAAATTCAATACCCCCACTTGCAAGATCCCAAATTGTAGCTACGTCATTCTATCCAGGGAAAACGTGGTCACCTGAAATGACCTGTTTGGTGATCCATAAGGGAACAAAGTGCTACTTCTTCTAGAGACCTTTGGTCTTAGGGCATTAACATGTTTTCTTATGTATGAGGAATATGAGCTCTTAATCACTTAGAAGTAGTTTAAGGGAAAATATTAAGTAGGAAAAAAATTGAAACTACTAATTATTAATTAGAATAATATAATTTTAAATTTGGTTTGTAAGTTTACTTAAAGTGGAATAGTGTTAGTACTATTAAATTTTGTGACAATTTTAATATAATTGTTAAGAGAATACAATATCATATTGTCAATAGTTATGTTGTTTGTTCACACTTTGAATGAACCAATTAGATGAAAACCTCACAATTAGCATAAAGTGAGTAAGAAAACATATCCATACAGGTCACAGTATAAGCACTAAGAGCTTAAAGTAAGCATCCATGTTTGTAAGTGTCAACTCAAACATCCTATCAAATGATAAATATTAGTATTAATATTTTCAAAAAGTTCATACTAACATAAAATTTAACGACAAAATTAACATATCTAAGGTTAAATTGGGAAGATAATACAAATCACTTCAAAAATTGGTTACAATAGAATGTTTAGAATGTAAAAACATATGGTTACATTAATAGAAAAGCAAAAGAGTAGAATTCTCACCAATATATTTAGCATCAATGCGTTTAGATCTTTCAGTATCTGGCTACGATCATCCACTAATGGAACCCTTTCATCCAAAATCCATGAAAGAAGCTATGTGATAAGATTTTGCAAATTGTTTGTCTTCACCCTGTGGGAAACCTTCCTTTTTGAGAATGGATGCATATGTCAAGTAGGGCATTGAATAATGGAGCAAATAGCCAACCCAACCAACAAAAGAAACAAAACAAATTGTTGGTAGAAAGAATCTAATGGAAAAGAAATTTACCTGCATTAGTGTGTCTAGGACACATTTACATGACCTTGAAGGCACACCAGACAGGACTAAGTTGAATGTTTTGTCTACCTAAATATATAGTACAATAATTAATCAATTATAACTTGCCCACAGTATGTTAGTATGTTTATTTTGATGTGACCAACAATAACTAGAAATTATGAGCAATGAAAATAATTAATCTACCACACACAATTTTATAAATCCACAAACCTTTGTTGTCAAGCATGATATAAGATAGTCTGCATAATTTAAAATATTATCCCTAGTTGTGCTTTCATGATCATTATTAGCTTGACTCATCTCATAACAAACATGCTTCATTCCTTCAACAACCTACATAATTATAGAAATACAAAACTAAGAGAAGTGTCTTAAACATAAAGCCCATGTCCTCTCCATCATAAGGTTCGTTAGAATTTTAATCATGAAGAGATGGTATATATTTAATGGACCAAGAATACAACATTGTATGAATAGGATTAGTTATGAGAAGAAGGCCCCATAAAGAAAGGTAGTTGTGTCTAAGTTATATGCTCTATGAGTGAGAAAACAATATTGGGATATCATGCAAACTCACAAAAAACCTGATCTGGTGATCTATAGTCAACAACATCAATTTCTTCATTCCAATTGGATGGACCCATTGCTAATGCACCAGAGCCATCAACATCTTGATTTGCAAAAGCCTCAAAATGTCCATGGCTGATGCAAATTCTGTAAAGAATAACAAAGGACAAGGAATGACATTTTCTTAACTATTTAATTGAGAGAAAAGAAAGAAACCAAGAAACATATGCAACTATAATTTATGAAACTCAGAATAGAGACGGTATCTTCAAGATACAAATGCGAGAAATTCCAGTGTCATGAAATAGTGCAAGATTTCACTAAAGAAGAAAGATAGAGATCCCATTTTAAATTTAAATCACATTTCTTTCAAATTCATTAGAATATTTACACTTGAAATCATTAACCTTGGCAAAATTGGAGAAGAGGTAGGCCTGAGAATAATATCACCACCTTTTTCAGCAGTTTCCAACCTGTAAATTACAGTACATTTTTAATAAAATATTATTTAAATCTCTAGATCAAAATGTCTATGACTATGTCAAAACCAAAAATATAATTACCTCTCTTATAAATCGATTTCCAGGTTCACCATGGGTTGATAAATATTTACATCATATATCCCTAGTTTTGCTTAGTTCCATTACATAATCCATGCAGCATAATAAGACACGGTTTTTAATCACTACAACTTTGGAATACTGGTAGTCATTTCTATCTAATCTCGGGAATAATATACAAAATTACTTTTATATATGTTGTTAAAAGATTTCATACTTGGCTCCTTCCTATTCATGAATGGAATACATTCAATAAAGTTGCATGTGATTCTCAAGGAATTATTTTGATCTGTGTGATCTCTACACTCTTCTTTTCTAATTCAAAAGTAATGTGCCTCTAGTTATCACTATGAAACAAAAGTAACATAGTTTTGAAGTTTCTTTTCATGTATAATACAAATTTCCCTAACAGCGTTGTGAGCATTGTGGGATTTTTACTTTTGGCAAAAATATGACAACCTACCATTCAAAATAATAAATCACCCACATGCTTAGAAAACTCAAAAGAAATGACTATCTAGAATCTTAGGTGACTTGTTTTATTTAGCTATGGTTGAAATATAATTATATGTAAATAATATGATCAAGTATAGAGACAAAATGATCCATAATTTAGTCAAGATGAGGCTTGGGACCACAGTTAAGAAAATAAATTCCACTGAAATGATTGATTGCAACTGGGTATAAGAATGTCTCACTAGGAAGCAAGGTCTCAGATGATTAGAAATAATTCCAACGGGTCGGTTAAAAACTTCACAGACAATTAAGTTACCTTGGAGTAGTGTCAAACAGGGCATCAAAGTTGAGTATCCAGTGTGTTGCAAAGTACTACTATAAAAATCATATCTTTCTCATTGCTCAATTCTACTGTACTTCTACAGTATAACTGTGCACTTGTGGAAACCATTAGGGGGATTATTTAGTGGTTTCTTATTTCTTATCATTTATGGGGTCATTTTCACTTTTATGTTGTTCTTTTGTCAGTTGCTTTGGGTTTGAGTTGATTCTTATTGCTCTCAACTCTTCAATCTCAAGGATAAGTGGATTCACAAGCTTCATAGTGTTTGGTTGTGGGTCTTTGCATGGTTGTTCATCAACCATCCAAGGCCATCCAAGACCTATCTAGCTAATATCATGTTGACAGATGGGCTTTGCTAAATTTGTGGTAAACCAGAGACAAGTGAAACGCATCTTTTTGGACTATTTGTCTACAAGAGACTACTAGCAGGACATTGAGGATCAACACTCAATTTTATTCCAGGAAAAAGTGCATTGGATACTACAAACTTTGGAAATTCCTTGTATCTTGTGTATCTTGGATATTGTGATTGATATAACTTTGGTGTTACTTGCAATAAAAGTTTGATAGAGCTCTAGAAAATAAATTGTATACAACTAATGGGAAAATTCATTTCCAATAACTTTATGCCTATACTACTATTACCAAAAAGTAACTTTTATTATTACCACTATTTAGAAGTACTCAATTTTAAATTCCATAGAATGTAATAGTGATTTAAAGAACTCTTTCAAAATCCCTTTCTCACACTAATGGTCATGAAATATGTTAGACTTCTATGTTTTGGCCGAATACATGGATTTATTGTAATGCACCAATAGTCAAGGCCCTTGGGGCTTCTCTGCTCAGTAGAAGGCTAGGCATGGCTTTGGAGGAACATGTACCATGATTTTTTTTCAATTTAAAGGCTAGTTCAGAGGAAACTATTCTTCTAAGTTTTTTTTGGGTACTTTTACCCACAATGTTTTAGCATTTGTGGTGAAATTGGAAAGTAGGAAAAACCAATCAAATTTGTTAGTGATTACTGTGGCATGTGTCAATAGATGTAATGCAAACTAAAACTTGAAGCCATTGGTAGGATGACATAACGTCTCTACCATACAAAGAGATTGTCCAAATAAGTAATGCTATTCAAATGAATGCAAATGACATTAAAAGCTTCATGATCAAGCACACATGCTTCTTTGGCGACAGAATGACCACCACAATGAGTTTGAAAATGTCTAATCATAGTTAATGAATTATATATAAGAAATTCACTAAAATTAAATGCAAGTTCACAATTTAAACAAAATAAAAAAGAACATTGGAACTGAGAAACAAGTGTTATATCTTTATAGTCTGAAATATGGACATACAAATGTACAACACAGGGAAGATTATTCTTTGCACTACCCAACTTGATATGAAAAACTAAATTAGCAAAAACCCAAAAGAAACCACAAATAAAAGTTATCCATTTTTAATAATCCAAACTTACCATAAGACCTGTCAGTTTTGTTATTCTTGATCGCAAAAGAGGTAGCTTATTTATATGGAAATTGACAAGAACAGATTGATCTAGTATACTCTCATTTACATCACGAAACAATCTTTCAGTCCTATAATCAAGTTAATTGAAAATAATTACATCTTTGATTTAAGAAAAAACAATGTGCCTAGATAAGGGCATTCTTGAGTCTTGACTACTCTTATACAATTCTGCATTATCCTAAAGATGTGTGTAAAGAGATACGTCATCATTTCCCATAAAAGAATGAAACATAAATTTGTCTAGCCTTATATATTACTAATGCTCATCATTTGATCATACCATAGCCTAGCTTCATTTTCAAGCAATGATTTTAGTATTTTCTCCACATTGTAGTAGCATTCAACAACAACATAGCACATATATTCATCTCTCATGATTATGTCCCACAATTCCTCTTGTGTGTCTCTGGAGTCTGCACTCCACAACCATGTCTATGACTAGAAAATATGTCATGTTAATGGTATAAAATTAGTAACTAACTTGATTTCAAATAATGATCAGTGACCCACAAACAATCTACTCTTGTTCACAAATTTTATCATGTAAAAAATGTTTCTTAAAACAACCAAAGATGGATCATTTCCAACCTTACATTCAATAATAGCTATAAAATATGACCTTGAAAAGAAATGTATAAATCAACAAATATACCTTACTGGACATAAGAAATTTTGGCCATTGTACTGATTTTAAGTTCCCGCTATTACTTGGGATAAGAAGTAATTCCATTTCCCTGAACCAATGGCATTAGTTGTAAGAAATTATATGTACTTGCAAAAGCAAGTTGTTTCTTGGTATTATGCAAGTGTGTAAATTTTTTAATGCTCAAATTAAAAACTTAACGACTATTAATGTAATCTTCTTCACGAAGACTTTTAATAATTTTATTCCAAAAGGATGAGAACTTTGCAAAATAGAATTTGTTTGTTTCTATAGATGCCTGGAGAAAATATCAATTATCATGAAGCAACTCACATTGTTATTGTATGACAAATTTACCATAAAAACTTTAGATCACAACAGAGCTCCATGATTTAAAATAATACAAGGAAAGCACATATGCCTGAACAACATAAAAGTGGAAATTGGAAAAATGACGATATTTAGATGACCAAAGAAATCATAAGTATCTTTCCAAGAAACACTACCTAGGTTATATATATTTGTAAATTCATCTACAACAATGAACCCTACAAAAATCATGGAGATATACATAAAGGCTTCCCCTGGTTATTTGAGTAGCCCCAGAAGATATTCAACTTATATGGTAGATATACAAATCATGACATAAAACGAAACCCATAAGTCTAGAAAGACATTGTATTATAATCTTAGTCATTACACTCTACTCAATATATTATATAACATCAACCTTCTAACCATAATAATGGGATTTTTTGTAAGTACACTATGCATTCTTTCTTTTCTTTTTCATTTTTGAATGAAAGTGTCTTATATTTAGAGAAAAACATTTACAAACAACAAACCAAAAAGTGGATATGTAAATATGATCGACATTATATCCATTGTAGAGGCTACAGAGTCTAAAACTTGAGAATATTTGCCCAACAAAGCTCTTTTGGTCAATACTTGTGGCATAAGTCATCACACCACTTAGCACAAAACACTGACAAAGAGCTAGTCTCAATCTCATAAACAAACATATGTCGGATCGTCCAAAGGGTGAACAAGGTAGCAGAAACTTCTAGATCCAAATGAAGGATGAGAAAACAAGATAAATGCAATCACCAAATGATGTAGCACACATGTGAATCAAACCCTAAAGGATAATATTCAATAGAGAAATTCTCATGAATAAATTCCCAACAACCTTTATTGAAATAAAACTCCCAAAAGATGTGTTTCACCATCTCAAAGTGGTGATGCACTGGGAAAAGACAATTAGAAATCTCACTCTTCTGCAATTAGGCTTTAAAGGAGTTCCCTTAGTAGATAACAAGCCAATAAAATGCCCTCAACTTATAAGACAGTAAAATGGACCAAACACTCGAAAGTATGCACCCACCTAAGCTTATAACATAATCGAATGGACCAAACACAGTGAGGTCTACACACCCTACTATCCTCTGAATCAAAAAACACCCAACTTGCATTGAGAACTGGGGCTTGGAATGTCATTGATGCTACAATGGGAGGAGCTTCTTAGTCATCTTTCTTTTTTAATAGGGGAAATTTTTGGAGCAAAATTATTAAGGGACTTCTCCCATCCATCAAATTTGTTATATTTTCCTTCCTCCTAGCACAAAAGGAATTTTGTTGTTTGTTTTGGGAGGCAATTTAAATTTTGAGTGCTCAGTGTTAGTGTCAGTATCTGCATACTTCCATCAGGGATCAAAACTCACTCTTTACATTTTCATAGTAGGGGTCTCATACTAAAAAAATTTCATCATTCCATTAGGTCATGATATACTGATCCATTGATGGTTGTTTTCTCTTCAGAAAATATTTCCCTCATAGAGTATACTTGTTGATCCTTCTTCAGATTGTCTTCAGTTATGGTTTCATAATCAATCTGCAGTTCATTTCATTAGGTCATAGGGCATGATTTCATTAGGTCTAGGGTTTCATCACCAAGGTCAAGAAACTGATTTCAAAGTGTAAATAAAGGTCAGCAAGGGTATGAGGAGGATCAATAAATCAAGCATGATGGCTTGTAAGTCATAGCTACTAAAATCATTATCTTTTTAACCTAATGTAATTTTCACCTCAAAAACATGTTTTTGAGGTGAAAACAAAGTATTTTAGTTTATTTGTATTTCATATGTAATTTTAAGTTCCTATATGTAATAATTGATCTCAGCTGCATCAAAGCATTTCTCCTTGCTGCAAGACCAAAAAACACTGCAAAATTCAAGTCAAATTGAGCATTTATCCACCTACAAAGATACAAGAAGAAAAGGCATTAAAACAGAGTTTTGAAAAAGAACTAGAAACATTGAAAAAGTGGGTTTTCCAAGTGAAAAAATTAAAATCTTCTTCTATTTAAACCCTCATACTTCATTTTCAAATTCCTTATCTTCATTTGTCAAGAAATAAAGTCGAGTTTGAGTGAGTTTGAGCGAAAAATCCCAGTGGTGCACTTTTGGTAGAGAGGTGCTGCGCTTTTGGCCGAGACAGACTGGCGTTGCGCTTTTCCCCGATTTTTCCATAACAAAACTGAACGGGCGCTGCGGTTTTTTCATGGCGTTGTGATTCTGAGCCAAGGCGCTATGCTTTTCCCAGAAGTGACGAAAAACCTCCAAATCTTCCAACAGACCTCAAATTTGTTTTGCTCTCCCTTATTACAGGTAAGTACATATCCTTCATCTTGGTTTGGGTTTGCTAAATCTAAGTTACAAGTATCATTGGTCATTTGTAATCTTGAAACCCTAAAATTCTCCCTAATTCTACCTAAACCCTAACTCCTTCCTACTCCTCTCAACACCCAGCCCTACAGTCCTAAAATCACCCTATCGCTTTTCCCTCTTTCCCACTTTTCCTTCACATTCCCTTTTGTCTCTCTTCCCCAAAAGCTCAAGACACAAAACCCTTCTTCTCATTTCCATTCATTTCCTAGTTGCAAGCCCATTTTCCATCCCCTCATTCCTCATTTCCATACACCTCAACCTTGCAAACATGGACCTAGAAGACCAAGACTATGAGGATGAGAACATAGCCAGTGGTAGCTCAGCTGATGGAGCCATGCAACTGAGAAAACCACATAAGGGAGGTAGGATTATCAGAGAAGAGCCATCAAATCTTAGGGAATTGTAGGCCTCAGAGTTGGTTGTCACATGCTTCAGGTACCTTGGCTGCTATGAATTCTGTGAATAGGTTGAGAGAGTGCAATATCACCCGAAGCTCACTAGGCTTTTTGCAGCACATCTTCATGATAACGGGGTGAATCTAGCTAGGGTAACTTTCACCATTTCATCTTCTATTATTGCATATGCTACCAAGATTCCTAATGTAGGGGAGAAGTGGTTCAAGCACCAGGATCTAAATGAGTACTATTATGAACCTTATATCAAACGCTAGTATAGAAATCAGGTGAAGATTCTGTTTCCTTTCAAGTCTCTTAAGAACGAGTATGTCCCCATGATGAAAAGCATCATGAAGTATTTCACTTGTGAGGGTTGGTTCTCCAGGCTATATACTTATCATATCAGGTTCCTCGTGCATTTTACCAAGGTGAGGATGTTAAACATCCCTTATTACTTGTTCAGGAGTATTGAGAAGATGGATTTTATTTTCCAAAGGAAGCCTTACCCTCAGTAGATGAGCAGCCTTTATCATTACTCCCTGATCAAGGTCATTGCGCTTCATCATCTCAGTCTCCTTAACATCCCTTGGGAGACCTTCATTTCTCATGAGATATTTAGGGGTCCTCAAATTCCTCCACCAGTGCCTCAAGAAGCAAGAGGACCTTCTAGCCCAGCTAAAACAGATGAGGAGGCAAAGCAGACAAGAACTACTGAGGTGCCTGTTTTCATGACATATCAGAGTGGCACTAGGAGATTATTTGCAGTAGATAGGTGACTATTTTCTCCACAGGATGTGGAAGGGGCCTTACCTTCTTCATCAACTATAGGAAAATGCTAGCTCCAGAAGATGTGGAAGGGCCTTTGCCTTCTTCTTCAACACAGCAAGTACAGGTGCAACAACTGCACAGAGGAAAGGAAAAGATGCCAGATGATAATGAGGAGGAAAGAGATTTTGACTTGACTGGGCATGATGAGCCGGAGCAGTGTTATACTCATCATGGAGTTGATATCATTGACTTGGAGGCTCAAGACAAAGAAACCATCAAAGACATCATCATACAAGAAAGGGAAGCTCAATTACAAGCTTCGGCGGATAATTTGGGGAGGGCCAAATATGTCATCACATATTTGGACCAAGAAAACAAGCAATTGAGTGACAAACATGTCCTCATGGAGTTAGAAATGCTCAAGATGAAACGACAAAGTGGTAAAGAGGCACAAGTCACTTTGACCCCTATTGAGCAGGAGATTGAAAATGATAGGGAGAATTTTCTTGAAAGAGTCAACCTACACCTTGAGAAACTGCTACGGAAAGCCAACAAAGATAATCAAATGATCAGACAGATGGCCTATCGTTATAGGACCCAAAACAAGATTTGCAATACGAGGGTCAAGAGAATGAAAGCTAGGTTAAGGCAGGCCTTGCAAGGCAAGAAATAGGAGGATATACTTAGAATGTTGGCTGAAGCCTCCTTGGCTCATCAAAGCAAATGATGGTGGTGCTTCACACCAATTTTGGGCAAGTTTTAAACAAATTTTGTCATTTGCAATTTTGAATTTCATTGCACAGAAAAATTTCCTAAAACCACAATGCCGGTCACCCATTGAAGAAATGGCTTGCATTTTTGGATTCAGAGTGATGAGGACATGCACCCTAGCAAGTTTCAAAATTTTTGGGGCAGAACTGGTCCACCAAAAGGTCAAAAAACACCCTAAAAATGACCTTCCTGCCACTTTTTGGACACACAGAAGAAACCTTGGGAGAATCAAGTTTTGAGGGATCAAATGAGCTCCAAATGAAGAAATTATAGGTTTTTTGGAAAGTAGACATGAATACCTTTCCACTGAGCTATCATGGGCTCAATTTGGATGCCGGGATGGCCTCCAAAAGGGACCTGAAAGTGGCATTCTTCTTTTGACCAGTGGCACTACGCTTTTGACAGTTTTGCTCAAGGTTGCTATTTTTCCAGTTTTTTACTGTAATCATGGATTCTCTCTCATGGTGAATGATTTACAATTGTAAATGATGACTTGGCATGTAATTATGATGTAAAAATAGTGATAGAGGGTAGATTCATTGCTTTAGGAGTCAGTTTGAGCTCAAATGAATCAATTTTTCACTTTTAGAGGCAAGTTGTTGATGATGCCTATATTCCTGTTTCTTGTTCAGTATCGGTTAGATTAGCTCCTCATATTAGGGATTCGACCCCTAAGGATGGGAAGAGCTTGAATACTTGTCTATAGCTTCTTCTTCTTTCTCTTTATTGAGGGTTCGACTCAGTTGGATGCTCAGAGCTTGATTGTACATCATTGTAAGCAGTTTGGCAAGGAGATTAATAAGATTTGCAGCTATTTTTATGGGATCCCTATGGTATGGAGTTTTAGTACAGTTTCTTCCTTTATGATCATTTGTTTGCATTTTTTATGTATTCCATCATTCATTTCATTGCTTCTAGTTGAATGTTTTCAAGTTTGATAGGTAGTGTTAGCCTCCTATTGCAATAGGTTTCATATTTCATGATTGATAGTGGAAGTGCCAAAAATGTTCATCTTTTCCATGCTGCAAAAGTTCCATTTTTGAAAGATTTCTCGATTAAGGGAAGGCCAAACATCTTAATCTTGACTTCCTTAGGTTTAAATTGCTTGTTTTAGAGATAGAGAATAAATGTCTGTCCAAACTGTTTAATCTTGGCAGATGAGTAGCTAGGTAGAGAAATGAAAGAACCCAACTGCTTAACCTGGGTCCTTGGAAGAGATAAGGGTTGATTTAGATAGGAGGGCAGCCAAAAGAAAAGAGGACAATCAGGGTTTGCAAGTCTAAGTGCACCCATTCAAAAGGAAGAAAAAATGTTAGGTGTATTAGGTTGGGTAGGTAGTTTGAGGTTGCAGAAGCAAAGTCTGGATCACATTCTGTATTATTAATCAGGGCTCATCTCATCAATCACAGAAAGGTCAAAGCAGTTGTCTAATGGCAGAATTCTGGTAGCATGTCTAACTCCCTTTCACCTCCCCCTCGAAATTTCTTACTAACACCCCCTTGAGGACCTTGGGATCTGCCCAACCAGCCCTGTTATCACTTCATTTTTGTGAAATACTAAGTCAAGCTTTGACTTTCTTTAATGAAAAGAAGCCACATTTCTTGTGTAAAAAAATCACTCTTCTACATTCCATTCACTTACTATGACTAAGTTTCAGTACATAAACTTAGCCTCTCCCCTACTCCTTCACCTCACAAACTCATATTAACCTCTAATTCTATTATATAGCTCCCTAACCAAATTTTCCCATCCCTATTGGTACAAAAAACTATATAAAATCCCAAAAAATATTAAAATCCCACCCTATAGCATTATAGCTATGTATACACAGTTTAGGGAAATAATAGTCCATCTGGGACTACTATTAACCCTTCCGCGTTCTAACCCGCGCTTGTTTTAACCTCTGGTTAAAATAATAACCATGGTCTTCCCTTTTGTATGTAAACCTAACCCATTTTAGCGCTCTTTATTTATGTTTGGCGTTTAAATGTTTAATTTAACATTAATCGCCGCCGCCGCACATACCCCACCAAACTCGCATTTACCAAAGTTTTTGATCCCCGCGGCATAGTCGTATTTTATAAATCGGGCGAGTCCCGTGCCTAATTGCACGACACCCCGGTCATCCTGCCAGCCATCTGATGCCCAAGACTTCAGATCCAGTGGTGGGCAGTCATTTTGAGCACCCGACCTGCCGAAGGTTAATGTCCGGGGGATGGGCGGTTTCCCTGCCATACCCCCGCCACATGTCGGCCTCCCGGCGTGTTCGGAGGCCCCTTCCCCAATACCGCCGGTGCCGAAAGGCGGTGCGGGGAAAACCGGATACCGCTCCCCCGCCTGTGATGTCACTGCCACGTCCTCGTGACGTCACCCCCGCATCCCTGCCGCTGCTCCACGTCACTGCCAGCTCATCCGCTCGTCTCCCTGTCCCGCCGCCGTGTCACCGCCACGTCTTCATCCTAGTCAGCGTCCACGTCACCTGTCCGTACCCGGGACCCGCCGATGACGTCATGCTGACGTCATCACGGAAAAGCGCCAAAAGCGCGAATATGTCAAATTTTTATAAAAACACGCATTTTTCAACCGTTTGTGAGTCATTTTCATTGGACATGGTGGAGAGATGCTGCTGCCCTTTGCGCCCGTTTGCCTCCAAAATTCAAAATTTGACCAATTGAGCTAGAACCACCTCCGAATCTGTCTTCACCAGTCGCCATTGGACCAGTCCAGCTGCCCTCGGCGCCAGTTTAACCAGGTATTTGCCCTGCGTTGCTCCTTCGCCCCTGTTCTTCCCATTTTTCTCCATTTTACATGTTTTCAAGCCTGCAAATTCCCAAATTAAGGACTCTGCCCTACCTAAATTCTGCCTAAATCCACTGCTAAGCCCCTACCTCAGGAAAAACCCTGCCAACCCGCGCCTGTTGGCGAATTTACCTTTGGAAACTCATTTTCGAGCTCGATTCCCGGCAAAAAATTTCATAACAGTTCGGCATTGTTCTCTTTTACCGCATTCCACTCATAAACCTCTGCAATTTCACTGTAATACTCCCCGTTCCCTTGCAAAAATTTTCCCTCCCGGTCTCTTATCCAAAGAATTTGCCAAAGGAACCAAAGCCTTATCCGAAATCTGCAAAGTTTTCCTTTTCATCATAATTACAGATATTGAAGGCCATTCCCTCACTTGAACTCATTTTGCAACTCCTTTGCAAATCCTCAGAGTCAGTTGTCAGCAACCTGTTACTGCTGTAAAACTTCTTTCCAAATATAACATCAAAAACTTTTATAATGGCCACTCCAACAGCTCTCAGTGTCACTCCTATGAATCTACCAAACAAAGAACTTGAAGCCATGCCTCTGGCTGATAAGGATTACCTCATTCAAGATTTAGTTGGGGACAGAAATCACTTGAAGACCTTCTGCCAACTAAGAGACAACTTTATAAACAAATGTGACATCTATGGCATATGGGAGTCCAATTTGCCCTATTATTTCCTTCCATCTATTAATGCTTTTCCTGAGGTCATCCATTTATGTGCTGAGAACTATGAACATAATCAGAGAGCTGTCAAGTCTCCATCTGGGAGCATACTTTTTCATATTACTCCTGACTCCATCAACCAGATGCTCGATTTCAAACAGACTCAGCTATTGGTCCCTTTCTCCATGAACTATTTGTTGGATGAAGGCGCCAAGCTTTCCAGCTCTGAAATTGCAAGAATTACCAAGACATTCATTAGGGCATACTGCCAGCCTACAGGCCCACCCCCTTTCTTAGATCACAATTTCAATGAGGTGGGCAAGCTACTTATAGATATGATTTCCTCTGTGCTGGGTTTTAAAACAAGTGAGCACATTGATTAAACAGTGCTAGTCCTGCTGTCTGCATACAGCCCAGGACAGCCCCCTGTTGTCAAGTACAATTATGCCAAGTTCATAGCCAACAAAATACATGATCAGCTAGTGAAGCTGGATAGGGAGGGAGTCTTTAAATATTCATCATATATCTATCATTTGTTCATGTATTACCAGTCTGAATGCTTCCAATGCCCCATTAAAAAGCTGGATTCTAAGGGGGAAAGAAGGTCTGTCATCTTTTGGTCATCAGTTTTCCATGAGGTTCAAAACTCTCCATTTTCCTACTGTGAGTTCATTGACCAGTTTGTATACCCAGTCTCTTGTCTTCTAAAAATTTCCCCTCCTCCTAGATTGTCATATGACATACAGAAGACCTTGCAGCTGTCTAAGAGTTACAAAATAGGTGATTGGTATCTCTACCAAAATCACACTGTCATTAGGATCTATGGCTGTGAGCTCTATCCTTACAGGCTCCCAAGATATGTACCAATGAGACTGTTTGCATTGGAGTACTATAGGCAGCTCATCAATGCTGATCTTACTCATTTTCATAGTGCCAAGAAGAAAGCTCATCTGAAATTCAAAGACCATCTAGGCCCCTTCATTATGAACAAGAAAGAAGGTTGGCAAGATGCCGATCAAATACTGAGGGACAAATACAAGTTAAAGAGGAGCTTCTGGTGGGTCCCTTATGACCCGGAGGGTTTTATCAGTGCCAGAAGAGTTAAATACAGGCTGATGGCCTATGACCATTGTAAATTACCACAAATTGAACAATATGCCAACCAAGATGAGTGGCTGCAAGACACATTAGTTGAGGAATTGACCCAAGAAGAAATTATGGAAAGAAATGTCAAAGATTTAGAAAAAACTCTTGACTTGGATTCTGCTGACCAGGTAACTTTCAAACTGTCGCACCAAGTCAGAGAAGGCACATCCACTGCTGTAGCTTCACAAGCTGCCCAAGGAGCATCTACATCAGCAATAGGTACAACTAAAGGAAAGGAGCCAATGGATACAGAACAAGGAATGGTCACAGAACAGCCTGCCACTTCAATGGAGAAATCTCAAGGACAGGTTCCTCCATAGCAAACAGAGGCACCACAAGTGCCTGTTTTACAAACTCCTGCCCATGAGGAGAGAGGCAGAAAACGAGACCGAGAAAACTCCACACCTGCTAGTGGGTCTACACAACAGCCCGAAGCCAAGAGGCAAAAGGTTGACTCTCCATTTGAGGAGGAAGTCAGTGAGGAAATCCTTGGAAGTCCAAGGAGAGACAGAGAAGGAAGTCAACAAACAGCTACAAGCTCTTTCCAACAAGAGCAAGATAGACAGCATGGCATGGAGGTATCTTCCTCTACACAACAAAGTAAGAAGCCAGCTAGCATCAAAGCCACCTTTAAAGAAATTAAGGCTCAAAATGAGCTATTAAGAGTACAATTGTATGACCAATTTCTTAAAGCAACACCTGCCAAGCAGGAAAGATTGATGGCAGCATATGACATTAAAGAAGAAATGATGATTCTCGCCCACTTCAAGCCCAAGGTTCAGCAGCCACAGTCAGCTGCAGACTATGTCAAGACAAGATTAGAGGTCCTGGCCAAGGACATTCACCCCATGGATCAAATAGAGTTACATAAGCAAACAGGGGAAATGGTCTATGCCACCCTGGCAGATAAGGCCACGCTGGCTCATGAGTTGAAAGAATCTTTAAAGAATACAAATATTCAGCTTGATTTGGAAATAATGTCCTCCACAGCCAAAGACAATAGAATTAAAACCTTGGACGACATTATGTGGACCTAGGGCATGATCCTAAGAACCCCAAAGCCATCAAGGCCCTAATGAAGAAAAAGGAGGACGATATTGCTGCTCTGAAAAAGCAAATGAGGCTCACCTCGACTTTGCACCCACAAACAGGAGAGCGAGAGAAAGAAGCTAAAGATACAATGGATCTGCTAATGCAAATGAACCATAAAATAATTGAGATGGAGGGAGAGTTGGAGAGAGAATTACAAGGCAAGCAGGGAGAGTCGACCTCCCAGCCACCTCAAACAGTTCCAACTGTTGTTATTGTTCCTCCTACACAAGCAGCAGTGACCCCTCCAATTATTACAGCAACTACAATAGCTGCAGATGCTACAGCGGCAACAACAACAGCACCTGAGTCTAGCATGAGCATGGATGAATTGACCAAAGCTGTCAAGGAACTAGAGCTTCAAGCAACAGAGATAAAAGAGGCCAAAGAAAAGTTGGCCAATCTAGAAGGAAAATATGATAAGTCCAAAATGACAGTGGCTGAGCAGACATGGGAAATTAAGGCCCTGAAGGACAAAATAAAGGCCTTGGAGGAGGGGCTAACTTTGGACAATACACTAGCTGAAATAAAGAGGATTCTGTGGGCCAATATTAATCAATCAATCGCTAACTAGTGGCGGTTAATTCAGGCCATACATGAACAAATAGATCTAATTGGCCTAGCTCAGTTTGAAAATCAGAGAGCCAGAGTAGCATTGGGAACCATGCCTGAACAAGCCAACAGAATGATTAATTTTTTGAACCATCAAACTAAGGAAGAGCTGGCAGCAATGCAAATTATGAATAGGACGGAGGCCATACTCACAGCAAAGAAGGTGCTGACTCTGAGAGGTTTTGTACAGACACTGGAAAGAAAGTGTCAAGAGATGCAAAGGGACATAGATGATTTTAAGTGGAAACTTGCAGCATTACAAAGCAAAGGTTTGCCCAGCTTGCTGACCAGTACTAGGAGGTTGTTAACACATGAGAAATATGTCACCAGAGTGAACAACTATGTCACAAATCAACTTACTGCATCCTCAGGCTCTACAGCAGAGCCAAGGCCACCTTCTGGGCAGAATCTCTATGATAAGTTGGAAAACTTATTTTTTATTGAACATGAAATTAATCATTTGTTTGGGATGCCACCCAATTATTATAGGTATACAGAGGCCGATGAAACACTGATCAAAATACAAAAGCATCAGTTACCTCCCGAGGATTGGTGGCAGGAAATGCTGGCCATTGTGCCCAGGTAATTTTAGTTTTTGCCCCTTTTTGTTATTTAAAATCTCGGTCAACTATGAGTCAACCAAATGAGGCACGAAGGCACCGGACAGAGCGGTTAAGGAACAGGCCAAGCAAGTTAGAGCAGTGACAAAGCAAAGAGCTGGGACGGCAAGCCCAAAAGACCGCAGATTTTTAAAGTGCAGCCCAGCCGACTCAATTGGACTCAAAAGTCAATTTTCTCTGACAGAATGAACAACTGTTATATTCACGTTTACTACAGCATTTAATCTTTCAGCTACTATCCCTTAAGAGTGGGCAAAGAAGTTATGAGCTATTAACTCAGCATCTAGATATTTTTGTATCTTATTTTTTGTATATATACCTCCCCACAGAACGTATTTGGGGTTGGTTGGTTAATGCACTCCAAGAGAGACTCGCTCTGTATATCTGATATGTTTTCTTTAATCAAAGACTGCTGAAAGCTTGGAAAATGGACTGTTTGTTGTGTATTAATGTTTGAATAATGAATTATGGAATTCTTGTGCTGCAACATGACTCAATAAGTGCCTCTTACCTTTGTTTTCATTGATATATGCTCATATTATACATGTATCACCATCTAAATAGCAGAAAGAAAGATTAGCTTAGAACTTTCTTGGCTGCACTCTATGCTCAATTTCTGCTGTTTCTTTATGTTTTCATCTCAATTGGTAATGAATATGAATTCCCTTTGGCTCATATTTCCTCTAATTCACCCATGTTTGACAGTTATCTAGGGATTCTTGACTGCTCCTAGATAGAGCTCATTCACCTTCCCTCTGTTAAGCTGAATGAGAAATTCTTAGTTGCTTCTCATTCCTTAGCCTTCATTTCATCCTTTTAGCTTGAATCATTGTTTCATGTGCAGCTAGCTTGCTCCATATTTCGCTCTTGTGACCAAGAAAACGCACCAGCAGTCCTAATCCTTGACTCCATGCCCAATGGTTTGAAACTCTCACACTATACCTACCTCTCTACTTGAAAGCATCATCATTCCCACCAAAACTTAAACAAAACCCCTTGAACTCAATAACTAGCCTAAAATCATCATCAACAAAGCTAAATCATAAAGAGAGAGCCCTCTCTGATTGCAGGTGGGCTAGAACCTGCAGTCCAAAGACAGGTTTGTGGCTACTGTTTGGTCAATTTAGTGTGATCTAAATTGCTATTTATAATGTCAACCCGGGGCTCGTAAACTGACGAAGTGAAGTGTACTATATGTACTAGATAACCATTTCCTTAGTCTTTTTTCGTTTTTAGTTTTTTTTAAGTTTGTTTTTGAATTTATCTTTCCCTACTGTGAGATGATGAAAAGATGATAAAGCAAGTGAAATATGGATGATTATGGTGATCTCTAAGTGGTTTTCAAAACTTAAAAGAAAGAAAGCTTTAAAATAACTGAAATGAAATCAATTCTTCAAAAGAAATAAAGACATCAAACAATGAACTATGACATCGGCCCAGTATCTTTGTTGCTGAATGAAAATGAAAGTGAAATCTACACTAAATTCAATGAAAAGTAAGAACAACTAGTCCACACTATTTCAACTCTTCAACTCAATCTTCCTTGTGAGGAGATATCATGAAATGTTAAGCAATGTGAAATCTCAAAGAAGTTAAGCTAAACTAATCACACTACTTTAACTTTCTTGACCTTTTTCCTTTCAGCTTAATTTACCCTGTGAGAAACAGTCACGAAAAAGTCAAGCAATGTGAGATCTAAAGAAAACTAAATCAAGCTATAATGAGTGATATTCTGGTTCCTAATAAAGTTATTTGATTATAGAAAGGAACCGTTAGCAGATGAATAGCATGATATCTAAGAGCGGAAAATAAATGTGCAACTTAAGGAAATGACAGTACTGGAAATCAAACTTCAGAAAACAAGAGTCAGCGACAAAGACAAGATGATCTCGTATGCCAATAGTTATGGAAAGAAAAGGTGAAAAATTGCCCCGGGCTGCCTAAGAACACCTGCAAAAACACTGATTAGTTGTAACCATAAAAGAGCAGCAATGAAAATGTAAATCAACAGAAATCAAAAAGCTTTGTTATGTACAGCTAATATACATGTTGAAATAAAACGCAGCATTTAAATGACAACTGTACAGCTAATATACATGAACAAGAAAAAGTAATGCAAGAGTTAAAAGACAACTGTACAAGGCTTCAGTAAGCAGGGGCCCTCTGCCACTACAACCGATTCAACGAACAGCTACAAGCTTAAATTTAAACCAGTCTTCTCATATATTAAACAGCAACGTAAAAGTGCAGTGGGGAAATACAACAGTTTCGGATTACATTACCAAAAAGATTAACTTGTGCAGCGTTCATGGACACATTATTTATAAGGAAAGAAAGCTAAAACAGATTAACTAAATCTACGCTATTAACCACGCTGCCAGAGACACGTAAATCCTCTTCAGCCCGGATCTAGGTAACTGTCATCATGTTTATTAAATCTGAGAGGTATGGCTGTTGGATTCACGCTATCAGGATGTCTTCGTGGCTAAGGATTGTGCCACATAGCTTCACGTGCTCAAAAACAGAGCTACGCAGAGCCGTGCCACCGCTGAACACTTCCGTTGACTATCCTTTGCCCCTTGTTTGACCGCGAGCTTTTATGGCCGTGCTGGATGATCTGAAGGGACACGATCCATGTCCTTGACTCCTGTAACTTGCCCATGTGGCTCATTTATTGAGAGGACACCTGTAGAATGGTGTTTGACAAAACAGCTGCGGAATCCTGTGTTGGCTGCAAAAACCTGGGTCAGCTGCGGAAACTGAGAAGCTTCCGCAGCTGTCTGAACAAAATTCTAAACCAAACAACAGTCATCAGCGTAGTTAGAAAACCATGTCAAAAGCTCGTTTTTAAACTAAAATACAATGATTTAATCAACTTGGTGGATAAAATGAGTGGAAAAGAAGGCTGAGAGGGTGTATGGGAAGGTGCAGGTTCGAGGCTCAACATACTCCCACTGTGAAGGTGTTGCATGTCCTCATGCAACCAAAACTTAGTTATTTTTCCTCAATCCATATGCTCTAAGGCTTCTGCAAGAACATCTAGCCCTCTTCTCTTTCTCTTTGAGGCTAAAATGGTCCTTGGTTTCCTGACTAGACATTTGAACTTAAGATTAATCAATGCCCTGCTCAACTTTTTACACTTCTTCTTCAGCTTCCTGTTCTTTTTCTGCCACAGTCCTAGATGGAGCATAGTGTTATCATGGAAAATCTTGTCTACCTTACTCTGCTCTTTGAGTGCTTCGTTTTCCTGTTTGATGTGCCTATTTAGGACTTCCAATTCAAACACTTCCTGTTTTAAAGACTGTACTTGTGCATCAAGTGGCAAGGTGGTGCTTGGTCCTGCAGCTGATTGTTCCAAGGACTCTAGGTAGTTATATGCTTCTTGCTGGTTGGAATCTACCTCAGGTGTTTTTCTTGGCCTGAACTCAAATTCTGGTGCAGGAGGACTGCTTTCTCTTTCCGGCCGAAAAGGGTTTTCCTCTCGTGGAGGACTTGGCTCAATGCTTGGCTGAGTTGGAGATTTCTCAAGTGTCTCTTTATCCAAATCAATAAAATGAGACTGTTTTTCTTTGGTTTTATTCCCCTTCCCTTTTAGCCTAGTGCTCCTTCTCAGGTATGAACTAGTACTTTTCTCTTTTGCAGCCTGTTTTCCTCTTTGCTTTTTCTTGGTTATGGCAGCAGCTTGAAGATCTATTAACCTCTCTGACAGAGGTTTATAATCTTCTTCTACGGATTGTTCAGGGGATGGATAGGTTTCTTGAATGGTTATCTTGCCTTTGTCCTTCTTCTGTTTCTTGTTTTTAGTTCCCTCCTCTTCTTCTTTCTGAACAGTTTCCTGAATGTCTACTGTAGGAGAGTCTTGGGCTGTAATATTCTTTTCTTTCCTCCTACTTCTCTTTGGAATTTTTGGGGAACTGCTTGCAGAGGCTTCAGTCAGTTCTTGGAAGTGATTTCTTGTCAAAAACTTTTCCCAAGTATCCTTAGTGTTTTTCAACTGATCTTCAATAAGGATTTTTATGAACCCGTGATGGTAAAGATGGGATTCAATACTACCTACGTGTTTTTGAACAGTAGAGCTCATTTTCTTCAAGCTTGATAACAGAAAATAAGGCAAGTTAAGGGTACAACCTTCCATGAAATTCATCATTATCCTGGCATGATACATGTACATGGTACCAAAACGACCCTCGCATGTGATAAATTTCTGGACAAGTAATAACAGCGTGGACCATTCTTCTTTTATTGCATGCACAGGGATTCCTTTGGTAAATACAGAGGTATCCATACCTGGGTTTTTGAGCATGATTTTCCATCCTTGATCGTCCACACTTCTGTTTTTGAATCACCTTTCGCCTTCTTGTGGGAGACTTGTTGCAGCTGCTATTGTGGCCTCGGTCACTGTAAATTTCAAGTCTCCAACCTCCACTGTTTGTCCATTAAAGGACCTGGCAAAAGCTTATTCACTTATTTATTATAGCCCGTGAACTTTTGAATGAATCTCAGCCACCTTGCTTTCTTTAACGACTCCTTCGTTTGAGGATAACCCTCCAGGTACTTTGGTCCCTCTGATTCAGCTCTTAGTAGCTTTCCCATTCTCGGCTTTAAATTTCGATTGAGAATTCTACTGCGTATGAAGGTTCAGGAAAAAATGGGCTGATTACGGGATTCTTAAGGTAACTGGAGTAGCCGTAATTGGAGTTCAGGATGTATGTGGTGACTGGAGCCAGGGTTTGGAGCAAACTGTAGTGGATGCAGCGGAAATGGAGAGCAGAGAATGGTATGAGTACCGAGGGAGTAAAGGGTAAGCAACAGTAACGAGTGCAACACTGAACGCATGCGGGAGTGAAGTGATAAATGGGCAGAATAACGGCTGAGTCCTTTTGAATCGGATGACTTGCGCACACGTCTCAGCAGACGGCTGCGGAAATTATGGTGAAGGAGAGCCGTAGTACAGTAGGTCACGTCTCAAAGTACGGCCAATAAATGGAAGAGCAGTCCATAAATTTAGAATGATCATGGAACCGTTAGAAATGAATAGGGTGTGTGGAATGGTGTTGGTGGAAGAGGAGTGGTATGGGGCTTGTCGTATCAAATCATTGCATTTAGTGGAACTTGCCATGGTTTAAATAACTATGCATAATAATGACATTGAATTGTTATTTGGTAGAGATTTTTGATCATACCTTTGGAAGTTTATCATTTCTTGATTAAGGCTTCTGACCCATGGTTGTTCTTTGATCTTGAAGATGCCCCATGTCTTTGCTGCACTTGGTGATGATTACACTAACCTTTGACTGTGATTTTTTTGAAAACAGAGTGATGCCGGCTGTGGAGACAGAGTGATGCTGGCTGTGGAAACTGGTTCTAGCTGCGGAAACGTTTTCCAGCTGCGGAAACTAAGACAACACCCCTTTAACTGCACAAAGATAGTTAGAGAAGAACTAACTGAATAAAATAGTCCTGAGAGGGACTTTTATTGATGGAATGAAATGAAATGAGTGGAATGAGATGGAAATGGAGTGGAGTGAAGTGGAATGGAGATGAAAATGAGATGGAGGTGAAGTGAAATGACAAGTGAGGTGGAGTGAGGATGGAAAGAAAGAGAGATTTTTTTTTTTGGAAAATATAGAGTGTCAGGTGCCCCTGATTTTCACTCTACATTTTCTGTATAAGACTGCCAATCTATGATTGGTTTTCAGGCTTATACAAAAGATTTTTTTTTTTCTTTTTTTTTTTTTCTTTTTTTTTTTCAACTGAAAGAAACAAAAACTAGGCTGATGGAGGAAAAGGATTCCTCTCCACCAGCCTCATTGTAGAATTTTCTTGAAACATTTTGACAAAGTCCTCTTTTGAGAGTGGCTTATGATAAATTTTCAATCGGTGGCCATTCACAATGAGAGGAGTTTGAAACTCATCAATGGTCTTGACTCGAACTGCTCCATTGCTAAAGACTTCGTCAATCTCATATGGTCCAAGCCAATGAGTCTGAAATTTTCCTTTGAAGTCTTTAAACTTGGAATCAAACAGTAATGCCCAATCTCCCTTTTGAAACTTTCTCTCTTTGATATATCTGTCATGCCACTTAGTTCTTTGGTGCTGAACTAGATCAGTCCTTAAAATTGCATCTTGTCTTATTTCATCTAGCTCATTCAGCTGCTCCATTCTGTGCTTTTGGGCTTCTGATATATTCATCCCCAACTGAACTGCCATCTTGAAGGTCTTGACTTGAAACTCAATGGGGAGCAGGACTTCTTTCCCATAAACAAGTTCATAGGGAGAATGTCATGTTGTGTTCCTCCATGTAGTTCTATAGGCCCATAAGGCTTCAGGAAGCCTTTCTGCCCAATCTCTTCTGTGGAGATGAACAGTTTTGGTGATGATGCTCTCAAGAACTTTGTTTGTAGATTCCACTTGACCATTTGCTTGCGGATGGTACAGAGTAGATTTTCTGTGCTTGATTTTTTATTCTTCCATCAGCTTCTCCATCAAGTTAGATGTAAATTGACTTCCCTAATCTGTCACAATTTCTCTTGGGACACCAAAACGAGTAAAAATATCCTCAAAAAAAAATTGAACAACTGAATTTTCAGTGGCAGAAGGCAATGCCTTGGCTTCTACCCATTTAGTGACATAATCAGTGCAAACCAATATATACTTCTTTTGTTTAGATGGTGGATTAATAGGTCCAATGAAATCTAAAGCCCATTTTTCAAAGGGTTCGATGGGTACCTGTGGTTGTAATGGCATTTCATTTGAAAGAGTTGGTCTCCCAACTCTTTGGCAGCTGTCACACCTTCTAACATATCGTTTTGCATCTTTGAAGAGAGAAGGCCAATAATATCCTAAAGAAAGGATTTTATAGGCCGTCCTCTTGTCGGCAAAGTGTCCACCGCACGGTTCATCATGACATGCCTTAAGGATATCAGGCATTTCATCTTCCCGAACACATCTTCTAATCACACAATCTAGCCCTGTTTTAAACAATTCATTAGAAATCCATGAATAATTTGAACTCTCCTGAATGATTTTCCTTTTCTCATTAGGAAATAAGTGTGGAGGTAGCTTCCCTGTAACCAAATAGTTAGCAATATCTGCATACCAAGGAGTTTTAGTAGTTAATGCAAACAAATATTCATCTGGAAACTTATCCTCTACAGGAGAATCTTCGTTAGTATTTTGGATTCTAGACAAGAAATCAGCTACTGTATTTTGTTTCCCTGGTCTATCTAACACAGTAATATTGAATTCTTGTAAAAGTAAAAGCCATCTTGTAACTCTGCCATTAGTAACAGATTTGTTCATGAGATATCTAATTGCAGAATGATCAGTATGGACAAAAGTTTCATAGCCTGTTATATAATGTCTAAACTTGTTGATTGCATGAACAACAGCTAAGAACTATTTTTCAGTCACAGTATAATTTAACTCAGTAGGAGTCAAATTTTTACTGGTGTAGTAAATGGCATAAGGAACTAAATCCTTTTGACCCAACACAGCTCCTAGAGCTGTATCTGAAGCATCTGTAGAAATATGGAAAGGAAGTTTCCAATTTGGCCCTCTCAAAATGGGTGCTTCAGATATTCTTGTCTTCAAAGTTTCAAATGCAGATTGACAGTCAGGATCCCACTTGAATTCACAGTCTTTTGTAAGTAATTTGAAGAGTGGAGATGTTATCTTGGTGAAGTTTCCAATAAATCTCCTATAATATCCAGTAAATCCAAGAAAACTTCTAACATCTTTTTGACAATTTGGAATAGGTAACTTGGAGATGACTTCAACTTTTGATCTATCAACTTTAATCCCATCTCCTGAAATATGATGTCCTAAAACAATCCCTTCAGTAAACATCATAAAACATTTTTCATGACTTAATGAAAGATTTGTTTCATTACATCTTATAAGGACTTTTTCCAAATTTTCTAATGCCTCTTCAAATGAATTACCATAAACTGTAAAATCATCCATATAGACCTCTACACAATCATGAATTAGATCAGAAAAGATTCCTAGTACTGCCCTTTGAAATGTTGCGGGTGCATTACATAATCCAAAAGGAAGTACTTGGTAAGCAAAAGTTTCCCATGGACAGGTAAATGTGGTCTTGTCCTGATCTTCAGGTGCTACCTGAATCTGATTGTATCCACTAAAACCATCCAAGAATGAGAAATACTTTTTGCCTGCTAAAGTATCTAATGCTTGATCATTAAAGGGTAAAGGAAAGTGATCCTTCAAAGTTGCTTTGTTCAATTCCCTGTAATCAATGCAAACCCTCCATTTACCATTCTTTTTAGGTACTATAACCAAAGGAGAATCCCACCGGCTATCTGAAATGGGGTAAATGAAGTTTACATTAAGTAACTTTTGGAGCTCTTCTTTCACTATCTCCCTAAGGTTTGGATTCATCCTTCTTTGAGGTTGTCTGATTGGTCTACTGTTTTCCTCAATGTAGATGTGATGAATGCAAGTCTTAGGGTCAATACCTTTCATATCGGTATACTCCCATGCAAATGCAGTAGAATGTTTTTGCAAGATTTTGGTTAGCTCCCCCTGTTGTGATTTTTCCAAGTTTCTGTTGATATTCAATGTTTTTCCTGGAAAAATCTCAATGGCAGAACTACCAAATTCTTCCATAGAGAAAAGAGACATTTGTCTAGATGATAGACACTCAATGTCAGAATCCAACTAAAATTGTGTGTGGTCATATTCTGAAGATGGTTCAAAGTTTTCTAATGTGTTCGGAATTTGACTATCTTCACTGATTTCAGAAATGGTAAAGACAGGTTGTATAGTATCTTCATCATCAACCCACTCATTATCTCCTATTTCTGTGATTGATTTTGCTGGAGGATACAAATTGAACTTCTTTGTCGAATTACCATCAGAAATATACATATCCCCAGACCTACAACTTATGAAAGCATCAGTTGTGGCTAGCCAAGGTCTTCCTAAAATAAGAGGATGTCCTCCTAGATTACTCTTGGGAGTTAAAATCATGAAATCTACTGGATATTCCCAAGAGTATAAGGAGACTGGAATGTCTTCTAATACACCATCTGGTTTAATAATTGATCGATCTGCAAGTTGCAATAAAGTAGGTGTAAAAAGAAGATTAGGAAGTTTTAGTTGTTCCATAGTCTGTCTACTCATGATGTTGATAGCAGCCCCTAAATCAATCAAAGTATTTGGTATTTCTACCCCATTGATATGTGTTTTGACAATTGGACTACCGGGATCTACATATTTCTGCATAGTAATTTTTCCCATCATGATATCTGCAATTTTCCCTACCAGGTGGATTCTTCTGGTATCTCTTGGTTTCCTTCCTGGTCTTTTAAGACTCAACTCCTTTATTGTTTTTGCTAGAATAGGAATCTCTTTAATGGCTTGTAACAAGGGAATCTTGATGCAGACATTCTTCAATTCATCTAGAAAATTATAGTCAGGCAACCAAATTTGTTTTTCCACTCCTTTATCAATTTGTAATCTTTCAGGAAAAGGAGGTGTGGATAAAGGTGCAGGTTGCTCAACTATGGGAGTTGTGGGGGTTAATTCTTTTTCTTTTTCTTTTTGAGTGTTTGGGTTTTGAAGAGATGCTTCAGAACCCTTATTGGCTTCAAGAGACTCTTCCTCAAAAATGCTTTACTTTTGAGCATTTATAGAAGGCTTATCTAGGACTCTACCTGATCTGAGTTTTACTTCATTGAGAGGGACAATCATATAGGTAGGAAATTGTTGACCTTCCATCATGTAAGCATTTTGAGGGTTTTTATTATTGGGGTTTGGCAATGGCTGAGAAGGAAGTTGATTTTACTTCTATTGGAATGGAAGCAAGAGTTGAGAATTTGGATTCTGTTGAGAAGGTTGTTGTTGTTGTGGAAATGGCAATGATAGTTGTGGATTTTGATTTGGAAGTTGTGGAGCTTGCTGGTTTTGAAAAGAAGGAGGATATTGGTAAAATTGAGCAAATCTCCCATAAGGATTTTGCATACCTTGTACCCATGATTGAAAAGGATTTTGAGGTTGGGACCAAGGTTGTTGCCAAGGATTCCAATTTGGTGGGTTTTGAAAGTTCATAGGGTTGCTAAACCCTTGATTTTGTTGCCCCTGCCAAGGTCTCCTTGCAACAAAACAGAGAGATTTGATTGTATTTGGATCTTCTTGAAAGACAGTTTTGAGCCCAGGAATTGAAGGACAATCCTTGGTCTCATGATTCTCTGAACAAATTACACATGTTTCTACAACTTTTGCATCCAAGGGACATTCCCTTAGAGCATGTTTCTTCCTACACTTTGGGCAAAAGATGGCCAAAGCCTCAGCTTCTGCTTTCTGCTTATTGTGAATCTTAAGGGTGTCCAGTTGCTCACTAAGACTCCCTAAGATGTCAGTTTTGAATTCATCAAGCATGTTGCCAATCTCAGCCCTACTTACTGATCCAGTTGCAGATTTGCTTGCTCTGATGAGAGAAGGATCTCTAGGCCCTTTTGAGTTTTAGATTTCCCTCTTGAGAGATGGACACATAGCTCTGCTATATCATTGAGTGAAAGTTGAGATATATCTCCCTTCCCCATCATGTTCAAAATATCTATCCATTCATCTCTAATGGCTTTTAATAGAAGGGCTTTCAAGGTCTCCTCATCTAAGTTACTCATTTTTGCTCTTTTTAGGTTGTATTGAAATCTTTCAAGTAAATCCTCCAAGTTTTCATCTTCTCTTTGCATCATTTTGAATACCTCATCCTTGTGATTGGTGGGCATACAATAGTCCAGGTACCTATCCAAAAATGTTTGTTTCATATCATTCCAAGACCTAATGGATTGAGTGAGTAATCCCATGAACCATTTCAAGGCTACTCCTTTCAATGTTGAAGGAAACAGTTTGAGTTTTTGAGAGTCTTCCAGATAATCATAAGTTCGACACACGACTTCAAACTCAAATAGAAATGTTTCAGGGTCCTCATTCCTTAACCCATGGAAGTTTGGGAGGACAGATGGTGAGATGTTTTTCATTGTGGCTCGGGAGTCCTCATCGACTATAGGAAATCGGAATGAGTTATCTCCATCCCTATTTCCCCCAATGTTACCTCTACCTCCTCCATTGTTTCCTCCTCCTCCTCCTCCTCTACCTCTACCTCTACCAAATCCAGTTGCTCCTTCCTCTGTCATGGTAGTTTCCCTGGAGACTTCAGAGTCTTCTGGTTCTTCTACTAAGGGTGAACGAGAAGGAATTTCTCCCTCTTCTTCTTCAGATGACTCTACTTCTTCAATTACAATTTGTCTCTTTGTAGAAGGAAGGAAAGGATCTCTTTCTAATTCAGATTCGATGGAAGGTGTGGGAGAGTCGACTCCTGCCTCTTGAATTCCAGGAATCCTAGGGCTAGGAGTGTAAGTTGGAGATGATGGAGGTGTCTCTTGTCTATTCCTTGAAGTAGATGGACTTGTAAAAATCGAACTCTTGGCTCTAGCTAAAAACCTTCCCCTAGAATCTCTTGCTCTATGCATGTCATTTTTTATTTTTCTTCAAGTCGGGGTAATAATTCTCTTTCTGATCTTCTAGGTCACTCTAGGTGCAAGAAGAGAGCATACTCAAGAAACTATTAAACCAATAACTTTCTCTTTTCTGATCCTCCAGATCACATTAAGTGCAAGAGGAGAGCATACTTTGAGAGGTTATCAATTTTCCTTCCTTGAAATTTTCTTGTTTTTTTTTTAAGAATTTGGCTACCTAATTTCACTTCCCCGGCAACGGCGCCAAAATGTTTGGTCAATTTAGTGTGATCTAAATTTCTATTTATAATGTCAACCCGGGGTTCGTAAACTAACGAAGTGAAGTGTACTATATGTACTAGATAACCATTTCCTTAGTCTTTTGTCGTTTTTAGTTTTTTTTAAGTTTGTTTTTGAATTTATCTTTCCCTACTGTGAGATGATGAAAAGATGATAAAGCAAGTGAAATATGGATGATTATGGTGATCTCTAAGTGGTTTTCAAAACTTAAAAGAAAGAAAGCTTTAAAATAACTGAAATGAAATCAATTCTTCAAAAGAAATAAAGACATCAAACAATGAACTATGACATCGGCCCAGTATCTTTGTTGCCGAATGAAAATGAAAGTGAAATCTACACTAAATTCAATGAAAAGTAAGAACAACTAGTCCACACTATTTCAACTCTTCAACTCAATCTTCCTTGTGAGGAGATATCATGAAATGTTAAGCAATGTGAAATCTCAAAGAAGTTAAGCTAAACTAATCACACTACTTTAACTTTCTTGACCTTTTGCCTCTCAGCTTAATTTACCCTGTGAGAAACAGTCATGAACAAGTCAAGCAATGTGAGATCTAAAGCAAACTAAATCAAGCTATAATGAGTGATATTCTGGTTCCTAATAAAGTTATTTGATTATAGAAAGGAACCGTTAGCAGATGAATAGCATGATATCTAAGAGCAGAAAATAAATGTGCAACTTAAGGAAATGACAGTACTGGAAATCAAACTTCAGAAAACAAGAGTCAGCGACAAAGACAAGATGATCTCGTATGCCAATAGTTATGGAAAGAAAAGGTGAAAAATTGCCACGAGCTGCCTAAGAACACCTGCAAAAACACTAATCAGTTGTAACCATAAAAGAGCAGCAATGAAAATGTAAATCAACAGAAATCAAAAAGCTTTGTTATGTACAGCTAATATACATGTTGAAATAAAACGCAGCATTTAAATGACAACTGTACAGCTAATATACATGAACAGGAAAAAGTAATGCAAGAGTTAAAAGACAACTGTACAAGGCTTCAGTAAGCAGGGGCCCTCTGCCACTTCAACCGATTCAACGAACAGCTACAAGCTTAAATTTAAACCAGTCTTCTCATATATTAAACAGCAACGTAAAAGTGCAGTGGGGAAATACAACAGCTTCAGATTACATTACCAAAAATATTAACTTGTACAGCGTTCATGGACGCATTATTTATAAGGAAAGAAAGCTAAAACAGATTAACTAAATCTACGCTATTAACCACGCTGCCAGAGACACGTAAATCCTCTTCAGCCCGGATCTAGGTAACTGTCATCATGTTTATTAAATCTGAGAGGTATGGCTGTTGGATTCACGCTATCAGGATGTCTTCGTGGCTAAGGATTGTGCCACGTAGCTTCACGTGCTCAAAAACAGAGCTACGCAGAGCCGTGCCACCACTGAACACTTCCGTTGACTATCCTTTGCCCCTTGTTTGACCGCGGGCTTTTATGGTCGTGCTGGATGATCTGGAGGGACACGATCCATGTCCTTGACTCCTGTAACTTGCCCATATGGCTCATTTCTTGAGAGGACACCTGTAGCATGGTGTTTGACAAAACAGCTGCGGAATCCTGTGCTGGTTGCGGAAACCTGTGTCGGCTGCGGAAACTGAGAAGCTTCCGCAGCTGTCTGAACAAAATTCTAAACCAAACAACAGTCATCAGCGTAGTTAGAAACCCATGTCAAAAGCTCGTTTTTAAACTAAAATACAATGATTTAATCAACTTGGTGGATAAAATGGGTGGAAAAGAAGGCTGAGAGGGTGTATGGGAAGGTGCAGGTTCGAGGCTCAACAGTTACCTTAGCCGTATTCCCTTGGGAGTCAAAGGGAACAACCTGAGTGATAACATAATGGTGACTCCACTGGGGAACATTTTCAGGAAAATCCAACTCTTTCATGTTTAGATCTGATCTGTGATGGTGGATAGGGATCAGGCACACCAAAAGATAAATCATCCACCTGGCGACTCCACATCATCTTTTCAAACAAGACTCCACTGGAGGAGCGAACCCGAAAGATAAGTAGGATCTAGAGCTTCAAGCTTTCCAAACAATTCTATAACCAAATAGTTCATATTCAAAGAACTAATAGTCAAACAAGATGACCAGGTGTGTGGAAGATCTTGCAATAGCTCGAGCTTTAGATGAATTCAGGAAGCTGTTATCCGAATATGAGCTTGATGAAGATTTTTTGAGATTGGTGTTGTTAAAGGTCAAAGCAATACAACAGCCTCAAATCAAAATGTATTTTCTTGATTTAATTGTTGAAGAGCATGAAAATGAAATTGAACTTGTGCATTCTCAAATTCAGTCATGTGATTTTCGCAATCCTAAAGAATTCCTCCAAAATCTTCCTTCTCCGAGTCATGAGGAAATTGTACTACCTTCTGACTTACAGATTGAGGATAATCTTGCTTTCAAGACAAAGGCTGAAGTATTGGTTGCAGGGCTTGTTACTGAGGATATAGGATTTCCATCAGACCAAGAATGCCTAGAAGAAGCTATCCCACATAATGCTTTCGTGGATCCTGTAGCACATTACATGGAGGATCTTCTCAGCTCAAAATCTTTAACATGTTTTCTCTATGAGGGCCAAGTATATCAGCAGTGGTCTTTATATGTCACAATCTTGATTATGGGGGCACATGACCGAATAAGGTTTTTGATTTCACCAACTGTCAATCAAGCAGTTCATTTCCTTCTACAATTGCTTAGGTGGTTGCACTGGCTGTTTCAATTTACCTAACCAGCAAACAGAAGGCTGATTAGTGTAAGTAGGTAGGATTTTGTTTTTTTGTTTGGATGGCAAGCCGGCTGCAGTTGAAGCCTGAAGTGAAGGCCCTAAGCTCTTCAAGTCTGCTACCATGTATATAAATAAAGTAGCCAGCGAAGGGAAGTTTTCGGAGTACAGCAACAGTTGAAGGTCAAGGCAATCTGACCTGCTGTTCTTGACTTTTCATAAGGAAAAGCCATCCCCAAGTGGAGCCACTGTTAGCCTCCTATTGCAATAGGTTTCATATTTCATGATTGACAGTGGAAGTGCCAAAAATGTTCATCTTTTCCATGCTGCAAAAGTTCCATTTTTGAAAGATTTCTCGATTAAGGGAAGGCCAAACATCTTAATCTTGGCTTCCTTAGGTTTAAATTGCTTGTTTTAGAGATAGAGAATAAATGTCTGTCCAAACTGTTTAATCTTGGCAGATGAGTAGCTAGGTAGAGAAATGAAGGAACCCAACTGCTTAACCTGGGTCCTTGGAAGAGATAAGGGTTGAATTAGATAGGAGGGCAGCCAAAAGAAAAGAGGACAATCAGGGTTTGCAAGTCTAAGTGCACCCATTCAAAAGGAAGAAAAAATATTAGGTGTATTAGGTTGGGTAAGTAGTTTGAGGTTGCAGAAGCAAAGTCTGGATCACTTTCTATATTATTAATCAGGGCTCATCTCATCAATCACAGAAAGCTCAAAGCAGTTGTCTAATGGCAGAATTCTGGTAGCAGGTCTAACTCCCTTTCACCTCCCCCTCGAAATTTCTTACTAACACCCCCTTGAGGACCTTGGGATCTGCCCAACCAACCCTGTTATCACTTCATTTTTGTGAAATACTAAGTCAAGCTTTGACTTTCTTTAATGAAAAGGAGCCACATTTATTGTGTAAAAAAATCACTCTTCTACATTCCATTCACTTACTATGACTAAGTTTCAGTACATAAACTTAGCCTCTCCCCTACTCCTTCACCTCACAAACTCATATTAACCTCTAATTCTATTATATAGCTCCCTAACCAAATTTTCCCATCCCTATTGGTACAAAAAACTATACAAAATCCCAAAAAATATTAAAATCCCACCCTATAGCATTACAGCTATGTATACACAGTTTAGGGAAATAATAGTCCATCTGGGACTACTATTAACCCTTCCGCACTTGTTTTAACCTCTGGTTAAAATAATAACCATGGTCTTCCCTTTTGTATGTAAACCTAACCCATTTTAGCGCTCTTTATTTATGTTTGGCATTTAAACGTTTAATTTAACATTAATCGTCGCCGCCGCACATAACCCACCAAACCCGCATTTACCAAAGTTTTTGATCCCCGCGGCATAGTCGTATTTTATAAATCGAGCGAGTCCCGCGCCTAATTGCACGACACCCCGATCGTCTCGCCAGCTGTCCGATGCCCAAGACTTCAGATCCAGCAGTGGGCGGTCGTTTTGAGCCCCCGACTTGCCGAAGGTTAACATCTAGGGGATGGGCGGTTTCCCTGCCGTACCCCCACCACGTGTCAGCCTCTCGGTGTGTTCGGAGGCCCCTTCCCCAATACCACCAGTGCCGAAAGGCGGTGACGGGAAAACCAGATACTGCTCCCCCGCCTGTGATGTCACTGCCACGTCCTCGTGACGTCACCCCCGCATCCCTGCCGCTGCTCCACGTCACTGCCAGCTCATCCGCTCGCCTCCCTGTCCTGCCGCCGTGTCACCGCCACATCTTCATCCTAGTCAGTGTCCACGTCACATGTCCGTAACCGGGACCCGTCGATGACGTCATGCTGACGTCATCACGGAAAAGCGCCAAAAGCGCGAATATGTCAAATTTTTATAAAAACACGCGTTTTTCAACCGTTTGTGAGTCATTTTCATTGGACATGGTGGAGAGCTGCTAGTGCCATTTGCGTCGTTTGCCTCCAAAATTCAAAATTCGACCAATTGAGCTAGAACCACCTTCGAATACGTCTTCACCAGTCGCCATTGGACCAATCCAGTTGCACTCGGCGCTAGTTTAACCAGGTATTTTCCCTGTGTTGCTCCTTCGCCCCTGTTCTTCCCCTTTTTCTACATTTTACATGTTTCCAAGCCTGAAAATTCCCAAATTAAGGACTCTGCCCAACCTAAATTCTGCCTAAATCCACTGCTAAGCCCCTACCTCCAGAAAAACCCTGCCAACCCGCGCCTGTTGGCGAATTTACCTTTGGAAACTCATTTTCGAGCTCGATTCCTGGCAAAAAATTTCATAACAGTTTAGCATTGTTCTCTTTTACCGCATTCCACTCATAAACCTCTGCAATTTCACTGTAATACTCCCCGTTCCCTTGCAAAAAATTGCCCTCCCGGTCTCTTATCCAAAGAATTTTCCAAAGGAACCAAAGCCTTATCTGAAATATGCAAAGTTTTCCTTTTCATCATAAGTACAGATATTGAAGGCCATTCCCTCACTTGAACTCATTTTGCAACTCCTTTGCAAATCCTCAGAGTCAGTTGTCAGCAACATGTTACTGCTGTAAAACTTCTTTCCAAATATAACATAAAAAACTTTTATAATGGCCACTCCAACAGCTCTCAGTGTCACTCCTATGAATCCACCAAACAAAGAACTTGAAGCCATGCCTCTAGCTGATAAGGATTACCTCATTCAATATTTATTTGGGGACAGAAATCACTTGAAGACCTTCTTCCAACTAAGAGACAGCTTTATAAACAAATGTGAAATCTATGGCATATGGGAGTCCAATTTGCCCTATTATTTCCTTCCATCTGTTAATGTTTTTCCTGAGGTCATCCATTTATGTGCTGAGAACTATGAACCTAATCAGAGAACTGTCAAGTCTCCATCTGGGAGCATACTTTTTCATATTACTCCTGACTCCATCAACCAGATGCTCGATTTCAAACAGACTCAGCTATTGGTTCCTTTCTCCATGAACTATTTGCTGGATGAAGGCGCCAAGCTTTCCAGCTCTGAAATTGCAAGAATTACCAAGACATTCATGAGGGCAGACTGCCAGCCTACAGGCCCACCCCCTTTCTTATATCACAATTTCAATGAGGTGGGAAAGCTACTTATAGATATGATTTCCTCTGTGCTAGGTTTTAAAACAAGTGAGCACATTGATGAAACAGTGCTGGTCTTGATGTCTGCATACAGCCCAGGACAGCCCCCTGTTGTCAAGTACAATTATGCCAAGTTCATAGCCAACAAAATACATGATCAACTAGTGAAGCTGGATAGGGAGGGAGTCTTTAAATATTCATCATATATCTATCATTTGTTCATGTATTACCAGTCTGAACGCTTCCAATGCCCCATTAAAAAGTTGGATTCTAAGGGGGAAAGAAGGTCTCTCATCTTTTGGTCATCAGTTTTCCATGAGGTTCAAAACTCTCCATTTTCCTACTGTGAGTTCATTGACTAGTTTGTATACCTAGTCTCTTGTCTTCTAAAAAGGTCCCCTCCTCCTAGATTGTCATATTACATACAGAAGACCTTGCAGCTGTCTAAGAGTTACAAAATAGGTGATTAGTATCTCTACCAAAATCACACTGTCATTAGGATCTATGGATGTGAGCTCTGTCCTTACAGGCTCCCAAGATATGTACCAATGAGACTGTTTGCATTAGAGTAGTAGAGGCAGCTCATCAATGCTGATCTTACTCATTTTCATAGTGCCAAGAAGAAAGCTCATCTAAAATTCAAAGACCATCTAGGCGCCTTCATTATGAACAAGAAAGAAGTTTGGCAAGATGCCGATCAAATATTGAGGGACAAATACAAGTTAAAGAGGAGCTTTTGGTGGGTCCCTTATGACCCGGAGGGTTTTATCAGTGCCAGAAGATTTAAATACAGGCTGATGGCCTATGACCATTGTAAATTACCACAAATTGAACAATATGCCAACCAAGATGAGTGGCTGCAAGACACATTAGTTGAGGAATTGACCCAAGAAGAAATTATGGAAAGAAATGTCAAAGATTTAGAAAAACCTCTTGACTTGGATTTTGCTGACCAGGTGATGAGCCCCAATTTTTGGTAACAATTTGGGCTCATTTGGCCTACTTACCTTGCTCAACCCTTCATCTTTTATCACTTATGCATCATTTCTTAGTATATTCGTGTTATTTGTAGGAAGAAGGGCAAGCATTATTCCTATGTGACTAATACATGATGATTTCAGGTTTTTTGGCATTAAATGGAGAAAAGACCACGCAAATGGGGACAAGGAGACAGCAAAGGTGGAATTGCGGGTTTATAGGGAGGTTGTCCACAGTCTTGAATGACCTCCCTCATGATCTCCACCCTAACTCCGAGCTCCAACAGCTATCCCCACCGAGCTAAAAGGCAGCCAACGGATTCTACATGAACAGCAGTTTACTTTCAGTTGGGCAGCCAAGCTCCACTAATTGAGGAAGCCAGCGTGGTCCTCATCATGTATAAATATTGATGTCGTAGCCTTTGATAGGAGCTTTTTGAACTTTTGAACTACTGTTGCAATTTCTAAGCACGAGCTACAGCTCAGTTTTTGCTTTTTGTAAGCCAGTTTTGGCATGTTGTTAGACTCATGATTATTCAATAAAGGCATGCAGCTTTGGATTCAATTCTGAGTTCTTAAGGGAGCTATAGCTCTCAGGTTAGGGCCCAACCTGAGAGCAATAGACCTCCTTTTCCTTGTATTGTTACTTGTCTTTCCTTTAAGCACTTCATTTCTTTTCTTTGACATGCATTTGGAAAACACAGTCTGCTGATTTAATTTCTTTAATGTGATTGAGTAGGATTAGTTTACGGTTAAAGTGCTTTCAGTAGCTTAGATTAGAGTAGGAGGATTAGCATTCATTAGAGCTCCAAGAGAAGGTTGACAGTGCACTCACTGCCATCTCTGTTTAGAGATTGGGGGTGTAGACCGTACCAACCACAAAAACGCAGTCTTATACGTTCATGCAAGCTGCAACACAATCATTTCAGTCATAGAACCGTCCATGCATTCTGATCTTGAGCAGTACTTCTTCGTTCCAACACCATGCACGATTTCTCTCTGAAGTTTACATTGTTGTTCATTGGTTTAATAACACAATTAAAATAGGTTGATGGAATTCTCGGTTTTGTGCAAGACATAGAGGATTTGTTTCATTTACACTGCGCAGCATTGTTCTATTATCTTCTTCTTCTTCTCAACCGCGCCTAAGCCACCTGCTCATCCTCTGTTCAGCTCGTTTGCCTTCCAACCCTTCTACTGTTCACATAGCTCCATCTTTTTGACTTCTCATTGCTTCCACCTTTCTATCCACCAACCAACTGCATGCACTCTCTCTCCATCCCATCTCTCTGTCCCTGAGCCATCACTAGCTCCCTTTTCATCCTACCTATCCACCCATACCGCTCCTTCACTCCTCCATCACCAAAAACTCCAACCGTAGAACATCCTGTAGAAGTTAGCAGACTTCCTGTAGAAATCCCGAGTTTCCTGTAGGATCCCCTGCAGACATCCTGTAGAAGCCTGCAACCTCGGTTGCCAAGCACCTGAACGTTGTGGACTTCCGTGGAATGATGTTAGAGATCTCCTGGAACCTCTCCTAGCCTTCATGACCTTTTTCCGGCCTTCCTTCCCTCCGAACTACCCCTGCACAGTCAAAACCTAATAAGAAACAAAGTCATAATAGCTCCAACCACTTAAGCAAAAATACAAAAATGTGTTCTCTTCAATGAAAGTAGTTTAAATTCATGCATCTCATCTCACTAGAAGTAATGACATCATTTCTAGAAGTTTGCACTCCCACCATTGCATCATAGAGATTAAACTAGTCAGATTAGGGTTTAATAGGGTTTCCATGTTTGGTTGGCTTTCAGTTCATTCTTGCAAAGTAGGTTAATCTCCTTTAAGATAGCCTTCGTTCATCATCTAGAAAGCTTCTTCTGAGAACATATAGAAGTTGGCTTGAGCCCTAGCGGACTTGTGCCAGCTGACCAAGTGACAGCTGCGATAAGAGCTAGTACTTGTGCATACAGCACCGTCGCTTCCAAGTTTGTTACGAACTACCGGGTTGATAAAATTAGAGATAGGAAGCTCCAGGAGTTGTAGCATTATTGCTACAATACTGGAGCCCACCATCTTTTTGGCGCCGTTGCCGGGGAAGCGTCAGAGTATTAGTAATTGTTGCTTTTCTTCTATTTTCTTACTCTTGCCTTCTGCCAAGTAGTTTATTTCATTTCCATTCTGCAAAAGTAGCATAGACATTTCCTGCTTTCATAGATTAGCATTTCTCGCTTTCATAGATTAGCATTTCAATTCTGCAATTTCATTTCTGCAAGCGTAGATTAGCCTTTCAATTCTGCAAGCGTAGACTAGCATTTCCATTCCTGCAATTTCATTTGAGCAAAGTAGATTAGTTCTTTCCTGCTTTCAATTTAATTCTGCCTCTTTATTTCAGTAAGATAGTTAGTTGTAGATCAATCTGTTTCAGTTTTTCAGGTACCAAAGAAAAACAAAAGCAATCAAAAAAAGTCTTTCCATTTCATGCCTCGTAGGAATCGAGATAAAACAGGCAAATTCTTACCCAACACCCCCACCACATCACTGAGTCACCCTTCTCTCTTCTTCGGTGACAGTGATCCAGAAGAACCTATAGGTGAACCTCCTAAGATATACGAAGATCCTATAGCAGAAGAAGAATTAGAGACCATCCCATCTGAAGCCATGGCTGACAATAGAAGAGAAGATGAGAGAATAGAAGGTGCCTTCCCCATCCGAGAAACCAATGGAGAAATGAAAATGAAAAACATTAGCCCCTCCGCTTTGCCTCACTTCCATGGACTGACTACTGAAGATCTTGATACCTTCCTGTTTGAGTTTGCTATCCTTTGTAGAACCTATGACTATACTGAAGATGAGCAGAAGCTGAAACTCTTCCCTTCCACTCTTAAGGATGCAGCATTACGCTAGTTCATGGGCTTACCTGGGAATAGTATCACCACTTGGGCTCAGATGCAGCAAGCTTTCAATAACAAGTACCGGGACTACTGTAGGTCCAAGGAAACCAAGGGAGAAATCTTTCGGATGACCATGGGAAATGATGAGTCCTTAGAGGATTATGAGGAGAGGTTCCAACTTAGCTATAAGCGGGCCAGGTGCACTCTTGACCCTGAATCCCTCAAGTTGGTCCTGCTCCGAGGAGTCCCTGAAGACCTTTTAGATACCCTTCACATGTTAGCTGGGGGAGATATTTACTAGCTACCTTATGAGGACATCAAGACTGTGTTTAGAAACCACTCCAGGGCAGCTCAGAAACGAGGTAGAGGAAACCTCCTCTCAACTGGTGTCCCTTTCTCCAAGCATGAGGTTGCAAATCAATTAGAAGATCTTAAGAGTGAGGTGAGACAGACCATTGCCATGCAACTGGACACATTCAGGATCCAACAGAAGAAGAAAGAAGCTAAGAGGGCCTTGGCTATCTTCTACCCTAGATGTACAAGGAGACACCCTAAGAACGAATGCCCATTGCATTCGATTGAAGTGTGCTTCGTTTGTGAGGAGGACCATCCCACAAATCAATGTCCAACCTTACCTGGGTTTAAAGCTATGTACCAAGGGACAGAAGCTCCCACTGAACCTCTCTATTACCTCAACCAAAGGAGGCCACAAGGACCTAGACCTTACCAGCAGGGGATGCAAGGGGCACCTCAAGCTTATTACAGCCCCAACCAATCGACTCCTATGCCTTCCTGGGGTCCCCCTGCTCATCCTTCCTGGTCTATGCCTCCTCCATGGTCTTATCCACCTCAGTACCCTACTCAACCCACTACTCATTCTTATCATTCGCATGCCCAGCCACAGCCTCAGTGGAATGCACCTCAGTCAGGGTGGAGGCCCCAGTACAACACTCCTCCCGCCATTTTGCCTCCACCACCAGTTCAACCTCAGCCATTACCTCCTGCTCCTCCAAGGCAACCTCAAATACCTGCTCAACCGAACCCGAACCCCAACAATAGACAGGCCCAGCAGGTATACACTGGGGAAACATCATGCCCTACTTATGCTGTGGAGATCCAGGAGATCAATCTTCGATCTGGAAAGACTCTTCCGGATCGCCAACCTCCTCCCCCAGAGCATGAGGGAGATAAACAGGAAAGTGACCAAAGGCTATTCCACCCTTTCCTGAGAGACTAACAGCCACCACACAACCCAACCCAGAAGAGGATGAGCTTTTGGGAGAGCTCAAGCAGTTGTGTGTGAAAATACCACTTCTCCAAGCCATCAAGGATGTGCCTATATACAACAAACTGGTTAAGGAAAAGTGTTTCAAACACCCAGGCAGGCGAAAGAGAGATGCTTCAACCATCAATGTCTTAGGACAACTGTCTGACCTTATGTTAGGACAAGTCATCTGCCCAAAGTATCTAGATCTTGGGAGTCATGTAGTAGATGTCCACATCAATGGCACCATCATACCTCACACCTTGATTGATTTGGGGGCTGCCATTAATGTGATGACCAGGGATACCATGCTCAAACTCAATCTTCAGGGTTCCTTGAGGAAGACCTCGACAGTACTGCAACTAGTAGATCGCTCCACTGTGACTCCCGAAGGGATTGTGGAGGATGTCTTGGTCTCTGTCGACTCTTGGGAATACCCTGCAGATTTCTTGGTTCTGCAACCCAAGGCAAAGCTTACTGGATATCCTCTTATTTTGGGAAGGCCTTGGTTAGCCACTGCAGATGCTTACATAAGTTTTCGTGCAGGAAATATGACCATCAAAAACGGTCCTATGTCCAAGCAGCTAGTCCTATACCCTCCTGCCCAACCTTCCTTAGAGCATGACTTACCACTTTGGTTGGAGGAAGGAGAAGAGGATGAGGTGTACTCAGCACCTTTGTGCACCCTAGATACCACTAGAAGAGACCCCCCAACCGAGGATGACTTGATTGAGACCTTGATCCAGAATCCACCTTCCAGTGCACTATCCTTCGAGAAATTGGTGGAGGATGCCCAAGCCAGCACCTTAGTGGATCTTTGTACAACCAACCCTGTTACTCCCAGAGTCAAGAATGTGGAGTTCGGCCCTGAGAGAACGTTAAAGATCAGCTCCTCCCTATCTCCTTCCCAGGAAAAGGAGCTGTGTAGCCTGTTGGCCAGTCACCTAGATGCTTTTGCTTGGAGCTATAAGGAGATGAAAGGAGTCCATCCCTCGGTCTGTACCCATCACATATACATCAAGGAGGATTGTAAACCGGTTAGGCAACCTCAGAGGAGAATGAATCCAGCCCTTAAGGACATTGTCAAGGAAGAATTGCAAAAACTGTTGGATGCCGGATTCATTTACCCCATCTCAGATAGTGAATGGGTGTCCCCTCTGGTGTTGATTCCCAAGAAGAATGGGAAGTGGAGAATCTGTGTGGACTACCGAGAACTGAACAAAGCTACCAAGAAAGACCATTTCCCTCTACCTTTCATAGATCAAGTGTTGGATGGACTGGCAGGAAAGAAGTTCTTCTCTTTCCTGGATGGGTTTAGCGGGTACAACCAAATCCAAATCAGCCCGGAAGACCAAGATAAGACCACCTTCACTTGTCCTTGGGGTACCTTTGCCTACCGAGTTCTTCCCTTTGGGCTATGCAATGCTCCTGCTACCTTCCAGAGAGCTGTCTTGAGCATCTTGTCGGAGCTGGTCCATGATGCGGTGGAAATCTATATGGATGACTTCACTCCTTATGGGTCCAACTTCCAGGGAGCATTGTCCAATCTGGGAAAGGTCCTAACCAAATGCATTGAGATGAACCTGTCCCTTAGTCCTGAAAAATGTGAATTCCTGATGACTGAAGGGACTGTGCTAGGCCATACCATTTCTTGCCAAGGGTTACAGGTGGATCCTAACAAAATTGCTCTTATCAAGAAGGTTCCACCTCCTCAAAAGGTAAGGGATGTTCAGAGTTTCTTAGGATTAGCAGGGTATTACAGGAGATTCATTAAAGACTTCAGCAAGCTAGCCTCACCATTGTTTGGCCTGTTGGCGAAAGATGTGGAGTTTAAATGGACTGACGATTGTCAGAGGGCTTTGAATGAATTGAAGGACAAGTTGGTGTCAGCCCCAATCTTGAGAGGTCCAAACTGGGCCCTGCCTTTCCACATCCACACTGATGCCTCGAACAAAGCCATAGGTGCAGCTTTAGGACAAGTTGAACAGAAACTTCCATATGCCATTTACTTTGTTAGCAAAAACTTGTCCAAAGCTGAACTGAATTACACTGTAACTGAGAAAGAATTTTTGGCTGTGGTCCATGCACTGAACAAGTTCCGACATTATATCACTGGCTACCAAACATTTGTACATACAGACCATGCTGCAATTAGATATTTAATGAATAAACCAGATGTGAATGCTCGGATTATTAGATGGTTACTTTTGTTGCAGCAGTTTGATTTGACCATTGTTGACAAACCAGGTAAAGAAAATGTTGTTGCTGACTTTTTATCTAGATTGGATTTGTCTGCAGATGAGGATGGGACAGTGGATGACTAGATGCCCGATGAACATCTGTTTGCTATCTCAGTACTCTCTCCATGGTTTGCTGATATAGCAAACTACCTTGTTTCAGCACAGTTCCCTCCGCACCTATCTTCAAGAGAGAAGAGCAGAATCATCAGAAAAAGTGCCTCATTTACTTGGATCGGGGGCAATCTGTTTAAGCTTGGCCCCGATCAGATCTTAAGGCGTTGTGTAAGGGAGGAGGAAGTCTTTGATATCCTCCTCACCTCTCATGATGGGCCTTGTGGAGGACATTTTGCAGCAAAGAGGACTGCCTTCAAAATCCTGCAGGCGGGCTACTATTGGCCCACACTTCATCAAGATGTCAGAAGATATATCAGCCAATGTGACCGATGCCAAAGAATGGGGAAACCGACTCCAAGGGATGAGATGCCTCTCCAACCTCAAGTGACTCTTGAGCCATTTGAGAAGTGGGGTATGGACTTTGTGGGTCCAATCAACCCTCCTTCGAGGCAAAGGTCTTACATCATTGTGTGCACTGACTACCTGACAAAGTGGGCAGAGACTAAAGCAATCAAGGCAGCAACAGAAGAGAAGGTGGCCGAGTTCTTAAGAGAAAACATCTTCTACAAGTTTGGCTACCCAAGAGAGCTGGTCACCGATCAAGGGAGCCAGTTCACATCCAACCTAATTGAAGATCTACTAGCTCATCACAAAATCAAGCATAGGACTTCCACCCCCTATCACCCTCAAGCAAATGGGCAGGTGGAAGTCACCAATAGAGCATTAGAAGGGATCTTGACTAAGGTGGTGAGCAGCAGCAGAAAGGACTGGGCAGATCGCCTGGTTGAGGCCACATGGGCTTACAACACCACCTGGAAGACCACCACCGGCTTCACACCTTATGAGCTGGTCTATGGGAAGAAAGCTTTGTTGTCCATTGAGTTTGAGTACAACACTTTGAGGATGGCAGCTCAGCTAGATCTAGATCTCAGCCATGCACAACAAGAAAGGTTATTGCAGCTGAATGGACTGGACGAGCACCGGATGCAAGCCCTCCTTCACTCAGAAGTGGTTCAACTGCAGAGGAAGTTGTGGCATGACCAACATCTCCATGACAAGCAATTCTAGCCGGGAGATTGGGCCTTGTTGTATGACTCCAGATACAAAGATTTCAAGGGGAAGCTGAGAACCAGATGGCTAGGACCATATGCAGTGGAAAAATGCCATGACAATGGATCTGTTCTTATTCGAACCATTGATGAGGAAGCCATCCCCATGCTTGTCAATGGGTATCGCTTGAAGATCTACAGGAAGCCTCTCTCAAGACAAGAGTTCATCAAAACTATGGAGAAATTAGTGATGGTCATAGAGAAGGGTTCTGCCTCTGCTTTGGGCATATCCTGAAAGATTTTAAAAAAATTAATAATAATAATAATAATAAAGATCCTTGGGTGAAAACCTCTCTGAGGCGCCCAAGGCAGGTGGTAGGGGTGAAAACCTCATTGAGGCGCCCCTATTGTCTTTCAAAAAAAAAAAAAAAAAGAGATTCGAAAAGATCCTTGAGTGAAAACCTCTCTGAGGCGCTTAAGGCAGATGGCAAAGGTGAAAACCTCATTGAGGCGCCCCTGTTGTCTTTCAAAAAAAAAAAAACAATAAGAAAAAAAGACAAGGACAGCAAAGTTCATAATGTAAAATTGCATGCAGGTTGCAGGTGTTCTATGGAGGAGAGGAAGCCTCTCAACTCAGAGCCAAGGATCCTTATCATGCTGTCAGGAGACCTCACCAGCACCTCCTCCAAGAATACTCCTTTTCTCCAAGGTATGTGCACAATTTCATCACGGCTTGAGTCTTCTACAGGAAGATGTAGATTTTCTACAGGAAGATGCAGATTTTCTACAGGAAGATGCAGACTTTCTACAGGAAACGTAAAATTTCTACAGGAAGCTCTGTATTTCTACAGGAAACTTCCTGTAGAAGTTTGGGACGGCCCAGAATTCATTTTATGAGGAGATCTAATGACTAAGGATCGGTTTGGACGCATGCAAGCTACTGTTGTCACCCTTGCACACTGTTGTCACCTCGTTCTACCCTCCTTGTTGACATGCAATGAAGTTACTTGCACCAGCAAAGCAGATCGTTGAGTTATCAAAGAGAAAGCAATTTTTAAGATAAAAAAATGCTGAGATGTCATACCATATCCATCCCAACCATCCATGAGCTCAGGGAGCGTGATCGTGAGGCCAAATCCTTCATCGTGCAGCATGCACCCGAGGAGGAAGAACTGTTACAAGACATCCTGCGGGAGTCCTGTAACAGTTAAGCCCGCTAGAGTGTACACCAATCACAGCGCTGGCCATATGCAATGAAAACGCGGGCGCATGCAGCCACAGCATCCAATCCATCGTCGGCAGCCTGTAACCATGAACCTCCGGGCCTGTGCAAATTCATCAGCGGCAAACGAATCCACTCATCATCGTCCAAAAACCGAAAAATCGTGTCGCAACCGCACAGGTAAGTGTCTCGACCCTTTCTTCCGTTAGATTGCATGAATTTTACTTTGAATTGTTTGCAAAGTGTGAAGTGAATGGGTTGAGCGGCTGTATGGCCATTTGACTGGCCACGTCGACGAGTTAATGGTCTCATCGGATGTTTGGGTGGCGGCCATGGAAAAAGGAATGGGCAGCACACACGTGAGAGCAATCCCGTCGGGAAAAACGAGTTTAACAGAAGAGACGGCGGCGGATCTGCGGGGGGATGATGCGGCAGTAATTGAACTCGCAGGAAAATGATGGGACGACGTCATCCAACGGTCCGGCGGGGACAGCTCACCCCCGCGCCACGGATTCCGCCGATTCAAATCTAATCGGCTAGATCGCCCCATGCATTTATCATTCACCGTTTGGAACGCGAGTGATCATCTGGATCCCTCTGCAGTTCGATACGCCGAGCCTTTGGCTATCAGAACGCCTGTGAAGCAACACCAAGAGCGCAGACCAACTGCAGTCTTTCCCAGAAATCACGCGCTGCTCCTACAGGAACGCTGTTTCTATAGGAAGGCGGGTTCCTCACGTCAAAAGGTGGCAGATAAAAAGGTAAACCTGAACTCTCCATGCAATTGGCTTTTGAAGGTGGCAGAATCGTCGTCCACAGTCTGGTCGTAGGAAATTGTTGCAATTGTTGTCTGTTGTGCATAAACTGTCGTTCTACAGGATGTCAGTGTAATTAAGCTGTGTTAAGGTCCTCAGAGATAAGCTTCATGGATTATATGCATGACAGAAGCGTAATTCTACGCTCTGTCTCAATAGACCAAATTTCTTCCGCGTTCGCCACCTCTAGTTAAAGCAACAGTTTTTATCATGCCGGGTGGGTTTATTAGACGGGAACCCACTGATTCAACAAAGTTAAGGGAAAATCTTGAGGTGGTGGAGCTCTTCACACGAGCACAATGGATATCCTTCTGTGAAAAATTGCAGGGTTATGACGACGAAGTGGCAGAAGAGTTTTTGCAGGCTCTGAGGCCGAAATCCAAAACATTGGCCACCGTGAACTTCAGGGGCCTAAGCCTCAAGCTCACCCCGCAATATATCAGTCGAATTACTGAACTTCCAATGGGTTTGCCCTGGGATAAGGAAGAAAGGAAGTTGAGCCAACAGGCCAAGAAAGAATTCTTTCCCCCAGAGGAGGAATTCTCGGAGGACAAAAATGGGGTGCGTAGAACCAGTTTGCTGCCACCATGGAATGAAGTTAGCCTGCAGATCATGAAGTATATAACCTGTGAAGGCCATTTTAGCATTGTGTACGGGTATCACTTTAGGTTGCTCACTGAATTGAGGCACCAGATTGATCTTCCTGTAGAAAATAAACTGAGCATCCCTTATTTCTTGCTACAGTCTCTAATTGAGTGTGCCACAAAGTTAAAAGAAGGCATACCAGACCAGGTAGCCCACCATGGATTGATCAAACTTCTCGTGGAGGATGCGCTTCATTCATATAAGGTTCCTCTCTCATGGGAAGCATTCAGAAACTTGACAAGAGATGGAGACATAAGGATGTTGACCGAAGAAAGTGGTTCCTCCAACAGTGAGGAGAAAGAACCAGTGGCCGTGGGGAAGAAAGAAACAGGCCAGAAGACCCCGACCACAGTGCAGAAGAAAGAGCAAAGGAAAAAGAACGAGAAAAAGGATGACAAAGAAAAAGATGACACACCCATCTTGACAGCAAGAGAGAAAAGGTTGCAAGGCAGAACCGACAAAGCTGAGATCCACATCAGCAAAAGTACCTCATCAGCACCCGCAACCAAACCAAAAAGCAAAACTCATGCAGCAAAGCAAGCCAAGGTGGTGACACCTGTGTCTACAGGAAAGCAGAAACAGGCTTCTACAGGAGCCCAAAAATTATTGAAAAAGGGTCTTCTACAGGAAGCCCGAAAATTACTAAAACAGGGTCTTCTACAGGAAGCCCGAAATTGACTAAAACAGGGTCTTCTACAGGAAGCCCTGAAAAAGTGAAACCCAAGGAGAAGAAGGCAGACATTCTAGCAAGGGAGGCAGCAGCTGTGCTGGCCGCCCTCAGCACGCCACCTAAGCCAAAAGAGAAGAGAAAGAGGGAGACCCCTCTATACTTTAAAGCTCGAAGAAGTGTCAGAATAAAGACGGGCAAGCCACAGCCTCCGTCCATCAGCCCGATTCTTATTGAAGATGCCCCTACATCGCCCAAGGAAACGTCCCCCTCGAGGATATCAGTCACCTATGAGAGGGGGAGCCCAAAGAAAACTACGTGGCAAGAAAAGTTAGACCTGTTGACTGAAAAAGCTCGGCTACAGGAGGCTGAAAATGTTCTACAGGAAACTCTGGCCCGGCTACAGGAAACAGAGAAGATGGAAGGAGAAGGACCCTCATCACCACCAAGGGAGGGCGAGGTAGAGCCACCTAAAGAGGCTAAAAAAGAACATATACCAGAGCCCAGCCCTCAGCCTAGTCTGAGTTCATACTACACCTTTTTAGAGGCGGGCAAAATCATACCTCAGAAATTTACTGTGCCACTGTTTTTTGCATTAGAGGAAGAAAGAGTCCGTACACACACGTGGATGAAGATTGCCAAGTCAAAGGGTGTGGCGGACATAGGCCCTTTACAAGAGCAACTCAAGGAGGCCAGGAGCGAATTAGCCATGGCTAAACATGTGGCCAATTGTCAAAGAGTGTACCTACAGGAAGAAAACCAGAAGCTAAGATTGCAGCTACAGGAGCTGAGGGCAGGGACAGGTACATCCTCCAAGGACACCACAGAAGAACAGCAAGGCAAAAAGGAACTGACCACCGGTCTTGGGGAGCCAATGACACTTCTACAGGAAGCAGAACAACAAGCACAAATTGAAGTGCAAGCTCTAAAAGAACAGCTGCAGCAAAAAGAGGCACAATTGGCCTGCATGGCCAGTTGGGCCATGGAGGCAATACAGTGCAGACAACCTGCCAAATCCTATGGTTTGTACTTGAAAGACCAATGGCTGCAGTTCCAAATAAATACCTTGGCACAAAGAGGTATTTCTCAGATCCAAGACCCACAGCAATTTTCTGAATTGTGCAGTACTAGTTCGTCAGAGGATAAGGCTAAATTAGCGGAGTTCTACCTCCACAATTTGGCCTTGCCTAATGTAGTTTCCTGGGATCCCAATACTGCCTTGGGAGATATGCAATTAATGGCATTCGCTTCATGGTTGAACCATGAGGATCAAAGAGCAGCAGAAACAAAATCGGTCATGAACCGAGAATTAAACGAGCCATTGCTCATTCGAGCAGAACCAGAGGATCCAGTTGCACTCATCTCAGCACACCAACACTTGTCTACTGATCCTACAGCTTCATTAAGATATATAGATCAACAGGCCCAAGCCATAGCTCATTTTGAAGACATGGAAAGACTGTTAGGAGAAAATGTTGTCCAAGCATGCACACGCAGATGGAATACATTGGCACACAGTTTGAAAATCCGAGAGTACCATACCCCAACTCGGATGAGGGAAGCTCTGGTAAGGGTAGCCCTTTACAAGAAATCCATGCAAAACCTCCAGGCCAGCTAGATTGGCCTTAAACTCAGCCCACCACTACTGCTAGGATTGACTGAAGGCAGCACAGAAAAGAATGACAGTGAACAATGGGAAGAGGTGAACAGGAAAGCTGGGTTTCATATCAGCAAGGAGGACACTACTACAGAGGCTTGGGATGTAAGGGTAGCAGTAAAAGCAATGAAGGATGAAGAGTTGGACTAGTTGCTCAAGGATGAGCAAATATTTTAGCTGGGGGGTGATGATGAGCCCCAATTTTTGGTAACAATTTGGGCTCATTTGGCCTACTTACCTTGCTCAACCCTTCATCTTTTATCACTTATGCATCATTTCTTAGTATATTCGTGTTATTTGTAGGAAGAAGGGTAGGCATTATTCCTATGTGACTAATACATGATGATTTCAGGTTTTTTGGCATTAAATGGAGCAAAGACCACGCAAATGGGGACAAGGAGACAGCAAAGGTGGCATTGCGGGTTTATAGGGAGGTTGTCCACAGTCTTGAATGACCTCCCTCGTGATCTCCACCCTAACTCCGAGCTCCAACAGCTATCCCCACCGAGCTAAAAGGCAGCCAACGGATTTTACAGGAACAGCAGTTTACTTTCAGTTGGGCAGCCAAGCTCCACTAATTGAGGAAGCCAGCGTGGTCCTCATCATGTATAAATATTGAGGCCATAGCCTTTGATAGGAGCTTTTTGAACTTTTGAACTACTGTTGCAATTTCTAAGCACGAGCTACAGCTCGGTTTTTGCTTTTTGTAAGCCAGTTTTGGCATGTTGTTAGACTCATGATTATTCAATAAAGGCAGGCAGCTTTGGATTCAATTCTAAGTTCTTAAGGGAGCTATAGCTCTCAGGTTAGGGCCCAACCTGAGAGCAATAGACCTCCTTTTCCTTGTATTGTTACTTGTCTTTCCTTTCAGCACTTCATTTCTTTGCTTTGACATGCATTTGGAAAACACAGTCTGCTGATTTAATTTCTTTAATGTGATTGAGTAGGATTAGTTTACGGTTAAAGTGCTTTCAGTAGCTTAGATTAGAGTAGGAGGATTAGCATTCATTAGAGCTCCAAGAGAAGGTTGACAGTGCACTCACTGCCATCTCTGTTTAGAGATTGGGGGTGTAGACCGTACCAACCACAAAAACGCAGTCTTATACGTTCATGCAAGCTGCAACACAATCATTTCAGTCATAGAACCGTCCATGCATTCTGATCTTGAGCAGTACTTCTTCGTTCCAACACCATGCACGATTTCTCTCTGAAGTTTACATTGTTGTTCGTTGGTTTAATAACATAGTTAAAATAGGTTGATGGAATTCTCGGTTTTGTGCAAGACATAGAGGATTTGTTTCATTTACACTGCACAGCATTGTTCTATTATCTTCTTCTTCTTCTCAACCGCGCCTAAGCCACCTTCTCATCCTCTTTTCAGCTCGTTTTCCTTCCAACCCTTCTACTGTTCATGTAGCTCCATCTTTTTGACTTATCATTGCTTCCACCCTTCTATCCACCAACCAACTGCATGCACTCTCTCTCCATCCCATCTCTCTGTCCCTGAGCCATCACTAGCTCCCTTTTCATCCTACCTATCCACCCATACCGCTCCTTCACTCCTCCATCACCAAAAACTCCAACCGCAGAACATCCTGTAGAAGTTAGCAGACTTCCTGTAGAAATCCCGAGTTTCCTGTAGGATCCCCTCCAGACATCATGTAGAAGCCTGCAACCTCGGTTGCCAAGCACCTGAACGTTGTGGACTTCCGTGGAATGATGTTAGAGATCCCCTGGAACCTCTCCTAGCCTTCATGACCTTTTTCCAGCCTTCCTTCCCTCCGAACTACCCCTGCACAGTCAAAACCTAATAAGAAACAAAGTCATAATAACTCCAACCACTTAAGCAAAAATAAAAAAATGTGTTCTCTTCAATGAAAGTAGTTTAAATTCATGCATCTCATCTCACTAGAAGTAATGGCATCATTTCTAGAAGTTTGCACTCCCACCATTGCATCATAGAGATTAAACTAGTCAGATTAGGGTTTACTAGGGTTTCCATGTTTGGTTGGCTTTCAGTTCATTCTTGCAAAGTAGGTTAATCTCCTTTAAGATAGCCTTCGTTCATCATCTAGAAAGCTTCTTCTGAGAACATATAGAAGTTGGCTTGAGCCCTAGCGGACTTGTGCCAGCTGACCAAGTGACAGCTGCGACAAGAGCTAATACTTGTGCATACAGCACCGTCCCTTCCAAGTTTGTTACGAACTACCGAGTTGATAAAATTAGAGATAGGAAGCTCCAGGAGTTGTAGCATTATTGCTACAATACTGGAGCCCACCACCAGGTAACTTTCAAACTGCCGCACCAAGTCAGAGAAGTCACATCCACTGCTGCAGCTTCACAAGCTGCCCAAGGAGCATCTACATCAGCAACAGGTACAGCTAAAGGAAAGGAGCCAATGGATACAGAACAAGGAATGGTCACAGAACAGCCTGCCACTTCGATGGAGCAATCTCAAGGACAGGCTCCTCCACAGCAAACAGAGGCACCACAAGTGCCTGTTTTACAGACTCCTTCCCATGAGGAAAGAGGTAGAAGACGAGACCGAGAAGACTCCACACCTGCTAATGGGTCTACACAACAGCCCGAAGCCAAGAGGCAAAAGGTTGACTCTCCAATTGAGGAGGAAGTTAGTGAGGAAATCCTTGGAAGTCCAAGGAGAGACTGAGAAGGAAGTCAACAAACAGCTACAAGCTCTTTCCAACAAGAGCAAGACAGACAGCATGGCATGGAGGTATCTTCCTCTACACAACAAAGTAAGAAGCCAGCTAGCATCAAAGCCACCTTTAAAGAAATTGAGTTAAGAGTACAATTGTATGACCAATTTATTAAAGCAACACCTGCCAAGCAGGAAAGATTGATGGCAGCCATGGAAAATTTTAGGGGCTAATGTTCGCCCAGTGGGCTAATTTTCCATGATTTTTCCACAAAAAAGATTCGCCAATTTCCAATTTTATAAAAGACGATTCGCCCAAATTTTAGAATATAAAATTATTTTACCTTAAAAATTGCCAACATTATATAGAGACTATATATAAAATAATTATAAATTTGATTAATTTTACAAATATATCAATAAACATTTATAATTTGCATATTAGGGATTAGTGAGATTCGCCAATATTTTAAACTTCAAGAAAATTTTCCGTCCTTAAAATTTTCCTTGAATTGGCAGCATATGACATTAAAGAAGAAAGGATGATTCTCGCCCACTTCAAGCCCAACGTTCAGCAGCCACAGTCAGCTGCAGACTATGTCAAGACAAGATTAGAGGTCCTGGCCAAGGACATTCACCCCATGGATCAAATAGAGTTACATAAGCAAACAAGGGAAATGGTCTATGCCACCCTGGAAGATAAGGCCACGCTGGCTCATGAGTTGAAAGAATCTTTAAAGAATACAAATATTCAGCTTGATTTGGAAAGAATGTCCTCCACAGCCAAAGACAACAGAATTAAAACCTTGGAGGACATTATTGTGGACCTAGGGCATGATCCTAAGAACCCCAAAGCCATCAAGGCCCTAATGAAGAAAAAGGAGGACGATATTGCTGCTCTGAAAAAGCAAATGAGGCTAACCTTGACTATGCACCCACAAACAGGAGAACTGGTTCGAGAGAAAGAAGTTGAAGATACAATGGATCTGCTAATGCAAATGAACCAGAGAATAATTGAGATGGAGGGAGAGTTGGAGAGAGCATTACAAGGCAAGCAGGGAGAGTCGACCTCCCAGCCACCTCAAACAGTTCCAACTGTTGTTACTATTCCTCCTACACAAGCAGCAATGACCCCTCTAATTATTACAGCAACTACAACAGCTACAGATGCTACAGCAGCAACAACAACGGCACCTGAGTCTAGCATGAGCATGGATGAATTGACCAAAGCTGTCAAGGAAATAGAGCTTCAAGCAACAGAGATAAAAGAGGCCAAAGAAAAGTTGGCCAATCTAGAAGGAAAATATGATAAGTCCAAAATGACAGTGGCTGAGCAGACAAGGGAAATTAAGGCCCTGAAGGACAAAATAAAGGCCTTGGAGGAGGGGCTAGCTTTGGGCAAGGCACTAGCTAAAATAAAGAGGATTCTGTGGGCCAATATTAATCAATCAATCGCTGACCAGTGGTGGTCAATTCAGGCCATACATGAACAAATAGATCTAATTGGCCTAGCTCAGTTTGAAAATCAGAGAGCCAGAGCAGCATTGGGAACCATGCCTGAACAGGCCAACAGAATGATTAATTTTTTGAACCATCAAACTAAGGAAGAGCTGGCAGCAATGCAAATTATGAATAGGATAGAGGCCATACTCACAGCAAAGAAGGTGCTGACTCTGAGAGGTTTTGTACAGACACTGGAAAGAAAGTGTCAAGAGATGCAAAGGGACATAGATGATTTTAAGTGGAAACTTGCAGCATTACAAAGCAAAGGTTTGCCCAGCTTGCTGACCAGTACTAGGAGGTTATTAACACGTGAGAAATATGTCACCAGAGTGAACAACTATGTCACAAATCAACTTACTGCATCCTCAGGCTCTACAGCAGAGCCAGGGCCACCTTCTGGGCAGAATCTCTATGATAAGTTGGAAAACTTATTTTTTATTGAACATGAAATTAATCATTTGTTTGGGATGCCACCCAATTATTATAGGTATACAGAGGCTGATGAAACACTCATCAAAATACAAAAGCATCAGTTACCTCCCGAGGATTGGTGGCAGGCAATGCTGGCCATTGTGCCCAGGTAATTTCAGTTTTTGCCCCTTTTTGTTATTTAAAATCTCGGTCAGCTATGAGTCAGCCAAATGAGGCACGAAAGCACCGGACAGAGCGGTTAAGGAACAGGTCGAGCAGGTTAGAGCAGTGACAAAGCAAAGAGCTGGGACAGCAAGCCCAAAAGACCGCAGATTTTTAAAGCACAGCCCAGCCGACTCAATTGGACTCAAAAGTCAATTTTCTCTGACAGAATGAACAACTGTTATATTCACGTTTACTACAGCATTTACTCTTTCAGCTACTATCCCTTAAGAGTGGGCGAAGAAGTTATGAGCTATTAACTCAACATCTAGATATTTTTGTATCTTATTTTTTGTATATATACCTCCCCACAGAACGTATTTGGGGTTGGTTGGTTAATGCACTCCAAGAGAGACTCGCTTTGTATATCTGATATGTTTTCTTTAATCAAAGACTGCTGAAAGCTTGGAAAATGGATTGTGTGCTGTGTATTAATGTTTGAAGAATGAATTATGGAATTCTTGTGCTGCAACATGACTCAATAAGTGCCTCTTACCTCTGTTTTCATTGATATATGCTCATATTATACATGTATCACCATCTAAATAGCAGAAAGAAAGATTAGCTTAGAACTTGCTTGGCTGCACTCTATGCTCAATTTCTGCTGTTTCTTTATGTTTTCATCTGAATTGGTAATGAATATGAATTCCCTTTGGCTCATATTTCCTCTAATTCACCCATGTTTGACAGTTATCTAGGGATTCTTGACTGCTCCTAGATAGAGCTCATTCACCTTCCCTCTGTTAAGCTGAATGAGAAATTCTTAATTGCTTCTCATTCCTTAGCCCTCATTCCATCCTTTTAGCTTGAATCATTGTTTCATGTGCAGCTAGCTTGCTCCATATTTCGCTCTTGTGACCAAGAAAATGCACCAGCAGTCCTAATCCTTGACTCCATGCCCAATGGTTTGAAACTCTCACACTATACCTACCTCTCTACTTGAAAGCATCATCCTTCCCACCAAAACTTAAACAAAACCCCTTGAACTCAATAACTAGCCTAAAATCATCATCAACAAAGATAAATCATAAAGAGAGAGCCCTCTCTGATTACAGGTGGGCTAGAACCTGTAGTCCAAAGACTGGTTTGTGGTTACCTCGGCCGTATTACCTTGGGAGTCAAAGGGGACAACCTGAGTGATAACAGGTAGAATCCATTGTATCAGTGCTCTGACTTGGGAAATCATTCAACATTTCATGGTTTCTACAATCCAGGAAGGACCCATGATTGTCACATGCCCTTCTTATCTCCTCATCAGTCTTAAACACCTCACACCATCAAGCCTAAATTGCTAAAGCCTATGCCTACCTTGCCCCATAGAACACCTTGCATTTCTGACCTAATTTCCAAGACCTAAACTGCCCAACTCCTCCTGATCCGGCAAAACCCCTACAAAATCCAATCAAAAATTTCGTGAAACTATACCTAGCCTAAATCCTTTACCTAATCCAGTCATCTTGATTGAGATATTTATGGAGAGAGCCCTCTCCCAACCTAGTAGGGCTAGCTACTTGGCTAAGCTTGGTTTGTGGTTACCCTGGCATTGCCTCCCTTTAGCCTGAGGTTCAATCCAGGTGATAACATAGTGCCAATCATCCTGGGGACTGCTTTCAAAAGGTTTCATATTCCCCAGGAAAGATCATCAAAGTTCAGCTCTGATTGTTGATGGTGAAAAATAGTCAGATGCATGCTGAGGCTGAAATCATTCAACTGGCAACTCCAGTGTCGAAAAATCCCAAGGTTCGAAATTTTTATGGCAACTCCACTCTTCAAGAACCAGTAGCCTGAATAATTTCTTGGTGAATTCATTGTTATCAAAATGGATTTTTTGGCTCGAAGGTATGCTCCCATGAGCCGAGATCACATTCCAGGTTTCCCAAATAAAATTCCTAAGGTAGATTAGCAAAGGAATTTGCCTATGTTTAAAGATGATGATAGGAATGACGTTGCTTTACATCTGGTTAGATTTCACATGCATACTCACAAGTTGAAGGTTGATTTTCCTAAATACTGCTTGATGAAGATATTCATGGCCACTCTGGAAGGTGAAGCCCGATCTTGGTATGAAAGTTTGTCGCCTGCTTCTATTTACTATTTAAAGGATTTTCATACCATGTTCTTTGAAAGGTATAAAGAATCTTGTCCATCCTTAGTATTAGTTCAGAACTGTTGTAAACATGTTTATAGTTTTATTGAAAATCTTGAGAAATTTTACGAAGATGATGACTTCATGGACGATCAAATCATGGAAGCCCTGTATGAAAATCCATTTCAGCAGCATAAAGAGAGCTTAGAGAATAATTATCAAGATGCTCAAGAAAATTTGCAGCAGGTTCAAGATCTTAGTACAATTGAAAATGATGGAGGACAAGGTCTTATTACAGATCTACTCATAGCAGAAGACATTATGCAGGGAAATCAAGTTTCAATTTCAGATTGTGATAAAGTCAAGTTGGCTATTTCAGATCTAGATCGATATCGTGATGATGAAGAGTACCTTGTTTTGAATCCCATGAATGAGAGCTTTGTTGTTGAGATCATCTGGAATGAAGAAGATGAGGTTATTGACCCAAGTGTTCTCATTTCATTAGAACAAAGCCTTCACGAGGAGGTAATCCAGTCCTTTTATGAAAAACAAGATGAGTTCTTTGTTCAAGTAAGTGAAAATTCTTCTTTGGATAACTCAGTGATAAATGATAGAAGTGTTAGTTTTGAGTTTCAAGAACTATCTGAAGTTTTCCCTCGTATGACTGATGAGCGCAATAAGAAACATGACAATCTAGTTGCCATGTCATATGAAGATGATCAACAATGTATTAAAATTTCAGAAGACCAGTGAATTGAGGACTATCATTCATATTTTTTTTCTCATATTTCATGTTTTTAATTGTTATTTAAAGAAGACAATTATTGTTTTAGCAAAAGAAAACAAAAGGTACTATCTCCTCTATCTGAAAATGAGATAGATCAACTCCTGAAAGGTCATGTTACAGCCTAAGCCAATGCAGGTTTGCAGTGTTCACATCGTCAAGAAGGTGTTAGTGAAGCTTCTTCCACTTTTGAAAATGAGGATAGCCTTGAAATTAGATTTATAGATCAGCGAACAGATATTGTTTTCTTTCATGAAGATGATAGGGCTGTCATGTTTGATAACCTTGAAGAATGTTTTCTATTTAAGAATGACTTAGACTATGAAATTGAGGAGTATGAGCCTGAGAGAGACAATATGCCAGAAATCAGGTCAAAATTTCTCATGCTTGAGGAATTTACAGCAAACACTCAGATAGCATAAGCTTATACTTCTCTATGCCTTCCTATCAATCAGCAACCAACTATTCTTTCAGATCAGAATGAAGGCAGTACTGGTATTTTTGCTACTAGATCTTAATACAAGCTAGTGCTTTAGGATTTTCAAGATCCCTTTGGCATTCTTTTGCAATCATTAGAGAAGATGAATGTTGCCTGGTTCTTTAGCATAAGCCTTGGTTTCAGTTGTTATTGTGATTTGCCTACATGTATATTGTTCTGCCTGCTTGAGGAAAGTGAGAGCAGAATTTCAGTGAGCAACCATCTGCTGGATTGGTTACATTGGAAAGTTCACTTCACATGATTGTACATATTTCTTCAGTAGGAAGGTGGTTGTCATCAGTATTTGAAGTCCTCAAATCTCGATTGTCTGCTACCATTAACAAGTTTTGTTAGTACTTGTTTCAACTAAGTAAGTCTTGAGTCATTTTTTAGTCAATTTCAAGTCAGTTTTGAGTCAATTTGGTTAAGAGTCGGTTTTCAATTGTATTGAGTCATTTTTCACTTTTTTTGGTTTTGACCGTATTTCCCAATGGATGAGGCACTTGTTCTACGGTGTTCTTGACACCTACAAGGAGCTGCCACCCCAATAAGGCCAATGTTAGTGTCAGTATCTGCATACTTCCATCAGGGATCAAAACTCACTCTTTACATTTTCATAGTACGGGGTCTCATACTGAAAATTTTGTATCATTCCATTAGGTCATAATATATTGATCCACCGATGGTTGTTTTCTCTTCAGAAAATCTTTCCCTCATAGAGTATACTTGTTGATCCCTCTTCAAATTGTCTTCATTTATGGTTTCATAAACAATCTGCGGTTCATTTCATTAGGTCATAGGGCATGATTTCATTAGGTCTAGGGTTTCATCACCAAGGTCAAGAAACTGATTTCAAAGTGTAAATAAAGGTCAGCAAGGGTAAGAGGACAATTAATAAATCAAGCATGATGGCTTGTAGGTCATAGCTACTAAAATCATTATCTTTTTAACCCAATGTAATTTTCACCTCAAAAACATGTTTTTGAGGTGAAAACAGAGTATTTTACTTTATTTGTATTTCATATGTAATTTTAAGTTCCTATATGTAATAATTGATCTTAGCTGCATCAGAGAATTTCTCCTTGCTTCAAGACCAAAAAACACTGCAAAATTCAAGAAAAATTGAGCATTTATCCACCTGCAAAGATACAAGAAGAAAAAGCATTAAAACAGAGTTTTGAAAAAGTGGTTTTTTCAAGTGAAAAAAATTAAAATCTTCTTCTATTTAAACCATAATACTTCTTTTTCAAATTCATTATCTTAATTTGTCAAGCAAGAAAGTGAAAGGGAGAAGAAAGAAAGTCGAGTTTGTGTGAGTTTGAGAAAAATCTCGGCCTTGTGCTTTTGTTAGAGAGGCATTGCGCTTTTGGCCGAGACAGACTAGCGTTGTGCTTTTGGTAGAGAGGCGCTGCACTTTTGGCCGAGACAGACTGGTGTTGCGCTTTTGGAGGAAGGTGTTGCGCTTTTCACCCGACGATGCACTTTTCCCCAATTTTTCCAGAACAAAACTGAACAGACGCTACGCTTTTGTCATGGCGTTGCACTTCTGAGCAAAGGCATTGCGCTTTTCCCAAAAGTGACCAAAAACCTCCAAATCTTCTAGTAGACCTCAAATTTGTTTTGCTCTCCCTTATTACAAGTAAGTACATATCCTTCATCTTGGTTTTGGGTTGCTAAATCTAAGTTACAAGCATCATTGGTCATTTTTAATCTTGAAACCCTAAAATTCTCCCTAATTCTACCTAAACCCTAACTCCTTCCTACTCCTCTCAACACCTAGCCCTACAGTCCTAAAATCACCCTATCCCTTTTCCCTCTTTCCCACTTTTCCTTCACATTCCCTTTTGTCTCTCTTCCCCAAAAGCTCAAGACACAAAACCCTTCTTCTCATTTCCATTCATTTCCTAGTTGCAAGCCCATTTTCCATCCCCTCATTCCTCATTTCCATACACCTCAACCTTGCAAACATGGACCTGGAAGACCAAGACTATGAGGAGGAGAACACAGCCAGTGATACCTCAGCTAATGGAGCCATGCAACCGAAAAAACCACACAAGGGAGGCAGGATTATCAGAGAAGAGCCATCAAACCTTAGGGAATTACAGGCCTCAGAGTTGGCTGTCACATGCTTTAGGTACCTTGGTTGCTATGAATTCTGTGAACAGGTTGAGAGAGTGCAATATCACCTGGAGCTCACTAGGATTTTTGCAGCACATCTTCATGATAACAGGGTGACTCTTGCTGGGGTAACTTTCACCATTTCATCTTCTATTATTGCAGATGCTACCAGGATTCCTAATGTAGGGGAGAAGTGGTTCAAGCACCAGGATCTAGATGAGTACTATTATGAACCTTATATCAAACCCTAGTACAGAAATTAGGTGAAGAGACTGTTTCCTTTCAAGTTTCTTGAGAACAAGTATGTCCCCATGATGAAAATCATCATGAAGTATTTCACTTGTGAGGGTCAGTTCTCCAAGTTGTATACTTATCATATCAGGCTCCTCATGCATTTTACCAGGGTGAGGACATTAAACATCCCTTATTACTTGTTCAGGAGTATTGAGAAGATGGATTTTATTGTCCAAAGGAAGCATTACCCTCAGCAGATGAGCAACCTTTATCATTACTCCCTGATCAAGGTTATTGTGCTTCATCATCTCAGTCTCCTTAACATCCCTTAGGAGACCTTCATTTCTCATGAGATATTCTGGGGTCCTCAAATTCCTCCACCAAATCCTCAAGAAGCAGGAGGAGCTTCTAGCCCAACTAAAACAGATGAGGAGGCTAAGGAGACAAGAACTACCTAGGTGCCTATTTTCATGACATATCAAAGGGGCAGTAGGATATTATTTGCAGCAGATAGGCGAGTGTTTTCTCCACGAGATGTGGAAGGGGATTTTCCTTCTTCATCAGCTCATAGGAAAATGCTAGCTCCACAAGATGTGGAAGGGGCTTTGCCTTCTTCTTCAGCACAGCAAGTACAGGTGTAGCAACTACACAAAGGAAAGGAAAAGATGTCGAATGATGAGGAGGAGGAAAGAGATTTTGACTTGACTAGGCATGATGAGCCAGAGCAGTGTTATACTCGTCATGGAGTTGATATCATTGACATGGAGGCTCAGGATGAAGAAACCATCAAAGACATCATCATACAAGAAAGGGAAGCTTAAGTACAAGATTTGGTGGACAATTTGGATAGGGCCAAATATGTCATCACATATTTGGAGCAAGAAAACAAGCAATTGAGTGACAAACAAATCCTCATGGAGCTAGAAATGCTCAAGATGAAACGACAAAGTGGCAAAGAGGCACAAGTCACTTTGACCCCTATTGAGCAAGAGATTGAAAATGATAGGGAGAATTGTCTTGAAATAGTCAACCTACACCTTGAGAAACTGCTATGGAAATCCAACATATATAAACAAATGATCAAACACATGGCCTATCATTATAGGACCCAAAACATGATTTGCAATATGAGGATCAACAGAATGAAAGCTAGGCTAAGGCAGGCCTTGAAAGGCAAGAAAGAGGAGGATAGACTTAGAATGTTGGCTAAAGCCTACTTAGCTCATCAAAGCACATTATGGTGGTGCTTCACACCAATTTTGGGCAAGTTTTAATCCAATTTTGTCATTTGCAATTTTGAATTTCATTACATAGAAAAACTGCCTAAAAGCACAGCACCACCAGCACTGCGCTTTTCCTAGGGGCACCCATTGAAGAAATGGCTTACATTTTTGAATTCAGAGTGATAACTGACTTACCACAGTATTAAACGCATTCAGATGCTCTGTCACTGAGTCTCCATCTTTCATCCTCAAGTTATACAGCTTTTTCTGTAGGAACAATTTATTCACCAGAGACTTAGATTGGTACAAAGTCCCTAACTTGTCCCACAAAACCTTCACCGTGGCTTCCCCTGATACATTCAACAATACTGAATCTGAGACACATAATCATATTGTGATCTTTGCCTTTCGATCTAACTTCTTCCATTCTTCATTGGACACTCCCATTGGTTTAGTACCTGGACCTACCGCGATCCACTAATCCTTATCCACCACCAGATCCTCCATCTTCAGTTTCCACAACTCAAAACTCTGACCATTAAATTTCTCAATCTCTATCTTTCCACTGTTTGCCATATTCTTTCACCACCAAAATTGATCTCGCAGATCTCCCACTAAACAGGGTCTACCACAGGCCCGAGTGAAACCCCTCGATAACAAAGGTGTCCCCTTGAAGCCAAAAAAACACTGACACCAAATGTAGGTTTTAACCCCGTACAGAAATTACTTTCATATGAATTCTAAAACATAGAAAATAAAAAATGCAAGAGCATAACACATAAAACACATATACACAGAGATTTTCCCCTGGATCCCAAAACCGGGACTACCAGCTTGATTTTTCAGTATATTCCTTTCAATGTTACAATACATATTTATACATTCTGAAGCATCCAATTCCATGGACCGAAAACCATCACGTCCAAAACCATGGACCAAAAACCATTGTGTCCAAAACCATGTGCGAAAATCATGCACACAACCATAGGTAGGTCCGCCCAACCTAACATAGGGTCCAAAACCAAAATTTTCCGGGGCGCTACCCCAGACCCCATAGAGTGGGGTTACCTACACCCCTCAAACCCCGTGACTCCCCCCACTATGCAATCGGTGCAAGGAAGGGGGGTTCCGCCCCCTTCTAACCCCCCGGTTAACTACGTGGGCTAGTCGTGGAAAGAATATAACATAACCCAACATTCTCCCACTTGTTGTTTTCTTTCCATAGAGGGCCACAAGAGAGCTTAGTCATCTATCTAGCCCTGCAACGTCCATTGTTTCTCTACAACAAGAGAACTTCTTAGAGCTCAGAGATTTTGTCAATGCATCTGTAGTATTCTTCAAAGTGTCCACCTTTACCAGCAACACCTTTTTGTCTTCTATCATATCCCTCACAAAGTGATACTGAACATTAATGTGCTTTGTCTCTGAATGATATGAAGGGTTCTTTGCCAAGAAAATTTCACTTTGGTTGTCATAGTCTATCCTTATAGCTCCCTGTACTAACCCCATATTTGAACACAATCTCTGCAACCAAACTGCTTCCTTGATTACATGAGTGGTTGTCATGTATTCTGCCTCTGTAGTTGATAGTGCCACTACAGATTGTTTCTTACTCATCCAACTGACTACACCTCCAAATTGGTTAAACACATACGCACTTGTAGATCTTCTCTGATCCATATCTCCAGCCCAATCTGCATCAAAAAAGCCATGAATATCCAACACTCTGTCCAATCCTAGTCTTCCTTGGTAGCACAAACCATAATAACTAGTGCCACGCAAATACCTGAAAACCCGTTGCACTATTGTCTAGTGCTCCTTCCCTGGTTTTGACATAAACCTGCTCAATACTCCCATTACATGTGCAATGTCTGGTCTAATACAGACCATCACATACATCAGGCTACCGACTGCACTTGCATATGGAACACGGGACATGTCCTCTTCCTCTTCTTGTGTCTTGGGACACTGTTCAGCAAATAACTTTACACCTACAGGAATAGGAACCTTCACCGGTTTACTATCTTGCATATTAAACCTCTGCAATATTGTATTGACATACTTCCTCTGGTTTAACCAAAGCTTCCTCTTTTTCTGATCTCTTTTAATTTCCATGCCCAAAATATAGTTTGCAGCACCAAGATCTTTCATGTCGAATTTGGAGGACAAGTGGGTCTTCAAATCCTGGATAGTTTCTTTGTCATTTCCAACCAGCAACATATCATCCACATACACAACCAGATAAATAACATGGTCACCAATTAATTTAAAATACACACAGTGATCTGCTTTGCTTCTGGTGAAGCCAAGTCCCCGTATAAATGTATCAAATTTCTGATACCACATCCTTGGTGACTGTTTTAACCCATACAGAGACTTCTTTAACTTGCATACCAGTTCTTTCTTACCCTTCATCACAAAGCCTTCAGGTTGTTCATGTAGATCTCCTCTTCTAGATCCCCATGAAGAAGTGTTTTCTTCACATCCATCTGTTCTATCTCAAAATCAAAAGCAGCGGCAACAGATAAAAGTAATCTAATAGAAGTTACCTTGGCCATAGGAGAAAAGATATCACCAAAATCAATTCCCGGCACCTGGGAATAACCTTTTGCTACCAATCGAGCTTTGTATTTCTCCACCTTTCCTTCTGCATTTGTCTTCTTCTTGAACACCCATGTGCTGCCAATGGGTTTCCTTCCAGCCAGCAACTCCACCAAATCCCAAACCTCATTTTTGTGCAAAGATGCCATTCCATCAACCATAGCCTCTTTCCAGAGTTTTCCATCCTCTCAATCTACTGCTTCCTTCACAGTTCTGGGATCATCATCAGTAATAGATAAAGAAAAATTTGAATCGAAAACAGATGGACTATACCTTTCTGGCTGCCTTCTTTCTCGAACTGATCTTCTCACACCCAGAGTTTGTGGCTCTTCATCATCTAATTCCTCCTCTGTTGTAGAGTTTGATTCTTCCTCCTTTAGCTCAAACTCTATCTTCTCAGGTTCCTTTGGTTGGACTTCATGTTTAATAACATCTTTCACCTCTAAAAACACCACATTGGTTTTACACAACCTTCCTTGTTACTAGGTTCCAAAGCTTATAACCCTTTAAACCATCCTTATACCCAATAAAGATGCACTTTTCAGATTTATTATTCAACTTGGTTCATTTCTCCTTTGGAACATGTGCATATGCATCACATCCAAATACCCTCAGATGTGAAAGAGAGGGTTTCTTACCAATCCATACCTCTTGTGGAGTCTTATCCTCCAACGCTGATGAAGGTGATCTGTTGACCAGGTAACATGCTGTCTCCACTACCTCTACCGAGAATTCATATCCTAACCTAGCACCACTGAGCATGCTTCTTTCCCTTTCCATCAACATCTTGTTCATTCTTTCTACAACTCCATTTTGTTGAGGTGTATATGGAGTATTCTTCTGCCATGCTATACCACACTTCTTATAGAATTATTCAAATTCTTTACTGTAAAACTCTCCACCATTATCTATCCTCAGCACCTTTATCTTCTTCTCTATCTGGTTTTCCACCAGAGCCTTAAATTATTTAAACCTGTCAAAGACTTCAAATTTATTCTTAAGGAAATATATCCATGTATTCCTTGAGAAGTCATCTATAAATGATACATAGTACACAGACTTACCCAGTGATGGAACCTTCACAGGTCCAAACACATCACTGTGCACAAGCTCTAATATCTGTTTTTCCCTCTTACTACCAGAGGGGAAACTCACACGATTCTGCTTCCAATATACACAATTTTCACAGAAATCAAAATCCAGAGAGCTATTACTCATACCTTCTACATTACCTTTACCATGAAGTATTCAAAGGCCCTCCTCTCCAATATGTCCAAGCCTTTGATGCCACAACATGTTCTTATCTCCAGAGACCACTAGATTTTCTGCTCCACTTTTAGGAATCGCAAAACTGTTGTAACCATCAAAAACAGTGCTACCTCACAGCTTGTACAAAGTTCCAATCTGAACTCCCCGCATCAATACTAGTGCTCCCCAAACCATCTTGTAGGTATCCTTCTCAAACACTGTTTTTACACCTGCATCATCCAGCTTGCTTACATATATCAGATTTCTGCCCAATGCAGGAATATGTAGAACACCAGGAAGTGTTCTAACCCTTCCACCTTGCAACTTCAAATTTACTTTTCCGTGACCAATGATTCTAGCCTCCTTATCATCCCCTAAGAAGACATCACCGCCATCATATTTCTCATACTCGCAGAACCACTCTCTATGGGGTGTGAAGTGAAAGGATGCACCTGAGTCAATCAACCATGCCTCATGATCTACATGTGTACTTGAAGAAGCCAAGTACACATCTCCACCTTCATCTGAGGTGGTTTTTGCCTCTGTAGAAGGAGCATCATCAGATCCCTTTCCTTTGTAAGGAGCTTTAGATTTACAGTCCCTTTTTTAGTGCCCTTCCTTTCTGCATTTCCAGCACACCACCTTTACAAGTTTTCCTAGAGATTTAGATCTCCCACTCAATGACTTATTTTTGTTTCTATTCTAGGACAATCCTCGTACAGACAAGGCATCACCATTCTGGCTCTCCATATTTTTCCGTCTCATCTCCTCCGTCAACAAGGATGAGACTATTTCATCAAAATGCAAGGCAGTTGCATTGCTACCTATTGCAATAACCAAACTATCCCATGAATCTGGTAGAGAACACAACAAACTGATGCACTTATCTTCATCTGAAATTTTGATATCAACAGACGATAACTAACTTACCACAACAATATTAAACGCATTTAGATGCTTTGTCACCGAGTCTCCATCTTTCATCCTCAGGTTATACAGCTTTTTCCATAGGAACAGTTTATTCACCAGAGACTTAGATTGGTACAAAGTCCCTAACTTGTCCCACAAAGCCTTTTCCGTAGTTTCCCCTGATACATTCAACAATACTGAATCTGAGACACATAATCGTATTGTTCTCTTTGCCTTTCGATCCAACTTCTTCCATTCTTCATCGGACACTCGCGATAGTTTAGTACCTGGATCTACTGTGATCCACTGATCTTTATCCACCAACAGATCATCCATCTTGAGTTTCCACAACTCAAAACTCTAACCATTAAATTTCTCGATCTCTATCTTTCCACTGTTCGCCATCTTCTTTCACCACCAGAATCGATCTCGCAGATCTCCCACTAAACAGGGTCTACCACAGGCCCGAGTGAAACCCCTCAGCAACAAAGGCAGCCCCTTGAAGCCAAAACAGGTCTGATACCACATGTAGGTTTTAACCCCGTATAGAAATTACCTGCATACGAATTCTAAAACATAGAAAATAAACAATGCGAGAGCATAACACATAAAACACATATACACAGAGATTTTCCCCTGGATCCCAAAACCGATACTACCAGCTTGATTTTTCATTATATTCATTTCATGTTACAATAGATATTTATACATGCCAAAGCATCCAATACGATGGATCGAAAACCATCGCGTCAAAAACCATGGACCGAAAACCATCGTGTCCAAAACCATGTGCGAAAATCATGCACACAACCATAGGTGGGTCCACCCAACCTAACATAGGGTCCAAAACCAAAATTTAACAAGGTGCTGCCCCAAACCCCATAGAGTGGTGTTACTTGCACCCCTCAAACCCCCTATTACTCCCCCTGCAACACAATCAGCGCAATGAAGGGGGGGCTCCGCCCCCCTTCTAACCCTCGGGTTAACTACGTGGGTTAGTTGTGGAAAGAATATAACACAACCCAACAAGAAAGAGGAGGATAGACTTAGAATGCTGGCTGAAGCCTCCTTGGCTCATCAAAGCACATGATGGTGGGGCTTCAACCAATTTTGGGCAAGTTTTAAACAATTTTTCTCATTTGCAATTTTGAATTTCATTACACAGAAAAATTGCCTAAAAGCGCAGCGTCGTGGCACTGCGCTTTTCATAGGAGCACCCATTGAAGAAATGGCTTGAATTTTTGGATTCAGAATGATGAGGACATGCACCCTAGAAATTTTCAAAAGTTTTGGGGCAGAACTGGTCCACCAAAAGGTCAAAAAACGCCCTACAAATGACCTTTCTACCACTTTTTGGACACACAGAAGCAACCTTTGGAGAATCAATTTTTGAGGTGTCGAATGAGCTCCAAATGCAGAAATTATAGGTGTTGTGGAAGTTAGACTTGAAGACATTTCCAATGAGCTATTATGGGCTCAATTTGGATGCCGAGAAGGCCTCCAAAAGGGACATGAAAGTGGCATTACGCTTTTGACCAGCGGCACTGTGCTTTTGACAGTTTTGCTCAGGGTTGCTATTTTTCCATTTTTTTACTGTAATAATCGATTCTCTCTCATGGTGGAAGATTTACCATTGTAAATGATGACTTGGCATGTAATTATGATGGAAAAATAGTGATAGAGGGTAGATTCATTGGTTTAGGAGTCAGTTTGAGCTCAAATTTCACTTTTAGAGGCAAGTTGTTGATGATGCATATATTCCTGTTTCTTGTGCAATATCAGTTAGATTAGCTCCTCATCTTAGTGATTCGACCCCTAAGGATGGGAAGAGGTTGAATACTTTTCTATAGCTTCTTCTTCTTTCTCTTTGTGGAGGGTTGGACTCAGTTGGATGCTCAGAGCTTGATTGTACATCATTGTAAGCAGTTTGGCAAGGAGATTAATAAGATTTGCAGTTATTTCTATGGGATCCCTGTGGTATGGAGTTTTAGTACAGTTTCTTCTTTTGTGATCATTTGTTTACATGTTTTATGTATGCCATCATTCATTTCGTTGCTTCTAGTTGAATGTTTTCAATTTTGATAGGTAGAATCCATTGTATCAATGTTGTGCCTTGGGAAATCATTCAACATTTCATGTTTTCTACAGTCCAGGAAGGACCCATGATTTTCACATGCCCTTCTTAGCTCCTCATCAGTCTTAAACACCTCACACCATCAAGCCTAAAGTGCTAAATCCTATGTCTACCTTGCCCCATAAAACACCCTGCATTTCTGACCTAATTTCCCAGACCTAAATTGCCCAGCTCCTCCTGATCCGACAAAACCCATACAAAATCCAATCAAAACTTTCATGCTACTATACCTAGCCTAAAATCCTTTACCTGATCCAGTCACCTTGACTGAGAACTTTACAGAGAGAACCCTCTCCCGGCCTATTAGGGCTGGCTACTTGGCTAAGCTTGGTTTGTGGTTAGCCTGGCATTTCCTCCCTTCAACATGAGGTTCAATCCAGGTGATAACATAGTGGTGACCACACTGGGGACTACGAGCGAAAGGTTTTGTATTCCCTAGGAAAGATCATCAAAGTTCAAATCTAATTGTTGATGGTGAACAGAAGTCAGATGCATGCGAAGGCTGAAATCATTCACCTGGCGACTCCAGTGTCAAAAAATCCCAAGGTTCAGAATTTTTATGGCAACTCCACTCTTCAAGAACCAATATCCTGAATAATTTCTTGGTGAATTCATTATTATCAAAATGGATTCGTTGGCTCGAAGGTATGCTCCATGAGCCAAGATCACATTCCAGGTTTCCCAAATAAATTTCCTAAGATAGATTGGCAAAGGAATTTGCATATGTTTAAAGATGATGATAGGAATGACGTTGCTTTACATCTAGTTAGATTTCACATGCATACTCACAAGTTGAAGGTTGATTTTCTTGAAGACTGCTTGATGAAGATATTCATGGCCACTCTAGAAGGTGAAGCCCATTCTTGGTATGAAAGTTTGCCGCCTGCTTGTATTTACTGTTTAAAGGATTTTCATACCATGTTCTTTGAAACGTATAAAGAATCTTGTCCATCCTTAATATTAGTTCAGAAATGTTGTAAACATGTTTATAGTTTTATTAAAAATCTTGAGAAAGTTTACGAAGATGACGACTTCATGGACAATGAGATCATGGAAGCCCTGTATGAAAATCCATTTCGGCAACATAAAGAGAGCTTAGAGAATACTTATCAAGATGCTCAGGAAAATTTGCAGCAGGTTCAAGATCTTATTACAATTGAAAATGATGGAGGACAAGGTCTTATTACAGATCTACTCATAGCAGAAGACAATATGCAGGGAAATCAAGTTTCAATTTCAGATTGTGATAAAGTCAAGTTGGTTATTTCAGATCTAGATTCAGATCGTGATGATGAAGAGTACCTTGTTCTAAATCCCAAGAAGGAGAGCTATGTTGTTAAGATCATCTGGAATGAAGAAGACAAAGTTATTGATCCAAGTGTTCTCATTTCATTAGAACAAAGCCTTCACGAGGAGGTAATCCAATCCTTTTATGAAAAAGAAGATGAGTTCTTTGTTCAAGTAAGTGAAAGATCTTCTTTGGATAACTCATTGATAAATTATAGAAGTGTTAATTTTGAGTTTCAAGAACTCTCTGAAGTTTTCCGTCATATGACTGATGAGTGTGATAAGAAACATGACAATCTGGTTGCCATGTCATATGAAGATGATCAACAATGTATTCAAATTTCAGAAGACCATGGAATTGAGGACTGTCATTCAAATTTTTTTCTCATATTTCATGTTTTGAATTCTCATTTCAAGAAGACAATTATTGTTTTAGCAAAAGAAAACAAAAGGTACTATCTCCTCTGTCTAAAGATGAGATAGATCAACTCTTGAAAGGTCATGTTACAGCCCAAGCCAATGTAGGTTTGTAGTGTTTACATCGTCAAGAAGGTGTTAGTCAAGCTTCTTCCACTTTTGGAAATGAGGACAGTCTTGAAATTAGATTTATAGATCAGTGAACATATATTGTTTTCTTTCATGAAGATGATAGGGTTGTCATGTTTGATAATCTTGAAGAATGTTTTCTGTTTAAGAATGACTTAGACCACGAAATTGAGGAGTATGAGACTGAGAGAGACAATATGCCAGAAATCAAGTCGGAATTTCTCATGCTCAAGGAATTTACAACCAACACTCAGATAGCAGAAGATTATACTTCTCTATGCCTTCCTATCAATCAGCAACCAACTGTTCTTTCATATCCGAATGAAGGGAGTACTGGTATTTTTGCTACTAGATCTCAAGACAAGCTAGTGCTTCAAGATTTTCAAGATACCTTTGGAATTCTTTTGCAAACATTAAATAAGATGAATGTTGCTTGGTTCGTTAGCATAATCCTTGGTTTCAGTTGTTATTGTGAGTTGCCTACATGTATATCGTTCTGCCTACTTGAGGAAAGTGAGAGCAGAATTTCAATGAGCAACCATCTACTGGATTGGTTACATTGGAAACTTCAATTCACATGATTGTACATATTTCTTCAGTAGGCAGGTGGTTGTCATCAGTATTTCAAGTCCTCAAATCTCGATGGTCTGCTTCCATTAATAAGTGTTGCAAGTACTTGTTTCAACTAAGTCTTGAGTCATTTTTTTAGTCAATTTCAAGTCAGTTTTGAGTCAGTTTGGTTAAGACTTAGTTTTCAGTTGTATTGAGTCATTTTTCACTTTTTTTGGTTTTGACCGTATTTCCCAATGGATGAGGCGCTTGGTCTATGATGTTCTTGACACCTCCAAGGAGCTACCATCCCCAATAAGGCCAATATTAGTGTCAATATTGGCATACTTCGATCAAGGATCAAAACTCACTCTTTACATTTTCATAGTAGGGGTCTCATACTGAAAATTTTGCATCATTCCATTAGGTCATGATATAGTGATCCACTGATGGTTGTTTTTTCTTCAGAAAATCTTTCCCTCATAGATTATACTTGTTGATCCTTCTTCAGATTGTCTTCAATTATGCTTTCATAATCAATCTGCAGTTCATTTCATTAGGTCATAGGGCATGATTTCATTAGGTCTAGGGTTTCATCACCAAGGCCAAGAAACTGATTTCAAAGTGTAAATAAAGGTCAGCAAGGGTATGAGGAGGATCAATAGATAAAGCATGATGGCTTGTAAGTCATAGCTACTAAAATCATTATCTTTTTAACCTAATGTAATTTTTGCCTCAAAAACATGTTTTTGAGGTGAAAACAAAGCATTTTAGTTTATTTGCATTTCATATGTAATTTTAAGTTCCTATATGTAATAATTGGTCTCAACTACATTAGAGCATTTCTCTTTGCTACAAGACCAAAAAACACTGCAAAATTCAAGTCAAATTGAGCATTTATCCACCTGCAAAGATACAAGAAGAAAAGGCATTAAAACAGAGTTTTGAAAAAGAACTAGAAACATTGAAAAAGTGGGTTTTTCAAGTGAAAAAATTAAAATCTTATTCTATTTAAACCCTCATACTTCATTTTCAAATTCATTATCTTCATTTTTCAAGCAAGAAAGTGAAAGGGAGAAGAAAGAAAGTCGAGTTTGAGTGAGTTTAAGCAAAATAGCTCGGCGCTATGCTTTTGGTAGAGAGGCGCTGCGCTTTTGGCCGAGACAGACTAGCTCTGTGCTTTTGTTAGAGAGGGGTTGCGCTTTTGGCCAAGACAGACTGGCACTGTGCTTTTGGAGGAATACGTTACGTTTTTCACCCGGCGCTGCGCTTTTCACCAATTTTTTCAGAACAAAACTGAACGAGCACTGCGCTTTTGTCATGGCGCTATGCTTCTGAGTGAAGGCGTTACGCTTTTCCCAAAAGTGACAAAAAACCTCCAAATCTTCTAGCAGACCTCAAATTTGTTTTTCTCTCCCTTATTACAGGTAAGTACATATCCTTCATCTTGGTTTTGGGTTGCTAAATCTAAGTTACAAGCATCATTGGTCATTTGTAATCTTGAAACCCTAAAATTCTCCCTAATTCTACCTAAACCCTAACTCCTTCCTACTCCTCTCAACACCCAGCCCTACAGTCCTAAAATCACCCTATCCCTTTTCCCTCTTTCCCACTTTTCCTTCACATTCCCTTTTGTCTCTCTTCCCCAAAAGCTCAATACAAAACCCTTCTTCTCAATTTCGTTAATTTCCTAGTTGCAAGCCCATTTTCCATCCCCTCATTTGTCATTTCCATACACCTCAACCTTGCAAACATGGACCTGGAAGACCAAGACTATGAGGAGGAGAAGACAGCCAACGATTCCTCAGCTGATGGAGCCATGCAACCAAAAAAACCACACAAGGGAGGCAGGATTATCAGAGAAGAGCTATCAAACCTTAGGGAATTATAGGCCTCAGAGTTGGCTGTCACATGCTTTAGGTACCTTGGGTGCTATGAATTCTGTGAACAGGTTGAGAGAGTGCAATATCACCGGGAGCTCACTAGGCCTTTTGCAGCACATCTTCATGATAACAAGGTGTCTCTTGCTGGGGTAACTTTCACCATTTCATTTTCTATTATTGCAAATGCTACCAGGATTCCTAATGTAGGTGAGAAGTGGTTCAAGCGCCAGGATCTAGATGAGTACTATTATGAACCTTATATCAAACCCCAATATAGAAATCAGGTTAAGAGACTATTTCTTTTCAAGTTTCTTGAGAACAAGTATGTTCCCATGATGAAAATCATGATGAAGTATTTCACTTGTGAGGGCCGGTTCTCGAGGCTGTATACTTATCATATCGAGCTCCTCATGCATTTTACCAGGGTGAGGCTGTTAAACATCCCTTATTACTTGTTCAGGAGTATTGAGATGATGGCTTTTATTGTCCAAAGGAAGCCTTACCCTCAGCAGATGAGCAGCCTTTATCATTACTCCCTGATCAAGGTCATTGTGCTTCATCATCTCAGTCTCCTTAACATTCCTTGGGAGACCTTCATTTCTCATGAGATATTCAGGGGTCCTCAAATTCCTCCACCAGTGCCTCAAGAAGCAGGAGGACATTCTAGCCCAGCTAAAACAGATGAGGAGGCCAAGGAGACGAGAACTACTGAGGTGCCCGTTTTCATGACATATCAGAGGGGCACTAGGAGATTATTTTCAGCAGGTAGACGAGTGTTTTCTCCACGTGATGTGGAAGGGGCCTTGCCTTCTTCATCAGCTCATAGGCAAATTCTAGCTCCACAAGATGTGGAAGGGGATTTTCCTTCTTCTTCAGCACAACAGGTACAAATGCAGCAGCTGCACAAAGGAAAGGAAAAGATGTCGGATGATGATGAGGAGGAAAGAGATTTGACTTTACTAGGCATGATGAGCCGGAGCAACATTATACTCATCATGGAGTTGATATCATTGACTTGGAGGCTCAGGACGAAGAAACCATCAAAGACATCATCATACAAGAAAGGGAAGCTCAAGTACAAGCTTTGGCAGACAATTTGGAGAGGGCCAAATATGTCATCACATATTTGGAGCAAGAAAACAAGCAATTGAGTGACAAACAAGTCCTCATGGAGCTAGAAATGCTCAAGATGAAATGACAAAGTGGCAAAGAGGCACAAGTCACTTTGACCCCTATTGAGTAGGAGATTGAAAATGATAGGGAGACTTGGCTTGAAAGAGTCAACCTACACCTTGAGAAGCTACTACGGAAAGCCAACAGAGATAATCAAATGATCAGACACATGGCCTATCATTATAGGACCCGAAACAAGATTTGCAATATGAGGGTCAAGAGAATGAAAGCTAGGCTAAGGCGGGCCTTGAAAGGCAAGAAAGAGGAGGATAGACTTAGAATGCTGGCTGAAGCCTCCTTGTCTCATCAAAGCACATGATGGTGGTGCTTCACACCAATTTTGGGCAAGTTTTAAACAAATTTTGTCATTTGCAATTTTGAATTTCATTACACAGAAAAACTGCCTAAAAGCGCAGCGCCACCGGCATTGCGCTTTTCCTAGGGGCACCCATTGAAGAAATGGCTTGCATTTTTGGATTCAGAGTGATGAGGACATGCACCCTAGAAAGTTTCAAAATTTTTGGGGCAGAACTGGTCCACCAAAAGGTCAAAAAACACCCTAAAAATGACCTTTCTACCACTTTTTGGACACATAGAAGCAACCTTGGGAGAATCAAGTTTTGAGGGGTCAAATAAGCTCCAGAAATTCCAGGTTTTTTTGAAAGTAGACTTGAAGACATTTCCAATGACCTATCATGGTCTCAATTTGGATGCCGGGAAGGCCTCCAAAAGGGACCTGAAAGTGGCGCTGCGCTTTTGACCAGTGGCACTACGCTTTTGACAGTTTTGCTCAGGGTTGCTATTTTTCCAGTTTTTTACTGTAATCATGGATTCTATCATGGTGGATGATTTACCATTATAAATTATGACTTGGAATGTAATTATGATGGACAAATAGTGATATAGGGTAGATTCATTACTTTAGGAGTCAGTTTGAGCTCAAATGAATAAGTTTTTCACTTTTAGAGGCAAGTTGTTGATGATGCCTATATTCTTGTTTCTTGTTCAGTATCAGTTAGATTAGCTCCTCATATTAGGGATTCAACCCCTGAGGATGGGAAGAGGTTGAATACTTGAGGGTTGGACTCATTTGGATGCTCAGAGCTTGATTGTACATCATTGTAAGCAGTTTGGCAAGGAGATTAATAAGATTTGCAGCTATTTTTATGGGATCCCTGTGGTATGGAGTTTTAGTACAGTTTCTTATTTTTTGATCATTTGTTTACATGTTTTATGTATGCCATCATTCATTTCATTGCTTCTAGTTGAATGTTTTCAAGTTTGATAGGTATAATCCATTGTATCAGTGCTCTACCTTGGGAAATCATTCAACATTTCATGTTTTCTGCAGTCCAGGAAGGACCCATGATTGTTGCATGCACTTCTTAGCTCCTCATCAGTCTTTAACATCTCACACCATCAAGCCTAAAGTGCTAAAGCCTATGCCTACCTTGCCCCATAGAACACCCTGCATTTCTGACCTAATTTCCCAAACCTAAACTGCCCAGCTCCTCCTGATCCGACAAAACCCCTACAAAATCCAATCAAAAATTTCGTGCTACTATACCTATCCTAAAATCCATTACCTAATCCAGTCATCTTGACTGAGATCTTTACAGAGAGAGCCCTCTCCTGGCCTAGTAGGGCTAGCTACTTGGCTAAGCTTGGTTTGTGGTTACCCTGGCATTACCTTCAGCCTGAGGTTCAATCTAGGTGATAACACTCAGAAGCCTCGAATCACCTTGCTTTGGTTCTTTTTAGCACCTTCATTGTCAAGTAGTGCCTAATTTCCCTAGTTATGTTACATATTCAAATTTGGTGACACAAAATTTGGAGAAAAAAACCCAATTAGAGTGCAAAACAAGTAGTGGTAAAATGAATGTTCTACCTCACATTTTGGATTTTAAAAAAATGCCTACGATTAGTGATAGACTTGATGGTGGTACTTAAATGTCGCTAGCAGATCAGGAGGTTCATCCAGACCCCATGATATAAATAGGGAGAAACCCCAAACCCAAGTAGGTATGAGGTAATGGAAGAACCATTTATTTAAGAGATGTCAAACCCTTGAGATGGAATGTGAAGGAAAAAAATCTCATAATCAGACTAAACTCATATGATAACTACGAGAAACCAAGAGTAAAAAAGTTATGGGCAGTTCCTTAGTCTAAAGAGGGATAGAAGCTCATGCAACACTATTACAGTTGTGGATAAAGGCCAAGATTTAGCTACGAAACAATTACAAGATTGACATTTACTTCTGCAAATGTTGGTGCCACATGCCATTTTGTGCTACTTCTACAAATGTTGGCACCACATGTCATTCCATGAATACCATATATTCTATGTACAATTTTTTATGGCTCAAAACTATATTTAAAATTTTTCAATTCCAAATATAAGCATTCAGACATGGAAGCCACAAAGGAAGGTTGCAGGTTCACAGGAGCTTTGGCACTGTTACAAACCCACGAGAATAGTTTTCCAATTGTATGGCAAGGGATAAGGCATGTAGTGACCTACAGGATCCACGGGGGGTTCTTGTAGATGCAAATGGCTCTTGCACATGATGGGAAAAAGGGCTTGCAAAAGGATGCCTTATGTGCAGCAAAAATCAACACATCATTCTCTTGGCCCAATGCAATAACCTTCTAGTTGTAGTCGCATAGTAATTTGGATCACAGTGGCAATGATTTCAGTAGTATGCACTTAACATATCTTCCACAATTTGTGCTTTTGTACCAGAACTAGATCTTGGATGTATGCTAAGACATGAGGGTTTTCCACTGCAAGACATCAAGCAATATGTTTAGTATTTAGAGCTGACAAACTTGAGAAACACCTTGACCAGGGAGAAATAGTCAGAAATAAACAGAACATAAAAAAATTAATAATAACTCTAGAAGATTATAAATAGGAAACCCGAGGCCTACCTATTTCTATCACTGCACTAGAGGAGCAGGTTTTCACTTTTTATTTTTCATTGTAAGTTGCACAAAATCCCTCAAATTATAGCCTATCAATTTTTTGCATTTTGAAGCGATAGTGAAAATCACATAGCATGGTCCATAAACTGTTGTGGATATTCCACTGGATAGTTCGTCACAACAAATCTAATAATATTATATTAAAAATATGAGATTCTACATTATTACAAATTTATTTGATTTCTAGATCTGTAAATTAACTGTAATTAGTGCATGCATGTAAAATTAAATCAAGCAGAAAAGTAGAGAAAGACAAAATAATATCACACACACATAATACACAATATATGGTCTCTCGTAAACCATTTCGAGAGAAGACCTAGCTGGAAGTTGATGTCGCTTCGCTCTCTTTCTCTGTCTGGAAATATGGTTACAGATACAAAGAAGTAATGCATTTGGCCCGTGGGATGCTACAGTGCATAGATCCTCCCTGTGTTCTCTACCTCCTATCTCTCTTGGCTATATTTTCTCAGCTATGGAACAAAATACTCTCGAAAGAATGGAATGCCTCTTCCTCCTAGTGGCCTGATTATGACACATCTTGATAGCCTACTAGTGGTTAAGTTTGAATACATCAACTCTTAACAATAGTTACAAAATAGAATCTTTTAGAGTCTTTTACATCACGAACACTTGTCGAGCCACTTTTCCATGAATAATGGGGGCTGACGTGGCATCCTCTTGAACTTTAGGTGTGAAAACAAGAAGGTCAACTTCTGAATGGCATAACTTTTGCATACAAACTCTGATTGACGTGATTTTTGAGTCGTTGGAAAGTTCTTTGTGTGTAGAATAGCATAAAAAAGTTTACCCCCAAAAAACTTCATTTGATGCCTCAAAATGCTCCCAGAAGGTTTCAGACCCTGTTTCGCCAAACTGGGTCCCGTCGGTAAAAACGGTCCCGTGAGTTGATTCCTCCACTTTTTCTACTCCAAATGCATTGAAATGGATGAAAAACAATCTAATGATCCAATTCGGATCATCACAACAATAAAAAGAGGGGGTTTTGTAGTTGCAAGACACAAAGACTCTTTTGTCAAAGTGGAAGGCACGTGAAACTTTGGGACAAGGGGCGTGGGTGTTGGGAGATGCACAAGTAGAATGTGTGGGAGAACCCTCAAATTTTAGGGAAATTTAGGGGCAACATCAAGGTATGTGTACACACACATAATTGCATTAAATAATGAAATACTTTGATTTATACTTCATCATTCATATTGATACATACATCACTCATACTTATCATTGATCTAGACACTACGAGATTCCATAATGAAATACATCGATCCATATCCATCATTCATCCTTCATCACTCTAGAATCTACATTGATTTAAAATTTAAATTCATTGTTTACATTCTAGATTCTAAATTGATTTAAAATTTAAATTCATCATTCATCATTTATAATCCATTTAATACTAAGAAAAATAGACTATAGTAGATACTAAATTCTTAAGAATAGAATAGTGAATTGATGTAACTCAAACTCAAAAATAGTAAATAGCGACAAGTCAGAGAATCAGTCTAAGGTCATTAATATTTAGAGTCAGGACTCAAAAGTTCAAAATTGAAAATAAAAATAGATCATTATAATTAAAGGATCACCACAGGGGAGGAGAGGAGCACCAAAACTTGATAGAATTTCCCTTCCTTGTCATGAACCTTTTTCATTTTCCATTCCATGGTTTGGTTACAAAGTTTGCTAACATAGATTGCTAACATAGTTTGCATTCCAAGTTTCCAAATGGACCTTGGGAGGATATATACATAGACTTTGTATATTGTTTTCCTCACACAACAAGAGAGTGATTCAATATTTGTGGTGGTTGAAAGGTTTTCAAGATGGATTATTTCATACAATGTAAAAATAAATCTTATGCAAGTTATGTGGCAGATTTTTTTCCGATGGAGCTCATTAGATTGCACGGTTTTCCAAAGACCACTACATTAGGTAAAGATTCCAAGTTCTTGGGTCATTTTTTGAGGACAATATAAAAGAAGACGTGTACCAAATTACAACTAATTCGATGGTGAATAGACATTAGAAATGTGTTAATATACTTGACAACATAAAAGCTCAAGCAATGTCATTCAACATTGCGAGAGAAAATTTTATGTATGACAACTTGGTGAACAAGAACATAAAATACAAGTATTATAAATAGTTTATGGAAAACAACCTCTGAGATTCAATGACCTTATCAATTAAGGAGAGGAGTAATGATGTAGAATAATTTGTAGAGATAATGAAGAAGTTGCAATAACAAACCAAAGACAAACTTTGCAAGAGTAATAAGAAGTATAGCGTGTAGGTTGTGTTATCACCTAGATTGACCTCAGGCTAAAGGAGGAGATGCCAGGTAACCACAAACCAAGCTTAGCCAAGTAGCTAGCCCTCCTAGGCCAGGAGAGGGCTCTCTCCATAAGGATCTTAGCGAAGATGACTGGATCAAGTAAAAGATTTTAGGCTAGGTATAGTAGCATGAAATTTTTGATTGGATTTTGTAGGGGTTTTGCAGGATCAGGAGGAGCTGGGCAGTTTAAGTCTGGGAAATTAGGTCATAAATGCAGGTTGTTCTATGGGGTAAGGTAGGCATAGGCTTTAGCACTTTAGGCTTGTGGGGTGAGTTGTTTTCGACTGGTGAGAAGCTAAGAAGGGCATGTGACAATCATGGGTCCTTCCTAGACTGCAGAAAACTTAAAATGTTGAATGATTTCCCAAGGCAGAGCACTGATACAATGGATTCTACCTATAAAAATTGAAAACATTCAACTAGAAGCAATGAAATGATTGGTAACATATCTAAAACATATAAACATATAGCATAGAAGAATAAACTGTACTAAAACTCCATACCATGGGGATCCCATAAAAATAGCTGCAATTCTTATTAATCTCCTTGCCAAACTGCTTACAATGATGTACAATCAAGCTCTAGAGCATCCACGCTGAGTCCAACCCTCTACAAAGAGAAAGAAGAAGAAGATATAGACAAGTATCCAACCTCCTCCCATCCTCAGGGATCGAATCCCTAAGATGAGGAGCTAATATAACTGATACTGAACAAGAAACAGGAATATAGGCATCATTAACAACTTGCCTCTAAAAGTGAAAAATTGATTCATTTGAGCTCAAACTAACTCCTAAAGCAATGAATCTACCCTCCATCACTATTTGTCTATCATAATTACATTCCAAGTCATCATTTACAATGGTAAATCATCCACCATGAGAGAGAAATAGCAACCATGAGCAAAACTGCCAAAAGCACAACACCACTTTCAGGTCCCTTTTGGAGGCCTTACTAGCATCCAAATTGAGCCCATGATAGCTCATTTGAAAGGTATTCAAGTAAAATTTCCAAAAAACCTAGAATTTCTGCATTTGAAGCTCATTTGACCCCTAAAAACTTGATTCTCCCAAGACTACTTGTGTGTGTCCAAAAAGTGGCAGAAAGGTCATTTTTAGGGTGTTTTTTTACCTTTTGGTGGATCAATTCTACCCCAAAAACTTTGAAACTTGCTAGGGTGAATGTCCTCATCACTCTGAATCCAAAAATGCAACCATTTATTCAATGGGTGCCCCTAGGAAAAGTCGGCGATGTGCTTATAAGCAATTTTCCTGTGCATTGAAATCCAAAATTTGCAAATGGAAAAATTTGCTCAAAAATTGCCCAAAATTGGTGAGAAGCACCATCATCGTGTGCTTTGTGAGCCAAGGAAGATTCAGCCAGTATCCTAAGTCTATCCTCCTCTTTCTTGCCTTTCAAGGCCCACCTTAGCCTAGTTTTCATTCTCTTGACCCTCATATTGCAAATCTTATTTCGAGTCCTATAATGACAGGCCATGTGTCTGATCATCTGATTATCTATGTTGGCCTTCCATAGCAGCTTCTCAAGGTGCAAGTTGACTCTTTCAAGCCAAGTCTCCCTATCATCTTCAATCTCCTGCTCAATAGGAGTCAAAGTGACTTGTGCTTCTTTGCCACTTTGTCGTTTCAACTTGAGCATTTCTAGCTCCATGAGGACTTGTTTGTCACTCAAGTGTTTGTTTTCTTGCTGCAAGTATGTAATGACGTATTTGGTGCTCTCCAAATTGTCTTCCAAAGCTTGCACTTGAGCTTCTCTTTCTCGTATGATGATGTTTTTTGATGGTTTCTTCGTCCTGATCCTCTAAGTCAATGATTTCAACCCCATGACGAGTATAACATTGTTGCGGCTCCTCATGCTCAGTCAAGTCAAAGTCCCTTTCCTCCTCATCGTTAAGACTCTACTCTAGCATCTTTTCCTTGCCTTTGGGTAGCTGCTGCACCTGTACTTGTTGTGTCAATGAAGAAGGCAAGGCCCCTTCCACATCCTGTGGAGAAAACACTTGCCTATCTACTACAAATAATCTCCTAGTGCCCCTCTAATATGTCATGTAGACGGGCACCTCAATAGTTCTTGTCTCCTTGGTCTCCTCATCTGTTTTCACTGGGCTAGAAGGTCCTCCTGCTTCTTGAGGCACTGGTGAAGTAATTTGAGGACCTCTGAAGATCTCATGAGAAATAAAGGTATCCCAAGGGATGTTAAGGAGACTGAGATGATGAAGCACAATGACCTTAATCAGAGAGTAATGATAAAGGTTGCTCATCTGCTGAGGGTATGGATTCCTTTGGACAATAAAAGCCATCTTTTCAATACTCTTGAACAAGTAGTAAGGGAGGTTTAACATCCTCACCCTGGTAAAATGCATGAGGAGCCTGATGTGATAAGTGTACAGTCTGGAGAACCTGCCCTCACAAGTGAAATACTTCATGATGATATTTCATCATGGGGACATACTTGTTCTCAAGAAACTTGAAAGGAAATAGTCTCTTCACCTTATTTTTGTATTGGGTTTTGATTTAAGGTTCATAATAGAACTCATCTAGATCCTGCCACTTGAACCACTTCTCCCCTACATTAGAAATCCTGGTGGCATCTGAAATAATGGAAGATGAAATGGTGATAGTTACCCCAGAAAGAGTCACCCTATTGTCCTGAAGATGTGCTGCAAAAAATCTAGTGAGCTCTAGGTGATATTGAACTCTCTCAACCTGTTCACAGAATTCATAGCATCCAAGATATCTGAAGCATGTGACAGTTAACTCAGAGGCCTGCAATTCCCTAAGGTTTGATGGCTCTTCTCTGATGATCTTGCCTCCCTTGTGTTGTTTTCTTGGTGCATGGCTCGATCAGCTAAAGTGTCACTGCCTGTGTTCTCCTCCTCATAGTCTTGGTCTTCCAGGTCCATGGTTGAAAGGTTGAGGTGTATGGAAATGAAGAATGAGGGGATAGAAGATGAGCTTGTGGCTAGGAAATGAATGGAGGAGTAGGAAATGAGAGGGAGGGTTTGTTTGCTTGAGATTTTCTCTTGGGGAAAAGGGACAAAGGGGAATGTGAATGATATGGAATAGTGGTAAAGGGGAAAAGGGATAGGGTGATAGTGAAATAGGGATAGGGGAATTTTAGGATTGTAGGGCTGGGTGCTAGGATGAATAGTAAGGATTTAGGGTTTAAGCATCATTAGGGAGATTTTAGGGTTTGAGATTAAACATGGCAAACAATGCTTATAACTTAGATTTGCAAATCAAAACCAAGGTGAGGGATATCTACTTACCTGTGATGATGGAGAGCAAGAGAAATTTTGAAGTTTGCTTGAGGGTTTGGAGGTTTTTGGGCTCTCCTGCTAAAAGCACAGCGCCAACGCTCAGAAGCGCAGCGCCAAGACAAAAGCACAACGCCTGTGTTAATTTGCACTGGGAAAATCGGGAAAAAGCAAGTGCCTGTCTCCAAAAGCACAATGCCAGTCTGCTTCAGCCAAAAGCGTAGCACCACTCTGCCAAAAGCGCAACACCAGGCTTTCTTCACTCTAACTCACTCAAGCTTTTTTTCTTTTCTCACCTTTTCACTCCTTGCTTGGCAAATGAAGATAGTGAATTTGAAAATGAAATGTGAGGGCTTAAATAGGAGTGGATTTTAATTTTTCACTTGAAAACCAACTTTTCCAAAGTTTCTTGTTCTTCTTTAAAACTCTGTTTTAATGCCTTTTTCTTTTTTGTGTCTTTGCGGCTAGATAAATGCTCAATTTGACTTGATTTTTGCATTGTTCTTTGTCTTGCAGCAAGGAGAAATGCTCTGGTGCAACTGAGATCAATTATTACATATAGGGACTTAAAATTACATATGAAATACAAATAAACTTTAAATACTCTGTTTTCACCTCAAAAACATGTTTTTTAGGTGAAAATTATGTTAGGTTAAAAGATCATAACTTAGTAGCTATGACTTTCAAACCATCATGCTTGATTTATCAATCATCCTCATACCCTTGCTGACCTTTATTTACACTTTAAAATCAAAATTTTGACCTTGGTGGTGAAACCCTAAGACCTAATGAAATCATGCCCTATGACCTAATGAAATGATGACTGCAGATTGATCATAAAACCATAACTAAAGACAACCTGAAGAAGGATCAACAAGTATACTCTATGAGGGAAAAATTTAGATTTTCTGAAGAGAGGACAACCATCAGTGGATCGGTATGTCATGACCTAATGGAATCATGGAAAATTTTCAGTATGGGACCCCTAAAATGAAAATTCAAAGAGCGAATTTTGATCCCTAATGGAAGTATGCAGATACTGACACTAACAGGTTGACGGTCTAGAAGGAAGAAATAATTTGAACTAGAAGAACTGGTGACGATTTATCTTAATCTATTAAAAGACGAGTTTCCAAAGGGGAAATACATTAAATTGAAATACAATAAAATTGGAACATGTAGGCTAAGGAGGAGGAAGAAGTTTAGTGGAGATGAAGTGGAGCTACCTAAAGAATACAATATCTAACCAATATTCAACATTTTGTATTTGTATTAATTTATTGTAGCTTGTAGGTGAGTTGAAGATGGAACTCAAGACAAATGAATAGGGAAGAATCTATTGGAGGAAGGAGGTGCCAAATTAGGAATGGAAAGAGATACAATCAATGTTGTTTGGGAAGGTAACTAGTATAGGATCAGTTAACAAGCAACATTACTTCGGTGGAGAAACAGTAAAACAACAATAGTTTTTGGATTTCAGAGAAAGAGTGACAAAAACTAATTTCACAAGCACACTTAAGGATTTCCAAACAAAGGGAAGATGATGCCTGAGCATCATTCCCAATTTGGGGAAAGTATGACAACCAAATAGGAAAGAATTAAAAATATAGAACCATCAAAAGATTGAAATATTAAAAGACCAAATCTTTGGTGGGAAAGAATAAACCTAATTTGTAGCATAAGACAGTAGAATGATAACAACAAAGTGATGGGAACTAAGAGAGGTGTGAAACATAGGTGGAAGAGTTTGAAATTTCCCAAGGAAAAAAAAAAGGATTTTAATTGGAAACCCTGGAACATATCATATTAGAGATGAAAGAAAACCATTTTTTATACTTTTCACATAGCAAGGCACCATTTACGTGGAAGTTGGAATCATTGGTGCTCAAAATTCAATAGAATCTTGACATTTTCCAAGTTTCTTAACAAGCCAATGACTTAACACTTATTTCAATTGAATCTAAAAGGTACTAACATTCAATGTCTTAAACTGAAACTCATCCTTGAAATCAGTTAAAGGTTCTCTTGATTCAACTTGAACTCAATGTAGAATAGGCCCAATCCAAATTTTAAGAGTTGGTTTAATGAAAAAAAAATGTTTTAAATATTCTAGACTATTTGAGACAAAATATGAAAACTTTGCTTGTGTATACAACATGTAAGGGTGAAGCACTAAGTGCAATACATCTCTGAGACAAAATGCATAATCAATGAGGCTCTAGATAAATTCTAAAGTTAAAAAACCAACATGTTATAAGCTACTAGCCTACTACGTATCATTGATCAACATAATCATGCATAAAACTCATAACTACGATTGGAAATGGGATCCTCAGCATGAGCTAGTGCTTACCCTACTTAGTTCTACTGCTATTATAAATACCCGAAGCCAGCCTAAGAGCCTAATTTAAACATGAATCCATCGTATTCGTTAGGTATTCAGATAGCCCTGTTATAATAAATGCCACAAGCCAGCCCAAGTGATAAATTCAACCACTTCAAATTGTCACCGTTATTGTTGGGCATTTGACTTGTTGTTCCATGGCAGCATGTGCCCAGTTTCAATCCCGTGGGATAGGAACATTAGTATATATCAACATGTATATGAAGGGTGCCATCCATAAGTATCCCTTAGGTTTCTCACTAGGTTTTTATGGGGACAAAATTTCTCTTCTTGTAGTTACCATTATGAGTGCAATCTTAAGAAGCTAGGTTGTGATAATCTAGAATACATAAGTACCCAATGTTTGAAAAAGTATGACCATTCTCTAAATCATGTATAAACTTTTGATCTAAGTTTTTGGAGGAAATAGGGAGAATTTATATTCTAAGGAATCATCAATTAACTGCTACAGATATTTTCGCTCCATTACAATGGAAAAATAAAAGTTCAAAAAAGAGCAAAAGATTATTAAGAGAGAGAGAGTACTCTGATCCCAAGTTTTGACACTGAGATGAGATAAGATCTTCACATTTTCCACTGCCTTTTGTAATGGAATCAATGTCTCCATCCAATGCCATCGTAAACTCGCTGCATTATTCATGAATGGACTTTTGCGGTCGTTGAAGTTGGGTATAGGGTTTGATGGCGTAGGACAACATCTTGTAGCTCTGAGTGAGCTCCTTCTACTGCCACTCGAATGAACGGAAGACGTCACAAACCTTGAGAATGTGCCATAGCAAGACACCATTGAGATCATAGAGAGAATGAAATTATACGATTGTGCTGGGTTTGATGAGTAACAATGATTTTAAGGGTTTAGAGTACTACCATGCATTGTCACCCTAATGACGGAAGTCAAAGGTCTATTTTGTGAAGCTAGTAATATAGTATAGGTTTGGTATTAAAGTTAATAGATATATTCATTCATTATTGTGCCAATGGCAATAGTTTACTTTGAATATTGGGAGGTAGGTATTGTATTCTGAGTTTAAAATTTATATGAGATTTTAATTATGGTAATAAATTTAAAAGGTTAGGTTTCTTGTTTGTGGTTATAAAATTATCTATAAATCTAGTGAAGATATCTTAATATTTATTAATCTGTAAGTTATTAATATTTAAAATGTAAATTATAATAGTAATTTTAAATTTTAACTTCACTTGAATTAGTATGGATCCACTTTAACTCCATATTTAGTAAGTATGGAGAACATAAAATCTCTTTTCACTTTAAAATATGTTTGTTTCTCAAGAGATTTAATCTTTCTCCGTGTTCATAGATCTAGAGTTAATATGGATTTAGGCTGGTTTAATTATTAATTATAATAATTAATTTTATATTGCTCTATGAGTGGGTTGATCCCTTTGATAGAAAAAAAAAAATATAGATGTATTATATAACTTTCTAACATTCGACTTGTAATAACAATCAAAATAATGAGTTCTGCTAGGGTTTTTTGTTGTGTGCGCAAGATCTACAGGTCAGCGTCACTCAGGGTGGGTGTGATCATGGTATTCATGGAGGTTGTTTGCCTAGTTTAGATCTATGCAATCGAAAGTAAAGGAATGGGGTCTCGCAAAGTTTATTTCTCTTGGCAGACAAAAGCTCTGGTGGGTTACTTTAACGAACGTTGAAGCTCTTGTTATCATCAAGACAGTTTGCGCTTCTTATAGATTGGATCCATGGATATCATCATTTTTCTTTATTGGATTTGGTTTTTTTATGTCAATTTCAAGCTCGAAGGCTTTGCGGTGGATGATTTCCTCGTTATTTCATGTGGATCTAGGGCTAGGGGTCATGATATGGAGTTTTTGTAACTATTGAATCAGCTAGATCGATGAGGTTGTGTGTGTGACTGCTTACGGAGGATATGATAGTAGTATTTTTCGACGCACTACCTTGGTTGAACAAAATAACTGGTGGGTTTTGCAGCGACAGAGAATGATGTCTTGGTTTCAACTGGGTCCCCATTGAAGACGAGGGAGCATGCTTTTCAAGAAAACTTGGTCGCAAAACCCGGATCATCCTCCCATCAAAGATACAGCGGATCAAATACAATCATAAGAAAATGTGTTCCATTCAGATCTAGTGGTGTTTGGGAATCAAATGGATTGGTGTTTATTCCTTGATGCTTTCGGTGGCAGGGAGGCTCTCAATTCCTTTCTCTTCCAGAGCCAGATCTATATGCATGATCACATATCGACTTTGGTTGGGATTTTTCCATTAGATTTGAATGGAGAGGTGGTCTTATCATCATATTCGGAAAATTATTCTCGGATCCCCACTCCACCTTTGAATTTTCAGGTCATGTCAAAAGAGAGGATGGATCCTGGATGATGAACCCAAAATATTCCAGAGGGATTACCTCTCCAAATTTTTAAAGAATCCTTGGATGTGAAATTTATATCCATGAGGGTTTGGATTAAGGATCAAGTTCAAACTCTTAAGCAGGAGATTCAATAACTGAAGGGTATTCCAACAAGCCTCCAAAATCTTATTTATGTAGGGAAATCATTGCAAGAGGACTACAAATTGTAGGACTATGGAATTTAATGCGAGTCAACTATTATCCCTAACAGAAGATTTCTTGGAGGATGTCTTAGATCTAGCTCCAAAGGTCCTATTTCTTTCAAGGATGCAGTTAAAGGAAGGACTGATTCACATAAAAATTCAAAACGCTCCCCCAATATTCCTAGTCCCTATATTGTGGAACAAATGAACCAAGTGTCAGCTTTGATAGTGAACTTGCCAGAGGTCAATGAGCTCTACTATGATTTCCACGCAAGAGCATTTATATTCATATTTAATGGTTTGTGGCCCAAGTTGAAGGATTTACATCAATGTATTTTCTCTACTTGCACTGAAAACTATGATATCCACCTATGTTCTATGGGATTTTTTATTGTGAAATTTGACACAACAAAAGATATGGATTATGTATTAAAAGAGGGACCATGGTTCTGGGGAAATGTTGGTCTATTCATGATCCCATGGTTTCTGGGATTTGATGCAAATACCATGGTGGTCTCCAAAATGTTAGTATGGGTTAGGTTACATAATCTACCCTTGCATTTTTTGCATCACAAAGTATTAGAAGGGATAGGGAATTCTTTGGGGAAGTTCCTAAAGGTGGATGCAGATAGAGTCTCAAAAGAAATTTTCATTTTTTTTCAGGATCTGTGTAAAGGTAGACCTTAGTAAGGGTTTACCTAATAGCATTACTTTGATTCATAACAATCTGCAATGGTCCCATCCTCTAAACTATGAGAATATGACATTTCAATGTCGTATATGTCTTCAAACAAGACATCTTCGAAACTTGTGTCCTCGAGCAAAGAAAGACCCTAAAAGAAAAAGGAGACAATCCGAAAAGCCAAAGGGATGGCAATTTTCAAAATCACATGAAGTAGAAGTAGATCAAGAAGAAATCACAGAGAACATGTCAAACATTGTTGAATAGAATTCCCACAATATCATAAAGAAGGCCGAGGTTGAGGAAAATCCTTTGTTAGTTCCAACTTTACCCAAAGTAACAACTACTATAGTTCAATAGTAGCAGATTGAGAAGATTCCTTCTGAAAACGAAGAAAATGGCACCAAAAGAATTTATGCTTCATAAAGTTTGGATTATGATAAAGAAATTTATGTAAGTGTAGAAGAGAATCAAATGACTACTATATATTCCACTCCCAACTTAGTAGTTGGCAGAAAGTGGAAAAAAAGAAGAGCATAAAAGAGTAGATTAGTGGTATTTATCTTGTGAGTTTTTCTTTTTCTTGGGTACCAAGATCTGTTGGTTTTCTCATATGCTTTTTAGCGTCCTCAATATGTAATTTTGTTCTTTATGAATAAAATTATGATTTCTCCTAGGGGAAAAAAGGAAAAACAATTATCAATTTTATATTTTATATTTAATTTATTTTACTCTTATGTAATTTGAACTTGTCAAAATGTTTTATTTATAATTATAATTATTAATATTTTATTTACTTTTATTTTTATTTTATTTTGACCTGGACAAAATGTTTATAGAATACTACATTACAACATCTCTACCAAACATCGATATTCGGATAGACAATTGACTTGGTCAAACATCAGATATTCGATGAAAATTGAATGTTCGTTGAGTATCTGACAAACAAAGTTATCATCAAATATCCGACTAACATATCGTCATATATCCGATGATAATTATGTTCATCGGATATCCGATGAAAGTCTAGGTTTTTTAAAAAAATATATAAAAGTGAAAGTAAAAGCGAACAATACAGCTGAAATCTCAGAGTACGACGTCATATTTTTCACCCATATGCACTAGTGATTCATGAGTTTAGTGTAATTGTAGGTTTAAATTCACTAGAAGAATGTAGACTTATTTTGGAAGATGTTCTCCACCTTACAAATCCTTTTGCAAAGTATTCCTTCTTATTCAGTTGTCATGTAGTATTTTGTTAATCTTGATGATATAATTGAAAGGGAAAGGTTGATAAGCAGAATAATTTCACCAGTGTATAAAGAAGGGTTCCACCTTGATGCATAGCTTTGATACTGAGGAAAAGATTACATGTGATTGGATGTATTAAAGAGAAGAATATGAAGATCCACATATAAATGACTTTAGTTCATAATCACAGGAACAAAAATTTCATGTAACCACAGTTGAGGAAGCAGTTTGCTCCAGGAGATTTTGTGAAGAGTAATTATTGTTGATAGCATTAATGTCTTACCAATAATTTAGTCAATGTCAGGTTATTTATTTGAAGATTGTGAAACAAAATTGAAGATAATGAGCATTCAGCAACCCTACATCTTCATGAGTAAGCTCCACATTGCAGAAATTGTCTTCACCCCTAGCATTACAGAATGTGTGCAAAGCCTACTTGTTGGTGACACAAACCTTAGTAGTACAGTTCCCTTGATATGTATTTAGGAGAAACTAAAGGGTAAACTTGTGTGACATTCCCAATCGTGCAACAGGTGCATCACTACAAGTATATGAAAAACTACCATAAATCTAATTTCCCATTTATTAATACTTTTAAAAGTGAATAAAAGGCTAGCACAACAAAGGAATGTTATACACAGACTAAGCTAAACATAGAACCATTTCACATAAATGAATATGAGAACAAAATAAACAAAATAAAATGTTGTCTCTCATTTTTCCTCAGATATGCTAGTTAGGACCCCAGACACCTAAACAAAAAACAAACACACAAAACTAATGTCAGGAAAGAATCTTCAACATAACAGGTTAAAGACAGATGCTAACAATAAAACGAGAAGAAACAAGATTAGACAAGCCCAAACATAGACATCGTGGTACTATGACACCCCTGGTACTTTTTCCCATTATTTTTCTAATGCAATGATACCTTGATATTATAAATGAGTATGTTTTTATGTAATGGCCTGAAGTGTGGGACCACAGATCCATGATCTAAGAGGAAGAGGAAATATAAACCCAAGTGGGCTTAGCTGGCACCTTAAATTAATTTTATGGTGCAAATAATGCAAAAGAAAAAAGGAGAAACATGAAAAGACCCCTAAGGAAATGATAAAAATGAAAATGTACAACAATTTTGGGGTTGGGCCTCTTCTTGGTGAAGCTCATGAGTAAATATGGAAATATTTATGAGCTAAGGGAATGGGATTTTCCCTGAAAGAGAAAATTATGATTAGAAGAGCAAGAGAATGAACACGAAATGGAATGAGTGTTTTTCAAGGGATTGGCTTATAGTTCACTCAAGGTGATTGCTAGGGCCGATAAATCACACACATAAGGGTGATTTCAAGGGCTAATAAACCACATGTAGAAGGGTGCTTGTTTTTGGCCAATAAACCACTCATGGAGTGTTTGACACAGCTAATAAACAACCCATTATTGTGTAACTATGTTGCGCTTGACTAGCTGATAAATCACTCATAGAGTGCTTAACCCAGTTGATAAACCACCCTTTACTTTGAAATTCTTATATGCTTGACTAGTTAGTAAACCACCCATTGTCATATGTATTTCTTATCATCTATGTACTGAAGAAGGATTTATACTGAGGTTGCTAAAAAGGAATTCCCTTTAGATAATGGATCTGGATTGGGGGTGATTGTTGTAAGTAATTATAGCTACAATGGTTCTATGGTTGGGTGGAAAATTGAAGTCCCACCTTCAATTTGTCCTTTTCTTTATTGTAATGGAATGTATTAGCTTAGAGAAATGAAGCTAAAGATTTCCTTGTGAAATTTAATGTATGGCTTTGAATGATGTAGCATCCTTGTGTAATCTTGGTGCATGAATTTTTGAATGAAATTCTTGGATGCCGATGGTTCTTGTTATAAATTTATTCCATGCATCTATCAATTAAATGCCTAAAATTTTCTATCTACTATTTTGGAGTGGATTATGTTTAATGGCTCCAGATTCTGGTATGGAATGCCCTCTTTCTTGTATAGAATGAAAGGTTTATTTCTTTATTCTCTTATTAAGAAACCGGTTATTCTCATGGTCACTCTACGCCTACAGTTCTTATTCGTAAGAAGGAATGATAATCTTGGATGAAAGAAATTGAAAGCCTAATATAAAAAAATTGGTTATTAAACTTTATTTATAGTCTAAAAGCTCAAGAGGGATATACTTGTTTTCATGTACAAAATTGTGATATAAATTATTTTGTAGGCCATAGGCCGAGAGGAGGTCGATCCCTATGAAAACTCAGGAGGACACAAAATCTAAAGATAAATTTGAACAATCTTTGAGGAAGTAGAGATAACTAACCAGTGGCGGTTGAACTAGATGTGAGAAAATGAAGAAGAAAATGAGGAGTTTCAAAAGGACATTAGGGAGGAAGGGAGTAGTGAAGTGAGGATGAGAGAGTTAGATAATTTGAATGGGAAAGGTGAGTTGGTCAAATAATGGTTTAGAAACAAAGGTTTGATGATAAAATATAGCTCAATAAGGAGTAGTAGCGAAGGCACCTCAATGAGGTCTAATGAACACACTAGAGTGGGGTTATGAGAGATATACGATTATGAAGCAAAAGATCGGATGCAACGTAGAATGAGATTGTGGATGAGAAAGAATCAAATTAAGTAATGTGAAGCCACATCCTAAGACCAATATATGCGTCCCAACAATTTTGGGAGGATGAGAACCTAGTAGTGGCCATGGCACTAGGCAATAACAAAGTTGGCCTCATACCAACTCTGCCCCTTATGATTTTTAAAATAAATTAGGTAACACTACACTAGATTGCTAATAATGGCTCAAGTTCACCTAGTAGTTACATTACTTATGGAGGAACAATGAGAATTAGAGGAAGCAGTCTTAACAATAGTGAAAGTTTGAATATTAGGAGTAGCAAAATTGGGAGTTTTAGTTATTTAGAGAAAAAAAAAGAGTTTCATGAGTTTTAGTACCTATGATGCTTTGAATTATAACCTAGGAGCATGTAATAAAAATAATATTAGAGTGATGAACTATTTAAAAAATTTAGTCATATGTAAATTCTTTCGAAAAAAACATAATGATCCACATACCTTGTTATAAAACAAACCCTAAAAATTCCATTCTTAAAATCTCTTGTGTAGTTACCTAATGTCATTCAAGTAGAGTATCACAGTTACTTATGTCAGTAATGTTGTGATCATATTTTTCATTCTCCTAAAGGATCTCTTTCTATACATGCACCCCATAAAGTAGAAATCATCTTAGCATATACCCTTGAAGTAATATAAATCATCCTATGACTATCCTCAAAATAATTCGCACCCATAACCTCCGTGACGGTGTAAGGCTCATATCAAAGTGAGATTCTTATGGGAGTTTGTTAATTGCTCTTTATGCAAGTCCAACCATAACTCATCACCAACCTGAAACTTAAGTGGAACCCAATGGATTGTGTATCTACTTGTACTTAGAGTTGGCAACTTTCTACAAAATATCATGAACTCATTGTTAAATCTGATGGATGCATTCCTCAAAATTGATTTCTTTTCTTACCTCGTTCCAAGTATGGGAGGTATAATTCATTTGCTATTCCATGAATATCGCTACATCAATTTGTGCCAATTGTTGGGACGCCAAGCACACCTAAAAAGGCTTGTGGCCAATAGAAATATGAAGAGCTATGTCGAATTTTGGTTGAAAATATGGAAGGATTTCAACAAGTGTATGTTTATACTCACAATTGTATACTGTAAGGACATCTACAATAATATTATTGACTAATTATTTTTATTTATCAATATAGGTATGGAAGTTATAACATCCCCCTCTTAATCCTCATCATAACCTCGATTAAGGTGGGGTGGTTACTAAGTTGACCCAAGATCCAAGGTGTCGTTATGGAAATGGGGTCTAAATTTTTTTATCATTCCAACTCACTTAAAGCCTGAGTTTAACATTACCATTGTGTTTGTCTCATCGAGATGATTCTGGTGATATAAAATTTTGCTTCAATCCGATGTCTAGATCAAAAGATGTGACAATTACAATCCAATGAATTGAGGACACCACATCATAGACTTGGTGACATGGCATCCACAAGGCCATACCCCCTGGATAACCCCCCAATAATACATGGAAGTTAATTATAAGTTACTGACTCATTCATGGGTTTAGTTCCTACACCCCACATTATGCAATAAAATGCAAACCTGTTTGCATATAAATATATGTATATAAATCTATATGGTTTCTCTTACCAATGCGATGGGTCATTAACTATTAGCACTCTTCTCATCTCCTGGGCTCCATTACTCAACCAACAAAATTGTTCGCTCTTGACGATCACTTCCATATTAACCCTTTGGGCTGACCCATTGTGGGTCTACTCATCTACGCCAATGGATTGCTTGTCGAGCTCACGTGTTTTCCACGATGGCCCAGACCTATGTCACCCCACTTGATTCGTTATGGGCTCCTCTCTATACTCCTGGGGAGTTACCCTTCAGGATTGCCTACTTTGGCAAGCCCCTTCCCCAGTACTATTAATGAATTTTGACTTGTTCTCACCGATTTCAAGTTGATGGTTACGCCAACTCAGCCTAACCTTTTTCATCCCAGCTCTTCCCTTTTGCGTAGCTTTCTACAGGCTTCCAAGATGTGATCCCTTCAAGATGACATCATCATGGGCCCTCACCCAGACATTGATCACCTCCATTTCTCAATCTTAGCCACTTGTTCTAGTAGCATTACATTAGTTGGGCTATGTGGTATTATGGCTAGCATTCTTCCTTGAAGCTAGCCCTTACTCGACCTAATGAAATTTTAACGCGACCACATAATGGTTAAGGTTAAGTGAATGAAATAAGGCTTTCCACCTGAGTTATTTGCAAAGGATTTATTCCCATGACTTGGCCATGGTGGTTCTGGCCGAAACTTGTACAATTGATGTTATATATATATATATATATATATATATATATATATATATATATATATATATATATATATATATATAGATATATATATAGATATAGATATATATATATATATATAGATGTAGATGTAGATGTAGATGTAGATGTAGATGTAGATGTATATGTATATGTATATGTATATGTATATATATATATATACATATACATATACATATACATATACATACATATATATATATATATATATATATATATGTGCGTGTGTATATATATATATATATATATATATATATATATATATATATATATATCTATGTATGTATGTATGTATGTATGTATGTATGTATCTATATATATATATATATATATTCTTGAATCCAATGGTTTTTAGAGGGATTCACCCCTTTCCCTATACATAGAGTATAATTAGACTATGTGATTTCACCACATAGTGTTGAACCTGGTGGTTTTATAAGAGACTCTCGCACTTGAATTATCACCAGAGTGGGTTGAAAGAAGCACCTTAGTTCTCTTTACCATACTTAGGAAACTTAACCAATCTACTCAATTGCAACTTAAGCACACAACCATATTGCTAATAGTCGTACACACAATATACACTTAGTGTTGGCAAAGTGCATGTCAATCACTAGTTCCATCATTCTCTCAAGCATACACAAAGGCTTAATCCCTTTTTAAAGGAAATCACTATATCTCATACCCTCCCTACACATAGAGAGCTTCAACAACTCCTTTAAGCAATTATACAAGGGTTTGAGTGTCCAAAACATACAATCCTGTTACCAAGCACTCCTTGCACTCATATGGATGTATTTAGCTACATAGCTCTACATGAATAAACCTAAGTAATAGTGCATACAATTAGGACCATCAATCAAAACTTTTAAACCTTCAAGCTCGAGAAAACCAACCATCCCTCATGAAACAGGATTAAGTAAGGCATTTGCATTTAAATTGATGTAAGGAGGCATTGCTGTGAAACCATAGTACTAATGAAACATGCTTCAAAACTTTAAAGCTTTGAAGCACAAGAAGATCAATTATTCTTCTTACAAATAGTGTCAAAATAAGCATTTATATTCAAATCCCCTAGTTGGGATTATCAATGTAAAACCACAATCATGAGTAACATGCATCAAGACATCATTTCCTCTCTATTACAGTAAACCATGAACCAATCATGCATGAGTGCAACATCAACTTGACAATATAATGAGAATTCACAATAAGGAATGCATTACTAAAGGCTTGAAGAGGATCCTCATATAAAACACTAAGTCAATAATAATAAGAGGAGATGAGATCCTCCATCTTCCGCATTGCAACACCACCATGCAATGCAACCTTGAAATCAACTTAATCAACATATTGCAACAAGGAAGAAAATATCTCATGCTAATCAATTTCATTCCTGGCCATTATTCTCACATGCTAGCACAATCCCTTTAAAACAATAGCACAACACACCAATCAATTTTGTAAATAAGAGTTACACAACCATGTCTCATGTACTAATGAAAGAATTTCAAACCAAAAACACAAGGCTCATTCATTAACATAGGCAATACATGAGAAACACTTATCTTATGAGTTATGGGCAACTGAGTATGGGACTATTACTCTTCACCCAACCATAGATAGATGCAGTCAGGCCTAACTTGCAGCTATAACCCCCAAGCCAAATTCCAAAGACTGAGGGGACGTTTGATTAAAGGGTTGAACACAATCTTCATTTACTTCAATGAATCCAAAGGCCTCTCCACCTCCACCCTCCAACTGAGTTGCAAGTAGAGAAAGCACAGGGAACTTAGAGACTTACTGTCTCCACCCAACATGGAGACTCTAGAACACAACAAAATAAAACATACAATAAGGAATCCATCTAGAAATTCCTTGGTACTTTTTCCAGGAATAATTCCTCCACCCCATCCCTTCAGGATTTTTTGAGAATCACCATCTCCACCCTCTGGCTATTGGGGGCTCAAGAGGCAATTTCTTCCCCACCCAGAAGTGATTTCCTGCCTAACTCCTTGCCAAACGAAGGTGGTCTCTTCCCTTCTTGTTGCACTCCTTCTCAACTATTTTTGTTGCATTTCCTAATCTTCCTCTGGTCAAGGTGCACCCCCATATGCCTCTAGCTCTATTCTTTACAACCTGTGTGTTCTCTCTCCCCCTCTTTTTTCAATACAATCCTCCATGTTGCGTTGAACTCCCATTTCTCTCTTGCTACCTCTGTAGCCCCATACTCACTAAATTCTTTTCCTTTTCCCTTGTCCTAATCTCTCAAGGAAAATATGGGCCCCATCCTTTTTAGCAGTTCCATAAATTTAGAGGAACACATGACCGTTAAAGCACAACAACCACCCTTTAATGTTTGTCACATAACTCAATTTTTTTTCCTATAGCAATCAAACTAAGCATCCCAAGTAATTTCCCTCCTTATCCTCTGGAATTTGTGTCCCTTAACTCAACTCATAAGTCTTTTATGAAAATATTTACATTGCAAAATGAGGTTAAGCAAAGTGGGTTGTTACAGAGGGCAATGGATTTGGTCAAGCTTAATGTCCATCATGGACCAAAGGTTAAACTAGAAAATAATAACGAACCTCCTATCCCTATTATGAAATATGGTCTTTGGCAACCCAAAATTAACCAAAATATGTGCGAAGAAGATCTTATGAGTGGATTTTGTTGCAACAGCATTCTTACAGGGTGCCAAATATCCTATGGAAATGATAAAAAACAACAAAAAACAAATTTGTGACGATGCTTTCATGTATGGGTCAACTATCAGATGTTGGGGTATGCTATACAACATAACAAGCATGAACTAAATGTTAATACCTTTGACCTGATCATTGGTAGCTTCATGGATCATGAAAAAATTGTTGGCCCTAGTTTTTGTATGCACTACATATACGATATAGCCTAATGTTATAGTAACACAAATGGATGAATGTCAGTACAATGTTAAGGACAGTGCTTTTGCATGCCTCAAATTGCCCTAGATTCATATGAAGAATCTTAGCTAATTTCTCTATTGCTTCTATGCTCAATTAATTTCTGAGTGCAACTCCTTCACTCACTATTCTTTAGCTAGCATGTGAAGATTTTTTGTTTGTTAGATGGGAATGTCAAAACAAATGTCAGTAGTCGTGAAAAATCAATTTTCATTCTGTCATTGCCAAATTGAGATGAAAATTGGTGTGTTATATGTTGGTCCAACCAAGCCTTAGTACACAAGTTTCCTTTATCTTTGTTAAGGTGTTCATACCTAGGTCCCATCCCATAGGAAGCATGATGGGTGCACTCAATGACATGTGATGTTCAACTGTAAAAAAAATGGGTTAGAAACAAATCAATTTTTGGCATGTTCAAAATTCAAAGATTGAAATTATATTTTGAGTAATTATGAATTCTGTGAGGACTTAAGGATGATAAACATGGATGAAACAAGGGAAGGAAATATCCCAAAGCCTCCAATGTAGATCTCACATCTCCTTGTCCTCTTGGAGGAATGTTATGTGACATTTTTCCTTACCAAACTTTCAATGATGATTATCTTAAAAAGTAAACCTCAATAGTGTTTAACTATTTGTAATGCAATTAACAAAATACAATATTTTTATATTTGACCAAAAAATAGCCATTTTGTTAGAGTTTTGACGATTGTTGACGACAGTGATGTAGTCCAACTGGAAAAATATTGACTTTTTCAAACGTTGATATTCTGATAGATAAATAATTGACCTGGTCAAACATTAGAAACCTAACAAACATTCAATTGTTGTTGCATATATGGCGAACACAATTATTATCAGATATCTGACGATAATTTTGTTTGTCGAATATCCAACAAATGTAGGCCTTTTTAAATAAAATACACATAAAATATTTGAAAGTAAAATTTGATAATATGACTGAACTATAAGAGTACGACGTCAGATTTTCCGTCGATATGCACTAGTGTGGATTAGCGGTTAGAGGTTAAGGGTCACATATTAAGAGGATAATGGGTTAGGGATTAGGGGTTCATAGATTTTAGGTTAGGTTTTGGTGGATTGAGGTTTAATGGGTCAAGGGGTTAATGGGTTATGAGCTATGAGCATACAATTTAAGGGATTATGGCTTGGGAGTTAATGGGACAGGTAATTTAGTGTTTATGGGTTAAGGGCTTATGGGTTGTGATAATGGGGCCCCTAATCCCCTTATCACCACTATTAGGGATTCCCTAGTCAATTTCTTTCGTTTCCTGCCCTCTAGGCCCCTTAGCCCATATGACATTAGGTCCTAAGCCACCTTCTCATTCTCTAATGATAGGACTATAGATCTTACTAAACCATGCTTGGACCTCCCCTTGCCCCATTCAATACACAACAAGATACCCCTCCCACCTTTTTGGTCATACCATTCAACTTATCCTAATGTTATGAACCCCCAAATTTGGTCACAATGCCCCTTCAACTACACCCTTAGGAACCCTTGGCTAAGGGCCTAAATGCACTACGGTTTATGGGTTGTGATAAGGTATCCCCTAATCCCCTTATCACAACTATTAGGGGTTCCCCATTCAACATCAATTGCATGATACATAAGATAAATTGAGAGAAAAAGATAAGGAACTTGGAAAATTGAAAACAGATGTTGAAGAATTAATGGAATGAAAAACTACCATGTAGCTAGGGAAATAAAATGGCAGAGTTAATCCAAAACCATCGAAAAATGTAAGAATTACATGTGTAGAATATTTAATTTTTTATATATGTTTGAATTATGTTTGACAATAAGGTTGAGTTTGACCTATGCTTTCTCCTCTTAATGTATCTTCTAGCCCGCATATGTTGAGAGTATTAGTGTAATTATGTTTAGAAGCAAGCCATTCCTAAAGAACAAGGCAATATTCTCATCAAATGCAAAAGGGATATCCAATTATAAGATGACCTTCTTCAGCTTTATCACGAAGGAACAAAAAGGGAGTCAAAAGGAGATGAACCTAGATATGGATAGCTTGAATATTGCACCATTCATGTAGTTGAGGATTGCTTGTGTTAGTTTCTAATATACTTGGAGGAAACTAAGGGAATTTGAATGTTGTTTTGAGCATGTTGTGGACGTAACCTTTGAGAAATATTTTAGACTTGTATGTGACTATTACCCATAAATATATTAAGAGAATGGACTAGTGCTAAAGGATGATGTCAGCTAAAGGGACATCCTTGTATCCTTGTTTTTCTTTTGAGTGGACATGAATTACATTTGGGTCATGCATGCTGATGATCCTTACTTTATTCCTATGAACTTAGATGCATTTGTGGACATTAGAAGACCATAATTTTTACCTTTGAAAGAAAATAGATGGAGGATATTTAGTGAAAATGTGACTGTCCATAAAATGTACACCAGATTTAGGGACCTTGTAGCTCTTTTCCTTGGACCCTAGTAGTGCTTGGAGGTTGTGTTTTGAGAGTTAGTAGACAAAAACCTAATATGACCAAGAATATTAGTGTTGGAGCACCTATGGTTCGGGAGAAAGGCTTAGGGGTTGTAAGAGTTAATGGGTTTAGGAGCCAAGGGTTAAGGATAAAGGGTTAGGGATTAGGGGGTTTAGGGATTAAGGGGTTGAGGGGTTGAGGGTTAGGGAGTTGAGGTCTAGGGGGTTTATGGGTTAGAGGTTAATGTCTTAATGGTTAATGGATTTAGGGGTTAAGGTTTAAGCACCAAGGGCTTAGGTTTTAGGGGATTTAGGGTTTAAGTGCTTAAGGGTTCTGGGATTTAGGTGTCAGTAGGTTAAGGGGTTAGGGGTTTGGGGTTAAGGGTTAAGGGTAATGGTTTAAGAGGATAAGCGGTTAGGGCTTAGGGAGTTCAGGGATTTTAAGTTAGGGCTTAGTGGCTTAGGGTATAAGGGATCAAGGGGTTAATACATTATGAGTTATGAGTGTAGAGGTTAAGGGATTATGGCTCTGGGGTTAAGGGAATAAGGAATTTAGTGGTTATGGGTTAAGGACTTATGGGTTGTGATAATGGGGCCCTTGATCTACTTATCACAAATATTGGAGGTTCCCCTATCAATTACTCTTTTTGCCTTCCTTCTAGACCCCCTAACCCTTATGCCATGAGTTCCTAAGGACCCTTCTCATTCTCTAATGCTAGGATTATAGATCTAAATAAACCATGCTCGAACCACTCACTTCTACACATCCATTCTACCATTATGTCCCCTTGCCTTATTCAATACACCAAAAGACACCCCCCCCCCCCCCCCCCCCCCACAAAATTCATGAGAATTGAACATTTGGAGGTGGTCATTTAACAACCACCTCTAAAAGTTTAATTCTAATGACTTTTTGGGGGGTTGTCCAAAACTGCCTCCAAAATTTACATTAACATGACTTTTAAGGGTGGTTTAGGGACTCTAAGTTAGGGGTTAGGGGTTAAGGGGTTAGTCACTTAGGGATTAATGGATCAAGTGGTTAATGGGTTATGAGTTATGAGTGTAGGGATTAAGGGATTATGGCTTAGGGGTTAAGGGGATAAGGAATTTAGTGGTTATGGGTTAAGGGCTTATGGGTTGTGATAATGGGGCCCCTAATCCCCTTATCACAACTATTGGGGGTTCCCCTATCAATTTATCTTGTTCCTTTCCCTCTAGGCCCCCTAACCCCTATGCCATGAGGTCCTAAGCCCCCTTCTCATTCTCTAATGCTAAGATTATAGATCTCAGTAAACCATGCTCAAATCTCTCACTTCTACCCATCCATGATACCCTTATGTCCCCTTGCCCCCATTCAATATATCAAAAGATACCCCTCCCCCAAACTTCATGAGAATTGAACATTTGGAGGCAATCATTTGCCAACCGCCTCTAAAAGTTTAATTTTGTTGACTTTTTTTTTTTTTTTGGGGGGGGGGGGGGGGGGGGTGGGGGGTTGTCTAAAACATCCTCCAGAGGTTACATTGTTGTGACTTTTAAGGGGGGTTGTCAAACAACCCCCCTTTAAATTCAAAGGAATTGAACTTTTGGAGGTGGTTTTGGACACACACACCTCCCCACCCTTCCCCCCCAAAAAAAAAAAAGGTCACGAGAATTGAACTTTTAGAGGCGAGTGTTAAATGATTGCCTCCAAATGTTTAATTCTCATCTACCTCCAAAAGTTAAATTCTCATGAATTTTATGGGGGTGTTGATGGTGCTAGACCTGCCAACATGTCAGGGGATCTCCCTAGTAATAATTCCCAATTATACCTTAGACCGTTTGGTGTAGGGGTCCCAAAAATGGGTCGTATGGTAATTCCTTGACCACAATTTCGCACAAAGGCAAGCAATATAACTCTGTTGGTAGCAAGGGTGTGTCATCAACAGTGAGCCAAGGAAGGTGCATTAGAGGTTCTAACACATGGGGATTGAGATGAGTGTGCCCCTTGGAAACCTGTGATAACACGCAGTTAAGAAGGGAACACACAAGCAAAGATGCATCACAACACAGAAGGCAAGTTAGCTAGAAATTTAAAGTGATGGTTAAACCAATATCACATTTTAGAAAGATTCATACATACATACACAGATAGATATACATGCATGCGTAAGTAAACAAATACATATATCATTTAGAGTAAACCAGATAGCATAGAATACAATACAACATATGCATGAAACATGTTGGCTCTTATTATATTGAGAAGTGTAAGTCCCAATCATACAATACATCCATGTCCAACCCCTAGTTCCGATAGCGGAACATTACAGACACAACCGCCTACTCCTCCAAAGAGATTTACTAGCTTTGCACAGTGGAGAAGCCAAGGCTCGTTACAATACTATCCAAGCTCTCTCCACGATAGTCTTATTAGAATCTTGGCTTACCAAAAGCATGTACAATGAGTTATGAGGGACTATTTATAGCAAAGTGTGGGGTGGCTCTTGACATTCCCCTTTGTGACAGTTCAACTACCCTCATGACTCTTCATCTACTCTATGATTGTTACATCCAACTATTGACACTTGACTTACACTTGACAAGACATTACATTACAATGCACATGTACCCATGTGAGAGAAATGGCTTGAGCAAGCCATGTTAGACATCACTACGACTTAGACAACAATGGAAGTCCAACTTCTCACATCCTCGTGTCAATAAACAGTAACATACTGATGCCAAGATCGATAGTCCGTGATGGTGTCCATGTTCTCTAAGGTGACATATTTCTGGAACCCGACTCCTGCCTCCATAGCATCTGGGTACACTGCTTGGGCTCCTCTGTCCAACTCGTCTGTAAGCATGTGCATCATTGTCTTCAATGCGGCTAGACCAACAACATACTTGTGCATGATGTCTACACTGATGGGCAGGTCTAAGCTAGTGGCAATGCACATCAACTTGTCAAAGTATGAGTCAAGCTCTAGTCGGACCTGTGACTTTATCTTCACCTGGGTGAGAGTCCCAATAGATGGGATCACATGTACGCGCACCACAACATCCATACTCTTGAATACATGTGCATGGGAAACCTGTATATTAGTAATGAACTACAAGAACTCTTCATAGTTCTGGAACTGACTCCAGATACGTGCCTTCAACTCGACCGCGCTGGCCTTCATCATCTTAGGTAAGTGAAGTAGGGCTCCCTTATATCTCTTAGTCCATGTTTGCATGTAATCAATAGCAGCATGCAAGTTCATCAAGGTACGTGCTCATCTAGCACATCGTTGTGCCATCCATTGATATGGATGATAGCCTTATGCATGGTACCAAACTTGGAGTAAAACGCTCGCATAACGGTGTCAAGGGACAACACTTCATCTAGTATTTCCTTCTTCAGTTCAGCTCGGGCAGACGTTGTCACCAAATCTCCTCCTTGCTTAGCAGTCTAAAGTTCCTTAGCCATTCGCTCATTTTCATTTATCAAAAAGTGACACTTGAGCTAGTGGCTTTGGCACACACTCTGGTTGCATTGACCAAGGCTTTTGGATGTTTGCGCACATCTGACATGATCACTCGTTCCTCAACTTGTGCAGGATATGTATGACCATTCGGAGTCGACATTCTACGAGATTGCACAACTCTATGTTGAGAATTGTCGAATGAGATGTTGTGCATCTCTCCTTCTGGCTGATCTCCAAAGATCTCAGTGCCTCCTCAGTCTCTTGAGACTTTCTCATCATCTGGATGCAGCGAAGTAGGTAAGTCGACCTCTTGGTGGTGAGGCATAAGGTCGATCTCCTATTCCGATTCTTGTTTCTCCATATCCGTATTTGATTGTTGAAGTGATTGCTCTATCTCACAAGCGAAGTCCTGCTCCTATGATGGTTCACCCTGTCTACCTGATTCCATATGTTCTAATGAATCCACAACCTATACGGGCATTGTTTCATCTGTTTGCACATGTTGCACCCCCTGTTGTACATGTTATTGTTGTGCTTCCCTCTCTTGTTTGTGCAGCTCTTGTTCCTTCTAGAGTTGCTCCTTCAGCTCATGCAACTCCTTCTTTGTTTCCTCCATTCTTCTCTTGTCCCTCTGCCTTTGTGTGATTCTCTTATCGCGATGTTGCCTCTTTGGCTCTATAGACATAATGGATTTCTCTACCAGTGGATCTACTTGGATCTTGCATCTTTTCTCTTCCTCCATTCGATCGACAATCTTCCTCTTGCCCTTGTCTTTGTTGCTAGTACTGGTGTTGGTGCTCTTCGGGACACTGCTTCATGTTGCTTCACTAACCACTCCACAGTGAAGACGACCTATTCATTGGGTCTAGAGAAAGTGTAGCAATATCTCCATGGGTCCTCCTCAACCCAATGAAATGCCTCGTGGATCTAGTTGAACTGTACTCTCGTGCAGTGATATTTCACAATACAATGTGGGTCATACGGATTGTAACTTCGGAGGTTGTGTTATCTCAAAATCAAGCCCTGGAAGGCTGCAGTCCAGGAAGACTTCAAGTAACTGTTTCAAACCAATCTTTTGACTAAGGCTTAGCCTCCTTAGCCTGAGAGGGCTCTCTCAAAGGGTTATTGATTTTGGTTAAAAATAAGAGGGCTAACTCTTGTTATATAACAGTGGCAAATATGAAGGCTGGACAAACATTACATAAGTTTCCATTGGGCCTATGGAGTCAATAAAACCTCAGCAAATAATGATACTGCCTTTACATAGAAGTCAGGGCATGTGGCATTTAAATGTTCAAAACACAACTCTTATAAAACCACAGTTCATGAATGTGTACAGGAAATCAGAGCAGCATAAGTGAATTCTGAGTGATTACACATCTATGCAACTGTAAAATAAACCAAGGATAAAGTAAAATCACACATCTTGAACATAGAAACACTTTATGAATCCTGAGAAGAAAAGCAGTTCTATTATATTACTGAACTCTGTCTTTCTACATAAGCCAAAATAGTACTCTGTTTTATAAAATCTCCAACCCTTATTACTTTCTTTTTCAGCTATATATAGAGTGTTTATTCTAGCTGATTCGAGCTTCCTCCTCCAGCATGAGGGGAGCTCGATAACTACCTATGATGACACCTACTAACACTTTAAACTAACTAATAAATACAACTGACTGTTGACTGGAGTTTTAAGAGATCTAAATCAAGTAGGACTCTAACTCCATATTACATGCTTGATGGCTTTAATTACAATGAACTTCGTTCTTTGACACCTGCTTCCCTTCTGGCGGTGGCTGTGATGGATGTTTGTAGCTGCTTGCTGCCCTTTAATGTCGTATCCTTTTACCTCTGCTGAGAAACAGGAAACTGTCCCTATTTTTATGCCTTTGTTTTCCTCAAAGATATTCGGAAGTAATTAGCCATGTTCTTTATCCTTTAATTACCCAAGATGGAGTGCCACGTCCTTGATGTGCTGTCCACCGCTTTCATGTATCTGTGTGATGACAAAATCTTCAAAAAGATTTGCCGCTTTATCAATCATAATTGATCAACGGAATTGAAACATGTAGCTACAGCAGTTTCGTAGCGCGCTACGAAACTGCTGTGTAATTTCATAGCTAAATGATCGCCACTGTTCATGGCTTAAGACTGCTCTTCTCTAATTACAAAATTTGGATGTTTGACCTCATTACAGCTGGCATTTTCATAATGCAAAAACAGCAACCATCTTATTCAAGCTTACTCTGTCCAAATCACTAATAATCTCTTCACACTTGATAATGTGATGCATAAAGTTATCAGCGTATAGCTTTGAAGGCTTTGTTTCAACAATATGAACGATATCTTCATCAATATAAAAGTCAACATCTGCATTTGATATAATTCCTCCATCATGATCAATTGCATGAGTCTTATGCTTGTATGTCATAACTTCTAATAAGAACAGCTTCAACTGATGCCTATATGCATTCTGGTTATTTTTTACAAGAGCTTCATCATAGTTTGGTACTGAAGGAGTAATAAATTTAGGACAGGCATATGAAAAAAAATTCATCATACACAGCCTCATCACTTCTCTGCATTCTTGCCATCTTCTCCCCATATTTCTCTTTCAACTGATTGTTCACATTTTCCTCAACAAATGAATAACAACTTGCAAGTAATCCTGTTCAGCTGCCAGGCTTCAATGTCAATAGCTTTTCCTATAAAACTCAAACAGCATGCCCAGATTTCTCTGCAAGCAGAGTACCTGCCAACCTGGAACCTTTCACTGCAAAGCACCTTTTCTTACAGCCACTTCAATAGATTCCAGACCGCGAAGAACACAACTTTGAATCGTATGATTTCCAGAGAAAAGAGTCCAATGCTAATGCTAGACACTTAAATCCACCCAAACTCCTTATTAATAACCATGTTGTACAGTCAGCAGCCAGGCGAGAACATATATAACTTAAACTGTGATTGCTACTGCTCCCACCTTGCTCACAAATAACTTATCGATGATCACAACATTCATGCTTGAAATTCTTGCAAAACCTGGAGCGGATGACATGACAGTAAACTAATGCATTTCATTCATTGTGCGGACGAGAGAGACTTCCTAGGAGAAACCTTTTGTCAAATACTACCAGCTATTCAACATTCGATTCTGTGTATTGCCTGCAGGTTGGAGGGCAGTAGTCGGTCAACTAATGTTACTCACTTCTTCTGCATCATTCATGGAGACCTTTATCACAAAAGATTGCTCATCAAACGATGCTGATAGCATAGAATCACCAAGTAAATGTTGAGCAATTTCATCAAGAATCCTTGTGTGTGAAGACAAGTTGTTTTCCCCTGTATAAACAGAGTTGCAAGAACGCATCCGCTCTTGAAAACATAAGCCTATCTGGTTTGCCAAGGTACTCATAAATGTTGAGAATGCTAACTCAGATTCTTCGTGCACTGAGACATCAGAAGGTTCCAATAATCACATCTGCTCTCACTGTGTGGCACCTTTCATGTTCACCTCATCACTATCACTTTGACCTCGAACGTTACTGGTACAGATAGCCTCAATGGCAGTTCCAATTTGAGCAGCTTCAACACTACTGCTACGCTTTGCACTTGATTCGCAGCCTTCAGAGAAACTTGAAGAACTTTCAGGGCTTTTCCTCCTAGATCCCTCCCTCAGACGAATCACGGTGCTCTCCAAAGCATCTCTCCTTGCAGTTGATGGACTCACAACAGATAAATGACGAGTAACAGCTGCTCCTAACAACACTGAAGCCACCACTGTATAGCTAATGCAATGACCAAGATACCAATAATGTACTCCAAAGCATATTAAGAAAACTCTGTATATTCCAGCCACAAACAAAACAGCAATTCGACTTTTGAGAAGCTCAAAGCCAAATAAACATGCTCCCACATTTGAATCCAGAACACAACAGTCAATGATGTTATTCCTCCGAACCAGCGTGCCTTCTGGGTAGTCAAACCATATAGAATGGAATATACAAGAAGTACAACCAGAGACCCAAAGTATAGACAACCCAAGTGAGAAGTTCTGTTTGGCTTCCGTATTAAAGAATCATTAAGAATTGGAGGCTCTGGTAAACAGGCAACCGGACCAACTTCAATACCATCCACATAAGCAAACTTATAGGACCTCCGGACATACTCATCTACATCTAGGCCTGCTCCATGAAAAACCATTCTACATATAAAATGCATGTTGATTGCTAGAGCTATTGCCGAAACACCAAAGCAAAACCCAGATGCTGAATATACATTCATGCCTGCTGTTACATAAACAGCTGAAATTTCATATCCACAAAGTAATGAAATGGCCAAAAGCAGAAGTATTGCAACAGTCCGTGGAATCTGCGACTGAGTTCTCCACCAAAACATGATAGCATAAAATGCAGATCCGTGCCAGCCATGATAACTGCCAGCCCAATTATATCTCGATCTAAAATAATCATCAACTTAGTGCCCCAAGCAATTACCACAACTATTGGTGAAAGTACAACAGCCAAAGCTATAAGTGATAAAAATCCCGAGACAGCACTCAACTGCGGACCTTGAAGGAATGATGGCCATTTCCTAGCAAAAACCCAACTGTGTATTCTCTAGGTTCGCCAATTGATAGCAAATAGTAAAGCAACGGAGAGGGCACTCAGCACTAGGAACAGCGTGCCCACTAGTTTCACAGACGGCACATGCAATCACTAGTTTCAAGTGATCGCCTTCCATAATGCTACCCCCACCTTTTATACCACCGCCTCCAACTTCGACTTCAGCTTCCCCACTTCCTTCTTCATTCACTGCAGCCTCATTTACCCCTTGCTCTACACAACATAACCCTAAATCCTTTTCTCTAAACATAACAAATGTAAAACCCCTCAAACAACCCTCTGTCTGCACATGAGCCGAGATCAAATGTGCCATGCCCTTTCCTTTTCATGGCGATTTTTTTGTATAAACCCATATCAGAGGCGGCATGACAGATTGCTCAAAAAGTAGATTGGGGATGAAGGCACGGAACTTCCGATCAGCCTCTTGAGAATAATACGCATGCATAACAAGGCTGTGAGTATCAATAAAATCCTTTGAATTCCTGCCACATACAATGCAACTTAGAGAACCAGCCTTCCCCTGCTTCCACTTGTTTTGCTATAATGTCAAGCTCAGACAACCGTGCTGTAATGCTTCTGCCAGCTAGCGGAAAGGCATCTAAGCTGGAATAATGCTTTTAATGTTTGATGCGTTCACTTTGTTTACAAGCCCATGATAGTTTTACGAAGAGCATCCCAAGACATACGCTGATATTCCAAGCTGCTTTTATCTTGTAAATCTTTCATCATTTGCGCCAGCTTGAAAGGAGGAACATAAACACCGCCACTTCTTCCAAGCGCCTTTTCAGTGTTTCTAACTCCCTCTTTTCCAGTTTAGACAACGGGGGCCTTTGGTTTTGGCAATTCCACAGTAATGTTTCTTTCTCTGACAATCTGATGATGGAAAATTTAGGTAACCTGATGTATGTTCCCCTGTGAGATTCTCACTAGATGCGGATTTCTGGAGGGAAGCAGAACTCTGTACAATAGGCATGCTAGGATATTGACCTCCACTGGATACCAGAACTTCGGCCAATGTAGTGGGATTATAGGAAAAACCTTGAGAATGAAACACAACAGTATTATTTGTATATTGATGATAAGATCCAGCACTGTGACAGGTTGAGTCAGATATTCCCACAGAATCCATAGGAGACAGCTGTGAAATATTGGCTATGGATTCGAACAATTCCCCAATTTCGTAGCGCAGCCAAAAACATGTTGCGCTGCGAAACTACAAAAAGGCTTTATGCGCATCAAACTAATGCTAGCGGTTTTGAAATTTTGGCATTAGAATTTTTAGTGATAACAGGTCGAATAGATACTTCTTCATATGTTATGCTTCAACATCCGCTTGCTTGAAACTTTGGATCTCATATAACCCAATCCGCAATGGAAGAGCAGTCCAAGGGGCCTTCTTCTTCCGATGCAGTCTAGCTATCAATCCCATCGAGATGTGATATGCTACTTCCTACATGACGAGTATTTCCAAGGCAAACTTCGGTAGAACATGTGGAGGATTCTCCGCGTTGAACATTCGTAAGAAGGTGTCGGATGGTGAGGCATACAAATCAGCAATTTCTATCAGTGCCTCCATTGTTGCCCCTGACATGTAGGGTGGAACCTGTTCGAATATCATCTTGTAAAATGGGGTGAAAAAATGATCAGACAGCCATGTGATAACTCCTCTGAAGCTGCATTCGAACAAAAACTTACAATATGTGTTCAAAGCAATCTCTACTGGTGACCATGCCCACTCCAAGCCCGGGAACTCCTGTTGGGCATAGTTTGCATCTAAGATGTAGGTGGACATGTAGATCTTTGTTTTCATACCTACGAGTGACTGTTGAGCCTTTGTTACCTATTCCTTCAGCTAATGAGCCAACATGTTGGACCAGTTACATGGTTTTCCCTCTTTGGCCAATTGGTCCAGCGCGATCACCCAACTCTGTGGGAAGGTTTCCATGCTTTCGTGGCCATATATTCGACATGCAAATATGACCAAGTATTGATACCCCTTCCACAGTATCTTCATCTTGTAGATCCAGTTGGGTTTCATCTTGAATCTAGCCGGATCCTTTACCTAGTTCTTAAGAATGTCTCTCGAGTTAGCACTGCTCCTGGGTAAGCTGAAGGGAGTCTCCATGATAGTCACGAGCTCCAACATCTAATACATCTCATCATAATTCTGTGCCCAAAATGTTGCAAGCTTTGTCTCGCTGACACTACTCAAAGTCATCATCTTGGGATCAGTGTTCGAGATGATCCAGTGTATCATGTCTGCGCATGGGAACGCAGGGTATCTGCATGCAATCCGGTACAAGCCTGACTTTTGAATGTTCACATACACCTGGGCGTCTTTGAGGTCTTCCCTAAAAGTGCCTACAAATTCTTCATTGACCTCTTGCCATTTCAACTTGATGTCCTTGTCTAAAAACAGCTTGGTATCTTCATAGATCAGGAGACATGCGGACACCTGCTCAACTGCTACTCCAGTTGCACTTCCGTCAGTGTCCTTTGATCTTGCTCCCTTGGAGGCCATTGATCATGTACTGCTAAGAGGTATATGAAAACCTAAAGGATCTAGAGACAAAGCAACATGCATGGCAAGAAATTTTTCAGCGAAAACCAAAGCAAATTTGGGGAATGACATAACACATACCTGGGGAATGATAGGCAAAGATTGCACAATTTCTTCTAGGAGGTTGGGTGGCTGGCTACTAGAACTGCACAAAAGGCAGTATGGGTTGTCTGGGAGGCAAGACTGGTTGTTGTATTTGTGCAATGCACAATCCAGGCTAACTATTGAATACTGGGATTGCACAATGCGCAATTCGATCTGGCAATGACTGCACTGCGCAATTTTTTGGGACAACAGTCACTGTCCATCATAAATGCGCAAAGCAGTCCTAGAGGATAGTTCCTGGGCATAAATGTGCATATCTAGAGAGGAAGATAGAGCCTTCATTCCCTGGATTGCGGCGATGTTGTCTCGATGAGGCAGAGTCCGGGCCAAGGCTGCCTAGACTCGCCGACAAGCAACTGAAAGAAAATGTGAAAGTGAATGCATGGAAACACTAAGTGAAAGCAGAATTTGTTAATCGTGCATGCAAAAATTTAATGAAAGATTCAGTCAATAGATCAACATGCATGTGGGTGAAGCGAGTCGTCAATACTGGGATTGCACAATGCGCAATTCGAGCTGGCAATGACTGCACTGTGTAATTTTCTGGGACAACAGTCACTGTCCATCATAAATGTGCAAAGCAGTCCTAGAGGATAGTTCCTGGGCATAAATGTGCATTTCTAAAGAGGAAGACAGAGCCTTCATTCCCTGGATTGCGCGATGTTGTCTCGATGAGGCAGAGTCCAGGCCAAGGCTGGCTAGACTCGCCGACAAGCAACTGAAAGCAAATGTGAAAGTGAATGCATGGAAACACTAAGTGAAAGCAGAATTTGTTAATCGTGCATGCAAACATTGAATGAAAGATTCAGTCAATAGATCAACATGCATGTGGGTGAAGCGAGTCGTCGGATCGATGGTCGTTCGCGCAAAACAATTTCATGCATGCGACAACGGTGAGATAGCAATGAAAACTGAAATGGTACTAGTACAAGCTAGTATGCATGTAAAAGACAACAAGCATTCAAATAAATCAAGAAAACAACACTCACACAAGCGAAAACACAAAAAGCAACAAAAATGCTGAAAAATACAAGTTGAGACCACTTACCCGTGAATAGCTGAGCCGGATGTGTCGAAGAATCCTGGATGTGTTGTAGGATGTCAAAGCTCCAAGATCGATGTGAAAGAATGAGCTCTAACGCATTGAATAAATAAGTTTGAGCTCATGATGCGCATGCCACAAATCTAGGAGAAAGCAACACTTGGAGGAAAGTTTCCAAAATGATTTTGCATGTAACCGCTGGCTACTCAAAATATCTCCTTGAATCAAGGGATGCTTTTTGCATGCTGCCTTTTGCTATTCTGGGAAAAAGAAAGCCATGCATGCAAGTCAAGTTTCCTTGGTCCTGGGTGGAACTGGTCAACCCAACTGCTCGTGCATGAGGCTACTCAACTGTTGGGAGAAAATGCACAATTCTGGATGGGAGTTAGGCTGGCTACCCAGGAGATTTGCACAATTTCTTGGCAGAGCAGCTGACTGCTGCCCAGGATTGCGTAGTTCCTAGGCTGAGCAGCCCTACTAGGAAGTATTATGCAGTTTTCTGCGTGAAGCCTGACTGGCAGGATTGCGCAATTCTGGAGCCCAGCAAGCTGCCAGAAAGAATTGCGGAGTTTCTGGAGGGAAGGATGATTGCCCTCTAGAATTGCTCAATTTCTTGGGGGATCTGCTCAGCCTACAACTGGACCAAGTCCGAATGAAAAGCCTGTGAGGGTAATGCATCAAGATTTGATTGACAGGTTGTCTTTGTGCAAGAAAAACATTGAAACTTGTGTACTTGACGAAGAAAGACAAGATGTTGTGAAAGGTTGGTAGGGAGGCTCTGTTTTGGGCAAATTTAGTGTTTCTTCAAATGCCTAACCCTCTAGACCTAGTACCTAGTCTAGAAACAACAGACAAAGTAATTCGTTGCTTTTCCTATAGTTAACATATAAGATAAAGAATAACAAAGGTACCAACCTGTAGCTTTCGTTCAATCCCTCTCTCCTTTGACTGATTTCGCCACTCCTTTCCATACTTAACTCGCTTGGAATGTACCTGCACACAAGCCAAGACAAAAACCCATCAAAGCATACAATAATGACGATCTGTTAACTAAACATATCATAGAATCAAGAATACGATATACATCATATAAACACATGAATGGAAAAAGCTTAGAATTCTTTATTAATAGAAGGAAAGATTACAACCCATGTAGATGCATGCTCGATTCAGTGTCATCCTTCCAGCTTCAAACCCTTCTCTCCTCATGAAGCAACAATTCAACATCATTACAATACTCTTGCTAATCTCATTCAAACAACATTCCTTAACTTACGAAATTCCAACCTAGACCAGCCTTTGAATGCTTGGTCATTTTATAGCTGAATGGAGGAGGTTAAACCATTAATGGCCCTCATGAATGCTTTTCCAAAATTGGGAAGTGGTTCCATGGAGGAAGGGATAATGGATTAAGGTTCATTCATCCTCTTCCTCATCCAAAAGCGAGCTCCATCCATCTTGAAACTTCCATAAGCATCCATTGGATGAGGAATCCAATGGATTCATTTTTTAAAATTCGATGAATCTCGCTCATTGCAGGTGAAACAAAGGCTAAGTGCGATGCATTGCACCCAGTCAGTGTAGTTGGTTGCAATGCATTGTAACTTGACAAAAGGCTCGCTGCGCTAATCTCTTTAGAGACAATTTTTGCATGAATGGTGACATGAAAACTCTTGGGAGGCAAGCATGATGTAGGTTAACTTCATTAGGGAATGAAAACAACTGAATTGGGTATTGATGGACCCTAATAATACAAATCTGGAAGCTGGGGTTGATGTGCCCAAATTGACCTGTAACAGTTGCCCCCTAAAGCATGAAGTCGAAAATAAACATGTCCAGTGAGATACTTTACCACTTGGAGAGAAGGTTTCGAAACGGAAGGAGACCTGCATCAATTACAATACATATGTCATGATACTTTGAATTTTTCTCATGAACTAGCTAAGGGAAGGCATACCCATGCTTAGCTTCTAAACTTTCATTACATGTACAAATATAGTCGTCTACAGATATAGACCCATGAATGGTTGACCATGAATGTAAGGCCATTGTACATTTGATATAGTACTCCTAAAAAGTATATCATATCTCAAATGGATGAAACTAGATCTGGGGTCTTCAATATTGTCCAATCTTTCACTCAATGTACATGTCTAACCATGTGAATAGATGATCTGAGGTCAAACATGGAGAGACATCGTCTGATTACCAGCCAATGATGTAAGTCGTTAACAGACGCGAGAGGAATCACCGATAATGATAATGATCCTCAAGGTACTGCAGTACATTTCGCAAGGTATGAATAAATGATTTGATGTCAAACACCAAACGAAATCATTTAGTCGAAGGCCATTGATGTCAACCTATCGCCAAAAGCGAGAAACCTGCCATTGATGTATGCAAGCCTCAAGGTACTGAAGGGGTGTTTCTAATTCAACTTCTTGGATGATGTGCTGATGTCGACAAGAAGTGACTCGTTGCAAGAGGGCCTTGATGTATCCCACATCAACGACACGAAACGAGGTAAATGATTTTTGGAGATAAACATCGACTGACGACACAAGGTTCACGAATGGCGGGCATGAAAATGAAGGTTTACTGTATTGTAAAGGATGAAGTTTTGAACTGAATGACTTCTCTTGAACATATCGATGACACTGAAGTGAATTGGTAGCAATGACCCAAAACAAAGTGATGGATGGTATGATAGACCAACGGTATGATAAACATCAAGCTGAATGACCCAACCCACATAGTCACAGTGATGAGGTGAAAGTGTCATGTTCAAGAGCGACCTGCTACCATAAAGTGTTCCCGGCTTTTTCCCATTTTCCCCAGTCATCTCTGACGAGTACCTCTTTATTTTTTATCAAGCTTGAGGAGGATAACATATACTTGTTGTATAATTCCACCCTTTAGGTGAATCCATTGTTATTTGATGTTTTAACGAGTCTAGCGAAGGTGAACCTCGATCTTGTCTAAATGGACAAGTTTGTCGCTATTTAATGTTTTTAATGAGTTTAACAACAAAGATAACTCGATCCTTTTCACATTTAGAGAGTTTGAAAAGGGACTAAAAGAAAACTCCACAAGTTCTTTTTCGTAAGTTAATCTCTCGAGTCCGAAAAAGCGTAAAATAATACCAGAGAGATATCTTTTCCAATCCTTTAATGAACTGGAATAGACAAGCGCTCAACAATATTTTCATATTTAGAGAGTCTAAAAAGAGTTTAAAGAGGACTCCATTTTGAGGAACGAGTGGTGTCTTAGAATGGCAATCACGAGGGTTAAAAATGGAAATGGGTTCATTTTTAGACAAGCTTGAACCATAGGGAACTATGCTTGGATTCAGTTTCATGTTTACACATGCTTGAAACGAAAAACCACGCTTGGATTCAGTTTCATTTTTACACAAGCTTAAAATGAAAAATTATGCTTGGATTCAGTTTCATTTTTACACAAGCTTGAAATGAAGAACTATGCTTGGATTCAGTTTCATTTTTACACAAGCTTAAAACGAAAAAATATGCTTGAGATTGGTTTACATGCCCCCAGCATGATGAAATGGAGAGTCTCCTGTAACCAGAAGGAAGTCATTGCGGTGAAGCAGGATGGTTATCCAACACCTTTTTGGCTTCATCCAGATAGACAAAGGTGAATGGGGTGATTCCATTCACATAACCTACAGGAAGACTCAACTTTACCACTAGGTGCATACCCCCCAAGTGTCATTACAATCACCCAAGTAGACTACTCGTGGCTATCAGGTGGATGGAATGAAGGTTCATTTACGAGATCAAGTGAAAGACTCGACTGGGACTTTACGAGATCTACTCAAAGACTCATCTTGGAACTTTGCTCCAGGGGACCTTGTTTCATTTTTTAACGAGCTTAACACAAGACAAGGAACTCTGCTCATACTCCTTGTTTCATTTTTTATCGAGGTTAACACAAGACAAGGAACGATCCTCGTAGACCCTTGTTTCATTTTTGAATGAGGTTGACACAAGACAATGAACTATCCTCGAGTCCCTTGTTTCATTTTTTAACGAGGTTGACACAAGACAACGAACTATCTTCGGGCTCCTTGTTTCATTTTTTAACGAGGTTGACACAAGACAACGAACTATCCTCGGACTCCTTTTTTCACGACCCATACGAGGTCATGAAGGAGAGATCTGGTTCCAATGCCCCCAGTACATGATGTACAACATCACTGAATTGATCGTCAGTTGGTGTAGGTATGGAACAGGTTTCCACATAATTAACCCGTGGTGGGGATGATAACATTTATACAAAAGAACCAATTAGGGAAGATGGTTGACTGGAAGCCATATTTGGACCGTGAAATGAAAGTTGGTCAACAGTGACAATTATGCCTTCATGCTGGAAACAAATCACTCGAAAGAGTGTTGAAACAATAACTCCCATGCCATAAACATAGTCACGCCCAAGAAGTAAATTGTAATCTAAAGGGCCTGGGACTACCATCACATTCAGATAAATTAATTTTCCTCCCAAAGTAATAGGTAACTAAGGGAGGATCCCTAATGGTTGACTGGTTCCTCTGTTAAAACCTAACAGATTTTGGGTAACAGGCGCAAGCGGTGGTGAACCAAGCGCTTGTTAAGCAGTTGAGGAAAGGATACTCACAGACGCACCTTCATCTATAATAGTGCCACATACAATCATATTACAAACTTGTACTATGATCTGGAAAAGCACATAAGAAGGAAGGCGGAATCCTGCTAGTCGATTCCAATCAAAGGAAGTGACTAGACTACTTGGAGGGGGTACCATAGAAATGGGAGGATTAACCCCTTGAGTTACGAGAGAAAGAGGATTTTCTTCTTGTCTTGATGGAACATGAGGACTGCCCCCAAGCTCATTAGAATCTAAAGAAACAAAAAGAACCTGAGTGGTATCATGTTCACTCTCTTCGGGAAAGGTACGATTGATTGAAGCTAAAATCGAGTCAACTATTACCTTGACCTGTTGCTTTGGGTCAGGTATAGACTCATAGGATTCACTTTCAGAGAGAGTGGTTTCGACCGACGGTTGATTTTGGTCGGTCAATTCATCAACTAGTGAAGGATTTAGGGAGATTTTCCTATAACCATATGGAAGTCGCTGCAGTGAAGCAGGATGGTTATCCAACACTTTCTTGGCTTCATCCAGATAGGGACCAAGGTGAATGGGATGATTCCCTTCACATAACCTACGTGGAAACTTAAATTTTCCCTTCTTTGCCACTAGTTGATGGTGTGTCACCAGCATGATCTCCAAAAGTTGATGACGCGGGAAGATGTGAACGAGAATACCATTCTTCTAAGATCTGAGGAATATCAGGACAATTTCGAAGAAGATGGTCTCCCGCACAAAGTTTGCATGGATATCAAACTTTGTGAGGCTTGACAGATGGTTTCTCATCAAATGTTGCATTCAAAGCAATGGTTTCTTGGTTGCCCCTCTGCTGAATTTACTTCTTCTTCTCCTTCTTCCCTTTCTTCTTCTTCTTAGCCACCTGGTTACTAGTACCGATACTTTCACCAGGTGAAGAGGAAGAAGGGGAGGAAGAAACAAACGAGGAAGAAGGAAAAGGGTCAACTTTAGGACCAACTGGAGGTTGATTTTGTCCAGTTGGAGGTGTACTCAATTGCAGAGAAATCATGACATTTTGAACCAAGGAGGTTGAAAACAACCATACTAGCAAGCCAATGGTAAATCTCGGAAGGGACAATGTAGCCATATATGGAGCACCAATATTTCCAAATGGAGGAAAAGGACTAGGATTCCCATCAAAAGGAATTCCTTGATTGGTGGACTCTGGATTTGTTGCCATATGTTTCAACCTAAGATCAACTAAGGAGCGAGCATGGAGGATGTTATCCACAGTCAATTAATTTTTACGACACTAGAACACAACTTCGCTTTTTCATTTTTAAAGAGTCGAGAAAAAGCAAAAGATGACTCTAGTCGCTTTCGATGTTTAATGAGCCTGAAAGGACAAGTGCTCAGATGATCCTTTTCTTTTAAGGAGTTGAAAAGGAATGAAAGTGACTGATCTGGAGATTCTAGACAAGAGGGTTTACCAGATAAATCGCAAAACTACAATATACACCTTGGTGATAAATGAAAGAGAAATTACCAAGGATTTACTGTACGGCAGTCAATCTTCCCAAATGTTGTGTTTGGTGCGTTGTGATTGGTAAGGCGGCAGACTTTGATTCCTAGGGATAAAGGATTGCAACCTATTGGGGTCTCCCACCATATACTCGACGACACAAGGAGCACAAGTCCGTACTAGCACTTATCGAATTAGAGAGGAGGAATCACCCAACCTCAATGAAAACGACAGCCACTAGGTTTAAAGACGTCGGAACACATCTCTAGCCTAGACCTCTAAATGTTTTCGTTAAGTTCCAATGTGTTATTAGGTTCATTGATGTAAATTTGAGGTTGATCTTGCTTAAAATTTTCCTTTGAGGGTTCACCACGAGATGTTCCTCGAAACTCCTAAGAATGCAACTAAAATGAGAAGCACTCTTTCCGTTTGTTTTCAACAATGAAAATCCTAGCTATGAGGGATAGAGCATAAACTAATGCAATTCCCTAAACCATTCCTTTCAAGCAATCACAAACTTTAATATGCACAATGCATGTTTTTCTTTTCAGTTTCTCTTAATGTGAATGATGCAATAAGAAAAACTAATTCACAAACGATTCAGAACCCTTTTCATAAAAAAATACAATTTGTGACAATTTCTTTTAAAGGGAAAGGAAGACTGTACGACACTTCTGATTTTAAAGAAATGAAGATTTTCGACACTTTAAATGAAAATACAAACTAAATGCACAAATGAATCAATCGATTATCTATGAAGGAAGACTATACGACATTTCATTATTCGAAGAAAATGACAACTTTACGACACTTTTCGATCAACAAAAATAATCGATCAACTATATTCTAACTTTGACTATAGACTGATAATGACAAAGAAACATTAATCAATCTAATCAAAGTAAGGTTTGATGGCTAAGGAGATGAAAAGGCTGTTTTCAGAGATAAGACATCATTGATATTCAGCAAGCAAGCAATCAGAATAATTTTGGCAAAAATTAAATCCAAAGGTGGGAATTTAACCTAAGGTTGTTTAGCGCAGGTCAAAGAGGGGCTAACTGCGTAGCATAGCACTGTCTCTCACTAAAAACTGCGTTGATTTCAATGAATTGAAAATTGATCAATGCAGGTCAAAGAGGGCCAGTCTGCATTGATCAGTGCAGGCCAAAGAGGGAAAAACTGCGTTGATTAAAATATTCCTTTGTTAATCAACGCAGGTCAAAGAAGGCCTAAGTGTGATGCATCACACTGTCTCTAAGGCTAGCCTGCACTGTTTCCTGTGAGGTCACTCAAGAGTCATCTAACCTCAAATTTTGACCAAAATTCAATGCAAAAGGTTGAATTACAACAAGTAATGTATGTCCAAGGTGTGTAAGGAGGTGATAAGCTACTAAAAGGGATAGGATAATTCCCCAGCAGAGTCACCATTTTGTTTTGGGAAAATTTAGTGTTTCTTCAAATGCCTAACCCTCTAGACGAAGTAGCTAGTCTAGAAAATACAGACAAAGTAGTTCGTTGCTTTTCCTATAGTTAACAGATAAGAGAAAGAAGAACAAAGGTACCAACCTGTAACTTTCGCTCGATCCCTCTCTCCTTTGACCGATTTCACCACTCCTTTTCGTACTTAACTCGCTTGGAAAGTACCTGCACACAAGCCGAGACAGAAACCCATCAAAGCATACAATAATGACGATCTGTTAACTAAACATATCATAGAATCAAGAATACGATATACATCATATAAACACATGAATGGAAAAAACTTAAAATTATTTATTAATAGAAAGAAAGATTACAACCCATGTAGATGCATGCTCGATTCAGTGTCATCCTTCCAGCTTCAAACCCTTCTCTCCTCATGAAGCAACAATTCAACATCATTACAATACTCTTGCTAATCTCATTCAAACAACATTTCCTTAACTTAAGAAATTCCAACCTAGACCAACCTTTGAATGCTTGGTCAATTTATAGTTGAATGGAGGAGGTTAAACCATTAACGACCCTCATGAATGCTTTGCCAAAATTGGTAAGTGGTTCCATGGAGGAAGGGATAATGGATTAAGGTTCATTCATCCTCTTCCTCATCCAAAAGCAAGCTCCATCCATCTGGAAACTTCCAGAAGCATCCATTGGATGAGGAATCCAATGGATTCATTTTTAAAAATTCGATGAATCTCGCTCATCGCAGGTGAAACAAAGGCTAAGTGCGATGCATTGCACCCAGTCAATGTAGTTGGTTGCAATGCATCGCAACTTGACAAAAGGCTCCCTACACTGATCTCTTTAAAGACAATTTTTGGATGAATGGTGACATGGAAACACTTGGGAGGCAAGCATTATGTAGGTTAACTACATTAGGGAATGAAAACAACTGAATTAGGGATTGATGGACCCTAATAATACCGATCTGGAAGTTGGGGTTGATGTGCCCAAATTGGCCTGTAACAGGCTCCAAAACTAAGCAAAGGAAAAATTTTGGAGGGTGGTTGTAGCCGCTACAACAGGGGGTTGTTAAAGATTCACCATGAAAAATGTATTTTGGGGTAGTCATTTAAACCCCCCCTTCCCACCACACCCCCCCCCCCCCCACCCACAAAAAAAAAAATCATGAGAAAACACTTTTAGAGGCAGTTGTTAGAACCCCTCCCCCCCCCCCCACAAAGTTCAATTTTCATGAATTTCTAGGAGGGTTTTCAAAAAAGAACCATGAAAAATATATTTAGGGGAAATAATTTAAACCCCTTGCCCCCCCCCCCCCCCCCCCGCGGCCGGAAAAGTCATCATAAAACAATTTTATAGACAGTTCTTAGAAATCCTCCAAAAAAGTTTAATTTTTCATGACTTTCGGGTGGGTTTTCAAAAACCACCCCTAAAGGCCTTTTCTGTAGTAGTGTAGGTGCCAATATGTGCCAAGTGTTAGTGCATTTTGAGTACCAAATATTCCTTTATCACTTCTCTCCTTCTTTCTAATAATTGATATCAAATAACTTTAATATTAAACCATGCCAAAGCTTACCAATGCGTCTCAACGCATGCTAGGCATGATAAGACTTGCCAAGTTCCAACACGTCAAGTGCCAATGTGTGTCAGGGAGTGTTACACATGCTATGGAGTGGCAAGGCATGTCAAAGAGTGCTAAGGTTTGATAGATAGTGCCAATGCATACCAAGGAGTGTTAGGGAGTACTAGGGAAACATAAGGGAGCACTAGCTAAAAATCCATGGAAATGAATGAATATGAGGGTGTGTCAGGGAGTGTCAATGAGTGCTAGGCGTGCCAAGGAGGGAGTGACAAGGAATTTTCTAGATAATAAACCTAATAGAGATTAATCATGTGTTGACTCATAGGAAAACTATATTCTCATTACTTGAGGGAAATGATACACACTAATAAATTCTTAAAAAATTGATAGACTCTAACCACTATGGCCTTGGACACAAAATGAAAAAGACTCCATAAAAATGGTCTTAAATCATTATTTTTTGACAAAACAATATATCAACAATCACATAGCATCGTCAAAAACTCATTGGAATGATCAATGATGACGAACATTTTTTGACCGTCACCAAAAGTAAACCAAAAAGAGCATTGGTGAGGGCCAATAAAAGATCGTCACTAGAAGTGTCACCAAAGAGAGAATTGGTGACGGGCCTTTAACGATCCTCACAAAAAGTGTCATTGAAAATGGCTTTGGTGACAAACCTTAAGTTACTGTCACTATATGCACTTACAACAACGCTTTTTAAGGACCATCACCATATGCAACATTGGTGACGAACCTTAAAGGTCTGTCATAGGCATGACCCTCACCAATGACATTTTTTGTTGTGGTGATGGTTGAGTACAGTTCCTACGACTCCTCGTACAGGCTAGAAGAGAAATCAGTAGGATGGGAGAAATCAGTTGAATAGCAAGGAGAGGGGGGTTCTCCTAATCTGGAAGGTACTGTTAGCTCTGCTACAATCTTCAGTGCTTAAGGGTCAAATTCAAGTCTGATGGTTGGTTTGTGCTAAAAAGGGCCTCGCAGCAGTTGTTCCCCTTCAGCTCGCTCAAGTTTCCTCATACCCTCTTAACACCTCTGTCTCTGTTTTGCTTCTGATAACCTCTTCATTCCTCGCCTCTCCCTATTTCCCTACTTAGTTTCTTTTACTCTGTTGCCTTTGTTTTAACCCTTCAAAGCTCTGTGTAGTCCATATTCATGTAACCCCGGGCACCATGCTCGAATGGTTATATCACCAAACCATGTGACTTGGTGCTTTCAGTTAACCCTCCGCCCTCCTCGGCCTTTCATCGTTCTCTAATCTCCACCGTTGATCGCCCCGATCTAACAGTTTCCGCGTTCTCCGCCCGCGCGTTAAACTTCTTGCACGTTCCCTTTCATCTGGCCGTCCATCGCATGATCGGACGGTAGATGCTTCCCCCGATCACGTGACTTGCGCACAAGTTAACCTGCGGGGGCAGCGGTTTAGTCTACCACGTGTTGCTTTTTAATTCGATCGCGGTGGTTTATACGGAAACCACTGAGCCCCCGTAGGTGGTGCAGGGATTACCGCCTGCCCGCGAAACCGCCATCCTCTCGCCCGTTAACGATCGCTCTCTTCTGCCACCCGATCGTCGTCGGATCTACCCGACCGCGATCCGACAGCCCACATTCGCCCGTCCGCTAACTCCCGATAACTCCTTCCGATGCGATCTCCACCGTTGATTTATATGATCCGACGGCTCACGATGCACTCCACCCGCTTCTCCCGATAGCCCCTGTAATTCATCCTCTGCCATTCATATGTGGATCCAACAGCCATTAATTATTCTGGTTCTATGCCCACCTTTGCCATACTGTCTCAACTCCGTTGACTGTCTTGAGATCCCAAGGGACAACAGCGATCAGCTACCCTGTACTTGCACAGTAATATCTCAGCAATCGCATTTAACAAGCAGCATGGCCGAGGAAGAAAAGTACAGGAAAGAGCAGTTAAAAGCATTTATCAGGCATGGAATTTCATCCATATTTACTCCACCTGCCCAAGAAGGACTTCAGAGCACCAGAAAGATCAAATTCATTCATTAAAGCAGTCAAACTGCAGCATAGGCCCATTTTAGATTGTAAATGTGGTTGGTGGTCCATTAAGGCACCTCCACGCATAACACAGCAGAGCAATTTTGTAAATAACCTCTATATATACCCACAGAGAAGATGTAATGAGGTTGATGAATGTTATCTTGTTGTAAGCTTCAACTTCTGGAGACTGTAACTACTGTGATACCTGCAGCGTCTGGTCTTCATTTTCAGCTAATGCAAGCTTGTTTTGCTATTAATTGCTCACTTTCCACTTCTTCTTTGTTCTAGGTTGTGCCTGTTATGCATTTTTAATCTGCTTTGATGTTTAGCATTAGAGGCGCTATCATCCCACCTCTGTGTTAGAATCTAGTTAGTATTATTGAATGTGTATGCAGGTTTCTATTGTTTTAATGCTAGAGAGTTGTCATCCTGTCTGTGCATTAGGAAATAGATTTATAGACCTCTTTACTGGTTGCAGCTGGCCATCATAGGGTCTTGTGCATCTGTTGGTGTGATCAGTATTCTCCATCATCACATTTTCCTTAAACTGTGAGTAATTGGTGGTATAAAGCCTTGTAGTCTGGGTGTGTTCACCCATGTCTGGGGTTAAGCACAGTAGAAGTGGTTATCTGGCTTGAATATGTGGCATTTCTTTCATTCATCCACCATTTTCCAACATTTTACGTTGAGTTTGTAATGTTCCCGAGCATCTCTGATATACAACCTAGGAGAGTTTCTTGGGGTGATAACATTAATTGGCACCGTTGCCGGGGAGAGGAGAATTGAAGCTCAGCTTCCCTGGGAGAACAACATAGTTTCAAGCTTTGATGATAGACAAGGCTTGAACACAGTTTCTGGTTGTAATCATCTATGTGGTGACTCCACTGGAGGGGGACCATCCTTTGGTGACTCCACATTGAAGTTCTGGCGCAGTTAGTGAGGCATGTTCAAATATATCTTCAAAAATCATCAACTGAACCAGTGCCTAATCCTAAGAAGATCGGTTAGTAGAAGAAAATATCGCAGTAAGGAGCACCAGGATCAGGTAAGCCTTTAAAGTTCCATGTATCTGTGTTAGTGAATGTCACCTTCAGATATTCATTTAGCTCCTTAGTCATTCATTTCCCTTTTGGACCTCAGTTCAAAGAAGCATCCATGTTGTCCACCATATTCCTCTGTTTCTTTCATTCTTTTCATTGATCCATTCCACTTAGTCTACCAGTATCCTTCCATTTGCCTCAGTCATGGCAAGCCAGCAAGCCCTCACAAAGATAGAAAGCATAGTTGCTGCTAGGTATGGACCCCTGGTCTTGCCTACCCCATTGAATGCCATGCATTTATGCCAAAGTTTACTGGTGCAGAAGGAGTAATAGCTGAAGAGCATTTAGAGGCCTTTTATAGCTATGCTGATACCCTGGATATCAATGAAGAGGATGTCTAGATGAGGGTTTTTGTCCAAAGCCTAGATGGGGAAGCTAGAAAATGGTTTAGAGAATTACCGCCTAGGTCTATTGCAGATATTGAGGCCCTAGATGATGTACTTTTAAAGCAATGGGGAACTAATAAAGACCTGCTCTTTTATCATACTGAATTCGGGAACTTGCAAAGAGAAGATGGTGAACTAATGTATGATTTCAACATCAGATTCAATCTTATGTATACAGCTGAATGCCAGCTAAAGTAAGACCCACCCCTGCTTCTGCCATGATTATTTATTCTAATGCCTTTGATTCTCGGTTCTGCCTGCTGTTGAGAGAAAGAAAGTCTGCTTCTTTGGCTGATATGCAAAATGCATCCTTTGAGGTAGAATCAAACATCATTGCTGCAGAAAGACTCGAAGGTGATGATAAAGGGAGAAGATAGGGAGGTGAATCCTCATCATCCTATGATCTTGAAATAGATGAATTGGCTAGGATGATAGAGTTTTTAGCCTCTGAAGTTTCCAAACTAAAGGCTAAGCAGTTTTCTGAAGAAGTAGGTGTTCCTTGTGACTTTTCTCTTCCAAAGCCAAATCCATATAAAGGAGCAATTGCAGATTTTGCAGAGAAACAGAGATGCAAACGAAGATCAAAGGGTGAAGACCCTTTGTCAAAATATAGTCATGGAAGAAGAGCAGCCTGAAGAAGAGGAGGAGGTCCATGGTTTGGAAGGTGCTCCTTTCCTAACTAGAGCTGCATATGAAGAAGCATTTTCAAGAGGCACTGCTTGTCAGTTTGTTGTGCCTACAGAACAACAAGCTTATCAGCAATAGCAATCAGCAGAAGGCACCTTCATCCTCCAAGAATCTGAGCTTGAAGCTTGCCCATCTTCCCATGGCTATGTAGATCTGCCAATTTTCCAGCCTGCTTTTTTCCCCAGTCCAATGATTAAAAAGGGAGAGGAAAGCTCTCCATCATCTTTTGTTTCTCTGTCTGCTCAAAAGAAAATCCCTCACAGTTTCCCCTTGAACACTGAGGCAAAACAAAATTTAATGCTCAAGGCTGAAGTTGATCATCTCAGTCTTGATATTCTGAAGCCTGCTCAGATGGCCTCCACATAGATTGAAAAGGTAGCTTATCAGATAACAGAAGAAGAGGATGCACAGTCTTGGAATTCCTACTTGGATGAGGACTGTTTGAGCAAGATATTGGAGCAGATGAGGTCTCTGTGTCCTCCACATATGAACACATTGGTGTACCATTCATATTTATTTTGCAGGCCATAGAAGACACAGACAAGTACACAGCCATGATTATTCAGCAAGTGTACAAAGGCTCCCATGAAGAACATCCAAGGAGGAGAGAACACAGAAGGGGAATGAAATTTGATCCCTATCTACCCATCAAGGTCAAACCCCCTAAACTCTTTGAGGTAGAGGATCAAATAAATTTGGTTTTGTTGATCTATGATGAACCAGATGACAGGCAACAATTTTGATGGCCCAGCAGATGGGCACTTTTTGAAATTTTAAGTTTTCCAGCTTTAATGTTATAATTGTGTTCTTTTAGCATAGACTTGGTTTGACTCCATGCCCAATGGATACTCGGCAATGTTTTCTAAGCTGGTTTTGTACGAAGGCATTGGTCTACAGGTTCTTGAGACCTCACAGGAAGGATCTCATCCCCAGAAGGAGCCAGTGTTAGCTCTGCTACAATCTTCAGTGCTTAAGGGTCAAATTTAGGTCTGATGGTTGGTTTGTGCTGAAAAGGGCCTCGCAGCAGTTGTTCCCCTTCAGCTCCCTCAATTTTCCTCATACCCTCCTAACCCCTCTGTCTCTGTTTTGCTTCTGATAACCTCTTCATTCCTTGCCTCTCCCTATTTCCCTACTTAGTTTCTTTTACTTTGATGCCTTTGTTTTAACCCTTCAAAGCTCTGCGTAGTCCATATTCCTGTAACCCCGGGCGCCATGTTCGAATGGTTATATCACCAAACCATGTGACTCGGCGCTTTCAGTTAACCCTCCGCCCTCCTCGGCCTTTCATCGTTCTCTAATCTCCACCGTTGATCGCCCTGATCTAATGGTTTCCGCGTTCTCCGCCCGCGCTTTAAACTTCTTGCACATTCCCTATCATCTGATCGTCTGTCGCACGATTGGACGGTAGACGCTTCCCCCGATCGCGGTGGTTTATACGAAAACCACCGAGCCGTCATAGGCGATGAAGGGAATACCGCCCGCCCGCGAAACCGCCATCCTCCCACCCGTTAACGATCACTCTCTTCTGTCGCACGATCGCCTTCGGATCTACCCGACTGCGATCCGACGGCCCACATTCGCCCGTCCGCTAACTCCCGATACCTCCTTCCGATGCAATCTCCACCGTTGATTTATATGATCCGATGGCTCACGATGCACTCCACCCGCTTCTCCCGATAGCCCCTGCAATTCATCCTCTGTCGTTCATCTGTGGATCCGATGGCCGTTAATTATTCTTGTTCTGTGCCCACCTCCGCCATACTGTCTTAACTCCGTTGACTGTCTTGAGCTCCCGAGGGACAACAACGATCAGCTACCCTATACTTGCACAGTAATATCTCAGCAACCGCATTTAACAAGCAGCATGGCCGAGGAAGAAAAGTACAGGAAAGAGTAGTTAAAAGCATTTATCAGGCATGGAATTTCATCCATAATTTACTCCACCTGCCCGAGAAGGACTGCAGAGCACCAGAAAGATCAAATTCATCCATTAAAGCAGTCAAACTGCAGCAGAGGCCCATTTCAGATTGTAAATGTAGTTGGTGGTCCATTAAGGCACCTCCACACATAACACAGCAGAGCAATTTTGTAAATAACCTCTATATATATCCACAGAGAAGATGTAATGAGGTTGATGAATGTTATCTTGTTGTAAGCTTCAACTTCTGGAGACTGTAACTACTGTGATACTTGCAGCGTCTGGTCTTCATTTTCAGCTAATGCAAGCTTCTTTTGTTGTTAATTTCTCACTTTCCACTTCTTCTTTGTTCCAGGCTATGCCTGTTATGCATTTTTAATCTGCTTTGATGTTTAGCATTAAAGGGGCTATCATCCCACCTCTGTGTTAGAATCTAGTTACTATTATTGAATGTGTATGCAAGTTTCTATTGTTTTAATGCTAGAGAGCTGTCATCCTATCTTTGCATTAGGAAATAGATTTACAGACCTCTTTACTGGTTGCAGCTGGCCATCACAGGGTCTTGTGCATCTGCTGGTGTGATCAGTATTCTCCATCATCACATTTTCCTTAAACTGTGAGTAATTGGTGGTCTAAAGCCTTATAGTCTGGGGGTGTTCACCCATGTCTGGGGTAAAGCACAGTAGAAGTGGTTATCTGGCTTGAATATGCAGCATTTCTTTCATTCATCCACCATTTTCCAACATTTTATGTTGAGTTTGTAATGTTCCCGAGCATCTCTGATATACAACCTAGGAGAGTTTCTTGGGGTGATAACAGGTACATTAATAAGTTTGAGGCCCAGAGATTAGAAGTTTTAAAGCTGATAATGATAAATTGATTTAAGCCAAGGAAAGGATTACAAAATCTCAAAAAGAGAAAGTTGAGATTAATGTAGTTTTTCTTCAAAGCCTTTCAGATTTATAGAAGCATGGACAGATGGGGACCATCATGGAGACAGATAGAAAGAAAAGATTAATGGAGCAGATGGAATTCAATCTCCGAAAAGGTATAGGATGGACCATGATGATATAGTAAAGAGTGGAAGATCCTTGAGGACATCTGAGCAGAGGGTTAATACGCATGGATTTTATTCTAGTTCTACTTCTAGGAGACATTGTCACCTTCATTGCTAGCATCATCATAGGAGGATTGAGAAGGAGTATTTTCCACAAGAATTCAAGAAAGCCAATCCTCCTACTTTTGATAGTGAGATGACTAAATTATAAGATGCAGAAGCATGACTACTTGGAATGAGAAAATATTTTATACTTCATGATTTCTCAGAGAATATGAAGGCCAAGATAACTACTTTCATTCTCAAAGGAAAAGCAGATATCTGGTGGGAAGATGTCAAGCATGTAAGAGGCATCAAGGAAGAGAAGTTGACTTCGCAAGAATTTGAAAGATTCTTAAGAAAGAAGTACCTGTCTGAGAGGCATTATGATGGAAAGGCAAAGGAATTTTATGAGCTCAGGATAGGTTCCATATTAGATGAAGAATATACAACTAGCTTTCTAGAGCTACTAAGATATGTGCCATATCTCAAGGATGAAAAAGAAAAGATTCAAAGGTTCACATACAATATTTAATTTGATGAGCCTTAGTCATTGGAGGAAGCCATAAAAAATTTAAAGCATTGTTATGAGCAGTCAAAGTGCAAGCCTGAGTTTAAGCATGATTGCAAAGGTAGTGAGAAGATTAAAGGAAAATGGCTCAAGAAGCGATGAATATCTTAGGACGTAAGTGAGAAGGAAAATATGGCTCCTCATAAGAAGCCTAATGCATTTGAGAAAGGACGTGGGTCTCATCCTATGGAGCAACAGAATAAAGGTAGTGGTAGAGAACCATTGAAGTTTTGGACTTGTGGTGGATACCATCACAAGAGATATTGTCCATTGTACTGGGGTGGCAGACCTTAGATTTACAGTGCTCGAGAGGCGCAGACAATTGGGGATGCAATAGTTAATAACATGAAGGCATCCATCATTGAGATGGAAGGTAAGCTTTGTGATCAAGTTGTTTCTATTTTGATTGATCCAAGATCAAATTATAGCTATATTAGTCCTGAACAGGTGGATCAATGTCATGTGAACAAGGAAGTGCATGCATAACCTTGGTCAGTGAAGTTGGATACAAGGACCAAGAGAATATTTCACCATTAGGTGAAATCTTGTGCATTTGACCTTAATGGCATGCCTACATCAGGAAACCTAAATTTGCTTCATTTGGGTGCATATGGTATGCTTTTGAAAATGGATTAGTTGTTTATTCATAAGACCAAGGTAGATTACTATGAGAAGGCCATTGAGTTCCTAGATGATGATGGATAAAAGATAGCCTTGTAGGGAAATAAGAAGCCTACACTAGTGAGAATGGTTACAACCATGCAAGTTAAGCACAACCACAGGAAAGGATGTTTATTGTTTGTAGTTCATGTCTCTGGTGACAAAGTGTTAAATTATGAGGATGGTGAAGTCCTGAGGAGGTATCCTATCTTATAGTAGTTTCAGGATGTGTTTCTTGTAGAGATTCCAAAGCTGCTTCCTCATAGGGAGAACATATACATGACTACAAAAAGACTTCCAACTTGAAATTCCAAAGCTAATTAAGTTAATTAAACTTAATTAACTATTTACAAGTTTCTATGAGAATAGAATTCAATTTTAATTCATAGTTTAAATTCAAGGACAAATTTAAACTCGAATTCCTTGTTGCCATTTCTCAACTCTCCCTCTCAACAAGAAAGGGATTATCTGCTACCCTGATCTTGTCTCTATGAAACTCAAATTTACATCTTGTCAATGCCTTTGTCAAAATGTCAACATATTGCTTCTTCGTGGGAATGTACTCTAACGACATGATCCAACTCAATACACAATCTCTGATATGATGATATTGGATATCAATGTGCTTGGACCTATCACGAAAAACTCGATTTTCAGAGAGTTTGATACAACTTTGATTATCGCAGTAAATCATTTTCGGATCCATATGCTGACCAAACAAACCAACTAGGATCTTCCTTGCCCATATGGCCTCACATGTTTCCTGAATCACAACCATGTACTATGCCTCTGCCGAACTGATTGCAATTGATCTATATTTCTTGTTGTACCAAGAAACTATCACTAACCCAATACTAAAAATCCCTCCTGATGTGATTTTTCAGTCGGATGGACTCCCCCCCCCAATCTACATCGGTGAAGCCTTGAATCTTTGCTCCCTCTGTCCATCTGTACCACAATCCATGCTGAGAAGTTCCCTTGAGGTATCTCAATGCATACTTTGTCGCCTTCCAATACAGCTTGGTAGTCCTAACCATTGCTTGACTATGCTAGTTAACTACATAGCACATATCCAATCATGTGTTCACCAAGTACATGAGTGAACCCATAAGCTTCCTGTAAACAGTAGCTTCCACTACCTCTCCCAAAGTAGAATCCTCCTTCCTCCGGTTACTACCTAGAGGAGTCTCCACAGGCTTGCAACTCTCCATGTGGAACCTCTTGAGTATCTCATTGGCATACTTTCCTTGAGACACAAACAACTCCCCATCACCCTGCCATAATTCCATGCCAAGAAAGTAATGCATGAGACCCAAGTCCTTCATATCAAACTCTCTTGTAAGGTTCTCCGTGCAAGATTTGATGAGATGACCATCACCTATCAGTATGAGATCATCAATACAAAGTACAATGATCAACGGTTTAACTTCCACCACTATGTGGTACAGGTTCTCATCCGCTTCATTCTTCGTGAAGCCCAACCCAATGTAGTTATCTATCTTGCTCTACCAAGCATGAGGTTCTTGCTTCAGCCCATACAACACTCTCTTGAGCTGGCACACATGCGACTCACGATCGAAGGTTTCAAAACCTTCAGGCTGCTCTATGTACACCTCTTCCTCAATCGTGCCATTAAGGAAATTTTTCTTTACATCCATATGATGTATCTTCCAACCCATCTGCATTGATATTGCCAATATATATCTAATCAATGAGTAACTTGCAACAGGAGAAAATGTCTCATCATAGTAAATCCCCTCTACCTGTGAAAAGCCACGAGCTACAAATATAGCCTTATGCTTCTCCACACTACCATCTGCAACTTTCTTTACCTTGTAAAGCCAATGGGATCTCACCACAGACTTATCCTCCGGTCTCGAGACCACATCTCAAATACTAATACCAACTATGGAGTCATACTCCTCCACCATGGCATCAACCCAAACTGGTTGTTGCACTGCTTCCTCAAAGGAAGATGGCTTTTTCACAACACATCCACTCATAAGAGCCATGTATCTAGTGTACCTGTCAGGTGAGCTCCTCTGTCTGCGTTGTGATGTGGGTGCTCCCACATTCTCTCTAGCATCCGACAACAATCCACCTCTCTAGTGTGCCTTCTCCCATCTCTGGAAGACTATGCCTGAGTGGATGTCTCCACTCTCGGATCCTCTACATGTGGCTGATCCACATCAATCTGAGGCTCCTCAACCTTAGGAGCTAAAATATCCTCAACTGCATGTAGTTGAAGCTCCCTCTCAAGGGAAACTCACATGGCCTTCTCCTCATGAAATATGACATCCCTACGAAGCACTACCATCCTGTTGGTTGGTAAGTACACCAGATAGTTGTGAGGTGTATCAGTGTACCCCACAAATATCCCCAACTCTGTTGTCAACTCAAGCTTCTTCCATGCATCTTTTGTCACATGGAAATATACTAATGACCCAAAAATTCTAAAGTGACCAACATCTAGCCTCTTTTCGGAATAATCCTCCTCTGGTGTCTTCATCACAAGTATCCAATGTGGGATACGATTTTGAACATAAACCGTTATGCTGCATGCCTCAGCCCACAAGTGTAGTGGGAGGCCCTGATCATGCAACATCTCCCTCGTTGCCCCTACTATGCTTTTGTTCTTCCTCTCAGCCACCCCATTATTCTGAGGGTTATGGGGTGTCGTCAACTCTCGTTTAATCCCTTCCGTTGCACATAAGTTCTTAAACTCATTTGAGACATACTCACCACTATTATAACTCCATAGATATTTAACCTTCTTACCCGAGACTTTCTCCACCAATGCTTTAAAATCACAAAACTTTGTGAATGTTTGACCCTTTTTCTGTATGAAAAATATCCATCATTTTCGAGAAAATTTATCAACAAATATAACATAATACATGTGTTTGGTCATGGATGTTGTTGAGAATGGTCCACACACATGTGAATGGACTCACTTTAGAATAGCCTCTGCTTGACTGTCTCTATCGTGAAAGGAAGACTTGTTGTATTTAACCACAGTACACCCCTTGCATGTATAAAATTTCTCTAGTGTACCTTTGGGAAAACCAGTGGAGATTTGCTGCATGATCTTCAAAGCCCCATGATTCAAGTGGCCCAATCACCTATGCCACAACTTGCCAATGTCTCAGCTCTGCGCCATCTCCCCTTTCATGCTCAAAGCAGCACAATCCTCTACCTCTAGTTTATAGACATTTTTCACCCGAATCCCTATCTTGTTTACTTGACTTGTGGCTATGTTTTGAAGGAATGTCTTTCCTTTTGAGAAGATAACATCATAGCTTCTATCCTCAAGCATGGAAATAGATACCAAGTTCTTCATCCTCTCGGGCACATACATAAAATTCTTCAAGGTGAGTGGAGCCCCATGCTCTGTCTAAAAATTAACCGTGCCCAATATAATAGCACTATGCCTCCCATTGTCACCCATCTTGTTATGAATCTGGAGATCTTTCTCCTCCAAGTCACTGAATAACTACTTGTCTCCATTCATGTGGAATGAAGCTCCACTGTCTAAGTACCATACACTTCCCATCATTGATGACACCATGCATTCAATGAGGGAAAAATCCAATTCGAATTGAGAGGCCAAAGCCTTACCCATCGCTCCTCCTGAGGACTTCTTCTTGGACTTCTTGAGTGGAAAATTTATAGCAAAATGGCCTAGCTCATGACAATGAAAGGATTTCGCTTTCTTCATGTATTTCTTCTTACCTCCATGGCAAGAATCCGATTTGGAATGGGAAGCTTTCCCTTTCCCCTTCTTCTCCTTAATCACTAAGGCACAGTTCTCTTCATCATCAATCTTTGATGAAGATTCATCCCTACTGTTCCTCCTAATCTCCTCCTTCATCACATCCGACCATGGTCGTTCCCAATCTAGCAGCTTCTCTTAACCATTGATAGAGTCTTGATAACTATGTCAACTCTTTGGGAGTCCCAGAAGAGAAAGACTCACTATATCATCCTTGGCAACCGTGATTCCAACACTTCCAAGTTCATCATGAAATTGAGTGAACTTTGTCAATTATTTTGGAAGTCTAGCCTTTATCCATTTTGATTTTTCGAAGTTTGTCCTTCAGTGCCAATTTCCTTTGGTCACTGTTGTTCTGATACAAGTTCGTCAACTCTTTCCACATAGCATACAAAATTTCCTTGCCATGGAGACTCAAGACAATTTGGTAACAAACTCCCTCAAGGATTATCTGCGTCACCTTCACCAGACACTTCTTCCATTTGGCAAGATTTTGTGCATCTGGTGCTATCGGATTAGAAATGTCTTGATCAAAGAATTCCTTCAAGCAATTATCCTCTAGCACAGCCTCCATTTTGTCCCTCCAGGCTATATAATTCGAGTTTCCTTCCAAGGCATACTCAAGCCGCAAACCATAGAACGTCATTTGTCGATCCTAAAGTATGTATTGCAAATTCAAATTTCACCTGTAACCCAAAACTCAAAACTTTTAAATCTCCTCTAGTATATTGAATTCTGCTCCGATACCATGTAGAATTTCTTGTAGATTCACAAGCTCATGCAATTTACTAAAGAACGGGACAAGAATCTACTTCTACTTTCAACTAATGGAAGCTAATAGATCGATGAAAGCCACAACTCAAAAACCCGCCTATCCGTATTGCATTAAATCAGAAATATGAGTGAAGATACAAAGCCTGTTCTCACTAGAACAATTCCGTAGAAGTATGCTCAACCCTCTACCTCACAAGCCAGCTATTAGATAACACTTAGCCAATTTCCACTACCTACCAAGCCCATATTTCCTTGTGCAATTCCTAGGATGAATAACCTGTATTTAAAGGGAATGCATGCTTCCAAAACTGTGCAATCCAAGCTTAGGTACTTCTCTAATTGCATGCATGATATTTACAACTCAGTAAATCAAACAACTGATAGTACATTGTCCTTGCACTCTAGTCTCAACTGGGTCTTTCTCTGAACTAAAATGCTTGAGTTTCTCATGAGGGAATATTCAGTTAATTGGAGTAACACTTGTGGATGCACCTGAGTGCACCAAATATTAGTTTCACAAACAATTAGAACTAATTTAACTAACCATAACTCAATAAAATGAGTTAATATAATTACAACTTCAATTTAAACTCATCCTGGACTCGTAAAACTTAGGAGAACATAGACATGACTACAAAAATACTTCCAACTCAAAATTCCTAAGCTAATTAAGTTCATTAAACTTAATTAACTATTTACAAGTTGCTATGTGAATGGAATTCGATTTTAATTCACAGTTTAAATTCAAGGACAAATTTAAACTGGAATTTCTTGTTGCCATTTCTCAACAAGAGTTTCGTGTCAACACATATTCAGGACATCTAGGATACTATAAGACTTTGATAGCTATTAAGTGCTTTGACTATTAACAGGTGAAAGTTGAGTGCAAGCATCCAGCCAGTTTGTTGCATCCTATTCCAATTCCTGAATGGAATGGAAGGTAATTTCCATGGATTTCATTACAGGATTTCCAAGGACATCAAGGTAACATGAATCCATCATGGTTGTGGTTGATAGGTTAAGCAAGGTAGCTCACTTCATTGCAGTGAAGTCTACTAATTCAGCTAGTGAAGTGGCTAAAATCTTCATTAAGTAGAAAGTGAGGTTGCATGGAGTTCCTAAGAGGATTATATCATATAGAGTTGCAAAGTTCACTTCTAAGTTTTGGAAGGGATTGTTTTCAGGATTGGGGACAAAGCTAGCCTTTAGTACAGCTTATCATCCATAGATGGTTGGAAAGAAAGAGAGAATAAATAGGATCCTTGAGGATATGTTGAGGATGTATGTCATGCATCAACAAAGGAAGTGGGAGGATTATCTTCCACTGGTGGAGTTTGCCTATAATAATGGGTGTCAAGAATCCCTAAAGATGGGTCCATTTGAGGCTCTCTATGGGAGGATTGGTAATACTCCTATCAGTTGGATTGATCTAGTGAGCAGGGTGTTGATTTGACCTGATATGTTGAGAGAGATGGAGAAAGAGATGCAAGTTATCAAAAATAATTTGAAGGCAACACGGGATAGGAAAAAGAGTTATGTGTATCAACATAGAGTATTCAAGGAGTTTCAGGTTGGAGAGAATGTGTACTTATGTATCAATCCCAAGAAGAGCTCCTTGAAGATTGGATCACGTTCCAAGTTGACACCTCAGTATTGTGGGCCTTTTGAGAACTTTGAGAGGATTGGACTAGTGGCATACAGACTTGCTTTGCCTCCATCAATGAAAATCCATGATGTTTTTCATGTTTCTATTCTTAAAACATATGTTCGAGATGTTGATCATGTGATTGATTGGTCCATATTGTAGGTGGAGCCAGAAGGAGAGTTCCACTCAGAGACTCAATGCATCCTATAACAAAATAAGCTCATGCTCTACAACCGAGAAATAGAGAAATTTAAAGTGCAGTGGAAGCACTTTGGGCCCAAGGAAGCTATATGGGAGTTGGTTGATCAGATGCAGGCATTATATCCTTCTTTATTTGTTGGCTCAATTAAATGTGCTTATGTACATATATGTGTGTGTGTGTGTGTGTGTGTCATTGTAAATATTGTATCGAGCAATGTTTATAAAGCTCCAATAAGTAGTATGTTTATCATGTTCTCAATAGTTTTGTCTTGTCACAAGAGTCATAGAACACTGAGGATGGTGTTTCCGCAGGGGAGAGGGGTTTGTAACAGCCCCAAGTAAAATTTCCATGTAAATAAATAATGTATAGACATTATAAAAGAAAAATAAAACCAAGGTCATGGGACATGTATTCTAATCTAAATGAGGGGAAAAACATTACATTGGGATCCACTTGTGGTTAATTATTTATTGGCTATGGAAATTGGAATTGGAAAGAAGAAAAAGGAAATAAAAGTAAATTAATTATTATAGTCCAACAAGGACATGAGGAGAAAATGAAATGAAATGAAATAAATTCCACTTCAATAATTTGGGAAGAGGAAGAGAAAAGAAAAGGAGAAAAATAACAAAAGAATATGCATGCAAGGAAAAATGAAGAAAAGGGAAAAGAAAAAGAAAAGAAAATTGGAGAGACAACATTCTAGCATTTTTTTGGGAAAAGAAAGGAAAAGGAGGGAGAGGAGAGAACACTAGAGAAGTGGGGGCACAAGGAAGCAAGGAACAAAGAAGGAAAGCAAGCAACAGAACAAGAATTCATGTGGTAGCCAAGAGAATATTTGGACAACAACAAGCAAGGGTAGAAAATAGTTGAATATTTGCAGGTAACAATGTGCATGTTTGATTATCTTGCTAGGATTTGAATGCATCATTCATGCATTGGTTTATTTGTCATTTTTGTTTTCATTGGCATGGGATTTTCCTGGATTGACAGCCATATACAACCTTAACTTATATCAATTCCTGGATAGTCATGATGTTGTGGATTCCCTATTTGGTTGATCTTTGGATTGCCAATAGATTTTGGGTCCTAGTTGAGGTGGTCTTAGGAAAATCCCAATGGTTGAGAGTGGAGGTCGTTTCCTCTGGGTAAGATCTTTACAGGTGGGTGGAGACAGCGAAATTCCTTTGGGTATGGTGAATAAATTCCGAGGCATCCAAGCTTGTATTGGTTTTGGTGATTTTTGGACCCGGTGTTGGGTGAAATTACTGTGGCTTGAGGGTGGAAGTGGTTTCCTTAGGATTCCCTGCTTGGTTATGTTTTGGTTTATCCCATGTAATCACAAATTTAGGCTTGGAATATGGCACGAGGGTGATTGGGCTAGAATAAAGAATTGGTTGAACCCCATTTTATGGTCAGTGGTACGTGGAAGTCCATGACTTGGTTGGAACTATGCATATGTTATTATTTTATTCTTTAGTGAGTTAAATGAGCATAAATTTTGGTTTAATGGGTTTCTTATGTGACCAGTTTGTCATGGCTTAATTCTAGTTAAATGCTTGTTACATGCATGGTATATTTCTTAATATGATGTGCTCTTGTTATTGATCTTGCTCATGTTTGACAGGCTCTTGGATAATTTATATGGTTGCATGAGCTAATATGTGTTTATTGCAGCTAACATTAGAGGGCAACAAGCCTTCTTGGTGAATATCTAATAAAACTTATGAAATAGTGAACAACTATGTATTCATGCCCCACAGGTACCATAGTCACAAAGTGTTTGTATAACTTGTTCACATGTGTTGGGAAAGCATTAGCAAGAACTAATCCTAAGAACAAAGCTTGAAGACTTGTACTTATCTTTGAAAAAGTTCTAGAGAATGTTGGGAAATTGGCATGTAGGCTAGCCCTAAATTTCGAAACAGGGCCTATGGCCGCACTCTCTGAACTAGGAAATTTCGGTTGTGGCCGCACTAAGGATGGGTCATCCATGCAGTTGGAGGCCTCTGTCTACTCTTACAAACCTTCATGCATGTGGTTGGGTTGTAATATAGGTCAAGGGGTAGTCACAGCTCAATAAAAATGGTCACTAGTAAAAATAGGTTGACAGGAAGTGTCATCATGTGCCCTTGGGTGTTGTAGTAAGTTTGGATAAGTGGACACATGTTTAAAGCATTGAAGTAAGAACAAGCTTGAAACTCTGTACTTATCTTTGGTTCTAGTTAATGTGGGTAAATTGGAGTGGGGTGTTACATTTTTGTTCCCTCGGAGAGACAAACTCTAGGGAACGGGAAATTCATGTCTTCTTCATGCAATGATCTATCAGTGCAGGGTTACACACATCATGCCCGATGCTTTTTTAAAGCTACCATGTCCCTCTGCAAGTCCACGTTGTCCCAGTACTCATCACCTCGCCAGATTAGGACAAAGAGCATAAAATTAACGCCCAAGATTGAAGTCTTGGGGTGAGGTGGCAAGGGTGGAGCACGCTTGCACATGGTAAGTAAATATATTTATACTTATACTTATGTGTGTCATAAAGGTCCTCTATTGGGTTGTACAAACGAACATCATGGGTTTACCTGTGACCTGGGGTATGAGCAAGTCAACAACTGACAGATGACTTAAGCAAGCCACGTGGTTTCCACGTGGCAAGCCTAATGTCATGGAATTATTTAATTGGCCATGACTCCAATTGGTCATATTTGTTGATTCGAGTGTCAGATTCATACAAATATTATGTCGCTAGAATTTCCTCGATGAGACAAATGTGATGGTACCATTTTTTTTGGTTTCGAAAAAGGTAGAAGAAAGTGAAAATTCTAGACCCCATTTCCATAATGTTACCTTGAATCTCGAGTCAACATAGTGACCACCTCCTTCTAACTTATGTTTTGGTGGGACTTAGGAGGGGGTGCATTACAGTAACTATAACTTCCAATAAAATTATGGCTTGGTCTCCTCATGGGATGATCGAATGGTTTACACAATAGGATGTTATCCCCTCCACTCGGTTTCAAATCCCATGGGGGAGTATCTTTGGACCATTGTGATAAGGGTCAAGGAATAGACTCCCCCACCCTTGTGGAGTATCGGCTCTTACTAAGCCATGAATTCTTGATATATCTAACTTATGAGCTTATTAGTCTAATATTGGTGTTATGGTGGTAGCCACTAGATTTGATCTTGGGTCTAACCCATATTACTCCAATGATTATTCGATTCACCATCGTTAAAAAAAAATCCCGCTAGATTTAGGAAAGAAATTTCATCACAAATAGGTTGAGTGTGTCCACTTATTAAGCTACTCATCAGTTCATATGTAAAATTTTCCCATGATATGTTATGAGTAATCAAAGTTTATCTTTCCTTGAAAGAGACAAATTTGTTATGCCTTAGATAAGGAACTAATGATATTTAATGTAAAATTGATTGGTGATTATAATAGATAATTAAGTATTTAATAGATTTGATGAATAAGACACTCAATCGGTTGATTTATCCAAGGTTGGTTCCATTGATCATATTTGATCAACTCTCTCAACAACCCTATAAAACAATAGAGAGACAAAATTGTGGTAGTGGACAATCCATGTAGTGTTTGGAAACAATTAAAGAGAATTCTTCTTGGCCACTATGTGCTTAACAATCTGGGAAAGAGAGAGAAATAAAAAAGAGCTAAATAGCTAAGAATCCCTTGTAGTGTAATTGAATAGCTTATTAAAACACACAATAATGTAATGACTACCTGTTGTAGTGGTTACAACCACCCTCCAAAATTTTTCTTTCTCTTTGTTTTGGAGCCTCCCTCCTTGAAATCATCATAGCTATCCTGCACTGATCAAGTACTTGTGTTTATTAGAGTTCATCTATTGTTTCACAACTTGTGTTCAGCTCACTTGTCCCGTCGGTCAACCACAAGCACACCTAGCACTTGGTTCACATTCGGTCAACTGGTTGTCGGGAAAAACTATGCAAATATGAAGGGCATTTTGTCTTCTCCTCTAGAAATACGAAGAGCAGCCCAAGAGCTACCCTCCACTCAGAAATTGCACAGAGCAGACTAGGCAGCCTTGCCCTGGAAATTGCGTAGAGAAGGCCAGCCGACATTGCTCTAGAAAATTGCGTAGTTTCAGCCAGTTGTACTACCATCCATAATTGCACAAAAACTCGCCCAACTACACTGCCATCCATAAATGCACAAAGCAGCCCAGGCTAGCTGCATTGTTCTCTGGAATTACGCAGAGCCCATGCCACCTACACTATTCTCCAGAATTGCATAGAATTGGCCAGCTGCACTACTCTTCGAAAATGCACAGAGCAACCCAAGATCACTACTCTAGCAAAATATGCAGAGCTAGCCAGTCATATATGTCCCCTAAGTCTAGAAACAATGCAAAAGTTGTCCCCCACTCATTTTCTATTACATGTGTCGGTAGGTTGTCCGGTTCTCTCCGGAACTGCACAATTCTTCCTTGCATGTCGAGAAAAATTTCTCGAAAAAAAGAAAAGAAAAGAAAAAAAGAAAAAAAAGAATCCCTAGATTCTAGGGATCTATTTTTAGCAGCATGAGTTACATGCAAAACCATTTTTAGAAACTTCCCACCAAGTGTTGCTTTTTCCTATATTTGTGGCATGCACGTCATAAACCCTAATTTCACCAAACCTATTTAAACGATGCCTCAGAGCTTATTCTTCACATTCGATCTTGGAGCTCTGGCATTCCCAAGGCATCTAGGAACCTTCGACACAGTCGACGCAGCTTTTTCAAGAAATTTTTGCTTTTCATGCCTTTTTTTGCTTTTTCTGTCTCTTTTTAGTTTTCATCTTGTATGAGTTTCATTTCCTTGGTTTTATTGAATGATCACTGTTGTTTCAATGTATTTTAGCTTGTAGAAGTGTTGTTTCAATTTTTTCATTACTATTCCTTAGTGTCGCACACACAACGTTTTTTTGCACTCACGGTCGTCATTTCAGTGACTTGGTTTTGTCGATTGACTAATTTCTACACTTGCTTGAATACCATGCATGTTATTTCACTCAAATATGCACTAGCTTCACACACACATTCACTCTTTCATTTTTTCGGGTTTCCATTGGGCAGATCCGGGTTGTCTCGGCCCCGATCTTATGTCTCCGGGAAATTTTTTCACATTCCTGGAAGTCAAGGCTCTTCCTTGCCTCCAGGAATTGTGCAGAGGATACCCACACTATCCCCAAGTTCTACTCTACGTAATCCTGGGAGGCAGTGCCTAGTCCTGCCCATTGGAAATGCACAATGCGCAGTTCCAGCCAGCAACTCGGCCTGACTGTTTTGCGCATTGCATAGTTTCAGTCAGTATTCAACCTCTCTGGACTACACATTGGGTAGATCCAGCCAACAGTAAGCCTCACTGGTAGCTGGGATTGAGCAATGCGCAGTTCCAGCTGACAGTCTCCCAACTTCCCAAATTCAGTGCTGCGCAATCTTTCCCAACAATCACCAGTTTTTGCCTCAATGCTTCTCGAAGTTGTTTGATGTTTTTAGCTGACATTGTCTTGCCATGAGTGTCTTCAATGTCTCCAGGTACTATAGGTTTTTGAGAAGCTTCTCTACAGTACAGGTATCATGGCCTCCAAGAGAGCTAGATCAAAAGACAAAGTTGAAAGAAGTACTGGGGACATGATTAAACAGGGGTCAATGAGCTTGCCCGTGTACACAGACACACACATGTTCATTGAGAAGGACATCAAGATCACATGGAAAGGCATCAAGACCATCTTCTCGGGTAGCCTTGATGAGAATTTGGAGGATCGACAAGTCTATGTAAACATCCATAAGTCAAGCCTATACAAGGTTGCATGTAGGTTTCCCATATTCCCTTGGGTAGATGTGATCCACTGGATTGACTCACACATTGATCCTAAGCCAACGATAATGATAAATGTCAGTGGAGAAAGGCTTGCTTCATTTAGGAAGGAGGATTATCAGGAGATATATCCTTTTCCATTCCCAGTGAGCAGGATGGATGCATCATTATAAACTCCCAACGAAAGTACGAACACAGGAGACATCTTGAAGTGTTGGGTAAAGGAGCTAGCAAAGTTCAGGAAGACACCCAACCAGATATATAGGATGAAGACACCCAGGAAGGCATATCAGTTCTTGGTCATCTTCGCATGTCACTTGTACAGCCAAGGGAGTACAAAAACATTCCCGCAGATTTGGGTTCCTACGTTGGATTAGCTGACAAGTGAAGGAAACTTGTTCAACTGGTCCGACATGTTGGCTCTCGAGTTGAAAGTGCATCTATCCAATGCTCGGATTCCGCCTAAGGATCAACAAGAAAATTTCTTCATTTTTTCCTACCTGCTGGATGTAATCTGTGCCCATCAATAGTTTCCTGGCATGGGTTGGGCATGGACACCTTCAGAGAGTGTTGTGAACCTATATTGCAAGATGCTCTCAGGTTACAACTACCGAGGATTCATGGCTAGAATATGTGACCATTTAGTTGACCCTTTATACATGATGATATTTGAACAAGATCTGCCCTGCATCTCCCAAGCATCAATGAAGGCATTGCTAAACATTGCATATTGGTACACCTCACCCGAGGGAACATTCATCAGGATGTAAATCATGGAGAAAGATTCGCATGTGTTGTTGGGGTTTTCCACTCACAATTTGGTCATGTAGGGGGCTGCATACCACATCTCGATAGGGTTGTCAGCTGGATTGCATAGGAAGAAGAAGGCACCATGGCCCATGCTTCCTCTTCGAATTAGGTTGTACGTGATCGAGAGTTTGAAATAAGTAGATGCTAAAGTGGAAGACTTCAAGAAGTTTAAGTTCGACACCAGGTGTTTAAACTCGTACGACCCACATGGTTTATGTAGGGACCACTGTGCAAAAGTGTACTATCCTTGGATCCATGGGGCATGTCATTGGCCAGAGAAAGACCAATAGAGATATTGTTACAACTCCTCTAGGCTCAATGAACCAAGTAGCATTGCAGTGGAATGGCTAGAAGCACTCAAGGTAGTAGCACCATAGGGAGCAGTAACAACAACAACAACAACAAGCAGCAAACCTATGCAAGACAAAGGCAAGAGGAAGATTTCTGAAGGCATAAGTATGGAGCAAAGTGATAAGTTTAAGGAAGACCCACTTGTGAAAAATGTAGCTTTGGAGATAGATGCGAAGAGGCATCAACGTGATGGGAGGATAGCACAAAGAAAGAGGGAGAAACAAAGGCTGGAAGTTACTAAGAGGATGTTGCAGGAAGTCTAGCAGAAGCTCAGGGAAGAAAAAGAGTTGCGCAGAAGAGAGAAGCACAACATGAGCATGAATAGGAATAGGAGGAAGTGTGAGGTGCATAGACAGCACAAGATGCACCAATATAGGTTTAAGACTCTCAACCAGCAGCAGATGAGGAACAGGGTGAGCAGCCGTAGTAATAGGAACTTTCTCTACAGGATGAACAAATAGTAGAACAGATGGACATGGCAGTGGAGCAGCGGAACAAGATCAGATACCAACCTCATGCCAAAAGCAACCAAGGTCACTCCATAGGCTTCACCAACTCCAACAGTAGAGCAAGTCCTGAGTGAACAAGGGGATACCATTCTCCTTGAGAACCATCTGGGAACAGAGATGTACAACATAGCCTTTGATGAGTCACAGCACAGAGTTGTACAAGCACATAGAGTGTGCACACCAGATGAGCATGCATCACCTACGCACTTGGAAGAATGGGTGATTGTGTCAAACGTATGGATACATCAAGTCACCTTGGCCAATGCAACAAAGGCTTATGTTGAAGCCACAAGATTGAGTGTTAGGTTCTTGACAGAAGAAAATGAGTGCATGGCAAAGGAGTTGCAAGCAGCCAAGCAGGGAGAGGAACAATCAACAGGATCTGCTAGAGAAGAGATGAAGATGCCCACACTTGCTTAAGTATCAGCTCTTGAGACAATCATGCGGATATTGTATGATAGATTCGCCACCATGTACAAGGAATTTGTCTACCTACATGGTCATCAGTAGCACTGAACCAAGATAGCGTGAACACTTGCAGACATACATGTCACAGTTAATCATGTATAGACATGGACAATGAGGTACAAGGGAGCCCTGCTTCACTTGCACAAGATGATGAAGCCATAGGTGGAGTTGGACAAAGCACACATCCAGATTCAGATCCAGAACTATGAGGAACTCTTGGCGCTCATCACCAATGTGGAGGCTTCGTGTGCACGGTTATACGGGGGTTTGGATGTTGTGGTGAGAAAGTATGGCACGTTGTCGATTGGTACGCTCACCGAGGCCAAACAAAAGAACCAAGTCAAAATGGAGCTCGATGCATACTTTGATCAGTTGATTCTCACGCCCACTAGCACAGATTTCCAAGTCAACATAGATAACATGTGAATGTACATCGTCGGTCTGGCCTTACTTAGGACTAAGTTGCGCATGTTACCGTATGAGTTGGACCAAGGTTCCAAATCAGTAGACCCAGAAGAAATGGAGTCAAGAGTTCATTTCCAGAAGGACTTCATCAAAGAGTATACAAACACCATTGCGTACTATCAAGCATAGCATCAGTTCGTCACCAAGGATCATGGAGGGAAGGTTGATGAGCTGGTCTTTCCACGATCATCTGAATCCTAATGTTTCCTTGTCTGGTTAACTCAAGCCAATTTTGTCCCACATGGGTATATGTGGAAAATGTATCATTTTTGTAAACATGATGTAAATTGAAATTCCAAGTGTCACTAGTGGAATACAAACAGACATATGTAATGTAAAGAGTCATGAGGGTAGTCCAAGAGTCACAAAGGGGAATGTCAAGGGTCACCCCACCCTTTGTTATAAAAAGAACCTCATAACTCATAGATCAGGCTTTTGGGAGACAAGATTTTGCTAGGCATTGCTTAGAGAGGGCTTTGAGAGTATTGTGACGAGTCTTGGTTTCTCCACAGTAAAGAGCGAGCACATCTCTTTGGAGGAGAAGGCAGTGTTGATTATAACATTCCACTATTGGGGCTAGTGGTTGTCATGGTTGTATGTATGGATGGAACTTTCACTTTATATAATATAACAGAGCCAACACGTTTCATGCATATGTTGTTATTGTAGTTTGACTATTCTGGTTACTTTAGCAATGTATGTAGTTTTACTTACGCATTGATGTATGGACTACTCCATATGTGATTGTATGAATCTTATTGAAGCATGTTGTTGGTTTAACTCATCACTTTGGATTGTTGACTATTCTTCTTTCCATCTTGTGATGTCTATCAGCTCATGTGTTCCTTTCAGGCTCCGTACTATTATAGGCTTCTAAGGGATACACTTATTTTCCCCTTCCGTGTGTTAGAACCTCCCCATGTATCTCTCCTAACTCGCCGCAAGGTCACAAACTTGCTTTCTACAAGGATATATTACTGACCTATGTGCATCATCGCAGTCAAGGAATAACTTTACTACCCATTGTTGGGACTTCTACTCCAAATGGTCTGAGGGCTAGTTGGGACTTCTTACTAGGTTGATCCCTCGGCATGTTGGCAGGTCCAACATCGTCAAAATTTCTGGCTCTAGAAGGAGGTCCGGATAACAAGCTGAGTCCTCAAAACCTGTTTTGAATCTTCACACATCTATCATGTCTTATGTTACACTTCATCCTCCTATATGTTTGTCTTATGGAGATGATTTTGAAATCCTGGAGGAGTTCTGGAATCTCTTGTCACAGAACACATATGAAGGTGAAGGTGGAACAACTTGGGAGAGGCATAGTATTTCCTTTTCCAATCTATGTGAAAACATTGAATCTCGTGAGGATTATGTGATCTGCACGTTGTTCGCATTCACACTTCGTGGGCACCCATTGCAATGGCTTAACACACTACCCGAAAAATCTATTCACTCATTTGGTCACCTTGTTTTAGAGTTATGTCATGCTTTCCATAACTTTGACCATCAAGCACTTAATAAAAAAATTCTCCAATTACGGAAAGCTCCTAATGAATCTGTGGCGCAATTTTGGTATCGCTTTCATAATCTCACATTTCAATTCCCAGAGGATGAAATTGATTGGGAATTTCTCAATGAAATATTTCAGTATCTTCTTCATGTATATGAGAATTTGCATATCTTAGAATCATTCAAACCAACCCTAGCATACCTCGGTGTTAGAGTTGCAGAACCCAAGGTAGACATGATTGCTATCACAAGTGATTGTCCGTCCTCATATCATCAAATAGTTCTGGCCCCGCAATGTGATACGGGAGAAGGTGTGCATCTATCTGTTGAACTGTCACATCCTCCCACCCCACCTGCTCTTTCCTCAAATTATGTCCCCGCGTTCTGTTGATCCTCTGGATTGTACTGTGTTTTGTTCTCTCGTTTTGAACTCCACACTTGTTGTTCATGAGGATCAAGATGTCGATGGAGTTGGTGTTGAGCAGCCAACTTGCGCTATCATTTATGATGAGTATGTATGGGAATCTGAAGAAGAACTTGTGGTGAAGGATGACCTCCTTCTGTTAGCACCTCATCCACTTTTTCCTGACATCTTTGGTGATTCTTCCATTCTTGATTTTCCATTCCCAGAAGCATCTACTTTTGATCATTCACATAATACACCGATGTCGGTCTGTCATTGCATAGAAGAGAGCACACATTTGTGTTTGAAAATCCACTCAATATTTCATCTGTCATTTACGAAAATGCAGAGGGTGAACATTCTTGCTTCTCATTAGCCCCTCTATACAATTCATCAAATCATAAGGATGTCAATGAACATATTGAATTTTATAATCATGGTTTTCGTGATCTCTTTTCTCCTTCATTCAATCACAATATTGATTCATGCGCTGTCGATATTTCTAAGCCACCCGTCTTCGATGATCTATCTGTTGATGAAGTGGAAACCCCACAAGTTGTCGAGGCACTTCATCCCAAGATGATGGTTATGTTAAGTCCTCAGTGTCTTGAGGTTGATTACACTCTAGATCAGAAATTTTTCAAAACACCCAAGGCTTTTCATCACTCACCTATTCGCATTGAAGATCAATGTAGTTCATAGAATTCACATCCTACAACTGAATCACATGATCCCATCACTCATGCATTGGAGGAATCATACACAATGAGCACTCTTTCTAAGTGTAATTTGTCCTTCTTTCTCATGTTTTCTTGTTTGTCACGATCAAAAGAGTGTACATGTTTGTCATCTGCATGCATTGTGAAGCATGACCATGATACATCCGCAAAATTATTGTCTTGTGCTTTTATTCTTTTCTTTTCTATGGATACTTTTAAACTCATAGCATGTTGGTATTCACTGTTATATCTTTCTTGTTTGTTAGTTTACATGTTTATCATTCTCGTAAACCACGCCTTCACCAACATAGGTCAACCAATGCACCGATGGCTACATTGGAAATATCACTTCATGTGAACTGGCCCATGCAGTGTTTAGCTTATGAGTAGGAGTAGTGTTTGTTTTCTTGTTTCTCTTAGTTTGCTTGCTTTCTTTACTTTGTTTGTGTTTCTTTTTTTCTTACTTTGCTTTTATTTACTTCTATCATATGCTTTCTATTTGTTTGCTTGTTTTTCACCCATAGGTTTAGTTTCGCATGAAATCGTGTGTGGCTGTCGAGACAAGTAAGGTGAAGTACAAGAGGACTTGTACTTCTATCAACACTTGGTTATCTATTTTCCTCTCTCTTTATGAAAGAACTTGTTGTCTTCAGTCAATGATACCCTGATGGAAAATACGTTATGTTCAAGTGAGTCTTGGTGAAAACACAACGCTTGCACTTTAACTAGTACCACCTACTCTAATAAGTTCTTTTGGGTTAACCCTTGTCAACTTAGTCAAGTTGTTTAAGGTAAGGGGGAAAACCTTAACAAGTAGTGTCAGAGGTATACATTAGATACTTCTCTGAAGGGATAACCTCTTTTGATCTCAATAAGTCGAGATCCCTCTTCCACCTCTGAAATAAATAAGTGCTTATGCATAGTTATTTGAAAAATTAAACTGAAATGAAAAATAAATAAGGCGAAAGAAGAGAAAGGCTTCCTGCACAGAGAGGCGATGCAAGTAACTCCACCAGGGTACTGACTAGGCTCACTGGTAGCGCAGTGATGCTTGTGTTGTTGTGTGACTCCACCAAGGTATTGTCCAAGCCTACTGGCAGTGGAGCAACACTAGAGATGAAACTAAGACTCTGACATCTTTATTACTTGTGTACCAATATACCCCTCACCCCCAATCAAAATAGTTGACTTGACTTGGCTTGGAATGTGTACTGACCGATCAAGAGAATGGTGAGGGACTATATATTTCACTCAAGCCTAGTTTAGAAGCCATGCCAAGCGAAGAATGGAATACTACTTCTAGAGGAGTTAGACTTCCTTTTCACGAACAAGGTCCATACAGAGAGCTAGAGTTCTACCAGTGTGTCACCAATGTTGTAGCGGTTATAACCACCCTGCAAAATTTTACTTTTGCTTCGTTTTGGAGCATCCCTCCTCAAAATCATCACAACTATCTTGCATTGATCAGGTACTAGTGTTTATTATAGTTCATTTGTCGTTTCACAGCTTGTGTTCAACTCACTTGTCCCGTCAGTCAACCACAGGCACACCTAGCACTTAGTTCACATTCGGTCAATCAACTCTCGGGAAAAACTGCACAAACTTGGTTCACATCCAATCTAGAAATGTGTAGAGAAGCCCAGCAATTCCCCTACACTCAGAAATTGCACAGAGCAGGTCAGGAAGCCTTCCTTTGGAAATTGCATAGAGTAGGCCAACTGACACTACGCTAGAAAATTGTGCAGTTTCAGCCAGTTGTACTGCCATCCAAAATTGCGCAGAAACTAGCCCAGTTGCACTGCCATCCAGAAATGCACAAAGTAGCCCAGGCTAGCTGCACTATTCTCCGAAATTGCATAGAACATGCTAGCTGCATTACTCTCTTGAAACGTGCAGAGCAGCCTAGCATCACTGCACTTAAAAATTGCGCAGAGCTGGCCAGTCAGCCAAGGTCCCTTAGTCCAGAAACAGTGAAAAAGTTATCCCTCACTGACTATGTGTTGCATGTGTCAGCAGGTTATCCAATTCCCTCCAGAACTAATCAATCCTTCCTTTCATGTTGGGTATCTTTCCCTGAAAAAGAAAAAAGAAAAAAAGTGAAAAAGCATCCCTAGATTCTAGGGAAATATTTTTAGCAACAGGAGTTACATGTAAAACCATTTTTAGAAACATCCCGCCAAGTGTCGTTTTTTCCTAGATTTGTGGCATGCGCATCATAAACCATAATTTCACCAAATCTATTTAAACGACACCTCATAGCTCATTCTTCACATTCGATCTTGGATCTCTAGCATTCCCAAGGCATTTAGGGACCTTCAGCACAGTGGGCGCAACTTTTCCGGGTAAGTTTTTCTTTTCATGCCTTTTTCCTCTTTTCCTATTACTTTTTAGTTTTCGGCTTGTATGAGTATTATTTCCTTGGTTTTATTAAACGACCGCTGGAATTTCAATGTATTTTAGCTTGTATAAGTGTTGTCTCAAGTTTTTCATTATCATTACTTACTGTCGCACGCATAACACTGTTTCTGCACTCATAGTCGTCGTTTCGGAAACTTGCTCCTTGAGCTTCTTGGTTTTCTTGGTTGACTTATTTATGCATTTGTTTGAATTGCATGCATGTTATTTCATTCAGATCTACACCAGCTTCACACACACATTCACTCCTTCGGGTTTTCGAGTTGCCATCGGGTAGATCTGAGTTATCTCGGCCCCGATCCTATGTCTCCTGACAAGTTCTGTGTATTCCTCGTAGTCAAGGCTCTGCCTTGCCTCCCACATTATTTCACAAAGGTTTCCCACACTATCCTTAGGCTATGCTCTATGCAATCCTAGGAGGTAGTGCCCAGTCCTTCCCATTGGAACTGTGCAATGCACAGTTCTGGCCAGCAACCATCTCCTGACTGTTTTGCGCATTGTGCAGTTTCAGTCTTTGGTCTATGTCTCTGGACTGCGCATTGCACAGATCCAGCCAATAGTCTGCCTCACTGGAAACTGGGACTGCGCAATGCGCAGTTCCAACTAACAGTCTCTTAGCTTCCAAAAGTCAGTGTTGTGCAATCTTGCCCAGAAGTCACCATTTTGTTGCCTGAATAATTCTCGAAATTGTTTAATGTTTTTAGCTAACATTGTCTCGCCATGGGTGTCTTCTCTGTCTCCAAGTAGTACAAGTTTTTGAGGAGCTTCTCAGCAGGTTTGGTATCATGGCCTCCAAGAGAGCTGGATCAAAAGGCACAGTTGAAAGCAGTACTGGGGATGTGATTGAACAGGGGTCAATGAGCTTGCCCGTGTACATAGACACACACCTGTTCATTGAAAAGGACATCAAGATCATATTGAAAGACATCAACACCATATTCTCAGGTAGCTTTGAGGAGAATCTGGAGGATTGAAAAGTCTATGTGAACATCCATACGTCAATCCTATAGAAGGTTGCATGCAAGTTTCCCGTATTCCATTGCATAGATGTGATCCACCGGATTGTCTCACACATTGATCTTGAGACAATGATACTTAGCAGTGTCAATGGAGCAAGTCTTGCTTCCTTTAGGACGTTGGATTATCAAGAGATATATCATTTTCCATTCCCAGTGAACAAGATGGATGCATCGTTCTACACTCCCAACAACAGTACAAACACAAGAGACATCTTGAAGCGTTGGGTAAAGGAACCAGTAAAGTTCAAGATAGCACCCAACCAGATATACAGGACAATGACACTCAAGAAGGCATTTCATTTCTTGGTCATCTTCGCATGTCGCTTGTATGGCCAAGGGAGTATAGAAACCTTCCCATAGAGTTGGGTTGCTATGTTGGATCAGCTGGCAAGTGAAGGAAAACCATTCAACTGGTCCGACATGTTGGCTCTCCAGTTAAAAGTGCATATGTCCAATGCTTGGAGTCTACCCAAGGATCATCAAGCAAATTTCTTCATGTCTTCCTACATGCTGGAGTAAATCTATGCCTATCAACAGTTTCCTGGCATGGGTTGGGCATGGACACCTTCAGAGAGTGTTGTGAACATATATTGCAAGTTTCTCTCAGATTGCAACTACCAAGGAGTCATGGCTAGAATATGTGACCATTTCATCGCCCTTATTTACACGATGATCTTTGAACAAGATCCACCCTACATGTCCCAGGGAGAAATGGAGGCGTTGCTAAACATTTCATATTGGTACGCCTCACCCAAGGGAACCTTCATCAGGATTTACAGTGCGAGGAAAGCTCCACATGTGTTTTCGAGGTTTTCCACAGACAATTTGGTCATGCAGGAGGTTTCATACCACATCTCGACAGGGTTTTCAGCTAGATTTCACAGGAAGAAGAAGGCACCATGGCCCACGCTTCCTGTGCGAATTGGGTTGTACGTGATCAAGAGTTTGAAAGAAGTAGATGCCGAAGTGGAAGACTTCAAGAAGTTTAAGTTCAGCACCAGGAGTTTCAACCCATACGACCCACATGGTTTATGCAGGGACCACTATGTGAGAGTGTACTATCCTTGGATCCACGGGGTGTGTCATTGGCTAGAGGAAGTCCCACAAAGATATTGTTACAAATCCTCTAGCTTAATGAACCGTTCAACATTGTAGTGGAATGGCTAGCAACACTTAAGGAAGCACCACCATAGGGAGCAACAACAACAATAGTAGCAAGCAGCAAACCTGTGCAAGACAAAGGAAAGAGGAAGATTGTTGAAGGCACAGAGACAGAGCAAAGCTACAAGTTTAAGGAAGACCCGTTTGTGGAAAAGGTAGCTTTGAAAGAGGCATCAATGTGACAAGAGGATAGCACAAAGAAAGAGAAAGAAGCAAAGGATGGAAGATATTGAGAGGATGTTAGAGGAAGTCCAACAGAAGCTCAAGGAAGAACAAGAGTTACGTAGAAGAGAGAAGGAAAAGTAGCATGAGCATCAACAGGAACAGGAACAGGAACAATAACAGGAACAAGAGGAAGTGCAAGGCACACAGACAACGCAAGTCGCACCAATACAGGTTGAAGACTCTGAACCAACAATAGATGAGGAAAAGGGTGAGATGCCACAGCAACAAGAACTTTCTCCACAGGATGAACATATCATAGAACAGATGGACATGCAGGTGGAGCAACCGAATAGGATCAGGATACCGACCTCATGCCAAAGGCAACCAAGGTCACTCCACAAGCTTCATCAGCTCCAACAGCAGAGCAAGTCCCGAGTGAACAAGGGGATACCATTCTCCTTGAGGACCATCCGGGAACAGAGATGTCCCACATAGCCTTTGATGAGTCGTAGCACAGAGTTGTACAAGCATGTAGAGTGCGCACCCTGGATGAGCATGCATCATCTGTGTACTTAGAAGAATGGGTGAATGTATCAGATGAACGTATACCTCTAACCTTTTTGGCCGATGCTACAAAGGCTTAAGTTGAAGCCACAAGCTCGAGTGCCAGGTTCTTGATAGCAGAAAATAAGTGTATGGCTAAGGAATTGTAAGAATCCAAGTAGAGAAAAGAACAATCAATAGGATCTGCCATAGCAGAGATGAAGATGAACATACTTGTTGAAGTATCGGCTCTTGAGACAGTCATGTGGAGACTGTATGACAAGTTTTTCACCATGCTCAAGGCAGTTGTCCATCTACATGGTCATCAGCAGCACTGCACCAAGATAGCGCGAACACTCGCAAACATACATGTAACAATTGATCATGTACAGACATGGACAATGAGGTACAAGGGAGCCTCGCTTCACTTGCATAAGATGATGAAGCCACAGGTGGAGCTAGACAAAGCATGCATCCAGGATCATATCCAGAACTATGAGGAACTCCCGCCACTCATCACCAGTGTGGAGGCTTCGTATGCACGGTTGTACAGGAGTTTGGTTGTCGTGGTGAGAAAGTACGGCACCCCATCGATTTGTACACTCATCGAGGCCAAAGAGAAGAACCAAGTCAAAATGGAGCTCAATGCGTACTTTGATCAGTTGATGCTCATGGCCACTAGTGCAGATTTTCAAGTCAGCGTAGATAGCATGTGAATGTACATCGTCGGTTTGGCCTTACTCAGGACCAAGATGCACATGTTACAGGATGATTTGGACCGAGGTTCCAAATTAGTATACCCAGAAGCAATGGAGGCAATAGTTCGTTTCCAGAAGGACTTCATCAAACAATAGAAGGACACCATTATGTATTATCAAGCATGGCATCAGTTCGTCACCAAGGATCAGAGAGATAAGGTGTATGAGATGGTCTTTCCACAGCCGTCTGAGTCCTAGTGTTGTCTTGTCTAGCTGACTCAAGCAAATTTTGTCCCACATGGGTATATGTGGAAAATGTATCATTTTGTAAACATGAAGTAAAGTGAAATTCCAAGTGTCACTAGTGGAATACAAACAGTCATATGTAATGTAAAGAGTCACGAGGATAGTCCAAGCATCACAAATGGGAATGTCAAGGGTCACCCAACCCTTTGTTATAAATAGAACCTCATCACTCATAGAACAAGCTTTTGGGAGCCAAGCTTTTGCTAGGCATTTCGTAGAGAGGGCTTGGCGAGTAATATGATGAGCCTTGGCTTCTCCATAATGCAGAGCGATCACATCTCTTTGGAGGAGCAGGCAGTGTTGACTGTAATGTTCTACTATTGTAGCTAGTGGTTTTCATGGTTGTATGTATGGATGGAACTTTCACTTTATATAATATAACAGAGCCAACATGTTTCATGCATATGTTGTTATTGTAGTTCGACTATTCTGGTTACTTTAGGAATGTATGTAGTGTTACTTACGCACTGATGTATGAACTACGTCGTATGTGATTGTATGAATCTTATTGAAGTGTGTTGTTGGTTTAACTCATAACTTTGGATTGTCGACTATTCTGCTTTCCAGCTTGTGATGTCTTCCTACTCATGTGTTCCTTTTAGGTTGTGTACTATTACAAGCTTCTAAGGGATACACTTATTTTCCCCTTTCGTGTGTTAAAACCTCCCCATGCATCTCTCCTGACTCGTTGCAAGGTCACACACTTGCTTCCAACAACGATATCTTGCTTACCTCTGTGCGCTATCGCAGTCAAGGCATATCTTTACTACCCACTGCTAGGACTCCTACTCCAAACAGTCTAAGGTCTAGCTGGGACTTCTTACCAGGGAGATCCCTTGACATGTTGGCAGGTCCAGCACCATCAACACTACCCTATGACTCTAAATTGAACTTGTATCATCAAGAAAGTAAATTTCAAATTTACATTAAAAGGAATTTTAATTGAAATTTTGCAATCGAAACAAAAACTTTGCAATCTAAGCATTATATATATCTATATATATATATATATATATATATATATATATATATATATATATATATATATATATATATATATATATATATATATATATATATATATATATATATATCTATATATATATACTACTATTTATTTATTTATTTATATGAATTTTATTTTCACCCAACAACTCGATAGGCGATCACCATGATATGAATTCTTTTTGAAGTGTGTGCACAGCCCAATTCCCAATTCCTCTAGATAGAAATATAAATAAACAAATAAATTTATTTATTTATTGGCAAGGAAATGTTTCACCCTAATCCGCTCATATTTACGAAATTATGGTGATATGGGTCATCTTGAAATAAAACAAAACCCTTGCAAGTAGGGTCTCGTGGTTGAAGTTCCAATCAATATTGTGCAACGATAACTTCCAACAAAATTCCTATTAGATTTGGAAAATATTTTTGATCAAAAATGGGTTGAATTTATCCACTTTTTAAAATACTCATTAGTTAATATATAAAATGTCTTCATGATATGTTATGATAATCAAAGTTTATCTTTCTTTGAAAAAGACAAATTAGTTATGTCATGGAGAAGGAATTAATGATGTCTAATGTGAAGTTGGTTGGTTATTATAATATTTAACCGGTGTTTAACGGATTTGGTAAATAAGGCATTAAGTAGGTTGATTTAGCCAAAGATTGATACTTATGATCATATTTTGACCAATTATCTCAACAACTCTATAAAGGAGTAGAGAGACAAAATAGTAGCGGACAATACATGTAGTTTTTGGAAACAATTGAAGAGAATTCATCCTAGCCACTATGTACTTAACAATTTAGGAAGAGAGTGAAAGCATAATGAGCTAAATAGCTAAGAATCCTTTTTAATGTAATAGATTAGGTTATTAAAACATGAAACATTGCATTGTTTCCCTAGCTTGAACTTATACCGTCAAGAAAGCAAATTTCAAATTGAAATTTTGCTATCTAAGTAAGAACTTACCAAATTTTAGATTGTGAATTTTCAATTAAAATTTTTACTCAGGGGAATCTATTTATATTTTGGTCTTCGAAGGGCTCTCAAATCATTACAAGGATATGCTCATTATGGACTCAAACATGTCACATGCAAGAATTGAACCCAAGTGGGGAGGATAACAACATTTCTCCCAACTACTCTAACTGAATTCCATTGAAATGTAAATTTTAAATCTACTTTGCTATTGTTACTAGCTCAAGCTATATTAATACAACATTCATTACAAGCAATCTTAGTTTGGGGAATGTGTTTCAATGATTGTAATCTTGTGTGAGAAACTAAATAGTGCATTAAATGATTAAGCTTTTTGGTGGGGTAAAAATGATTTGTGTATGCTTACTTGTTTGTTGTGGTTAACATTTTCACGTGTGTATTGATTTTACTTTTGCAACTATTAATTCATGTTATTAAAGGAATAATTTAGTTGTATATGTAGGATATAAACACATGAAGTGAACACAATAATAAATTTTCCACTTAGTCATCTTGTAGTCTAACTTTTCTATGTTTTGGAGTTATTCTTGGCATATTTTATACTCAGATCTACCCGAAATCCAATAGGAATATGTCATAATCACAAATTTGATATTAAACTTTGCACAATTTGAGTGCCCAGTGGTTTTACAAGGCGCTAAATCCAATTTTTCATTCAAAAATGGTTCTTAAATAACAAAAAAACACAATCTAACCAAAAATTATTTCCCCATATTTCAATTAAAACCTCCAAAACTTAGAATAATTAGACAATACCCTTAAACTTTGCTTGGATGAGTTATATAAATACTTACTTTAATAGTTTATGGATTTCTAAGACCTAATTTTGATGAGGTTTAAAGAGATAACTTAATAATAAGAAACCAATAATAAAAAATAAAAAATCTAATTACTTATTGTGATCAAAGTAAAGGACTAATCATTAATAATTTTGTTGATATTTTGGTCTTTCCTAAAAGCATAGAACTCGTGTGACAATGAAAATAAATTTTATAATAGTAAAATGTGACTCCCAACTCATCGTTGAGAAAATCAAACAACTACGGACCAATGACATGAATCATAACTTCACAACATATTATATCTTTCAAATGAAGCTAACCTGGAAAGAGATGAGATTAAACCATAACTAAATATCAAAACAAAAGCATTGATTAACAAATGGACTAAAAAATATAATAGTGGGAGATGAGATTAAACAATAACTAAATATCAATACAAAGGCATTGCTTAAAAAATGGACTAGTAAATATAATAGTGGGTTTAGAATCAGTAGACCAAAATCGTGGTGAAGGAGCATTTTAACAATAAATTTATTTTTTTAACACAAATGAGTATGTTTTGGTATTGAACTTGTGCCTGGTCGCGGAAAATATCTGGGAGAACTACATGGCCATTTTTCTCAAAGACATATAGGATGTCAATTCGTGTCTAATTTCCCTTGCCTAGATTACATCAAAAACCCCAACTCCTAGCAGTACTCTTATTTGCCAAGAAGTGTATATGCGGAAAAATTGCAACAAAAAACACATGCATTTGAAACCAAACATTACAACGATGATTAGTCTATATAATTTTTTGTGTTGTTGAGGTCGATATCTCAGGAGGGCCCTATGGATGGGATGTCTGGTTGAATGCCTTCGATCTTGAGATCCATGATAATACTACACAGTGCATCCACTTCGTCTTCTAGATGAGAAATTATTTGTTGTAGAGACATAATTATTTCAAAAGAGTTGCACTCAGAGGTCTAATGTTGGTACATCATAACTTACAAGTCATATATTTTAGAATTGATGGCTTCGTGATATTTTCTGCAGTGGTCACACATAGTGGAGGTCGAGGTGTCTGAAGTCGAGGAGTTAGAATTCATAGAGAGGTTAAAAGTATGTAGGTACCAATCAAGAGAGACTATAGTAGTTATGCGAAATAGGGAAGAGAACCAAAGATAGCCAGTAGAATATCCAGTGATCGAAAGACTCCAACACAACCTCCAAAAAACACAAATTGAGTTGGTAAAGCATCTTATAGGGCCAGTACATAATGGGAAGGGGTAATCCACAACCAATTGAGTAACCAAGATAATAATAAAGCTAATACATGGAACACATAAATTGTCAGTGTTGGTACAATATCTCACGAAGCAATGGATATCAAAAATTGGTTTGCTTAACTATGACCTCGAAAGGGAAATACACCAAATCACCTAGCTACAATGATGTTAAACCCACACTAGATTCTCATAGCAGAAGAATGTCCATAGAATTACCTGAAGCTCATCGCAGAGCTTCAAATTATACTAGCGCATCGACGCCACCCTTGAAACAGAGGAAACCCACTTCGAAATCAACAGGAAATTCAGATTTTTGAGCCAACTACACTCGCAAGTCATGAATGAGGCTATGCTCCCACAACAAGATTTATTCTCGTCGCACCATGGGAGATGCACTCAAGCTTTCATTTTGATATTATTATTTCTAGTACCCTATGTTGGAAAATCATAAAGGCAGTAAAGATTTTCTTGATCATGATAATTACTTGTGATGTTTCTTATTATTATGATTCTTTATATCTTCTTTCTTTAGTTCATCAAGCAATTACCAAAAGTAGCAGCACATAAAACAATGAACACAAGATGTAGGCACATGCCAAGGCGAAACCCCTCTTGAGGGGAAAACCCAGTCAAAGTAATTCTTCCTTTCAATAGTATCCTTTGAGACTCTTCACCTTAGACCAAGACTAGACCTTCCCTCCACACCAATTCAGCCTCCAGAAGATTGACCTCTTTCCAAAAACTTTGACTATGCAACAACTTGCAGCAGTTAACAGTTTCCGGCAACAAACTAACTTGGAAGACTTCGATCTCCCAATCCAGAGCACAAAACAGAGAGAGACCACCACCAAAATTTCGATTTTCCTTGACTCCTTACACTCACCCAAACTCGCATTCACTTTGGCTTCCCGACAACATACTTTCCCAATTGCCCACTTCGCACTTCTACCCAGTAGAGAGAATTCGAAATTAATGAGAAGTGATGCTCCAAATGAATTCGGTGTCTGTTGGGAAAGGGTCCTCGGGTCAATTTTGGGTTAGTTTAATCAATTTTTTAGTAGAATTTTGTAAAGAATGTAAAGTCTCCACGAAATGTGGAAGTGGAGCACGTAGCTAAGTAGGAGTCAAAGGGGATTTAGCCCCTTGTATGGGTAAGTGATAGGATGGTTTTGAGACTCACCCATAGGCCGCAGGCCATGGTATTGTAATAGAAAGGCTATAAATATTTGAGTCATAGTGAGTCTATATATGATATCAATTGAAGAAGAACAAGTGAAAAGGAAAGTGCTAAGGCAGGAAAGCTCTGTTTCCTATACTTAGGCGAAAGGGGAAGGCTCTTGTAGCTGAGTGCGCGGATAACTTGGCAAGTCTGCAGCTGAGTGCACAGGCCCCTGTAGCTGGGTGCGCAAGGTGGAAGAGTCTGTAATTTGAAAGTTGAATCTAATTAATACTGTTTTTTTACTGAATCGATTGCATCTGTGCCTTGTTCTTAATTCTGTTAAGTTTATGCATTGTTGCTCAATGATCTGTTTTCTATGAAATAACATGTATCTTCTGCGTGACTATGTTGAATCTTTAATATCTATGCATAAAATAAGTAATGATCTTTTTTTGCGAAGGTAGTAGATAAATCTGTTACGATAATTGTTTGAGAGGGTAGATCTGCGTGAAGGCAGATCTAGGGTTATTATTTACTACATGAAATTTGTAAGTCTGCTTCTTTTAGGTCTGAAAAGCCTGATCGTAGACCTTCACGAAGGTTTGGAAGCCATTTGGATAGAGTTGCAGTAGTGAGCCATAGGAAGACACCGATATGCGCGAAGGAAGATATGAGCTACAAGGGCTTCAGATTACTTATCACATGATCTCTGGATGCAAAAACCTAGTTCTAGCATCCCCCAATACTACTTCAGGTGAGACTGCAGCCTACACTATGCAGGTTGTTGCCGAAAGGGCCAATAGTTAGGATGTTGTTGGTTGGCGCGAACAACTTTGAACCTGGGTCAGGCCCCCTTAAGCCAACAAATGTCATGGTCCCGATAACGATCAAAAATCAATCTTTATTAGATTCAGCATTCAAATTATAGACTTTTCCACCCTGCACACCCAACTGGAGGGGCCCGCGCACTCAGCTACGTACTTGCCAAGGTCTTCGCTCACTTAGCTGCAAGAGCCTTCCCCTTTCACCTAAGTATAGGAAACAGAGATTTTCCTACCTTAGCACTTGCCTTTTCACTTGTTCTTCTTCAATTGATATCATATCTAAACTCGCTATGACTCAAATATTTATAGCCTTTCTATTACAATACCATGGCCCACGGCCTATGGGTGAGTCTCAAAACCATCCTATCACTTACCCATATAAGGGGCTAAAGCCCCTTTGTCTCCTACTTAGCTGCGTGCTCCGCTTCCACATTTCATGGAGACTTTACATTCTTTACAGACTTCTACTCAAAAATTGATTAAACAAACCCAAAATTGACCCCAGGGACCCTTTCCCAATAATGTCCTTCCTTTTATAGGCTTCTTGTGGGGTCGAATAGGGTCTTAGGATGACTTGATCTTCCCTTAGGCTGACATGGTATGGAGGTTCCATAACTCATATTTGACTCAATACTTAACCTTTTTACATGATTCAAAAGCCCAAGAAGGGTCTCTTTAAATGTACAATAATTAGATAGACTCATAATAAATCCTAGAAGTCCTCAATGGGGACTTTGACCTAAAACATGGTGACCCAAGCATGAAATCCATGCTTTAATGAGTCACAACAATAATAATTATTATTATTTTCTTTATTCTTTTGACAAGTACATTTCATAATGATTCAAGTACATTATTGAAGACCGAACATAGTTACATTTTCCAACACTCCCTTTTAACTAGGGAGGTATTCATAATGTACATATACAATGGAAGATATCAAACTAGATGAACCATGAATAACTTTAGGCACCGTAATCCCACAGACTAGATTCTTGACCAGGGAAATCTATCCAAATAGTCACTCAATAGTTTAGGCACCATAATTCCAAGGACTAGATTCCTAACTAGGGAAATCTATCCAAACAAACACTAACAGTTTAGGCATCGTAATGCCAATGACTAGATTCCTGATGAAGGAAATATATCCAAGTGGGACTAAGATGGACTCAAGCTTTCAGAACCTCTAGGTACCATCAAGCTTACTTTCTAACCATCAACCCAAAAATCCATGTGTGTATCCAAAACAGAGCTCTTTGATTAAGACCACCTTTCCAACTTCTAGACATCAACACAATGTGTCGGCCATATGTCCTCCAAGGAAATTCTTCACCCACAAAGCCTCAAAACCCCTTGATCCAGCAGATCAAGAGTAAAAAATATCTCCCAAGCATGCTATCAAATCCTTTGAGAGACTCACATGTAAAAACACAACCCTAATCAATAATATACTTTATCATGTACATAATCAAATACAACCCTTCAGGGTCTTACAAACAATAGGTGTTGCTTCTCAATTTTCCATCGTAGGAATTTCAACCGAATATTTGACAAAAGATTCCTTGATAATATTCTTTCCTTCCTACTTCTCATGCAGCAACATATCCTCCGAAATTCATTCTTCAATTAACACCAAGCTATTCCCTCCCTCTCAACTAGGAAGCACCTCTTTATCCAGACTCCCTCTTAATCTTAGGGAGATCTCTTATATTCATGCTTCCTTTGGATATCAGCTTCTTCTTTTCGATATCAAAGAATCTTTCATGGCTTCCAACCATTTCATCAGAGTTATCATCATCCCCATCATGCTTATCACATCAATGAGCATCTTCACCAAGTTGAATATTGTGTACCTGCACAACTTCAATAGAAAGTACAACCAAAACTATAGAAGCATGATGTTAGCCATATCAAAATCACAGAAGCAGTCCAACTTTATTCATATCAGATACCCAGACTTACAAACAAGAGAAATATACTCTTAAACATCTTTCTAGGGACTTTATACGCCCTAGACTACTTCATAACAATATTCATTCCATTTAGGGTTTCAATGTGTCCTCCAAAGGTATGATGTGCCTTACTACAACATATAGAAAACCCTAGAAACAATTCACACAAATATAGATTTACAAAGTGTCTAACAACCTTTCAAAATACATATGTTAGACTTCTCACTAGGGATTCATACAAATCCTAGATTTCATACAAAATAATTAATCAAATTTAATGACAACTTAGTCATTAACATGACCAACTTCCACTAGGGTTAGTTGCAAACCCTAGATTTCCAAGAAATCATCAAATTCAACCAAAAATTCAAATTTCAACAAATCTCTCACACATCTCAACTTCTCATATATTCATAAAAGATTTCTACTTTGACTAAGGTTTAACTAAAAAAACCTTAGAATTCACAAATTCACCAAAATTTATAAAAATATCAAATCATCATATTCCAAATATTTTTCTTTGACTAAGGTTTAATTCCAAAACCTTAGAATTCCATTTTCACAATCTCAACAATCATTACATACATAGATCTCAGATTGTTACATTTCACACTAGATAATGTCACTACTAGGATTTAACTGCTAACCCAATATTTTCAGATATCATCATCCTAAATTCTCAGACAAAGACTTCCATTAAATCCTACGACTCATGACCATCAATGACCAGGTTGGCATACATATCTAGGAATTCATAACCATACATAAGCATCTCATATGTCCAATAACATAAATACATTTGACCTAGACCAACCTAGACCAACCTATATATATATATATATATATATATATATATATATATATATGCCTAGATTTTATCATCATGAAAAAAGCATTCCATATGTGTTAGTCAAACCCAACTTCAAAAAAATATCAAATAAGAGTTAGACACGCAGTCATTTTGATTACACTACGGTTTGATCAGACAAACACATACATACCAAAGAAAACATTTCTAAGACAATGTAAGGGTCTCGCTCACACATTCCACCAAACCCCAATGAGCTAGGGTTCCATTATAGAACACACATTCCACCAAAACCTAATGAGCTAGGGTTCCAATGTGGAAACATACATTCCACCAAACCCTAATGTGCTAGGGTTCCAATGTGGAAACATAGAAAACCCTATATTACCAAAACTTCAAAGGTTTTGGGATTTTAGACTTTATCGTTCAACCCCAACAAGTTAGGATTTCCAAAACTTCACAATCATCCTAAGTAGCTTAGGATTTCAGATATTCACATTAGCATACCCTTTGGTTAGGGTTTTCCAGAACCTATCTAGGGTTCTACATCGTCAATCAAGAATATGAGTTGGGTGGGTAGATTTATCAAGAGATGAATCACCCAAACAAGAATCACTAAGATTCAATATAGCTAGTCATAACAGAGTTAGTAATAGATCAACAAATGAATAATTCAATTAATGTGTTTGAAACATACCTTTGTTTCTTGACTAACCTAGTCTTGAGAGGTCCTCCTTCTTTCATATGTTTCCCTATTCAAGACAACAAAGGGAGAAAAGTGATTAGTACTTAATATAATCAAAACTAAATGATTACATGAACCCAAAACTAAAAATACATGAAATACTTATCTTTGGAATTTGTTGGGGGGGCTCCCTTCAAAGCTTGAGGGAAACGTACAAACTTAAAAACAATACAAAAATATATTTTCCAAAAATATTAGAAATCTATGAATTCTACAACATATAAAGCAATATATATAAAGATACAAGCCAAGGGATTAATAGTGTAAGTTTCTAATGTCAGATTCTTCGGGATTTTTTTAGTCTCCTTCTTCAGCAAAGTTGGATTGATCTCTTCCTCTCTTCTTATTCCTTGGATTCTCGAGACAATCACTTTTCTAGTGACCCTTCTTATGACATTGATAGCACTCTATCTTAGACATGTCAACTTTCTTTCTCGACCCCTTTGATCTCTTTCCTTTATGATGAGAAACATAAGCATTTGATACTCCTTCAGGATTTGCAACCATTGAGATTCTTAATTTTTCTTGACTACAGGCGGTCCATAATTCTTCAAAGGTGGGAGCTACCTTCCAACTATTGAGACCTAAAGCAAATGCACCCGAAGAGGGTGGAAATCCTAATATAGTAGTGGTCACCAATTATTTGTCTGGAACAATCTCATTGATGGCCAAAAGATCACACCTGAGTCTAGCTATCTTCACAAAGAAGGTTGCAACAATATCTTCTTTAGTCATTTTCGTATTCCTCGACTCATTCTTCAAACTTGTTACCTGACTAATGTTCTTAATAGTGAACAACTTAGAAAAGGCTTCATACATCTCCTGAGCATGATCGATGTTAACTATGAATGGGACAATATTTTCTTTTATCCCTTCTACCATTAGAGTCATAGCCACCAATTCTAAATCCCTAAATTTCGCTTTATCGACATCACTGGCTTCTTCTATAGGCTTCTTTACATTTTCTTTTACCAAATATAGCACCTTATTCTTCTCGAGGATTAGGTCAATCCTCTTCTTCCAGGATCTGAATTTATATGCTCCTTCAAGCTTGTTCTAACCCTTGATAGAGTTAGACATCTTCCTTGAATATGATAGACTCCTTCCCTGATATAATGCCTATGAATGGATCTGCCTTTTTCTTCTTCACCAAAGCTCTAATCCCACGTTGGAAAATCAGAAAGGCAGTAAATATTTTCATGATCTTGATAATTACTTGTGATGTTTCTTATTATTACGATTATTTATATCGTCTTTCTTTAGTTCATCAAGAAATTACCAAAAGTAGCAGCACATAAAATAGTGAACAGAAGATGTAGGCACATGCCAAGGAAAAACCCTTCTCGAGGGGAAAACCCAGTCAAAGTAATCCTTCCTTTCAATAGTATCCTTTGAAATTCTTCACCCTAGACCAAGACTAGACCTTCCCTCCACACCAAGTCAACCTCCATAAGATTTATCTCCTTCCAACAACTTGCAGCAGTTAACATTTTTTGGCAGCATTCCAACTTGGAAGACTTCGATCTCCCAATCCAGAGCACGAAACAGAGAGAGACCACCACCAAAATTTCAATTTTCCTTGACTACTTAGACTCACCCAAACTTGCATTCACTTTGGCTTCCCAACAACAAACTTTCCTAGCTACCCACTTCACACTTCTCCCCAACAATATGATTTTCGCACTTCTGCCCAACAACATGATTTTTGCACTTTTGCCCAGTAGAGAGAATTCGAACTTGATGAGAAGTGATGCTCCAAATGAATTTGATGTTTTTGGGTCCCTATAATACTAGTGATTACCCCATTACTATTGTAGTTGTACCCCTTACTAATATTGTTGTGCCCCTATTGTCCCCATATTGTTATTATTGTGCCTCATAGAATCCCTCTATTGTTATTTTTGTGGCTTTATATTATTATTGTTAGGTCGGTTGGGTTATATTGTGACTCCTTAAACTCCTATACATAGAAAGGAGGTTTTGTCATTTGAATCATCCAAGAATTGTTCATTTATGTAATGTAAATGAGTTTGCCCCCTTGAAGAGGCTGAATTTTAAGGCGTTGATCTATCTTTTCGATCTTTTTCTTGAGCTGGTTTCATAACATTTGGTATCAGAGCTTTGGATTCTAGGGTTTCACTGCTCCAAACAGGTCATCGTGGAATTTTCGCTATAAATTTTTTTCTGCGACGTTTCAGAAGATAAAAAAAAAAACCCATTTGAGAATACATCGCGCTGAAGCTTGGATCTGAATTTCATAGTTTTTCACGCTATATTTATGGAGATATGATCTGAGGAAGTTGGTATTTTTGCAGACTCCTGAATTACATTCCAAACAGGTAACCTGGGGAAAATCATCATAACTTTCTCTCTGAGCATCCGATTGAAATTTTGTAAGAAGGTACAGAAAGAGGACGGACTGTAATTTCTTGTATATATTTTTCAGAGCAAAAGGTCAAAACAGGGACACGTGGCATGTCGTACAAGTTCACTCTACTGAATTAGTCTATAATCAGGTCACTGTGGGAGATTTGGCATAACTCTTCATTGGAGAATCCAATTGGGGTCAGAATGGTGGCATTGAAAAGAGAACACAGAGGGCTACCACAGGTCACAATTTCAGAATTGGATGATCTGAATTTACAGAGATACATCAGAGGCAATATCGAGCTCCTACAAAGTGAAAAAAGGTGTGTAGATTTTTTAAATTTTTGCTTAAGCTTGGTTTGAAAAATTATTTCGAAGGAATTCAAAGGGCATAGTAGAGCATTAGTATCGGTAACTGATGCCCCGAGGAAATAAAATGCAAACACCTAGTAAGCAATCTGAAAGCTCTAGCATGACTCATGAAGAAGAGGAAGAAATGCTACATGATATATCAAAATTACAAGACCAAGTGCAACAAATTTCACTCTCACAAAAGCTAACAGAAGCTAAGATAAATGGAGTGGAATCTAAGATAAAGGGCGTGGAAGCCAAGATTGACGATTTGAAGATAGATTTGAAGGTAGATTTGACAAATTTTCTACAAGAAATAATTACTAATGGTGAAAGGGGAGGAAAGGAAACTCATGATGCAAACAAAGGAAATGTTAATCATGATTTCATAGACTCTAATGTTGGATCAAAGACGCACCATATTCCAAAAATCGATATGTGGAAGTTTGATGGCAAGGATCCCGCAACATGGATATTACAGATGGAGCAATTTTTCGATCTCAATAATGTGCAAAACACACAAAAGGTACATATTGCAACTTTATATTTGGAACCAAATCAGTTTGTATGGTATCAATGGCTTTGCTCTCGTAAACAATTTATCACTTGGGCAATTTTTACGGAAGAATTGATAGCACATTATGAGGATACAAAAAGCAACACTTTTTTTAGCCAATTGATAAGTCTCAAACAAAAGGGTTCAATAATGGAGCACATTGAGGAGTTCCAAAAATTGAACATAAGGGTAAAAAATATTCCAGAGGAGCATAGGATTGATGAGTTCATAGGGTCTTTAAAAGATAATATCCAACATGATGTTCGCCTTTGGGAACCTGATTCATTAGAGAAGGCATTCGGGTTAGCAAGAAAAATGGAAAGAAAAATTATGGCAACCAAGAAGCATACCACTCACAACTATAAAGACGGAAGTATTGTTGCTGCTAGTCTTCCACAACCTATAAGGTTGACACCACAACAATTGGAAGAAAAAAGAGCAAAAGGGCTTTGTTACAGTTGTGATAGCAAATACACTAAAGGTCATAAGTGTGCTGAGAAGAAATTATTCTACATAGATTGTGAAGAGGAAGAAGAAAAGGAGCAAGAAAGGTCAAAAGAAGAGGATATACTCCAGGAACAAAGCCTAGATGAAGAACAAATGAATCTGACCATATCTTGTAATGCATTGGCGAGAATTACCACTCCTCAAACCATCAAGATAGAAGGACAAATCAAGAAGAAAAAGGTAATAGTGTTGATTGATTCAGGAAGTACCCACAATTTTATTCATTGTAAGGTAGCAAAAGAATTGAATTGCTTCTTATATCCAGCACCAGAGTGTCAAGTGATGGTTGCAAATGGAGGAACAATAAATTGCTCTGGAAAGTGCCATAATATCAAGCTATCCATGGGAGAATATGTATTGACTAGCCCAATGCTTTCCATTCCAATGGGAGGTGTTGATGTTGTACTAGGAGTCCAATGGCTACAATCCTTGGGTACAATAGCTTTTAATTTTCAAGAACTTTTCATGAAATTTTCTGTGGAAGGAAAAGAAGTTGAATTAAGGGGTATTGCAGGGAAACCAGGAAAGATAATCAGCTCTAACGGTATGACAAAGCTTCTAAAAAAGGAACAAAAGGTGTAATTGCACAATTATGTTCGCTAGATGTTTCCACATTGGAATCATCTATTTCTCCAGATCTCCAAAAAGTCTTGGATGATTCCAAGGTATTTGAGACTCCCAAAGGTCTCCCACCTATTCGTGATCATGATCATGCTATTCATCTGATTCCAGGAAGTGTTCCTCCAAACATCAGGCCGTACAAATATCCCTATGCCCAAAAGAGTGAAATTGAACATATGGTTGCAGAAATGCTAGAGGCTGGTATAATTCAACCGAGTCAAAGTTCTTTCTCTGCTCCAGTAGTATTGGTGCACAAGAAGGATGGATCATGGCACATGTGTCCGGATTATAGGGAGCTCAACAAGCTCACTATTAAAGATAAGTTTCCCATTCCTGTCATTGATGAATTACTGGATGAAATGCATGGATCAATTTACTTCACCAAGTTGGATCTTCGTTCAGGATATCATCAAATCAGAATGAAGACTGAAGACATTCTGAAAACAACATTTAGAACTCATGAGGGTCATTATGAATTTTTGGTCATGCCTTTTGGCCTTACCAATGCACCCTCAACATTTCAAGGTTTGATGAATTCAATTTTCAAACCATTTCTTAGAAAAATTTGTGTTAGTATTTTTTGATGATATACTAATCTACAACAAGTCTTGGAAGGATCATGTTGAACATGTTGACAGGGTGCTACAACTATTAGAGGAGAAACAATTATATGCAAAAAGATCCAAATGTTTCTTTGGAGTACAAGAGGTGGAATATCTGGGTCATATTGTATCTCATGAAGGAGTTAAGGTAGACCCTAGCAAAATTAAAGCCATTAAGGAATGGAAAATCCCCACATCCATAAAGCATCTGCGAGGATTTCTCGGGTTGACAGGGTATTATCGCAAGTTTGTTAAGAATTATGGGAGAATAGCAGCACCTCTAACAACATTATTGAAGAAAGATGCATTTTCATGGACTCCAGAAGCAACAAAGGCCTTCGAACATCTTAAAGAGGCAATGTGCCAAGCACCTGTCTTAGCTACACCAGACTTCACAAAAACCTTTATTGTGGAATGTGATGCTTCAAGAAATGGAATTGGTGCTGTTTTAATGCAAGATGAAAGACCCATTGCTTTTGAAAGTCGTCCAATCAAGGGAAAGTTTTTACACAAAGCTATTTATGAGAAGGAAATGTTGGCAATACTCCATGCACTTAAAAAATGGCGACCCTACCTAATGGGAAGACACTTCAAGGTAAAAACGGATCATGATAGCCTTAAATACTTTTTAGAACAAAGATTATCCTCTGAAGAGCAACAAAAGTGGGTCACAAAGATGTTGGGTTATGACTTTGAAATCATCTACAAAAAAGGGAAGCAAAATTTGGTGGCAGATGCACTCTCAAGAAAGGATGAGGATGTGGAAGCATTGTTGTGCGCCATTTCTATTATCCAACCAGATTGGATAAACGAAGCAAGGGAGGAATGGAAGAATGACAAAGAAGTGTGGGCACTTATTCGAAAGTTACAACAAGATTCCAGTACGTCTGATACATTTAGCTGGAAAAATGATTCGTTATGGTACAAAGATCGCTTATACCTCTGTAAGAATTCCCAGCTAAAACAAAAGATTCTTATGGAATTGCACACTTCTCCCTTAGGAGGGCACTCAGGATTTTTAAAAACTTACCACAAGGTTAAGAAGGAATTTTTTTGGGATGGCCTTAAATCAGATATTCAAAAAATTTTGGCGGAATGTTTGGTTTGCCAACAAAATAAAGTTGAAACAATTAAGACACCGGGTCTATTACAACCTTTATCCATTCCAAGCCAACGTTGGGAGGAGGTTTCAATGGATTTTATCACAGGTTTACCCAAGTCTGAGGGAAAGAGTGTCATCATGGTGGTAGTTGACAGACTTACCAAGTATGCACACTTTTGTGCATTATCACATCCATTTAAAGCCAGTACAGTTTCTACTACATTTATGGAAACAATTCAAAAGCTACATGGAAACCCAAAGATTATTGTAAGTGACAGAGATCCCATTTTCACTGGAAATTTTTGGACAGAATTATTTTCTTGTCTTGGTACTCAGTTAGCTCATAGCTCATCTTATCATCCTCAATCTGATGGGCAAACTAAGATAGTAAACAAATGTTTGGAAGGATATCTTCGTTGCTTTGTATCTGATAAACAAACACAATGGGTCAAATGGTTGCCTCTAGCTGAATGGTGGTATAACACTTCCTTCCATACAACAACAAAAATGACCCCATTTATGGCACTTTATGGGTATCAGCCACCATCCATCACATCATATTTAAGAGAAAATTCTAAGGTTCAAGCAGTGGAACATCACATCGAACATCAACAACAAGTCCTCCAACTCTTAAAGGATAACCTCATGTTGGCACAGAATAGAATGAAACAACAGGCAGATCAACATCACAGCGAAAGAAGTTTTGATGTAGGTGATTGGGTATTCCTACGGCTACAACCATATAAGCAAATGTCCCTCAAGCAAGCTAAGAAGGATAATAAATTATCACCAAAGTATTATGGTCCGTACAAGGTGTTGCAAAAGATTGGTACTATGGCATACAAATTGGAGCTTCCTGCAGCTTCTCGATTTCACCCAGTTTTCCATGTTTCATGTTTAAAGAAGGTTATAGGTGACAAGCTCCCTGTTCAAACAATATTGCCAGAACTTGAAGAGGAAGGAAAAATTATATTGGAACCAGAAGCAGTCACAAAAACAAGAACTCGACAGCTACGAAATCGATCAATTTCAGAGTATCTTATCAAGTGGAAGAACTTATCTGCTGAAGATTCCACATGGGAGGATGAGAATTTTATACAGAAGCATCCAGAACTACTCAAGCGTTGAGGACAACACTTTTTTGAAGGAGAGGGGCACGTTGGGTCCCTATAATACTAGTGATTACCCCATTACTATTGCAGTTGTACCGCTTATTAATATTGTTGTGCCCCTATTGTCCCCATATTGTTATTACTGTGCCCCATAGAATCCCTCTATTGTTATTTTTGTGGCTTTATATTATTATTGTTAGGTCGACTGGGTTATATTGTGACTCCTTAGACTCCTATATATAGAAAGGAGGTTTTTTCATTTGAATCATCCAAGAATTGTTCATTTATGTAATGTAAAGGAGGTTTCCCCCTCGAAGAGGCTGAATTTTAAGGCGTTGATCTATCTTTTCTATCTTTTTCTTGAGCTGGTTTCATAACAGATGTCCTTCCTTTTATAGGCTTATTGTGGGGTCGAATGGGGTCTTACGCCAACTTCATCTTCCCTTAAGCCGACATGGTGTGGGGGTTCCATAATTCATATTTGACTCAATACTTAACCTTTTTACATGATTCAAAAGCCCAAGAAGGGTCTCTCTAAATGTACAATAATTATATAGACTCATAGTAAATCCTAGAAGTCCTCAATGGGGACTTTTACCTAAAACATGGTGACCCAAGCAAGAAACCCATGCTTTAATAAGTCACAATAATAATAATAATAAATATTTTCTTTATTCTTTTAACAAGTACATTTCATAATGACTCAAGTATATTATTGAAGAAGGAACATAGTTACATTTTCCAACACCCTGAGGCAGAGAATTCATCATGAATTGATTAGAGGTGATGCATCTATAATTGTCATGAGATCGAGTCAAGATTAGGTCTATTCCACACAAAGGTTATTAAAGCAGGCACACTTGCATGTAGCAGGCAGCTAGTTCCTTCCACGTCGAGCTGACATATGGTGTCCCCAACAATCATGAGGAGGTTGGGGATTTTAGCGCAGGAAATCATGTGGATGTAGGCAACGATGAAATGAGAGAAGAGGGTCGAGCTAAGGATGGGACACAATGGCTCTAGGGGTACGGAAATAGAAAAGGGGGGCACTAGGAAGTAATACATGAACACTTACGAGATCAATACATACCCTTTAATTCCATTAACCTCTATCTACCCTTGATCTAAAAGGAAAGCCTTATTGGCCTCATGAGTTGCCTCGAAAATAAGATTTTTGAGGATATGGAAGAATGTAGAGTTGGAGAAGGAGAGAAGGATACTTTTAATTCAATGATACAAAAGACTTAATGTAATATCTTTTGGAGGGTATTCAGTACTGAGATATCAAATAACTAGGAAAGAATCACCCAAAATGACAATGTCTCAAATGCCTTGATCTTGAGCTAGAGATACCCACAAGAATATCCCATACATTTATGTCTGGTTGTTAGATTTCTGCCCAAGGCCCCATGAGAATTTATCCACAATGCTTCCTTAAGGATTTAGTAATATCCCTCCCCCTCTTGCCACCCCTATAAATAATAATTACAACAATAAATAAAATTATTTAATTGTGTTGATAGATTGAAATAAAAATATTTAATTATGTTGATAGGCATGTCTATTATGGAATAGGATTTTTAAAATTTTAATTTAATTATCAATAATTATTAGGTGGATTGTAGTGATTTAACTTCTATGGAATATTCTAAAATATTTATAATAGTATACAAAAATCAAAGGTCCATATCTATCTCCAAAGTAGTTATGTCCTTTATTCTCTTTTAATCAAATTGATTAATTAAAAGAAATGTCATATGAGCAAGTGGTATATGAAGTGAGTTATGGCTTTTTTGGGCATGTGGTTTTGATAAGTCATGTTATTGGCCCATGGTATTGTAACAAAGTAGATTTGGAGAGGCGCTATACAACCCAGTACAAGGGAAATGTTTTCATATAAAGTTACGTTTTAAAAATAATAAAATAATACTTACAATAACAAATTAAAAAATAGTAATAACAAAAAGAAATCAATGTAGGCCATAAATAAATACTTCAATTTCCACCTTAATTTTACGTCCACTTTATATAGAGAAAAATAATTGTAAGTAAAGGAAAAAAATACTTTTTAATATGGAGTTGGTAGTTGCCATGTAAAAATAATATAATTGATATTACATTATGTGTAATTCATTTTAGGTTTATTTGCTATGTAAAAGCTAAAATAAAATTATGCCAATAGCAAAAAAATATTTACTGTTAGCCATAAATAATATTTCAATGTCTATATTAAATAACATATTTTTATATGAGGTTTATATAAATTTGAAAAAAAAAAAAGTAATTTAAATTAAAAAAAATTATAATGTTTCACCTTTTTTTTAAAGGAATAGGTAGGAATTTGTATTAAAATAATCTAGTTACTAGGCCATAACCTTTACATATTCCAATCTTCCTTGAAGGTTTGAAATTTAGCACTAGGGCTCATTCCAAACCCTCAAATGAGTTCCCAATGACACAAAAATTTCAAACCCTTTCCAACTAATTTTTTTCCAAAAAACTCCCAATATCCAATTACATTTGCATTCCATTATTCACTAATTTTGTTTTGACTTAGTCTCACTTCATTTTTTCCTTACATAAATATCTTTTCCTTTCTTCCCAACTTGAGTCCAATCGTGCTTTCTTCTATTTACAACATATCTTTCTTCAGCAAGAAAAAATTGGATTCTTCCTCATCTGCATAGTCTGCCCAAGAAGATGTTTTTCCAGCAAAAATCCTTGTGTAATTAGAAGGGGATCCATTTTCCACGAGGGTTTGTTACTTTTCTACTTTGTTGAGTCCATACTATCCTCATTGGCATTTGTTATTTCATGTTTAGTTTCTATTGTCGTTGATGAAATTTATTTGGCCATATATTCTTCCTTATTTTCTTCTAGTTCTTTATTATCTTGAAGTACATCTCTTTAAATATCTTATAGTGAATACCCTGAGCTCCTTCCCACCATTTGGGCCTTCCGGTTTTTTTTGTCTTTTCTATTCTGTGAACACTTGGGCAATTTTTAATTACCCGTCATGTTTCATAGCATGATCTACACTGGAAATAAATATTCCCATAGTCAAGATTTTGGATCCAAACATAGTTTGGAGCCGTCATATTAAACTCCGCGAAAAAACCCTTGTTGAATTCCATCTCCCTGCATATTCAGGCATAAGTAATCTTGAAAAATTTTGCAGTTTTAGGACAACGGTGATAAAAATTTCCCAATGCATTACCAATAGAAGAAAGCGATTGAAGATTCCAAAATTGCAAGGGAAGGTTAAGAAGCCTTGCCCAAGCTAGACCCATAGAAGTTGATGTCATTACCAGATCAAAAGTGGAAGTCCAAGGTTGTATGCAGAGACCGACACTACCCCAAAACCACGACCCAACTTCTCAAATGGCCTTCTTATCCTCTATGTTATCAAAAACCACCAGAAAAAAACCCCAATCCAAAGGATAAATATTTAATTAATCCGTCAAAAGGGGCTTCCATGTCTCAAAAATCCACTTGTGTAGATTAGGCAATCGCGACCAAGACCCATTAAAATTGCAAACCAAACCTTGCTCTGATTTTTGTTTCACAACTAATAGCTTCCTCATCCTCAGGAACATTCAGGGAATGAATTTCTTGAACCATCGGAAGGTCATAACCAAATTTCAACATCAAACTGTACAAAACCGAAGAAGAGCTTACTAAGTGGACAACCATACCTGCAAAAGAAACTGTCTTTTTCACCGAATCAATGGAATTTTCCATTATAGAAGAGATCTACAAAATATTCATGCAAAATAAGCATAGAATGGTTGGCTAAGGAAAAACCCTAGCCGCTAGGAGGGTTTGCAAAGCCCCTTCCATATATCTAAAAACAAAAAATATTTAACCTTGAGAATGATGTTTTCATTTTTCATTATAAGGCATATGTGTAATTTATTGCATTATTAATATAGAGTTTATATATAATATTTTAAAAAAATATTAATTAAAAAAAGTTATATATATATATATATATATAGAGAGAGAGAGAGAGAGAGAGTGAGAGAGAATTATTATTCCATTAATAAGTTTTTTAGGGAAATTGGTAATTGATTTAATTTTTAATATGGAGATGACATATAAGATTTTTAAATATTAAAAACAAAAAAAATATAAATATCTATATAAACATATAACATTTAAAAATATATTTATAACAAAAATAATAATATATATAGAGTCTTATGGATATATGTTTTCTACTTCTAAATATAATTTGGGCATGTATTAACATTTTAATATGTATAATGTTAACCATAAATAAAATATTTCCATGCCAATACCCACCCCGACCCCAAGGAAAAATCGTAATTTTATTAATGAAAACAAAATTACATATTGTAGATGCTTGTAAATCACTCATTAAGCCAGTCAATACTGGTGTTCACAGAGCCAAAACAAAACAAAAAAACTATCTTAATATGTAGAGAAACAGGTTACCCTTTCCTCCATTTCTTTTTTTTCACTTTCCACCATTTTCCTTGAGATGGAGTGGTGGATACAAGAGCTAGCTAGTTCTCTTCATCCATTTTTGGAATTTCCTTATCTGAATCCAAGCTTTCTGAGACGTGATGGCATTTTTATCCTCCAAAATCCTTAGACTCGGGTCTCCCCTCCGGTTTCGCTATGGGATCTGGTGTTGATGAGGCTTCATGTTGTGTTTCCTTCTTTTCTACAATTTCTTCTGGATTTTGGACTTCTTCTTTTGTAAGGGGATCCATTTCTTCATCTTCCTCGTCACCCTCAGGCAGATGTTGTGGAAATTTCCATCCTTTGGGTTTCTTCCCTTGTTTCTTCTTCCTTCGTGGCTCTTTCTTAGCCTCAGGACATATATTTTGTAGATGTCCAGTCTATCGGCATATTCGACATCAGAATGTCGTGTTTTCAAAATCTAGATATTGTGTCCAACACTGCTTGTTGTGAGTCAAGAGGATGTGCTCCGAAAATCCTTTGCTGAGATCCACCTCCACACATATTCTGGCGAAAGTGAATTCTTCAGCTCTTTGTGTATCTATCTTTATGTATCACCCTAAGAGATTCTCGATGCCTTCTAGTACTTTATGATGCCATAAATGTAGGGGAAGATTATGCAGTCTAACCAAGACTGACATTCTAGATACTACCATTGTATTTGCATCAAAATCTGGGAACCATGGAGTGGAAAAGAGTCCTATAGTTCCCCAAAACCATGGGGCTTCTTACAGAATATAGTTGTGTTCCTCTGATGATGCAAACTTCACTATGAAGAAACCTTTGGAGCAGATGTGGATCTCACAGTTTAGTGTGCAATTTGTGAAGATCCAATGAAAAAGATCCATTGGTTTTGGCCAAAAACTATTGAATCTGCATACAATGGATTGAGCTTCATATGTTGAATGCAGATTGTTTGTTTTTGATAGATCTATAGTCAATGCAGGAACTTGATTTAGCTGTTCCACTATATAGGGGTTGGGAATATTATGTGTCTGTTTTGGATTTACGAAGGCACCCTATTTTCCATTTAAAGTTTTTTTGAAAGACAAGCCTCCTTGATTCAACATTGATCCTTTGGGAAGACTATATTCAACCACACACCTTGCACTCTTTGGTTTGCTTGATCTAGAAGATCCTCCCTGTAGTATCAAATTTAAAAAGATGGTGGATGATGGGGTGACATTGTAGTCTTGTAATTTCAGTTCATCCTGCATTAAATTGCCTCTGCAGATGAGGCTTTGAAACCTTATTAGATAACCCAGTGTGTGTAGGATATTTTTCTTCAATTTTGCAACCTCTTCAAAAGCCTGAACCCAAAAAAGTATTTATTTTCCAACAGGAGATCTGATAAATACTTGGAAAGCTGACTCTGATTCCATATCTAGATTCCTTTCTTGACAGATATGTGTGTCACTATCTGGATCTTTGTCAAAATTCAAATCTGAGTGACTTTGAGGAGACTGTGACGAGAACAAGAAGATCTTATGTGAGATCTGGTCCCTAGGAAACCTTAGATCGGTTATAAAGAACATCTGATCCAATGAGCTGCTCCATATATCTATCTCCAAAACTCCTTTTCGATTGCCATGTGCCCACATAGGGATGTTAAACCCCCGATCCGGCTGATTTGACTACAGATCTACTACTGGGGCCACTTCAGGAGGGTAAATGACTACCGCGCCCTTAACAGGCCAATGATCTTATTAGATTAGCACCTCGCTTGTGGGGATAGCATATCCGGACATCAACTTCTATTCAAGGTACTCTTCTGTCCAAGATGGATCCAGATCCGACACCAAGTTACGTCCCCCTTGGCCTTCATTCGATCCATCACGTGTAGCATGTTCCTTCAACCATATGCAATAACGATTAGTGCAATTCCTTATGTATCAGACTCTGTTGTGGTGAGAAAATGGAAATGGATCGATAGAGGGTGAGGATTCGAGTACACAACGGTTCACAACTCCAGCACTGTCACCATCGCATCCACTTCCATCGCCTTCGTTTTGTCTCAAACACTCCCAAACCCCATCCCAAGTTGATGACGATTATATATATATATATATATATATATATATATATATATATATATATATATATATATATATATATATATATATGTATATCTATATAGATACATATATATATATATATACATATAGATATATATGTATATATATATATATATATATATATATGTATATCTATATAGATATACATATATATATATCTATATCTATATATATATATATATATATATATATATATATATATATATATATATATAGCGAGAGAGAGAGAGAGAGAGTTCCTATTCTATTTAGAGGTTTTTTAAGGGATATTTCTAATTCATTCATTTTTTAATATGGAATTGACATGTAAAATTTTAAATATTAATAAAAAAATAATATAATATATATATATATATATATATATATATATATATATATATATATATATATATATATATATATATATATATATATATATACGCTAATGGGGGTGAACAAGCATGGAGAATTAAATGAGGAGGACGGGGGGTTGTTACTCCCACAAACTGATCTGACGGCTCATGATGAGCCATAGATCCAAGTGGAGTGAGGGTGGAGGATTCCTAGAAACTCTGAGATGAAAGCTTGGTTTTTATATTCCGGAAGGTGGCTCGCTTCCCACAGATAGTCTGTTTGGTTATGGGAGAATTGGAAGGTGGTGAGGTGAAAGGTGAGTGTGCATAGGGCACCAACCTGTGTATGTCTGCTATCTTGAGTGTTGTATGGAGGAAATTTCTTGTTGGGAGGAAAGGTGGGTGTCCTGTGGAGTTAAAGGCATTGATTTGTAGGGTTTGGGACCCTAGTGAATCTGGGTGTAAAGAGTTCCCTAGAGGTTAGGTGGTTGTGGTGCAGAGTGGGTCTCTTTCGTGTTGTCTTGCTACGAATTCCTAAAGCGTTAGATGGTTTTCTACTGGTTTTCTTGGTAAGTTTCACTGCACTCTATCCTCGTTCTAGGAATTTTTCCATTATTAGTTATCTTGGGGTGGTGGCCTTCATATTCTTCCAAGTTTTTAAATTTAGGTGCTATGTGAATCTCATCGAAGTATTAGTAGTTCCCTGTGATTTACGCTGCAGAATTGAGCCTTTTGGTTGCCTTGAGTTTGAGTGTGGGAGTTTGAGGTGTTGGGTCATTAGCTCCCACCCCATAACAGATAACTATCTAGTTGTGTTTTAGTGATGTCTTAGGTTCTTAGGGGGCACATGTCCTATGACATTGTGGTATGGTATTGTTGGGTTGTGGGGATTTCATTTCGCTAAGATTTGTAGGAGGTTTCCCCAGTAAAGCACAATTCCTGGGGGGTGGAATTTAACTAGTATTAGATGTTGGGACACTCTCGAGGAATTTTTTGTCAGATAGGGTGAGCCCTACCTGGTGGGCTCCCCATGGGGAAATGGCGAGTTGTGGAAACCAGGTGAGTGTTGCAGATGACAAAGGAGGAGTGGACGCGAGATTTAATGACGTATTGACACATGAAAACTTTCTTGCACCTATTCTTACGGTAAAGCTTCCTTCTTTGGAGTCAATGGAAAAACAGTTGTGTTGTGTTATTGCACTCCTGGTAGAGTTAGGGTAGCAACATCATGATGACTAGAACGAGGTAATCGCTTTCATGAACAAATTATAACATAACCAATGGGAAATGATAGACAGGATGGATTCACTTCAGATGAGTCAAAGGCACATTCATGAGAGGTTGAACTTGATAGAGGGCATGATTGACCACCTGGAGTTCCACGTACACAGGGGCCCTAGACCCCTAGGTCCTTTTAACGTTGAACATGCTCTAGCTCCTCCCCATAATCCTTGATGATAGTTGGCTACATATGTATTGTCTCCGTATTTTGGAGACTTTTTTCTTTTTTGTATGAACACGATATAAGTTTTGGCATTTGGTTATCAGTTTTTGTTTATCTCTCCTGGCCAACAAATTTGGTCGAAGTCAGGCTAGGAGAGAAAGGAATTTCTCGAAAATCTTATGTAATGTTTTGACGAATTAATAGAAGTGATTTGATTGACTATATATATATATATATATATATATAACATTAAAAAAAAATTATTATAACTAAATTAACTATATAAAGAGAGAGATCCATATGGATATATGTTTTCTATTTCCAAATATGATTGAGGCATATATTAACATTTTAATGTGTAGAATGTGAATCATAAATAAAATATTTCAATGTCAACTATATATATACTATATAAAACATATATATATATATATATATATATATATATATAAAATTCTCTATGTTAAAAAACTTTAATATGGATTTTATATAAACATAGAGAATTATATCTATATATAACATTTAAAAAATATTTATAACAAAAATAATTGTATAGAGAGACAAAGTTCTATGGATATATGTTTTTTACTTCCAAATATGATTGGGGCATGTGTAAAATTTTGATGTGTAGAATGTGAATCATAAATAAAATATTTCAATGTTATATATATATATATATATATATATATATATATATATATATATATATATCATTTTATTAGATTTATCTTAATTTTGAATATACTAAAATTCACGAGGAATTAAATATTTCCATGTGCAAAAATTTTCTTAAGTTTTGCAGTCAAAAAAAGGTTTGCATGTTGAGAGATTTGATCCCTCTTTGCGCTTGGTAGATCCAAAGTTAAGATGGATCTATGCTAGTTATAGATTATAATCTCCATGGTAAAATGGGGGTAAATATCCATGGTTAAGAATCTTGTTCCATATATTTTTTAGTGTTATGTGTTTAATATATAATTAATTATTTTTATAATAAATAATAATAATAATAATAATAATAAATTGGTTGAATGAAGTTCATTGAAGGGATTATTAGTATGGCTATGGTTTTTGTCTGTGGGGAGTATTCAAATATCATCATCAGGCACCAGCTCATTCTTGACTCTTATGGCATCCACAATAGTGGTGATCTACGTCACAACAATGGCGATTTCTGTCTCTGGAAAGTATATAGCCCAAATATGGTTGGCACAAGTGCATTTTTGGATTGGGTCTACCTCTACTAAAGACTTCTTCAATGTTGTTGTTGATTTCCAATGTGACTTCCAGTGCGACCCTAACACCCATGGCAATCACAGGCTTGAATATCCACGTTGTTGCTAATCTGATCCCATAAGTACATCTCTGAGTGGATTTCACCCTTTTTCTAAAGATTTGTGCCGCCAAGTATACCTCTTTGTGGATCTGTGTCATCATGCTCCTTTTCTCACAAATCTGGTTGTAAGGGATGAAGGGACAACGAAATATGTAAATTTATGGAGGAATGATTCCTTTCGAAGTGAAATAATCGATGTGGAAATGAGGCCATGGGGTCTAGACCTCTTTTTGCCTTCTAATATGGTTGAAACACATTCTACTCAACTAGATAAAGGTTTCGATTATTCACAACTAAATCTGGTGTCATTTTTAAACAGTGATCCAGGGTTTAGTTTTCTTGTGAGTGCCAACGATGATCATGGGGTTTTCGAAAACACCCACAACCTCTCAGATCTAACCAATAGAACCTCAGATCTAGAAAATCTCGCGACAATATAGCAGAGGGAGGAAAATTTTCATATTTTCATAAAAGCCTTGAATGGAAAATCATCCTTTTTTTGGATTTGAGGAGGGACCTCGTGGAAAATATGAAACACACCATCCAAGCCCATATGGGTATCATAAAAACACTTCAAGTTCTAAAATATGAAGGAAAAGTGCTACTAGACGTATGCCAGTTGGAAGATTATGGAGTGGGAAAGAACTCAACTATTTTTCCAAGTTTGAGAATGAGGGGAGGATCTATAGTCCAAAAGATCCACATCTTTTAAGGATGTACTCACAAGGAAGAATGTTGCTCCAACATAACAACCTCAAACTTTGCTAAGACCTTACATAATCAAGCAAATAGACAAGGTATCAGCTATGGCGGTAATATCCCTAGAGGCAAAGTTTGATTTTGCTGACCTACAAACCACGACATTAATTTGTCCATTTAATGGTTTCTGGACAAAACCAGAAGATCTATATGAATGGGTGTACTCTTCCTGGACAACACAATGTAATCTATAATTGTGTTCAAAAGGATTTTTCATAGTTCATTTGAGTCACATAAAGATAGGGACAAAGTTATTAATCAAGGACTGTGGTTTTGGGGTAGAGCCAAGCTCTTTGTAACCCCATGGTTCCTAGGCTTTGATGAATCAAACATGGTGGTAAAAACAATGCCAATATGGGTAAGGTTACCAAACCTTCCCCTCCCTTTCTAGCATCATCAAGTTTTGAAGGACATTGGAAATATCCTTGGCAAATTCAAAAAAATATATTCTGACATAACAATCAAAGGCATATTTACTTTTGCTAAGATATGTGTTGAGATTGACCTTAGAAAAGTTCTCCCAAATTAACTTCTTTTTAAAACATGAAAATTTCCAGTGGACATAGGTTCTCAACTATGAGAACATGACACTTAGATGTTGTTTCTGGGAAAACTAGTGTCTTTTCTATCTACTAGTCCCACTAGGATTGGTAGCTATCCTAGAAACAAACAATCAAAGCAATTTGTGATTTCCTTTATGTATGATAGATAAGAGAGAAGCAAAGGGACCAACCTGGATCTTCTGCTTGACTCCTTGCTTGATTCCTCTCTCCCTTGATAGAGCTTGCACCTCTTCTCCTACTTATCCCGCTCAGTGAATACCTGTAGAGACAAAGTAACAAAACACCATCAAAGCATCTCGATCTATTATATCATAAACAATGCAGAATTAGAAATACATTGAACATACAATGGCATTCACAAATACACGATTGTATGGAGGAAAACTCAAAGAACTTTATTAATAGTAGAAGGGAGAATTACAACCCAGCTGTCTGATCCAGCATCATCCTCCCAGCATCAAAGCCCTCTTCACTTCATGAAAAGCAAGATCACCCAACAATACAATGTCTTCTCTAAACTATCAACACTTCCTTACAAATTACAAAATTCCAGCCTCTAGATCTCTCAGATGAGGGATCCATTTATAGATGTCTGCAAGGGTGTGAGTCATCTCTGGGTTTTTGATTAGTGTCATTCCACTTGTAGTTCTTGGTTCCACTTGGAGATTTCTTGGATCTCTTACTCATCCCTGGGTGAATTGAGAGAGGAAAGTGTCACAAGAGAAGTTTCTGGAAGATTCCATGAGCATCCACTTAGCAAACTGTCTCGGACATTTGTCCATCCTTGCTTATCGCACCCTACAGAAGACCTCTTCAGTATGCATCGCACCTGGCTAGTGTAGGAGTCAGTATGCATTGCAGCTTGATAGTGGGGCAGCCAGTATGGTCCAGTTTTGGCTAGTTCTTAGTGGTTTTTCAGGTGGAACTTTTGGGGAATGATGTAATCAGTTGACCATGATCCTTTAGGGTATGAAACAACACTTTTAGGGGTTAAAGAGCCCTTGGTTTATCGACATATAAGATTGGGGTTGCAGTGCCAAAATATGTCTATAACAGTTTCCCCCTAAAGCATGAAGTCGTAAATCTTTTGATGTCGGGTGAAATGCTTTACCATGAGGATCCGAGGTATTCGAACTGGAAGGTGACCTATATAAGATACAATACAATACATCATCATCAGATTATTTTCATGATCTAGCTGAGGTGGGCATTCCCATGCTCAGCTTTATAAATTCATTTTCATGTACATAATACAGATAATTGTCCGCAGTTGCAGACTGGTGATTCTTCATATGAAGAGTCATCTTCCCTGGATTAGATGACTATCTGTGCAGCTTTTGTGTACATTTGATGTCTTTATATCCCTGAATATATTGCATCCCGGATGGATTAAACTAGATCTGGGGTCTTCAAAACTCGTTCAATCTTCACCCGCTGTACAAGTCGATCCATGTGAAAAAATGTCCTGAAGTCGAACATGGAAAGACATCGCCTGATTACCAGCCAATAATGTAAGTTGTTAACAGGTGCGAGAGGAATCACCGATAATGATAATGACCCTCAAGGTACTACAGTACAATTCATGTGGTGTGAATATATGATTTGATGTCGAACCCCACGTAAAATCTTTCGGTCGAAGGCCATTGATGTAAACCTGTCGCCAGAAGTGAGAAACCTGCCATTGAGGCATGCAAGCTTCAAAGTACTGAAAGGGTTGTTTCTAAGTCAACTTCTTGGATAATGATTTGATGTCGACAAGAAGTGACCAGTCATAGGAGGGCCTTAATGTATCCCACATCTATGACACGAAATGAAGCAAATGATTTTCTGGAGGTGAAAATGATCTGATGATACAAGGTTCAGGAATGACGGTCATGAAAAATGGAGGTTGAAGGTATTGCAGTGGATGAGGCATTGACTGGATGGTGAATTCTATGAATGACTTCTCTTGAACATATCGGCGACACTAAGATGGATTGGTACCGTTAACCCCAAAAGATGGATGGTACGGAGGACCAATGGTGACATGACTGGTGAATGGAATAACCCAACTCGACTCAATCATGGTGATGGAGTGAAAGTGTCATGTTCAAGAGTGACCTGCTACCATAAAATTCTTCAAGTTTTCTTCCCTTTTTCCCAAGTCATTGCTGACCAGTACCTCTTTATTTTTGTCAAGCTTGAGGAGGATAACTTATGCTTGTTCTATAATTTGCCCTTCGGGCAAACCTGTCACTATGTTTTAGCGAGCCTAGCGACAGTGAAACTCGTTCTTGTCTGGGTGGACAAGTTTGTCGCTATTGTTTTAATGAGTTTAATGACAAAGATAACTCGGTCCTTTTCATGTTTAGAGAGTTTGAAAAGGGACGAAAAGAAAACTCCAGTAGTTCTTTTTCATAGCATAATTCCTTAGGTCCGAAAAAGATTAAAATAATACAAAAGGGATGACTTTTCGATCACTTTAGCGAACCGAAAAGTCAAGCGCTCGAACTTTTTCATGAGATAATCCCTCAAGTTTGAAAAGTTTAAAATACACAGGAGGGATGGCGCTCCAATCACTTTAGCGAGCTGGAGAGGCCAATTTCTCAACAGTTTTTTCATATTTAGCGAGTCTGAAAGGGGTTTAAAGTGGACTCGTTTTTTTAGGAACAAGTGGCATTTAGGGTAGAAACTGGTTCCGGGTAATCTTGGAACTTCTCGAAACATGGTGAGGTGAAGAGGGTGGCTAACAAGACCACTCATCACAGCTGTTCCACAAAATGGTAAAGAATCAAGTGGAAGTGAAATGATCAGCCAAAATAATGAAGGTGATGGCAGGAACACAACCAAGGCTCAAAAGGCTGATGTAGTGGCAATCACAAAGGTTATTTACCGAAGGTGGGTTCATTTTTTAACGAGCTTGAACTCTTGGGGAACACATGCTCAGTGGTAGGTTTATTTTTTAACGAGCTTGAACCATGCAATAACATTGCTCATTTTAGTGATCGGAAATGTTCAATTCACCATCTAGCGCATTAGATTCTTTTATAGGTCGTTCAACTTGCTCAATCACTCCATCAAAATGATTAGAAATACATATATATGCATGATAAATGAATGAAAACTAACATTTTACTTGAAGTACGTGAATAGTAAACATAAAAAGTAGCTTTACCTTTCATTTTCATTATTTCATTTTGAATTTGGGATTTTGGAGCTCTGGAGTGGTTTTCCCCCTCAAATTTCACCAGCTGATTTCGGGAGATCCGGTGGACTATTTTCTGTGCCGTCAGGACCAGGTAGGAGCTAACCCTGAGCTCTTCATTTTTATTCCATCCTTTTTTTATTTTGAGCAAGTTTTCCTATTCTTCGGGGCCCCTGGGGTTTGAAGAACTCATTCTCCCATCATCACACGTGTCCCACATCAAAAGGAGCGATGCATACTAAGTTGTACACTAGCTAGTCAGTATGCATCTCACCTTGTTCGAAGGCAGGGTGCGATGGGCGCAAAAAGGAAACTTTGCACAGTGATTTCTCATTAAATTTTTGCTCAAATTTGGATCCTAACTTATCTTTTGTCTTTGTTTCAGATATTTTTTGGATCAAGATGGTTGTTACATGGTGTGAACGTGAACATGAAGAAGAAGACATGGTTGCCTTACATGATCAGGGCATAGTTACTGCATTACGAAACTATGGTTTGCTCAAATTCTTCCGCATATCCAGCATGAGGCAAAAAATCAATTTGTTGCAATATTCTCTCAATGCTTGGGATCTGATCGACCAGGTATTCCAGATCAGAGACAAATCTATTCTATTGACAGTTGAGGATATTTACTTTCTGACGGGGTTATCGAGACGGGGTACCCCTCTTTCACTATCAGGATCTGCCCGTGGGGGTGAATCTGTGAGAGATTATATCCGTCAATTTTTTAGAGATGGATCTCAGCCCAACAAAGATGGCAAGATCAATATCCATGATGTCATTGATCAGCCCTTGAGGACCATCTTATTTACCTTTGCTAGATTGGCTGGTAGCGTGACTCTTCATTTGGCAAACAGATCTTACATGCAGTACGCCCTGGAATGCCTGGAACCAAAGGTGTTCAACTGGTGTGAGGCAGTACTTCTTGTTATAAAAGAACAACTCTCCAAGGTAAAGAATGGAAGATCCAAGAATTTTGGCTATGGTTCCATATTGACTGCTTTTGCCTTGGAGAGGATTCCACTGATGCAGACTTAGTATATTTCACTAGGATTGCTGGTACCGAGAGAACCACGGATGCAGAGATGGGTCGACCTTATGGCCAGACATGCTGGTCAATCACAGATTTCTTTCTCTGATGCCTTCTTTGAGTGGTTCGACCATCAGGAGATGGTCTTTGCGGAGTATCCATATGTCGGGATGGATTTCCGAGGTGACCCGGATTTGGCATTACCGGCTGGTGAGCAGTGGAGTGCGATAGGTAAAATGTTTTGACCATATCTTTGTTTATCAGTTTTATAATGTTTTTGTGTTTTTAAAATATTATCAAGACTAATTGAACTCATATGTGTATGTAGATATTGGGCCAGTGCAACTAGCGGCATGCCTGCAGGCGGCCGCTGACGCTCTAGCAGGAGAGGCTGTAGGGAGGGTCGTCCTTCGAGATCTGGACATCTCAGAGACCCTGGCAGTGCTGTAGGATCAGGTCGAGGGCCTTACTCTCGGTATTCAAGATGTTAGGACCAATGAGTTACCCCTGAGGTTACAGCGCCACACTACTGGTGTGCCGAGTCGATGGACCCGACTCTTGCGTATGATCGCACAGGCGGTGACATGTTATCACCAGCATCATTAGTCTAGGATGCTTTTCTACATTCATTTTGAGTTTCTTGGTCATGTGACCGATTTTTTCTTGGACACAAAACATTTTGTAAAAACTATAAATAGTTATATATTTTTTATTTTCGGAGTTTTATTCTGGTTAAGTTATGCAATCCTGATGCAAATATTAATGTAAAATGTTTTCTTTACAAATGCTGCAAATGTCTATCTAACACATAGTTTGCTAATGAATCAGTTAATGTGTTTAAATTTATGGAAATATGTTGATATTGAATGGAATCAAACTATCTTTCCAAAATCTTGACTCTTAGGAACATGCGATAAATAGCTGGGTTCCGAACAGAATACACACCAGTAAGCTATAGAATGACGAGTTGTGAATCTAGCCTGACAACGAGTCGGCGTATACCACATGAAATGGAATCAGAGAGAAGTTCAATCAACGTGCTATATTCAACGATGTTTTTCGTCGACCGACCAATACATATCCCTCTGAAACTCACTAACTCACCGCTTGGAGTGAAAATGGCCCAGGCTGCAGAAGATAGATTCTGCGTACTACGACTAGCTCCATCGGCATACCCAAAAAATGGTTCCAAAAAGTCTGACATCTACAATCAAATGCAAATTGGATTACCTAACCAAAATGACAACTCTAAAAGAAAACAAAAATGTAACAAAAGTATATATACAAAGAGTGTACTACACTTAATCAAGCATAGTAACGCTTAAGATACAACTCGTTTCGGGGCTGCGACAGTGGAATCCCATCATAATCGACCAGCTCGTAGGATCCTTTTGTCAATACTCATTTAACAATGTAGGGGCCCATCCATAATGGTTCGAAATTTCCTACTCCTAATTTGTCAGAGTCCTGATCGTAAAGCAAGACCAGGTCACCTTCTCAGAAGAAACAAGGCTTGACATCTTTGTCAAATTGCGCCTTGACACATTTCTTATGTGCTTCGTTAGCCAGCATGGCATCATGACGGGTTTCATCCAAGTGGATTAGTTCCAAGAAACGAGCCTCTTCCTTCGAAGTTTCATGGAGCAGATCAATTGCGAGCTTGAGAGATGAAATTTCACACTGAATTGGCAAGACAAATTCCAGACCATACACCAACTGAAAAGGCGTAAATCTGGTCGCATTTATCATCGAAGTCCTATATGCCCATAGAGATGAGTACAAGATTAAATGCCAATTCCGTTTGTGGACTCCAATCATTCTCTGCAGCGTGCGCTTGAGGACTTTGTTGATCGCCTCAACCTGTCTGTTAGCCTGCGGATAATATGGAGTAGAACTATCATGGGACAGTCCTCATTTGGTAGTCAATTCAACCATCATGTGATTGCGAAAATGCGATCCATGATCTATGACTATAGCCTGTGGAACACCGAACCTAGAGACTACATGATTGAAAAATAAAAGAGCAGCCATTTCGCCACTGTTGTTCAATGTAGGCATCGCCTCAACCCATTTTGTAAAATAGTCGACAGCGACTATAATATACCCACGCCCCCCGGCCGAGGTGGGGTTACATGTCATAAATCAATGCCTCGTTTAGAGAATGGCCCAATAGCAACTACTGGATGCAGTGGTGCAGGTGGTAATCTGGTTTTGCGATCAAAAATCTGGTTGTTGCGGATGATCAGTCCGCTTTCATGAATGAGTCGGTAAATCGTCAAGATATGGTTGAAAGATGTGCTTGATGTCACGGAAGGCATGGAGGAAAACTCAAAGAACTTTATTAATAGTAGAAGGGAGAATTACAACCCAGCTGTCTGATCCAGCTTCATCCTCCCAGCATCAAAGCCCTCTTCACCTCATGAAAAGCAAGATCACCCAACAATACAATGTCTTCTCTCAAAGATAAACTATCAGCACTTCCTTACAAATTACAAAATTCCATCCTCTAGATCTCTCAGATGAGGGATCCATTTATAGATGTCTGCAAGGGTGTGAGTCATCTCTGGGTTTTTGATTAGTGTCATTCCACTTGTAGTTCTTGGTTCCACTTGGAGATTTCTTGGATCTCTTACTCATCCCTGGGCGAATTCAGAGAGGCAAGTGTCACAGGAGAAGTTTCTGGAAGATTCCATGAGCATCCACTTAGAAAACTGTCTCAGACATTTGTCCATCCTCACTCATCGCACCCTACAGAAGGCCTCTTCAGTATGCATCGCACCTGGCTAGTGTAGGAGTCAGTATGCATCGCACCTTGACAGTGGGGCAGTCAGTATGGTCCAGTTTTGGCCAGTTCTGAGTGGTTTTTCAGGTGGAAATTTTGGGGAATGATGTAATCAGTTGACCATGATCCTTTAGGGTATGAAACAACACTTTTAGGGGTTAAAGAGCCCTTGGTTTATCGACATATAAAATTTGGGTTGCAGTGCCCAAATATGTCTATAACAGATGTCAATATTCTTTCCAAATGAGACATTTGCATAAATCTTCTCCTCAAGCAAAAAAGGCTCCCTAAAAGAAAAAGAGGCAAGGCCAAAAGAAAAAGGAATGGTAGTTCCCAAACAAAACAGAAGATGAATAATAATAGCACGAGGAACAATTGAATTCATAAATACAACCTTCAGCCAAGTGTGGTGAAGAGGACGGAAATGGACCAAAGGAAGACACCAAAAGGGGGAGAGAATCAAAAGAGATCGTAGTTCCAAATCTTAAAAAAGAGGAATTACCCACAGGAAAAGATTCAGGAGACAAAAAAATCACATGTATATGAAAGCTCAGATTCTGGCAAAGATATTCCCACAGATATGGATGGAAATCATATGGAAATAGTATCAACCACCCCCAATCAAGGAGTATGGTAAAAGGTGGAAAGAAGGGGAAATTAGATAATTTTGATCATGCATAAACCCTTGAAAATTTGATGTGTTGTCTTATAATCTTTTTCTCTTTCTGGGAATCAATTGCAAGACTAGTATTGTCTAAATGCCTTTGGGTATCTGCAAAATGTAATTTTGTCCCCAATTAACAGGTTGAATAAAATTACGATTTTTTCTTCGAAAAAATAATAATAATTTAGTTAGTTTTTATGTTTTTTTTAATTTTAGCAAAATGAGATGTATTATATTATAAGTGTTTTGATTTTTATTTTGGATTGATGCTTATATATGTTTACCAACCATTTAATTTATATGACTTTCCTAGTCTTATAATAAAATGACTTTCATTCCAACTACAAATTTAATAAACACATTGTCAAAATTTTAAAATGAGTAGAGTTTGAACATAAATAAAGTTTCATTTATGATAAAACAATGAAACTTACATCCATATTAAATTTGGATATACCAAGCACAAGAGGAATCAAATATCTCAAGATGCAAACCTTTTTTTGACTGCAAAACTTAAGAAAAAGTTTGCATGTGGAAATATTTAATTTTTTGTGACTTTCGATAGATTTGAAGTTAAGATGGATCTAATATATATATATATATATATATATATATATATATATATATATATATATATATATATATATATATATATATATAGATATATATATATTATAGAAAGACAAAGTCCTATGGATATATGTTTTTTACTTCCAAATATGATGGGAGCATGTATTGACATTTTGATGTGGCGAATGTGAATATATATATATATATATATATATATGATTCACATTCGCCACATCAAAATGTCAATACATGCTCCCATCATATTTGGAAGTAAAAATGTCAATACATGCTCCCATCATATTTGGAAGTAAAAAACATATATCCATAGGACTTTGTCTTTCTATAAAATTAATTTTGTTATAAATATTTTTTTAAATGTTACACATAGATATATAATTTTTTAATTAATATTTAAAATGTTACATGTCAACTCCATGTTAAAAAATTAACGAATTACAAATCTCCTTAAAAAAGTCTATTAGTGCAATAAAAATTCTCTTTGTTTATATATAAAATCCATATCAAACATTTTTAGCTAATAAAATTATATATATATATATATATATATATATATATATATATATATATATATATATATATATATATATATATATAGCATGAAAATATTTTATTTATGATTCACATTCTCCACATCAAAATTTTATGTTAATACATCCCTGTTGTAGTGGCTACAACCACCCTCCAAAATTTTGGCTCGCATGCAAATTTCGGAGCCTACTTTGGATCCTGCAATCGATCATCCTTGGTCATTTGTTGGTAAGATGATGATTTCAAGCTCCCCTCCTTGATCCTAAAGAGTTGTCTGCATTCTCATCTTTTGTAGCATATGTCATTTTCGGGCATAGTAGTTGTTGTCTGTCATGCAAAGGGAATGTTGTCTTGCTTCAAGGGAATTGTGTGCATATGAGTGGTTGTCATCACATAGACATGTTTCACACTCACCTCACGCACTCACGTCACGAAGGTTGTTGCATCAAGAAAAGTATGTATTACGTATTCTGGATGGTCTACGTGTCCGTGTGCGATCACAGTCGATTCCTATCAATGTTTGCATATGTTTCACTGATCTCACACTTAGCCATTTTCCCAAGCAACTTAGCCTCATCCAGCTTCCTGGAACTATGCACTTTGTTTTTTGCAACCATCAAGCTTCCTCCCTTGCCTGTTGAAACCTCGCAGTGCACAGAGACACCAACCTCCCTTGCCTGTTGAAACCTCACAACCCACAAAGGCCCCAACCAACACTACTCTCCAGAAATGCGCAGAGTAGTCCAACAGCACTGCACTCGTAAATTGCACAGAGGTGTCTTTCCGGGACCCCTGTCCCACAACAGTGATTTGAGCCGCAAAACTGCGCAATGTTTTCCAAGTTGTCTTGTCAGCTTTGCATGTAGAAACTGTGCAGATGGGCCTCCAAGGGCTTCATTCTAGCAGCAACCACTATCCGCTGAAATTGTGCATATCTACCTCTCGGTGACTACAGGAAAAGGTGACATGTTGAAATCTCTTCCAAGGAGTTGAGGAGAATTACCGAGGAACCGTGTAATGGAAAAGATCAGGATAGCATCCAAACTCCGTCAGATGGATGATCATCTTGAGGGTAAGTATGGTAAGTACGGAACAACTTTCAAAGTACACCTCTTAGTTGAGTTTGTAGGATTTCTTGTCATTATCACATCATCCCGTCCTCAGTAACATGCATGTGCGCAAATGCGAAAAGTCACTTTATGTGTTGCTTCTACATGTCATGCTTCTTTTTCAATTGTTCAACCAACTGTCGTCTTCTGAATGTTGATCGTTATGTCATGCTTGCGACCATGTTCTGGTCATGTACAAGGTCTTCACTTCGTGTGTACATGTTGTGTTCGCTGTGAAAACATTCGTCGTGCTCACACACGAAGTTGTATGAATTGTCGCACAAGCATCGATGCGGTCGTTCAACAATCTATCACAAGCATCACATGTGTCGCTCGCACCGTCGGTCAGTCATGTTGAACACGCGTGTCTTGATGGTTTGAGGCGTCTTGTCGTCAAGTCATGTGAGTGTGTTTGCAAGATCGCATATGCACAAACTCACTTGCTCACACACTTAGTCATTTTTGCTGAAGTTCTGACCACCATATCACCCTCTAACAACCGGACCTCCACCCCACCATTAACTCGACAGCGCAGAAGCATCCAACAAGCCATTTCAAGCTGCACTGCCCGCAAGCTGATCAATCGACTCTCCTGTTGGTCAACCAGAGGGTTTGACCGAGTAGTCACCTCGAGACTCACTCCCCTAAAAAATTGTGCAGAGGCTATAGACCCCGCTTACTCTACTGAGTGAGAAAATTGTGCAGATAGGTTGGACAGACACCTTGTGCCCATCCCTATCTCCCTCAAAAAATTGCGTAGTTTTCCCAGCCGGCTGCTCACCCAGAAAACTGGGTAGATTTCATGAGAAAGCCTCCTGCAGCCCGGTGGTCCTCTTAGCTCAGAAACTGCGCAGAGGTGGTCAGTAGGCCAGCCTCCCAGCAACTGTGAAGTTTTTCCGCTAGCAACTACCAACAGCCCGCTGCTAGTTCCCTCCAAAAACTATGCAGTTTTTGTTGTCAAGCTCCCGCAACCCGTTGCTCGCCCCCTCCAGAAACTGCGCAGATTTTCCTGCCAAACCTTCCCACAACCTACACTATTTCCCTCCAAAAATTGCGCAGATCTATTCTCCTGCCGAGCCAAATCTCGTGGATAGTCACTGCCAATTCAAATTACCCGTCTCTGCCTCCTAGTGACTTTTGCGCAATTTTCTCCAGCAGTGCTCGAAGCCCGCATCCCAACTCGAAACTTGCCTCGCATGGTTTCGTAACCTTGTCCTCTCTCCCTGTCACCTACATCCCATCGTGGTAGACTAGGAGGTTTATGGATTTGATGTCATTTTGTCATCAGAAATTGCAGATACAGGTACATGAATAGACATGATGCGATGACATATGGGATGTACAAGGAGAGTACATGCAAAGGGATGTGTTCACAAAATGGATGACAAGGCGAAGATGTGTTCGTGGATGGACGGATGGACGAAAATGCAAGGATGTGTTTGCGGATAGACGAACGGATCAACATGTATTTTCTCAAACGGACGAACGAACGAACACGCATTTTCATGAATAGACGAACATGTCAAGCATGCCAAAGTACAAGCAAGGAGCACTGTGCAAATGTAACATCAAGCAAACCCAATGACCATCGAGGACTCCGCACGCCTTGCCATGCGGAGGTGAAGCTGTGATACACCAAGAGGACATCCAACACTTAACAACATTGCAGCACGACATGCACACCAACAACAACATGAGCATACCATCACTATCATGTCGAGTTGTGTCTTGAGTCATGTCAACCACATCACTACTGTGGGCCATACTGTTATCAATCAATGTAATGTAACATGGAAGTCCAAGAGACCCACTTGTAATATAAAAATTCATGTAAAGTTGAAGATTCATGTAAGTCAAACGGTCATGAGGGGAGTTGAACAGTCACAAGGGTTAGTTTCACCCTTGGCTACAAATACCCCTCATTTGTACATGCAAAGGACTTTTCACCTTGGCTCCTCCCACATAGCCTTAAGAGTCTGTAATCTTTTCTTTGAGGAGTAAGTAGTGGCTCCAACACCCCATCCATGGGGTTACTGATGTATGGTGTATCGATCTATCTTGGAACTTTCACTTAATTGAGAAGTCTGCTAACAGGCCAGCACGTTTTCACACATGTGTTGTAACTGTTGTAAGATTTGTCTTGAACACTTGTAATACATATTGCTTTAACCTGTGTTTAACACTTGAATTCATTCATTTGTTCTATACATATATTAATGAAAATGTGTCGTATACGTTGTTGACGTTTTCCTACCCGTGTTGGTTATCTCCAGGACATCAAACAAAACCTTTCACATAAACTCGCTATAATGATCGTCATGCTCGTGTGAATTTCCCATTGAGTGTTGTACGTGATATCTTCCTTTATGTGTTGTGACACCCGCATCCATGTGGATTTCTCCTTCAGAAGCTGCACACGTCCTGTTTTTTTGTGTGTTCCTAACAAAGTTGGGTTTCCTCCCATCTGACTTGGGACTCATTCCCATCCTCTCTCTCTCTGGTGAAAGAACCTTGACACAAGTAACACTATCAATCACCGGGCACACAAACCTCGCTACTCGAAGACAAAGAAAACCACTCTCACGTGCTAACAAGCAAGAGCTAAGGCATATCTTTAAGATAATGGCAATCGGGCCATCATGCGGGATGGGACTCCTACACCACACGATGTGAGGTCTAGTTGGGACTTCATACTGGGGAGATCCCCTGATGTTGGTGGGTCTAGCACCGTCAATATTTTGGTGCTAGAAGGAGGGCCAGATGACAAGCTAAGCCCGTACATTTGGGTTGAATCTCTTACCTAATGAATCATACACAATTCGTGTTCCCGGTGTGTTTCTCTCATTTCTCCCTTAATCAGCGATCAATCCCCGATGAGCTTCTCGATCACTTGTTTGTTAAAGCTTGGGGGTGAGGACAAAACATTCATAAACGAGAACATTTCTGATTTCCTTCATTTCAGAGAATCTCATGAAATCGATAGTGATGAACTTGTTTGTGTACTCTTTTTCCTCACCCTTGAATGTCATCCTAATTGGTGGTGTCATACCCTACCACCTGCTTCCATCCATTTCCTTCTCACTTTCCTCAACGAGATCCATCAAGCCTTCAATGAGTGTGACCACCAAGATTTATTTGAAAGAATCTCTCGTTTAAGAATGAAGCTTGGTGAATCAGTTGAGGACTTTGCTACCCGCTTCCTTCACCTCTGTCATGAAATTCCTGAACTGTTTGTGGACCTTGACTTCATAATCCAAGAGCTGAAATTCTTGGTTCATGTCTCCCAAAATGGTGAACCTCCTGATTTCCCTTATTCCTCGACTCTTGCAGGTCATGAGACACCTCATATCTCGAAGAAGGTGCCCCCTTGCAAAGACTGCAAAACTAAGAAATCTACGCAGCAGGTACCCCCTCGCAACAGTTGCAAAGCTGAGAAATTTGCGCATTATGTTCCCAACCCATCTGCTCGGCTGTCTCCCACCCTAATGGAGGAAATTCCAGAATGGTTAAGAAATCCTATGGAAAAAACTCATCCCTCCATTCCGCAAGAGGACATCATCGTTCATAACCCAAGTCTTGAGTCTAATATGCATCTCTGCCATCCTCCATCATCTACAAGCCATGACTCCTTGCACCATGACTCGCTTTAGTGATCTACTTCATAAGCTAGCTACGCGAACTCTCTTGATTCTCAAGCTGCTGACTTAAGTTGCAATCATGTGCAAGGCAGTCTCATCATAAAAGCGGAGGAGTAGGATGGTGAAGACACAATAAATTCCTCTTAAAACATCGAGCTTCCATTCTTGATCGATTCATGAATCTTGGTGAAACGTCATGCATAATCAATTCTTTCAATCAACCTCCAATATTGGGTTGTCATCACTCTCATTCTTTCATATGTTGTGATGAACGCCCAAGCACATCATATGATCTACTGTCATCTCATGTACACTCTAACTCAGATCTATAATGTGCACCAGTCAAAGCAGACATCCATATCGAAGCTTCCTATGAACCTCACTTTCTCGTGTGTCCTACCATTCATAGCGCATCAACATGTATCAAAGATACTCTGCGTTCTCTTTCTTCTTCATCTTATCAGTTATATCCTCGATCGACACAAGGCAATGAGGTTGTCCATGATGAAAATAGTCTCAACACACAGGACTCTTCCCACTCGTCATCATCTTGTGTGTTGCATGAAGACAACTCGTCAAGTCAGCTTGCTGAAAATTTTGATGAAGCCTGTGACAGAGATGGTTGTCATCCTAAGAGAAGTTTTTAATTCAGTAACAACAGCCATCCTCAAGTCATGCATGATCTTTTTCACATCTCAAAATGAAAATTTTCAATTCTAGAAAGTTCTGGGACGTGCCAGGGAGTCGAGGCACTTCAACGTCTGTTGATGGTTATGTCAAGACCTCACGACTCTGGTAAGCCCCTCAAACCAAATCAAATCTCGTTTCTCACACACAATCCATCTATCTACATGGTTGCAATTGACGTGGATCCCCGTGTAAAGAATATATACTATTCTGGGTGTGATATTTAAAAATTTCAAATTTTCACTAATGACTGAATCCACGAGTCCGTTACAGCATGTCCGCCTTCATGCACCTCTCTTACATCCAATTCAGTTTGGGAGCGTTCGTCCCTCATGCAATCATGGAACAGTGAAGTTGATCATCTCAAAGACTATCATTATTCGGAATCATACTTATCAAAAGTTCTCTCTTGTAATCAACTCCTTGGTCTTTTTGCAAATTTTGCACATCAAATATGCCCACTCATCACACCAGCGATCTCCCCATGTGATGACAAGTGCACAACATATCACACGATTCAAGTTACTCTCATTTCACCACACCCCAACTGGTTTCACACATTCACAGCGCTGATATCCTTTCTACATTTCTACAATGACCATGATGCCCATACAATTTTTCACCAGTTGCAGGTGGGTGCTCTACCATTTCTAGCACATATTGTACTTGGTTCCCTCATTCAGAGCGTTTGCACGATTGTTCAACAGTTTTCTTTGTTCATGTTAAATTGGGAATCTGCCATCTCGACCAACTGGTCTGATTTTACTTCTATCTTGGGTGGCTGTCATGCAGTTTATCATTTCCCAAAAATACATCCAATGATACTCGCTTTGTGCACTATGATCTTCACCGTGTAACATCTTTCTTCTTAGACTCTTGTCAAGCAAGTAAGGCACTTCATCCTGCGCCGATAGCTATGGTAGGTCCTCGTTGTCTTGACAAGAGTCTATCTATATCAGATTCCCATCATGATCCTCTCTCTCAAATCAGGCATCCATCTTCTCAAAGATCACGAGGGTTTCAAAACAACCATCATGAATTTTATGATCCAATCGCTTAATGGCTGGAACAATCTTACTTGGCGAGCCATGCTACAGGTAACAAGCTTCAGTCCTTCCTCGCACTCACTAAGAAACTTGGCGCAGAGCAACACACACTTGCAAGAGGCCTCTGAGGTTTGTTGAAAAACAATAGTCACAGAAGAGGTAAGCATGTGTATTGGGTGGTTGTGACACATTCTCTCGCCCACAGGCGAGACCTTCTCTCTCGTGTGCAAGTTTGTCAAGTTTTTGCATTTTCTCTTGCACATTGTTTTTTATCTGTTTTAATCGCTTGTATCTTCATGATTGCAGGTCGGGTATGCCTACGGTGTCTTCATTGGAAATTTCATTTCACATAACCCCGATCGTTTAGTTGTAGGAGTAATAGTGTTTTCTTTCTCGTTTGTCTTTACTTTTTAGTTTGCATGTTTGTTTGCTTGCTGACTTGGTTTAGTTTGTTTTCTTGTTTGCTTTGCTTGCTTGTTGTTGTGCTGGATTTGCTTACTATTTTTGTTTCATTTTGTTTTGTTTGATTGATATCTTACTTCTTCTTTTTTTCTTTTTTTTTCTTTTTTTACTTGTTTATTTATTTTTATTTTTTTTGGGAAATAAGTGTTGCCATTTACTGATTTCTGGCTTTTGAATGAGTATGTGGCTGAAATCTAAGAGTCTTGTGACACTGCAGCACTTGTCTAGTCCTACATTCATCTTCTCTATGCTTGGTTATAACCTTCAGCCGATGAAGTCTTGATGGAAAATACAAGCCATCTGCAAGGGGAAATTTGCAACCATGAACTTGTGTACACACTGGGAAACCCCATGCCTGCACTCATCCTTCTTCTCTGTGTATTCAAGCTCATCCAACTAGTAGAAACAGAGAAGGGGAAATATCTAAACGAGAAAACCTATGTCAGAGGTCTTATATGCTTCTCTGAAGGAACAAGCTCTTCTGCTCTCAATAAGTCGGGATCCCTCTTCCGCCCAAAAACAAATAAGTGCTAATGCACAGTCTTCTTTCAAAAAAATACAAAGGTGAAAGAAGAGAAAGGATTCTTGTGCAGAGAGGTGAAGCACACAACTCCACTGGGATACTAACCAGGCTCGCTGGCAGTGTAATAATGCGTATGTTCCTGTGTGACTCCGCGGGGATACTGTTCAGGCCTGTTGGAAGCAGAGAAACAATAGAGATGAAAACTTATACTCTAAAAATTTTCAACTCGTGAGCCCTACTACCCTTCCCAATTTCGAAACACTGTGATCAAGCTGAAATGTTTAATTGTGTTTGACTAAGTTGGCGAAAGCTGAAACCATGTCTGTCCATGGAGTAAGTGGGGAAGCCAAAGTAACCCGCACAACAATTCAATACTCCCTGAAAGGCCAAGGCCATGTGCTATCAACGAACCAAAATAGAGAAGCTGGAGTTCTACCATTGTGTCGCCAAGTGTTGTAGCAGCTACAACCACCCTCCAAAATTTTGGCTCGCATGAAAATTTCAGAGCCTACTTCGAATCTTGCAATCGATCATCCTTGGTTGTTTGTTGGTAAGCTGATGATTTCAAGCTCCCCTCCTTGATCCTAAAGAGTTTCCACGTTCTCATATTTTTGTAGCATATGTCATTTTCGGGCATAGCAGTTGTTGTTCGTCATGCAAAGGGAATGTTGTCTTGCTTCAAGGGAATTGTGTGCATATGAGTGGTTGTCATCACATAGACATGTTTCACACTCACCTCACGCACTCATGTCACGAAGATTGTTGCATCAAGAAAAGTATGTATTACGTATTATGGATGGTCTACGTGTCTGTGTGCAATCACAGTCGAGTCCTATCAATGTTTACATATGTTTCACTAATCTCACACTTACCCATTTTCCCAAGCAACCTAGCCTCATCCAGCTTCCCAGAACTATGCACTTTATTTTTGCAACCATCAAGCTTCCTCCCTTGCCTATTGAAACCTCACAGTGCACTGAGACACCAACCTCCCTTGCCTGTTGAAACCTCGCAGCCCGCAGAGGCCCCAACCAACACTACTCTCCAGAAATGCACAAAGCAGTCCAACAACACTGCACTCATAAATTGCGCAGAGGTGTCCTCCCAGGACCCTGTCTCGCAACAGTGATTTGAGACACAAAACTGCGCAATGTTGTCCAAGTTGTCTTATCGGCCTTGCATGTAGAAACTGTGCAGACGGGCCTCCCAGGGCCTCATTCTGGTAGCAGCCACTATCCGCTGAAATTGTGTAGATCTACCTCTCAGTGACTACAGGAAAAGGTGACATGTTGAAATTTCTTCCAAGGAGTTGAGGAGAATTACCAAGGAACCGAGTAATGGAAAAGATCAGGACCGCATCCAAACTCTGTTAGATGCATGATCATCTTGAGGGTAAGTATGGTAAGTACGAAACATCTTTCAAAGAACACCTATTAGTTGAGTTTGCAGGGTTGCTTGTCATTATCATATCATCCTGTCCTCAGTAACATGCATGTGCGCAAACGCGAAAAGTCACTTTATGTGTTGCTTCTACACGTCGTGCTTCTTTTTCAATTGTTCAACCAACTGTCGTCTTCTGAATGTTGATCGTTATGTCATGCTTACGACCATGTTCTGGTCATGTACAAGGTCTTCACTTCGTGTTTACATGTTGTGTTTGCTATGAAAACATTTGTCGTGCTCACACACGAAGTTGTATGAATTGTCGCGCAAGCGTCGACGCGGTCATTCAATGATCTATCACAAGCATCACATGTGTCACTCGCACCGTCAGTCAGTCATGTTGAACATGTGTGTCTTGATGGTTTGAGGCATCTTGTCATAAAGTCATGTGAGTGTGTTTGCAAGACCACATATGCACAAATTCACTCGCTCACACACTTAGTCATTTTTGTTGAAGTTCTAACAACCAAATCACCATCTAATAGTCGGACCTCCACCCCGCCATCGACTTGACCAACTGTCACCCAGAACATTGCAGAATCATCCAACAAGCCATTTCAAGCTGCACTTCCCGCAAGCTGATTAATTGACTCTCCTGTTGGTCAACCGGAGAGTTTGACTGGGTAGTCACCCTCAGACTCACTCCCCTAAAAATTTGTGTAGAGGCTACAGACCTTGCCCATTCCACTGACTCAAAAAATTGCGCAGACAACCCGAATAGACACCGAGTGCCTATCCCTGTCTCCCTTAGAAAACTACGCATTTTTCCCAGCCAGTCACCAGTCATCCAGTCAGATACTCACCTAGAAAACTGAGCAGATTTCATGAGAAAGCCTCTTGTAGCCAAGCAGTTTGCTCAGCTCAGAAACTGTGTAGAGGTGGTCAACAGGTTAGACTCCTAGCAACTGCGTAGTTTTTACTGTTAGAATCTCCCAATAGCCTGCTGCCAGTTCCCTCCAGAAACTCCGCAGTTTTTGCTGCCAAGCTCTTGCAACCCGCTACCTGCTCCCTCGAGAGACTATGCATATTTTCCTGCCAAGCCTTCCAGCAGCCCGCACTGTTTCCCTCCAGAAATTGCGTAGATATGTCCTCCAGCTGAGCCAGACCCCGCAGAAAATCACTGCCGATCCAGATTACCTGTCTCCACCTCCAAGTGACTTCTGCGAAATTTTCTCCAGCAGTGCCCGGAGCCCGAATCCCAGCTCAAAACTTGCCTCGCGAGGTTTCGTAACCTTGTCCTCTCTCTCGGTCATCTGCATCCGAAAACGATCATGCATCATGGTAGAATAGGAGGTTTATGGATTTGATGTCATCTCGTCGTGAGTAATTTCTGATATAGGTACATGAATAGACATGACACGACGACAAATGGGATGAAAAAGGAGAGTACATGCAAAAGGACGTGTTCACAAATGGACGACCAAGCGAAGATGTGTTTGTGGATGGATGAATGGACGAACATGCAAGGATGTGTTCGCAAACGGACAAACGAATGAACATGCATTTTCACGAATGGACGAACGGACGAACACGCATTTTCACGAACAGATGAACATGTGAAGCATGCTAAAGTACAAGAAAGGAGAAACGTGTGAATGCAACATCAAGCGAACCCAATGACCATTGAGGACTTAGCACACCTTGCCATGCAGAGGTGAAGCTGTGATACAATAAGAGGACAATCCATCACTCAGCAACACTGCAACTCGACATGCACACCAGCAGCAACATGAACATACCATCACTATCATGTCAAGTCGTGTCTTGAGTCATGTCAGCCACATCACTACTGTGGACCATACTATTAACAATCAATGTAATGTAACGTGGAAGTCCAAGAGACCCACTTGTAGTCTGAAGATTCCTGTAAAATTGAAGAGTCATGTAAGTCAAACAGTCATGAGGGAATTTGAACAGTCACAAGGGTCAGTTTCACCCTTGGCTATAAATAACCCTCATTTGTACATGCAAAGGACTTTTCACCTTGTCTCCTCCCACATAGCCTTGACAGTCTGTAATATTTTCTTTGAGGAGTAATTAGTGGCTCCAACGCCATGTCCATGGGGTTAGTGATGTATGGTGTATCGATGTGTCTTGGAACTTTCACTTAATTCAGAAGCCCGCTAATAGGCCAACACATTTTCACACATATGTTGTATCTGTTGTAAGATTTGTCTTGAACACTTGTAATACATGTTCCTTTAACATGTGTTTAACACTTGAATTCATTTAGTTGTTCTAATACATATATTAATGAAAATGTGTTGTATAATTTGTTAATGCTATCTTGCCAGTGTTGGTTACCTCCTAGACATTAGACAGAACCTTTCATGTAATCTCGCTATAACGACCGTCACGCTCGCACGGATTGCCCGCTGAGTGTTGTACATGCTATCTTCCTTTGTGTGTTGTGACTACCGCATTTGTGTGGATTGCTTCTCCGGAAGATGCGCACGTCCTATTGCATTGTATGTTCCTAACAGAGTTGGGCTTCCTCCCATCTGACTTGGTACTCACTCCCACCCTCTCTCTCTGCTATGAAAGAACCCTGAAACAAGTAACACTATCAATCACTAAGCACGCGAACCTCGCTACTCGAAGACAAAGCAAACCACTCTCACGTGCTAACAAGCAAGAGCTAAGGCATATCTTTAAGATAATGGCAACCAGGCCATCATACTAGATGGGACTCCTACACCAAATAGTGTGAGGTCTAGTTGGGACTTCATACCGGGGAAATCCCTTGTTGTCGGCGGGTCCAGCACTGTCAACAATCCCCTAATAATTTTTGGAAACCATAGGACTTTGTCTCTCTATACAATTTTTTTTTTTATAAATATTTGTTATAATGCTACACACACATAATTTTTTTATTAATATTTAAAATGTTACATGTCAAATTCATGTTAAAAAATTAATGAATTACAAATCTCCCTCAAAAAAATCTACTAGTGGAATAAGAATTATCTTTGTTTATATATAAAATCCATATCAAACATTTTTAACTATATATATATATATATATATATATATATATATATATATATATATATGTATATATAGGACATTGAAATATTTTATTTATGATTCACATTTTACACATTAAAATGTTAAGATATGTCATAATCACATTTGGAAATAAAAAACATATATCCATAACACTCTCTCTCTTTATATAATTATTTTAGTTATGTGTTGGATTTTTGGGGCCTGACACAGGTTCGAAGTTAATTAGCCAAACAAATCCCTGTACTACTGGCCCTTTCGGCAACAATCCGTGGAGCATGGACTGAGGTCTCACCCGAAGTAATATGGGAGGGTGCTAGAACCAGGTTTCCGCACCCTTGAGATGTCTGAGAGCTTCGACTGGTCCAACTGTTTGTCCCTGCGTGTGGGTCACTTCGCGCACTTCCCTGTTCCTCATACCCTGATATATTGCCTTCGTGCAGCCCTAACCAAGGGTTGTGGAGCTTCCATGCTGCTAGAGCCGTGCTCTGCGCTATTACCCGAGATCTTACTTATCTTCCTATACTAGTTAATTACCTTTGCGTACTTGGATGTCTTACGTTATATTTATTTATACAAAACATTCATATGAGTTCGCGCAGCAAATGAATAGTATTCTTGCAAATTATGCCCAATCATATATTAAAACAGGAAAATATACACAGAAATATGGTAAACTTCTATTTATTGATTCTTCCAATGGTTACAGACTCGACTTGCCCTGTGCACTCAGCTGCAGGGGTCCGCGCACTTAACTGCGGACTACTAGGCCTCTATACACTCAGCTGCAGAGCCTTCCCCTACTCTACGACCCAAAGACACACTTTACACTTTGACTCAATCACTTAGACTTCTCATTCTTCTTGTGCTCTCCTCTACACTTAATGCCTTGCTCTATTTATACAATCCCACGGTCCGCGGACCATGGGTAGGTCTATTAAGCCGACATTACTTTACAAAAACAAGGGCGGACAACCTTGTAACTCTATCATAATTTTGCACTCCACACCCACAATTCACGGAGCTTCTACAAAAGGATTTGGTCAAAACTTGGAATTTAAGCCCCAAAACATGCCTTGGGGGGTTTCCATGCCCAACAGGTCCCCAACACAAACATCGTGACTCGCCCTCGAGTCACTCTGTCAGCGCGAAGATCTTCGCATGGAGTCCTTCCAACTCTGCTCAAACTACTGCAAGGTCGGTAGTGTACTAAGCTGCTACCGATTGGATCTATTGTACGCGTTGTTCTAAGACTGCGGTGTCGAAAGTGCTTCTCTGCATCTATGCCTGTATCCCCTACATTTGTGCGAGCTTGCCTTCAATTTCTACTGTGATGGTGAAGGCCTCGTCGATCCAAGGCTGAACGCGTGCCTTCAGGACTGCTTCCTCGTGTCGTGCCATGTCCACTTGTTCTTTCAATGGTTTGGCTTGTTGCATCCACATGAGCCTCTGAGTGAGGGCCACCTTCTATGTAGTTCCTTTGATGCTATCATACTGTTGTTTGAGTTCTCACGCCTCTGTCTCTAAGCGTTGGATGTTGGGGTCCTCCTACAGATTCGTGAGGACCTCAAATGACTCTTCCAACATGCTGGTGCAGTCTCGCACTGCACTGTCGATCTCATCCAGTCCCACTGTAATACCACTAGCGCGTTATTCTTTGACTTCCGAAGGGGTGGACGGCTGCGCCTTTAACCACAGCTCGATGATCTGAAGGTTCAGCTCCAGTTGAACCTTTATCATTTCCTCCCGTGCCTTTCACACCCCTGCTGCCAGCCTGTGGATGCGCGCCTCTACTAGGATGGCTAGCTCAAGGACGCTTTGACAAGCTTCATCCAGTACCTATACCAGCTGTCGATTCTGCGACACCACTTCGTCGTGCTACAAGCTCAACTGTTCCATGTTGATTTTCTGCTCGCTAAGGACTTGCAGTGCCCGACTCTCCCTAACCCGCAGTTCTGTAGTTATCCCATCTTGCAGAACATATAAGGTCTCCTGCGGGAGTGCAGCCATGTTCATGTCGAGACCCTTCAATGCACTAACCATAGGCATGTTGGCCTCATTTGTTGACGCGAGTGCCCCTTCTGGCAGCACTATGGTATTCGTCACTCGAGCGCACAATATCTATTCTGCTGCCATTGTTCCGATTGTGAGGCTAGTCGAAAGGGTACCAGCCTGAGGAGTGCACACCTGCAACTCCTACATCTGCGCTCTGAGGGCCCCCAACACAATCTAGTTCTTCTGCATAAAATTTTGGAGGGCCTCCAAGGTGACATCACGCACTGTCTCGCTGATGTCATGCAGGTCACCTTCGGTTAGGGTTGCATTGTCTCACTGATGTCATGCAGGTCACCTTCGGTTAGGGTTGCACTGTCTCGCTGATGTCATGCAGGTAACCTTCGGTTAGGGTTGCACTGTCTTGCTGATGTCATGCAGGTCACCTTCGATTAGGGTTGCACTATCTCACTGATGTCATGCAGGTCACCTTCGGTTAGGGTGATCAGGTCAATAGACAACTTCGATGCCTTGACCTACTTGCACGACCCTGTTCGCTTGATCGGGTGTTGGCGCTTCAACTGTGTTGACATAGTTTATGGGTCCATGCCACCCTCTTCTTCCTCTGCTTCCTGCCCATGCGAAGGCGACGTTTGGCACTTGCACGCCTTCGTGGATGCCTCCTGTGCTGCTACTGCTACAGCCTTTTCCTGTTCAGTTATTGTCTGTGTGGCATCTCGTGTCGCCCGTGCTTCTGCAGCTGCTGCCTCCTTCCTTCTCTTTTCTGCCAATTGTGCCATGCGTAGTTTGGCCTCCTCTTTCTTCCTCTACGCCACCGAGTTCTCTATCTCCGCGATGTCTGGAGCGCGCCACTCCAGCGGCCATGTCTCCAGTACGTTAAAGATGACATCGTCTGTGGCTACAAAGGGTAGCTTTCTCCATTGCTTGGTTGGGTCCTTGCACACTCTGATGTATATGTTGTGGATGTATGCTTTAAATTCCACAAAACTTTATAGGCTGTTGTAGACAATGGGTGACAACCGCGACTTGCGGTTGATCCCCATTCTGAGGTTCATCTTCATGAACACCCAGAATATCTTACTGTCGCGGATCCTATTTGCATCCTTTGTGGCCCAGAGCAAAGCGTACTTCGCAGCCTCCAACAAATCCCTATCAATTGTGGGGAATTGACTATCTTCCGGCAATTCCCCTGCCACGAGCACTATGGACAGTAGAAGCCATGCATAGTGGAACGTTTTGCCCCGTTCTTGAGCTTCGTGGTAATTATCCAATAATTCCTTGCAAAGGAACTCGGACCAGTTAAACTGGACCCCCTTCACACACTGTTCAGCAAGTGCTACCACCGGCATAGGTACTTCGTCCGTGCGGCACTTACGCATAACCTTACCGGCCAGTATTTGGGTCGCCACTCTCACTGCTTTAACGTTGATGCGAGATATGGCGTAGCCCCTTTTCTTCTTTTCCAGCTTGTATTTCTTCTTCATGGCCTCCGCGATGGCCAAGTCACTACTCTTCCCCTCTGAGATGTCTGCGGGGTCTTCTCCTTTGCATGGAAGCCGGGTAATGTGGTGAATCAAGTTTGCCATGATGGGGATGGGCTCCTTTAGCCATAAACACCCATCATGCACTAGGCAGAGCAGTTGCCTGATGGTGAAAATTGTCATTGGGGTGCGGTGGAAATGTGGCACCCAGATCAGGTTAAGTAGCCCGGCATTTTCCGCTCCGTGCAACCACTTTCGCGACTCTAATTCTGTAACCCCCACCGCGGTGTTCTGCTTGGGCTTCATGAGGTGTGAGGTCTCAAGGTGAGGGAACTTCTCGTGGTCAACAAGGTCCCAATCTTAAAATTTTAAGCTCGACACCCGTCCCAGGTGTGTGCCCTAAAAAATAATGTTGTCTGGGAAGAGCGGGGTCTGGAGTGAGCGCTTGGTCTCATCAAGGTCCTTGGGTGCTTTGGCCTTCCCTTTCCGCGGGGGGACATAAGCGGGCAGCTTTGTCGGAGGGTGCGTAGGCTCAGTTTCCTCCTCCATGCCTTCGTCCTCATCTTCTTCGATGATAAGATCCTATAGGTCTTCTTCTACCTCATCGGTCTCTATGGTAACAGCTTTCCCCTTCTCCTCCATTGATAGCTTGGTGCGCAGTGGGTTCTGCGGGTACACACATACGAGAACCATCGTTTGTTTGTCCTTATTTGGTCTTGGCATGCGTGGTGATTTCAGGATTTCTGCCACAATTCTGGCGCCTTTCGGAGCATCTCCCATAGTCAGGGCCTGCGCGGCCTCTTCAACGGTCATTTCTGTTATTTCCATGACTTCCTCAGCTGCTGCCATCGTGTCCATCCAAAAATCTATTACTCGCGAACTCAGGGGCTCAATCAATGCTCGACATAAAACAAACAGGGCTCTGCTCGATAGCTCAATTCGCAAATGACCAAGTGTTATTTGCTGGGTAGCCCTTTGTAATTTATAGCACTTTTTGAATTTGAATTCGACCATTCCCCCTAAATCTGATTCATTAATGCTCCCTTAGCGGCATATTTTCCCAAATCTTTCCCATAAATCGCGTCTTAAATGCTTGCCGCCCACTCCATTTGGTCTCAAGTCCATCATCCCATCATGAATAGTGACTTCAACGTTCACTTTCTGGCCAACTCGCGCGGCAGCACAGCCCCCCGTGCGCGGTCACAGACCTTGTGACTCTTTGCTTCTGCGGGAAACTCCCGTGTAGAATAGTTTATAGTCCCGCGCTTCCTTTCAACTACCTGGAGCACTAAGACTGTGCTTCCCTCAGTTAGTCAGGTGGTCACACCACCTGTATAAAGTTTCATCCTATCATCCATCACTTTTCCTGGAAAATACCCGCCTTTTATTGTTACGGGCGGCATCGCGCACCTATCATCTGCAACACGCTACCCTGGTTGATTCGTTTAGTAATGTGCGGTCCAAGCCAAGGGATCATACTGATCAATTCATAGTGATAGTCCTCAAACTTGTTAGCGTGATCGTGTGCATCCTGTCTTATCACCCTAGTCTTTTTATCGAGGAAATATTCCTTTATCTCTTCCTGAAGCTTCTTGACTTCCGCATCTACCAGAGCGCTTTTCTTCCTTAATCACTCCCTTTCTTTCTCAAGTTCTTGGAGCCTAGAATTTCCCTGTTGGATTTCTTCTTCCAAGGTTTCGCAAATCGTTGTATCTACCGATGCTATCATGCGCGGTCTAAGCTTTTCATGTACTATAGGGTTTGCTTTATATTCCAGCATTGCCGGTGCCTGCGCGGTCAGGTTCTTGCACGCAGTCCTATAAGCCCATAGAACCGTTGGTACGTGCAGGTCCCAGTCAATTCGCTTCGCATTGTGGACCTTGTTTAGCGCTTCGCATAATTTGTTAAATGCTTTTGCGTGGATATCCTTCTACGCACTTGGTCTTTCCATACTCTGTGGTCCCAACTAGAGGGGTCGTTCACGCCATTGCCTTGCCCACACCTGCTTACTGATCGTGTCTCCTACCGCGAGGATTGTGTGCATTTGTGCAGGTTTCACACCATATTCCTGTATCCACCTGGATAGGTGGGTGCGCAGACCGTTTCGTCCAACAATCTTGTCTGTTAATCGCATCTGAGGCTTCCCAAACCTTGTGCGCATCATTCTTCTGCAGTGGCGCGAGTCCTCAAAACTTCTTTGGTACGTACCACACCACCTTGCGGGTGTAGCTTGCAATACCCATTTCAGAGCATCTAAGTGTTGCCGTTCCAGCACTTCTCTTTCAAATCTATTCAGGAAGTCATCCACCTCGCTTAACCCGTCATACGTAGGAAAATCTCTTACCTATGTTGCTATGTAGTGCAACAATCTTGTCATCATGTTACAGTTGAGCGTGGTTACCTCGTGTAACTGGTTCTACCATCATTCTATCTCCTCGTCGGAGTCTAATGTGCAGGAGCTTTCACGCTCCAATGAGATTCGGCCATCCGCGGTTGGATTTACCCAGTCTTGCTCCCACGCGGTTACCTTGTAGATGCAGTCCACATCGTTGTCGCTGTCGTAGTCACGCACTGGCTCCGTGTAGCATGATCCTTCTACAGGGTCTAAAGGTACCACTACGCTTAGAGAATTTTTCTCAAAAATCATCTTGCGCTTCTTCATATTTATCACTCCATTCATGTTAGTGGCCTAATCCCAATAGCGCGGGGTAGGGATTATTGTCATCACCAATCTCTATCACTTCGAAATCTGCTAGCGCGCTTGCTCTTTCGATATCTATTGTGATTCCCTACAATCTCCCCATAGGTAGGATCTTTTGCTGGTTCGCCATACGCAGTTGGATAGGAGACCATTGCAGTGTAGGCCTGCCCATGCGCTCCCATCTCTGCTTTGACAGGACGTTCACGTCCGATCTTAGATCTAGAATCACTTGGTCCATCTCATATTCCCCAATCTGCGTGGTCAATCTCATCTCCCTTCCTGTTCACGTTGTGTGCTTCCGGACTACGCGCGGTTCTCCTGGCACAATCCCAGTACATCTAGTTATGAGTTATTGCAGCCCCTTTACATCCTTGCCGTCACACAACAGCTTCATGCATGTCTCCAAGAACGTAGTGAGCATCGATGGGTCCATTTCCGGCTCCAGTCTGTCTTTACTTCCTGAAGTGGAGGCATCAGCAAAGCTCCTCTTAGCTTCCATGAAGGTCTCCTTAGTGCGCTCCAAATCAAATTCTGGTTCCTTCGTTGGAGCCTTGCGAACCCAGGTACTTTCTTCAGGCTGCTTTCCTTTGTCATCCCTTGTCGTAATTCCACTCCAGAGCACGATATTTACATTAAGGTCTTCCTCGTGTGGCTCAGACCTCATCATTTGCAAGTTCTAAGTCGAGGGAGGTTGGAGTGCTCCTTTATCGCGCAACCTCACTATCAGTGTGGGACAATCCTCCATCTCATGATCAAACAACGTACAATACAAGAATGATGGTCGCGTTGGATTCATACAATCGTGGGCATAATGCCCTAGCCCTCCGCAATTGTAACATATCAGCTATCCGTGACCTCTTCCTGGTCCCCCTCCACCTCGGCCTCGTCTACGCCCCTGAAATCCGGTGCATGCCATTCCTGTATTTTGATCGAGGGGCCATGTTTCAGCTTGAACTCTGTAGGTAGGAGTTCGATCCATCATTAGCTCATAACTTCTACAGGTGCGCTCATCATGTCCTACTGACCTACAGAAATTATAGAACAACTGTTGTGAATTCTGCGTATACTTCTGTAATAGATGGCAGTTATCTATAGCATGCTTTCCTCCTATCTGACAAATCACGCACCATAGTGTAGGCGCCATGCTCAGTCCTGCTTGTGCCTCTGGTCTTAATGGCATTGGCCCTCCTCCCGCAAGGTAATTCGCGAACATCGGGCAGTGGTCCTTGTCGTGCCCCTGGCCCTTGCATTTTACGCACCATACCTCATCGCGCATCTTTGGGTGGGTTGTCCTGTCTTGTTTCAAACTTTGCATCTCAAGGCACAAGTTTTTCAACTGCGTGTGAATCTGCTAAACTCGCAGGTTGGGATCTTGTATCAGGGTCTCGTGCAATCTCATTGTGACCTCTAAGGCATTGGCCTGAGTGGTTAGCCTCTGTTGTGACAGCGTGTTCCATAGATGCATCATTAATGATGCTACAAACCATTCGCGGTGTTGCCCATCTGTTAACGTCATGTTAGCTTCGCGAATTGTGCACTTCAGTCTTTGATCCAACTCCCAAGGGGTCTCTCTTGGTAGCATTGTGATTTCCTTGAACCCAATGATCGACTATGCCTCTGACTTTGGCCTGCTAAATTCTTTGTTTAGTGCAACTTAGATATCCGCGATCCTCGTATTCGAATTGTCATTGGAGTGCTTAATGTACCAGGTCAGCGCGCGATCCTGCAAAGCGCTGACAAATGTTTCCTTCTTTATATTGTCATCCGTGACTCCCTGTGCTTCCCATACAGCTTTTATCACGAACCAAAACTGGTCTGGATCTTCATTCCCTACTCCCTTGAACACTGGTAGCTTTATCGCGCTTGCCATACTGCTTCGCAGTGGTGGCGGAGGTGGTATGGGAAAAGACGGGGGTGAAGACGGTGAAACTGGCGGTGGTGTGGGTGGGGGTGGTATGCGCGGAATTCTCTGCCTTATCAGATTGATCGCACTTCTTGGCGAGACCTTCGCGAGCTCTTCTTCGCCCCCTTGCGGAGGTGAAATCAAGGGGCTAGTTTCTAGTTCTATGCTACCTTCGTTTCTGTAGATTCTCCCACTTCGCGTAGCCCCAAACATCAATTTATTCACATAACCTGTTTTTCACACAGTAGCATTTTAATCCAAGTGTTCAAAGATTTAACATACTTACCTTGCGGTCCTTTGAGGAAGCATCGTTCTGCCTCGCTATAACTGACTGAAGTATCTACCACGAATTCGGTGATGAATCCTCCTATGATTCGATCGAGCCAGTGATCGACAGCGCACACAATCTTATCTTCTGATGCTTCCAGTCTGTGCACTAATTCTGGAGTCCACACAATAGATCTGTTGAGCTTACACCTTCCTTGGCTATCTGCTAGCTTCGCTATCCACTCGTATAACTTAGTGGGGAAAGATAAGAAGAAAATTTCATGGATCTCTGTATATAAGTAGCAGTCTAACCACTCTTCCTTTGATAGTCGTGAATTCTTGTTTTCCTACGCTGCGAACTTGTGAATCTTCCTGTCCAACCAATCTTTAATTCCTTTCTTCGTCGGATTCCAGTGATACGACATCAGACATCTCTATGCATATCCCGGTCTCGGCAACGGAACCATTTGTTGGCTTGTTGGGGCCTGACCCAGGTTTAGAGTTAATTAGCCAAACAAATCCCTGCACTACTGACCCTTTCGGCAATAATCCGTGGAGCGCGGACTGAGGTCTCACCCGAAGTAATATGGGAGGGTGCTAGAACCAGGTTTCCGCACCCTTGAGATGTCTGAGAGGTTCGACTAGTCTAGTTGTTTGTCCCTACGCGCAGGTCACTTCGCGCACTTCCCTGTTCCTCACGCCCTAATATACTGCCTTCGCGCAGCCCTAACCAGGGGTTGTGGAGCTTCCACACTGCTAGAGCCATACTCTGCGCTATTACCCGAGATCTTACTTATCTTCCTATACCAGTTAATTACCTTTGTGTACTTGGATGTCTTATGTTATATTTATTTATACAAAACATTCATATGAGTTCGCGCAGCAAATAAACAGTATACTTTCAAATTATACCCAATCATATATTAAAATAGGAAAAGATACACAGAAATATGGTAAACTTCTCTTTATTGATTCTTCCAACGGTTATAGACTCGACCTGCCCTGCGCACTCAGCTGCAGGGGTCTGCACACTCAGCTGTGGACTACTAGGCCTCTGCACACTCAGCTGTAGAGCCTTCTCCTACTCTACGACCCAAAGACACACTTTACACTTTGACTCAATCACTTAGACTTCTCATACTTCTTGTGCTCTCCTCTACACTTAGAGCCTCGCTCTATTTATACAATCCCATGGTCTGCGGACCATGGGTAGGTCTATTAAGCCAACATTACTTTACAAAAACGAGGGAGGACAACCCTATGACTCTATCATAATTTCGCACTCCGCACCCACAACTCGTGGAGCTTTTACAAAAGTATTTGGTCAAAACTTGGGCTTTAAGCCCCAAAACATGCCTTGGGGGGATTCCATGCCCAACATTATGATACTTTAGTTAGTGTTTATGACTTTTTTAACTTTAGCAACATGATATGTATTATATAATAAGTGTTTTGATGTTTATTATGGATTGATGCATATAGATGTTACCAACCATTTAATTTATATGACTTTCATAGTCTTATAATAAAATGACTTTCATTCCAACTATAAATATAATAAACACTTTGTTAAAATTTTAAAATGAGTAGAGTTTGAACACAAATAAAGTTTTATTTATGATAAAACAATGAAACTTAGATCCATCTCAACTTTGGATCTACCAAGCGCCGAGAGGGATCAAATCTCTAAACATGCAAACCTTTTTTTAACTGCAAAACTTAGAAAAAGTTTGCACATGGAAATATTTAATTCCGAGTGATTTTTGGTAGATTAAAAGTTAAGATGGATCTATTAATAAGATGCCCAGTCTTAGCTCGACCATTTGGGGATAAAGGAGGAGATCATCGTAGAGAATAAGGATAATATTAAAAATACTATTATTTCCAATTTTAAGGATAAACTATGGGATGATAAGGAGCTAGAGGAGAAAATGAAGCTAAGGTATTATAACGAGGTGATCAACCCCTCTTGCTAACTAGAATTATTTGTCCATCTTGACTAGTGCTAAGAAGAAAATGAACATTTCAAAGATAAGAACTAATTTTCATGAGCTCTGAAGTGAAACTGAAAGTTGTTCTATTCCCAAAACACCTTGGGATGAAAGAATCTATGACCTTTGTGATACTAAGATGGTTGAAGATGAAAAAGTAGTTTCTCTTGAATTGCCCGATTCTTACAAACATACGTTCTCATTTCCAAAACATTTGCCACACTACCAACCTTTTTGACTTGCTAAGTCAACAAAACTATAGTGACCTGGGAACTCTTATTTCCCTTCTTTTTTATCATAGAAATAAAATAGCAAAGAGTCTCAATTAATCTCTTACTTTCTTAAGGTTCGATAGACCACATTGGTCTTAGTGGACTATTATCAACATCATAATATATGTAAAATGTTAATTACATCAAAGGTGTTTTTTAAGAAGAGTTCTTCTAACTATTTTCATCGTTTGTCCTCCTCAAATAAGAAACCGACACCTGCATGAAACCAATGGAAAAATTGCTAAATTTCTAATAAATTTTGTTGTATTATGAGCTTGTGACCAAGGAAACTATGAACCAACTTGAAAGAAACCAATGGGAAAACTGTTAAATTGCTAATAAATGTTGTAGTATTATGAGCCTATGACCAATGTCACTGTGAACTAAGAAATTGAGAAGGCACATTAATGGTGAATAAGTGGACTAGTATGGTTGGATTGACAGAAAGTGGTCTTTTTCATGTATGTTTCATTCAACAAAGATACATCTCTACCTAGAGAGAAAATATGAGAGTTAGCGCTAGGCTTTGAAGCAAGCTATTTGTTTTTCCTTTGGTCTTTGCATTCTCCATGACATTCCAATGGAACTTGTGTTAACCCCTTGAGGATCTCTGCCAAGGGATTTTCTCCTTGAACTTGGGACCAAGGGATTGTCATTGAAGGTTGGGTAATGTAGGTGAAGATCATTTAATGCTTGGCGATTAATCTATATCTAAACCATGGCGGGAGTGCCCCTCGTATTGTTCTAGAGTGCAGAGATCAATGTTTTAATTTCAGGGAAATTGTGATAGAATTGGGGATGGGATAGAGATTGAGAGGGGAGACAATGGCTATTTTTTGGCAGAATACTATGTTTAATACTTAAAATGGTAATCAAGGTGGAGGAGGGAAACGAGTTGAGATCGAAAGAAGCAAAGCCTCATGATGTTTTGGTGCTCAATACTAGATGGAAGTAGACTTACATGGATGGAATCGTCGAACCTATGGAAAAAGAGCAGAAGACAAGAAAAGAACATTATGCAGTGATTCCCTCGATGAGTACTATGCTATTTTTTTTTGTCAAAAAATGTTTACTTTCAAGTGATTTTTGAGGGAGGTCATCTTGATTTAGGGTAAATTAAATAAAATTCTTAGTGTAGGTCATGTTGATTTATGTTAAAGTTATATATGCTAGTATGTCATATTTCCATAAATTACAATAGATCTTTTCCTCTTTAGGATCATTGAATATGCAGTTTCCTGAGTGTTTTGTTTGTTTCTTGATTTTGTGTGTTTTATTCTTTTCAATTTTGTCATTAAGGTTTTATGGGGAATGTTCTCCTTTTGATATATTGTGATGAATATTCCACTTGAAATGTCTTAGTTTTTCTTGTTTCATTTGTAGTAGATCACTTTTTGCATTACTTTTGTCTCACTAAAACATGGCTAGTATGGAGTAGACAATGGGAAAATCGACTAGAGGAAATGCTCCAAGGAAGCAACTCACAACAAAACTAATGATAATTGTATAAGTCTTATGTTCTAGAAGTGTTATTTCTTATGCATTGTTTCTAATGTATTTTGAATTGGTGTGTTTTGTGGTAGGTTGTAGGTAAATTCATTCCCACAATAGGAGGTTTCAAGAAGTCTCATAGATATCGCCTCAGAACAATTTCCCTTCATTAGGTACACTTTTAAATTTGTGAAGAATTACTTTTGATTACATCAATTTGTTTCTATTTCTTTCCATATAAATATATGTATCTTATTGTAACGTACTTATAAATGGAGAAATTCATAAATATCAAAAGAGTACAGACATTAGAATTCAAAGGGATGTAGAGTTTCTTAGCTTACATCACAACTACGATTCCCATTGGTGCTTTCATTCTACACAGAGATCTTCCGAAAAAATGTTCATTAATATGGATTTCTTCTATAGAATTTCTCGAAGATCGAAATGCCTCCACCACCATTTCATTCAAGCCCTTTAAACTTCCCCTGAATCAACCACTCCTATGTTGCCAGCCATGTGAGAGCAACTAGACAATGTCGGTCCAACTTTATCAGATTTCCTCATTGGCAACATCAGAGAGGAGACCTACTCAATGAATGTTGTCACCATGGAAAACCACTTACCCAAGCCCAAATGGATGAAAGTTGTAGTTCTAGGAGGGGTTCGCAACCAAATTAAGGGAATTAAATTTACACACGGTTTGTGAGGAGGCCAAGTGTCATAATTTAGGAGAGTACTAGTTGAGTGGGGAAACAAGGACCACCACTATTATGATTCTTGGAGATACCTACACCCGAGGTTACAGGTACGTTAAAGGTTAATTTTTCAAGTTGTTGTACAATTTCAGTGATGGATCTAATTAAATGGTTGAAATTAAACACATCAGAGATATAATTGATAGTTATTTTTAAAGGGAATCAAACCAACCATTCTCGTATGAATAATTTTTGAGGTCAATTTGATCCTCACGCTGAATTAGTAATTAGTGGGATTTGGGGCTTTGTAAATTTTATCCATTAAAATTTCAAAAAAAACTTTTGAGAAACAAATGTTATTCCAAAGTTTCACATTGTTTAAATCAATAGTCAACACTTTAAAAGTTATTTGCGGAAAAAATACAACTTTTTGGGTTATTCCTTCACCTAGTAGCCTATGGTTCTAACTTCAAGGTTTCTAATTTAATGCGGAAAATGTCACTTTTACAATCATTTTTATTTGTTTAATTATGTTTAGATGTTGAGTTTATTTTTGTTTCTTTAAACATAATTTGTGCAGTGAAAACATCACGTACCTCACCCCCACCTGATGCTAATGAGCCTACAAATGTGGCAGAAGCACTTTATCAAGGGGGCTTGATTACGTGGTCTTGACAAGTGTCAATAAACATGAATTGTCTGACCAAGGAAGCGGTCATTTTGCCGAGACTGTACAAAAGCTGAAGAAGTTGAAGCTTAGAATGCTTGTAGAGGCCCATGGTAGGTTCTTGTCATTTTGCATGTAGATGTGTATTTTATTTCTCTTAACATGTTTTTCATTGATTGCATTTGAGGCACTTTTACAACTTGTATTATCTAGATGCATACTAGATATTATATGAACAGAGCTAAGGAAATATAAAAGAAAAAGTCTAGATGTAATTTATTTATTTTATATTTTCTGATTTATCCAACTTTATTTCTTCATAATTTTGGGAGCCAAGGATTATCTCTGAGATGTAGGTTTCAATTACCTAAAATGAAATGTAGAAATTGGAATTTTCAATACCAAGTTATAGTTCTTGAGCATAATTCTAGAGTGGAAGGGGAAGATAAAATATTTGAGCTCGTCATCATCTGATGTGCTCTCATGGAGGGCATATAGATTTAAGGCAATCACTATAACTTATTTCCTTGGAATTGGCTATATTCATGTGCTCTTCTTTTGAATTTGAATCTATTGGCCATTTAATAAATATGAACTTAAAAGTGCACATTCGACTAGAGTTCTTGTGGTCTTCTTCTTTTGTGGACCTACAAAATGAGGTAATTACTCAATAAACATGGAGGAATGATCACGAATCAGATGAAATGGTAAGGTTGCAACAAACAACTGAAGACTTTTACATTAGTTATGCCATATGGACTGCAAATTTGGGCCAAAAATAAAAAAAAATTGTTTCAATTCGGGTGCCTCTATGCCAGATTTGGGTGAAATCAATTTGAAGATACTCTAAATCAAGTTATTATGTTGGAAGTCTTTAAGATGACTGAACTTGTTGACATGCCTTTTATAGGCGCTAACGACCTTAGTTTCCAACCTGATCATTCTCTACTAGAATAGTTTCACCGAGCCTTAGCCTGCATCAAGTCAGAGTTATGCCAGAAATTGAAGGGCATCATCGTTTTTTCATGTCTGTCAGACATGGATGAGGTTCACTACACCAATTTGCAAGGGTAAGGCTAAATTTGGTTAATGGTGTGAACATATTGATATATACATTTTGAGAGTGGGTTTGATGATTAAGAACCTACCTTTCTTATCGGAAATGATAAATTTAAACTCAAAGAGAACTCTGGGATAGTTGAACCTTCAAGCTTAAGGGAGACCAAAAAATTTGGAGCACTACTGCATCAGACTTCTCATATGAACTCCCTTAAACTCGACCCTAGTGGACTTCTTCATAGCATTTCAGATGAATTAAAGAAATTATCATCTACACTTATTATCCTTGACCTTTATAATAATAATTTAGAGGTAACCTTTCTAATAATAGTTTAGAGGTACATGATTCTTGCAAGAATGTTATATGTTACCGGTTAGTCTGAATTTATCACTTGAAATTGATGCAAACTTAATTAATTATTTGTAGTAGAATTTGAGTTTGATGAATCTCATTAGCCCTTAATGAAAGCAACTTATGTTGTTACCAAATTTTATTGAGTGTTCTGTTTTGTTTTGAATATAATATATATTTTAGGATATAGTTATTATGAGCTTTTGATTCTAAAGAGACTAACAAGTTCAAAGTCATTACAAGTCATTTCAAGGATATAGTTATTATTAGCTTAACATGTCACATATGTGGAGATTGACCAATCATTATGAGTTCAACATGTCACGCATGAAAATTGACCAGGATGGAAAGGATAACCACATTTTCCCAAACCATCTGATGAGCTACTTCTAATTGACATCTCTATAGTTTCTTTTTACTCAAAACCATGCCATTATTTCTAACTTTTGACATGTAATTTAGTGCTTTGATTTTTGACATATAGATTAGTGCATAGGAAGCATTGATTAGCCAATTTCAACCAATTCATGTTGTTGCTTGAGGGGTTGAGGTTTTTTAAATGTTGAACCTTTGGAAGCTCCATTTACTCATTCCAATAAGCTCACATCTTTTGTACTCCACCTCCCACATGATGTCATTTCAATTTATCGATTATGAGAGACCAATAGGTATAAACCGCGGATACTTCTCCATCTGCAGGCTTCTCTCTATGGCATGTCTAGAGGACAATAATATATCCAAAAAACTGGGTTCTTATTTCCTTTTCACCTCCTCCTAAAGTACTGGGCATCTATGCTTAACAATGACATCTCCAAAAAATAGGTTCTTATTTCGAGGTGATGAGGTAGTGGCTTTCCAGGTGATGAGGTAGTGGGGAGTAGACCAAAAAATGACAATGATGGGGAGTAGACAAGGAAATTTCATATATCTAGGTCATGAGGCAATGGATAGTAGACAAGGGAATGACCCAGATCATAAACTCTAAAATTTCATCCACTATATTGATCTACATTGTTAAAAGATGGGCAATGTGATGTCAGATGATGATGCACAGTGTGAACTTTGAAATTAGACAGTCATATCACAGACAATTACATACACTCAATTGACTCGATCATAAGATGCACAAGCACATAAAAGTATTATATATGTTTGTCCCCTTAACTTTCCTCATTCTATAATGATCATACATAGGATCACCATTGTCCACAAGCTTGTTCTCTACAATTTGGTTTTTTCCTTCAGTCCTTTCAACAACTCCAAACACCACTCTATTAATCGAATCATAACTTTTCTCATAATATGTCTTGGGCGCTGATGATTGGTGCCTCAATGATTGCGTATAATTTCTATCTTCAGCTTTATAAGTTGGGCTAGAGTTATTATGATTCATGGACTTATCAGAGTTCATTGTGCGTGAATATTTTGAGTAGCTTATGGGGATATGAATGTGAAAATATGAGCATTAGAATCTTCAGATGTAACTGAATCAACTGGCATGACAAGAGTATCCCTAAGTGGCCACAAATATCCTTTATTTTGATGGTTCCTAGACAATGGTGGAGGCTCAACATCTTCATTTGGTATATTTAGTTGTAGAGGACAAGGCACCAATCCTCATAATTTAAAAATCATTTCATAAAAAATTGATGAGTTAAACAATTTAAACATACGATTTGACAATATTCTTATTTTTTTTAACAGACTGCTCTAACTACTTGGATGTTTGATCGAAAAAAGACCTATGATGACAACTTCATCTCTCAAATTTCAACACCTATAACAATTATTATCATAATAATATAAATGACGATGATGGTGGAAGAGACACATATGTTGAAAGAATATGCTCTGACCATGTGCATATATTTTAGTTTAATGTAGTGTATCTTATTGTTACAAGCCATTTTTTCACATCAACCCAAGAGGCCTAAAAACTGGATCAATCAACATCCTTGAACACTTTGTCATAATCCATTTGCAAATCCCTAAGCACCATCTCTCCAAAAAGTCTGAGTTTTTGGGTCTCTCTGCTCAAAAACCATATTTTTAGCTCCAATGTATCCTGCATGCATGTCCACCTGCATTGGATGCAATTTGCACAACTGAGTATCAACTTTGATCACCACAAATTGTTCTACTTTATAGGCGTGTTGATTCTAGAATTTTACAAAAATTAAAAACTATTTTCAAATCTTCTTCTTCCAGAAGCTTCTAAGGTGGTTTTAACCATTTACCATGGATAGAGATCTTGAATTCCTATCTGATCTTACTCTAGTGGTCTTATCTCTTATCCCTAGAGCTTATCCTCCCTCATATGTGGATCTCTAGATTGGTAAATCCTAAACTATCATGTTTACCCTATAAATTTACTGCCTCCCATAGCGTCTGGGTTGGCTTTTGGAGATTGCTAGTGCCCTCACCTTGTTGCTTTGAGCTTAAGGAATCATCATCCATTTGCATTAGGGTTGAGTGTGAAGGTTTGCTTTGTGGCAAGGAAGGACAAGACAATTGGGGAGACATCTATAAAGTCAACTTCTACATATGGTTGTAACTCTCTCCTTTATTTATTAATACAAAAAGCACTCTATTTTCCTAGTGTCATGTTGATGCTTATGTATTTCAATGCCATATTGACTCATTTATTAGAGATATTAGATTATGCTATGTGTATATTGTAGTTCCCTTACTTGTTTTGGTTTTTGTTGTAGGTTCCATTTATAGTTTAAGGAGCTACATTTGGAGCTTTCAAGCGAGGAGAAGAGGAGGACTTACTACAGATTCCAGGTAGGTCTCTTTTCCGTATTCTAATATATCTAAGGAAAACATAAATCTTTTTGCTCTATGTTGTTCTAGATCAGACCACTAGATCTAGGGAGTTCATTTTTTCCCGCAAAAGTGATTTTTCCACATAATACTTATATAAACACGTGGAAGAGTTGTCAAGACACTAGGTGTCGAAGTGCCAACAAATGAAAATTGGAAATGGCAAGGATACCTCCATGATCCAGACGATGTATGGAGATAAAACATCATTTAATTATAGTTGGGCTTCAGAACATGTTATTATTCTATATAAACAATTATTTTGTAGTATGACATGTGAAATGATTGTCGAGAATATTAGCTACGATACTTTGTCTTACCTACTGACTATAATTATAATAGCTCCCATAGAGCCTCCTTGTCCGCATTAAGGAAGACGACAAGCAAATCTGTTAGAAATCTATTTACTGCAATTGTGATTTTCTGGGTGTTTGTTTGTGTATTTGCAGAAGGAGGTGGACTTGCATTGAACTTCTATGACAAGGCCTACCCAAAAGTTTATAGTGTAGTAGAAAACATAGTTGGACAATTTTGTATCCCTTGATGTTCAATTGACCTACAACAAATTCCATTTCTAGACAAAAAAATTGCTCTGCAATTTTTTTTTACAACAGGCAGATTGGTAGATGGGTGATTCCTTGGCATTTTGTGGCCACATAACTTAACCCATCAGTTACTTCTCACCATAATTTAAGCAAGCCTTCGCAAAAGAAAAGGGATACACATTTAAGATGTAAATAAATATTCCTATCAAGAGTTACTTCCCACTATTATTTATGTAGGAGTAAAATTGTAAAGGTGTAGACTTCTCAATTTATTAGCGCCTTCCAAATCAAGACTATAGGATTCAATTTGACAATTAACCATTATTAATTTAACATTGACCAATGCAAGTTGTAATGTTTTATGCATTTTTTTCTAGAGCATAATTTAGGCACTAAGTGGTCTTTCAATACTTGTTTTAAATGAATTGTTAATTTTGCATTCAATACTTTACCTATAATAAAATTTTTAACCATAACCATGATTTAACTTCTTCCTCTTTGGTGTTCCCTTCCCTCACATGAAATGTATTATATGATAAATGTTTTGATGTTCATCATAAATTAATACCTATAACCATTTACCACCCATTTAATTTATATAATTGTACTAATCTTATAATAAAAAGAATTTCATTCCAACTACAAATTTAATAAAATTATTAAAATAAATAAAATTTACACCTAAATAAAATTTCATTATAATAAAACAATAATTTTCATTATAATAAAACAATAAATTTAAAAATTTGATCAAAATATAATTCAAATAAAATTGTAAATATATAAACACTAAAATTGTAAATATATAAACACTAACTTCTCATACTCATTGTATCATTAAAATTTAACAACTATATTTTTTTAATAGGAAATTAAATAAATATAATAGTTAATAAAATATTTTAATTATAATTATTAATATAAAATATTTTATTTTATTAAAGTAAATTTAACCCAATTTTTTTTATTAAAAATTTGATATCATTTAACCATTTTTTACCTTAAACAAAATCTGTAAATATATAAACACTAACTTCTCATACTCATTGTATCATTAAAATTTAACAACTATATTTTTTTAATAGGAAATTAAATAAATATAATAGTTAATAAAATATTTTAATTATAATTATTAATATAAAATATTTTATTTTATTAAAGTAAATTTAACCCAATTTTTTTTATTAAAAATTTGATATCATTTAACCATTTTTTACCTTAAACAAAATCTCTAAACTATAGACTATGGACACACTATACTTGATCTTGTTAGGTTTCTTGACTTTGTTACGTGTGTCTGGACTACTAATTTAACACTTAATCGGTAACACCCCATTTTAAAGGAGTAGTTTTGGAATTTTTAGTTGGAATTGGGCAAAAAAAAAATTGTTGTCAAATTTTGATTTGTATTATTTATTTAAACTGGTTTTTTTGATTGCATATATAAATTTAACACTTTTAGAAATTCCTAATATACATTAATTGTGAAGGGTTTACCATCAAACTTATAATTTCAATGAATCCTTGTCAAATTCTAAACAAATTAAATCAAAAAATAAATTGGAAAATTTTCCAAAAAATTACACTTAAAAACTATTCAATGCAAAAACAAGACAGGCTTATTTGGAGTTGTCTATAATGCGACTTTTTGGAGATTCCGTGACGGAATCCAGAAGAAATTGAGGTTAAATCTTGATTTGTTGCAGTTAAAATGGTTTTTTAACTGCATATTTGGATTCAGCACCCTGAAAAACCCCTGGAACGCTTTGATTGTGCAGAAACTAGCTATCAAACTTGCGATTCCAATAAATTGCCGCCAGATTTTGACCAGAAAAACACACCAGAAAAGCTTCCAAAAAAATCTCATTATAGACAACTGCGGCTTATTTTACCCACCATTAAGTCACTCCGATACAAATTTATTTCCAACCCCGTTACAAATTTATTTCCAACCGCTAATTCAATTTATGAAAAATTTATTTCCAACCTCTAATTCAATTTATTTTTTTCATAGAAAACTTTTACGAAGAAAACGAGAAGAAAAAATCTTAAAAAATGAAAAACAAAATGGACAAAAGTGCCTTGAGCATTTAAGGCTGCAACGATCTTTCTCCGCATTTTCTGACATAATTGGTTTAAAAAACTGTTAATATTAATCTGACAGACTCAATCTGACCAAAGCTGGAAGCCACTTGAAGATCAACTGAAACATGTATAATTAAATCCCTGACTTGACCTGATTTGATAAAATTGCAAAGTAGCAACATTCCATTATGTTTTCATCGATTCCACTGCGGTGTTGACGTAATATGGATGGAATTCTGGCGCCAAATTTGAAAAAAACAAAAAAACCTGGCGTAAACGCAAACAGATTGACTCATCGATCCCGAGAAGTATACTCTCAATGAATTATGATGATGGGGAATGGAAGGAATTAAGGGTTTCTGGTTGGTTGCAGCGTCCTTGGTATTTTTGGGTGGCGAGGTTGCTTGCATGTGTCCTTAAAGAAGCCGTTGGCAAAATCACAAACTATTTTTAACGACGCTGCATAAGATGAATAGTCCAAGGCAGGACGAGGAAGCCCAACAGCCACTTCCTTCACCCACATCAAAGAAATCCAATTTCATTCATATCTGAAGTCCTCTGTACTCAGAGGGCTGAACGAGCCCAGCCTACAGGTACAATTCATGAAAATGCACCTTTGCTTTTATAATTTTGCAGCCCAAGAGCTCCTTCCTTCACCCACATCAAAATCCAATTTCTTTCATACCTGAACTACTCTGTTCTCAGAGGACTGAACAGGCTCAGCCTACAGGTACAATTCATGAAAATGCACCTTTGATTTTTATAAATTTGCAGTAAATTGATAAAGATAGATAGAACAAATTGTTTACAGGCCGCCTTTTGTAGGTTTTACGAATTGAATTTATATCTATAATGTCGTCTGCGCGAATTCGGAATCCCGTTCTCTCCGAGACAACCTGCGGGGCCCTACTGCAAGAATTACAGGTGTTGCTTGCCCGTTTATTTCTATTGGAATATGGGAACAAGCTTAGGTTTTTGGATTATTTTAGGTTCGCTGATAGGTAGCTCTGGTTGTCGTTATGTGATTGGTGAATTGGAAATGCAGAGAATATGGGACGAGGTAGGAGAAACGGATTCAGAGAGGGATAAGTTGCTTCTACAGTTGGAGCAGGAATGCTTAGATGCTTACAAGAGGAAAGTGGATGAAGCAAGCAAGCTCAAAGCTCGGCTTCATTTGCAACTCGCACAGGCTGATTCCGAACTGGCAAATGTCGCTTCTGCTCTTGGAGAGCGCTCATTCTTTAGCAGAGTTAGCGTTGCTCATTACCCCTTCAGTCCTTTTTACTAATATTATTTTTCACTGTAATTTCATTTTTTTATTGAGCTCGGGAGCTTTAGACCCCAAATCTAAGGTACCATCTCTTTAACACAAGGGAGAGAGATTGGAAGAAAGATCAATGACTTTTGAAATTCACCATGGGTTAGTTCCCGCCCTGACTCGGAACATGGACTCAGGTGAGATTCATAAATATGATATGGTTGTCACTATCTTATGTAGGTGGACAGGCAAACGGGCACATTAAGGGATCAGCTTGCTGCCATAGCACCTGCTTTGGAGGAGCTGAGACAGAAAAAGAAAGAGAGGGTTGCTCAGTTTTGGGATGTTCAAGAGCAGATTGTTAAGATCAGTGGGGAATTATCTGGAAATGTAAACCGCGATGACACCAGAAAAAGCCCTGCTGTTGATGAACGGGACCTGTCATTGAAGAGGCTCGACGAGTTCCATCTTCGCCTTCAAGAGCTTCATACGGGAAAGGTATGTGCATATGTCCTTTTGAAGAAAAAAAAAGTGGAAAAAGGAGGAATTTAAACGAAAACTAATTCTTTGGCATAATTCTTGAAGAAAACTAAAAGAGGATGAAGTTTTTAACTATAGCTTGGGAAAACTATAGATGGTGTTTGGCTTACAACACTATTGAAAATACCTTGAAGGCATGAAACACGCTTGCTTATGAGGACAATTATCACCATTTAATCTGGTCTGTAGCAATATGGGAGAATCGTTAGCATTATTCTATTCGGTTGTCTCAATGGATTTTTCAACTGTAGCAAGAAACTATAGATTTGATGACACCTTAAAAATCCCTTGAAGGTTATGAAGTACCCTTGCTGATGATAACCATTAACACCATACAATCCAATTTTCAGCATTATGGGAGAATCATTAGCACCCTTCAATTTCGTTGCTTTCGGCTTAGAAGTTACGTATTGAGTATGGATTCCACCAAAGTTGATCAAAAGTTGCACTCGGCCCTAACTGCTATTGGCATTATGCTAAAACCATTAGCACCATTCAATTTGCACTCGGCCCTAACTGCTATTGACATTATGCCAAAACCATTAGCACCATTCAATTTGCTTACCTTCGGCTTTAAAGATACCAGTGCGGTATTTATTCCAGCAAAGTTGCCCAACAGCAAAAGTGAGAGCATGTCATTTGGTAGAACTTGAACCCTGGTGGGGGCTATATTAGCTACCTGGTTTACCCAACCTGGCCAGATACAGTTGAGAAACCAACAACCTAAACTCTATTTTAGCAATTACAATACACAGTTATAATTTGGGGCAGCAAAATAGAAGGAGCTGGGTTTTCAGGAGCTTGCTGTATAAATGTACAACTCCAGCAATTGACATAGCAGAGTTGATCAAATCCAACCGTGCAAAGAAAATCTGTGCCCGAATCATATCTGTAACGATGTGCTAATGTAATGAGCTTCTAGTTCTTCTTTCAGACCCTAATGCAAGTTTTCAGCTCAATTATTGTGGTTCTAGTCTCAGATATGATCCAGCTATAGGAATTGTTACTGTCAACTTTTAATAACGATTTGCTTGTCTGCTTTTAGTAGGAAATCTGTTTTTGATAAAGCTTATACATGGTTTTGATGTCTTTATTATAATATGTATATTACTTGATAAGCTCGCTGATGGTCACCCTAATGTCCACTGAGATTATGGTGTCTCTCTGCCCCTTTTTTATTTGAACATCCACGGGGATTTTGAGGATGAAGGACTCAATCTCACTCTCTATCATGAGGTTTTTTTTCTAGGATGTTCTTAAGGATATTTTATTTTGATCCTCTTCTGGCAATCTTTGAGTCAAATGGCTTGTAGCCTGCAGTCATGTTGAAAAATTATATTTTATTCATATCAAATGAACAGTCTCTGCCCCAATATTTGTACTTCTTAGGATTGTTCCACTATAAAATTTAATGTTTTATCTGCCTTAAGAATCTTTCATACATAGTTCTAATCTAGGAGACATTTTGTTTGCATGGCATGCTAATATATGGAAATTAACAATCTTTCCCTGTTCTTTGGTCAATTCAATCATCTGTCATTTTAAAATTTCCTTTAGGTATAGAATGGTAATTCTGGATTTTGACTTTGAATGCAAAAGGTTTCGAATTACTGTTTTAAAATTTTCATGCACCAGGGTTTAAATGTTAACGCATTAGGTTACATTGTTGGTTTTTTCTTTCTTTTTTTGCTGTTTTTGCTCATTGCAAACACTCCTCTGGTTTCCGAGAGGGATCTGTGGTGTTCTCTTGTGATATATTTTCCTTTCCGGAATCAACATTTGAAATATTTTGGTGATCATGACAACAGGGTTGCAACTATTTTACCATTCAAAGGTCTTGGTGACAGTGGTATAAATGAAGTGTTGTTGTTGAACGCAACCTTGCCTTTATAAAGCTACTTCTTTTCAGTTCTGATTTTTCAATTTGTTTATATTAAATATTTTTTTGTAATTGTGTGCTTCTTTGCTCTTTGGACGTTTTGGTTATCATGCTATGTAAGGGTAAACACCATTACCCTTGAGACGTTCTATTTCAGCTTTGGAAAATAGTTTACAACAATAATGTTTTTAGATTATCTGAAACCTGCAATATGGACTCTGGAGGGATGGGAGAAACAAAAATAACTTACGGGGCACATTGCCTGATGGTATTCAGTTAAGTATTTAAGTTGGCTAATAGAAAGTGGCTTATGGTCTTGGCTAGGCTCAGTAAAGTTTTTGCACACTGTGCTTTGGATTTATGCAGTTGTAGGGTTTTATAGTTAGATAGTAGCTAGTCCTTTAAAATATCTCTTAAACTCATCTGCTCATGACTTCTATATACTAAATCTATCCTACCTACCAGACCTTCAAAAGATCCATTGAAAGCTTCTAGAAAGTCTTTTCCCTTTCTCTAGAGATCTCTCGGAGTCTAAACATAGAAACCTCAGAACTTAGGCATCTGAAAATTGGTGAATTCTTTTGAATTAAGCTCTTAGGTCTTATATCTTTAAGAAATAATTGAACCTTTGAATCTTAAAATTAACACTGTTCTGCGGTCCATTGTTTAAACTGTGATGATATATAATGGAATGACCGAAACCTTTCCTTAGTTGAATAAAGTACACTAATCAGAATTTGAATTTTTTCATTCAGAATTCGTTATGATTCATGTCAGAATGGATAGTTAGAGTTTCTATTTTCTGTTCGAATCTTTTGTGTTAATTGACATTTTTGAATTTTTTGATGCTGACAGAATCATCGATTACAAAAAGTGGCTCACCATGTTAACACTATACGTGATATTTCAACTGTCCTGGCTGTTGATTTCATCAAGCTCATTACTGAAGTTCATCCAAGCTTAACTGATTCAAGGGATAGTCAGTCAATGAGCATCAGTAATGACACCCTTGCCAGGCTAGCTCGAACAGTGCATTCTTTAAAAGAAGAGAAGCAGAAGAGGTTGCAAAAGGTAATACGGGATAGGAATGGAAATATCCTTGTTTGTAGCTGTAGATTGATTCCGGCTGCTTATGCTCTTGCAAGTTTCAAATAGTCCGTATGTCAAATTTTTCAATGTTGCCTTTCTCTACTTGATGACTAAAGTTTCAATTTGTGTAGTTAACAGCGTTTAAACCTAGAGCTGAAGAATATTATGCTGTGGGCAATATCTCTCTGCTAAAAACATAGGCTAGAGAAAAATGACTCCTAAGTGAGCTTGATCCTTAGAGATATAATTATACAGAGTTCAGTGAATGGCTAGAATTATGTCCTAATGATTTTACACTTTTCTTGCTGTTATATTTTCCAGTTCCTTCAGAAAATTAAACAATATAATATGTTTCTCAGCCGTTGGCCCGTTCGAGGACAATGGGATGAGATTTGGGATGGTTGGAGAGACCACCGAATTTCAGGGAATGATAGGGCACGGGATTTGGGGTATCCCTCAGGAATATAGAGAAAATATAGGAAAACATGAAACGATCTCTTTTGACATCTTGACACAATCATCGTTCTCGTTTATCTTCTCTTGACTTGTAAAATGAATTTATTGGACTGTGGAATGAATTTATAGGGCTGTGGAAGCAGGTGGCAGGTTTAAAATGCATGGTAGGGCCCTTCCATAGAGATAAGGAAAATGAATAATTAAAAATTCCTTTTTTCACTTTTTTTAGGTGTCCTCTCTATTGGGTTGAGAGATGTCCTGGCAACCCTTATGATAGGGGAAATCCTTAGGATGGTAGGGGATGTCCCTAGTTTGCCTTGGGTTCCTGGATTGTAGTGGATGCAAGTGACATGTTTCCACGGAACATCGGTATCAAGGCATCTCAGAAGAAAATTTTCAGTTGACAGATTTATCAGCTTCAATCACAGGGAAAGCTTCAGATGTATTGAGTGGAAATTTTCACAGGGTACACAATTGCTCTTCTTGTTAAAGAGTTAGGGTCGTTTTTTCAAGATTACTAGAGTAGGTTTTCTTATTCCACATGGCAAGCCGGTGTTGAAAACTTTTCGGACCAAATCCTGTCTTCGCTAAATGTTCGATATTTTACAAATGCAATGAATTTTGCATACAATTATTGAATTCTGCAGTGTCAATCTTGATTATGATAATACGGTTTTCGTTGGAGTTTAGTTTAGTGATATTTCAGAGTTTTTGTCTTAATCTCTTACATGACCTATATATGAGATGTTTAATGGAATTCTCTCCACGAAATCACCGGATTCATGAATGCAGTGTTTCTTCTGCTACTTTAGTGACTTGATATGTTTGATTAGTCTGAATTTAGCATGAACAGACTAATCATGACTTTTGCTGGCGCACAGCTTCAAGAACTGGGGGCAACATTAGTAGAATTGTGGAATCTGATGGATTTGCCCACGGAAGAGAAGAAATTATTTGAACATGTTACGTCTTATATATCATCTTCTGCCGATGAAGTCAAAGGGCCAGGAGAGCTTGCTTATGAAATTATTGAACAGGTAAACATCTATTTTACTTCACATTTTGATATTTTAGATTGAGGATAGTTTCAGTTTTTTGGACAATCTTGTATATGTTTTCAGGCTGAGATCGAGGTTCGGAGATTGGATGAGTTGAAGGCTAGCAAAATGAAGGAACTTGTGCTTAAGAAGCAAACAGAGCTTGAAGACATCTATAGACGAGCTCACGTTGAAGTAGATGGAACATCTGCACGAGAGGGTCTAATGGATCAAATAAATTCTGGTAATTTGCAATGCTCATCATGTGTGCTAGCCTCTATTGGAGCTTAGTCTTGTAAATGAACTTGTTGCAAAAGTGATTGCTTTGCGTCCGTTGTGAAGGAACGGATCTTTCAGAGCTCCTAGCAAGCATGGATGAACAGATTGCCTACGCAAAAGAAGAGGCATTGAGTAGAAAAGAAATAATGGAAAAGGTAGACAAATGGATGGTTTCTCGTGAAGAAGAAAGTTGGCTGGAAGACTATAATAAGGTAATACTTTTGCTGAAGTTGTCCTTGTAAATTTAATTGAACACAATTATATATTGAATTATGACTTCTGCTGGCACAGGATCAGAATAGGTATAATGCTGGTAAAGGTGCACATAAAAATCTTAAACGGGCAGAAAGAGCTCGGTTGTTGGTTAGCAAGCTTCCTGGTAAGTATTTCAAAGACTCCTATGATGAGGATGCCGAGGCCAAAAACCATATAACTTCAATCATGGAACTCTTTTGTACATAGCTCGAGTGTAAACATTGGTGGTAATATTTTAACCTTGGAGCTGTTTCTGTATGTAGCTCTTGTGGAAACCCTGGTGTCAAAAACCAAGGCATGGGAAGAGGAAAGAAGGAAACCATTCTTATATGATGGAGTGAGGAGTCATTGCCATGTTTTATGTTTCATTTAATAGACTAGGCTTGTAATTCTTAATATGAATTGGGCTGTTTCTGTTTACAAGATCTGCTGTTTCTGGTTTCTTAAAATCTGTTAGGTTCCGCTATTGTCGACTTTAAATGAAGATGCCATTTCAAGGCAAGAGAGAGAAGAAGAAAAAAGGAGACAAAGGGTATGCAATCTAAGGGTTTACATTGGAAAAACTCACTATTGTTTTACTCTCATTCGATTTGTCAATTAATCAATACTCTAAAGTTTAAATCAGCCACCATTAATATGTTGAATCAACCATCATTTTCAGGAACAAAAACGTGTTCAGGAACTACAGGCAACTGAACAGGAATCCGTATATGGCTCAAAGCCAAGCCCCAGTAAGCCTCTTGCATCGAAAAAGACTGCAGGGCAGCGGGGAAATAGCAGCAGTGCAACTGTAACTCCTAGACGGCTTTCGGTTACTCCCATTCGTCAAGCCCAATCTGCCAGTAGAGATAGTAAAAGAGAACATTCTAGATTTCAACCAGTCAATATTGTAGCTCTTTCTAGAGATGATACTGGTTCACAAGTTTCTGAGATTGGTTCTGTTGCCTCTAACACACAATAGTTTCAGAATGTTGGTATTCTATCTACTGATAAGACATGAAAAGTGCACATCTGACAAGATTTTGGGTGCTAAGTAAAAGGTCTTCCTAGAAATTGATACTGTTCAGAATACCAATCCCTGATGTGAATCCAGGTGTACAATGAGCTATTTTCCCAAAGTTAGTTAATCTCGGGAACACTATTTGCAGGAAATTTCTGTCTAATGCTGTTGCAGAGTAGAGGTAAATGGCTAAAACATGAAGATTACAGGAGAACTCAGCTGCTTCCATCAGGTGATAAATTTCTTCTCTAAAAGAAGTTGAAAGCTACCACTAAGTTCCGTTATATGAACAGGTGATTGCAGCTTGTCTGGCGACAATTGATGTTCTTCTATTTTAGTTAGTTTAATGAAGAGGATTGTGTTAATTCACCAGCACTTTACTTTGATGGGAGCTGCCAATTTTCAAATTTTTTTGGAGGGACACTTATCAGCACTTGATTTTCAATGCTGACAGCTTACCTCTGTATATTTTTGAATTGCCTTAGTATATAATTAAAACATAATTAAACGTTTTCAAGCAATTTCAGCTATAATTAAACGTTTTGAAGTAATTTCAGCTCACCGCACACTGCTTTCATTAAAAGATGATGCACTATAACCATGGCTAAAACTTAAAATGCACATTATGACATAATTATGAAACCCACCTTGCTTGGGAATTTTGTTTGATACGTTTGGCTGGAGTCAACGAATTAAATATGCATTTTCTTAAAAAAATATTTCTCCTGTTACATATATATGCCCAAATTTCTCTGCTCTTGATTTTGCTGGGTTTAAGATTGGATCCATACAAAGCGTGATTCAAGGCCATGAATGGTTTTGATATTGTTGAATCAACCTATTGTGAAGGTAATTTCAGCCAATTTAATGATGGATATCAATAAAGATTAGTCAGATTCCTTTGAGGGTAACTTGGAGTGCCCGGCCCTTTGATCAATTATTTAATCTCAACTTAGATATTAGTGAATTGAGTCAACTACCTTTGACTAGGGTTGTTGGACATTTTATGCATTTTTAGGTATGTAACTTGTTTGATCAAGAAGTTATTTAGGATTTATGGCTGTGTGGTATTGTGATTAGGGCCATCTCATTTTTGCATTGTTGAAATGTCTTTAATAGTTTATTTCTTATTTTCCCATGGTTGAGATGTCTTTAATATCTGTCGATGCAAGAGGACACACCTCCCTTTGCCTATCAAGGTAATTTCACAATGGAATTGAGACTTTCTACATAGAAATGAGAATGTTGATTCTCCAAGACCTCAATTGCATGATATAATCCCATATAATCACATGCTTCAATGCTACAACCGTTGAAGTTGCACATCTACCACTATTCTCTCTTCTATATCACAAGTAATTGAATGCTATAGAACACAAATCTACACTAACCCATTTATTCCATATTTCTTAATTCATGGCAAGAGTTGCAATTTCATCCAACATCTCTACACAATGTTAATGTGGCATCACCCTTTGAGTTATACTTAATTTTCCAATCAATATTAATTATAAACCAAGGAAACTATCATCTCTCTTGTAGTTTTCATACATCTCACAAGTCTATATCATGTAGAATTTTTAATGCTGCAATTTAATTTCCAGAATTGGTAAACATCTCAATCAATCTACGAAATGTTAGATAAAATCTCTTAACACAATTGTGGGGTCATTTTTGCCTCCTAAGGGTTAGAAATTAACATTTAATCAAAACCCTAGGAGAAATATGTTGGAAAAATTGAGAGGGGTGATTCAATATTTCAAAACTAGCACATTTTCCAAAACCACCGAGCTGATTATTGTTCAAACGGCGTCACGCGTGGGCAATTTATAGTGGCTTGTATGTCTTTTTTTCTGGGGCTGACTTGACTTAATGTTTAATAAAGATTTAGATATAATACTTTATATGGGGGCTGACTTATGCAAGTGTATTTCAAAGCCTTTCTAGTGATAGGTGGCACACCTTCCAACTCCTCATGATTAAGGAGAAATTCATTTCTCCTTAATCATGAGGAGTTGGAACGTGTGCTACCTATCACTAGAAAGGCTTCGAAATACGCTTGTTGATTATGCAAGTTTCTTTTCCATTTGGACTACCTTTGACATCCATAACAACATTTTTCAACAATCTTCCCTTTCATTTCTCCTTAACCGCAAGGAGTTGGAATGTGTGCCACCTATCACTAGAAAGACTTCGAAATACGCTTGTTGATTATGCAAGTTTCTTTTCCATTTGGACTAACTTTGACATCCATAACAACATTTTTCAACAATCTCCCCCTTTGTTATTGATGACAACACTTCGATAATTCTTTTGATAGGTACTCCTCCTCTATCTGCATTTCTCCATATTTCCTATTAATTGCTTCCCTTATCTGCATTCTCTCCATATTTCCTTTCAATTTCTCCCCTTATCTGCATTCTCTCCATATATCCTTTTAAGTTCCCCCCTATTTGCATCTTCTCCATTTTTCTTATCAATTGTTCCCCTGTTTATATTCTCTCCCCATTTGACATCAATAGAAAAGGGTTTTTCCCCTAAATTTGTGCTTCCTTATGAATTTTGATTCAAACAAACCAATAAATTATTCCAATGTCACAAAAAACTATTTGTGCTACAACGTTCCTTCTTGTACACCCACTGTGCCAAATATATGTTCAAATATGAGTGCAACAAAGCCCTGGAAATAACACAAACCATTCTCTTGGCTGTGGGAAATGATCTTTTATAGGCTGAAGATAATCATCAGGCACCCCTTTTGGCTAAATTTATTCAAGGAGTTAGAATTCCATGGTACTCTACCAATTGGAAACCACCAGTTTATTTGGTGCACAACCAAATTTGTAAATTCTGATGGATAAACCAAATGATAATGCTGGTTTGACATTGAATGGATGAAATGTTTGAAGATGCAACAACCTAAGTGACTTTTGGATGCAATCAGCCTCAAGTTTCAACAAATTAGAACAAACCTTAGAATGTGAATCATACTATACTCAACAGGAATTTGCTCTTCGTTTGTTATGAAATTTGACAAAATTTATCGGTATACTACAACCCTGGAACATGGCATTCGAGTAATAATATGGATCCTTTTTTCCAACGAAGATATCACTATTTGTGTCTTGTCTCAATTTCAGTCATTATCAAATGCATGAGACACATTTATGTAGATATCTTCTACTATTATTCCCATCAAGCATTCACCTTAGGCCTTGTGGTACATCTAGAAGGTAATTTATCAAGAGAAATATGCCTTGAAAGAGTGACGCAAGGGAAAATGTCATAGCTTCTTGTATTTCACACCAGACTATGGGAAGACATGCATAAATTCTTCTTCTTCAAATACCACTACCATTTGTCAAAAGAATGCCTTCTAGATCCCTCCAAATTATTCAGACATTTGGGTTCAACTCAGGGACGTGCTTTTCTTCAAAGTGAATGAGAACCTTAGAGTCTTGTCACATATGATAATGAAATCAATATCTAGTGAAACATCATCAATAACAAAATCTCAATACTTCATCAATGCATTGCCCTCTCCCTTCGTTTTGGTCAAAAAAGAAACATTGAAATTCTAGCGCTGATAAGTTGAAAAAAATTCTAGGTCCCTGCAAAATGTGTACTGGCACATCATAAGATCCCTCCTTCCATTAATATTAAGGGTAGACATATCCACTTATCGTCTCTAAAAATTATGCTTGCCCTGTTTCCAGCAGAAATAATTTTGTTTTGTTTTCCACCTGAGAACATGCATAGTTGTTCATGGGCCTCTTGTTGAGTTGCCTTGTTGGTGTGAGCTAATATCTTTATATGGTAAAGCCATATCAATACCTTGAATAGTTTTCCTTGATGATACTTTTGAAGGATCGATCATTTCTGTATTTTTTGTCCGATGAGTCTTCATAGACTCTAGTGTGTGCGTGTATTATGAAAACTCCTCTGCAATCTTCGTGTGATCAATATGTAGTCAAACAATACATCATACTACATAATCCAAAATTCCTTTTCTTCAAATGCCTTAGAGCATTCAACCTTACATATACTTGAAGAATCTTTCATCAACAATTTAGACCTGTGTCTTGAACACATGGATCCATCTTTGGCTCTTGTTTTCTTCTCCACACCTTCGTGTATTTTTCTTTATGCCTAGTAGAAATACCTTCTTCCTTGATATTTTTAGAAGACCATTTCATACAACTTCTATAGTCACATGCTATATGCCTAGAATTGTGGCATTTGTAATATTTGTATTGTACTTGAATAAGGGAGAGAATGAATTATGATTTTGGTTGAGGTAGGCGTTAGGATCTCTGATTTGTTTTCCTACAATTTTTCTTCTAGGACTCTGATAAAGGCCTCTTTCACATACATAATCATTCTTGACACATGCTCTATAATCCCTTGCTTTATGTTCAAAGTTTGTACATGAAAAACAATGACTAAGCAATATAGCTTAATTCTTGGTTGGGTAGGATCACCTTGAAGTAGTTCTTTTGAAGTTTCTATGCTTTGAAGAAGATTCACTTTTTTGCTGATATTTGTCTCTTATTACACTATTGCTTGTGTTGTGCATGGATCCCTTGAGGCCATCAACGTAACTTCTTGGTGTAACAACTCTTCCAGACTCATCTTGATTTCTTTCCTCACTTTCACAATGATTAAAGCTTTGAAGAATATCAACATTGCATTTAGATTTCCTCAATTTTGTTTTTTGGTGACTTAAGGCTTGCATCTTCTTCGTATAAAAACTCACCCACTGTAGAAATTAATGTGTAGATTTGGAATTGCTCATGAAATTTACTAAATCACAAGACCCGAAGCTACTCCACTGATATGTGAAAGTTATTTCACCATCTAGAACACAAATCATAGACATGCTAAGGAAACATCACACATACACAGATTTATCTAGGGGAAAGAAACTGCCTAAAACCTCTTCCTATTTGTATTGCATTAATAAGAGAATAGAGATGAGATACATATGCTTTCTCAAGCCTGAGCACAACCTGCAAGCATATAGTCTATCCCTCTGCCTAACTAACTGACTCTGGCCAACACTTAACCAATTTTTAAGCCCTCCAAGCTCCTATTTCCTTGAGGAAATTAGCCCCTATTATTTAGGAATTTCCCACTATTGAATTGCACAATTCTTTTAGGTCCTTCTTTTGATTGCATGCACCACCTGTACACATGGGAATATGCTACAACTGATAATAAATTGCCTTGGAATCTCCATCTCAAGTGGGTAACTTGAATTCTCTGCATGCAACAATTATTTTGGGTTGATTGATCAATTAACTGGTTGATCATTGAGTGTGGTTGAAGTTCCACTTCCACAACTTACCCCCACTAGTTATTTGGACAGTGAGAACTAGTTTAACTGACAATAATTCAAATTAACTGAAATAGATTGCTACAAATTAGAAATCAATAATACTGAACCGAACTCAAGATTCCCCCACTCGACTTAACTGAGTTAATTGAGTGACAAGTGTCATGTCACCTTAGTTAACTACCTCCAATATTTTTGCTGAAATAGAAATTCAAATTTCTCTAGTTTGACCACGACAAAGTCAAATTGAGGTTTTCTTGCTGCATTTTCAACACTCCCTCTTAGCAAGAAAGGAATTATTAACCACCCATACCCTGCACTTGTGGAACTCGAACTTCCCTCCTGACAAGGCCTTTGTCAAAATATTAAGATCTTGTTCCTCTGTTGGAAAGTAGTACAACAACATAATCCGCCTCTGCACACAATCCCGTATATGGTGATACCGAATATCAATATGTTTGGATCGATCACGAAAAACAAGATTTCTAAAGAGTTTGATTATCATAGTAAATCACAATTGGATGCATCATCTGACTAAACAAGCCAAGTATCTTTCTTATTTAGATTGCCTCACATGCTGCTTGACTTGCAACCATGTATTCTGCTTCTCCCGAGCTGAGTACCACGGATCTTTTCTTTTTGTTGTACCAAGAAACTATTGCGGAGCCAACACTGAAAATTCCCCCTGAAGTGCTCTTTCTGTTCGATGGAATCCCCACCCAATCTGTATCTGTGAAGCCACATAGCTTCACTCCCTATGTCTGTCTATACCATACCCCAAACTGGGTAGTGCCTCTAAGGTACTGTAGAACATGTTTAGTTGCCCTCCAAAACAATTTGGTTGGCCTAATCATTGCTTGGCTCAGCTGGTTGATTGCAAAGCACATGTCTGGTTGTGTGTTCACAATATACATGAGTGAACCCACCAACTGCTAGAAAACAGTAGCGTCCACTTCTTCTCCTGAAGTGGCATCTTCCTTCCTTTAGTTGGTTGCTAGAGGAGTCTCCATGGGTTTGCATTTGTCCATGCGGAACTTCTGAAGTATCTCGTTGGCGTACTTGCGCCAAGAGAGAAATAGTTCCCCATCACCTTGCCATACTTCCAATCCAAGAAAGTAGTGCATGAAACCCATGTCCTTCATTTCATACTCTCTTGCAAGGTCCTCGCAAGATCTGATCAACTGCTCATCATCAGTGAAAATCAAGTCATCAACTTATAAGACAATAATCAACAATTTACCTTCTACCAAAATATGATAGGATTTGCATCCGCTTCACTTTTAGTGAAGCCCAAATCGGTGAGATAGTTATCAATCCTGGTGTACCAAGCACATGGTGCTTGCTTGAGACCATACAACGCTCACTTTAGTTTGCACACATGAGACTCTTGATCGAAAGTCTCGAAGTCTTTTGGTTGCTCCATATACACCTCCTCCTCAATAAATCCATTGAGGAATGTTGTTTGCACATCCATCTGGTGGATCTTCGACCCCATCTGTGTAGCTAAAGCAAGGATTGATCTAATGGATGAGTACCTTGCTACAGGAGTAAAGGCCTCCTCATAGTCAATCCCCTCCACTTGAGAGTACCCCTTGGCCACAAATATAGCCTTGTATTTTTCTATGCTTTTGTCTGCTGCATGCTTCACCTTGAAGATCTATTTTGAAACCAAAACTGATTTGTTCGCTGGTCTTGGGACCACTTCCCAAACACTGTTATCTACAATGGATTTGTACCCCACCATTGCATCAACCCAAACATGTTTCTCTATAGCTTCCTCAAAAGAGGATGGCTCAGTCTCTACTAGCTCAGTCATAAGAGCCATGTAGCCAGTGTACCGATCTAGTGACCTTCTTTTCCAGCGCTGATTTGAAGGATCACCCACATTCTCCCTCGCATCCTGCACAAGTCTATCAACTTCCCTTGTTCTTTTCCTGCCTTCTCTGGATGGTTCTGCTTGAGTGGTTGTCTCCACTCTCTGCTTCTCAACGTGTGGCTACTCCACAACATCCTGAGGTTCCTCTGGAGCTAAAATCTCCTTCTCTGGTGGGATCTGAAGCTCCCTCTTAAGAGAGCACCGCAGGGCTTTGTCTTCATCAAATATTACATCCCTTTGCACAAATGCCATTCCGAGGGATGGGAAGTACACACGGTTGTTGTGGGGAGTTCCTGTGTAACCCACAAATACCCCCAACTCTGTTGTCGACTCTAGATTCTTCCTTGATTCTTTGAAGACATGGCAGTAAACAAAGGCTCCAAAAATCCTGAAGTGTGACACGTCCAACTTCCTCCCTAAGAAAGCCTCCTTTGGTGTAATCATGTGATCTGTTGGATAAAAAATATGCTCAAAAATGAAAGTTGTCGGAATGGCTTGAAAATGGAACGAATGGAGAGATCTCGTCGTTCTGAATCTGACACAACTCGTTTCGCATAAAATGAATGTCGTATGCTCTCGGAAACGAGTTTTAATTGATTTCCCAAATACGGAAATTTTGGCAAAAATTGTGCAGGTTGCCAAGTCAGCAGTCTGTACAGATGATTGGGCCTGTTGACTGTGCAAGGTGATTGGGCTTTAAAAGAGCCAATGACAGCTCGCCACTTGTAAGGTTCTTAGTGGTGCTGTGTTGGTGAATTCTTAGTGGTTGGAGGAGTTGGTGATGTGGACCAACCAGAGGCCGCCATGTGGCCCAACCAGAGATTGCCATGTGGCCCAATCAAGGGCTACCACGTGGCACCTTGGTGGCCACTAAAATTTGGTTAGGGGTCGGATAGACCTCAGTTGGAATCAAACTCAAAACCTCCACCAAAATAGACGAGCAGTTAACCATTGTGCCAAACAGTGGTCCTTGTTATACGTTGGCGGAAATGTTTATTTAAAACAAAGGTTTGGCGCCTGATGGCGTTGGGGGTGGGCTAGGGCCTAACCTTTGGCCACCACAGCGCCATGAAAGCGAGGGCCGGGAGCTAGGCCCTATCCCGCCCCCATGGCGGTAACCATAAACTCTAATCGCGACATATGATATGTGCTCAAACCGCTCGTGTAATCGTTCGCCAACAAATTGTCAGCTCCATCGTAACTCCAATCGCGCCATGTGAATTCGCTCACCGAAACCGCCAAGGAGACTGCCATCAGGAGGGGGCTAGCCCTGGGGGGCCATCCTAGGTCTTATGGGGGTCCATGTGACTAGGGGCGCATTAATGGGAAAATTATCGGTCCTACAATTTTGCCATCGAGTGGGAATCATGCCAGATTTAGTGGGCAGTTTCCACGTTCGGGGCGCCCGTGCTAGGTTTGGGCCGAATTGTGGGGAGATTAGTTGCAGAATTTGGGAAAATGAGGAAAGAGGCATCACTTTCTTAGTTTTTGGTCTTTTTGGGAGCAGAAAGAGGCTAAATAGGGGTTTTTGATAGTTCTGAAGCCATGGGAGTTGTTATTGAAGCCATTTGAGCACTATAACTAGATGTAATCACTATTTTTATGAGAATAATAATATAGGCCCAAGCATTGGAAGCTGGACCAGGAGACGTAGCCCAGGAGGGGTGAACTCCTTCATCACGTTTTGTTTTGTGGTTACTATTATGGTTTTATTATCTGCAATTTTCTGCAATATATGAGTTAAATTCATGTTTTAATGTGTATGAATTCAACTTAAAGAGCCATAAAAACTCATTTTATTAACTTGCAATTTACATAATCCTCAAGCAGTTTCATATACAAATCAAGTTTGGTATCAGAGCATAGGTTTTCTTTGCTCCTGTGAGGATTTAATTGTTTGCAAGTGTTTATGATGCTTACAAGGTTGAAGCTTAAGAGAGGAGAAGGAAAGCTTGTGGGTATAGGTTCTCAATTTGGGACAAGGACAAGGAGAGCACATTTGCCACAATCTCCACCACAAGTTTCACCTCAAGTTGTTCCTGAAGCTTCAGTAAGCATGTCTCATGAAGGAGAAGTTGATAATATGTCAGAGGATGAGAAGGCTTTAAGAAAAGCATTCTTTGACATGACCCACATGGTGAAAGTTCTCTATGAAGAGAGAAATTCAAGATTGCAGGGTGAGAGCTCCAAGCCTTCAAAAGGAGAGGGTTCTCCCAGAGGAAAAGGAGGGGATGATGACAAGCCTTCAAAAGGGAGTGGTGACAAACCACCATCTTCTCCACCATAATCTTCACTTCCATCCTCACCTTCATCATCATCCTTTTCCACAACAACCCTTACACGAGAGGCTAGTGCAGAAAGTCCTTTTGAGAAGGAAGATGGCCAAGTCTGCACTTTTTGTCCACATGATGATGAGGATGAGGTTCTATTAGTGCCAAATTCCAAGGAGCTGAAAGAAGAAAGACCAAGAGTCCAAGAAGACACCTCAAGAATTAGGAAAGAGTTTAAGAGCATCTTTGTCCCTCAGTCGAAAGATGAGGAAAATGGTAAGCATTTACATGCAGTTTCTTTACATGAAAATGTTGATTTAAGCTCTTTTGCAGCCTTTGAGAAGCATAGCAAAGGCATAGGAACAAAGCTCTTGTCCAAGATGGGTTACAAGGGAGGAGGCTTTGGAGTGAACAATTAGGGAATTATTCATCCAATTGAGGCAAAGGAGAGACCTCGATATGAAGGTTTGGGCTATGTTGAAAAGGGAGAATGGTCTTCCAACGATAACTCTTGGGTATCATGTTCTTTTTGTCATAAGAGAGGACATGACGAGGAAAATTGTTGGGATTTGCATCCGGAATTGGTACCAACTTGGTTTCTAAAGCAAAAGGAGGACATGAAATGCAAGACCTCTCCAAAGAGAGATGAGAAAGTTGAAGAAGAGACTAAGACAAGTTCTTCTCGCTGTTCAAGTTCCTTGCTTAAGAAGCATGGTTCAAAGGATAACAAGGGAAGGTATAAGCCTCACTCAAATAGTTTCTTTGATTTTGAGCCACATGATCAATTGAATAAATTTTTATGGAATATGGTTCCATGCACTTTTTGTCATTTGCCTAACCATAGTGTGAAGAAGTGTCAACAAAGGAAAGAGTTTCCTGAATGTGGGAATCAAATAGGGAAGAAAGACTCTCTTCTAAGTTCGAAGACAATGTCATCAACAACAAGCACACAAATTTCTGCACCCATTGTAGTATCAGTGGGCATTGGGTCGAGAAGTGTTGGAAGTTTCATCTGCAACTTCATCCTAAGAAGGGCAAGCAAGACAAGCTAAACATCGTCATGTCGACAATGTTCAAGGTGAGAAGAAATTCAAGTTGTTTAAGTTTCCTTTGATTGAAGACTGAGGAGGGAATATGTTTTTTCATTCAAAGACAATTTGATGTTCTGCAAATTCTGGGAAACTGCAGAAAGATGGTATCTACAACAGCAAGACAGGGTCTCCAGAATTAAGGAAAAAGATCAATTTTCATGAAAAGCTCAAATTGTTGAATTTAGGAAAATTCCAGTGGGTTGAGACTAGAAGGGTGAGGGGGCTGTACCCTCATCTAATTGTTCAGTGATAAAACAAGTTTTGGGGTCCAAAAGCTTCCAGTGGGGAGGAGTGATCCGTTTGATAAAAAATATGCTAAAAAATGAACGTTGTCGAAATGACTCTAAAATAGAATGATTGGATTGATCTTGTCTTTATGAATTTGGCGCAACTCGTTTCACGGAAAACAGACGTCGTATGCTCCCGAAAACAAGTTCTGATCGATTTCCCAAACATGCAAATTTTGGCAAAAACTGCGGAGGCTTCCCAGTCAATAGTCCGTACAGCTGACTGGGCCTGCTGACTGTGCAAGGTGACTGGGATTCAAAAGATTCAATGACAAATCACAACTTGTCAAGTTCTTAGAGGTGCTGTGTTGGCGAATTCTTAGTGGGTGGAGGAGTTGGTGATGTGGACCAACAGGAGGGCGCCACGTGGCCTAGCTAGACGCTGCCACGTGGCACCTCTGTGGCCACCAAAATTAGGTTAGGGCTCAAACAAAACTTGGTCGGAATCAAATTCAGAACCTCCACCAAACTAGCTGAACAGTTAACCATTGTGCTAAGTAGAGGTCCTTGTTATACATTGGCGGAAATGTTTATTTAAAACAAACATTTAGCGCCTATGGCAGTGGGGGCGGGCTAGGGCCTAACCCCTGGCCAACCCAGCGCCACGAGATTGTGGGCCGGGGGATAGGCCCTAGCCCGCCCCCATGGCGATAACCATAAACACTAACCGCGACATGTGATATGCGCTCAAACCGCTGGCGTAACCGTTTGCCAACAAACCACCAACTCCACCGTAACCCCAACTGGGCCATGTGAATGTGCTCACCGAAACTGCCAAGAAGACTGCCAGTGCAAGGGGGCCAACCTCAGGTCTTCCAGGGGTCCATGTGACCAGAAGCACACCGAAATTTGGGGTCCTTAACGTCCAACTTATCGGTCCTATAATTTCGCCTACCGAGTGGGAATCGTGTTAGGTCTAGTGGGCAATTTTCGTGTTCGGGGTGCCCGTGCTAGGTTTGGGCCGAATTGTGAGGAGATTTGCTGCAAAATTTGGGAAAAGGAGGAAAGAGGCATAAATTTCTCAGTTTTTGGTATTTTTGGGAGCAGAAAGAGGCTAGACAGGGGTTTTTGACAGCTTTGAAGCCATTGGAGTTGTTATTTAAGACATTTGAGGCTGTAACTTGATGTAATCACTATTTTTATGAGCATAATGATATAGGCCCAAGCATTGGAAGCTGGACCAGGAGACGTAGCCCAGGAGGGGTGAACTCCTTCATCACTTGTTGTTTTGTGGTTACTATTATGGTTTTATTGTCTGCAATTTTCTGCAATTTATGAGTTAAATTCATGTTTTAATGTGTGTATGAATTCAACTTAAAGAGCCATAAAAACTCATTTTATACACTTGCAATTTACATAATCCTCAAGCACATACATATACAGATCATCATGCCAAGAATTTGATGAGGACTCTGATTCTGCAAATAGACTATTGTGTTGCATGCTTAAGCCGAGAAGTGCAGATGTAGGCTTTGATCATATAACATCGCCCTTGTTGCTCCCACAATGCTACAATTCTTCATCTCAGCCACCCCATTCTTCTGTGGGTTGTGGGGTGTTGTCAATTCTTGTCGAATGCCTTCTTTTGCACAAAATGTTTTAAACTCATTCGACACGTATTCACCTCCATTATCGCTCTAGAGAGCCTTCACCTTCTTGCCTGTTTCTTTCTCGACTAGTGCTTTGAATTCTAAGAACTTGCAGAATGTCTCATCATTCTTTTGCATGAAGAAGATCCAACACTTCCCTGAGAAGTCATCAATAAAAATGACAAAATATTTGTGCTTGGCAATGGAGGCCATTGACAAAGGTACACATACATCAGAGTGGATCCTTTCAACCACTGCATGTGCTCTACTGTCCCAATCATGGAACGTGACTTTTGTGTACTTCCCCAAGTTACCTTTGCATGTCTCTTGCTTCTCTAGTGCTCCTTTGGGGAGGCATGTGGTTATCTTTTACACGATCTTAAGAGCACCATGATACAAATGGCCAAGTATTATATGCAAAATTTCATCGACATTGCACTTCTGCACCTTCTTCGCCTTTGTGCTAAATGTAACACAATCCTCCAAATCTAACTTGTAGAGGTTATTCACACAAACCTCGATTTGCTTCACCTGTCCCATGGCTATGTGTCTCAGGAATGCTTTTCCTTTGCTGAATATCACATCATAACCATAGTCCTCCAAAACTGCAATAGAGACAAGATTCTTCTTTAGACCTGGAACAAGCATCACATCCTTGAGTCTGATAAGGGAGCCAGACTCCCTCTGAAAGATGACTGTACCAATCCCAGTCGCGCTACACCTTCCATCATCTCCCATATCGATGTGCATCTGAATATATTTCTCCTCCAAATCACTGAAAAAATCTCTATTCGCCGTCATATGGAACAAGGCATCACTATTCAAGTACCACATGCTCCCCATCACTGTGCTGGCCATGCATGCAATGAGAGTAAAATCAAGCTTGAACTGTGAATCCAAAGCTTCACTTGCTCCTCCTCCTGAGGTATTATTGCTTGAATTCTTGTGTGGACACTTCGTGGCATAGTTCCCGAATTCATGACAGTGAAAACACTTAATTCTGGACAAGTCTTTCTTCTTGCCCCCTTGACTAGAATCTGCTTAGGATTGGGATTTCTTCCCTTTCCCCTTCTTTGCCTTTCCATCCAAGGCACAATTATCTTCATCCTCTCCCTTGGATGAAATCCTGTCTCTGGTAGTCCACCTTATTTCCTCATGTATCAGGTCGGATCATAAGTGCTCCCAACTTGGTAGTTTCTCCCTCCAATTCACCAAATATTGATAGCTATGCCAACTCTTGGGAAGGCCCAAAAGGGCTATAGCTACCAAGTCTTCTTCAGGGACATTAACATCGACCCCACCAATTTCATCACGAAACTATGTAAACTTGCTCAGATACTGTGGAATTGTGTCACTATTCTGCATCTTAATACTTCAAAGTTTTTCCTTGAGTGCCATCTTCTTGTGGTCACTACTATTCTCGAACAATTCTGTCAGTGCTTTCCACATTGCGAATAGAGTTTTTTTTGTTTTTTTGTTTTTTTTTTTGGTTCGTTGAGATTTGAGACAATATTATCTTGTACTCCCTCCAATATGATTCTCCTCACCTTGGCCACATATTTCTTCCACTGAGCAAGATTCTGGGCATCAGATTCTTGAGGTTTTGCAACATTTGTCTTGATGTATTCTAGCAACCCATTGTCATCCAAAACTGCCTAAAACTACCTCCATGCAATCCTCCCATGCAAAATATTTTGAGGTGCCTTCCAAGGCATACTTTAGCCTTAGTCCATTGAAAGCCATCTTCTCAGCGTTGAAGAAATCCTGCAACATTGATCTTCAAATTCAAACCTCCTGCAATGACAACTTCAAAATCTCTACTCTACAGTGAAACTTGCTCTGATACATGTAGAAATTAATGTGTAGATTCAAAACTAGTCATGAAATTTACTAAATCACAAGACTCGAAGCTACTCTACTGATCTGTGAAAGTTAATTCACCATCGAGAACACAAATCATAGACATGCTAAGGAAACATCACACATACACATAGATTTATCTAGGGGAAAGAAACTACTCAAAACCCCTTCCTATCTGTATTGCATTAATCAGAGAATAAAGATGAAATACATATGCTTTCTGAAGCCTGCGCACAACCTCCAAGTGTATAGTCTATCACTTGACTCACTGACTCTGGTCAACACTTAGCCAATTTTCAAGCCCTCCAAGTTCCTATTTCCTTGTGCTTTTCCTTGGGGAAATTAACCCCTATTATTTAGGAATTTCCCACTATTGAATTGCACAATTCATTTAGGTCCCTCCTCTAATTGCATGCACCATTTGTACACATGGGAATATGCTACAATCGATAGTAAACTACATTGGAATCTCCATCTCAACTGGGTAAATCGAATTCTCTGCATGCAACAATTATTTTGGGCTAATTGGTCAGTTCACTGGTTGATTACTGAGTGTGGTTGAAGTTCCACTTCCACAACTTGACATCAACTAGTTCTTCTGACATTTAAAACTAGTTTAACTGACGATAACTCAAATTAACTGAAATAGATCACTACAAATTAGAAATCAATCATACTGAACTAAACTCAAGCTTCCCCAAATCGAATTAGCTGAGTTAACTGAGTGACAAGTGCCATGTCACCTCAGTTAACTACCTCCAAGATTTCCGTTGAAATAGAGATTCAAATTTTCTCTAGTTTGACCAAGGCATTGTCAAAATGATATTTTCTCGTTGTGTTTTCAACACCCACATAACCAAGAAATATTTTTTCATATGGTGATCTTTGACTACTTGGAATACCATTCAACATTTGAGAACTTTTCAAGTTCTTATTGAGCTTATCTACATCATTCCTTAATTAGAGAATTTCTATTTCAAGTTTCTCACATTTTTCTTCTTTTTCCTTCAACTGGCCTTTCATCACTTCTTTCGTTCACTTTGCTTTTTTTAGTTGAATTTTCAAGGAGACGACTTCTTCAAATTTTTGTTTTTTCTCTTTCTGTTTTTGATCAACTCATGTTTCTATCTTCTCATAACCCTCAACCTTTTTCTTTAGCAGAATTATCAACATTTCTTCTATATTTTTTGCTTCCTTTAATTGAAATCTCAAAACTTAACAACTTTTGTGTCATCAATATCGTGATTCTTTTATTCAAGGTTTTGAAATTGGCATTTAATCTTTTTATCTTCTTTTAGTGCAGCCACAAGTTCTACTTTAAGGTTTACTTCAGTGTTAGCTTAGAGTCATCTTCATCTTTAGAGTCAGGATCTTGTTTTTGGTGTTTTCAATTTTACTTTCATGTCTTCTTTGAAACTGTTTCCTTTTTTTGTTGTTCTTTATCTTGATCAACATGCTTTGGTTCTATGGCCACGAGGAGAGATTCCTTTGAGTAGATATCTTTTAGCTTATCCCACAGCTCTTTAGTTGATGTACATTGTCCCACTTTGAATTTCTTAGAGTTTGATAAGAAACTCAAAATGGAATTCACAAATTTTGTATTGTTTTCACTAGACTCCTTTGTAGCTGCATCTATTGATGTATTTTTTGAGGTTGTGTACCCAATAACAACTAAGTTCCACACATCATATCCTAGTTCCAGCAAATAGAAATTCATTCATATTCTCCATGATACATAGTTATCTCCAACTTCTTTAGTAGGTTATACATTTAGAACCTTGGAGGAGACATCTTCAAGGGGTTTGGATGCTTTCCTTCTTGACCTTTACATTTATGTTATTAAGGATTACCTTCTAGATATTAGGTTGTGTCTAAAGGAACCTACTTTGATACTTGTTGAAGGAAATACTAAGAGGGGGATGAATCAATATTTCATTATTTCAAACAATTTTGTAGATGTTAAAATATTTGATGCACATAAATAATGAAACACATATATTTATAAGAAAAACTCGTACAATTTTTCTTTCTAAATATTTTGTAAACTTCCTCATACGAAGTAAGAACCAACTTACAACTTTTGTAGGCACCAACCTACAAGATAATTTAGTAGTAGGCACCAAATTACAAGAGACTTCAATCTCCTCAATTGAGCACCAAATCAACAATTTAGTAGGCACCAACCTACTTCTTCAATTTGTTCCTTGGACTTGTCAACATCAATTCCCTATCACAACCACTTGTCTTCCTATACTAGTTAATTTTCCACTCTTAACTTGCTTTGACTCTTCAAGTTGGCTTAACTCTCCAACATTGAATTATCTCTTCAACTTGGTTGGAACTTCAACATAAAATCCTTCCTCAAGAGTATAATACTACCAGAGTAAGCATCATCAAGTCTCAACTTCCATTGGGATATAATAACAACACCAATAAGAAATAACTTGTCATCACTCCAAGTATCTTTGTCGAGGATCACCACATCCTTCTTCAACCTTCTATTCTTTAGATCCAAAATAGTGAAAACGTCAACGAAACATCTTTCTTTAACATATTGGTCAGTAGAATGAAAACCAGCAAAATGGACATTGACTTCGACCAAAAATTCAACCATGCAACCAAGTTTTCAACCTACTCCAAAAAACCAGATTCAGGTATGCACTTATGTTGATTTCGGGCCTATGGTAAGTCTATAGTTTAGCCTAATTTTAGGCCTATAACAATTTTGTAATTTGGCTAAATTTTTGGCCTACAACTCCTTTTCATAGATAGTTTGAAACCTATCAGCAAAACAATGTAAAAGAGTGTTATAGCTTTGATCGGGGTAGCTCTTTCTCCTTCAAAAACAACTAGAGTAAAATATTGGATTCAACCAGTTTCTTAGGGATCAACATATTTCAAAATTAGCACATAGAATTGATTAGGGATTAGATAGGGCTTACCATCCAACCCTTGAATGGGCATGGCCTACTCCAAAATTAGGGAAACAAAACATAATACAATTTTTGTTGAATTTTTCTACAATGATGCATAGTAGAAACCAATATTTTGATCTGATAATTACTACCTAATAATATTTATATAGTTTATCTTATGCCACTAATATTATTAAGCACTTATACATAGAATATTTCAACAATAATGCAGTGAAAACAACAAGATCATAAAGATACAACCATGCAAAATAAATACAACAAATTTACCTAACAACTTTCTTCTAGGAGAAATTATTGTTTAATAGGGTTTACAATTCCAAGTTGTCTAGAACTCTATGCCAAAGTCCATGTATAAACACTAGTCAAACCTGGTCAAAATTTGAGCTAGTTAATGCTAGTCAAGCCACCCAAATAGTCAAATTTGGTCAAAATTTTGGCCTAGTCAACTTAGGTCCTGCAGTCAGCTCATACCTACAGTTGACTCTAGTAGTCAAACTCAAACCCACGGTCAAATCATCCTCTTCAGTGGTCAAAATTGAACATAAATATTGGTCAAAAAATAGGTTAAAGTTAGTCAAACAGTGAAGAACTAACTCAGTTAGGCCTCTAAGAATATTCTCCATTAACTTCACAAGTGTGGCTAGAATAGAAGACAAAATGTGATAAGCCAAATTGATCAAATGAAGATGCCACATTGTGTATTTATACTTTTCAAATTGGCGAATTTTGATCAAGGGTCACACCCTTTCATGGTGGGGCCAACTTGACAATTTGGAGCCTACATGAAGCCCAAAAGTAAAATTTTAAATTTAATTCTCATAATTCTTCTAGGATGACTTAGGAGGCCTCTTGGCATGTTGGAATACCTCTCGATGCGACACAAAAATCAATAATCCCTCTTAGTGAGGGAGGTATTCTCCTTGGTTGCAACATACTTATCCTTAGTTGAAATTTCTCCTTCATAAGAAATGTTCATGAGCTTGCCATGTTGATGCATGTATATAGATAACTCCATCTTAGAGTGGGAAATGTAACTCCATAGATGCACGCATATAGATCACTCCATTCTAGAGAAGGAAATATGAGTATCCAGGGCCTTTAAACTCTGGACAAAGTCCTTTATGGATCCTTAGGTAAATGTATCAATCTCCTATGGTCAAAGTACTTTATGACCAAACTAAGTCCTTCTAGCTTCTCAGGAGATAATCTTCCCTTGGACCATTCACACTTGGCCAACTGGCTCAACCAAATTCCTTTATGGCTTCTGAGGAGATAATCTTCCCTTGGACCATTCACACTTGGCCAACTGGCTCAACCAAATTCCTTTATGGCTTCTCAGGTGAAATATATATATATATATGTATGTATGTATATATATATGTATATATATAGATGTATATGTATATATGTATATGTATATATATATATATATATATATATATCTATATATATATATATATATATTTGATTACAGAGGAATCAGCAACTGGAGCAGCCTCGCAACTCGCGTTACACGGGGTCGATTCTGATCGCTACCACTATAACCCCTGGGAAACTACGCTCGCCCCTCTCCACAGCTTCCTGGCTAGTCCGGGGGATTTAAACTCATGACCTTCAATACGGAGCCCGCCTTTCTAACGAACTTCACCACATTGTGATTACCAACTCGCCTACCCCGTGGGGCTAAAAGGTGAGCGGGCTTGGCCCAGGCAAGTCACTCCTTGTGACTAGTCAATGCCCTCGCTCAGGTTTGAGCACAAGACCTCACCATCTTTACGAGTCCGACTTTACCAACCAGCCACCTCCGCCAACCTTCTCAGGTGAATTATATTTATCTCCTCTTGTCAAAGTCTTTTACAACCCAACCAAGTCCTTTTGGCAACGAAGTCCTTCTAGCTTCTCAAGAGAAGATCTATCAAAAATTTTAATTCCCTAAGCCATTTACCTCTAGTCAAAGTTGTTATGCCCCCTCCAAGTCATAGCCTTTCAAGTGAATGTATCCATCTCCCCTGGTTAAAGTCCTTTATGACCCAACCAAAGTCCTTTATGGCTTCAGGAGATGGCCTACCCTAATATTGCAAAGACATCAACCCTCCCTCTCAATGAGGGAGACATTCTACATCACAGCAAGCTTGTCTCTGAAGTATGCAAATCTCACTCTAGAAAAAGGTTTGGTGAGAATGTCAGTAATCTACTCATATGTGGATATTACTGGAGCTTCGCTACTCCTTTCTGCATGTCTTGGACGAAGTGACCTATTCAAAGAGTCCTACAAGAATATTTCAAAGCCATATTGCTTCACAACTTGCAACACAGGATTGGATATACTCTTCCTATGTTATGCTGAGTGTGATAGAAGTTTGCTTCCTACTAAACTAGGATACCATAGCTTAATTCAAGCTAAAAGTAGCACCACGATGTGATCTTTCTATCCTCTACACTCCTAACCCAATTTGAATCTATACATCCATATAGTTTTTCTTCACCAACTGAGAAATATATGAAACCATATCAATTATACCACAAGAACATCAACCATGCTTTGTTGCAACCCAACGTATCTACCTCGACTTGACCATTTACTAGCTCATGGTGTTCATTGCAGAGAAAATATTAGGACTGATGTTAAACATGTACATCAAGGATCTAATCAACTATTTGTACATTGTGGGATCCACCAAATCCGAATTTGAGGTGGAATCACTCAGCTTCATCAAATCAGAAACAATAGTCGTAGTCATGGAATTGTAGTCCATTAGATGAATTTCCTAAAAGTTTGGACAATGAAGATCTCATATGATTTCACTGTACACCTCCAATACCAAGAAGTAGTGTATCAGGCCAAGATCCTTCATCTCTAACTCTGAGGCCAACTCCCTTTGACATTGAAGTAGGTCTTCCTATGGTATTCCTAGCTCCTGCCTTTGTCACAGAAGCAAGTCCTTCTACCACTGCTTATCCCTTTGTTACATAGGAAAGTACTTCTACTATATGACATAGCCTCCTCAAAGAAGGCATACTCCTCTTAGAGATATTCTATCTATGAGGATCTTGAAAAAATCAACCCATGACATCCTCTTGGAATACTTCTCCTTTCATTCCGTCTGATTGTCTTCTTCTCTCGAAATTGGAAGCTCTTCTAGTCATCTAGCACGATCCTAGATGTTTGTATAAATTCTCCCTTTCAAACACAAATCACTCTTAATGAGTCTCTGCTTGATCCCTTAGGACATACAAGAACCTATCCATAGAATATTAGAGAAAAAATAACCTTATAGTCCACTCCCTCTTACTAGGAGAGGCCTCTTGCCACAAACTTTGCTTTTTTCTTCCCATTGCCACCATTTGCAACTAGAATCAATTCTTAGGCAACCTTCACGATGTACCTACAAACCCGATTTAGGAGGCCATGGAAGAAGCTATTATAACCAAGAAAAACATACAAATATATGAGGTTGAACAAGGAATAATAATAACAATCAAGGGTGAAAGATATGAATTACTTATATTTTGATTTAGAAGCCTAAATTCTCACGGTTATAGATAATTTTCAACTCCCTCTTGTTCCTTGATTCCTTGCAAAAATCAATGGAGTCTGTTATCACTTAGAATTTTTTTTAAAAAAAGAAAATTTGCATATAATCCTTTGTCCTAGTTCAATGTCAAAAGTCTGTGGCAAATTGTTTTCGTTGTATGTTTCTTACTTAGGGTTGGAGCTTTAAAGGTGTTTGATTTAAATTAGACTCGAATTCTATTGGTTCTCCTCCACCATCATGGTTTCATAAGTCATGTCTTGTCTTATCCTAGTCACCGATTCTTTTCGTGATTTCGCAGCGTAATCTCCTATTGGCCAGTTTCGCAGCGTAATCATTGTTTAGCCATTCCGCAGCGCGTGATCATTAAGCCATTTCGCAGCGCATTATTAGAATTCAAAACTAACCGCGCTGCGAAATCGGGGATTCGTGCATTTCGCAGCGAATCTTTCCCAAAGTGTCAAGTCTGTTGATGAGTCACCAATTCTGTCCTCTCATGTCAGTTTGTGTACCCTCCCGTAGCATGTCTAAACGCTCATTAGTCACTACTCCACCAATAGATTTGTTGAAATGCACCGAAATATCATTCTAATGGATTTTACCGTGCATGGATCTTTATGATGATCGTAAGTGATGCATAAGTGACAAGCTCGTATGATGATGATGTATTTGAGTTTTCAAGCGAGCCTGATTACAAGCGAGGCCGAGTTAAAGAGAACTGATCCGCCATTTCAACTGAAGCTGTTGGTCATTGTGTGTGTGAAGATTTCAAAAGCAAAATGGAGAGGAAAGAACACAGATCTGGAAAATGCCAGAGAACCGAACCCGAAGGTTTGGATATAGCATTGAGAGATGAAGGTGTGAAGAAAGCATTCAAAGATGCCGGGTGCTGGAACTTTTGTAAAAAGCTGCAAGGAGGACTGTACCTGAAACAAGTAGATCTGAAACAGTGTCAAGGGTAAGGACAAGAAGCCAAATAAGTAAAGAAAAAGGTAAAGCCTTAGCTGTTGAAGAAAGCCCAGTATCTAAGGTAAGCCTGAATGATTTATTGGAAGCCATTGAGTTTGAGCAAATTGAACCAGTGCATATTGATTTGACACAGTCATCACCAGAAAGTACCAAGAAGCCTAAGGCCTCAAAAAGGCTGAAGTTTGATGAACCAGGTGAAGAATTCATTTTCAAACCCAGGAGACCTATTACAAGGAAGCAAGTAAAGGAAGCTGAGAAATTGCCCAGAACAGAGGAAGCCGAGGAATTGCCCAGAACAGAGGAGGCAGAGAAAATTAAGCAAAAAGACACAAATAGAACAGTCATCATATCTCAAGGAGGTAATATTATAGCTATAAGGAACCAGTTAGAAGCAGCTAAACATGAGATTGCTCAGGTGAAGAATGCCACTAGGGAGTCTGCAGTCAGGTATGCAAATTATCGTAAAGCTGTATGGAAAGGAAGTGAAAACCTAGTAAACCAGGTGGATTCAGTAGCCGATGTTTACACATGGACAGTTCCCGCAATTAAGGAGGCCAAATTCATCAGAAAGATAAATATGCATCTAAGAGCTGAAAATAAAGCTATGAGGAAGAAAGTTGAAGACTTGAAGGCACAGTTAGACCAGTTAGCTGCGAAATGAAGTTACTGTTCAAAGAAAGGTTTTGTTCCAAATTTTGTCAAATTTTGCTTAGTTTTATTGTTTTGAGGACATGTATATCCCTGCTATATGTATCAAAGATCAAAAGGAGTTTTGGCAATCAAATGTCTAGGCGGTAAATACCTCAGGAAAAAGACAAGCTGTTTAAACAATTCAGCAGTTTCGTAGCGCGCTACGAAACTGCTGTAGGTGGTGTTTTCAACGCAGAAAAACAGTTTGGTAATATGTGCGGGAATTTTCAAAAGGAAACACCTAAAGGACATGTAAGGGACCAAATGAAGCCATCACAACCATTCAGATCAAGACAGCTGTACCTTTAAAAGGTGGAATGCTTTACCTCAAGTTTGAAGTTTCTGTTATAAAGCCACTTTATTACCGGTCATAGGGTATTGAATGAGTTGCATACAAGGAATTTTGGCTTGCACACTTGGCCATCGATGAAGCCTCCAACACATCAGGAACATGGTGATCTCCTATATTTTTGGGTTATTAAAAGGGCTAAAAACATGCTGCTGTATATTCGAAGTTATGGAGGACTGGAACCGAAAAGCAAGGGATATCACCTAACATCATTGAGCAGTTAAAGTATTCAGCATCCGAGGCCAACATGGAGCTTTAAATACTCATCTCAGCCATCTCAGCCAAACTGCAAGGAGTCCAAGTGTCAAAGAACAAGAAGGAATCATTCTATGAAGAAGATAGAGTTAGAGTCATAGTCAAATTAGAACTCTTTAGAACTCCAGTTAGCACTAATTGTATTTAATAGTTTGTTGTAAAGCAGATAGGTGTCATCATAGGCAGAATTCGAGTTCCCCTCATGTTGGAGGAGGAAGCTCGAAGTAGTTAGAATAAGGATTTTCTATATATAGCTGGAACATCTATGTAATGAGGGTTGGATATTTTACAAACAGAGGACTGTTTTGGCTTATGTAAAAAACAGAGTTCAGTAATATAAATGACTGTTTTACTTCTCAGGATTCATAAGGGATTTACTTGTTCAGAATGTGTGATGGTATATTTTCTTTAGTGTTCTTTTACAGTTGTACAAATGCATAATCACTCAGAATTCATTGATCATGCTCTGACTTCCTGTATGCCTTTGTAAACTGTGGTTTTATATAAGTGGTTTTCTGAACATCCAAATGCTAAGTGCCCTGATTTCTATGTAAGGCATCATCATTGTTTGCTGTAGTATGTTTGACTCCATAGGCCCAATGGAAACTTATGTAATGTTTGTCCAGCCTTCATTATTTGTCAATGTTATTCACAAGAGTTAGCCATCTTACTGATAGTCAAAATCAATAATCCTTTGAGAGAGCCCTCTTAGGCTAAGGAGGCTAAGCCTTAGTCAAAAGATTGGTGTGAAATAATTACTTGAAGTCTTCCTGGGTTGCAGCCTTCCAGGGCTTGATTTTGAGATAACAGAGTCCATCTTCAATCTTATCAAGCTTATATTCCTTTGTCTTCTTCTAAGGTGGGATGCTCATCTTCGTCCTCAACATCAACTGTCGATGCATGCTGCTTTCCTTTCCTTTTTCTTGAATGAATTGTAAGGGATAAAGTTTCTTGATCTTGCGGATTCATCTAGCTATCTAGCCACGCCAAGTCATTCCACATGCTATCAAGGAGATGAACCAAATGTACATCACACATACTCTAATTTCATCAACACTCCATATCTTTCCCTAGGGTTTAATTCCACAAACACCAGGAATTTCAACAACAAGTATAAGGATTTCAAGATGAATAAAACATTCCTTAGTTCCTTTATCATGTTAGCCCTCCTTGTAGCCCTTTTTTTGATTGTTGGTAACCTACTTTTGTAGCCTCAAACTTGTTAAATTAATCTTGGCATAACACAGGCTTGCAACTTTACCCTTGACCTTTCGTTGCCTTCCATTCCTTAGCCCTCCTAGCTATAACCTTTTTCTTTGTAGTGATTTCCTAGTTGTTGCACAAACGACTCAGCCAACCTTCTTAGTAGCCTTGAACTGGTTTTGATACCCCTGTTGATGCCCTAAAATTCCTTGTGAACACCACCTTTATTTCGACCTATAACGATCCAACTCCCTGTTCAAAATATCTGAGGCCCTTCAACATCCTTTAACAACTGAGGTAGCGTGCGATTTGACTTGTACAATTGCGACCAAGTTACAGTAGTCTTTTGCAGCCCATAACAGGTCTTGACTTACTACAATTGCATTATATTATTGTTCAAGAGACCCTGAACAGACCTTGTGGATGCCCTACACAGACATATAGGTTTGTGGCCCTAACTTTTCACTCTTAAATAGACCACAACTCCTTCAAATAAATTCAACTCACTTCTGGCTTGACTAAACCCTACCTTGGCTCCTCCAAAATAGAAATATCCTTGACCAAACCTCCATTAGGGGAATTTTGAGGTCTAAAATGAGCCTCCTAAGGAAATTATAAAATAATAAAATAAGATTAGATTACATCATCAAATTTTAGAGGGAAAAAAGAAAAACCTATTTTTTCAACTCATATTTTCAACTTATATCTCTATGAGTTTACTCGAATTTCAAGCGGAAACACTTATTGGATGAAAATTTTGATTTCTCATCAAGGAGTACCCATGTTGCATACTTTTGATGGACCTTGCTATACGAAAAATGAGAAATACATGAAAAAACATGATTGAAATCACATTTTTTCACGTATTTCTCATTTTTTGTATAGCAGAGTCCATCGAAAGTATGTAACATGAGTACTCCTTGGATGAGGAATTGAATTTTACATCCAACGAGTACTCTTGCTAGAAATTCAAGTAAAAATGTATGGATATAAGTTGAAAATATGAGTTGAAAAAGTAGTTTTATGATTTTATTATTTTTTAATATTTTTACTTTTTTACTCCATAAATGGCAAATCATCCCCCATGCTTGGCATCATCATCTTGAATCCTATTGGTTCTTATAAAGTTTATTTTGGTTGTACATTTTTCTTAGGAGGCCCATTTTAGACCTCAAAATTCCCCTATTGCAAACCAACCTTCCTTTACCACCAAACTCAGCCTTTTCAAAAACCATACATCTGCTCTTGGCTTCCTATAGGGTTAATATTCAATGGTTTATCTTTTAACAAGGCTTTGATACCATGTTGAATTTTTCTACAATGATGCATAATAGAAACAAATCTTATGATCTGATAATTACTACGTAATAATATTTATATAGTTTATCTTATGCCACTCATATTATTGAGAAATTATACAAAAAACATTTCATTAGTAATGAAGTGAAAATAGTAAGATCACAAAGAGATAGTCATGCACAATAGAGACAACAAATTTACCTTGGGAAACCCAAACTTGGGAGAAAACCATCAAATTTTCTTCTAGGAGAAATTATTCTTCAACAATATTTTCAATTCCAGATTGTTGAGAAATCTATGCCAAAATCCAAGTAAAAACACCTGTCAAACTTGGTCAAAATTCCAGCTAGTCAAACCACCCAAATAGTCAAATTTGGTCAATTTTTGGCGTGGTCAACCTAGCCCCTATAGTTGATTCCTACAGTCAAACTCAAAATTGTGGTCAACCTCTAAGGTCAAACATGTAGTCAACTCATCCTCTTCTATAGTTAAACAATAGGTCAATCTCAGTCAAATAGCCAAGAACTAGCTCGGTCATATCTCCAAGAATATTCTCCTTTGACTTCACACGTGTGACTAGAACAAAAGAGAGCAAAAATGTGATAATACGAATTGGTCAAATGAAGATGTCACATTGTGTATTTATACTTGTCAAATGGGTGAATTTTGTTCCAAAAATAATATTTTATTTTAATTTCCATAACCATTCTAGGCCAACTTAGGAGGCCTCTTAGCTTCCAGGGATACCTTCCAATGCTACATAAATCAATATTTGCAACTCTTTTATAGAAGGAAAACTCTGCTTTATCATAGAATATTACCATAGAGAAGTACCAAAAATATCCCCTAGAATAGCTCGGATGTGCAATAGTTCTCCATAGTCTTCTCTTAGCGCACATACTGATTCCATTTTAGATCACAAGACACTCCTCTGACCTGACTGCAAAACACTCTCCCTTACAAAACAAAGAATACACTGTTTCATTGCAGGCTCTCTTTACCTCCATAGCAAAGCACATTTTTCAAAACCATTGAGTTCATTATTGTCCAATTGACCTCACATGTGGGCAATTTATAGTGATTTAGACATCTTCTTTTGTTGGGGCCAACTTGACTTAATATTTCATAAATATTTAGGTAGACTAATTTATATGGGGGCTAACTTATGTAAATGAAAATACACAAACACACACACACATTCAAAAAAATTATTTGTCCTCAATTTTGAGGAGTTGGAAGGCATGCCACTATCATTGGAAAGGTCTCAAAATATGATAGCTAATTATGTAATGTTCCGTTCCATTTGGATTTTCTTTGACATCAATAACAAATTTCTTCAACAAAATATGTATAGAAAATTAAATATACCATTAGATTTTTTTAGACAATGGATAAATATTTTTTTATTTGATTTTATCTTTTTATGATTTATTTTGTTTTTTTTTAATCTTTAATAAGATATTAAAGAAACACATTTGTGTTTTTTAGGGGTTTTTGGTTGGTTGCTGGGAGTGATATTTAACTCCTTGTCTCCACCTAGGGCTTATGGGGTCAAAAATAATACTGCTCCAAGATTTTGTTATTCAATGCTCATGAATCAAAGTGACACACAAGAGCCTAGAGGATAGATAGTCGCTCATTTAATCAAGACAAGTCATGAAAACCAAGGCCATACAAGAAAGTTTACCTCAGGGGAAAGTCTTCACCAACAAGATCAACAATTGATTGGAAAATAATACTTAAAACCCTTTCCAAGGAGCTTAAAATTAAACAAGACAAGAAATTGAACACTTACCAAGCCAATTAAAGAGAATGTAAGAGATACAAACCCTCAGACATCCTATTTACAAGGGATAAATTTTCATTTCAAATAGATTGATCTTGCTAGCTAGTGCAATTCTAGAACACTCACAATAATATCTTTTATGAGTCAAGAAAAATAACCAAGAAAGGGAGATCTCCAAGAATTGACACTAAAACACCAAGAAATATATTCTATTAATGGCTTATAAAAATGATCTTCAACAATTCACAACAATTTGCAATGAAATGAGAGCCTTTATTTATAGATGAGGCTTTCAACTCCTTCCCATTTATTATTCCCTAAAATTAGGTTAAGAAATCAACACAATGTGAATTCTCATCCACACAAGTGAGGAGACTAAGTCAACATACAAGTAAATGATGTTATGTGTGTAAAAAACCCTCACAAGAGAGGATAGATCAAACCTCTAAGTGGATTGAATAGTACTAAAGGTTCAATGCTTTCCTCAAAATACAATGTTGAAGGCTCAAAATGAGGTATGCTAGTTTCCTTGTCCATTTTTGACGCAGTGTCCAACTCTAAGAAGTGGAATTGTAACACTCCTTATGTTGGCCCTTATTTTTGTAAAGATATATCATGATTGTGTAATTCTAATAGGGAGGATAATTGTTGGTTGAAACATTATGCAATCATAAAATATAATAAATTTTGATTGATTAGATTGAGGGAGTGGAACTAATAGATCCACAGTTAAGGGAGAGTTGCAAGGGGGTGGAATGGCATGAAAAAATGCACCACCACCAAATAGTTGGAAACAAAATGATGAGGTGGAGGGGGCGATGACATTCTCCTTGTTCACTCCATGATGTGAAGAGAAGAGGGATGGAAGAAAAAAGGGAGAGGATTCAAGCAACACAACATCAAGAAGAAGAGAAAACAAAGAGAAAGGAGAAGGGAGCATAGGAGCACTAGAAAAGAGCTAGAGAATTTCTCTTTTGCACAATTTTATTTATTTATTTTTTAATTTGATTTTATTTTTATTTATTATATATATATATATATTTATTTTATTTATTTATTTTATTTATTTATTTTATTTTATTTTATTTTTTATTTTTTATTTATTTTTATTTTTTATTTATTTTTATTTTTTTATTTTTTATTTTTTATTTTTTATTTTTATTTTTATTTTTATTTTTATTTTTTATTTTATTTTTTATTTATTTATTTATTTTATTATTATTATTATTATTTATTTATTTATTTTATTTATTTATTTATTTATTTTTTAATTTTTTAATTTTTATTTTTTAATTTTTTAATTTAATTTAATTTATATTTATTTATTTATTTATTTATTTTTTTACAGGGGTTATCCTAGAAGTGATGCATTGGAATAGTGGGACTAAGGTTCCCAAGCTCGAAGAAGTCAGTGAGAGGCTCAGAGGAGGAACCAGGTGATGAGTTCTTTCCGAAAGGAGCTAATAAACTATTTATTTCTTGTTATGAAGCCGATAAACCACCCAAGTGATTTGGGTGGAAATCGTTGGGGTTATTGCTGAAAGGAGATGATAAACCATCTAATGCTTGTCTAATAAGATGAAAAACCACCCAGACAATGTGCTATATGTCCTACAATTCTTTCCTTGAAAACAAAGTTAATAAACCACCTATAAAGATACTCCATGCTCCTAGAGAGCTAAGCAATTCCCCATCTAAAATTGAATGAGAATCTCTGAGAAAGAACTCCCCTAAATCATGGATATAGCTTGGGGTTGTACAGTTGCAAGAAATATTGTGCTGTAGTTGGGTTACGATTGGGTAGAGAGTTGAAGTTCCTCTCGTAGTTGTCAGTCACTTAGTTTTAAGGTAAGTTTCTTACTTATGCCTCCTATGTAAAGTGTTGCACTTATATTACAATTAATGGTATTATATGGCAAAGAGGGTGTCAACACGATTATTGATAGAATGAGTATTCAGATATGTGTTTGCAATGAGATGTGTTGCATGAAGTGCACTTAGGCTATGCGATACTTGTAGACCCCAATAACTATTGACATATTCTTGGTTAATTGCATGATTTCTAGTGATTTAAGAGCTTAGTTTATGTGCTATAGTGTGTATAAAATTCCTTGATTTTACTGTTATTATTAATTGAGGATCTCTATGTTGAGCATTAGGAAGATTTTCTATTAATGAATTAGATATGGCTTGTCGTGGGATTAATATGGACCTCAATCCCGTGTGACTGATTGTATTTTCCTAACCATTGAGTGATTTAAGGACCAAACTAGATCGATCTTAACCCCAAATCTATCAAGCGCCAAGAGGGATCAAATCTCTTCTCACTTTAAAAAAGGTTTGTATCTCAAGAGATTTGATCCCTATCTGCGCTTGATAGATTCGTGGTTAAGATGGATCCTTGGTTTTTAAGTCCTCTCTCTCCTTTATCTCCCCTATATCTCTCTCTCCCCATCTCTATCTCTCTACCCTCCAACTATTTCACTATCTCCCTCCCTCTCTCGTTCTCTTCCCCCCTCTCTCCCCCTCCATATCTATGCCTCCCTCTCTCTCTTGTCTTTCTCTCCCTCTCTTCCTCTCTACCTTGTTACTCTGTCTATCTCTACCTCTATCTCTCTATGTATTTGTTCTTCCCTCCCTCTCTCTCCCCCTCCAACTCCATCTTTCTCTCCCTCTCTCCCCTCCTCTATCACTTCATTCCTTTCACTCCCTCTCTCTTACACCTCCCGCTCTCTCTCTCCCCTACATATCACACACACTCTCTCTGCCCTCTAGATCTGTCACTATCTCCCTCCCTCTCTTCGCTCTCTTTCCTTTTCCCTCTTCCTCCCTCCATCCATATGATGGATATTTTTCACTCTATGTAATCAATTATTGTGAAATGAACTATGGTTTTTTGGCATGTGGTATTGATAACCTATGGTACTGGCCCATGGTATTGTAACAAAACCTATTTACAAGTTAATAATATCCATGGTAAAGTGGGGGTGGATATCCATGGTTAACAAACTTGTTATATTGTAAGTTTATTGTAAGTATTAAGTTTTTATGTGCTTATTAATTAAATTTAAATATGGTTATGGAATCATTATTAGTCCCTTCCAAGGAAAGACTCTAACAATCAATTTGTTTGTTGATCACTATTAGTTTAGCATTGACCAATGCAAATTATAATGTTTAACTTTGAAAAATAAATATTTATTTTTCAATATTATTAAAAAAATATTTTTTAAATATTTTATTGGACCGTAATTTGAAGGCCTTATTGTAGCATTTCCAAAATATAATGCCATGTGGATAATTGACGTACATATTTTATGCCATAATTTATGGATAGGGTTGCAATATGCATACATTATTTTTATATATTTGTGTAGTAATTTTTTATTTTTAAGATTTTCCATAATTTATGGATATGGTTGCAATATTCATGCCATAATTTATGGATATAGTTGCAATATTCATGCATGATTTTTATATATTTGTGTAGCGATTTTTTATTCTTAAACTTTGTAGGAAACTGTCCAAAAATAAAATAATTGAAAATAACTTATAAGTAACTAACATATCTACTATCAATTACTTTCCATCATAATTTAAGCAAGTCTTTGCATAAAACATGGATAACAACAAGCTGTAAAAAATATACTTAAAGGAGTTACTTCACACCATTATTTATGTTTTCTTTAACACTTATGTAGAAGTAAAATTGTAAATGTGTAGAATTTTACTATGCACCAAAATTTATGCAAGTTTTTCTCCTTGAGCAATCAATTTACTTATCCACTTCACATATACCAAAGAAAGGCTATAGGGTGATTTGTCTATCAACCATTATTAATTTAGCGTTGAGCAATGTAACTAATAATTATTTATGCAATTTTTCCTTGAACATAGTTTCTAACTTAAGTTGGAGGCATTAAGGTAACCTGAAAAACAAAATTATAATACAACAAATTGAATTTTATTATTTTATACAAGATTTAAATGTTTGCGCTACAACATCTCCACCATACTCGTCTTTATATTACTTTTCACCTTTTATTATTTTTTAATTGAGTCACCTATAAATGCTAAATGTTTAGGTTAAATGTTAAACATTTGTGCCTACACATCTACCTCTATATCAATTTTTAATTAGGGTAGACATTGACTTAGATTAAATTTGTTAAATGTTAAACATTTATGCTTGACATATACCCCCATACTGGGTTGTAGAGTGCCTCTCGGGGAAATTAAGGCCTTGTATGTATATTTGTGTATCAGAAGTATCTGGTGTTTCCGTGGTTAAAATCATAGAATGTTGAAGTCACAAATTGGCTGAGTATAGGCCCTGTTACAAGGAAATTTCACACCTTTGTAGGTGCATATTTATTACCGACCAACAATCTAGTCTTTGTGCTTGGATTATATAGATACATTCTTGTGAATGTGTATATCTCGAGAAAGCCCAAGTTCTCATAAAATGTCTGGTTATTTCCAAAAAATGCTTGAAGAAACCCAAAGAGTCGTTCTAGGCTACTAAGGTAGAAAATGCCTTGTATTTGAGACAAACCATGGCTTACCCCAGGTAGGTATGGAAGTATGGGAATTTAGGAGGAATGGCAAGAGCTATATCACTATGGGGTCAGATTCTAAATGGGTCAAACATAGTTTAACGTCAACAATAGATAGACCGAATAAAGCTTATCTGCATGGGGCCCTTTAGGGTTAAGTCTATGGGAGTTGGTCTTGAGCTTTGTTGTAATCTATGTTATCGCACAAAAAATGATCACCTTGTTGGAAATAATACTGAGAGAGGGGGGTGAATTAGTATTATCAAATTCTTTTCAATATGCCTTCCAGATTTATACTTTAATTTATTCTTCAGATATTGATCATTAATTTGTATGTCAGTACCATATAATAATGAACAAGAACCAGAAAAATAGATAAGCACACCAAAGAACACCAGATATAAGGTGGAAACCCAATGTGGGTGAAAACCACCTGCTGCAATATGTCTCTATCTTCTTTCAATTTAGAAACTTCTTTTACAAGGATTTTGTACTGGTGCAGTCCTTTACCAGTACGCAGGCTACAACCTGCAGAGAGCTACAAATCTCTCTCGTTTTCCAGTCTCTCCTGGAAGGGAGTTACAACCCCCTTTGCTCTTCTACTTCTTTAAGGACTACATTTCATTAATTTTCAGACTGGATCCAAGAAGATCAAATAATCATCAAGTACATGCAAATCACCCAATCTCCTTATACAACCAATGAATCACCCAACTACTCAGAATGTTGTAAACAGAAAAGTAATACCAGAAATCTAAACCCAGAACTCTGCAACAATAGATAAAAGACAACCAATAAATGTTTCAAGACAGGTCCGCAACTTCATCAATATAAACCTGCGGGTATCCGCAGCCTTTCTGTGCCTGAACTGCGCAGATCCGCACGATATCCTTCTGGTGCTCTGCGTACCAACGCAAGTTCCTCTTCTGCTGAACTGCGTACCTCAACTCAGATAGGCACTGCACTATGTGTCAGACTGCGTACCTCCGCACTGTTCCTTTTGTGCCTCTGCGTATCTCCGCACTTTGCTTTCTTCTGTGCTGCGTACCTCGCACTGCGCCTTCTGTGCCTCTGCGTATCTCCGCACTTTGCTTTCTTCTGCTTTGCGTACCCCGCACTGCGCCTTCTGATGCGCTGCGTACCCCCGCACTGCGTACCACCGCACCTACGCCGTGGATCGCCTGCGAACCTCTGATTAGGGCCAAATTAACAGTCCTCCAATGTGCCACAGTCAGTCAGATCCACAGATCTGATCATGCGCCCGAGAGTTCACGACTTATCAATAGATTCACCTTAAGATTTCTCCTTGATTTAGATCTTAGCTTTGCAAAACCAAACACCCAAAATTTTAGATCTTAAGATATTCAATTTTTCACAAGTGACCAGCCAAGTGATCTCCTTCCCCTTTTTATAGTCAAACCCTTATCCACACCATGGGACAAAACCATCAAAAACTAATACAAGGGATCCAAACTGGGGTTCAATAAATTAGATCCTATACCACGGGCCAAAACCATAGGATCGTAAAAGACGGGCTAAATACCAAGGGCCAATCATAGGATACCCTATGTGAGTGCGCTTCTCTGCATTGGAGTGAGTGAACTGGGGGACCGCACCTTATGAACGGTGAACTTGCGGGTATGTCTGCACTCCCTGGACGGTGAACCTGCGGGTCCGCACCTTTTGAACGATGCACCTGCGAACCTCTTATTTTCCATCATTTTAAGACCCTGAAAAGAGTTTTTCCACTTCAGTGAGTTGCCATCAAGTACAACACCTTTACCATAGAGCCAAACCAGAATCATAATGCCAACACACCTAGCAATTTCCTACTAGGTTGATCGAAATACACCATGTACGATGAGTTTTTACACATTAAAACCCACTTTCACCTTAGTAAATAGTTTAGTAAGCCATTTTCCTAAATTATTTCTTATTTAAATCCAAAAACCCCATGAGAATAATTAAATAAATCCTTATTTATTTATTATTTTCTTGAAATAATTATTATATCATTATTTAATGATTATTTCTAACCATTTTTGACCTAATCACCCTCGAATAAATAAATAAATCATTATTTATGTATTATCCCATATTTATCCCCTATTTCTCTCATGAAATAATTTTATTATTATAAGAAAATGAAGATATTTGATAATTTCAAATAATCGTTCCCTCTAAAAAATGTAATAAAATATTCATAACAACTAGATTTTGATTTAGTCTATAATATTTTATTATTTTATAAATCTAGATCTATCTTAATATTTTGTTATAAATAGAGGGGTTTTCTCCTCATTCTTCAACATGACTATTATCTTTGTCCCCATTATCATCTTATGACATTTGAGCTCCCATCTCTGAGTTCAAGCCTCCATTACCATCTTTTTCCCATAGCATGCTATTGGAGAGAGAGAGAAATGTGGAGTTACAACTGAAGCATATGGCCTCCAAAGGACCCATCCCATGTAGGGGGATTTGTAGACCTGAGTCTTCTTAATTCTCCTCATCAAGTGTAAATTTTTCCATTTATAATAATAGTAATATTAATATATTTTCCATTGGGTTGTTACAATTTCTTTTGTTGTTCTTTGTTTCTATTTGCATGCCATCTTTTTGCAGGTTTTTCTAACTTTTTGTTGCAGATCCAAAGCATATCAATGGCTGCATTCTGTTGCTAGTGTTGTTTGTCACCAACAACTTAAATGAACGAGTTTTGGTACACTTGCTAAGAATTTTCACACTAGCAAATTGCGACTCCGCTAATGTAGCAATTCAGAAGCCCTAGTGGCTGTTATTTCAATTTTTTTTCCCTCTCAATTTTCATTTATATTTTTAGATTTCTACTCTTTGCTATAAAATTCTTGCTTCTATTGGGTTTCCGTATATTTTTTTTGGGTCACAGGTACCAACCGCGCAGGAGACGACACTCTCTACAATAGATCTGCCGAGTGAAACCTTCAGAGATAAATAACACTTTTTGGACCAGTAAATGTACCCTAGATTTAACTTTTTGGACGAGTTTTTGCATCCAGGTGTTAGGATATTCTACAACATAGGAAATAATTAAGTATAACTTGGTCTAGTGTATAGTTAGGTAAAGTGTATTTCTTTAGTATGTACTTTTTGTAACTTACAATTCGACGGTCACGATATGTTCTAGACATGAAGTGATCCAACGGTTCATTCTCTACTCGGTATTACCGACACTTGATCCGTGGCTTAACACCCAATTGGTCCATGATCTCTATTAAAAGAGCATGGAGGGTCATTTTTTAGGTTATTTTTCATGAGAGAAGCTTATGTAAATTTTCCTTTTTTTTACATTAATAAATTGCTTGAAGTGGCCACGTTGGCTCAGGTCATGGAATGTTTCCCTCTTTGAGGGTTTTAACCACGTTAAGAATATTGATGTACTGATATGTGATCTATTTGTAAGAAGTTTCCTTTGGTGTTCTATCTAAGGAACTTACCCTGTAAATTCCTACATGGTATCAGATCTATTTGAGGGCCGCATCCATTGGTGATCCAAATCCGAAGTCGGTACAACTACATCCGATTGTGGTTTCCTAGATCTACTATTTCTGACCACTTTCAGGCCGAGAGGACTGCTCTATTGTGTTAGGAGCATATGTTACAGTGAGGAACCCCTTACGTTTCATGTGGAAAGGTTTCCGATATCCCTAGCTACGCCATTTTTAAGATTTGGAGGTATACAATCTTTATTTGCAGTTATAGTTATTTATCTCTTTGTTTATTTCGGTTTATATTCCTCCATAATTTTTTATTTATTTTTACCGGATTTATACCTTTCATTTTTTGCGTATTATCTTTGGTCTATGACTCTATGTGATATGGGAAAACCAGAAACATAAATAAAAGATTTTTTCTCATGCGTATGCTCTTTTCCACCGCACCTTAGTGTGATCTCAGAAAATTAGAAACATTGAGGAAAATATCTAGTTTCTGACTAAAGCTAACTTTAAGGCGTAAAGATTGGACACTTTTTCTTGTTCGTTTGGTTTGTGTGGTTTTTATTTTTGTTTTGTAGGCAGAAATAGGTTTTTCAAGTAAGCACGCACCCCAAAGCTTTAGTGAAAAAAAACCTTCCCTCTGTCAAAAAATTACCAACTTTTTAAACTAGCTCACTTGGTCTAAAGTTACTTTATGAGAATAGAGGTCTTAGGTTCAAGTCTTTATTTTTGTTGAGTTACTTTTTCAAAAATCACATGTAACTTATGTTTGAAAGTCACTTTATATAAAATTTCCTCATCCATTATAAAAAAGTGAGTCACTTATAATTCTAAAGTCACTATATCTTTTATTTAAGTTACAATTTAGTGGATAGTTCATAAAATATCATTGTAAAAGTGACTTTCACTTATTTATAAAAGTGGGTCACATAAAGTTTTTTTTTTTTTTTGAAAGTGAGCTAATTAGATTAAGTTTGGAAAGGGGGGATGGGGTTTAAATATAACATTATCATCAACTTCCCAACATTCACATGGTTCGTTGGCATCTTCAACAACTTTTCTTAGAAAAGCCATAACTTCTTCATCCGGGAGATGTTTTTTTTAATCGGCCTAATTTTTCGAGATATTTCCATTGGAACAATTAGTTTCAACATATACAACTTCAGTTTCTTTTAAAATGGAAAATCCATGCCAAGTTATTCTTGACAACACCAACTACTTCCAATGACTATCCTACATGGTGGGTTTACTTAGAAGTAAAGGTCTTTATAGAATAACCAAGAGTGTAAACCTCAAGATGAAGAAAAACAAGCCAAATGAGAAAATAAGCAAGATCAAGCACGTGGGTTGATAGGGATGTCTATTTCTCTAGACCTTAGATTCCATATCGCAGAAATTGATACCCCCGATAAAGCAATGAAAACGCTCAATAAAGTTTTTGGAATTAAAGATGAAATTAGAGCCCATCAACTCAAAAATGAGTTTCTTACGTTGAACCCCAATAATTTTTCTTCCATTGCAGATTTTCTGTCCAAGATCAAGACCCTTAGACTTCTCTTAGAAGGTGTTAAGGTTAAGAAAGAAGATGGTATCCTTATCTATTCCATTCTTACTAAGTTAGGATTAACCTACTCTGTGTTTTTTTCCACCTTCCATTCTACTAGAGAAGCCTTTATTTCTCAAGGACAAGACTACAAGTCCCCCTCTTTTGATTCCTTTTGTCATTATTTAATAAGAGAGGAAGAAAAACTCTTTCATATTGGTCTTCTTAATACTGGAAACTCTTCTAAGAAAGCCTTAGCAGCCCAACAACAACCAAGTTCAAAGAATCCTAAGAAGCAACGTCCTAAAAAGAATGGTCCTAAACCAAGGTTCCTAAGCAATTTCAGTCTCACGATGAAAAATAAACCCAACAAAATGATAAGGCAACTAAAAACATAGGAAAGAATATTGATAGACATTGCAACTTTTGTAATCATGATGGCCACTTAGAATTCAAATCCTTTAAGAATATGGAAGCCTTGGAAGAAATAATGAAGAAACATAACATCCATTTGGAGCACTCTTCAACTTCAACTTCATCTTCAAGAATATCACTTTCTGCATGTGGTCGTCAAGCATCTCAGTCTGGCTATGCGCTAAATGTATCTCCTTCTCATTCTCAAGAGTGACTCATTGATTATGGAGCTTCTTATCACATGGCCAAAAAAAAGCCATGTTTTCTTCTTTAAATGATTATAACACCAAAAATATATATGTTGGTGATGATAGATCTCTTAGTGTTGTAGGGATTGGAACTATTCATCTAGATAATGGTAAATTTAATGATGTATTATGTGTTCCTACCTTATCCTGCAACCTTCTATCAGTATATTAGATAACTCATTCAGGTGAAGGTAAAACCGTTGAATTTTCACCTCATGATGTTGTAATTAAGGACTTAAGATATCCTAGACAAATTTTAGCTACTGGCATTGCTGATGATTCTACAAGGTTGTATAATTTTAACAACTTTGGGTCATCAACTCTTCCCTAGGTATTTGTTACTCATAATGATGAAGTGAGAAAAATTTGGCATGAGCGATTTGGTCACTTAAACTATCGCTCCCTTCAAAATATATGTAAAGAAAATATGGTGACAGGTCTTCCTATGGTCTTGCAAATATGGTGTTTGTTCCGGATGTGTACTCGGAAAACATCATCAGGATAGTTTTGAAAAACATGCCTCTTGGCACGCCTCAGGCCCTTTACAGCTTGTGCATAGTGATTTATGTGGTCCACTTCCAGTTGTTTCATTCTATAGCTACAAGTATTTCTTAACTTTCACTGATAATTTCTCCAAACACAATTGGGTATACTTCTTAAAACTCAAGAGTGAAGTCTTTAACATGTTCTTGGCCTTAAGGGCTTTGTTGAGAAACAATCTAGACATCAAATTATTAAGATAAGATCTGATAATGGTGGAGAATATGTTAACAACAAATTCATCAACTTTTGCACTAAACATGGAATTCAATTGCAATATACTATTCCATATACTCCACAACAAAATGGTGTACCTGAAAGGAAGAATCATACCTTAAAGGAAATGGCTAACTGTATGCTTCAATCTAAAGGACTTAGTCTTATTTTTTGGGCAGAAGAAATTAACTATGCAAATTACATAGTAAATCGCACTCCTACTAAGGTTTTAAAGAATATCACTCCAGAAGAAGCATGGAGCTCAATTAAACTAGATGTAAGTCACTTTCAGGTTTTTGGAAGTGAAGCATGGGCCCATATTCCAGATGAGACACATAAAGCCTTAGAACCTAATAGTGAAAATTGTATTTTTGTTGGATATTATAAAGATGTCAAATGATATAGACTTCTTCAACCTAAATCCAAAAATGTTATCATTGGAAGAGATGTAAAGTTTGCTGAAAATATATCGGCCTACGAGCCTAGTTCGAAAGATGTGCCACCTCCCTCTATCCTTCTACTTCTAAAAATATTACATCTTCAGATGATGACAACGAGGATGAAAATCCTCCTCCAACTTCTTAGGATCCTCCTTCATCCCATCAGCTTCCAAAATAGGTCTGTGCTACTCGGGATGGAGCAGGTGCTCTTGCAGGTGATCCAACAGATCAACATCGTACACATTCTTAGTTTTATAGAGCCTCTTATTTACTGGCTAAAGCTTCAATGAATTATGATCCTGACACCTTTGCAGAAGCTTCTGGCCATCTTGATTGGGACACAACTATGAATGAAGAATATCGTTCACTATTGGCAATTGACACATGGGACCTTGATCCTCTTCCAAAGGGACGAAAACTTGTTAGATGCAAATGGGTTTACAGAACCAAGTTTGGACCAGATGGAAAAGTTGATAAACATAAATCTTATCTTGTTGCTAAGGTTTTTTCACAAGTTGAAGGAATTGACTATACTGAAACCTTCTCCCCTGTTGCCAAAATGACCCCTACTTGCCTTGTTCTTTCCCTTGCTGCCTTTTCCAAATGGGAAGTCCATCAGATGGATGTTAAATCCGCCTTCTTGCATGCAGACTTGCATGAAGAAATCTATATGGAACAACCTCTCGGCTTTATACAAACAGACTCCATCCTTGTATGTCAGCTTAAGAAATCCCTTTATGGTCTCAAGCAAGCCCCTCAGGCTTGGTATGCCAAAATGGATAGCTTTCTTTTAGATACTTGGATTTTTTAGGTGTCATTCTCACAATACTATCTACACCAAGAAAGTGGGTAAGTCTCTTATAATTATTTTTCTTTATGTTGATGATATTATCCTTACTAGTAGTGATCCCAACCTTATAAACCATATGAAGTCCAACCTTAAAATGAAGTTTGAAATGTCAAACTTAGGACACTTGCATTATTTTCTTGGTCTGCAAGTCTTGCAATCCAAAGAAGGTATTTCCCTTTCCCAGTACAAGTATGCCTGTGAGCTTCTACGCCACTTTAACATGGAACACTGTAAGCCATCCCACTCTCCCTTTCAGTGTGGAGCCAAAATTTCAGTCACTTGTACTTCCCCTGGAGTTGATGCTACCTCATACCATCAACTTGTTGGAAAACTTTTGTATCTGACCCATACCCGTCCTGACCTTTCCTTTGTTGTTGACCCTGTTTCTCGGTTTATGCAAAACCCACATGAACATAGTTGGAAAGTAGCTAAAAAATTACTTCATTATGTTTGAGGTACATTTTAGTTTGGGATTCATTACAATGCAAAAGCATCTTCTCTATTCGTTGGTTTAACTAATTCTGATTGGGCTGGTGACCTTGATGATCGGAAGTCTACTGCAAGTTATGTCTTCACTCTTGGTTCTAGACCTATTTCTCTTTCTTTAGCAGAAGAAGAGTATCGTGGCACCGTTGAAGCTAGTAAGGAAGCTTTGTGGCTTTGTCAGATCCTGTCAGAGTTTGGTTTTCAGTAGCAACATTCGACTACACTTTGGTGTGACAATCAAAGTGCCATTCAACTATGCAAAGATATAGTCCAACATCAGCACATAAAACACATTGAACTACATATGCACTTCATCGGAAAGCTGATTCATGACCATATTCTTGAAGTGCAATATTGTTCGACCAATGAATAGGTTGCAGACATCTTTACAAAAGCTCTCACAGAGGCGAAGTTTACTAAGCTTCGATTTATGGTTGGAGTCCAAGAAGTTGCCACTAAGGGGGGATAGGCTCTAATGCCTCCTTCCTTCTCCTATTGTGTCATCTTTGTACATCCTTCAATCCTATCCCAAGTTATTCTTAAGGGGGGATGTTAGGATATTCCGACACATAGGAAATAATTAAGTATAACTTGGTCTAGTGTATAGTTAGGTATTGTGTTTCTTTAGTATGTAATTTTTGTAACTTACAATCCGATGGTCACGATATGTTCTAGACATGAAGTGATACGACAATTAATTTTCTCCTTAGTATTATCGACACTTGATCCGTGACTTAAGACCTGATTGGTACATGATATCTATTTAAAGAGAATGGAGGTTCATTTGTTAGGTGACTGTTCATGAGAGAAGCTTATGTAAATTTTCTTTCTTTTACATTAATAAATTGCCTGAAGTGGTTGCATTGGCTCAGGCCGTGGGCTGTCTCCCTCTTTGAGGGTTTTAACAACGTGAAGAATACTAGTGTACTAATCCGTGATCTATTTGTGAGCGGTGTTCTTTGGTGTTATATCTAAGGAACTTACCCTGTAAATTCCTACACCAGGTGCACTTAATAGGTTAGAACTTGCATCCTCTTTTTTTCCAATTTTTTTTCTTTAGAATTTTCAGTTTTCTACCGAGATTTTTTTTTGTGTATTGGGAAGTCTTTCTGTAGTTTTCTTGGTCACCCATAGGTCTAAAGTATCTTATCATTTTTCTCATTTTTAGGAAGGAAAAATCCCCTTAGGGTTTAGAGTACACGTCTTCAATTTGGGAGAAAATTTGCTGAGTTGAGGAGTCTAGTTTGTAGAACTTTCAACCACTATTTGCCAACACATTTTTCATCTTTTTTTGGTCATTTTAAGGCCATTTTTTCACAACTTTGTTTCCCTTAGAGACTTGTGTTGCTTTCCTTCTCTAGCATTCCCTTGAGAATCCTTCTTCTTGCAATTTGTTTTATGCCATTTTCCAACACTTTTCTTTATGTTTTTTGCTAGGTTTTTCTGCATCATTTCATTAGATTTGGCATTAGATCCCAATACTTTAGACATTATCTCCTTTTGTCATTTTGTGTCTTTGAGTTTCTTGTTTTTCCATCACTCTTATTTCTGCTTCATAGCCTTTTTGGGTGGGGAATTGTGTTCTTGATCTTGCTATTATTTTACTATGAATTTTCAGTATTATTTATAGTTTATGCACTTTATTTTTCAACAACATTGGCATCATAAAACATGATTTAACCATCTAATCCACATAAACATTTCTGTCCACACACTCACACCCTAAGAAAATGTGATTTTGGGTACAACCTCCAATCTAAGACTTGAAACACTCCACATTAATAATAAGTTAACTCGTATAGATAAAGCCCACTTGGGCACTAACGAAAAACAATCTTGTAGTTAGGTTTAGGATCGCTGGGATAGGATTCCAAAACCACCCATTCATCACTTACACCAAGACATAGAAATTCGTCCTTGTAGAGAGATTGAAATCCTTCAAAATCCCATGGTCAAAACTGATGTGCGCCAGAGGCATATTTAATATGGGGTTAGGCTTAGGTCTTAGTGTGCGTGACTCTCCACGAGGCTACCCAACGTGCTGGTCCAGAGCTTAAATTTTTTGGTTGACTGCCAAGAAGCCTAAGACTCGAGTGCCCCTATGGGATGAAGGTGACCTTAGTGGCTAGTCTTAGGAAAACACCCTATAGGGGTGGTTGTGGGAAACAACCACTCCTTTACCTTATCTTCCCCTATGCAAACATCTGACCCTGTCAAGTAAGAATTCTTTTGGAAGGCCATCTAAAATAGTAGAACTAGGACTTGTTTGAGGATTTAGACCACCTTTAGGCTAGAGGTCATTTTTTATTTCATAGGACATGTTTGCTTGGATTAGAGTAGCATATCATTATAGATATTTTACACTTGGAACCACTGCATTAGCTGTTTTCTTCTTGTTTTTTAATCTCTTGCTTACCTTTTAGCCTTCACGGTTCTTATTTTGTCCTAACACCACTGTGCTCCCTAGGTGCTTGTCCCAGTGACTTCGTGGCTTTCATCACCAATTTACTTTAGGATATCCTCTCACCCCTGCTCGATGAGTAAGGGTTCCTTGATTCAGTCTACCATCTAGTCCACATATGGACTCTAGTTCTTCTAATTATTATATTTTGTGCTCTGATTCCACATCCTCCCAACCCCACACCGTTACCATGTCAGGCGCTAATGCAAGTGGAGGAAACCAAGGTGGTAACACTCGTCCTAACTAGGGTAGCCCTCTAGGAGGAAATATCAGAACCTCTTCAGGTATGGCTACTAATCAACCCCTTGTTCCCTAATGGCTGGTTTAAGCCTCCCCGAATTAAATCAACTTGTCAATGACTCCCTTCTCAATGACAAAAATTGGCCTCCCATGCTAACTAAACTTCACTTAAACATCCCCAAGTTTGAAGGAAATCCTGGAGAAGACCCTACCAATCACGTTCACTCTTTCCACATGTGGTGCTCATCCAACTCCATTACCAAGGACTCCATTCATCTCTGTATCTTCCAATGCACTCTAACTGGAGCTATTGGCAAGTGGTATGTTGATCAAACACATGCCTCTCATTCCACTATTGCGATCCTTGCAAACAATTTTCTATCATATTTCAAATTACCCCTTCGATATGACACAGGATCTAAAATTTTGACTTCCTTTTGTTAAACTTCTGCCACTCGCTTTTCTAACCATGTACAATAATGGCGTACAAGGAGGAGCCTCTGTAAAGCTCCTGAGTTCTAGGACCATGTTTATATGGAATAGTTTTTGAGAACTCTCTTGGCCCCCATAGGTAAATATATCACCTCTCACTTCCCCAAAACTAAGGAAGAAACTCTCCATATAGCCTTGAAATATGATATGATATATGCCCAACTAGGTTATGTTTATACCGTCCTTCACGATCTTCCTAGGCTTAGTACTGCTTCTACACCGGGGGAATCTCAAGCCACCGATGCCATCGATGGATCTCTATCTTACCCCCACCCATCTCCTTATTCTCAACCTCCTACCAGTTATGGTCAACCCTAGGGGGGGCAGTTCCACATACAAATACCCCCCCTTATCCTTCACAATTCATATGAATTTTCCCATTCACATCACTGATGCTAGGGCCAGCTATCGCTCAACTTGGTTACCAAAATGTTACCACGAACCCCTATTTTCCGTATACACCACTTAGTGTTCCAACCCCAACATCATTAGCACCTCCACCTCCCATGCCTCAACCACCTTTGTCGCAACAACCACCACCTCTACAAAGTCAAGTATATGCTCAAAAAAGTGATACCATTCCCCCTAACCCGAAGAGAAGGAATAATGGGAAGGGTAAATAAGATGAGATGTCTCAGGGTAATCAAGGAAACCAAGGTAGACAACCTAATGCCAATAAGGGTGATTAGTCCAATACCATAACTCCAAAATATGGTGGACAATCCAAGCAGAACAAGGCCCTTAGAACCAATAAGTCTTGTGCTTGTTGCAGGACTTATAGCCATTAGACTCATGAATGTACCCTTCTCCCTTATATGCACTAGGCATTGGAAGCTCAAGAAGCTTCCTTTAGAGGGAAGCAATCCATCCCTCAACCCTCTCCTCCTCCCACACAACAAACAATGCTTACCAACACATTCTCTTACCAAGGATATACACCTTCACATCTTGGGAATGGGCCTTATCAAATTCTCATGATGAATTCCGAAGATATCAACCTCCAAATGCGGTCATTCCCGTATGAAAACCATCCTGATAAGTCAACGAATGATTCTCAACCAAACGTTTCCATTGTGCCCTTTTTATTACCAAATGGTACCTTACAAATCCATCAACCTAAGGTAGAGGTTCAACCTAAGAACACCAAAGGACCATTATGTCAAAACACTAATAGTACTTGAGCCACCCAAGCTTATATTATAGTAGATGACTTGGTGTAGTCTCTCGTTGCCATGTCAATGCTGGAAGTCCTCTATACATTCCCATCCCAACGAAAAGCTCTAATGTCTACTTTGGGTAGTATGGATCCTTCTAATGATCATATGATTGTATTTGATGTTGATAAAGCGGATCATCCCCTACTTCCCTCCATTTATTTTTAGATATTGGTCTCTATAAAAAATGCCACTATTCAACGATGTATAGTCGACAAAGGAGCCTCAACTTGTGTGATGACTCACTAATATTTGGAAAAAACTTGGTTCCCTGACTTATCACCATCAACCATCACTCTTCGTGCATGGGATGGTCACCCCTCACAACCTCTTGGTTTATATCGCAATTTCCCCATCATTATTGTTGGCGAGATAGTCATGATCTATATTAAAGTTATCGAATCCCCTTTAGATTATAATATCTTTCTTGGTCATAGTTACATGTACGCCATGTCAATTGTCACATATCCTTTTTTCGTAAGATGTGCTTTCCTCATAATGGAAAGATCACCGCTATCGACTAGTTGACTTACTATGACCCTCAATCCTAAACCTCTCCTCAAAAAATCATTTCATCGATGGAAGGGAACAAGACCACCTCCAACTTTACTGATGTTTCCCCCGAAGTCTATTGTGTACTCTTTTTGTAGCAATGGTGTACCAAAAGACACCTCTTAGTAATAGGTTGTTCCCAGCAAAGAAAAACAAGTAATTTTGTTGTTTTCAATGGACAAACATGAAGAAACAAAGTATTGTAAATGGTGAAAAAAATATATATACAAAAATTAACTAAAACAAAGAGATAAACACAAAAATAATGCTTAATGGAAAACAATTCAACATAACTATAGAAAATGGATCTCTTTATTGACTGTTGGTCGTAGAAGATGAATACAAATAGTAGAATACTAAACAATTGAATATAATTCTTTGAGCTATGGTGCTAAAAAATCCTTCGCAAGGAGGTTCATTTCTTCACTCTCTTTGCAAGCTTCTCCTCTCTATCCAAGAATTATCAAGGCTCTCTCAATGGTGAAATCCCATCCACACTAGGGTGATGGATTGCTAAGAAGCAATTCTACCAACACAATAGTGCTCTACTTCTGTTTAAAGAATTAAATGAAGGGTTGCTATGATAGCAATTTGGCCAACATAACATTGTCTTCCTTTTGGCTCTCCCATGGCCTGTTTATATAGAATTTTTTGAATCCCTCTTCCCTCTCTTGGTTCATGAATGAAAATGAATTATGAGTAGGACAAGAGAATTCCTTTGAGGGCTACATATCTTTAGGGTGAATCGAATTCAGCTTTCCTTGACTGAAATCCTGCCAGGGAACCGTCTTCCAAGTGTGGGAAGTGGTCCCAAATTGTTGAGTTAGCCATTTTTTCGACCATGCTACTTTTGAAGGAATTACTGCACATCGCGCAACTATCAAAGGGAAAGCCCTGTAGTCATCAATTTTTAATTCAATATACATTGGACCTTAGGAGAAATTAATTTTTTTAAACTTCATAATGTCTTCAGCTGGAAAATATTCACTTGTGCATTATGCTGGATGACTTTGGGCATCTTTTGGATTGTACAAATATGTGTATGATTTTATGGTGTTAATAGTTCCCCCCTTATGTACAAGGTTAGGAGAAAACTTACAGACGAAATACATCACGTTTTATTTCATGACTGGGAGTCTAATCAACTTCTGGATAAAGAGAATAACTTGTTGTGGAGATGAGTAGAGAAACAACCTTAACTGAGGATAAAAGATAACCATGCTCTGAAAAATGTGCTTATACGAGGCAAACATGTCCCATGATTTTTATGATGACTAGTGACTTTTTATTACAATAATACAATAAATATTCCTGTCAAGTTAGTGTTGAAATGGATGACATGATGATAGCTAATGATGATAACTGCTGACGCCCTCAAGGGTGCTTCTAACACATAGATGGAGTTAGGTTTCCCCATAAATCAAGAAAAGGTGAAGCCCTGTTGGAGTAAGGTTCTTGTGGATGTATGGGTCTTCAACTGTGGGTACCTTCCATGCATCAAGATGTAAGCACTGCTGAATGAGGTGCTAAGTGATGTGTGGGTTTTCGACTAAATGAGAGAACTACAATGGTCATGAAGTAAAATACCACCCTGAAATGAGAGTTTAATTTAGTGTCGAATATCAGGGGGATCGATGACATCAATGGGAAATCATGATTCCCATTGTGCCACTCGAGGATGTCCTTGAAGGGGGTGAGTACCCAAGGTACTACCTTGATCCTGGAAAATGGGTGTTGAAATCGATAGGAAAGAGGAATCAATTGCCCGAAATGCTAATTCCGGAAATCAAGATGTGTAGTGAAACAAATTGTAATATGATGGGTCAACAAGTCATGATAATGAAAGAAGACGATATGAATGGATATGGACAACTTTCCCAAGGTCGAAGCTATAATGCATGTGTAAGAAATCAAAATAGTTCTTCTGAGGGTAGTGGCCTTGGATTCGGTAGGACATCCAGGATAGGTGTGAGTATGTTCGGATTGACGTGAAGAGGGTGAATGCATTTGGATTATGTGCGAGCTATGACCAAGTGTGACTAGGGACTGCCACTGGGTACAAGGCATGAAAATATGGGTGGGAACCATTTTCCTAAAAAAAAAAATTGTACACATTCCAAAATAATGTTAAGGTGGTTTGGGATGTATATACACAGAGATGGGTGCCCCATGAAAATAATGATCTGCATGATGATGGAGGTAAAATGTATTTTGCGGAGGGTGGGGGCTCCATTGGTTGGCCTTGGTGTTGGGTTGGTGAGGCAGATTAAGTGACACAAATGAGCTTATAATGTATGGAGGAATGATAGGCCCAATGTAGAACACGGAAGAGCTTTCGCCTTTATCTGTCGTAAATGTGTAAGGTGGCCTTGGAGTAGGGTTGGTTATAAGTAAGTGAAGAAAAGGCGAATTGTTATAGACATTTTTGTGCCCTACAACTCCAAGCATGAAATGTCCATAAACCAAGGGCTCCTAAGTCCCTAAAAGTGTTGTTCTAACCCCTAAAGGAACAAGGTCAACAGATTACAGCTTCTCCTAGAAGTTCTCCACCAGAAACTGCTCAGAATTGGTCAAAACAGGATCATTGCAGCTGCTCCACTGGCTAGGTGCGTTGCATCTCACCCAAATGCACTGTGAGGGTGCGTTGTATTTCAAAACTCCCTTCTGTAGGGTGCGATGGGCGAGAAATGACAAATGGCAGTGTCATTCCACGAGGTGGAGAGGCAATGGAAGCTTCCAGAATCTTCTCCTGTGACACTTGCCTCACTGAATTCGACCAAGGATGAGTAAGAGGCCCTCAGTCTCCAAGTGGAAGCAAGAACTGACAGAAAGAAGACACTAATCAAATCACAAGCTGACTCATCCTCCTTACAGATATCTATATATGGATCCCTCATCCCAGAGATCCGGAGGCTGGAATTTTGCATGTTGTAAGGAATTGCTGTTGGTTTCTAGAGACAAACATCAGATTGTTGGGTGATTTATGCTTTGTTTGAGGTGAGGAGGGGCTTCTTTGCTGGGAGGTTGATGCTGGGTCGGAACCACTGGTTGTAACTCCTCCTGGATCTTTTCTTGTTTATCAATAAAAACTATTTGAGTTCTCCATGCTTTTGTATCATTGATGCTTGTTACATTTGTATGGTTAACTTAAATCTGATCCTAAGTTGTTTATGAATATAGATCCATGTCTTTGTATAGTGCTCCTCTTCTGTGATCTTACAGGTACTTTGTGAAGCTGGGCATGCAAGGGAGCAGGTAGCTGGAGACTATCAAAGAAGAGAGGGATTGGATCAAAGGATTAGCACAAGACACATGTTGGTTCTTTCTATTCCTCTCTATCTATAATTCATAAAGGAAATACAAAAGTAGTTTTTCTCTGTTTGTTTCTAAGGCAGCTGTCACACCTTAGTGGGATAGAGCAGTTCTAAATAGACACTTTTCCCTGTAACAAAATGGCAACTCCGCTGGGGACTGTCTAATTAGTTTGTTTGTGTATCATTCTTTGTTGTTTGTTTCATAAACTTATAAGTAGCTTTCGAACTGCATTTGCCATAACAAATGCAAAGTAGATAACTGCTGCTTCAATCCATTCACTGGATCTGTTTATGATTTAAACAACTGATTCACAAACTATCTGATTGCCCTTGTGATAGCTCTTAGATCCTCCTTAGATCTACCCCTGATTATTGCATTACTGATTGCTTTTTACTCGACCAAAAACCAAGGACTGAACTGCAAACTGTGACCCGGAACCCGGACAGAGTCTCGTTTCTGGCCCAGCACAGGTACTGTTCAGAGATCCTGAATTTCAGTGCACTTCCCAAAGGGGCAACCTGCGCTGCATTTCAGATTCTCTGTGTTACAGGTGCGCTGATCAGACTAGCTCTGTGCAGCTGTGGTTCCTGTGCTTCATTCTTTCCAGTTCTATCCCTGAATTTTGCTGCCTGTGATCAGTATATGTCTGTTTGAAACCTCTTTTCCTTGCTGTTATTCCGCCTCCTTTGTACAAAAGAACTATAGATGTTTTTGTGTGTTTTTTGAGTCATTTACAGTTTTCCTTTGCAAAAGTAGCATAGTCGTACTGTCGTCCTTTGATTTGAATCTGTCGCAAGTGTCGATTTCGATCATAGGAGAAAGTTTGATTGCTGTTGATGGTCGATTATCCTGTTACTATTGCCTTTGGTCTGAATTTGTAATTTTCTAGTGTCAAGAATGAGTGTTCATTTCAAAATCGTAAGGTGTCGTAATCATATCTGTTTTTGATTTCGAAAAAGAGCTTGTTTATATTTGTCGCTTGAAAAGAAATTCAGATTTGTACATCAACTTTCTTTTTAGCATCAATACTAAGAAAGTCGAAAACAAATACATGCATGTGCATTTGCATATAGACAGTCTGTTTGGCTTTTTTTAGGAAAGTGCATTTACAGTGTGCTCTTTGCTCTTTGTGAAAAGATTCTGTCTTTCTTTTCCCCTAGTAGCTAGGATTTTCATTGCACAAAAGAGATAAAAGTTTGTTTATCATCTTTAGATTGCATTTTAGGAATTACATCTACATCTCGTGGTGAACCCGAAAGGCAAACTTCATAAACAAGATCAACTTAAAATAAATTCAATGAATCTAATAACGCTTTGGAACTTAACGCACAACATGTAGAAGTCTAGGCTAGAGACGTATTCCGGCGTCGTAAAGCCTGGTAACTGTTGTCCTCACTGATGGTTGGGTGATTCCTCCACTTTGAGACGATAAGTGCCAGTACAGACTTGTGCTCCCATGTACCGTCGAGTATATTTTGGGAGACCCCTATAGGCTTAAATCCTTTATCCATAGGAAGCCGTGTCTGCCGCCTTATCGATCGCAATGCACTGAACACAACATTCGGGAAGATTGACTGCCGTACCGTAAAAAGTATTCTACAGTTTTGCGATTGGTTTGGTACTCCCTCTACCTAGATCTCCAGAGTAGTCCCTTTCGTTCCTTTTCAGACTCCTTAACAGAAAAGGTCCATTTGAGAACTTGTCACTTCAGGCTCATTAAAAATCGAAGGCGACTAGAGTCATCTTTTGTTTTTTCTCGACTCTTAAAAACTGAAAAAACAAGTTGTGTCAAAGCGACTAAAATTCATTTAATTCAGAAACATACTTCCCCTTTATTTTAGTTGATCGAGTAATCCGCAATCGTGGAAGAAAGTCAATTGAAACCCCATCGTTCGCGGAGGCTTACGAGTCAACCGTCTTTGTCTCCGGAATCGAAACCAGTACAGACAAAGCGAACTCGTTTAACCGGTTCCAAATCTCCTATTAAAGTTAGAACAAGTGTTCCAACGACATCATAGAATCCGGTTACTCCAAAAATTTCTGGAATCCCTGCCTCTACAGAAGAAATTCAGCATCCACAGAAGGACAGTGATACTGATCCTAGTCTGAGAGTAAACACTTGTGTTACCGAGCCAGTTCCATCTACAACCGGCTCGGAGAGTCTTACTCTTCAAACATCTGTCGCTGCCGATTTCACACCTTCTTTGGCACCAGAAATATTTTACGGACCTGACGGTCTTCCCCTTCCACTTGGTCTGATTTCCATAGAAGAAATTGTAGAAGATCCTCAAACAAGTACTCCAACGCAATTTGGAGTCGGGATCACTCTATATCCTTCTTCGTCGGAAGTTAGTCTACCACCAGCGGAAGCTCCTGTAGAATCGCTAGGTAATCTTTTGGATAGACTACAAATGTCTGAACAACCGTCAACATCTAGGACTGTGTCGTCTGACACAGTGACGACAGAACTCCCTGCTATCACTCCAACAATGTTCGCCGGTATACCATCTGTCCCGACTAGCTCTCAACCGCTAGAAGGAGCCCACTCAGGGGCTATTTCGACAGTATGGTCTGTTCCTGTTTGTTCATCCGGAAACTCTTATGTTGAGTCTTAACAAATTGATCCATTTGGAAGTCAATTTGGGCAGTCTGGCCCCCTAGGGCAAACCATTCCCTTTAGTTCTGGATTACCACCGTATGGGGGGCAGTATACCCTTTCATTATCCCCTCCGGGAGGATATCCGTATGTGAGTTCACAACAACATTCAGGTTATACTGGAATTACCTCAAGCGGTTGGGTACCTATACTACCTCAACAACCAAGAGTTGTATATTCGATGCAACAATGCTTACCTATGTCAAACATACCGACTACGCCAGCTATTGTGACAGTGTCGCAAGTTCAAACGTTGCCTGTCGTATGCCAACCTCAGGTTTCTCAGGTTGTAATGCAACAGCCCCTTGACCCTGCAACTCAACCACAATCGCCGACTGGTGGAATGACACAGGTTCAGACGGGTACAATTACCCCTCATCTTGGTCAAACTGTTAGTATCGGTCAACAGCACATGGCTTCACAACCATGGCTAGTACAATACCAACAACCGCAATTCCAACAAGTATACCAAGGTTCTGAGCAACAAATATTTGCTAATAGTGGGCAGCCGTACATTCAAAACGGTCAAAATCAACCATTTTACAATGGTCATGCCCACCAACCTTACCAAAGTTACCAGCATCAAATGCATTATGCTGGTATGCAAAGACCAACTGCTCAGGCAATCCCATCTTATCCTGGGTATGCTTCACCTAACCTGAACCAACAGTTACCCTTTGTGGCAACTTTGGAGTTACCTGATTTAAACCGGTTAACCAACGATCCAATTGCTTACGCCCCTTGGTGGCCAGCGATTCCGCATAAACTTCCATCGGATATTCCTAAATTTAATGGAAATCCGGGTGAAGATCCATCGAATCACGTGATGACCTTTCATCTATGGTGTTCATCAAACACCCTAAATGATGATTTGATAAGACTTCACCTCTTTCAGAGGACATTGACGGGTCCGGCGGCAAAATGGTACATCGAATTGCCTAGAGCTTCGTTCGACAACTTCAACACCTTAGCCACAACCTTTTAAACCCATTTTCAGTTACCAATAAGGTACGAAACGGGAACAGAACTTCTTACCAATTTCAAATAGACGACGGCCACTCACATATCTGATCATATACATGAATGGCGACGTCGTCATAGAATGGTAAAAACGTATGTCCCCGATCAGCTCTTAGCTGAATGGTTTATCAAGTCATTACTACCTTCCATCACGGAAGATGTGGCAAATGGAGGAGTCGTAATAGAAGAGCAAGTTATCGCTCGTGCGCAATATCTGGACTTGATTTACACTTAGTCCGACATGCTTTATGATAAAATACCTGATGCCCCTAGACCGAAATTCTCAATTCCTCCTCCTCCTAAATCAAACAATGACTCTCATGCCAACGATGGCATGATTGGCACAACAGACACGAAATCGACAAAGGCTACATCCAAAAAGGCCCGTAAGATTTCAAGTCAAAATGCAAAAGATGAACTTCTTGCTTCGGAAGTAAATGCCGTATCAACAGATAAAGGCAAAGAAACCAAACAACCAGGAAGCAAGAAGAAAGACAAAGGGAAGAAGATGAAACAGGAGGAAACGTCACCTGAAAAATCTTCTTCAAACCCTCCTGGAGATAGGAAACCAAAAAATCCATGCTTGATATGTGATGAGGGTCATTGGACCGCAAGTTGTCCACATAGAGCTGAGGTTAAAAAATTCTTTAAGAATTCGAAAATCTCCGCAGTGTTAACTGATCCATTTCCAAATCTAGGAACAAATCTGGTTGAAAGGGAAAATTCTTCCCCGTCTCAAGTGCTAATGTTGTCGGTTTCAAAACAACAAAATGATGCTTTGATATCGTCAAGGAACAAGGATTATGGGAATCCACAGCTGTCGAACAATAAGGATAAAGATCAACCAAGTAGTTCGACAACAACTTCGACAGAAGTTGTGCCACCCAACATTCCTGAATTGACGATAAAACCGCCAAAGGGAGTAGTACACAAATCGACATTTAATCCCCGCGCTAGAGCGACACAACATTATAATATAGTGGAAGATTTGGCCCAATCGCCATCCGCTATGTCGACTCTTGAATTACTACAGAATTTCCCATCCCAAAGGCAGGCTTTATTATCGGCCATTGGTGGGATTGACCCAAAGGATTCCAATCTGGTATCCTTCGATCATAAAGGATACGATCCTCAATTACCAGCTCAACTAGCTTTCCTTGTTCAAGTGAAAGCCCTCAACAAAACTGTTCATCGAACGATTATTGATGAGGGGGCATCTACATGCATTATGTCGATGAGTTGCTGGAAGACTTTAGGATCTCCAACCTTGTCGCGATCTTCAACGACATTAAAAGCATTCGACGGAAGGACATATACCCCATATGGTATCCTAAGTAACTTGAAAGTCGAACTAGGAGGGAAAACGGTAGAAGTAGATGTTGAAGTCATCGATGGGAATCTTGATTACAACATCCTACTAGGAAGACCATGGATATATGCCATGGCAGCTGTTGTGTCGACCTATTTTAGAAAGATTGCATTTCCCTTTCAAGGAGGGATTACAATCGTCGATCAACAAAACTTCCTCCCCAATGGTTCTCAAGTTACTGGAAGCATTCCCATGATCCATGGAAGCCCCCATTCGCTTCAGAATATCAGAGTAGGCCTACTAAAAGATCCTATACTAATGGGAACTTTTGCTCTTCCACCTCCAATCAATCTGGAGGAAGTAGCATCGATAGGAACCTGCAACATGATATCTTCTAAAAAGATCACAGAAAACGATATCGACATGGATCATGCAGTGGTTTTGCCCCCCAAGCCCAATAGAAATATTGTAGCAATCAATGTTCATAGCATGGGAGGCAAACCCAAATCAACGCTCATCAAGCGTTTGGATAGATAGGTCCAGAGAATATGGTACCCCTTCAGATCCTTGGTCGCAAGTGCATGTCACCGACGAAGGAATTGTCCAATCTATGGTAATTGAAGGGACACCATGGAATGATTCCCACCATCGTTCCCTTCTTCCGGATTGTGGAGAAGATAGTCAAGATGACCTGTATCATCCTTTAGTTTTTGAATTCCTATCAAATACTGTAAACATGGTGGATTCCGAGCGAAACTTGTCCAATATTGAAGAGACTATCGCCATAAATATCTCGACCAAAACAGATGTTGTAGAGAATATTTATGTCGGCAAATGTTGTTCTCCTTCAGAACTAGAGATATATAACGCTCTTTTTCGCGAATTGAGAGATGTCTTTGCTTGGTCATTGTTGTGGGGGAAAGTATCCAACTCGGAATGACCCTAACCCACTCTAAGGGTGACAGTTCCTTAGCAACAGCTGAAAGCAAAGCTATCTAAAGTTACTTCTTTATGACATGCAAGAGATAGAAGGAAGAGATCCACTTACCGATGTCTTGCGCAAATGGTCGATCCAATCTCCTCTATTCGCCGCTTGCTCCCAGCTCCAAGTCTTTTCACGGGCCCAGCTACACGAGATCCTGCAAACAAGACAAAGAAAGGAAACTACAAGAAGCATGCATTCATAACTGATTCAAGGATTAGCATAAATCAAATACGCAAGTAAGACAATACATCATTGAAACACATGCGAATAGAAGAACCTCAAATGCTTTATTAATATATGGAAGTAAGGTTCAGGCGGTGATACAACCATGAGAGGTCCAATCCAGCATCACCTTCCCGACGGAGAGAAATCTCTTCTTCACCTCCCTCAAGCAATCACCCAATGCTCACAACTGTAAACCAACAGCAATTCTTCGCACTAAATTCCGTCCTCCAGATCCCATGGGATGAGATCCTTATATAGAGTTTTGGAGTGAAGATAAGTCAGCTTGATGTGTGACTTGTTGTCCTCTTCAACTCCAGTTGTTCTTCAGTCCTTGAGTCCACTCGGAGTTTCTACCTTCCACTTGGAGTTTTAGAAGCTCTTAACTCATCATTAGGCGAATCTTCTGATCCAAGTGTCATTTTGGAAGCTTCCTGGGCACTGACACATTGAGAAAAGATTCCTCCACATGTCAAAGTACGCCCAACGCAGGTAGCCTTTGTTGCACTTGCTATGCAGCGCAGGTACACCATAGAGCTTTTGACATTCAGCGCAGATGCTTAGTGGAGCAGCTGCTTTGATCCAAAATTGACCTGTTTTTGAGTGTTTTTCAGTGGAGAACTGATCTGAAGTGTTGTGGTTTGCTGACCTTGTTCCTCTAGGGGTAGGAACAACATGTTTAGGGACTTTGGATCCCTTAGATTATTGACATTTCATGCTCTATGCTGTAAGGCACAAAAATGTCTATAACAGTTGCCCCCTAAAGTATGAGGTCGTTTATTGGGTGAAATGCTTTATTAGGAGGATCCGAAGTTCATTCAATCGTCGGGAGGTGACCTGTAACAAAATACAGTACAATACATTATCTTTTCATACTTTCTTTTCATGATCTAGCTGATGCGAGCATTTCCCATGCTCAGCTTTATAAATACATTTGCTGTACATAAACAGACGATCGTCTGATAATAGACTGATAATTCTCTGCTTTTAATTATCATCCTTTTAGTAGGATGATCATCTGCTGCACATGTCTATGTTTTTATCTCCTGAATATATATCGCAGCCCGGATGGATGAAACTAGATCCGGGGTCTTCAAACTTGTCCGATCTTCACTCTAGTACAAGTCGATCCATGTGAGAATTTCTTGAAGTCGAACATGGAAAGACATCGCTTGATTACCAGTCAATAATGTAAACTGTTAACAAGCACGAGAGGAATCACCGATAATGATGATGACCCTCAAGGTACTGCAGCACAATTCACGTGGTGTGAATATAGGATCTGACGTCGAACACCACGCGAAGTCTCCCGGTCGAAGGTCATTAATGTATACCTATCGCCGGAAGTGAGAAACTTGCCATTGAGGCATGCAAGCTTCAAAGTACTGAGGGGGTGTTCCTAGATCAACTTCTTGGATAGTGAGCTGATGTCAACAAGAAGTGATCCGTCAAAGGAGGGCCTTAATGAATCCCACATCAGTGACACGGAACGGAGCTAGTGATGATGGTGAAAACGATCTGTGAAATATGATTCAGGGTGGCGGTCATGGAAGGACGAAAGATGATGTATGGTAGTGGATGGGACCCGGTTGACACTTTCCGAATGACATCTCTTGAACATATAATGACACTGATGTGATGGATCGGTAGCATTACCCCATGTATGGATGGTATGGCGAGACCATGGTGAAGGGACCGGTGAATGATAATAACCCAACCCAATATTTACGGAGGCAAAAGTGTCATGTTCAAGAGCGACTTGCTACCATTAAGCTTTGAGGTTCTTCCCAATTTTTCCCCAGTCATTTCTGACCAGTACCTCTTTATTTTTGTCAAGCTTGAGGAGGATAACATATGCTTGTTCTATAACCTGCCCTTCGGGCAAGCCCATCGCTATGTTTTAACGAGCTTAACGATAGGGAAACTCGTTCTCGTCTAAAGACAAGTTTGTCGCTATCTAATATTTTTAACGAGCCTAGCAACAAAGACAACTCAGTCCTTTTCATCTTTAGAGAGTCTGAAAAGGGTACATAAAGTGGACTCCAGGGGTCCTTTTTCGTCATCTAATCCCTTAAGTCCGAAAAAGTATAAAACAATACAGAAGGGATGAATGTTCGATATCTTTATCGAGCCGAACTAGACAAGCGCTCGATCTTTTTGTGCAATAATCCCTCAGGTCCAAAAAGATTAAAATCTAGAGGAGGGATAGCTCTTCCGGTCCTTTTAACGAGCTGGAAGGCCAAAACCCGGCAAACTTTTCATTTTTTACGAGTCAGTGAAAAGAGCTCAAAGAAGACTCGTATTTTGAGGAACGAGTGATAAACAGGGATAGCAGCAGATTCCAGGTACAGGTTGGAATTTTCCAATCATGGCAGTATTACAAGGATGGCTAGGTGGGATCACTCTTCGCAGCTGTTCCTCAAAATAGGTAAACAATCAAGTGGATGTGAATGATCGGCCAAATGAAAAGTGGAGGTGACGGTGCACAAACACGACCAAGGCTTTTATGGCTGATGAATTTACGGTCTCAAATGGTTATTTACCGGTTCATTTTTTCTGGATGAGCTTGAACTCTGGGGGAAGCTTGCTCACTAGCTTTGTTTATTTTTTAACGAGCATGAATTTCCGCATTAAAATTGCTCGGATCTTGCGTTTATTTTTTAACGAGCATGAACTTTGCCAAAACTGCTCGTTTATTTTGCATGCCCCCAGCATCATAATAACACATGTCAAAGGAGGGTGCCCCCCAAGCTTCATTGCATTCAACTTGGTGGTTGGAATGAAGGTTTACCTTTGAATTTTGAAAAGGGGGTTTGTTTCATTTTTTAATGAGGTTGACATAGTAAAAGAACCATCCTCAAGCCTCCTTGTTTCATTTTTTAACGAGGTTGACACGAGATAAGAACCGTCCTCGGGGCCCACTGTATTTACAGTATTTCCATTAGGGCGATGATCCATGTTGACAAAATATTTAGGAATCTTCCGAATCCGTTGGATATAGAAGATTTCATATTGTAGGTTTCCACTGTGGCTACTTCCGCCAGGTTACCTGCCGGCGGTAGGGCAAAAGTACCCATTAAGGCAGGGTCTTTTAGGAGACCTACTCCAATATTTTGGAGCGATTGATTACTTTCATGGATCATTGTGCTGCTTCCCGTAACTTGGGAATTGTTGGGGAGAAATGTTTGTTGATTGACGATTGTAATTTTTCCTTGAAAAGGAAATACAATCCTCCTGAAGTAGGTCGACACAACTGCAGCCATGGCATATATCCAAGGCCTTCCCAGTAGGATGTTGTAATCGAGGTTTCCGTCGATTACTTCAACATCAACTTCTACTGTTTTTCCCCCTAGTTCAACTTGCAAGTTACTTAAAATCCCGTATGGAGTGTATGATCGTCCATCAAATGCTTTTAATGTCGTTGACGATTTCGACAAGGGTGGTGAGCCTAAATTTTTCCAGCAACTCATCGACATAAGACATGTAGATGCCCCCTCATCAATAATTGTTCGATGAACAGTTTTGTTGAGGGCTTTCACTTGAATAAGGAAAGCTAGTTGAGCTGGTAACTGAGGGTCATATCCATTATGATCAAAGGCCACAAGATTGGAATCCATTGGGCCAATCCCACTTATCGCTGATAGTAAAGCTTGCTCTTGGGAGGGGCAATTTTGCGGTACCTCAAGTGTCGACATAGCGGACGGCGATTGGGCCAGGTCCTCTACTATATTATAATTCTGTGCTATTTTTGCATGAGGATTAAATGTCAATTTGTGTACTACTCCCTTTGGCGACTTTATCATTGGTTCAGGAATGATGGGTGGCACGACTTTGGTCAAAGTTGTTGTTGAACTACTAGGTTGTTTATTTGCCTTTTTGTTCAACTGCTTTGGATTCCTGTAATCTTTATTCCTTGTCAAAGCATTATTCTGCTGTTTTGAGGTGGAAAACATAAGCACTTGGGATCGGGAAGCATTTCGATTAGCGACCAGATTTTGGCCTGGGTTAGGAAACGGATCAGTCAATATTGCTGGGGTTTTCGAACTCTTAAAGAGCTTCTTAACTTCAGCTATATGTGGACAATCTTTCGTCCAATGATCCTCATTGCATATATGACACCCTGTCGGGGGTTTCCCTTTCCTTTTCTTTTTCTTCTTGCCCCCTGGTTGCTTCAGTTGTTTGCTCTTGTCGGTCGACATGGCATTTACTTCTGAGGCAAGAAGTTCCTCATTTGCATTTTGACTAGAGATTTTGCGTTTGCCAGTCACGCCATTACTGGCGTGAGAGTTAGTATTCGATTTAGGAGGGGGAGGAATTGAAAATTCAGGTCTAGGGGCGTCAGGTATTTTGTCGTAGAGCGTGCCCGACTGAGTATATACTAAGTCTAAGTATTGAGCACGAGCAATGACTTGCTCCTCTGTTACGACTCCTCCCTTGGCCACATCTTCCGTTATAGCTGGAAGTAACGACTTTATAAACCATTCAGCTAACAGCTGATCGGGAACGTAAGTTTTCACCATCCTACGACGACGTCGCCACTCATGTATATGATCAGATATGTGAGTGGCCGTTGTCTGTTTGAAGTTGGTAAGGAGTTCTGTTCCCGTTTCATACCTTATCGGTAATTGAAAATGGGTTAAGAAAGTCGTGGCTAAGGAGCTGAAATTGTCGAAAGAGGCTCTTGGCAATTCAATGTACCATTTAGCCGCTGGACCTGTCAATGTCCTCTGGAAGAGGCGAAGTCTTATTGAATCATCGTTTAGAGTGTTCGATGAACACCACAGATGAAAAGTCATGACGTGATTCGACGGGTCTTCACCTGGATTTCCATTGAATTTAGGAATGTCCGATGGAAGTTTATGCGGAATCGCTGGCCACCAAGGGGCATAAGCAATTGGATCATTCGTCAGCCGGTTTAGATCTGGCAATTCTAGAGTTGCTACAAAGGGCAACTGTTGGTTCAGGTTAGGCGAAGCATATCCAGGATAAGATGGTATCGCCTGAGCAATGGGTCTTTGCAGACCAGCATAATGCTGACAACTTTGACAAAGTTGATGGGCATAACCATTATAGCATGGTTTCCCATCACTTACAAAGACTTGTTGCTCAGGTCCTTGATATGATTGCTGGAATGGCGGTTGTTGAGATTGAACCAGCTCTGGTTGTTGGACCATTTGCTGTTGACCAATACTGGATGATTGACCAAGATGAGGAGTCACAGTACTTGTTTGAGCCTGAGTCGCTCCAGATAAGGAGGCACTACCCTGAGATTGCAATTGAGCCGCTGAGACAAGAGGTTGTTGTATTACAACAGGTAGCGCTTGTACTTGCGATGCATTTGCCATAGCAGGTGTGGTGGTAATATTCGACACAGGGTGTACTGGTTGCATTGAATATACAACTCCTGGTTGTTGGGGCAGTATTGGTACCCAACCGTTGGATGTAATCCCAGTTTGACCTGATCCTTGTTGTAAACTCTCATATGGTCGTTCTCTAGGAGGGAACAATGAAAGAGCATATTGCCCTCCACATGGTGGAAATCCAGTACTTAAAGGGTAAATTGGCCTTTGAAGACACATTGGATCAATTTGTTGAGTTTCAACATAAGAAGTACCAGATGATAATCTGGATGAAGAAATAGGAACTAACCATATCGTCGTCCCTGATGGGACCCCGGCTTGTTGTTGACAATTTGCCGGGACAGATGGTATACCAGCGAACATTGTTGGAGTAGCAGCAGGAGGTTCTGCTGCTGCTGTGTCAGACGACACAGTCCTAGATGTCGACGGTTGCTCAGACATATCTAGTCTATCCAAAAAGATTTCTTAGCGATTCTACAAGAACTTACGATGCCAAAAGACTAACTTCGAAGATCAACGCAGGAATAGGAGGTGATTATGTTCCGTTTAAAATGAATTTTATTATGACGACGCTTTTAGACACAACTTGCTTTTTCACTTTTTAAGAGTCGAGAAAAAGCTAAAGATGACTCTAGTCTCCTTCGATGTATTAACGAGCCCGAAGTGACAAATGCTCGGATGGACTTTTTCAGTTATAGAGTTTGAAAAAGGCCAAAAGAAACTACTCTGGAGTTCTAGGCAGAGGGTGTGCCAAACCTTTCGCGAAACCACAGAATACGTTTTACGGTACGAGTGGTCGATCTTCGTGAATGCTGTGTTCACTGCATCGCGATCAGTAGGGCGGCCGACATGGCTTCCTATGGATAAAGGCTTTTTTCCTATAGGGGTCCCCCAATATACGCGATGGTACGCGGGGGCACAAATCCGTATTAGTGCTATCGTCCCTCAGGAGGAATCACCCACCTTCGTAGAGATCGACAGTCACTATGTTTAACGACGCCGGAACACGTCTCTACCTAGACCTCTACTGTGTTTCGTTATGTTTCAAAGCGTTGTTAGATAAATTCAGTTCTTTTTAGGTTGATCTTGCTTAGCAGTTTGCCTTTATGGATCACCACGTGATGTATGATACAACTCCTAAATGCAGTCTAAGAATGATAAGCAAGCTTTTTCAATTCTTTCAACTTATGAAAATCTTAACTACTGAGGGAAAAGAAAGACATCATCTTTTCAAACAGATCATAGAGCACACACTGATGCACTTTTCCTAAATCGACATGCAAACTGTCAAAATGCACATGCACAATGCAAGTATTTCTTTTCTTCTTCCTTAATGTTGATGTATTACAAAAAGAAAGCTGTTGTATAATTTCGAATTCAATTTCAAGTGAAAGAAAACAAGTTTTTGTAAATAATCAAAAGAACACCTTAAGATTCACTCGTTTCAACACAAGAAATACTGAAATTCGAACCATATAACGAAAGCAAATGTTCAAGCAGCTATGAACAGTAATAAACTAGCTCTTAGAATCACAACGACACTTTCTTACAGGCCTAGATCCAAGAGGTCACAGCAAGACTAGTTCACTTTCGCTACGGGAAACTGTGAATGAAAGCAAGAAATACAATAAGAACAATCATGGTTTCTTCATACAACTGAGGCGGAATGAAGGCAAAGAAAGGTAGTTTCAGCTGGGTATACAGGTTGACAACAGGCTGCAAAAACAATACTGAAAACTGGGCAATAGAAAGCAGGGAACCCCAGCTGCACAATGCAAAACTGGATCAGCGCAGGTAGAACACTGTCAATCTGACATTCAGTGCAGGTAGCCCCTTCGTGACCTGCGTTGCAGCGCAGGTAGCCTTCACTGCAGCTGCACTGAAGAGAAAACTCTCGTCTCTCTTTGGTTCTGGGTCACAGATTGCTCAAAAATCAACTGTTTTTGGCCAAATCAGAGGCTATCAATCAAGTATACTCTAGAGGATGATTAAAGGAAGATGAACACTATCACAAAGAGCTAATAAGAGTCCTTGTGGATCAACTCTTCAAATCATAAACATGCCCAGAACTGAGCTAGAGTAGCTGCCCTCTACTTTCCCTTCGAATGATTCGAATGCAGTTCGATTCGGTACTCCCTTTGTTTAAGAAATGAATAGCAAGAAACACAAGCTACCAACAAGACATGCTCCCCAGTGGAGTCGCCAGTCTGTTGTGGGGGAAAGTATCCAACTCGGAATGACCCTAACCCACTCTAAGGGTGACAGTTCCTTAGCAACAGCTGAAAGCAAAGCTATCTAAAGTTACTTCTTTATGACATGCAAGAGATAGAAGGAAGAGATCCACTTACCGATGTCTTGCGCAAATGGTCGATCCAATCTCCTCTATTCGCCGCTTGCTCCCAGCTCCAAGTCTTTTCACGGGCCCAGCTACACGAGATCCTGCAAACAAGACAAAGAAAGGAAACTACAAGAAGCATGTATTCATAACTGATTCAAGGATTAGCATAAATCAAATACGCAAGTAAGACAATACATCATTGAAACACATGCGAATAGAAGAACCTCAAATGCTTTATTAATATATGGAAGTAAGGTTCAGGCGGTGATACAACCATGAGAGGTCCAATCCAGCATCACCTTCCCGACGGAGAGAAATCTCTTCTTCACCTCCCTCAAGCAATCACCCAATGCTCACAACTGTAAACCAACAGCAATTCTTCGCACTAAATTCCGTCCTCCAGATCCCATGGGATGAGATCCTTATATAGAGTTTTGGAGTGAAGATAAGTCAGCTTGATGTGTGACTTGTTGTCCTCTTCAACTCCAGTTGTTCTTCAGTCCTTGAGTCCACTCGGAGTTTCTACCTTCCACTTGGAGTTTTAGAAGCTCTTAACTCATCATTAGGCGAATCTTCTGATCCAAGTGTCATTTTGGAAGCTTCCTGGGCACTGGCACATTGAGAAAAGATTCCTCCACATGTCAAAGTACGCCCAGCGCAGGTAGCCTTTGTTGCACTTGCTATGCAGCGCAGGTACACCATAGAGATTTTGACATTTAGCGCAGATGCTTAGTGGAGCAGCTGCTTTGATCCAAAATTGACCTGTTTTTGAGTGTTTTTCAGTGGAGAACTGATCTGAAGTGCTGTGGTTTGCTGACCTTGTTCCTCTAGGGGTAGGAACAACATGTTTAGGGACTTTGGATCCCTTAGATTATTGACATTTCATGCTCTATGCTGTAAGGCACAAAAATGTCTATAACAGTCATATGATGAAATGCCAGGCATTGATTCGAGTATCGTTGAACACGAAATTAAGATGTATCCAGATGTCAAACCAGTACGACAACGGCTATGGCAGGTGCACCCCAAGAAAGCCACTGCCATTAAGGCAGAAGTTGAAAAACTTCTCCATGCTGGTTTCATCTACCCGGTTCCTCTAACCGATAGGGTATCGAATATTGTCCCCGTTATGAAAAAACAAGGAACAATTAGAGTGTGCGTCGATTATAGGGATGTAAATCAAGCTTGTCCAAAGGACAACTACCCTACACCCTTCATTGACCAGATAATTGATGAATGTGCCGGATGCGAAATCTTTTCATTCATGGATGGATTCTCCGGGTATAACCAAATAAATATCCACCCATAGGACCAGTCAAAGACTACATTTATTTGTCCGTGGGGCACATTCGCATATCGAAAATTACCCTTTGGTTTAAAGAACGCAGGGGCGACGTTTCAGAGGGCAATGAATTATGCCTTCCATGACATCAAAAACATCGTTCAACCATACCTCGACGACCTTCCGGCTCATTCACGAAAGCGGACTAATCACCTGCAGCATTTAAGAGCGATATTTCTACGTTGCCGACACTACAAGATACGACTCAATCCACACAAATGTGTATTTTGCGTCAGTTCTGGTCGTTTACTTGGCTTTGTAGTCTCGAAGGGCGGGATTCGTCTCGACCCATGTAAGGTCCAGGCAATCATAAATTTGCCTCCACCTTCGAATTTGCTTCAAGTTCATAAACTCCAAGGGAAAGCGAACTTTCTGAGGAGGTTCATTCCAAATTACGCCGAACTTGCTAAAGGTTATACACGTCTTTTGAAAAAGGAAGTACCCTTTTTCTGGGATCAGGTTGCGCAAGCTTCCTTTGATGCTTTAAAAGATTCCCTAATGAAAGCATCATTAATGTACGCCCCTGATTATCAAAAAGATTTTAACATGTATCTGGCTGCAGCGGATACAACCATCGCAATGGTTTTCGTTCAAGAAGTCGATGGAATTGAACATCCTATATATTATTTAAGTAAAAACTTAAATGATACAGAAAGAAAATATTCTTACATTGAAAAGCTAGCACTCGCAGCTGTTCAAGCGATACAGAGATTTTGACACTATGTCCTCTTTCGGAAAACTACTATTCTGTCAGATTGCAACCCCATGACTTATATATTGTCGCGACAGTTGCTGGGGGCAAATATTCAAAATGGATAACAATCCTACAAGAGTTTGATCTGGAATTTGTAAAATCCAAGTCAAAGAAAGCTCTAGTTTTCGCAGAATTATTGTGCGATCTCCCATCGTCGTCCAACGATGACACATCCGAAGAAACAATCGTGGATGAAAGTTTGTTTCTGATATCTGCAAGCAATGAGTGGTATGGAGATATAATCATTTATCTCCAAACTCAAAAATACAGGCCAAACACCTCCCACTCCGAACAAAAACGTATTCGATACCAAGCAAAAGACTACATGATCGTCGGTGATACACTCTACCGTCGTGGTATCGATACAGTTTTGAGAAGGTGCCTCACCCATGAGGAGGCCGAAAAAGTCCTGAATGATTTTCATTCAGGCGCGTGTGGGGGGCATCAATCTGGATATGCTACGGCACAAAAAATCTTACGAGCAGGATACTTCTGGCCAACAATGTTCAAAGATTGCATAACCGCAGTCAGAAGTTGCCATGCTTGTCAAATTTTCGATAGCAAAACCAGAAGACCACCCGCACCTCTGCAACCAATAGTTGCTGTTGGGCCATTCGCCAAATGGGGCATTGATTTCATGACATGTAACCCCACCTCGACCGGGGGGCATGGGTACATCATAGTCGCAGTTGACTATTTTACCAAATGGGCCGAGGCGATGCCTACATTAGATAATACTGGTGAAACAGCTGCCCTCTTCTTTTTCAATCATGTAGTCGCCAGATTCGGCGTGCCGTAGGCTATAGTCACAGATCATGGATCGCATTTTCACAATCACATGATGGTCGAATTAGCTGCCAAACTAGGGTTGTCTCACGACAGCTCTACTCCATATTATCCGCAAGCCAACGGACAAGTTGAAGCAATCAACAAGGTCCTCAAACGCATGCTGCAAAGGATGATTGGAGTTCACAAAAGAAGATGGCACCTAATCCTGTACTCAGCTTTGTGGGCTTACCGAACATCGGTAAGGAATGCAACTGGGTTCACACCTTTCCAACTGGTATATGGCCTGGAAGCAGTCTTACCAATCCAGTGTGAAATCTCGTCTCTCAAACTCGCAATTGATCTCCTCCCCGAAACTTCAAAAGAAGAAGCTCGTTTCTTGGAATTAATCCAATTGGATGAAACCCATCATGATGCCGCTTTGGCTAACGAAGCCCATAAGAAACGAGTCAAGGCGCAGTTCGACAAAAATGTCAAACCCCGTGTCTTCTCAGAAGGTGACTTAGTCTTGCTTTACGACCAAGAATCCGATAAATTGGGAGCAGGTAAATTTAAGTCTCTATGGATGGGCCCCTATATTGTTAAACGAGTGTTAGCAAAAGGAGCCTACGAGTTAATGGATTATGACGGAATTCCGCTGGCGCAACCTCGTAATGGGTTGTACCTCAAGCGTTACTATGCGTAATGGTAACCTGTGTGCTTTTGTTATATTTTTGTTTTCGCTAAAGTGTTTATTTTGGTTAAGTAATCCACCTTTTACATTTGTTGCAGATGTCAAACCTATTGGAGTCATGTGTTGGATATGCCGACGGAGCGAGTTGTAGTTCGCGGAACCTATCCTCCGCAGCCTGGGCCATTTTTGATCCAAGCGGCGAGTTAGTAAGTTTCAGAGGTGTATGTATTGGTCGATCAACGAATAACATCGCTGAATATAGCGCGTTGATAGAACTTCTCACTGATGCCATCACACATGGTATACGCCGACTAATTGTCAGGCTAGACTTACAACTCGTAATACTACAACTCAATGGTATATATTCCGTCCGAAACCCAGCTATTTATCGCATGTTCCTAAGGGTTAAGATTTTGGAAAGACAATTTGATCTTATTCAATATCAACATATTTCCAGAAACTTAAACACATTAATTGACTCATTAGCAAACTATGTGTTAGATAGACATTTGCAACATTTATAAAAAGAAACACACCATCAATGTTTTGCATGTGGATCATGTAGCTCAACCAAAATAAAACTCCGAAAATCAAAAATATATATAACTGTTTATGGTTTACACATAATGTTCTGTAACCAAGACAAAATCGGTCAAATGACCCAAAAACTCAAAATTCTAGGGGGCACCCTAGTCTAATGATGCTCGTGATAGCAAGTCACAGCCTATGCGATCATGCGTAAGAGACGAGTCCATCGTCTGGGCACACCAGTAGTATGCTGCTGTAACCGCAAAGGTAACTCGTCGGTCCTCACATCTGGAATACTGAGAGTGAGGCCCTCAACCTGCTCCTGTAATGCTGTGAGAGTCTCGGCCACATCGAGGTCACGAAGAATAGCCCTTCCGACAGCCTCTCCTGCTGGGGCAGCAGCTGGTACTCTCAGGCGAACTACTGGACGAACGGGACCAACATCTGCATGTACACATGAGTTTGATTAAAGTCTTGATAGAATAAAGCACAAGGACATTATAAACAAAAAACGATAAACAGGAATATGGTCAAAGATTTTACCAATGGCGCCCCACTGCTCGCCATCCGGCAGTACTAAATCTGGATCGCCCCGGAAGTCCATGCCATCGTATGGATACTCAGAATAAACCATCTCCTAACGATCAAACCACCTGAAGAAGGTATCAGAAAATGAAATCTGAGACTGGCCAGCATGCCTAGACATATGGTCAACCCATCTCTGCATACGTGGTTCAGTAGGAGAAGGTAAATCAAGTGCGATGTACTGCGGCTGCATCAGTGGTATCTTCTCCAAGGCAAAGGCGGTCAAAATAGAACCATATCCAAAGTTCTTCAACCTCCCGCACTTTATCTTGGTCAACTGTTCTTTCATCAAAAGAAGTACTGCGTTGCACCAGTTGAACACCTTCGGTTGGAGGCATTCCAAGGCATGCTGCATGTAAGATCGATTGGCTACATGAAGAGCCGCACCACCGGCCATCCTACCAAAAGTAAACAGAATGGTCCTGAGGGACCTGTCAGTGACATCACGGATGATGATCTTGCTGTCTTTACTCGGCTGAGATCCTTCTCTGCAGTACCGGTGGATATAATCTCTCACAGAATCGCCTCCTCGGGCCGAACCTGACAAAGAGATGGGGGCACCCCACCTCGACAAGCCAGTCAAGAAATAGATGTCTACTACAGTCAAGGGGATAGATTTGCCCCTGATCTGGAAAACCTGATTGGTAGGATCCCAAGCATCGAGCAAATACCACAGTAAGTTGATCTGTTGTCTCATGCTAGAAATGCGGAAGAACTTCAGCAAGCCACAGTTCCGCAGTGCGTTCATTGTAACTGGATCATGTAGGGCAAGCATGTCCTCTTCTTCATGCTCACGTTCTCGCCATGTAATGGTCATCTTACCCCAAAGATCTCTGAAAAACAAACAAGAGAGGAGTTAGATCCTGATTTTGGTGAGAAACAGGCAAAATTTCCATAAAAAATTGTGCATCAAATTCCCTTTTTGCACCCAACGCACCTGCAACAGTGTTCTAGGTGCGTTGAATGTCAGATAGCCTTTAGACAGGCCAACATTCAACGCAGTTTTCGATACACTGAGGGTGCGCTGATGGAAGAACGAGTTCTTTAAACCCCAGGGACTCAGAAAAGCTAGGAATCAAGCTCAAAATGCAAAATGGAAACCATGAAATGAAAGAGCTCAGGTTTAGCTCCTACCTGGTCCAGACGGCGCCGAGAATCGTCCACAGAATCTCCCGAAATCAGCTGATGAAAATCGAGGGGGAAAAGCACCTCCAAAGCTCCAACAAACCAAGTTCAAATGAAATGGTAAAATGAGAGGTAAAAAACACTTTTTCATTACTTTTACGTAGTTCAAAGTAAAATATTAGTGTTCTAACTCGTTTCCAAGCATATATTGTACATTTCTGACTAGTTTGATGAAGCAGTTGAAAATACAGTACGATCTTTGAAAGGACAAATCTATTTATGGTAAAATCAAAACAAGATTGGATTAATCGAGCAATTTTAGCACATAGTTCAAGCTCGTTAAAAAATAAACATAAGACATGAGCAAATGTTTCCACCCGCGTTTAAGCTCATTAAAAAATGAACTATTCCCCGGTAAATAACCATCGTGAATGTAGTACTTCAGCCGTTAAAACCTTGGTCATGTTTGCACCGTCACCTCCACTTTTCATTGGCTGATAATTCACCTCCATTTGATTGTTTACCCATTTTGAGGAACAGTTGCGAAGAGTGATTTCACTAGCCATCCTTGTGACACTACCGTGATTGGAAAATTCCAAACCTTACCTGGAATTAGCTGCTACTCGTTTTATCACTCGTTCCTCAAAAGACGAGTCTCCTTTAAGCTCTTTTCAACTCACTCGTAAAATATGAAAATATTGCCGAGCCATTGGCCTCTCCAGCTCATTAAAGGGACAGGAAGTGTGATCCCTCCTCTAGATTTTAATCTTTTTGGACCTGAGGGATTATTACACAAAAAGATCGAGCGCTTGTTTTGTTCGGCTCGTTAAAACTATCGAAAATTCATCACTTCTATATTGTTTTATACTTTTTCGGACTTAAGGGATTAGATGACAAAAAAGGAATTTTGGAGTTACCTTTATGTTACTTTTCAGACTCTCTAAAATTGAAAAGGACCGAGTTATCTTTGTCGTTAAACTCGTTAAAAAGATTAATAGCGACAAACTTGTCTTTAGACGAGAACGAGTTTCACTATCTCTAGGCTCGTTAAAACATAGCGATAGGTTTGCCTGAAGGGAAAATTATAGAACAAGCATATGTTATCCTCCTCAAGCTTGACAAACATAAAGAGGTACTGGTCAACAATGACTGGGGAAAAATTGGGAAGAAAACTCAAAGAAACTTTGTTGGTAGCAAGTCGCTCTTGAACATGACACTTCCACTCCGTGTCCGAGTCGGGTTGGGTTGTTTCATTCACCGGTCACATCACCATGGTCACGCCATACCATCCACATTTGGGGTTAATGCTACCAATCCATCACATCAGTGTCGCCGATATGTTCAAGAGAAGTCATCCAGAGAAGTCACCTGTGTCTCACCCACTACCATACATTATACTCCATTCTTTCATGACCGCCACCCTGAACCTTATATCACCAGATCGTTTTCACCTCCATCAAAATCATTTGCTCCATTCTGTGTCATTGATGTGGGATTCATTAAGGCCCTCCTGTGATGGATCACTTCTTGTCGACATCAGCTCATTATCCAAGAAGTTGATCTAGGAACACCCCATTCAGTACTTTGAAGCTTGCATGCCTCAATGGCAAGTTTCTCACTTCCGGCGACAGGTTTACATCAATGGCCTTCGACCGAAAGATTTTGCGTGGTGTTCGATGCCAAGTCCTTTATTCACACCACGTGAATTGTACTGCAGTACCTTGAGGATCATTATCATTATCGGTGATTCCTCTCGTGCTTGTTAACAGTTTACATCATTGACTGGTAATCAAGCGATGTATTTCCATGTTCGACTTCAGAACATTTCTCACATGGATCGACTTGTACTTCAAGTGAAGATTGGACGAGATTGAAGACCCCGGATCTAGTTTCATCCATCCGGGTTGCGATATATATTCAGGGAAATAAAGACATTAAATGTACAACATTGCAGCACAGATAATCATCCTACCAAAAGGATGATGGCTCTATCAGAATCATCAGTCTACACTCAGACGATTGTCTGTCCTATGTACATGAAAATGAATTTATAAAGCTGAGCATGGGAATGCCCGCCTCAGCTAGATCATGAAAACAGTATGAAGATAATGTATTGTATTGTATCTTATTACAGGTCTCCTCCCAGCATTGAAAGAACTTCGGATCCTCATAATAAAGCATTTCACCCGACACCAAAAGGTTAACGGCCTCATACTTTAGGGGGCAACTGTTATAGACATTTTTTGTGCCCTACAACTCCAAGCATGAAATGTCCATAAACCAAGGGCTCCTAAGTCCCTAAAAGTGTTGTTCTAACCCCTAAAGGAACAAGGTCAACAGATTACAGCTTCTCCCAGAAGTTCTCCACCAGAAACTGCTCAGAATTGGTCAAAACAGGATCATTGCAGCTGCTCCACTGGCTAGGTGCGTTGCATCTCACCCAAATGCACTGTGAGGGTGCGTTGCATTTCAAAACTCCCTTCTGTAGGGTGCGATGGGCGAGAAATGACAAATGGCAGTGTCATTCCGCAAGGTGGAGAGGCAATGGAAGCTTCCATAATCTTCTCCTGTGACACTTGCCTCACTGAATTCGACCAAGGATGAGTAAGAGGCCCTCAGTCTCCAAGTGGAAGCAAGAACTGACAGAGAGAAGACACTAATCAAATCACAAGCTGACTCATCCTCCTTACAGATATCTATATATGGATCCCTCATCCCAGAGATCCGGAGGCTGGAATTTTGCATGTTGTAAGGAATTGCTGTTGGTTTCTAGAGACAAACATCAGATTGTTGGGTGATTTATGCTTTGTTTGAGGTGAAGAGGGGCTTCTTTGCTGGGAGGTTGATGCTGGGTCGGAACCACTGGTTGTAACTCCTCCTGGATCTTTTCTTGTTTATCAATAAAAACTATTTGAGTTCTCCTCCATGCTTTTGTATCATTGATGCTTGTTACATTTGTATGGTTAACTTAAATCTGATCCTAAGTTGTTTATGAATATAGATCCATGTCTTTGTATAGTGCTCCTCTTCTGTGATCTTACAGGTACTTTGTGAAGCTGGGCATGTAAGGGAGCAGGTAGCTGGAGACTATCAAAGAAGAGAGGGATTGGATCAAAGGATTAGCGCAAGACACAGGTTGGTTCTTTCTATTCCTCTCTATCTATAATTCATAAAGGAAATACAAAAGTAGTTTTTCTCTGTTTGTTTCTAAGGCAGCTGTCACACCTTAGTGGGATAGAGCAGTTCTAAATAGACACTTTTCCCTGTAACACGAATGAGGATGATCTTTAAGGCATGCAAGTGAGATGCCTCTATTATGAATATAATTCATAACAAGTGAGATAAATAAAATTAATATAAATATTAAATAATCAAATACTGATTATGTTAAATAGTCATTAGTTAAGTGGAAAGGCATGCTTAAAAGACATTCCTAATCATGAAAAGTCACCTGCTTAGGTATAAAAGCAGGGCCTCATTGTAACTTTCATATCACTTGTACAATTTTTATATATATTAATAAATTATTATTTTAAATACCTTGTGTATTTTTACATTCAAACCTTCAAGCTATCAGTTTTTATGCTTCAGTGGTATCAGAGCCATGGCAAACAATATAATGATGCGAGTCTTTGAATGTTTTTCACCACACAATGTGCCATTACATTCCGGTCTTGATTGCGTTGAGCAGTTTAGTATTCAAGAAGAATTTCAGCCATTAGAAAAATCAATTACAAGTTAAATAATGTCGAAAGGAAATCAATAATAAGGAAGATGATGAAGAGAAAAATGTGGAAGAAGAAAAAGAAGAAGAATTCGATAAAAATGTTGATAGTGCTGAATATGAGAATGATACAGATCAAGATGATGATTCTAATGATAATGAACATGAAGATGAAAATGATCCTTCAAGCCCCAACGTTTCGACTTGTCCACTTAACGTGTTCATGTATCTTGTAAGAGTAGAAATGTTTGGGTAGTTGAAAACCAACCTTGAAGCAGCTTGGTCCAAACTAAGGAAGCAAGATGTTTTGACCAAGTAGAACATGGCAGAGCCCATGCAGGATATCTGGAAAGCTCTTTAAGAAGCAGATGTGATTCTACCTGTTGTCCGAAGGTTTGTAAAGGTCGTTACTAAACATGCCATTGGTGTGGGCGTTGTTCAAGGAGTTAGGTCTGATCAACACTTAGTAAAGGTGGTGAATGATGAGCTCGTGAAACTAAGTGGAGGAGAGGTTGCAGAATTGGATTTTGCAAAAATTAGTCCTACTGTGATATTGATGGTGGGTCTACAGGTTATTGGAAAGATGACAACTTGTGAAAAGTTGGCTTTTTATCTCAAGAAGAAAGGAAAGAATTGTATGTTGGTTGCAGCCGATGTATATAGGCCTACTACTATTGACCAGCTTGTAATTCTCAGAAAGCAGGTGGAAGTCCCTGTGGACAACGCAGGGACAAAAGTGACTCCAATGGAAATAGCAAAGTAGGTTTTGGAAGAGGTAAAGAAGAAGGGCATGGATGTGGTCATTGTGGACACTGCAGGAAGATTGCAAGTAGATAAAAGTATGATGGATGAAATGAAGCAAGTAAAGCAGGCTGTGAATCCTACAGAGGTTCTGCTTGTGGTTGATGCAATGACTGGCCAAGAAGCTGCAGCTTTGGTGGCAGCATTCAATTTGGAAATTGGAATCACTGGGGCCATACTCACTAAAATTGATGGCGATTAACGGGGTGGTGAAAATCTTAGTGTTAGAGAGGTATCAGGTAAACCCATCTAATTTGTTGGACAGGGAGAACGCATGGAAGACCTTGAGCCTTTCTACCCTGATCGCATGGCTAGCTGCATCTTAGGAATGGGAGATTTCCTTTCATTTGTTGAAAAGGCACATCAAGTTATGACACAAGAAGAGGCAGAGGAATTACAAAAGAAGATCATTGATCAGATATTGATCCATGACTTCAGTGATAGCTCAAAATTGAAAGTGTTCAAAAGTGTGTCAAACCTAAATTACCAGATAGATCTCATTGTCCTGATTCTGGCGCCATGAACGGTTTGAAAAACCGACACCGTATGGAGGAGTTATCGGATTTTAAAAAAGTTCAGTAAACTGCAATTTTCAAGAATAATTTGATTTTTGGAAATATTTAAAAAAGAATATTTCGAGGAATATTCCTTGGAATATTCTCCAAAATATTTTCTGGAATATTCTATTTGGTTGACCAATTAGAGGCTGACACATGGCAATCCTAGAGGCCGCCACGTGGCCCTGAATTGCCATATTAAAGTTTTGAGTTTGAGCGGGATCGAACCAGTGACCTCTCGCGGGCAAACCCAATGCTCCGACCGTCTCACCTATGCTTCGTTTCTTAACATACATAGGTCCACGGTTATATTTAAGTTGTTATGGTTTGTGGTTTGGGGGTAAGGACCGCTAGCGGTCTTACTCGCTAGCGGTCCCATACAACTTGTTCACATGCTGGCAAAACCGCAGACCGAAATGGTTATATCGCAGTGTTAACCTAACCGTCAGCCTTATCCCTAACTGCCACCGGGAATCCCGATCACATATGCAGTGGTTACGCTAATGGTTAGTTAGCCCAATGATCAGCATGGCGGACATCCAGGCAGACTTTTCCAAATTAACTATAGTTAGCTGCAGTTTGCTAGATTCGGTGGATTAATTCTAGGAGAGACTGAGTAAATGAACTCAAGAGGCAATTTTCGACCTGAGAGAGTGAAACAAGAGTCTACCTAGGCTAATTTGGGCCTTCTGAAGCCATTGGAATATTCCAGAGAAGCTAAAGAAGCCATATTCAAGGATATTTTCATCTAGGGAGATTTGGAGCTCAGGGCCACTAGGAGTTGGAGGTTGTTGCAAGAGCTACCAATATCCATTCTCAGCAAACAAACAGTTGTTCCTAACTATAATGAACCTTATGAATCCAATGAAGGTGTTTTCAAAAGAATTTGGAGACTTCTAAAGGCTTAGATGCTGGAGGGAAGTTTCAGGCAGCCTAGAGCCAACCGTGGAGGAAGGCCTAAATCGGGGATGCAGTGCTCGTTTTGAGAGAATGAACAATCATTTGTTGATGTCAAATATGTGTTGGAGATAGTAGTAGAGGTTTCAGAGACATTTGAAGCATTCTGAAGGAGTTTGTGGCATTAAGAAGCTCAGGGAAGCTCTGTGCACCTGCTGAAGGAATCAAGTCCAAGGGAGCCTAGATCTGCTTGCACAATAAGGAAAGCCATGACAAGGATGTAGATGGTTTTATAAGACCATTGGTTTAGTTCAGTAACCTCTGGAGTTGAGTGTGGTACTTGTAAAATAATTCAAGCCATAATCCCAAAGAGCCAAGTCAAGTTGATAAGAGCTCACGGAGACATAGCCCACAAGATCGGGGTGAACTCATTAAATTTGCTGTTATGTGTGATGTTTATTTGCTGCATTATATGTCTGATATATATGTTTAATATCAGCTGAAACAAATTAAGTTAAAGCACTTAAACAGATGAAAACAAACAAACACATACACCTATTTCAAGTACATAATTCCACAATTGTCAATGTAAGCTAGATCATGTTTGTTTAAGCTTTGGAGTGAAAGGTTATTGTAAGCATGACAAGTTGTTCAAACCCTCATTTCAGATCAGATGGTATCAGAGTATTTTGTTTGATTAATAGAGCAATCTATTTGCTTGTTTGACTTGAAAGGTGTTTAAACAGTACAAAGGATTTATACTGTTTGATTATTTGTAAACTAACTATTGTTTGAGTTTACAAAGGTGAAGTGAAAGCTACTGTTAGCTAAGTCTAGGAGAGGACAAGAAGGAAGAAGGGCTGAAGGAATTTTCCTTACCCCAAGAACCTCAAGGCAATCCTTGAAGCACAAGAGGTTTGATGCAAAACAGGTTGTTTGAATGAGAGATTGACTGTGTAGTCATTTGGTTTAGTCATTTGATGCAGTCATTTGATTCAGTAATTTGTTAATAGATTCTAAATTTTGTTGAAGTTCTTTTGTTCATTTTTATAATGACAACTTCCACAAGTTAGTCCTCAAAATCTTCCTCCTTCACAAGATTCTTTGATGAAGGCTTGAAGCAAGAAATTTTCATCATAATGAATATGGTGAGAGAAATGTATGAGGATGAAAGGAAGAGCACTAAACTTCGAGAACAGTTGAATTCCATGAAGGAAGAGAAGTAGTTGCTTTCTGACCAATTGCAGGAAATGGAAAGCCAACTTCATATTGAAAATATGAATCTAGAGAAGATACATGAGTTGGAGACACAACTCCTCGTTGCCAAAGAAGCCTTAGCCAAGTATCAGCTTGAAGAAGAGGTAGACAATTCTAGTTTGTCTTCAAATTCTTCTAAGAATGTTTATCTTGGTTCTTTTGAAAAACATACTAGAGGCATAGGGTCCAAGTTGATGTTCAAAATGGGATATGAAGGAAAAGGATTGGGCAAATATGCACAGGGTATTGTTGAGCCAATAATGGTTGAGGAAAGGCCTAAGTATTTGGGTCTTGGCTATGGGAAATCTTATGGAGAAAGTTCCAGAGCAGCCATGAAGGCAATTCTTAGAAGAAGTTTCATTTCAGGTTCTCTACCTTAAGGTTGTAAAGATTGTATTCTTGGGGAATGTAATAGTTTGAAACATGCGTTGCAGGAAGAAGGTGTGCATAAGCATGCACTTGAACAAGAAAGTGGTGAAAGCTCTAAAACCATTGAAGGTATTTATGGTGTTCCAAAGGGAGCTTCTTTTTCATTCGATTCACCTCCTCATGAAGGTAATGAAGGTGAAATGAAAAGGTGTAAATATTATTTCCATCACACTTCTTTTGATCATGTAAAGCATGGAAAATTTCCACCCAAGCATTGGAAAAGAATTGCATGTTCTTTTTGTGGTTTGGTTAACCATAGTGTTTCTAGATGTTGGAAAAGAATGGCCACATACAAAAAACTTTTGAAGGAGAGAAGGCAAGAATCCAAAGGTCCATTGGACAAAGAAAACTATACTGTCAAGAAGATGCACATGTGTTGTAGTTATAGTCATAAGCAAGGACATACTGCTGAAAGGTGTTGGACTTTGAATCCAAAAATTCTTCCACGAAAGTTGAAGAAAGTGGAGAAAGAGTATGGCAAGAATGGAAAGGAATTTTCCATCATTGATATATGTCAGGATGATCCACATGTTGATGTTAATGTGCAGTTAAAGGAAGCACCTTTGATGTGGATTGGTAAGAAATGGTTAGAGTTCTTATCCAATTAAAGTTGCATGTCTTTTGATTAAATGCATTTCTTTGCTAAGGGAATGCAAGTTGCAGGATGGAAAAGTTGAGTATGAGACTCGCTTTATTGCAGCGAAAGTTATATTCATTTCAGCTTTGAAAGTACATGTACATGTGATCGAGGATCTTGTACTTATGATTGTACTTAAGAGAAAGTTGAAGGATGAAATGCATGCATGAGAATGATATGCATGAGCACAGGGATGATGATTTCCTAGTATTTTGAACATGTATGTGTGATTAACTTGAAGGGTTGATTACTTTGTTTTAAACATGCATGTAATGTAATATTGACTGGGAAAAGTTGATTTGATCTCCAAGATTGTAAAAGGGAGATAATGATGAAGTGTTTCATCTTTGTAAAAGCATCGTTTAAATTCTTTTTGTACATGCTTGACTTGAAGGGTCAAATGTTTGAAAGGCATGATTTTTGTCGACTTTTGATATAGTCGATCATTTGTAAACGAGATGTAAAGACATGATGATGATTCACAGGATGTGAAAGTTGTTTCTTTTGTTGAAACAAGAATTTATTCATCAAGTTATTTTCTTCTTTCGACATCGTCTACAAAAGAAGATTTGCAACAACAAAAGTCGCCATGGTTACATTTGTGACTTTTTCATGGAAGTGGCTTGGAAGTGATGTTCAACTACCTTTTGTAAATTCTGAATGAGTTCAAGGAAGATAGTTCTTGATAGGAGGACAAGTGCATTTAGGAAGGGAAGTGTCGTCTACCTTCGAGTTTTTGTTGAAAGACTTCCATGAAAAGCAGAGCAAGTGTATGGAGGCTGAAAGAAGAGGGTGTTGAACTCTCATCTACTGTTTAGATCAGTATATTAGTCTTTTTGGGTCCAAAATATTCCCAATGGGGAGGAGTGATCAGATATTGATCCAGGACCTCAGTGATAGCTGAAAATTCAAAGTGTTCAAAAGTGTTCGAACCTAAACTACCAGATAGATCTCGTCGTCCTGATTCCTGTGCCACTAACAGTTCAAAAAACTGACACCGTATGGAGGAGTTATCGCATTTTGAAAAAGTTCAGTAAATCGTAATTTTCAAGAATAATTGATTTTTGGAAATATTTAAAAAAGAATATTTCGAGGAATATTCCTTAGAATATTCTCCAAAATATTCGCTGGAATATTTTGTTTGGTTGACCAGTCAGAGGCAGACATGTGGCAAGCCAAGAGGCCGCCACGTGGCCCTGAATTGGCATATTAAAATTTTGAGTTCGAGCGGGATCGAACCCGTGACCTCCCGCGGGCAAACCCAATGCTTTGACCGTCTCACCTATGCTTCGTTTCTTAACATAAAAAGGTCCACGATTATATTTAAGTTGTTATGGTTTATGGTTTGGGGGTAAGGACCGCCAATGGTCTTACCCGCCAACAGTCCCATGCAACCTGTTCACATGCCAGCAAAACCGCCGACCGAAACGGTTATACCACAACGTTAGCCTAACAGTTAGCCTTATCCCTAATTGCCACCGGGAATCTCGGTCACATGTGCAGTGGTTACACCAATGGTTAGCTAGCCTGATGGTTAGCGTGGTGGACCTCCAAAACTGGCGGACTTTTCCAATTTAACTATAGTTAGTTGCAGTTTGCCAGATTTGGTGGAGTAATTCTAGGAGAGACTGAGTAAATGAACTCAAGAGGAAATTTTTGACCTGAGAGAGTGAAAAAAGAGATTACCTAGGCTAATTTGGGCCTTATGAAGCCATTAGAACAGTCTAGAGAAGCTGAAGAAGTCATCTTCAAGGAGATTTTCATCCAGGGAGATTTTGGAGCTAGGGCCACCAAGGGTTGGAGGCTGTTGTAGGAGCTACCAGTATCCATTCTCAGCAAAGAAACAGTCGTTCCTGACTGTAATGAACCTTATGAATCCAATGAATGTGTTTTTAGAAGAATTTGGAGACTTCTAAAGGTTGAGATGCTGGAGGGAAGTTTCAGGCAACCCAGAGCCAACCGTGGAGGAAGTCCTAAATCAGGCATGCAGTGCTCGTTTTGAGCAAATGAGCAGTCATTTGTTTATGTCAGATATGTGATGGAGATAGTAGAAGAGGTTTCAGAGACATTTGAAGCATTCTGAAGGAGTTTGTGCCATTAAGAATCTCAGGGAAGCTTTGTGCACCTCCTGAAGGAATCAAGTCCAAGGGAGCTTAGATCTACTTGCACAATAAGGATAACCATGACAAGGATGTAGATGGTTTTCTAAGCCCATTGGTTCAGTTCAGTAACCTCCAGAGTTGAGTGTGGAACTTGTAAAAGAATTCAAGCCATAATCCAAAAGAACCAAGTCAAGTTGACAAGAGCTCACGAAGATGTAGCCCATGAGATCGGGGTGAACTCCTTATTAAATTTGCTATTATGTGTGATGTTTATTTGTTGCATTATATGTTTGATATATATGTTTAATATCAGCTGAAACAAATCAAGTTAAATCTCTTAAACAGATGAAAACAAACAAACACATACACCTTTTTCAAGTACATAATTCCACAATTGTCAACATAAGCTAGATCATGTTTGTTTAAGCTTTGGAGTGAGAGGTTCTTGTAAGCATGACAAGTTGTTCAAACCCTCATTTCAGATCAATCATGGAGTCAAAATTTGATTTCAATGACTTCCCAAAACAGACCCGTGTTATTGCACGAATGGGTTCTAGGAATCGGGTGATTGGAATGATCCCTCGTATGGGGAAGATATCTGTTGCATAGATCTGTGAAGCAGAAAAGAATCTGAGAATTTTAGAATCGATGATCAATGCAATGACTGAAGAGGAAAGGGAAAACACTGAATTGTTGGCACAATCACCTACCACGAAAAGGAAAAATTGTTGGGTTGTGTTATATTCTTTCCATGTAGTTAAAAGGGGGTTTGAAGGGCACTCGTAACCCCACTTTATGGGGTATTATGGTTTTGGACCCTATGTTAGGTTGGGCGGACCCACCTATGGTTTTGTGCATGATTTTCGCACATGTTTTTTTGACGCGATGGTTTTCGGTCCATGGTATTGGACGCGATGGTTTTTGGTCCATGGTATTGAATGCTTCAGGATGTATAAATATGTATTGTAACATTGAAAGGAACATAATAAAAAATCAAGCTGGTAGTCCCGGTTTTGGGATCCAGGGGAAAATATCTGTGTATATGTGTTTTATGTGTTATGATCTTTCATTGTTCATTTTCTGTGTTTTAGATTTCGTATGCAGGTAATTTTTGTACGGGGTTAAAACCTACATTTGGTATCAGAGCTGTTTTGGCTTCAAGGGGACGCCTTTGTTGCTGAGGGGTTTCACTTGGGCCTATGGTAGACCCTATTCAGTGGGAGATCTGCGAGATCGATTCTAGTGGTGAAAGAAGATGGCGAGAAGTGGAAAGACAGAGATCGAGAAATTTAATGGTCAGAGTTTTGAGTTGTGGAAACTCAAGATGGAGGATCTGTTGGTGGATAAAGACCAGTGGATCGCGGTAGATCCGGGTACAGAACCAACGGGAGTGTCCAATGAAGAATGGAAGAAGTTGGATCAGAAGGCAAAGAGCACAATACGATTGTGTGTATCAGATTCAGTATTGCTGAATGTATCAGGGGAAGCTACGGCGAAGGCTTTGTGGGACAAGTTAGGGACTTTGTACCAATCTAAGTCTCCGGTGAATAAACTGTTCCTGCGGAAAAAGCTGTATAACCTGAGGATGAAGATGGAGACTTGGTGACAGAGCATCTGAATGCATTTAATACTGTGGTAAGTCAGTTAGCATCTATTGATATTAAAATTTCAGATGAAGATAAGTGCATCATTTTCTTGTGTTCTCTACCAGATTCGTGGGATAGTCTGGTTATTGCAATAGGTAGCAATGCAACTGCCTTGCATTTTGATGAAATAGTCTCATCCTTGCTGAAGGAGGAAATGAGACGGAAAAATATGGAGAGCCAAAATGGTGATGCCTTGTCTGTACGAGGGCGGACCCAGAATAGAAACAAAAATAAGTCATAGAGTGGGAGATATAAATCTAAAGGGAGATATAAATCTCCAGGAAAACAAGTAAAGGTGGTGTGCTAGAAATGTGGAAAGGAAGGGCACTACAAAAGGGACTGTAAATCTAAAGCTACTGACAAAGGAAAGGGATCTGATGAGGCTCCTTCTGCAGAGGCGAAAACCACCTCAGATGAAGGTGGGAATGTGTACTTGGCTTCTTCAAGTACGCATGTAGATCATGAGGCATGGTTGATTGACTCAGGTGCATCCTTTCACTTCACTCCCCATAGAGAGTGGTTCTGCGAGTATGAGAAATATGATGGTGGTGATGTCTTCTTGGGGGATGACAGGAAGGCTAGAATCGTTGGTCGTGGAAAATTAAAGTTGAAGTTGCAAGGTGGAAGGCTTAGAACGCTTCCAGGTGTTCTACATATTCCTGCATTATCCAGAAATCTGATTTCTGTTAGCAAGCTGGATGATGCAGGTGTAAAAACAGTGTTCGAGAAGGATACCTGCAAGATGGTTCGGGGAGCACTGGTATTGATGCAGGGAGTTCAGATTGGAAATCTGTACAAGCTGCATGGTAGCACTGTTATTGATGGGTGCAATAGTTCTATGGTTCCTGAAAGTGGAGCAGAAAATCTAGTGGTCTCTGGAGAGAAGACCATGCTGTGGCATCAAAGGCTTGGACATATTGGAGAAAAAGGCCTTCAGATACTTCATGGTAAAGGTATGGTAGAAGGTATGAGTAATAGCTCTCTAGATTTTGATTTCTATGAAAATTGTGTATATGGGAAGAAGAATCGGGTGAGTTTCCCCTCTGGTAGTAAGAGGGCGAAACAGATATTAGAACTTGTGCACAATGATGTGTTTGGACCTGTGAAGGTTCCATCACTGGGTAAGTCTGTGTACTATGTATCATTTATAAGTGACTTCTCAAGGAATACATGGATATATTTCCTTAAGAAGAAATCCGATGTCTTTGACAGGTTTAAAGAATTTAAGGCTCTGGTGGAAAACCACACAGAGAAGAAGATAAAGGTGTTGAGGATAGATAATGGTGGAGAGTTTTGCAGTAAGGAATTTGAAGAATTATGTAAGAAGTGTGGTATAGCACGACAGAAGACTACTCCATATACACCTCAGCAAAATGGAGTTGCAGAAAGAATGAATAAGACGTTGATGGAAAGGGCAAGAAGCATGCTCAGTGGTGCCGGGTTAGGACAAGAATTCTGGGCAGAGGTGGTGGATACTGCATGTTACCTGGTCAACAAGTCACCTTCATTAGCGTTGGAGGATAAGACTCCATGAGAGGTATGGACTGGTAAGAAACTCTCTCTTTCACATCTGAGGGTATTTGGATGTGATGCATATGTACATGTTCCAAAGGAGAAATGAACCAAGTTGGATAGTAAATCTGAAAAGTGCATCTTTATTGGGTATAAGGATGGTTTAAAGGGTTATAAGCTTTGGAACCCAGTCACATGGAAGGTTGTGTATAGCCGAGATGTGGTGTTCAGAGAGGTGAAAGATGTTATTAAACATGAAGTCCAACGAAAGGAACCTGAGAAGATAGAGTTTGAGCTAAAGGAGAAAGAATCAGACTCTACAGTAGAGGAGGAATCAAAAGATGAAGAGCCACAAACTCCGACTGTGAGAAGATAAGTTCGAGAAAGAAGGCAACTTGAAAGGTATAGTCCATCTGTTTTCTGTTAAAATTTTTCTTTATCTATTATTGACGATGATCCCAAAATTGTGAAGGAAGCAGTAGATTCAGAGGATGGAAAACTCTGGAAAGAGGCCATGGTTCATGAAATGGCATCTTTGCACAAAAATGAGGCTTTGGATCTGGTGGAGTTGCCGGCTAGAAGGAAACCCATTGGCAGAAAATGGGTGTTCAAAAAGAAGACAAATGCAAAAGGAAAAGTGGAGAAATACAAAGCTCGGTTGGTAGCAAAAGGTTATTCCCAGGTGCCGGGAAATGATTTTGGTGATATTTTTTCTCCTGTTGCCAAGGTAACTTCTATTAGATTACTTTTATCTGTTGCTGCTGCTTTTGCTTTTGAGGTAGAACAGATGGATGTGAAGAAAAAATTTCTTCACGGGGATCTGGAAGAGGAAATCTACATGAAGCAACCTGAAGGCTTTGCAGCGAAGGGTAAGAAAGAACTGGTATGCAAGTTAAAGAAGTCTCTGTATGGGTTAAAACAATCACCAAGGATGTGGTATCAAAAATTTGATACATTTATACGGGGACTTGGCTTCACCAGAAGCAAAGTAGGTCACTATGTATATTTTAAATTAATTGATGACCGTGTTATTTATCTGGTCTTGTATGTGGATGATATGTTACTGGTTGGAAATGACAAAGAAATTACCTAGAATTTGAAGACCCAATTGTGCTCCAAATTCGACATGAAAGATCTTGGTGCTGTAAACTATATTTTGGGCATGGAAAGTAAAAGAGATCGGGCAAAGAGGAAGCTCTGGTTAAACCAGAGGAAGTATGTCAAGACAATACTGTAGAGGTTTAATATGCAGGATAGTAAACCGGTGAAGGTTCCTATTCCTATAGGTGTGAGGTTATTTGGTAAACAATGTCCCAAGACACAAGAAGAGGAAGAGGACATGTCCCGTGTTCCATATGCAAGTGCAGTCGGTAGCCCGATGTATGTAATGGTCTGTACTAGATCAGATATTGCACATGTAGTGGGAGTATTGAGCAGGTTTATGTCAAAACCAGGAAAGGAGCATTGGACAATAGTGAAGCAAGTTTTCAGGTATTTGCGTGGCACTAGTGATTATGGTTTGTGCTTCCAAGGAAGACCAGGATTGGACAGAGTGTTGGATATTCGTGGCTTTGTTGCATGGCAACCATTCATGCAAGCAAGGAGGAAGTTTGTTGTAGAGATTGTGTTCAAGTATGGGGTTAGTACAGGAAGCTATAAGGATAGACTATGACAGCCAAAGTGAAATTTTCTTGGAAAAGAACCCTGCATGTCATTCAAAGACAAAGCACATTGATGTTCAGTATCACTTTGTGAGGGATATGATAGAAGACAAAAAGGTGTTGCTGGTAAAGGTGGACACTTTGAAGAATACTACAGATGCATTGACAAAATCTGTGAGCTTTGAGAAGTTCTCTTGGTGTAGAGAGACAATGGGCATTTCAGAGCTGGGAAAATGACTAAGCTCTCTTGTGGCCCCCTGTGGAAAGAAAACAAGAAGTGGGAGAATGTTGGCTTGTGTTATATTCTTTCCACGTAGTTAACAGGGGGTTTGAAGGGCACCCGTAACCCCACTTTATGGGGTCCGGGGCAGCGCCCCGGAAAATTTTGGTTTTGGACCCTATGTTAGGTTGGCTAGACCCACCTATGGTTTTGTGCATGATTTTCGCACATGTTTTTTGGACGCGATGGTTTTCGGTCCATGGTATTGGATGATTCAGCATGTATAAATATGTATTGTAACGTTGAAAGGAACATAATGAAAAATCAAGCTGGTAGTCCCGGTTTTGGGATCCAGGGGAAAATATTTGTGTATATGTGTTATGATCTCACATTTTTCATTTTTTGTGTTTTAGAATTTGTATGCAGGTAATTTCTGTATGGGGTTAAAACCTACAAAATTGCTGTAGATTCTGGTAGGTCAGAACAACAAGTGAGCCAACTTGTTTCTCAACTTTTCCAAATGCGGGTTCACATGAAAAAATTGATGGGTGCCATGGAAGGAGGAACTCCTGGACTTGAAAACCTCGAGGAGGCTCTAAAGTATCACAGAAGGTGCCTCCTGGTATGGAAAGGCGAAGAAAAACTCGATCAGACTTGAAGAAACAATTGACAGAAAAAATGCTCTCGCTTTTGGGTGCTTGTGTTACATCGTCTTACACTGCCTGGATACACCCAGGGTGTCAATAGTCAAGCTGTCAAATAGTCATCGCAACCGGTTATCATTGTGAACATAGTTGTCAATAGGCATGACCCCGTATCGATAAGAAATGACGGTTGCAACGGTATAATAGAACGAAATAAATAATATAAATATAATATATATATATATATATATATATATATATATATATATATATATATATATATAAAAAAAGGAAAATTAGAGTTAAAAAAAATATAGAGTTAGATATCATTTTTGGGATTCAACTGCGTTAAGTAAGTCATTCAAAGTATGACCATTTCTCATGGAAATGGTCATACTTTGAATGACTTACTTAACGCAGTTGAATCCCAAAAATGATATCTAATATAATGCACTGCGAAAATCCCCCATACTTAAAAAAAAAATATAGAGTTATTTAAAAAAATAAAAAATCTTATTATTAAATTTTTTATTATAAAAAAAGTATTATTATTAAAAAAAAACATTATTATAAAAAAAATAAAAAAACAACATTATTATAAAAAAGAATATATATATATATATATATATATATATATATACATGAAAAAAGAAAAAAATTCTAGGGAATGTTACTGATGAGCTACTTGACGAAACGATGACTAGATTGTATACATCGAGACGACAAACACTAAAGTGAAGAAAATAGACAACATTAAAGCTTTGAGGACAAAGCTTTCGAAGGGAAGGGCTATGTTATGAATATAATTCATAACAAGTGAGAAAAATAAAATTAATATAAATTTTAAATAATCAAATGTTGATTATGTTAAATAGTCATTAGTTAAGTGGAAAGGCATGTCTAAAATACATGCCTAATCATGAAAGGTCACCTGCATAGGTATAAAAGTAGGGCCTCATTGTAACTTTCATATCAACTTGTACATATATATATATATATATATATATATATATATATATATATATATATATATATATATATATATATACCTCGTGTATTTTTACATTCAAACCTTCAAGCTATCAATTTTTATGCTTCAGGCTCCAAGGCCGGAGTAGATGGTCATGGATTCCAAATAAATTGTGGGGGTCTATAATATGAGGTAATCCATGAGTGGGGAGGCTCTATCAACCAAAATGGACGTTTACCACATGCAAGGGGAGGTGGTGGTAAACGTGGTCGAGATGGTGGACCCTATGGTGCATTTTGGAGAAATGATGTCAAGATATGCAAAGATTTGTAGGAAGCCTATCATGCTGAGTGATGAATGATACCTACCCTGTTTACGACCACTGGGGTGTTGACTTTGGTGGGAAGTTTCTAACATACCTGTAACCTCAATGACCAATACCCCAAGTGAAAACATCTTGATAAAAAGATATCTTAACTGAAAATGTGTTTGAACAAGATGAATCGAAAAACAAGAGAAGGCGCACCTGAAGTGATACTATGAGCATGTGGTGGGCCCAAAAAATGAGTTTGGGTTTGAAATAGAATGGAGGATACCATGATGAAGGCATGTGGTCCTGATCCTTGTGTCTCTCATGGTTTTTAAAATGGAGGTCACATTAGGGAAATTTTGAGGTCTAAAATGGGTTCCTAAGAAAAATGTACAACCAAAATAAACTTTATAAGAACCAATAGGATTGAAGATGATGATGTCAACCATGGGGGATGATTCACCATTTTTGGAGTAAAAAAATAAAAAGATTAAAAAATAATAAAATAATAAAACTACTTTTTCAACTCGTATTTTCAACTTATCTCCCTAAGGTTTTACTCAAATTTCGAGTGGGAGTACTCGTTGGATGAAAAATTTAATTCGTCATCCAAAGATTACCCATGTTGCATATTTGTGATGGACCCTGCTACATGAAAAATGAGAAATACATGAAACAATGTGATTGCAATAACGTTTTTCATGTATTTCTCATTTTTCATGTAGTAGGGTTGATCAAAAGTATGCAACATGGGTACTCCTTGGATGGGGAATCAAATTATGCATCCAATGAGTGTTTCTGCTCAAAGTTTGAGTAAACCCATATGGAGATAAGTTGAAAATACGACTTGAAAAACTAGTTTTTTCTTTTTTCCCTCTAAAATTTGATGATGTCATCTAATCTTATTTTATTATTTCCAATATGATTTTATAATTTCCTTAGGAGGCTCATTTTAGACCTCAAAAATATTCTAATGTGAGCTCCTGTACTGGGCTCCGAAAGATGACAAAGAGGGTGATATATAGGGAAAAGTGGGCCACATGCCACCTCATTTGTACTTGTTATTTTGGGAGGTCAAAGCTAATCCAAGAGCTATTTCCTGCCATTACGGTCATCCTATGCACCCAGGTAGCACGCGAGAGAGACAAGTTCAAATATGAAACCCTAAATTTATCATATTAGTAGACAAGGCTAGGTACGCCGTACAGGGTGACCTATACGACCTTTTTTGAGTAAAAACATTTTGACCACGTGGGCGATTGAGTTTTAGTCACCCAGTCACTGTGGGTTTCCTAGGGAAACTCATAGAGCTATTGCATGTGGCATAGGGCCAGATGCGTTTTCAATGGGGCTTAGGTGACCAAAGCCACGGGGTCATTGTGTTTTCGGGAAAACTAGTGTCCATTCAGAGCTACTAGTCCCACTAAGATGAGTAGCTATCTTAGAAACAAACAATTCAAAGTTACTTGTGTTTTCCTTTATAAGAGATAGATGAGAGAGAAGCAGAGAGTACCAACCTCAGTCTTTTGCTTGGCTCCTTGCTTGTTTCCTCTCTCCTTTGATAGAGCTTTCGTCACTCCTTTCTCACTTGTACTGCTTCAAAGAACACCTATAGAGTCAAAGCAACAAAATACCATCAAAGCATAGAGATATATAACCATAAACAATATAGGATCAGATGTACATTAACCATACAAATGCATACACAGATACAAGATTCAGAGATATACAAGTATATGGAGGAAAACTCAAATAACTTTATTGATAGAAGTAGTAGAAGAGAGGATTACAACCTAGCTGTCTGATCCAGCTCTATCCTCCCAGCATGAAAGCCCTCTTCACCTCATGAAAAGACTAGATCACGCAACAATACAATGTTTCACAGAGAAACCAACAACACTTGCTTACAAAATACAAAATTCCAGCCTCTGGATCTCTAGGATGAGGGATCCATATATAGATATTTGCATGGGGTGAGTCAGCTTCTGGGATTTTGTTCCACTTGGAGATTTCATGATCTCTTACTCATCCCTGGGCGAATTCAGAGAGGCAAGTGTCAAATGAACGGTTTCTAGAAGATTCTCTGGGTTTCCACCTAGCAAACTGCCTTTGCCATTTGTCTGCTCTCGCTCATCGTACCCTACAGAAGGGATTTTCAGTATGCATTGCACCCTCTGTGTGTAACAGGTGAGATGCATCTCACCCTCAGCATGGAGCAGTTTGTATGGTCCAGTTTTGACCAGTTCTGAGCAGTTTTTTAGGGAGAACTTCTGGGAAATGATGTAATCAGTTGACCTTGTTCCTTTAGGGTATGAAACAACACTTTTAGGGGTTTAGAAGCCCTTGGTTTATGGACATATGTGATTGGGGTTGCAGTGCCCAAATATGTCTATAACACATTGGTCGGATGAAGCCATGACTAATTCATCTAATGCTAGGCCATTGACATTCCTGTAATGAGAACTGGTGCGCGAACGATGTGCCTAGTTAACGAGCAGATGCATGACCTAGTATCTAGCGTTGTCGTGGCTAGTGGCTTGACATACACGCAGTGCGCATGTCTGTTCAAAAGCATATACACATCCCTCGTTTCTGTTATTGGTATAGATGCGCGAATGTGTGAAAGGGGTTTTAGACAGCCTTGGAGGCTGGTTTTTTGACTTTTGACATCGTTTATGGCAGGATGGGCATACTGTGGAGAGAGTGTGATTGGAAGCCTCTGTGCATAGCATTTATAGGGAATGCTGCTGCTAGTAGGACGCTAGTAGGTTGGTGGTTGCTGAAGTTTCTTCAAGGGCCTATTCTGAGGTCGCAAGATGCATTCCTGCGGTTCTTGATCTGATGTTGGGATAAGGACCGTCAGATTTTAGTCATTAGACAAGTTGATCTACCTATTTCTCCTGAGGTAGATGTATATTTTGTGATTGGATTTGTGCCTCATGGGGTGGTCTTACAGGTTCCCCTGCTGAGTGGGCAGGTAGACATTCATGAGTGGGCGAATGGCCACTATGGTCTCAACCCTATTGATGAGGGGTGTGTCCGTGTTGCTTCCATCCTAGATCTCACCGAGCAAGCTATGCTAGATATGATTGTGTGTCTTTCTAAGTCTAAAACTCCTCACCGGGTGTCAGGGCCTCAAATTGTAGTGCTGTAGAGACTGCAAGTTGGCCACTTCTTTGACTGGGTCAATTTTATGTATAGAGTTATGGTGCCCCAACTGACACAGGTGTGATAATGTCGGGCGTGGAGCTTCTAATATGCCAAGATTTTATGCAACATATTGTATGAGAGGGTAGTGATGCTCCGACCTTTTTTGGCTTTGCCTCTAGGGCCTGCTAGAGACCCATGTTTGTTTTCTTGCAGATGTAGGACCTTGCAGACAACCATTGGCCTGCGTGGTAGGCAATGATCCTCGTCGCATGGGTGTGGCTGCGGTTCAATAGTGATGGAGAGGTGCCATGGCTCAAGAGGAGCCTGAGAGACTGGTGCAACAACGTCGTCTAGAGATTGGTGGTCCCTCTAGAGATGGAGGTAGCTCCTCTACCTCAACGGAGATGATCCAGATGCAGGAGCATGCCGAGGCAAAAAAGGCTCGAGCAGTGCCTTCAGAGGCCCGAGTAGAGACTACAGAGGCTTAACTAAGGGATGTAGAGGATGTGTGGGGTCGAGCAGTCACCCTAGTGTGGGGGATGACCGAGGAGGGGTGAGATGGAATGGGAGAGGAGGTCGTGGAGATGGTTTTGGCACATGACAACGCATGACTTCCGACTCTTCGTCACTTTATGATTGCGGTAGTGATTGAGCTTCCCCTCCTAGTACTAGATGCGGCAGTGGGACCTCTGTTGGGAGGTGCAGGGGCACAACCCTAGATAGATTTTATGTATGTACTAGGGAAAGCACCCATTATGAGGATGCTCCCATATTTTGATGACCTATTTTTCCTGGTCTTAAGCCAACGGATGTATATATATTTTTTGTACTCATATACATATTTTTTGATATATATATATATATATATATATATATATATACAAGATGTGATTTTTTGTGGCTCTTATGATGTGTCTTGATGTGCATGCTTCTATACATGTGATGTATGTCTGCATTTATGCAATGGATATTATATTGATGCTTCATGTTTCTTGATGGTGATATATATGTGATACATGCCAGTCTAGGATTTGATTAGCTATGCAGTCAACTATATGATTTTGATTTCTTGGTATATGTGTAAATGTGATATGATCAAAACTATGGGCTAACCTTTGTGCATGCAGATATTTCTGAAAGAGGCATGGATCATGAACCTTGAAGGTTCTATTCAACTATGATACAAAAAGCTAGGAATCAAGGAATACATGCAGGTGACTGATACCTAGATGGGAGGCATCAACCAATATGCCTATGATTGCATCATACTTAACTTTATTGTTAGTTGTTGACCCTATATATAGTCCATTGGTTAGACATGGTGTGTGTTCGGGAGATTATATGACCCAGGCCGCTGCATCCATCGAGAAGCACCATTAGTGAACCCATGGTGATAGGCTGGTGGATGATCCATCTATGACACATGATGAGAGAAAGGTTTCAGAGTGTATCCATGATGAATTGGTCATCATAAAAATAAGTCATGGTGCATACATTTTCATTCTAGGGCTACTTGCAATGTTATGGATGAAACTTTTTAAGATAGATCCCATTGACAAGATCTTTGAGGCAAGTCCCATTGGGCTCTGCTAAGATGTATGCCCCCTTGAGGAGGAAATGTTTGACAATGTAAGGGACCTTCCATAATGTCTTGAATTTCCCTGGTCCCAACGCTTCTTTGGAAACATCGTAACGAAGGACTAAATCCTCCTTAGTAAAGGACTGAGGGGTGACATTACAGTCAAAAGTAGCTTTCGTCCACTTTTTGTGTGCTTTGTTATGTTGGAGAGATTCTCATCGACTTTCATCAATGTGTTCCAGTTGGACCAACCTTTGTTCTAAAGGTGAAGTGTCAGTGAGAATTTTGATGGCTAAGTGCAAGGTAGGGATCTCATGCTCAATGGGGAGGACAACCTCAACCCCTAGACTAATTGGAACGGCATGAAACCTAATAGATGCTTTGATCGCCATGCGGTACACCCAGAGGGATGAAAGCACCATATGGTGCCAATTGGTTTTGTGGTTCAATCACCATACACTGCAACATTTTTTTGAGGACTTTGTTGATAGCTTCTACCAGGCCATTGGACCAGTGTTGCATGAAACGTTCCCCCCCCCCCCAAGGATCCAAACTAGGATCTGCGATCCATACGGATCCGTGGGGGATCCGCCGTCAGATCTGTGGTTCAAAATTTCAGAACTGCAGATCGGGTTGGCGAAGATGGTTCTTGGAAATTTGGAACCGTGCCAACCCGATTTGCACTCCCTGATTTCCAAACCATGGATCCTCCTCGGATCCACGGCGGATCAAGCATGGATCCCAAGAAGATCTGAAGGGAGACAAGCAGTTCTACAAGGTTTCATAGGGTTATAAATATTTTATTTTATTTTTTCTTTGACTTAAGTTGGGTTGGGGCTTCTCGAACAGTCCCAAGGTGCTGATTGGACTTCATATGGAGAAAATAGAATTTCATATCCTATTCAAAATTCAATAGACTTAACAGTTTTCAGGAATTCAAGATCAATGGGATTATGGCATTTCATTATATTATATCATGTATGAAGGTATGTGATTAGCATTTAATCAAGAGAACCAAGCCCTATATGTACCCTAGTGTTGGTGGTGTTAATTGTTGAACTCCTTTGTCATGCCCTTAGCAAAAAATTGCCTTTCAATCTAGTCAAAATCATCGATCAAGCATGTTAAGCTTTTTCTACCATATTTTAAGTCTTGGATTAGGTAGTTTGATCAAAATTGGGCAATGTTGACTAATATCCCTAGACAATCGAGGTAGAGGCAAAGGCTAGACAAGAGGAGAAGAATCTAGATTCTAGATGGTTGATGCATCTAAATGGTTGATGCTCGAATAATTAATCATTAATGTACAATGGATGCCATATCTATATCTTGATTTATGTAAAAATATGCATGCTTCCATATCTTCTACAACTAATTTGGTATTTTGGTCGTTTTTTTTAATATAAATGCAAAAAAATATAAAAAAAATTATATATAGTAGACGCTTCCGAGACGCTTCGCTTCCTAGATTTTTGGGAAATGACGCTTCCACGTCCCCGCTTCATGAAACATTGCATTGGACTAAGGGTAGTATGGGGAAGCGAACTCATGGGAAAAACCAAGGTGTTGGTATAAATCCTAAAATATTTCATTTTTGAAATGTTTGCAGTGATTGGATGCCAACTCCTTGCGAACACCAAACTGTGTTATGACATGGTTAAATAAAAAATGTGCAACTATTTATGTCGTGTTATTTTATGTGGACATGGCCTCTTCCTATTTGGTGAAATAGCCGACAAAAACCACAATGTACATATGGTTGCTTGATGATGGGGTCTTGCAACTCATGAATTCTATGACCCATTTGCAGAAGGGGCCAATGACAATGAACTGGTGTAGGGGAGCTGGTGGAACTCATGCCTTATGAGCATATCTTTGGCACTACTCACATCTCTTGACAACTTGAATGCAATCATGGAAAAGGGTGGGCCAAAAATAACCAACATGGAGGAATTTATGAGCGGTGGCCATCCCTAAGAGATGGCCGCCACAAGCCCCACTTTGGTAATCATTTAATACCTCCTTGGCTTGTTCATGAGTAAGACATCGACGGAGGATGGTGTCGGTGCCTCGTCGATAGAGGACATCCACCAGAAGGAGGTAATAGGAGCCTTGGTGGCTATGTGCCTTTGGTCGTCATGAGTAAGTTGAGGTTTGAACTTCTGAGTTCGTAAAAAGAGAAGGATGTCACCATGCCAGGGGTCATTTGTTGATACTAAGAATATATGTTCGTCGGGGAATGCATCATTAATGGGGGATCCTTGGGTCTTTGTTGGGAGATCAGTGATGAACTTGACAAGGATAAGGGCCTTCTTTCTCTTGGGGGAGGCAAATTGAAGATCAAATTCTTGAAAAATAATGACACATCAAGCATATTTGTTGTTCATCATACAACGAGTTAGAAATTGTCGCATAGGATTGATATTTCATATTACGGTGGTGGTCTGTAATATTATGTAATGATGAAGCTTCTGTACATAGTGGACAAGGTCAAAGGTTGTTTTTTCGGCTGGATCATACTTCAATGCAGTCTCAGAGAGGTTCTTGCTAATGTAGTAGATTACGTGCTCTCTATTTAGGTCCTTCTTGGACTAGTACCCCATCAATGACTACTTCAGATGGTAAGAGGTAAAGGGTATAATCCTTGTTATAATTAGGAGGGCTAATCAAAGGTGCTTGAGACAATTCCTCTTTTAGGGATTCAAATGAGTCTTGTGCCTCCTGGTCCAAGTGGAAAGAGATATCTTGACGAAGAAGGCGTAATAATCTGTGTGCACAGGTGGCATAGTTGGGAAAAAAGTGACATAAGAAGTTGGCCTTATCATACAAGCTTTGGAGCTACTTTAAAGTTTTTGGAGGTGAAATTTCCTTGATGGCTTGGACTTTGAGAGGGTCGACTCTAATAACTTACTGGAAAACAATGAATCCTAGTAGTTGTCTTGTGTTAACATAGAAGACACACTTGAGAGGGTTCAAGCATAGGTTATATTGTCGACATCGTTGAAACACTAGGCGTAGGTCCTCCAAATGGTCATCGTGCTTTTTGGATCGTACAATAAGGTTGTCCAAATAGGTGAGAATGAGATGAGCCAGATCATGGAAGATATAGTTCATGGCTTGCTGGAAGGTGGCCCCAACATTTTTAAGGCCAAAGGGCATCACTCGATATGAAAATGTGCCGCATGGGGTTGTGAAGGCTATTTTATACTGATCGGTGTGGCAAATCCGAATCTAGTTATACCTTGAGAACCCATCCATGAAGGAGAGGGCCTCACGACCTTCACAAGCGTCGATAACTTGGTCGATGAATGGCATAGGGTAATTGTACTTAGGGAAGGCTATATTCAGATCTCAAAAATCAATACAAACTATTATGGTGCCCTGTTTTTTCATGAAGGGTACATGGTTAGAAACCCAAGGCGTGTAAGCAATAGGATAGATGAAACCAACTTTGTTGCGTTTCTCAATTTCTTGCTTGATTGCTTTTGCCTTTGAGGGGTGCAATTGATGTTGTTTTTTCCTAATAGGGTCGACGTCAGGCCAGGTGTCAATATGATGTTCCACAATGGTGGGACTAATGCCTGGTATTTTAGAGTAAGCCCGTGCAAATATATCCCTATATTCTTGGAACAGGGTAGTGGGTGAGGCCACCTCATTCTGAGAGCAAGCCGTCCCCAGTGAGATATCTTCAACTACACTAGGTTTGTTTGAAAATATTTACCTTAATGGTAAGTGAAATATTTTCCATGTTCCCTTCCTTGAATTCATATAGTGCCAAGATGGGATTCTTAAACCAATCTACCTGTCCTGGAGGCAGGAAATCTTTTGATTCTATGGCGTAAATATCAAGTCTAGGTGCGTCAGTAGGTACAAATGATTTTTTAGGTAGAAAGTATGAGCGATGGTGCATGGAATCCCATGGACATTTTAGTTTCGTCATGGCTTCTAGAATATCTTCGCCTGAACGAAAAAAATTATCTAGCATTGAATTGGGTTGTGCAAGGCTTTGAGGTTGGATTTCAGGCCTATCTGTGCTGGTGGACAGGCAAGAATAGGATTCGGTGGTTGATACCATAGAACCTAGCGAAGTTGACAATGCACAGATAGGGTGGGTCTGCACCGTCAGTTGGGTACCACCGGTGTGGTGGATTTAGCAGTATTGATACCAAAAAATGATGAGTAGACAACATGAATCATGGTTCCTACATATGAGGAAATTAATCGTATGTGATGTTGCATATCATCAGCATTAGGTGGTGGTAGAATTTCCATAATGGTAGGTTGATAATGGATGGGAGGAGGTTCTTGCAACCTGGGTGGAGTTTGAGGGGGAAAGTTTTCTTCCTCATGATGAGGTTGATGCTGAATCCTAAGTTGTTTGAATTTTTGTAACATATGACATGTCTCAAAACTATGAGAGATACTGGTGCAAATAATGAACACAGGACTAATGCTAACACTATAAATGGCGTGGGTGTAAATATCGTCCATAGTTTGAGATGATGACGTTTGATTGGTGTCATGAGGTGGGGAATCCTAGGTACCAACAACCTTTGTATATTAGTATCAACCTGAGGTGTGTTCCCAATGTGAGGTTGTCTCAATGTTATTATGGCTGCTCGAAAACATGGAAGATACTGACAATTCCACTTATGGTGCGCTTGAGAGCAGATGTGACACCGATGGTGCAAATGTCTAACGCGGTTAGGTTGCGAAATATGGAGCAACAAGCAAAAGATGGATGTAATCTTTCCCAATTCTTGACATTTATTTACCAAGTAGTTGGGTCTATCACATTGGGCACACGTGTGGGGTGATTTTAACGAAGTGCCTTGAGGCCATTTTGTCTTCCTTCTAGATCCAGATCGATGGTGGTGGTTGTTGACATGTTGATTGGTGTCTGAATTTAGCTTAGAAGGGGTTTTATCCTTGAATACACACAATATGGACCTATATACATCATCCCCCACTAGTGTGGTGTTACTCGGGGATTAGGTATTTGGTTTGACTATATTAGAGTTCTCAGCGATGAATCGCAACATGAACCCCAACATTTCGCGGAATCGGGAAAGGCATGGGAAACACTGGGTATGATGGTTTATTGAACAAATGTCGTAGCTATGATGCCTACGTTTGGGTCTATTGATCAGTTTGGGGTACAGGTGAGGGTAATACCTCCTAAATTCCCATATATTGTGACATTAGTTTATGAAATGGTTTGATTCATTGCATAAAGTGCATGTGGAGGTATGTTGGGGAGTCACTAATTCTGGTTGTCTCTGAGCATGGTGGGAGGTTGAGGGACCAGAAGAGGGATATAAGCAAGAAGATTCTTCCCTGATGACATAAAAAATAGTTTTAGACCCATCGTCTGCTGGTAGTGATGAGGTCATTGTATTTGCTTTGGTGATTGCAACTAACACATCTCGATGTCGAGAGATTTTAGGAAATGAAGAGGATAATGCCCGTATTCTACACATATTGCATATGAATGGTTGATGTGAAATGCCTTATAACGTGCAAGTGTGCTCTTTTCTCCAATAGAGGGAGGAGTATTCACTTGCGCTTTTGGGGCATGCAGAAGAGATTTGAGCTCATCCAACTCAGGGCACATAATGGTGGGGTGCTTGAATATTTCACACAAAGCACAAGGTGGAGGTACTCTAGTGGAGGCAACGTTTGAAGCTTTCGCCTTATTTCTTTTTTGTTTATCCCATTTTATGGCACTAACTAGTGTCGGTGGAGGTGTTTCTTGTTGTGGTGTGTTATCCCAAGGAGGTACAGGAATGATGCCTGTTGAGGTGATACTTGAGCTTGCCAACATGGAATGAGGGGCTAGATACCATACCAGTATCGCAAGAGCCATATTAGGCAATGAGAGAATTGCAATGAATTGTTGTGAAACAAAACCAAGTGGAGGGAATAAGAAGGGTGTTTGGGTGATAACATATGGAAAGAAAGTAGGACCAGAAAAAACATTGTTGTTGGTATTCGAAACTGGTTCTTGATCTTAATGGGCATTGGATGAACTCATCATGCACACTAGGGATATTGTGGCCAGAGGGATATTATCTATCACATATGGGTCTCCTGGGAATGTCCCAAGGAGCATTGATAACTTAAATTGATAGGGGCCAAATTCAGTGCAAGTGGTGACCAATTTGGGAGAAGATGCAATGAAAGGTAGCACACCATCAGGTGCAGTTCATGTCATCTTCTCATAATATGTGAGTTGGTCAATTGTAAAATTTTTCCCTTAATGGGGGAACATAATTACCCTGAATACGAACTATGCTACTTCCGACATTTCATACATATAACTTCGGCCCAGAAGGATATTGTAATCGAACTATCCGTCCAATACTTCGATTTCTATGAGCACGATTTTACAACCAGTTGTAATGGAACGCATTGATAGAGGCCTATGGGAACAAAAGGGTGCCCGTCGTATGCTATGAGAGTGATGTCAAATGATTTGAGTTTAGGGGATCCAAGTTTTTTCCAAACTGATTTGGACATAACACATGTGGATTCCCTTTCATCGACTATGCAATGATGGATGGTGATATTTTGGACTTAGGCCGATATTTGAAAAGCAATGGCTGATGGTAGATGTGGGCTGGATTTATCCAAGTCAAACACCATTAAATGAGAATTAACATGATCAATTTCTCCTAATGTGGAAATTAAGGCTTTCCGTTAGGTTGGGCATGATTGAAAAACTTACAATGCTGACATAGGTGAAGGAGTTTTGGCTAAGTCACCGACTATGCTATACCTATGAGTAGCCTTTGAGTTCTGTCCTACTCGCCATAAAGGACCTTTAACCAAATTTTGTACGAGATCAATGGCATATCGAGGGATTGTTAAAGGTGTTGTAGGTGTTGTAGAAGTTGAGGTGGAAGGGTCGGTTTTTGGTGGAGTTCCATACTCTATGTTACATGTCTACAAGAGAACATCTTGCCCTGCCATGTAAATGTCATGGTTTGAGGTACTTGGGAACTTCCTCTAGGAGGATTCTGGTGTTGTTGGGAGTGTTCCTGCTGGGTATTTACCACTCCTTGATGGGGGAAGGGATGCTGCATCACTATAGGTTGTTGGTTTTTCCTCCCTTGCCCCCACTGTCTTTCATCATTTTCAACTTAGGGATTTGAGGATAGTGATAGGTGTAATGACAATACTCACCACAAATGGAACAAGCATGATTAGTTCGTATTACATGTATTTTGGACTTCCATGACTCTTTTTTCCATACATGACTCTTTTTTCTATACATGACTCTTGAACTTCCACTTATTGGTCTTTACAATGATTACATCATTACATCATAGCTTCCATATCATCATGTTATGATGACGTGACATGTCACTATCCTTGATGACTAAGACTAATAGTGATTGATGACATGGAATTTCTTCAATGGTGACATGGATTCCACTTGTGTCTTTGTTCTTCATGCATCATTCGATCATTTATCACCCTCCAAAGGGTTTTTGATCTAATGGATTCTTCCAGGTGCTTTGATCATCAAGATTTCAATGTTTTCTTTGTTATTTCAATGCTTCCTTTGTTTTTTCTCTTTTCCCAATCTTCCTCGTTTGTGATTTACATGCTGTTATTGAAATACCTGTATCTGCAATCACTCATGAAAGGCAACCATTAACCTGAAAATATTCTATTCTACCATGTTTTATGCATATTTTCTATTCATGCCTTATCAATGAACCTAAAAGGTACAAGGAGAGATTCTAGGTTCATGGAGAGACTTTGAAAGGCTGAAGCGATGAGAGGTTGAGGCTTCAGGGCTTCTGCACGTGCTCAAGAGAAAGAGGCAATCAAGACAGGGTGCATGGCACAAGTCGGAAGGAAGAAGGGGAAGGCTTTGGGCTTCCCAAGTGCACTGTGTGCTCAAGGGAGAGAAGGAGGGCATAGGGCGCACTCTCAAAGGTTGAAGGATGGAGGCTTTAGGCCTTTGGGGTGCGCTCATGTGCTCAAGAGGCTCAGGAGGGTGCATGGTGGATGTATGAAGGTTGAAGGGTGAAACTTCTTCACTCTAGAGTGTGACCATGTGTTGAAAGGGTTAGGATGGTGCATGTCACATTGTGGAAGGTTGAATCGTGGACCTTAAGGCCTTCGGGTTGCACTCATGTGCTCAAGGAGGGTGCACTTCTTCAAGTCGAAGGAGTGCACTCAAAGGAAGACTTTGTTTCTTGAAAGGCACAATTCCGAACAAGGAAGGGGGAAGGGCTTAAAGAGTTCACTTTACATTCTTAGAGCGTGCATGACACACTTCCAAACAATGAAGGATTCTTGATCAAGGCTTTAAAGTGCGCTCATGCGTTCTTTTCCTTGATGGGTTTTTTTTGCAACTGAAATTTGTCTAAGTTTGGGGTATGGGGTGATGGGTGAACATGATGAGTTTAGACATCAAGCTATGTGCGACACATACCCACTCATCAATATAACTTAGAAAAACTTGAACAATGATAAGTATACATCAAAATGCCACTTTACTTGCATTCCCCAAGTACAACAGATGAAGTGTGTGTGACTATGACTAAAAAGTGTCCTTTTGCAACGACAAAGATGTCATGACCAAGAAAGGAACTAAAGATGTTGTAATCAATGCAAAGGAACTTGAGAACATTCCATAACACTTGAAACTTATAGAATGAAATGAGACACATTAGATATGACGGTAATAGTAGGCGCCAGAATTTGGATGTAGTGAAATTTGTGGTGGGTGTTGTAGCAGTGACAACATGCAGTCAACTATAAAATTGAAACCCTATATCCCAACCACACGGAGGAAGAGTTATGAATGTAGATGAGAAGCTACAACCAAATGGATGAGCCTGTGTTCCTGCAATTTAGCCAAAAATTCCTTGTGTCAAGCCTATGGGTGGAAACCAAAACACTAATCACAAATGCGAGCTTCAGAACCTGCAATTTCAGACTTGTAAAAACCAAATTTTGTGAGCTAGATCCAGACCTGTGCAAACCAATTAATGAAGAAGAGAAGAAGAAGAGGCTTGGTGATGTCCAAATGAGCTTGAGGTCACTTGAATTTTAGGAAACTTTGAAGGATAATTTTGACATTAGGCCTACATGATCAAATGTAGCATTGTGGGCTTTTATTTGAAAATATACTTTCCCTTGTCCAAATTAAGTGCTTCAATAGCCAAAATTTGTCCTCTTGAAAAGAGAAATCTAGTCCCATTATTGGAATTTGTCATTGAGCTACCAAATTAATAGGTTGGGTGTTCACGACATACATCAAGGAGCCAATCAACTTTCCATAACATGTAGGATCAACAAGGCTTGATTCCGATCTTCTCAAATATTACAAATTAGTGATCATCAAAGTTTTAATTGGTTTACTATGCATCATTCCGAACTTCTGCAATATCTTGATGACATATTTCCCTTGACCAAGGTAAATCCCATTAGGTTATGCAATAATTCTAATCCCAGGAAATAGTGCATAAGCCCAAGATCCTTCATGTCAAATTTACCTACCAATTACTTCTTGCATTCATAAATAAGATTCTCTACACTTGTAACTAGTAAGACATCCACATTGTTGGCTTTGTGGGCCTTGACCTAGGTTCAACATTAGTCAACCAAACAAATCCCTACACTATTGGCCCTTTCGGCATCAACCTTTAGAGCACGGACTGAAGTCTCACCCGAAGCAGTATGGGGGGATGCTGGAACCAAGTTTCCGCACCTTGAGATGGTCGTGATGTCGGTTTATACCCCCTGCGGCTACTTTCATGTAGGTCACTAAGCATTAGGTCTTTATCGATCTATCCTTTATTCCGCCCTTTAGTACATCCACGGAGATGTTCGATTGACCTTCGCGCAACCCTAACTAGTGGTTCAGGTACTCTCGCGCAGCTATGACAATGTATTATATAGGTTCCCAAGTTATATTAAGTGTTTTACTTATCTTACCAATCAATTACAGTTAGCATCGCGTAAACTGATATCTTTACTTGCGTTCAATTAATAGATATAATCACATACATTCACACATCAAATAAACATTGTAAAATAAACACAAATCGCAATATAATCAGATGGATTAACAGAGAATAAATACACAGTAATTGCAGAATACTTCTCTTTATTGATATCTTCCAGTTTAATACAGATTCTATCCACCCTGCGCACACAGCTGCAGGGGTCCACGCACTCAGTTGGAGACTTCTACCCTAGGCCTCTGCACACTCAGCTCCAAAGTCTCTACCTACGCTAAGACCCGAAAACAATTAGACCTCTCTACCAAAACTTCCAAAGCTTAATTTGTTCTAATTTCCTAGAGCTTACTTACTTAGATCTCTTTTATACAATCCCATGGTCCACGGACCATGGGTATATCTTTACAGCTGACTTGATACTTTACAAAATAAGGGCGGAATACCCTTTATGACTCTTGACACCTTCACACTTTGTGACCACAAAATGCAGAAACTTTACAACCTTATTACAAAATTGTCCCAAAACATGGGCTTTTAGCCCTAGAACTGCTCTTGGGGGAACTCGTTTCCAATATGGCCCCAACACAAACATGGTGACTCGCCCTCAAGTCACTCTATGGGCACAAATATTTTGGCACGAAGACCTCCCAGCTCGACCTGTATGATGGCAACCTTGGCGGTGCACTGCGTGACTGCCTGCTTCACCTCTTCAACCAACTGCTCTATTGCTGGTCATGAACTGTCAGCCTGAAGCTTCTTTTGAGTCGCTTGCAAACTAGAAAGCTTTCTTTCAATGGAGGCTGTGACCGAATAAGCTTCATCCAACCAAGGTTTCAAGCACACCTTCAGCACTGCCTCTTTGTGCTTCACTGCATCTACCTGTTCCTTCAGTGTTTTTGCCTCCTGTAGCTTTGCAAGTCTCTGTGTGACAGTGGTTGTGCAATGCTCCTTTACTTCTGGTGGCATTGAAGGCTAGGCCTTCAACTGCAAATCTACAATTTGTAGGTTTAGCTCTAGCTGAACCTTAGCCAACTCTATGCGAGCATCGCACACCTTTGTAGCAAGCTTGTAGACTTTTTCATCTGCCTCCGCATCCTTGGGAATGGCCAATTTAGGGACCATTTGGCAGGCTTCCTTCACGGCCTTAATCATGCACTGATTTGTGTTAGTAAGTTCCACCATGGACATGAGGATGGTGTCTCGTTGTAGGGTCATTTTCACATTATTGATCTTCTGCTCATTGATCACCTGCAAAGCGTGCTATTCACAGGCCCTCAACTCTGCGATCACTCCATCCTGCAGTAGGTGGAGCACCTTGTCAAGAAGCACTACCAAGTTCAACCCTACTCCCTTGAGGGCGCTGAAAATGAGTCTGTCAACTTCGTTTTCTATGGTCAGTGCTCCATCCGGCAGCACTATCACTTGGGAGTCCTTCATACGCAGCATCCCAACGACTTCTGAAGTATCGATGGCGAGGCCGGTGGACATCGTGCTAGCCTATGATGCACGATCTGTAGCTCATGCAGACCTGGCTGGATGGCCCCCAATACTTGCTCCTACTGCTGCTCGAACTGCTGTAGTATCTCCGCGGTGACATCTGGTAATGTATCTCCAATGTCATTCAAATCTCCCCCTGTTAGAGTGATTGGGTCGAGCGATGTCTTACCGGCCTTTGATTTCTTTCACGACCCAACTTTTTCCTGTCCCCTTAGATGCTTTGTATGGTACGACACCATCTGTGGGTCCGCTCCGTGCTGCTTTGTCTGCTCATCCGTTTCTTCCTCTATTTTGGGCGAAGGCAACCTAGCACCTTTGTCAGAGCCGCGCTCTGTTGCGCCTGTCTGCTTTTTCACCTACTATGTTGCATCCTGCTCTGCCTGGGCCTTGTCAACGGCCCCCTTATTCCTCTTCTCAGCCAGCTGCGCCATCTTGAGCTTGGCCTCCTCCTTTTTGTGCTGTACGTGAACTTGCTTGATCCCACCACCAAGTCTGAGACAGTGCGCTACTCTGCCGGCTAGCGATCAAGAACTGCATCAATCATGTCGTTAGTTGCCAAGTAAGGCAAGTCATGCCACTTCTACTTAGGGTCCTGCCGTGCCCTTGAATGATACGCGCTGAAAGTCTACCTTGAACTCTACGTATTCCTGCAGTTTGGCAAACACAGTAGGCAACAATCATGGCTTGCAATTGATAGCCATGAATATATTCATTTCCATCAAGATCCAAAAGACCTTTCTATCCTTGATACGCTGAGCATCCTTGGTTGCCCACAATGAATCGTACTTCGTTGCTTCTGGCTGGTCTGGCATGACTGAGGGGAATTAATTGTCTTCAGGTAGCTCCTATGCTACTAGCACAATTGACAGCAAGAGCCACGCATAGTGGAAGGTATTGCTGAGGTCGTCTGCCTCGTGACAGTTCTCAAGGAACTCACCGCAGAGATAGCCCATCCAATTAAATTGAACTCCTTTGGCGCATTGGGCCACTAGAGTGACGATAGGTGCCAGAAATTCATCTACGCGACACTTCCTCATAACCTTTCCTGCCAAAATCTGCTTGGCCACCTTGACCACAGGATCACAAATACTCAAGATGGCAGACCCTCGCAGCTTTTTCACAAGCTTGAATTTCTCCTTCATGGCCTTTGCGAGGGCCTGATCACCAGCTTTTCTGCCAGACATCAAGGCTGAATTTTCCCCTGTATAGGGTAGCTGTGTGATCTTATGGATCAACCTGTTGGTGATGGGTATTGGCTCCTCCAACCATAGACACCAATTGTGCACCAAGCATAGTAGCTTCTTGATGACCAATAATGTAATGGTTGTGCGATTATAGTGTGGAACCCATAGCAAGTTCAATAGACCTGCCTTGTGTACACCCCTGAGCCACTTACGTGATTCCAACGCAGTCATCTCGGTGGTTGTGTGAACAACGCGGTACATTAGCTGTTCTGTCGCTAAGTGAGGGAACTTTCCAGTGTCAGCTAAGTCCCAATCTTCCAGCATCAACAACGGAACACTCCCCAAGCGCGGTCCTTGAAAAAAAATCTGGTCTGGCAGTAGAGGTATGTGAAAGGCAACCTTGCTTTTGTCAATGTCCTTCGGCACCTTGGTCTTGCCCTTGTGCGGAGGAACGTATTCGGGAAACTTAGTGATAGGGTCAGAACCCTTGACTTCAACATCCTCCACTTCCACCCACAAATCCTCATCATCCATCGGGATGTCCTCAATCTCTTCCTTCTCCAGCTCCAAGTTAATAGTTTTGCCCTTTTCCTGTGCGGTGGGCTTGTCCTTCTGTGGGTTTCTTCTTGGCGTCGCTTGCACTGGTATCACAGCCTGCTTGCCCTTCTTATCCTTCACACTCTCCTTGGTTGGGGTAGGCTTCGGTCTAGGCATCCGTGGTGACTTCAACTAGTACCTCTGCAACCTTCGGAGCAGCTCCCTCTGCCTCCATAACAACCTCTGGCAGAGCCCCCTAAGTTGTCACTGCTTCGACGTCCATAGCTTCTGATCCTGCGATAATTTCATGGATGAAATTGTGTTCGGACTTTGGAAATCAATCAAATGCTGGGAAGTCAAGAAATTCTTTGAAAAATGTGTGGTTCATGTACGTTTAAGAGCTCACCAACTCAATGGTCAAAATTCCAAGTGTTTTTTGTTGGGTAGCCACATGTAATTTATAGGCCATTTTGAATTCAAATCTGACCAATCCCCCCAAATTTGGTTCATTAATGCCGGATTGGTGGTAGCTTTTCAAGGATCTTACCCATAAATTTCGTCTTAAATGTTAGCCGCCCACTCCATTTGGCCACATTCTCATCGTCAAATCATGAACACTGACTTTAACGGTCACTTTCCGGCTGACCTGTGCGATTTCTCCCCTGGTAGTGCAACTCTCTCCGCGCGGTCGCGAACCCTGTGACATCTCCTCGTTCTGCACAATCCTCTAATTGCGTAGTTTCCCAACCTGGGCAGTGTAGTTTATAGTCTCGCGCCTCCTTTTAGTTGCCTGGAGCGCTAAGACTATGCTACCATCATATAGCCACCTGGTCGGATCACCGGTGTATGGCTTCAATCAGTTGCCATTCACCTGGGAAGGGATATCTGTTCAATTTAACCAACTGAACTGCTCCACCGTCGATAATTTCCTTAATGACATAGGGCCCTAGACAGTGCATCCTGAATTTCCCTGGAAATTTATCAAACTTGCTATCATATAAGAAAACCAGATCATTTACCTTAAAGGTGTGCAGTTTAATGTGCTCATCATGCCATGCTTTTTCGGGCTGCTTTTGGACCTGTTGCTGAAATCCAGCCAGAAACCTTTCTTCCTCAAGCTTAGCAAGCTGCATGAGCCTCTCTTCCAAGGCCCCACGATCCATCATACCCATGAGTGCCGCTATGCGCAGACTAGGCACAATGTATTCCATGGGCATCACTGCTTCAACACCATATACAAGCCTAAAGGGTGTCTATCCAGTCAACTTTTTTCATGTCGTTTGATAGGCCCATAGTACTGCGGGTATGTACAGGTCCCAATCACTTCGTTGAGCGTTGCAAACCATGGTTAGTGTGTTCTCCAGTACCTTATTGAATGTTTCCACCGTCCCATTAGCCTGTGGGTGATAAGGCATGATTTTTTGGTGATATACTTGAAATTCCTCTGTCAGCGCATTAATCGTTTCATTCAGAAAGTGCATACCACGATCACTCATCAAAATCTTTGGACACCCAAATCACATCAGTACATTATCAAAGTGAAACTTCGCAACAGTTACACCTGTGCACTCCTTCACAGGCTATGCCTCCACCCATCGAGTCAAATACTCAGTCGTGGTGATAATGTACCGCGCTCCCGTCTTCTTTCCTTGGGGCTAAATGGGTCCCACAAAATCTATTGCCCATTTCTCGAAATCTTGTAACGTCATCTGTGGGTTCAGAGGCAACTCATCTCTTCGCGATGGCCTGCCAGTCCTTTGAGACATGTTGCACGCCCTGTAGTAGGCTTTTGAATCCTGATGGAGGGTTGGCCACCATAACCTTGCGTGTAGGATCTTTTGTGTGGTCTCTCTTCCTACCTAATGCCCACCTATGACACCCCCATGAGTGTCTGCGAGGGTAATGCTCCTTTCAAACTCCGGTACATATCATCGTAATACTTCATAAAACTCCATTTTGTACAGATTTATGGCAATGATAGAAAAGTCTACCCCGCACACCACTAACTCCTTTTTCTGCTGGGTGGTGTAGCCTTCCGGAGTAGTTCCTATTGTTAGGAAGTGTATGATGTCTTCAAAGTGACCATCTGTGAGGTGAACTGCAAAGAGCTACGCGTAAGGAAATCCATCCTCCAAATTAGTGGGCTCTTCCCCCATTTTGATGCGCGATAGATGGTTTGGTCTCGCGTTCAGTCATATAGGCTTCACAATAAATTCAAAATCATACTCCTGGAACAATAACAACCACATGTAGATTCTCGCCCCCTAACACAAGCTTATTGACCAGGTATTTCAATGCAGAATGATCCGTATACATCTTAAAATGTCCACCCATCAAATAGTTTCTAAACTTATGGAGCGCGTATACCATGGTTAATCCTTCGCACTCGGTGGTGGAATAGTCCTACTCAGCCTTGGATAATCTCCTGCTTGTGAACGCTATAGGATGGTCCAATTCTCCTCCACCGACATGTGTCAGTACTACTCCCAGTGCTATACATGACGCATCTACATGTGTGAAAATCCTTCTTCCAATTCGAGAAGACTAAAATTGGCATTGTGACCATTTTTCCCTTGAGCACATCCAAGCTTTTCTGATAATCCTTGTTCCAATAGAACGTGACATCCTTTTTAGACATCTTCTCCATAGGTGTGGTGATCTGGGCATAGCCCTTGATAAACTTCCTATATTACCGTGTATGTCCCAAGGTTGCGCGTAGCTGTTTCACACTCCTCGGCGCCTCTAGGTTAATTATCACTTTGATCTTCGTAGGATCTACCATCAATCCTTGTTTGCATACCACATTACCTAGCAAAGTCCCAAAAGGAACACAAAACATACATTTCTTTAGATTGAGCACAATCTGGTACCTTCGACAGGTATCTAGCATTAAGCACAAACTTTCCACATGGTGTTTTAGCAACCGAAACATAGTACAGTCATCAAAGTACACCTCCAAAAACTTATGAATGAAGTCTTTGAATGCAGTAATGACTACGTGTGGAAAAATCACAGGTGCATTCTTTAATCCGAAAGGCATTACGGTGTATTGAAAACATTCCCATTCAGTTGCGAAGGTCATCTTGCTTCTATATTTAGGCGTGATTTTGATCTGATGGTACCCAGAAAACCCATCGGTGAAGGAGAATGCTTCCTGGCCACCTACATTATTCAATACCTCATCAATGAATGGAGTCGGGAAAGGATCATGCACGCAAGCGTCATTCAACTTCCTGAGATCTACACATATCCTTATTTCATCCTTCTGCTTTTTTTCCTGTACCACCATTTGGCTCACCCAATCAAATTCTTCTATGGGCTCATTGATTCCTGCCACGAGCATATTATCTAAATCTAAGCAGACCTTCTCCTTATACTTTATATTGAGATGGTAAGGTATTTTCTTAACCGGCTTCGTGTTGGGTTTTAACGTGATCTTCATAATGCCTAGGTCTCCTATTATCCCCTTCAACTCCGTAAACTTGGTAGGGAACAAATCCTGGTATTCACAAGGCAATTTGGCAACCTTATCTACCATCACATCATCCTAGTAATCTCCAATCTTCGCGAATTTGGGCTCCACCTCCGTACCAATATTTGTCTGTTTAGTCTTCAATGACATTGTTATATCAGGATTCTCTGTCGACGGTCCCTCGACCTTGTGGTGACCCTTGATTTTAGGAATATTAATGTTTCGTGGGTCCTCATCTTCTTCTTTAGCAATCACGTTATAGCATTCCAGTGTGTGGCTCAGCTAAGTAGTCAAATCAGGTTGAATCAGATCCAAAGGATCCTGCGGTATCCTAAAGATCACTGCTTTAACCTCTTGTAGCGCTTCGTCAATATAGTCAAACCCATCTTCGAAGATGAACATCATTATGAACCCTTCACGCAGAATATCTCATTCTCATGTGCCATGGTGGAGCTTTGTCTCCAAGTACTAGTTCATCAGGATGAAATCTAGGCTGTGATAGAACAAGTGCACCCATTTAGGTTGAGGCTTCGCTCCATAGGCCTTAGCCCATTTGGCCAAGTGTGCGCGTGGATCATCCTTCCCATCATACTTGTCTATCACTCGTACCTTCGGCTTCCCAAAGTGTGTTCTCATCATCTTCCTACACTCGTGCCAATCATCAAAACTACTCTTATGCATACCTCACCATCTATCGGGCATAGCGCGTAGTGCCCAGTCCAAAGCCTAGAAGCGTTGCTTCTCTGGTACTTCCCTCTCAAATGCATCCAAAAACACATCCACTTCATTCAAGCCATCATAAGTGGGTATATTCCTTACCTCCGGTGACAAACAGTGCAACGACCGGGTCATCATGTTACAATTTAGCGTGGTTATTTCATGTAGCCGATTATGCCAGTACTCTAATTATTCGTTCGAGTATGAGTTGCAGGAACTCTCACGATCCCATGTAATTCATCCATCTCCTATCAGATTCACCCAATCTTGGTCTTGCACTGTTATCTTATATATACAGTCCAAATCGTTATCGCTTTTGTAATTGCGAACTGGTTCAGTATAGCGCGATCCTTCAGCAGGATCTATGGGTACTATTACGCGAAGCAATTTCTTTTCAAATATCATCTTTCGCTTCTTTAGGTTGATTACCCCATTCATGTCAGTAGCACAATCAATGCTAAGGAGCGTAGGGTAGGGGTTGCTGTCATCCACAATTTCTATTACTTCAAAATCAACCAATGCACTCGTGCCTTTAATATATACAGTTACTCCCTGCAACCATCCCATGGGGATGATCTTCTGTTGATTTTCCATCCTTAACTGAATCGGAGACCACTGCAGCGTGGGTCTCCCCATCCGCTCCCAAGTCTGCTTTGGAAAAATGTTCGCGTCTGACCCTAGATCCAGAATAACTTGATCCATTTCATACTCTCCTATCTGCGTGGTGAGTCTCATTTCTCATCCTATTCTTACCTTATGCTTACCGATATTCCGTACCATGCACGTTTCACCTGGAGAGTTTCCGGTGCATCTATTTATAAGTTCGTGTAACTCCTTTATAGCCTTGCTATTGCGTAGTAGCTTCATGCACGTCTCTAGAAAGGTCATAAGCATAGAAGGGTCCATTTCCTAAATAGGTTTATCCCGGCTCCTTGAGGTAGAGGCCTCAGCTAAACTCTTCTTTGCTTCCATGAACGTTTCGCGTGTGTGCCCCAAATCAAATTCAACCTCCTTTTCTGGAGATTTGCGAACCCATGCACTGTCTTCATGCTGTTCCCCTTATCGTCACTTGTTGCAATTCCTCTTCGCAGCACGATATTCACATTCGGGTCCTCTTCACAAGGCTCAGCCCTCATCATCTGTAGGTTCTGAGTTGGCTGTGGTGGTAGCACCCCTTTGTCACGTATCCTTGCTATCAGTGGAGGGTAGTCCTCAGTGTCATGATCAAACTGAGTGCAATATTTACATGATGGACGCGTTGGGTTAGTGCATTCATGGGCATAGTGTCCAAGTCCTCCTCAATTGTAACAAATCAGTTGTCCCCGACCTCTGCCAGGTCCTCCTCCCCCTCAGCATCGTCTGCGCCCCTAAAAGCCTATCCGCACCATCCCAATGTTATGGTCAGGAGGCCGCATTTCTACCTGAACTTTATAGGTGGGTGTTCTGTCCATCATCAATTCATAACTTCAGAAATTGCACTCATCATGCCCTACCAACCTGTAGAAGTTGCAGAATAGTTGTTGTGGTGTTTGTACAAACTTTTGTAGCAAATGACAATTATCAGTCGTATGTTTCCCTGCTACCTGACATATAGTGCACCATAATGCAGGCCCCATGCTCAGTCCTGCTTGGGCTTCTAGCCTCAAAGGCATCGGTCCTCCTCCTGCAATATAGTTTGTAAAGACCGGGCAGTGGTCTTTGTCATGCCCCTGAACTTTACATTTCAGGCACCATATCTCTTCGTGCGCCTCCGGTCGAACTGTTTTGTCCTGCTTCAAACTTTGCATTTCGTGGAAAAGATTTTGCAACTATGCATGGATCTGCTGAGCCCACAGATTCAGATATTGCATCACTTTTCATGCAATCTTATTGTAATCTCCAAGGCCTCTGCCTGAGTCGTAATCTTCTGTTGTGACAGTACAACCCTTAGGTGAGGCAGGAGCGAAGCCACAAACCACTCGCGGTTTTCTTGAACCCCACAATTGATTGTGCCTTAGATTTAGGCCTACTAAACTCGTTATTCAGCGAGGTCTGGATCTCTGCCAACCCAGTGTTTGTGTTATCTTTAGAGTACTTGATGTACCAAGTTATCACGCGTTCATGCAGAGCACTAACTAACGCTGCCTTCTTCATGTGATTGTCTATGATGCCCCGAGCTTCCCATACAACTTTTACGATGAACTAGAACTGGTCCGGATCCTCATTTCCCAAGCCCTTAAACAATGATAACTTCACTGAATTCGCCATGTTGAACTGGGGTGGAGGTGGTGGTGGTGTGGGTGAAGTCACAGGTGATGTGGTGAAGGTGGAGGTGGTAGTCACAGGAACCCTTGTTTTATCAACTGAACCGCACTTTGCGGAGAAGCCTACGCTACTCCCTCTTCATCACTTAAAGGAGGTGAAATTAGTGGGCTATATTCATGACCTTTTCTTCATTCGTTCTTGTAAGTCTTTCCACTTTGCGTAGCTCTGAGCATCAAGGTAGATTCATAACTCGTTTTTTGCACAATAACATCTTAATCTAGGTATTTAAAGACTTCAAGTACTTACCTCACGGACCTTTGAAAAAGCACCACTTCTCCTCGTTGTAATTGGCTAAGGTATCTACAGGGAATTCTGTCACAAAACCTCCTATGATATGATTGGGCCAATGATTGACATCATGGATGATCTTATCCTCAAAGGCTTCCGGTCTTTGTACTAACTCTGGGGTGCAGACAATAGGACCGTCAAGCCTCCACCTTCCTTGGCTATCCTCTAGCTTCATGATCCACTCGTATAACTCAACTGGAAAGGAACATAAAAAGATCATGTGGATTTCTGTATACAGGTATCTGTCTAGCCACTATTCCTTTTTTAGCCACAAATTTTTGTTTTCCTGTGCTACGAATTCGTGGATCTTCCTATCCAACCAGTCTTCATTCTCTTTCTTAGTTGGATTCTAGTGATACAACATCACACATCTCTCATGCAGATTCCGGGTCCTAGCTATGAAACCATTTATTGGATTTGTGGGCCCTGACCCAGGTTCAACGTTAGTCAGCCAAACAAATACCTACACTACTGGCCCTTTTGGCATCAGCCAGTGGAGTATAGATGAAAGTCTCACCCAAAGTAGTATGGGGGGATGCTGGAACCAACTTTCTGCACATTGAGATGGTTGTGATGTCGGTTTATACCCCCTACCCCTGCTTTCACACAGGTCGCTAAGCCCTAGGGATTTATTGATCTACCCTTTATTCCGACCTTCGGTACCTCCGCGAAGGTGTAAGATTGACCTTCGCACAACCCTAACTAACAGTTCAGGTACTTTCGCGCAGCTATGACAATGTATTGTATAGGTTCCCAAGTTATCTCAAGTGTTTTACTTATCTTACCAATCAATTACAGTTAGCGTCGCGTAAACTGATATCTTTACTTGCATTCAATTAACATATATAATCACATACATTCGCGCATCAAATAAACATTATAAAATAAACCCATATCACAATATAATTAGATGCATTAACAAAGACTAAATACACAGTAATTGCAGAATACTTCTCTTTATTGATATCTTCCAGTTTAATACAGACTTTATCCACCCTGCATACACAACTGCAGGGGTCCGCACACTTAGCTGCGGACTTGCACCCTAAACCTCTGCGCACTCAGCTGTAGAGCCTCTACCTACGCTAAGACCTGAAAACACTTAGACCTCTTTACCAAAACTTCCAAAGCTTAATTGTTCTAACTACCTAGAGCTTACTTACTTAGTTTTCTTTTATACAATCCCATGGTCCGCAGACCCTGGGTAGATCTTTACAGCCAACTTGACACTTTACAAAATAAGGGTGGACAACCCTTTATGACTCTTGACACCTTCGTGCTCTACGACAAAAAAATGTGGAGACTTTACAACCTTATTACAAAATTTTCCCAAAACATGGGATTTTAGCCCCAAAACTGCTCATGGGAGAACCTATTCCCAAAACACATATAGTAGTATGATCATAGGTTCATTCTTAACCACCTTGAAAAAAATAAGCCTTAGAAGATATGCATCCATCCTTGTGTACCATGCTTTATGGGATTGCTTCAAGCCATATAGAGCCTTCTTTAATCTACAAGCATGTTGGATTTGTGAGACCTTGTTTCCGGGAAAACTAGTGTCTTTTCGATCAACTAGCCCTCTAGGATTGGCAACTATCCTAGAAACAAACAATCAAAGAAATTTGGGATTTCTTCTATGTATGATAGATAAAAGAGAAGCAAAGGAACCAACCTGGGTCTTTCGCTTAACTCCTTGCTTGATCTCTCTCCCCCTTGACAGAGCTTGCAACTCTTCTCCTACTTATCCCGCTTAGAGATACCTGTAGAAACACAGTAACAAAAAATCGTCAAAGCATCTTGATCTATTATATCATAAACATTGTAGAATCAGAAATACAATGAACATACAATGGCATTCACAAACAATAACATTCACAATTGCACAGTTGTATGGAAGAAAACTCAAAGAACTTTATTAAGTAGAAGGGAGAATTACAACCCAGCTGTCTGATCCAGCATCATCCTCCTAGCATCAAAGCCCTCTTCACCTCATGAAAAGCAAAATCACACCAACAATAAAATGCTCTTTCTCAACCACAAACTATTAGCACTTCCTTGCAAATTACAAAATTCCAGCCCCCAGATCTCTCAAATGAGGGATCCATTTATAGATGTGTGCAAGGGTGTGAGTCATCTCTGGGATTTTTGATTAGTGTCATTCCACTTGTTGTTTTTGGTTCCACTTGGAGATTTCTTGGATCTCTTACTCATCCCTGGGCAAATTCAGAGAGGCAAGTGTCATAGGAGAAGTTTCTAGAAGATTCCATGAGCATGCACTTAGCAAACTATCTCGGACATTTGTCCATCCTCTCTCATTGCACCCTATAAAAGGCCTCATTAGTATGCATCGGACCTGGCTAGTGTAGGAGACTGTATGCATCGCACCCTGACAGTGGAATAGTCAATATGGTCTAGTTTTGGCCAGTTCTGGATGGTTTTTCAGGTGGAACTTTTGGAGAATGATGTAATCAGTTGACCATGATCCTTTAGGGTATGAAACAACACTTTTAGGGATAAAGAGCCCTATTTTATCGACATATAATATTGGGGTTGCAGTGCCCAAATATGTCTATAATAGTTGCCCCCTAAAGCATGAAGTCGTAAATCTCTGATGTCAGGTTAAATGCTTTATCATGAGGATCCGAGGTTTTCGAAACTAGAAAGGGACTTGTATAAGATACAATACAATACATCATCATCATAATATAATTTTCATGTTCTAGTTGAGGCGAGAATTCCCATGCTCAATTTTATAAATTCATTTCATGTACATAGAACAGATAATCGTCTGCAGTTGTAGATTGATGATTCTTCATATGTAGGGTCATCATCCCTGGCTCGGATGACCATCTGTGTAGCTTCTGTGTACATCTGATGTCTTTATATCCCTAAATATATCGCAGCTCGGATGGATGAAACTAGATCCGGGGTATTCAATCTCGTTCAATCTTCACCCGAGTACAAGTCGATCCATGTGAAGAGATGTTCTGAAGTCGAACATGGAAAGACATCGCCTGATTACCAGCCAATAATGTAAGTTGTTAACAGATGCGAGAGGAATCATCGATAATGATAATGACCCTCAAGGTATTACAGTACAAGTTACGTGGTGTGAATATATGATTCGATGTTGAACACCACGCAAAATATTTTGGTCGAAGGTCATTGATGTCAACCTATTGCTGGAAGTGAGAAACTTGCCTTTGAGGCATGCAAGCTTCAAAGTACTGAAAGGGTTGTTTCTAAGTCAACTTCTTGGATAATGAGCTGATGTCGACAAGAAGTGACCGTTGTAGGAGGGCCTTAATGTATCCCACATCTAATACATGAAATGAAGCAAATGATTTTCTGGAGGTGAAAACGATCTGATGACACAAGGTTCAGGAATGATGGACATGAAAAATGGAGGGTGAAGGTATTGCAGTGGATGAGGCATTAACTGGATGGTGGTTTCTCAACTGAATGACTTCTCTTGAACATATCGGTGACACTGAGATGGATTGGTAGCATTAACCCCAACAGATGGATGGTGTGGAATACCAATGGTGAAATGACCGGTGAATGGAATAGCCCAACTCAACTCAATCATGGTGATGGAGTGAAAGTGTCATGTTCAAGAGCGAACTGCCACCATAAAATTCTTCAAGTTTTCTTCCCTTTTTCCCTAGTCATTGCTGACCAGTACCTCTTTATTTTTGTCAATCTTGAGGAGGATAACATATGCTTGTTCTATAGTTTTCCCTTTAGGCAAACCTGTTGCTATGTTTTAGCGAGTCTAGCGACAGTGAAACTCGTCTTGTCTAGGTGGACAATTTTGTCGCTATTGTTTTAACGAGTTTAACGACAAAGATGACTCGGTCCTTTTCATGTTTAGAGAGTTTTAAAAGGGACGAAAAGGAAACTCCAACAGTTATTTTTTGTAGCATAATCCCTTAAGTCACAAAAGGGATAAAATAATACAAAAGGGATGACTTTTCGATCACCTTAGCGAGCCGAAAAGACAAGCACTCGAACTTTTTCGTGAGATAATCCCTCTGGTCTGAAAAAGATTAAAATATACAGGAGGGATGGCACTTCCAATCACTTTAGCAAGTTGGAAAGGCCAATAGCTCGACAATATTTTCATATTTAATGAGTCTAAAAAGAGTTTAAAGGATACTTGTTTTTGAGGAACGAGTGGTGTTTAGGGTAGCAACTAGTTCCAGGTAAGCTTGGAAATTCTCAAAACATGGTGATGTGAAGAGGTTGGCTAATAGGACCACTCATCACAACTGTTCCTCAAAAGGGTAAACAATCAAGTGGAAGCATATGATCGGCCAAAAGGATGGAGGTGATGGCAGGAACACAATCAAGGCTCAAAAGGCTGATAACATGGCAATCACAAAGGTTATTTATCGAAGGTGGGTTTATTTTTTAACGAGCTTGAACTGTGGGGAACTATGCTCAGCGGTAGGTTTATTTTTTAACAAGATTGAACCATGCGATAAAATATGATCAGAGGTAGGTTTATTTTTTAACGAGCTTGAACCATGCGACAACATATGCTCAGAGGTAGTTTTAGTTTTTCTTTTTATGCAAGCTAGAAATGACGAAACTAAAAAAACTAGAAAAGACAAAACTAAAAAGCTAGAAAAACTAAAAAAACTAAGGAACTACTGAGGTTAGGTAGGATGGTTTCGTCCGCGGAACAGAAAAAAAACTTCCTTTGCTTCGTCCGCAGTGCGGACGAAGGTGAATGGTGGGTCGAACCAATCACCTAACCTAAGAAGTTAAAAAGCTAAAAAGCTAAAAAATGAAATCGAAAAAGGTTTGCATGCCCCTAGCATGATGAAAAAGAGAGTCTCCAGTAACCATATGGAAATCACTGTGGTTAAGCAGGATGGTTTTTGTCAGCAGTTAGAAAAAACACTTCCTTGGCTTTGTCTACAAAATAGAATAGGTGAATGGTGTGTCAGACCAATCACTTAACTTACAGGGAAACCTATATTTTCAGCTGGGTTCGTCCGCCAAATAGACAAGGGTGCATGCCCCCAAGCTTCATTACATTCACTGGACTACTCCTGGCAATTGAGTGGATGGAATGAAGGTTGAAGAGACACTCTCGACGCAAAAGGACCATTTAGGGATGATGATCAACTTGGAGCTATGCTTGAACCGGGGAATGAAAGCTGGTCAATAGTGATAATTTTTCCTTCATGCGGGAAACACATCACTCAAAAGAGTGTTGAAACAATAGTTTCCATGTTATAAACATAGTCACGTCCAAGGAGTAGATTGTAATCTAACGGTCCTTGGACTACCATCACGTTTAACTGAACAGTTTTCCTTCCCAAAGTAATCGGTAACTTAGGAAGGATCCCTAACGGTCGACTGGTCCCTTTGTTAAAACCTGAAAATTTGTGTGTGACAGGCATAAGCAATGGTGAACCAAGTGCTTTCCAAGAAGTTGAGGAAAGGATACTCACTGATGCCCCTTCATCTATGATAGTGCCAGAAACGTTCATTTTGTAAACTTGTACTATGATCCAGAATGGTACATTAGAAGGAAGGTGGGATCTTGCTAGTCGATTCCAATCAAAAGAAGTGACCAGACTACTTGGAGGGGGGTATCGAATAAACAGTTGAATTAACCCCTTGAGTAGCGGGAACTGGGGGACTCTCTTCCCGTTGTGAAGGAATGGGTGGATTGCCCCCAAGTTCATCGGACTCTGAAGTAATAAAAAGAATTTGACTGGTATCATTCTCACTCTCTTTGGGAAGGGTATGATCTTCTGAAGGTAAAACTGGGTCAACTACCATCTCGACCTGTTGAATTTGGTTTGGTATGGACTCAGAAGATTCAATTTCAACGATAGGTGTTTCGATTGACGGTTGAGTTATGTTGGTCAGATTTTCAACTAGTAAAAGACTTGGTGTTAACGGGAAAAGTGTCTATTCAGAACGACCCTATCCCACTGAGGTGTGACAGTGACCTCAGAAACAAACAAGGAAAAGTACTCTTGTATTCTCCTTTATGAACTATAAACGAAGAGGAATAGGATGAACCAACCTGTGTCTTGCGCTAGTCCTTTGATCCAATCTCTCTCCTCTTTGACAGCTTCCAGCTACCTGCTCCCTTACTTTCCCAGCTTCACCAAGTTCCTGTAAGATCACAGAAGAAAGAAACTACACAAAGACATGGATTTATGTTCATAAATAGCTTAGGATCAGATTTAAGCTAAACATACAAATATAACAAACATCAATGATATACAAGCATGTGGGAGAAACTCAAATAGTTTTATTGATAAAACAAGAAGATCCAGGAGGAGTTACAACCGATGATTCCTGATCCAGCATCAACCTCCCAGCATAGAATCCCCTCTTCACCTCCAACAAAGCATAAATCACCCAATACTCTGATATCTATCTCAAAACCAACAGCAATTCTCTGCAATGTACAAAATTCCCGCCTCTGGATCTCTTGGTGAGGGATCCATATATAGATGTATGCAAAGAGGATGAGTCAGCTCATGAATTGATTAGTGGCCTCTCTCTGTCAGTTCTTGCTTCCACTTGGAGACTGAGAGCCTCTTACTCATCCTTGGTCGAATTCAGTGAGGCAAGTGTCATTGGAGAAGATTTTGGAAGCTTCCATTGTCTCTCCACCTCGTAGAATGACTCTGCCACTTGTCATTTCCCGCTCAACGCACCCTGGTAGTGCATTTAGGTGCGTTGAAACACACCTAGCTAGTGGACTTAGGTGCTATGCAACGCACTTGGCTAGTGGAGCAGCTGAAATGATCCTGATTTGACTTATTCTGAGCAGTTTCTGGTGGAGAACTTCTGGGAGAAGCTGTAATTTGTTGACCTTGTTCCTTTAGGAGTTAGAACAACACTTTTAGGGACTTAGGAGCCCTTGGTTTATGGACATTTCATGCTTAGAGCTGTAAGGCACAAAAATGTCTATAACAGTTGCCCCCTAAAGTATGAGGCCGTTTATCGGGTGAAATGCTTTATTAGGAGGATTCGAAGTTCTTTCAATGCTGGGAGGAGACCTGTAATAAGATACAATACAATACATTATCTTCATACTGTTTTCATGATCTAGCTGAGGTGGGCATTCCCATGCTCAGCTTTATAAATTCATTTTCATGTACAAAGGACAGACAATCATCTGATGGTAGACTGATGATTCTGATAGAGCCATCATCCTTTTGGTAGGATGATTATCTGTGCTGCAATGCTGTACAGTTCAATGTCTTTATTTTCCTGAATATATATCGCAGCCCGGATGGATGAAACTAGATCCGGGGTCTTCAATCTCGTCCGATCTTCACTCGAAGTACAAGTCGATCCATGTGAGAAATGTTTTGAAGTCGAACGTGGAAAGACATCGCCTAATTACCAGTAAATGATGTAAACTGTTAACAAGCGCGAGAGGAATCACCGATAATGATAATGACCCTCAAGGTATTGCAGTACAATTCACGTGGTGTGAATAAAGGACTTGGCGTTGAACACCACGCAAAATATTTCGGTCGAAGGTCATTGATGTATACCTGTCGCCGGAAGTGAGAAACTTGCCATTGAGGCATGCAAGCTTCAAAGTACTGAATGGGGTGTTCCTAGACCAACTTCTTGGATAAGGAGCTGATGTCGACAAGAAGTGATCCGTCATAGGAGGGCCTTAATGAATCCCACATCAATGACACGGAACAGAGCAAATGATTTTGATGGAGGTGAAAACGATCTGGTGATATATCGTTCAGGGTGGCGGTCATGAAAGAATGGAGTATAATGTATGGTAGTGGGCGAGACACAGGTGGCCTTTCTGGATGACTTCTCTTGAACATGTCGGAGACACTTATGTGATGGATTGGTAGCATTAACCCCAAATGTGGATGGTATGGTGTGACCATGGCGATGTGACCGGTGAATGGAACAACCCAACCCGACTCGGGCACGGAGTGGAAGTGTCATGTTCAAGAGCGACTTGCTACCAATAAAGTTTCTTTGAGTTTTCTTCCCAATTTTTCCCCAGTCATTGCTGACCAGTACCTATTTATTTTTGTCAAGCTTGAGGAGGATAACATATGTTTGTTCTATAATTTTCCCTTCGGGCAAACCCATCGCTATGTTTTAACGAGCCTAGCGATAGTGAAACTCGTTCTCGTCTAAATACAAGTTTGTCGCTATTAATCTTTTTAACGAGTCTAACGACAAAGATAACTCAGTCCTTTTCATTTTTAGAGAGTCTGAAAAGGTACGTAAAGGTAAATCCAAAATTCCTTTTTCGTCATCTAATCCCTTAAGTCCGAAAAAGTATAAAACAATACAGAAGGGATGAGTTTTCAATAGTTTTAACGAGCCGAATAAAACAAGCGCTCGATCCTTTTGTGCAATAATACCTCAGGTCCAAAAAGATTAAAATCTAGAGGAGGGATAGCACTTCCTGTCGCTTTAACGAGCTGGAAGGCCAAAACTCGGCAATCTTTTCATATTTTACGAGTCAGTTGAAAAGAGCTTAAAGAAGACTTGTCTTTTGAGGAACGAGTGATAAAATGGGTAGCAACTGATTCCAGGTAAGGTTTGGAATTTTCCAATCACGGCAGTGTCACAAGGATGGCTAGTGAAATCACTCTTCGCAGCTGTTCCTCAAAATGGGTAAACAATCAAATGGAGGTGAATGATCGGCCAATGGAAAAGTGGAGGTGACGGTGCAAACACGACCAAGGCTTTAATGGCTGAAAATGCTTCATTCACGGTGGTTATTTACTGGGGGATAGTTCATTTTTTAACGAGCTTAAACGCGGGTGGAAACATTTGCTCGGTCTTATGTTTATTTTTTAACGAGCTTGAACTATGCGCTAAAACTGCTCGATTAATCCAGTCATATGATAAGAATGTCTCATATAAAAACGACAACTTTTAGATTTTTGCCCCACATCCTTTCTTAATGCAAGTTAGGAAACGACTAATCCAAAAAAACGGATAAATAATCGCTCTTTGCTTGCACGCCAAAAGGTTTGCATGCCCCCAGGTATAAAACAGAGTTTCAAAGTTACCCCTCAATTTGCAGACAAAACATTTGTTCCATCGGGAGAGGCCTACCTCTTACAGGTTACCCAAAGATTGTTCTATTCGCACAGCAAATAAAACACTTCTTCAGCGATGTCTACCGAGATAAACAAAGGTGAGCGACGATGCCCGCCAACTCACATAACTTTGACAAGAGAATCTTATTCTAGAATAACCCCTCTTCCAATCACGGACGGGGTACAGACTAGTCATATTCTCCCGCGGAAACCTACTCTATACCCGAAGTTTTCCTGCCGAAGCAGACTAGGACGCATGCCCCCTGTGTTTCAGTCATATCCGTCCGAATTAATCGTGCTCATCGGGAGGACGGACTGGGGATTGAGACATTTCTTGCGTGAAAAGACCATTTAGGGACGGTATATGACTATTTGCTATGCGTGATCCGGGAAATGAAAGCTGGTCCACGAGCTTGACCACTCTTCCTTCGTGCGGAAAACACATTACTCTAAAGAGTGAGGAGACGATGGCTCCCATGCAATAAATATAGTCTCGCCCAAGGAGTAGGTTATAATCCAAGGGTCCTTGAACTACCATGACGTTCATTCAAACTATCTTCCCCCTCAATGTTATGGGCACATCGGGAAGGATCCCTAAAGGTTGACTGGTTCCTTTATCAAAGCCTGTCAGATTTCTCATCTCAGGCAACAACGATGGCGAACCAAGCGCTTTCCAAGAAATAGAGGAAAGGATACTCACAGAAGCCCCCTCATCTATGATGGTACCAGCCATGACCATTCTATATATTTGAACGATAATTCGGAATGGTACACTTGCTGGTAGGCGGGGTCTGCCTAGTTGATTCCAATCGAAGGAGACAACTAGGTTGCTTGGAGGTGGGACCGAATAGACGGCCGGGTATGGCTCTGATGAACTTCCTTCCTGCGGTAAAGAAATGGGTGGATTGCCCCCATGTTCGTCGGAGTCTGTGTTGATGAAGAGAATTTGGACGGTGTCATCATTGTTCTCTTCAATGACTGTATCATCCGAAGATAAAACCTCTGAAGGCAAGACCGGGTCAACTGCCGCCTCGACCTTTTGACTTTCGTCTGGTATGGATTCAGTTGGTTTATCTTCAATGATAGGCGCTTCAGCCGACCACTTGCGCGGGCCAGCTGGGTTCTCAACTAGTGATGGATTCGGCAAGAGTTTTTTATATCCAGGAGGAAGTCGTAACGGTGAAACCGGACGATCATCCAAAACTCTTTTAGCCTCGTCTAATAAGGGACAATGGTGGAGGGCATGGTCGCCTTCGTACATTTTACAAGGAAATCTAGCTTTCCTTCTTTGTCCTGGGGATTCACTTTCACTAGTTGACGGTGTGCTTTCAACATGTTCTCCAGAGGTTGATGACACCGGATTGTGCAAATGAGGAGACCAGTCCCTTAGTATTCGGGGGATGCAAGGACAATCTTTGTGAAAGTGGTCTCCTCTGCAAATGACACATGGCGATTTAGGGCTGGTCGGTGCTGTGTGTGGATTTTCGTTAGACGACACTCGCTTTCCCCCATTTGCCTTTGGCTCCTTTTTTTTTTTTCTTTCTTCTTCTTTTCCTTCTTCTCCTTAGGAACTTGGCTTTTAGCTTTACCAGTCCCGTCAAGCGAAGAGGAAGGAGGAGAGGAAGAATTAGAGGAAGTAGAAGGCTGGTGGGTAACTTTGGACTCGTCTAATTGCTGATTCGATTGTTCAGGAATAGTGGTGTTCTGAACGACATTGGTTGAGAAGAGCCATACTGGCAAGCCAATTTTCAGTCCTGGAAGCGACAATGTGGCCATATGTGGCGCACCAATATCTCCCCAAGAGGAGAAGGGACTAGGATTTCCACCAAGGGGAATTCCTTGGTTGGTAGGCTCCATTTTCTCAACCCAAAGATCAACGTAGGAAAAGGGGATTAATATTCCATTTAAAATATATTTTAACACGCTTTGACACAACTTGTTTTTTCAGTTTTAAAGAGTCGAGAAAAAACAAAAGATGACTCTAGTCTCCTTCGATTTTTAATGAGCCTGAAGTGACAAGTGCTCAGATGGACCTTTTCCATTAAGGAGTCTGAAAAGGAATGAAAGGGATTGCTCTGGAGGTCTAGGTAGAGGGAGTACCAAACCAATCGCAAAACTGCAAAATACTTTTTACGGTACGGCAGTCAATCTTCCCGAATGCTGTGTTCGGTGCATTGCGATCAGTAGGGGGGCCGACACGGCTTCCTATGGATAAAGGTTTTATGCCTATAGGGGTCTCCCAATATATACTCGACGGTACGTGGGAGCACAAGTCCGTACTGGCACTTATCGTCTCAAAGTGGAGGAATCACCCAACCATCAGTGAGGACAACAGTTACCAGGCTTTACGACGCCGGAATACGTGTCTAGCCTAGACCTCTAAATGTTGTGCGTTAAGTTACAAAGCGTTGTTAAGTTCATTGAATTTATTTTAGGTTGATATTTCTTATGAAGTTTGCCTTTTTGGTTCACCACGAGATGTAGATGTAATTCCTAAAATGCAATCTAAAGATGATAAGAAAGCTTTTATCTCTTTTCAGCAATGAAAATCCTAGCTACAAGGGGAAAAGAAAGACACAATCTTTTCTCAAAGAGCGAGGAGCACACTGTAAATGCACTTTTCCTAAATCAAGCCAAACAGACTGTCAATATGCAAATGCACATGTGCATTTATTTGTTTTTCACTTTCTTAATATTGATGCCTAAAAATAAAGTTGTTGTACAAATTTGAATTCGTTTTCAAGTGAAAAACACAAACAAGCTTCTTTTCGAAATCAAAAGGTAGAGACGATTACGACACTTTATGATTTTGAAATAAACACTTGTTTTGACACTAGAAATTCACAAATTCAAGCCAAAGGAAAAAGTAAAAGCATAATCAATTGTCAACAGCAAATAAACTTTCTCCTAAGATCAAAATCGACACTTACGATAGATCTAAATCAAAGGACGATAGTATGACTATTCTACTTTTGCAATGGGAAACTGTAAATGACGCAACAAACACACAAAAACAAATACAGTTTATTTTATACAACTGAGGTGGAATTAAGGCAAAGAAAAGGGGTTTTTAAACAGACACACACACTGATCACAGGCTACAAAAATCAGAGGCAAAATCTGAAAAAATGAGTAAAGAACCTCAGCTGCACAAGGCTAAGCTGATCAACGCACCTGGTACACAGAGAAACTGGATTGCAACGCAGGTTGCCCTCTCGGGAACTGCGCTGAAATGCAGGAACTCTTCACAGCACCTGTGCTGGGGCAGAAACGAGAATTCTATCCGGGTTCTGGGTCACGGTTTGCAGTTTAATCTATGGTTTTTGGCCGAGTAAAAGCAATCAGTAATGCACAATCAGAGGGTTGATTTAAAAGAGGTTTAAGAGCTATCACAAAGGGTAATCAGATCATTTGTGAATCAGCTGTTCAAATCATAAACAGATCCAGTGAATGGATTGAAGCAGCAGATGTCTACTTTGCATTTGTTAATGGCAAATGCAGTTCGATTCCGCTACTTCTAAGTTTATGAAACAAACAATAAGAGAAACACAAACAAACTAACTAGACACTATCCCCAGCGGAGTTGCCATTTTGTTAACGGGAAAAGTGTCTATTCAGAACGACCCTATCCCACTGAGGTGTCACAGTGACCTCAGAAACAAACAGGGAAAACTACTCTTGTATTCTCCTTTATGAACTATAAACAAAGAGGAATAGGATGAACCAACCTGTGTCTTGCACTAGTCCTTTGATCCAATCTCTCTCCTCTTTGACAGCTTCCAGCTACCTGCTCCCTTACTTGCCCAGCTTCACCAAGTTCCTGTAAGATCACAGAAGAAAGAAACTACACAAAGACATGGATTTATGTTCATAAATAGCTTAGGATCAGATTTAAGCTAAACATACAAATATAACAAACATCAATGATATACAAGCATGTAGGAGAAACTCAAATAGTTTTATTGATAAAACAAGAAGATCCAGGAGGAGTTACAACCGATGATTCCTGATCCAACATCAACCTCCCAGCATAGAATCCCCTCTTCACCTCCAACAAAGCATAAATTACCCAATACTCTGATATCTATCTCAAAACCAACAGCAATTCTCTGCAATGTACAAAATTCCCGCCTCTGGATCTCTTGGTGAGGGATCCATATATAGATGTATGAAAAGAGGATGAGTCAGCTCATGAATTGATTAGTGGCCTCTCTCTGTCAGTTCTTGCTTCCACTTGGAGACTGAGAGCCTCTTACTCATCCTTGGTCGAATTCAGTGAGGTAAGTGTCATTGGAGAAGATTTTGGAAGCTTCCATTGTCTCTCCACCTCGTAGAATGACTCTGCCACTTGTCATTTCCCGCTCAACGCACCCTGGTAGTGCATTTAGGTGCATTGCAACGCACCTAGCTAGTGGACTTAGGTGCTATGCAACGCACTTGGCTAGTGGAGCAGCTGAAATGATCCTGATTTGACTTATTCTGAGCAGTTTCTGGTGGAGAACTTCTGGGAGAAGCTGTAATTTGTTGACCTTGTTCCTTTAGGAGTTAGAACAACACTTTTAGGGACTTAGGAGCCCTTGGTTTATGGACATTTCATGCTTAGAGCTGTAAGGCACAAAAATGTCTATAACACTTGGGGAGAGTTTCTTGTATCCAAATGGAAGTCGCTACGGTGAAGCAGGACGGTTATGCAAGACCCTTTTGGCTTCATCCAAAAAAGGACAACGGGGAAGGGTATGGTCCCCTTCACATAACCTACATGGAATTTTGACCTTTCCTTTCTGTCCATTATTACTAGTTGATGGCGTGCTGTCAACACGATCACTAGAGGTTGATGACATCGGTTGGTGCGAACAGGGGGACCACTCTCTCAAGATTCAAGGAATGCACAAACATTCTCAATGAAAATGGTCTCCTCTACAAATTATGCATGGAGATCTGGGTTTGGAAAGTTTAGTGTACAGATTTTCACCAGATGCTGCATGGTTGCCCCCTTGCTGAATCGGCTTCTTCTTCTTCTTCTCCTTCCCTTTATTCTTCTTCTTAGACACTTGGTTACTAGCATTACTATTTTCACCAAGTGAAGAGGAAGAAGGGGAGGGAGAAACAAACGAAGAATAAGGTGAAGGGTCAACTTCAGTATCAACTGGATGCTGATTTGATTGCTGAGGAATTACTGTATTTTGAACAATATAGGTTGAGAAAAGCCAGACTGGTAGGCCAATTGTGATTCCCGGAAGGGACAATGTGGCCATATACGGAGCACCAATATTTCCCCAAGAGGAAAATGGACTAAGATTCCCCTCAAAAGGGATTCCTTGATTGGTGGACTCCATTATCTCAACCTAAGATCAATGAAGGAACAGGGATGTTATTCCGAATTTAATAAATTTTAATGACACTTTGACACAACTTTGCTTTTTCAATTTTTAAGAGTCGAGAAAAAGCTAAAGATGACTCTAGTCCCCTTTGATTTTTAATCACCCTGAAGTGACAAGTGATCAGATGGACCTTTTATTTTAAAGAGTTGAAAAGGAATGAAAGTGACTACTCTGGAAATCTAGATAGAGGGATTACCAAACCAATCGAAAAACTACAATATACACCTTGGTGATAAATTAAAGAGAAATTACCAAGGACTTATGTACGACAGTCAATCTTCCCGAATGCTGTGTTTAGTGCATTGCGATCAATAGGGTGGCAGAAACGGCTTCCTATGGTTAAAGGAAGTAAGCCTATTGTGGTCTCCCAATATATACTCAATGATATGGGGAGCACAAGTCTGTGCTAGCACTTGTCGTATCAAAGAGGAGGAATCACCCAACCTTCAATGAAAACAATAGTTACTAGATTTTACAATGCTAGAACATGTCTCTAGCCTAGACCTCTAGATGTGTTGCATTAGGTTCCAAAGCGTTGTTAGGTTCATTGAGATTTATTTTAGAGTTGATCTTATTTAAAAGTTTGCCTTTCAATGGTTCACCACATGATGTTGATTTGAAATTCCTAAAAATGCAATCTACAATGATAAGAAATCGTTGTTTATTTTGATCAATGAAAATCGTAGCTACTAGGGAAAGAAAATTATGATTCTTTCAAACAAAGAGCAAAGGGCACACAGTAAATGCACTTTCCTAAATCATTTTTCGCACACAAGTTAAATGCAAATGCAAATGCATGTATTTTCTTTTCATTCCCTTAATGTGAGGAATTCCAGAAAGGAAAACTAAATCTAGCAAAGATCTGAAATGTTTCATTCAAAGCGACATTTCGACAATTTCTTTTTCAAAATAGAAATGAAGACTAAACGAAACTTTTCAATTGCGAATAGAAAATGATTTCGACACTTCAAATAACAACAAATCAAATCAAATACATGACAAAAAGTTCAATTGACCATTCAGAGAAGGAAGACTCGATGACACTTCTCTTTTTGACACAAAACGACAGTTATGACACTTTTGTACCAAAACGATAGATTGATTTAAGCAACTTTTCGACAAAGAATTGTAAATGATGGAAAAATACATAAAAACATTTACTAATACTAATCAATGGAGGCTGATCTATGTAATGAAAGTAGGCTTAAGTAATGAGGCACTTTTCATAAGCAGCAAATCAACTAAACAAAGCTGAAAACAAGGACAAAAAACCCAAATTTCAGGAAGGGAAATAGGCTCAGTCAGTCATTGCACCTGGGCTTCACAGAAACAGGGATGAATCACACTTTTCAAGCTTAGGAGGTGCGATGCATACTAGTAGACAGTGACAAATAGTGAGATGGGCCAGGGAGCACAACTGAGGTGGGTTTTGGCTCAAAATTGTAGCTAATTTTAGTGATTTAAGCTGAGCTATGATGGACAGTAAAGAGAAAAGTACAGAGGAATGATCTTGGGAGGTTACTGAGCTACCAAAAGGGCATCTAGAATGCTTGTAAGTCAAATGTTCAATTCATAAACTAAACCGGAGATTGACTGAAGCAACATTCATCTACTATGCAATTGCAAAGCAAGAGCAGTTCAAAGGCTATCTGCCTAACTTTCGGCTCCGTCTATAGTTTATAAAGTAAACAACAAAAAACAAACATCTATTCGATCCCTAGTGGAGTCGCCATTTTGTTTCCGGGAAAACTAGTGTCTTTTCAATCGACTAACCCTCTAGGATTGGAAGCTATCCTAGAAACAAACAATCAAAGCAATTTGGGATTTCTTCTATGTATGATAGATAAGAGAGAAGCAAAGGAACCAACCTAGATCTTCCACTTAACTCACTTGATCTCTCCCCCCCTTGACAGAGCTTGCAACTCTTCTCCTACTTATCCCGCTTAGACAATACTTGTAGAAACAGAGTAACAAAACACCGTCAAAGCATCTTGATCTATTATATCATAAACATTGCAGAATCAGAAATACAATGAACATACAATGGCATTCACAAATAATAATATTCATAATTGCACAGTTGTATGAAAGAAAACTCAAAGAACTTTATTAAGTAGAAGGGAGAATTACAACCCAGCTGTCTGATCCAGCATCATCCTCCCAGCATCAAAGCCCTCTTCACCTCATGAAAAGAAAGATCACACCAAAAATACAATGCTCTTTCTCTATCACAAACTATCAGCACTTCCTTGCAAATTACAAAATTCCAGCCCCCAGATCTCTCAGATGAGGGATCCATTTATAGATGTGTGCAAGGGTGTGAGTCATCTCTGGGATTTTTGATTAGTGTCATTCCACTTGTTGTTTTTGGTTCCACTTGGAGATTCCTTGGATCTCTTACTCATCCCTGGGTGAATTTAGAGAGGCAAGTGTCATAGGATAAGTTTCTAGAAGTTTCCACGAGCATCCACTTAGCAGACTGTCTCAGACATTTGTCCATCCTCACTCATCGAACCCTACAAAAGGCCTCATCAGTATGCATCGCACCTGGCTAGTGTAGGAGTCAGTATGCATCATACTTTGATAGTGGAGTAGTCAGTATGGTCCAGTTTTGGCCAGTTCTGGATGGTTTTTCAGGTGGAACTTTTGGGGAATGATGTAATCAGTTGACCATGATCCTTTAGGGTATGAAACAACAATTTTAGGGGTTAAAGAGCCCTAGTTTATCGACATATAATATTGGTGTTGCAGTGCCAAAATATGTCTATAACAGGCTTGACCCAGATTCAACATTAGTTAGCCAAACAAATCCCTACACTACTAGCCCTTTTGGCATCAGCCTGTGGAGCGTGGACCGAAGTCTCACCCGAAGCAGTATGGGGGGATGCTGGAACCAAGTTTCTGCACCCTGAGATGGTCATGATGTCAGTTTATACCCTCTACCCCTACATTTGCACAGGTCATTAAGCCTTAGGGCTCTATCAATCTACCCTTTATTCCGCCCTTCAGTACCTCCGCGAAGGTGTATGATTGAACTTCGCGCAGCCCTAACCCGTGGTCTAGGTACTTTTGCGTAGCTACGACAATGTATTGTATAGGTTCCCAAGTTATCTCAAGTGTGTTAGTTATCTTACTAATTTATCACAGTTAGCATCACCTAAACTGATATCCTTACTTGCATTCAATTAACTGATATAATCACATATATTCATGCATCAAATAAATATTGTAAATTAAACCCAAAACGCATTATAATCATATGCATTAACAGGAACTAAATACATAGAATTTGCATAATACATCTCTTTATTGATATCTTTCAGTTTAATATAGATTCAATCTACCCTGTGCACCCAGTTGCAGGGGTTTGCGCAATCAGCTATGGACTTCCACCCTAGGCCTTTGTGCACTCAGCTATAGAGCCTCTACCTACGCTAACAACCGAGAACACTTAAGCTAATTTCTACCAGAAATCCAATGCTTAACTCTTTCTCCTTTAGAGCGAGCTTACCTAGCTCCTTTTTATACAATCCCATGGTCCACGGACCATGGGTAGATATTTATAGCTGACTTGACTCTTTACAAAATAAGGGCAGACAATCGTTTATGACTCTTGACACCTTCGTGGTCCACGACCACAAAATGCGGAGACTTACAACTTTATTACAAAATTATCCCAAAACATGGGATTTTAGCCCCAAAACTACTCTTGGGGGAACCTATTCCCAATAGCCCCCCAACACAAACATGGTGACTCACCCTCGAGTCACTCTGTGGGCACAAAGATCTTGGCGTGAAGACCTCCCAACTCGACCTGTATGAGGACAATCTCGGCGATGCACTGTGCGGCCGCCTGCTTCACTTCTTCAACCAAGTGCTCTGTCATGGGTCCTAAACTGTCAGCTTGAAGCTTCTACTGAGTCGTTTGCATATTAGCAAGCTTGCCTTCAATGGAGGTCGTGACCGAATAAGCTTTGTCCAACTAGGGCTTCAAGCACACCTTCAAAACTACCACTTTGTGCTGCGTTGCATCTACCTGTTCGTTCAATGTTTTGGCCTCTTGCAACTTTGCCAGTCTCTATGTTAGAGTGATGGTGCACGATGTACCTTTTACTTCGTTATAGTGCTGCTGCAGTTCTCGTGCCTCTGTCTCTAGCTACTGTACACTAGGATCCTCCTGCAGGCTCGTCAAGACCTCGAACGACTGTTCAAAAAGCTGTGTGTAGTTTTCTACTGCATTGTCTACTGCCGCCATCGCCTCTGTGACAGCAGTTGTGCACTGCTTCGTTACTTCTAGCAGAGTTGAAGGCCGTGCCTTCATCTGCAAATCTGCAATCTGTAGGTTCAGCTCCAGCTGAACCTTAGCCAACTTTGTGCGAGTGTTGCGCACTTCTGTAGCAAGCTTGTAGACCTGTTCATCTGCCTTCGCATCCTCAGGAATGGCCAATTCGGGGACCATTCGATAGGCTTCCCTCATGGCCTTAATCATGTGCATATTTGTGTTAGTAAGTTCCACCATGGATGTGAGGGCGGCGTCTCACTACAGGGCGATCTGTACATTATTAATCTTCTACTCATTGATTACCTGCAAAGCGCGTTGTTCGTGAGCCCTTAGCTCCGCGATCACTCCATCCTATAGTAGGTGGAGCACCTCACCAAGAAGCGCTGCCAAGTACAATCCCACTCCCTTAATGGCGCTAACAGTGGGCCTTTCAACTTCGTTTTCTATGGTCTGTGCTCCATTCAGCAACACTACTGCTCGAGAGTCCTTCGTGGTTCCAATGCAGTCATCCCAATGGTTGTGTGAACAATGCGGCGCATTAGCTATTCTGTTGCCAAGTGCGAGAACTTCTTATGGTTAGCTAAGTCCCAATCTTCTAGTTTCAACAGTGGAACCTGCCCCAAGCACGGTCCTTCAAAGACAATCTTGTCCAGCAATAGAGGTGTGTGCAAGGCAACCTTGCTTTCGTCAATGTCCTTTGGCACCTTGGTCTTGCCCTTGTGCGGAGGGACATAATCGAGAAACTTAGTGATAGGATCAGAACCCTCAACTTCAACTTCCTTCAAATCCTCATCAGCCAGCGGGATGTCCTCAATTTCTTCCTCCCCCAAATCCTCATCTTCCTCCCCCAAATCCTCATCATCCATCAGGATGTCCTCAATTTCTTCCTCCCCCCGATCCAAGTTAATGGTTTTGCCCTTTTTCTATGCGGTGGGCTTGTCCTTCTGTGGGTGTCTTCTAGGCAACGCGTGCACCGGTATCACAGCCTGCTTGCTGTTCTTATCCTTCACACTCTCCTTGGTCGGGGTAGGCTTCAGTCTAGGCGTCCGTGGTGACTTGGGGACTTCATCTAGTACCTCTGCAACCTCTGGATAGCTCCCTTTGCATCTATAACAAGCTCTGGCATAACCCCCTCGGCTGTCACTGCTTTGGCGTCCATAGATTCGGATCCTGGGATAAAATCATGGATGAAATTGTGGTTGGACTCTGGAAATCGATCAAACACTGGGCAATCGAGCAATGCTTTGAAGAATGTGTGGGTCATGCACGTCTGAGAGCTCACCAAATCAATGTTCAAAATGCCAAGTGTTTTTCTTTGGGCCTCCACCTGTAATTTATAGGCCATTTTGAATTCAAATTCGATCATTCTCCCCACATTCAGTTCATTAATGCTAGATTAGCGACATATTTTGAAGGATCTTACCCATAAGTTTTGTATTGAATGCTATCCTCCCACTCCATTTGGCCACATTCTTATCATCGAATCATGAATAATGACTTTAATGATCACTTTCCAGCTAACGTGCATGATTTTTCCTTGGGTAGCAGCTCTTTTCGCGCTGGCGCGAACCCTGTGACATTTCCTTGTTTTGCACAATCCTCATACCGCATAGTTCCCCAACCGAGGCAGTGTATTTTATAGTCCTGCGCCTCCTTTCATCTGCCTAGAGCGTTAAGACTATGCTACCTTCATAGAGTCATCTGGTCGGATCATCGGTGTATGGCTTCAATTGGATGCCATTCACCTTTCCTGGGAAGGGATCTCCATTCAATTTAACCAACTGAACTGCTCCACCGTCAGTAATATCCTTAATGACATAGGGCCCTAGCTAGTGCATTTTGAATTTCCGTGGAAATTTATCAAACTTGTTGTCATATAACAAAACCAGATCATTTACCTTAAAGGTGTGCAACTTAATGTGTTGATCATGCCATGCTTTTTCGCGCTGCTTTTCGACCTGTTGGTGAAATCCAGCCAGAAACCTTTCTTCCTCAAGCTCAGCAAGGTGCGCGAGCCTCTCTTCCAGGGCTCCGCGATCCTTCATACCCATGAGTGCTGCTATGCGCGGATTAGGCATAATGTATTCCATGGGCATCACTGCTTCAACACCATATAACAACCTAAAGGGTGTCTTCCCAGTCAACTTTTTACATGTTGTTCGATAGGCCCATAGTACTGCGTGTATACACAGGTCCCAATCACTTCACTGAGCATTGAAAACCTTGGTCAACGCATTCTCCAGCACCATATTGAAAGCTTCCACCATCCCATTAGCCTGTGGGTGGTAAGGCATGCTTTTTTGGTGATACACCTGAAATTCCTCTATTAGCGTGCTGATCGTTTGGTTCAAAAAGTGCGTACCACGATCACTCATCAAAATCTTTGGACACCCAAATCACGTTAGTACATACTCAAAGAGAAACTTCGCAGTGGTCGCGCCTGTCAAGTCCTTCACAGGCTGTGCATCTACCCATTGAGTCAAATACTTAGTCACAGTGATAATGTACCGCGCTGCCGTCTTATTTCCTTGGGGCTGAATGGGTCCCACAAAATATATCGCCCATTTCTCGAAAGGTTGTAACGTCATATGTGGGTTCAGAGGTAGCTCATCTCTCCGCGATGGCCTGCCAGTCCTTTGACACACATCACATGCCTTGCAGTAAGCTTTTGAATCCTGATGGAGGGTTGGCCACCACAACCTTGCATGTAGAATCTTCTATGCAGTCTCCCTTCCTACGTAATGCCCTCCTGCGGCACCCCCATGAGCGTCCATGAGGATACTGCTCCTTTCAAACTCCGATACATATCATTCTAATATTTCATCAGACCCCATTTTGTAAAAATGTCCGTTAATGACAGAAGAGTCTGCTGCGCGTACCACTAACTCCTTTTTCTGCTGGGTGGTGTAGCCTTCTGGGGCTGTTCTTGTTGTTAGGAAGTGTATGATGTCTTCAAAGTGACCATCTACGATTTGCACTGCAAATAGCTGCACGTCAGGCAATCCCTCCTCCAAATTAGTGGGCTCTTCCCCCGTTTCGATGCACGACAGATGGTCTGGTCCCGTGTTCATTTGTCCAAGCTTCACAATAACTTCAAAATCATACTCCTGGAACAATAACAACCACCTACAGATTCTCCTCCACAACACAGGCTTATTGACTAGGTATTTCAACGCAGAATGATTTTTATACATCTTAAAATGTCCCCCCAACAAATAGTGTCTAAACTTCTGGAGTGCATATACCATGGCTAACCCTTTGCGCTCGGTGGTGGAATAGTTTTGCTCAACCTTGGATGACCTCATGCTTGCAAATGCTATAGGATGGTCCAATTCTCCTCCACCGGCCTGTGTCAATACTGCTCCAAGTGCTATACTTGACGCATCTACATGTAGATGAAACTCCTTCTTCCAATATGGGAAGACTAAAATCGGCACGGTGACCATTTTTCCTTTCAGCACATCCAAGCTTTTCTAACAGTCCTCGTTCCAATAGAACATGACATCGTTTTTCAACAACTTCTCCATAGGCACGGTGATCTGGGCGTAGCCCTAGATAAACTTCCTATAGTGCCCACTATGTCCTAAGGTTGTGCGCAACTATTTCACACTCCTCGGCACCTCTAACTTAAGTATCACTGTGATCTTGGCGAGATCTACCATCAGTCCCTGTCTACAAACCACATGACCTAGTAAAGTCCCAAAAGGAACACAAAATAAAAATTTCTTTAGATTGAGCACAATCTAGTACCTTCGACAAGTATCTAGCATTAAGCGCAAATTGGCCACATGGCGTTTTACCAACCCAAACACAGTCTAGTCATCAAAGTACACCTCTAGAATCTTATGAATGAAGTATTTGAATGTAGCAATGACTATGCGCGAAAAAATTGTAGGCGCATTCTTCAATCCGAAAGGCATTACGATGTACTGAAAACATCCCCATTTAGTCGTGAAGGTTATCTTGCTTCTATCTTCAGGCGTGAATTTGATTTGATGGTACCCAGAGAACCCATCAGTGAATAAGTGCGCTTCGTGGCCACCTACATTATCCAATACCTCATCAGTGAACGGAGTCGAGAAAGGATCATGCACGCAAGCGTCATTCAAATTCCTGAGATCTACACATATCCTTATTTCATCCTTCTACTTCTTTTCCTGTACCACCATTGGGCTCAACCAATTAGATTCTTCAACGGGCTCAATGATGCTTGCTGGAGGCATCTTATCTAACTCCAAGCGGACCTTCTCCTTATACTTCGGATTGAGGCGGTAAGGTCTCTTCTTAATCGGCTTTGCGTCGAGCTTTAACGCAATCTTCATAATGCCCAGGTCTCCTATTATCCCCTTTAACTCTGTAAACTTGGTAGGGAAAAAATCCTGGTATTCGCAAAGCAATTCGATAACCTTATCTACCGTTGTGTCATCCCAGTAATCTCCAATCTTCGTGAATTTGGGCTCGGCCTCCATACCAATATTTACCTGTTTCGTTTTCAATGGCGCAGTTATATCAAGATTCTCGATATGCAGTCCCTCGACCTCATGGTGACCCTCAGTTTCAGGGATATTAATCTTTCGTGGGTCCTCGTCTTCTTCTTCAACAGTCACATTATAGCATTCAAGTGCGTGGCTTAGCTGAACAACCCAATTGTGTTGAACTAGATCCAAAGGATCCTGTGGTATCCTAAAGATCGCTGCTTTAACTTCTTGTAGCGCTTCGTCAATACAGTCAAACCTGTCTTCGAAGCCGAATGTCATTATGAACCCTTCACGTAGAATATCCCATTCACCTATGACATGGCAGAGCTCTGTCTCCAATTACCAAGTCATCGAGATGACATCCAAGGTGTGACAGAATAAGTGCACCCATTTAGGTTGGGGCTTCGCTCCACAGGCCTTAGCTCATTTTCCAAGTGTGTGCACGGATCATCCTTCCAATCATACTTGTTTTTCACTCATACCTTCGACTTCCCAAAGCATTTTTGCATCATCCTCCTAAACTCGCGCCAATCATCAAAACTACCCTTGTGCGTACCCCACCATCTCGCGGGCGTAGTGCGCAGTGCCCAGTCTAAAGCTTGGAAGCGCTGCTTCCCTGGTACTTCCCTCTCAAATGCATCCAAAAACACATCCACATCATTCAAGCCATCATAAGTGGGTAGATTTCTTACCTCTGACAACACACAACACAATGACCAGGTCATCATGTTATAGCTCAGTGTATTTACTTCATGTAGCTGATTCTCCCAGTGCTATAATTCTTCATCTATGTCTGAGGTGCAGGAACTCTCACGATCCCATGTAATTCGGCCATCCACTATTGAATTCACCCAATATTGGTCTCGCGTTGTTATTTTGTATATGCAGTCTAAATCGTCGCCGCTCTCATAATCATAGATTGGTTCAGTATAGAGAGATCCTTCAGCAGGATCTAGGGGTACTATTACACGAAGCAATTTCTTTTCAAATATTATCTTTCACTTCTTTAGGTTGATTACCCCCGTTCATGTTAGTAGCCCTTTTAAGGCCAAGGAGCACAGGGTAGGGGTTGCTGTCATCCGAAATTTCTATCACTTCAAAGTTAGCCAATGTGCTCGCACCTTCAATATCTATAGTTACTCCTTGCAACCGTCCCATGGGGATGATCTTCTACTGATTTTCCATTCTTAACTGAACCAGAGACCACTGCAGTGTGGGTCTCCCCATCCGCTCCCAAGTCTACTTCAAAAAAAGTTCACGTCTAACCCCAGATCCAAAATAACCTGATCCATTTCATATTCTCCTATCTGCGCAGTGAGTCTCATCTCACACCCTATCCTTGCTTTATGCTTACCAATCTTCCGTACCACGCGTGGTTCACCTGGAGCATTTCCAGCGCATCTATTTATAAGTTCCTGTAACCCCTTCACAACCTTGCTATCACGTAACAACTTCATGCATGTCTCTAGAAAGGTCGTAAGCATAGAAGGGTCCCTTTCCTGGACAGGCTTATCTCGACTCCCTGAGGTAGAGGCCTCAGCGAAGCTCTTTTTTTCTTCCATGAACGTGTCGCGTGCGTTCTCCAAATTAAATTCAGCCTCTGTTTCTGGAGCTTTGCGAACCCATGCTCTTCCTTTGGGATATTTCCCACTTCGGAGCACTATATTCACATTCATATCCTCTTCGCGAGGCTCGTCCCTCATCATTTGCAAGTTCTGAGTTGGCTGCGGTGGTAGCACCCCTTTGTTGCATATCCTCACTATCAGTGTAGGACAGTCCTCTATCTCATGATCAAACTAAGTACAATATTTGCACGATGACCTCGTTGGGTTAGTGCATTCATGGGCATAGTGTTTTGGTCCTCCACAATTTTAACATATCAGCTGTCCCTGACCTCTGCCAGGTCGTCCTCCGCCTCAGCCTCGTCCGCGCCCCTGAAAGCCTATTCGCTCCATCCCAGTGCTCTGTTCAGGGGGCCGTGTTTCTGCTTGAACTCTATAGGTGGATGCTTTTTCCATCATCAATTCATAACTTTGGCAGTTGCACTCATCATGCCCTACTGACCTGTAGAAGTTGCAGAACAATTGTTGCGGTGTTTGTACAAACTTCTGCGACAAATGACAATTATCAGTTGTATGTTTCCCTCCTACCTGACATATAACACACTACAACACAGGCCCCGCGCTCGGTCTTGCTTGTGCTTTCAGCCTCAGAGGCATCGATCCACCTCCTGTAATATAGTTTGCAAAGACTGAGCAGTGGTCTTTGACATGCCCCTGACCTTTACATTTCAGGCACCATATCTCTTCGTGCGCCTCCAGTCGAATTGCTCTGTCCTACTTCAAACTTTGCATTTCGAGGCAAAGATTTTGCAACTGCGCATGGATCTGCTGAACCCCCAGATTCAGATCTTGCATCAGTGTTTCATGTAGTCTCATTGCAATATCCAAGGCCTCTGCCTGAGTCATAATCTTCTGTTGTGACAGTGCAACCCTTAGGTGAGGTAGGAGCGAATCCACGAACCATTCACGGTGCTGTCCATCTGTTAAGTTCATATTAGCTTTGTGGATTTTACACTTCAATCTCTGATCCAATTCCCAAGGTGTCTCACCTGGTTTCATCGCAATTTCGTTGAACCCCAGAATTGACTACGCCTCATATTTAGGCCTATTGAACTCTTTATTTAGTGTGGTCTGGATTTCTGCCAATCCAGCATTTGGGTTATCATTAGAGTACTTGATGTACCAAGTTAGCACGTGATCCTGTAAAGCACTAACCAACGTTTCCTTCTTCATGTGATCGTCTGTGACGCCTTGAGCTTCCCATACAACTTTTACAACAAACCAGAACTGGTTCGGGTCCTCATTTCCCAAGCTCTTAAACAAAGGCAGCTTCAATGAATTCGCCATGTTGAACTGTGGTGGAGGTGGGGGTGATGTGGGTGAAGTCGCAGGTGATAGTGGTGAAGGTGGAGGTGGTAGTTGTGGGAACTCTTGTTTTATCAACTAAACTGCACTTCGTGGAGAAGCCTACTCTACTCCCTCTTCGTCACTCAAAGGAGGTGAAATCAGTGGGCTATATTCGAGACCCTTTCTTTCTTCGTTCCTATAAGTCTTTCCACTTCGTGTAGCTCTGAACATCAAGGTGGTTGCATAAACCATTTTTCGCACAATAACATCTTAATCCAAGTATTTAAAGACTTCAAGTACTTACCTTACAGAACTTTGAAAAACCATCACTTTGCCTCGCTGTAACCGACTAAGGTATTGAACACAAATTCTATCACAAACCCCCCTATGATACAATCGAGCCAATGATCGACAACGTGGGTGACCTTATCCTTAGAGGCTTCTAGTCTCTGTACTAACTCTGGGGTCCAGACAATAGGACCGTCAAGCCTCCACCTTCCTTGGATATCCCCTAGCTTCGCTATCCACTCGTATAACTCAATTAGAAAGGAACATAAAAAGATCTCATGGATTTCTGTATATAGGTACCTATCCAGTCACTGTTCCTTTGTCAGCCGCAGGTTTCTGTTCTCTTGTGCCGCGAATTCATGGATCTTCCTATCCAACCAGTCTTCTACCTCTTTCTTAGTTGGATTCCAGTGATATGACATCACACATCTCTAATGCAGATTCTAGTCCTGACAATAGAACCATTTGTTGGCTTTTTGGGGCCTAACCTAGGTTTAGCATTAGTTAGCCAAACAAATCCCTACACTACTAGCCCTTTTGGCATCAGCCCGTGGAGCGCGGACTGAAGTCTCACCTGGAGCAATATGGGGGGATGTTGGAACCAAGTTTCCGCACCCTGAGATGGTCGTGATGTAGGTTTATACCCTTTTTGTAGGTTTTAACCCTGTACAGAAATTACCTGCATACGAATTCTTAAACAAAGAAAATAAACAATGCGAGAGCATAACCCATAAAACACATATGCACAGAGATTTTTCCCTGGATCCCAAAACCGGTACTACCAGCTTGATTTTTCATTATGTTCCTTTCAATGTTACAATACATATTTATACATGCCGAAGCATCCAATACCATGGACCGAAAACCATCGCGTCCAATACCATGGACCGAAAACCATCGCGTCCAAAAAACATGTGCGAAAATCATGCACAAAACCATAGGTGGGTCCGCCCAACCTAACATATGGTCCAAAACCAAAATTTTCTGGGGCGCTGTCCCGGACCCCATAAAGTGGGGTTACGGGTGCCCTTCAAACCCCCTATTAACTACGTGGAAAGAATATAACACAACCCAACAATCTCCCACTTGTTGTTTTCTTTCCACAGGGGGCCACAGGAGAGCTTAGTCATTTTTTCAGCCCTGAGATTCCCATTGCTTCTCTACACCAAGAGAACTTCTCAGAGCTCACAGATTTTGTCAATGCATCTGCAGTATTCTTCAAAGTGTCCACCTTTACCAGCAACACCTTTCTGTCTTCTATCATATCCCTCACAAAGTGATACTGAACATCAATGTGCTTTGTCTTTGAATGATAAGCAGGGTTCTTTGCCAAGAAAATTGCACTTTGGCTGTCACAGTCTATTCTTATAGCTCCCTGTACTAACCCCATACTTGAACACAATATCTGCAACCAAACTGCTTCCTTGCTTGCATGAGTGGCTGCCATGTATTCTGCCTCTGTATTTGATAGTGCCACTACAGATTGTTTCTTACTCATCCAATTGACTGCACCTCCAAATAGGTTAAACACATACCCACTTGTAGATATTCTCTGATCCAGATCTCCAGCCCAGTCTGCATCAACAAAGCCATGAATATCCAACACTCTGTCCAATCCTGGTCTTCCTTGGTAGCACAAACCATAATCACTAGTGCCACGCAAATACCTGAAAACCCGCTTCACTGCTGTCCAGTGCTCCTTCCCAGGTTTTGACATAAACCTGCTCAATACTCTCACTGCATGTGCAATGTCTGGTCTAGTACAGACCATTGCGTACATCAGGCTACCCACTGCACTTGCATATGGAACACGAGACATGTCCTCTTCCTCTTCTTGTGTCCTGGGACACTGTTCAGCAGATAACCTCACACCTATAGGAATAGGAACCTTCACCGGTTTACTATCTTGCATATTAAACCTCTGCAGTATTGTCTTGACATACTTCCTCTGGTTTAACCAGAGCTTCCTCTTTGACCGATCTCTTTTAATTTCCATGCCCAAAATATAGTTTGCAGCACCAAGATCTTTCATGTCGAATTTGGAGGACAATTGGGTCTTCAAATCCTGGATAATTTCTTTGTCATTTCCAACCAGCAACATATCATCCACATACAAGACCAGATAAATAACACGGTCACCAATTAATTTAAAATACACACAATGATCTGCTTTGCTTCTGGTGAAGCCAAGTCCCCATATAAATGTATCAAATTTCTGATACCACATCCTTGGTGACTGTTTTAACCCATACAGAGACTTCTTTAACTTGCATACCAGTTCTTTCTTACCCTTCACCGCAAAGCCTTCAGGTTGCTTCATGTAGATTTCCTCTTCCAAATCCCCGTGAAGAAATTCTGTCTTCACATCCATCTGTTCTACCTCAAAATCAAAAGCAACAACAACAGATAAAAGTAATCTAATAGAAGTTACCTTGGCAACAAGAGAAAAAATATCACCAAAATCAATTCTCGGCACCTGGGAATAACCTTTTGCTACCAACCGAGCTTTGTATTTCTCCACCTTTCCTTCTGCACTTGTCTTCTTCTTGAACACCCATTTGCTGCCAATGGGTTTCCTTCCAGCCGGCAACTCCACCAGATCCCAAGCCTCATTTTTGTGCAAAGATGCCATTTCATCGACCATGGCCTCTTTCCAGAGTTTTCCATCCTCTGAATCCACTGCTTCCTTCACAGTTCTGGGATCATCATCAGTAACAGACAAAGCAAAATTTGAACTGAAAGCAGATGGACTATACCTTTCTGGCTGCCTTCTTTCTCGAACTGATCTTCTCACAGCTGGAGTTTGTGGCTCTTCATCTTCTGATTCCTCCTCTGCTGCATAGTCTGATTCTTCCTCCTTTGGCTCAAACTCTATCTTCTCAGGTTCCTTTGGTTGGACTTCATGTTGAATAACATCTTTTACCTCTCTGAACAACACATCTCGGCTGTACACAACCTTCCGTGTGACTGGGTTCCAAAGCTTATAACCCTTTAAACCATCCTTATACCCAATAAAGATGCACTTTTCAGATTTACTATCCAACTTGGTTCGTTTCTCCTTTGGAACATGTACACATGCATCACATCCAAATACCCTTAGATGTGAAAGAGAGGGTTTCTTACCAGTCCATACTAATTGTGGAGTCTTATCCTCCAACGCTGATGAAGGTGATCTATTGATCAGGTAACATGCAGTATCCACCGCCTCTGCCCAGAATTCCTGTCCTAACCCGGCACCACTGAGCATGCTTCTTGCCCTTTCCATCAACGTCTTGTTCATTCTTTCTGCGACTCCATTTTGCTGAGGTGTATATGGAGTAGTCTTCTGCCGTGCTATACCACACTTCTTACAAAATTCTTCAAATTCCTTGCTGCAAAATTCTCCACCATTATCTGTCCTCAACACCTTTATCTTCTTCTTTGTCTGATTTTCCACCAGAGCCTTAAATTCTTTAAACTTGTCAAAGACTTCAGATTTCTTCTTAAGGAAATATATCCATGTATTCCTTGAGAAGTCATCTATGAATGATACATAGTACACAGACTTAACCAGTGATGGAACCTTCACAGGTCCAAACACATCACTGTGCACAAGCTCTAATATCTGTTTCGTCCTCTTACCACCAGAGGGGAAACTCACCCGATTCTGCTTCCCATACACACAATTTTCACAGAAATCAAAATCCAGAGAGCTATCATTCATACCTTCTACCATACCTTTACCATGAAGTATTCAAAGGCCCTTCTCTCCAATATGTCCAAGCCTTTGATGCCACAACATGGTCTTCTCTCCAGAGACCACTAGATTTTCTACTCCATTTTCAGGAACCATAGAAATATCGCACCCATCAACAACAGTGCTACCTTGCAGCTTGTACAGAGTTCCAATTCGAACTCCCCGCATCAATATCAGTGCTCCTCGAACCATCTTGCAGGTATCTTTCTCGAACACCGTCTTTACACCTGCATCATCCAACTTGCTTACAGAAATCAGATTTCTGGCCAATGCAGGAATATGTAGAACATTCGGAAGTGTTCTAACCCTTCCATCTTGCAACTTCAACTTTACTTTTCCCCGACCAATGATTCTAGCCTTCCTATCATCTCCTAAGAAGACATCACCACCATCGTATTTCTCATACTCGCAGAACCACTCTCTATGGGGAGTGAAGTGAAAGGATGCACCTGAGTCAATCAACCATGCCTCATGATCTACATGTGTACTTGAAGAAGCCAAGTACACATCCCCACCTTCATTTGAGGTGGTTTTCGCCTGTGCAGAAGGAGCATCATCAGATCCCTTTCCTTTATCAGGAGCTTTAGATTTACAATCCCTTCTGAGGTGCCCTTCCTTTCCGCATTTCCAACACACCACCTTTGTAGGTTTTCCCGGAGATTTAGATCTCCCTCTAGATTTAGATCTTCCACTCGATGAATTATTTTTGTTTCTGTTCTGGGACCGTCCTCGTACAGACAAGGCATCACCATTCTGGTTGTCCATATTTTTCCGTCTCATCTCCTCCATGAGCAAGGCTGAGACTATTTCATCAAACTGCAAAGCAGTTGCATTGCTACCTATTGCAATAACCAGACTATCCCACGAATCTGGTAGAGAACACAACAAACTGATGCACTTATCTTCATCTGAAATTTTAATATCAACAGATAATAACTGACTTACCACAGTATTAAACGCATTCAGATGCTCTGTCACCGAGTCTCCATCTTTCATCCTCAGGTTATACAACTTTTTCCGCGGGAACAGTTTATTCACCAGAGACTTAGATTGGTACAAAGTCCCTAACTTGACCCACAAAGCCTTTGCCATAGCTTCCCCTGATACATTCAGCAATATTGAATCCGAGACACACAATCGTATTGTGCTCTTTGCCTTCCGATCCAACTTCTTCCATTCTTCATCGGTCACTCCCGATGGTTTAGTACCCGGATCTACCGCGATCCACTGATCTTTATCCACCAATAGATCCTCCATCTTGAGTTTCCACAACTCAAAATTCTGACCATTGAACTTCTCAATCTCTATCTTTCCACTGCTCGCCATCTTCTTTCACCACCAGAATCAATCTCGCAGATCTCCCACTAAACAGGGTCTACCACAGGCCTGAGCGAAACCCCTCAGCAACAAAGGCGTCCCCTTGTAGCCAAAACAGCTCTAATACCAAATGTAGGTTTTAACCCTGTACAAAAATTACCTGCATACGAATTCTTAAACAAAGAAAATAAACAATGCGAGAGCATAACCCATAAAACACATATGCACAGAGATTTTTCCCTAGATCCCAAAACCGGGACTACCAGCTTGATTTTTCATTATGTTCCTTTCAATGTTACAATACATATTTATACATGCCGAAGCATCCAATACCATGGACCGAAAACCATCGCGTCCAATACCATGGACCGAAAACCATCGCGTCCAAAAAACATGTGCGAAAATCATGCACAAAACCATAGGTGGGTCCGCCCAACCTAACATATGGTCCAAAACCAAAATTTTCCGGGGCGCTGCCCCGGACCCCATAAAGTGGGGTTACGGGTGCCCTTCAAACCCCCTATTAACTACGTGGAAAGAATATAACACAACCCAACACTTTTCCCCTACTTTTGTGCAAGTCGTTAAGCCTTAGGGCTCTGTCAGTCTACCCTTTATTCTGCCCTTCAGTACCTTCGTGAAGGTGTATGATTGACCTTCGCGCAACCCTAACCCATGGTCCAGGTACTTCCGTGCAGCTACGACAATGTATTGTATAGGTTCCCAAGTTATCTCAAGTGTGTTACTTAAATTACTAATTTATTATAGTTAGTGCCACGTAAACTGATATCCTTACTTGTGTTCAATTAACCGATATAATCACATATATTCACACATCAAATAAACATTGTAAATTAAACCCAAAATGCAATATAATCAGATGCATTAATAGGAACTAAATACACAGAATTTGCAGAATACTTCTCTTTATTGATATCTTTCAATTTAATACAGACTCTATCCGCCCTGCGTGCATAGCTATAGGGGTCCACGCACTCAGCTGTGGACTTCCACCCTAGGCCTCTGCGCACTTAGCTGCAGAGCCTCTACCTACGCTAAGATCCGAGAACACTTAGGTTAAATTCTATCAGAACTCCAATGCTTAACTCTTTCTCCTTTAGAGCTTACGTAGCTCCTTTTTATACAATCCCATGGTCCGCGGATCATGGGTAGATCTTTACAATTGACTTGACACTTTACAAAATAAGGGTAGACAACCCTTTATGAATCTTGACACCTTCATGCTTCGTGACCACAAAATGCGGAGACTTACAACTTTATTACAAAATTATTCGAAAACATGGGCTTTTAGCCCCATAACTGCTCTTGGGGGAACCCGTTCCCAACAAAGCGTGTGTCTTCTTATTATGGACCTCAAATCCTTGAGGCTTCTAAATGTAAAGTTATTCATCAATTGTCCCATTTAAAAAAGTCATTTTATCTTCCATTTGATGAATTTTCCATCCCATAGTAGCAGCCAAAGAGAGAAGATATATATTGTTGTTGGAGCAAAAGTTTCTTCATAGCTAATTCCTTCCTTTTGAGGAAATTTTTTTTGCCACATACCTTGCCTTATACTTATTAATGCTTCCATAAACTGCATGTTTGATCTTATATACCCATTTGGAAGTGACAACATATAAATCTCTAGGTCTAGGAATAATTTCCCAAACAACATTCTTCATTATAGACTGGCATTCTTCTTGCATTGCATTCTTCCATTCTTGATGTTCGACTGCCTTCTTAAAAGTAGTGGATTTCACTTCAATAAGCTTAGTCATATAAGCTGCATAACCTGAATATCTTTTAGGCTTCTTTCTTTGTTTGAAAGTTCCCTTTATCCCTGCATGTTCTTTGACTTCCTATAGAGTTTTCCTCAACCAAGTTGGCCTCTTGCGAGTTTCTGGAATGATGACTTGCTGCACAAGTTCACTTGGTCCTTCAACTTCTTCATAATTAGTAGTGGGTTCTTGAATATTGTCATGCCTTAATACTTCTTTAAGTATGGGCTCTTCTTCCTCATTAGAATCAATAGGAATGTCCTTAAACTTCTTGTATGTGATGATTTCATCAAATATAACATCTTTGCATACTTCAATTCATCGGTCTTCCTTGATGTAGATTCTATCAGAATTTGAGGAACTACTATATCCAACAAACATGCCTCTTATACCTAAAGGGTCCAATTTCTTCCTTTTTTCCTTGGGAATGTGAATGTATATGGGACATCCAAATATTTGGAGATGGTCAACACATGGCTTCCTCCTATGAAAGCTTCTTTTGGGGTCATGTCATTAAGAATTTTATGAGGGCCTCAATTTTGTATATATATTTTTGTTACAACTACTTCTCCACATAGGAACTTGGGTATGCCTTGGTCATGTAGCAAGGCTCTAACACATTCTGAAATTGATCAGTTCTTCCTTTCAATAACACCAGTCTATTTAGGATTGTAGGGAACTATTCGCTCCCTTTTAATTACTTCTTCCTTGCAAAAAACCACAAGTTCTTTGGAATTTCATTCTCCACCATTATCTAATATTAGGTTTTTGATCTTCCTTTCTTTCAATTTTTTTACTTTTTCCTTGAACTCTTGAAATTTCTCAAACAATTCATCCTTATTGAGGAGATATATGCATGTATTTCTAGAGTGATCATCAATAAATGTAACATAGTATTTATTACCTCCAAGATAATTGTCTTCCATTGGTACACAAAGTTTAGAATGTATGAGATCCAAAATTTACTTGGATCTTGTATCACTACTTACAAAAGTTTTCTTCACATTCTTTCCAGAAGCACATCCCTTAAAGACTAGTTTGGGGATACCGATATCCATATGATTAAAAGATAAAAATATACTATAATGAAGGTGACCATACCTTCTATGCCATAGTTCACAAGGGTTCATATCTAAATGCACTAGAGCTTGAGGAAGAGGTGCCAAAAGCCTATACGACCTCCCCTCACAAATCCCAAAAGTGTTAGTATCTTCAATACTAGATCCCATACCCCATACAATAATTTTTCCATCAACAAAAAGAACCCTATCACCTTTATCTTCTAACCAAGAAATAGAGAGCAAGTTATTTTTTAAACCTGGAACATAGAGTATATTGTTGAGATGAATGTTTCCAATGGTTTCTAGCTCCAAAGAAGTAGATCCAATTCCTTTGACTAAGTAGCTCTTCTTGTCTCCAAGTTCAACTAAATGAGAAGAGATTCCTTTTGATAAGGTTTTGAGTTGACCACATTCCCTTGTCACATGTCTTGAAGATCCAATGTTGATTAACCATATACTATCATCTTCCAAGTACCCGTGAGAGCGGAAAAGAGGCTTCCATCCATGACTTCTTTAGACATCTTAGAGATAAACTTGATGATGCAACCTTTGATAGTTTCAAAGAGACTACTAAGAGTCTTAAGGCCTTCCTTCATGTAGCTTTCCATTAAAGAGGGAGAGAGAGAATATATAATTTCTTCAATAATATTTTCCAGTGAGAGTTTCAGCAAAAGTGATCCTCAAGTTGTCCTTCCTCCACCTTAGCTCTGATACCATGTTGAGAAATAAATGCCCTTGTAGATTAGGGTTGATTCCTATTAATTATAATTACTTGTGATAGTTTGTTGGATTTTATTACTCTATTATATCTTCATCAAGAAATTACCAAAAACATAATGTGCACGAAGATGACAAGAACACAAAGAACCCAAGATATAGGCTCCAAGCTAAGGAAAAACCCCACATGGGGGAAACCAAAAAAAATTCTCTTCTTAGAGAATCAGATCAAAGTGAGACATCCAAGACCCAAAGTCCAAGACCAAGACCTCCACAAGCACCAAGTCATTTTTCCTTCAAATTATTCCTCAAATAAGTCAAAGTCCACAATGTAAACATTGGTAAAACTTCACCAAACCTAGTCAAACTTAGAATTTTGGCCCTGCAACTTGGATTTGCAGTTTGGACCTACAACTTTGGCCTTGCATCTCATAGAATAACCCCATAATTCTTGCAGGTGTGAGTAGAACTTCCTTTATTCCTTAGATTTCTCTCTCTTCCTTGCCTTCACACTTCTTTTCTTCCTTTCTTGCTTAGAAATCGAACTTGTGTGAATGAGTGTGTAAATGAGGATGAAGTATCTTCCTTTTATAACCATCCATGTGGTCAAATTGGGCCTCTTGTAGGCCGACTTATACTAGAAGGGCTGACTTGGTATTGGGGGTCAAAATGATTCTTTTAAACTCAAAAATAATATTTTTCTTTTGATACAAAATAGTCCAAATAGGATTTTGACACAAGATACATTTTCCCTTGACTTAGTAAACCCTAGAAGCATGAATAACATGCTTTAATATATAATAATAATAATAATAAATTTTCTTTTTCTTATTTTTCTTTTCATAATAAATATATAATGATACAAGTACAAAGATAATTATGAATATTGAACCTATTTACATTTTCCAACACTCCCTCTTAACTAGGGAGGTATTCATAATTCAATAACAAGTTACAAGGTTAATCAAATTGAAATATTCTCATAAGAAGAGTGGATTGATAAGCCATATTTAAGCATCAAAATCATAACCAACATTTTTAATCTAAAAACTAGCAAGGTTTTGACTAACAAGCTCTAACTCTCCACTAAATTAGAGCACAATGCTAGGAAGCATACATATGGACACCATCACCACAACCTATCAAGGCACATACCCCATCCGTATGTTCACCAGGTATGTCCTTTTAAGACTATTCTTATCTTGGATTCCCAATCCTCAGAGAATATCGATCCTCTTTGACTACTCTTATCTTGGATGCCCTATATCATCCTCAAAGAGTATTGATCCATGAGACTACTTCTATATTGGATTCCCAATCCTCAAGAAGTATTGGTCTCAGATGCTTATCCAATACTCCTCTCTACCAGTGCTTTCACTAGACTTACGACTGTTAGTCTTGGTCTAGTGCATGACACATGGAGAATACAGTGTCCCACATCACTCCCTTTCAAATAGGGAGGAGATATCTACAAGTACAAGCTTGTTTCTCAAGTACTCAAGTTTCTTATTTGGAGGAGACTTCATCAAGATATCAACTACTTGTTCATCTAAGGAGATGTACTTGGTAATTTTTCCTAGCATGAAAAATGGGGTCTGCTGTCAACCTTATACAACTTTGGTTGTCACAATGTATAATGGTAAGGTTCAACGATCCTTCGAAAAAATATGATAGCAATTTTCTAAAACAAAAAAATCTCTACCAACTTCACTTTCTAAAATATGTTCAATTTCAACACTACTTAATGCAACTGAATATTGTTTCCTTCTTAACGAAAAGATCATAGAATATCCCAAGATAAAACTTCCACTAGTAGTGTTTCTTCCATATGTTTTAGTGCCTCCCTATGTTGAATCATTATAGACCAATAATTATATCTCATTACCAACATATCTCAGGCAACGATGTACCAACCCATGAAGATATCTCAAAATATGTTTAGTTTCTATCCAATGATCATTCCTTGTCTCCATTTGGAATTGAATAAGAACATTTACTACATAGCATATGTTAGGTTGAGTGTTAACTAGAAGTCTAGATACATCAAGGAGCCAATCAATTGTTGTCAACAAGGTTTGATTCTAAACTTCTAAACTTTTCAAATTAGTGATCATTAGATTTATCATCGATTTATTGTCCATCATGCCAAACTTTTTCAATATCTTGATTTCATATTTCTCTTAACCAAGATAAATCTCATCAGGGTTTTTCCATACTTATAATACCAGGTAATAGTGCATAAGCCTAAGATTCTTCATGTAAAATTCAGCTGCCAACTGCTTCTTTCATTCTTGAATACGATTCTTTACACCTGTAACTAGTAAGTCATTCACATATAGTAGTATGATCACAAGGTCATTCTTAACCACCTTGATATAGAGATTAGGGTTTGTAGAACTCTTAACGGAACCAAGTATTAAAAGACATGCATCCATCCTTGTTTACCATGTTGTAGGGGCTTTCTTCAAGCCATATAGAGGCTTCTTCAATCTGCAGGCATGTGTCTCCTTATCATGGACCTCGAATCCTTGAAGGTTCTCAATGTAAATTTTTTCCCTTGACCATACAACTCTACTTCATTAATAAAACTAACACTAATAACAAATTTGATTTTTAATTTCTTTTTTAGATTTATATTTTCCTCCTTGTTGATCAATACCAATGGATATGGGATAGGATAGTGAAGAGTCTCCAATCTCATTTTCTTGACCAAATCTACTGCTATGATATTTTCCTATCATTTTAAGTCAAATAGAGCATCAATTTTCATATTTTTGACCTGTATCTTTATATGGAAGAGCCTTTCTATTCCTTCTCTTCATGTTACTGAAGGATATTCAAACCCTTCTATCATAATGTATAGACAAAATTCTCATCCACCTATGAGCTACTATTGACCTGATTACTAGAATTTATGGCCATGAAATTTTTCTTCTTAGAATTTTTCTTTTGGTTCTTCAGTTTGAGCTTTGGATGCAACTTCTAGAACTTTTCCTTTGCATGGCCATCAATGTTACAATGGCTCTAGTATTTTTTGGGATCTTTTCATTTGTGTGATATGGTTGCTATCTTTTTATATTTTATCTCTCTCCACTTCTTCCCCTCCTTGGAAGCCTCCCAATGTTCTTTTTTCTTTGACCCATTTGATTTCTATTTTCTCTGACCTCTATTCTCCAGGTATTGTGCCCACAAACAAGCCTCATCCATTGGTCTATGTTTGTACAACAAAACCTTATTTTGTAGAGGATAATTAAGGAGTACATATGGGTTATTTGGGGAGATACCCAAAATCATTACCATGTTCATAAATTCCACAGTATACTCTTGTAAACTCTGCCCCTGTCTCTTCTTGAAGCAATACAACGAGATCCACTGGCCCTCTACATACCCAATATGGTAGAATTATGAATTTATGAGATTTTTGAAATCCTCTTGCTTAGTCACTGGAGGATATCCCTCTAGTTTTAGGTCTTTCCATGTATCTTTCCCACTAGGTCAAGGCATGGCCATCCAGTTTTAGATGAGCAAATGAAATTTTCAGTTTTTACTCTATGTGATGAAAACTAAAATAAACCTATAACTACTACAACTAGTAAATTAATTTCAAAGCATCAATCTAACCTTCACATGAATTTATATCGACATTCAATTCCATCTTGAATAGGGATTATAAATGGTTCATGACATTTGAAATGGGTTGTTTCTTTTCAAGTTCTTTCTTAGACTCCCTCTTTAGTTATTTCCTAATCTCCAATTTCCCCTGTAATCTCATATCTCTGTTGGAACCTCCATTTTATATGATTCCCAAATTGTTTTCCAATGACACCATAAGGATATTCATGTTAGAGTTGAAATCTATGACCTATTCTTCTAGCCTTGAGAACCTTTTCTTTTCCACACATTGAGAGTTATTAATAGATTCATTGGCCCTGACCGAGTTTTACAAATTTATTCTTTAATTGATTTGGATCCTCTAAAACTTCCAAAAAAATACCTAAAGAAACCCGATTTATTACCAATATGATCAGAAAATTATTGTGGATATTCATTGGATATTTTTTCACAATAGATCTACTAAATTATATTTGAAAATATAAAATCTATATTATGAGGGTTAATTTTTCCTTAGCTTTCTAGAGTTGTTAATTACTATGCTATGATCATGCATGAAATGGATAAAATATAGAAATTATATAACAATGAAATATAAATAAAAAAAAACTATGAACATAAGATATGATATGGGAAACCCTTATGAGAGAAAACCTAGTTGGAAGGTGAGGCTGCTCTGCTCTATATTTCTCATAATGGAAATGGATGCAAGTAAAAAGGAGTGAGATTTTTGATTTGTGGATTGCTATGGTACAAAAACCATCTTTGTCCTCTCTCTATTTCTCTATCCACTCTCTACTCTATACTTATCTATGGAACAAAATGCACTCCCATAGAATGAAACCCCTTTTCCTCCTAGTGTGCTAATTATAACACAACCTAATAGTTTACTAGTGGTTAAGTTTTGCTACTTCAACTCTTAACTAGAGTTGAAATATTGAAGTTCTAGAGTATTCTTCATCATTATCACATGGTTATCCTATTTTCCATAAATAATGGGCATTGACATGGCATCTTCTAAAATCATGGTGATAAAACAAGAAGGTCAACTTTCGAGTGACATAACTTTTGCATACAAAGTTCTTTTGAGGTCTTTCTCATGTCAGTGGAAAGGCATATGAATGTAGAATAGTTAAAGTGAGTGTGTATATTAAGAAACAAATTTTTATGCCAAAAATATGCAATTTAATGACTCAAAATACTTCCAAAATTTTTCATACCCTAACTCACCAAACTGGGACCCGTTGATAAGAATAGTCCTGTGAGCCAATTCCTTCAATTTTTCCACTTTGAAAGCATCAAGATGGATGAAAATAATATAATTCTCCAATGTGGATCATGTAACTTATTATGTTTTGAGACTCTAAATCAAGGAAATTATAATAAGACTACAAAATAAAAATCTAGACATATCCTTCAATGAGTTCAGTTTTAGGTAAGCATAAAACATGAATATTTCCTACCCATATAGAAAGAAAAGTTATAGAAGAAAATTGAATGCTACTTTTTGTTATTTTTTCTTTAAAACAAATATTAATTCAGCTAATGTAACACAAAAAATAATGTACCTTCACTAACTATAGGTCCTACGATTCAACAAAAGAAAATCAACATTGAAAAAGGTGAAAATTAAGAAAAAAAAATGTGAGAAAACACTAGTTGAGGAGGCATATACTCCTCTTGGGAGTGCAATATGTGTGCATAAACACTTCGTATGAATTATAAACACAAATATATGTATCTATTTTGAAGGGAAACCATTTATACACCCTAAAATAGTCCAAAAATTGACGGGAAAAGGCAAAAAACTACCCAAAAACTAGTTCGCACAACACTTATGAAGGAAACATGTGGGAATATGTGCTTTCTAACATGGAAATATTTCATATGTAGGAACTTTATGTCAAGGAAAAGTGTGTACAAACTTATATTTGGAGGAAGAAATCACAAATAACATGACAAAAACATTTGAAAATTGACCTATAGACAAACAAGCAAGGTGTATTATTCTCAAATGCACAAAAAAAAAAGAAACAAAAGCACATTTTTTATTTTTCAAAAGTATGAATACAACGAAGAAAAAAATAAGGAGAAATGCATATTAGATTGACCTATATTTTTATGTCTTGAATTTTTTGCTAAGAAATAAGTAAAGAAAAGGAAGTAGCAAGAACCTAATGCAAAGAAGAACCTTTTCCTTTACATGATTTTGAAAAAAAGAGTACGAAGGAAGAAAATGAAAGGGTTATAAGAGATATTTATAATATTAAGATATTACAACAACAATAATCTAGAAACCAAAACATGATGAACCTAGATCAAATCTTGTTCACAAGAACTGCTCTTGAAGGGCTTGGAGACCCAAGACCTAGAATCAAGGGAAAAATATATGAATAACTATTGAATTGAGTACAATATGTCTTTCCCACACTTATAAAGTTCACCCAAGGCAACCCAACATGAACCAAAACACTCAAAAAGAGAAAAAAATATAAACAAGCAAGCCTATGAATGACCCAAAGGTGGAATTTACTAATTACAAGCTATATACACAACTATCACTTGGACAATACACATATAGACATGATTTTACTAAAGGAAAAAAACATATATATGAAGGTTTATTCACAACAAAAAACATATATAGAGTAGTTATGCCAACATTGAAAGCTAACTCTAAAAGAGATTTTTTTTTTTTCATAAAAGATTGAAAATTGAAGATATAGATTGAAACTATGATGAAAGAAACATAGAACGACATGCAAGAACAAATGGTAACTATAAGAGACATCTTTAATGAGTTTGTCCCTAGTAATTTCACCAATTAATTTATGGAAATTAACCCTATGGCTATGTTTGTAGTCAAAATAGAGTGAAAGGGAGAGAAAACATGGAACTGTCCTAGAACAACAAATAAATGGTTATCATTATAAAAAATACATACTCCAAATTTTATCCATTGGATAATATTCCATGTAAAGAGTCTTCTTTCTCCTAAATCCATTTTCCTCAACATTTCTTTAAAACCTGCACATAAGAAAGAACAAGCAAAAAGTGAAAGTAATCTAATGATAAACTTTAACTATTCTAAATATTTGAAATAAAATAAAATATATGTAACTAAATCATAAAATCAAATGATTAAGAACAAAATAAAATAAATGGATAGGGATATGAATTAGGTGAGTTCCCTATTAGACAAAAAAAACAAGTACATGAAAAATATTTCCTGATTCATTCTTGTCAACGTCGTGTAATCCATGTTCTTCATTCGTCTATCTTGAGCCAGTGAAGCTCAACTCCACTTATCACCTCTTGTTGACAAAAGGAAAATGAAAGAGAAAGGAACTCTTTCTAATAGAAGAGGATGAAATAAAATTGGTCTAGAAACAAGAGTTTTTGATCATGATGGGGAACTTAAAAACTTACAAATATAGTACTACTATTCACTAACATAAGAGTACTACTATTCTCTCTCCCTCCTACTCTAGCATAAGAAAATTTACATAATCCTCAAATGTGGTTGGGATCATTGGGAAGAAGCAATCCTTTGTAAAACCCATAAACCCCACCCAAAAGTATGTTATTATGTGCACATTTAATGTCTTTTAGTGCAATTTGTAGATATATGTGAGTTGCTTGAGGAAGTATTGTGTATGTACATGTTTTTTTTTACAGGAAAGTTTTATATATGAATTTTGATTTTAGGTGAAGAACATATTATGAACATAAAATGATTTTTTGAAGATCTCTAGGGATGATGAATGTTTGCAAAAGTTGAGGAATGGTAGATAAGTTCATAGCATGTGCATGGGTGGAAAATTATGCTATAACAATATTTTATTCATTCTTTGTAGGTTTGTGAGTTTGAATTAGAGCAAGGATGATTGTAGCACGACCACCTTTTGAGGCTTGTCGCTTACCAGCTACTCAAACTATGTGTGTCATCATAACTAACTAGTAGTTATGATAAAATTGTTCTAGGCTACTTTAGGAAAATATTTTCATTATTTTTTGAATTTGTGCTTAATTAATGGTCTACTTCAGCTATAAGATAGTTTATGTATACACAAAATTCTTAGTATGTTTTATACCATCAACTCATTTAATAACAACTTAATAGTTTTGGAATTTTTTACAAAATGTTGTGGATATTCCACTATATTGTTCGTCACAATAGATTTGATAAATTATACTTAAAATCCAAAATATACAGTATGAGATTTTATTTCTCTTTAAATTTATGGATATGTAAATTACTATTTATTTCATATGAATGCAAATTATAATTATATAGAAAATAGAGAACATCAAAATAAAAATTCATAAATAATAATTGACGCAAGATATATCCTAGGAAAATGTTTTGATAGAAAACCTAGATGGAAGGTGAGGTTGCTCTACTCTCTTTGTCTGAATAGAAAATCAATGCAAGTACAAAGAAATAAGGCTCATGACTTGTGGGATACTACAATGCACAAATCCTATTTGTGTGTTCTCTCCATATCCCTCTTGGCTACTCTTCCCATCTATGGAATAAGATTCTCTTGAAAATAATGGAGCCTCTCTTCCTCCTAGTGGCTCGATTATAACATAGCCCAATAAATTACTAGTGGTTAGTTTTGACTCATTCAAATATTAACTAGAGTTATGATATTGACTCTTCTAGAGTATTATTTATTATTATCATGTTTCTATCCCTTTTTCCATGAATAATCGGGGCTGATGTGACATCCTCTCAAATTATGGTGGTTAAAATAGGAAGGTCAACTTCTGAGTGGTATAATGTTTTGCATACAGACTCTATTTGAGGCGATTCTTGTGTCATCTAAAAGGTATCTCTATGTAGAATAGGAAAAAAATATACACTCTAAAACAAAAAAAGTTTTACCCCAATGCCTCAAGTTTCTCCCAGAAGGTTTCAGACCCCAATTTTCCAAATTGGGTCCCATTGGTAAAAAATGGTCATGTGAGTTGATTCCTCCAAATTTTCCACTTTGAAAGAATAAATATGGATGAAAAGCAATATGATGATCCAATCTAGATCAAGGAATATACCACTTCTTAGATGTATCTAATTTATACTCTACTAAAATATAGAATCAAGGGTGACAATCTACCTTACCACTGGAATTTGAGGAAGACACAACAAAAGAATGGAATAAATCATATTTAGTTTAAAATGCAAGACAATTAGAATTAAGGATGAAAAAAAAATATGTTTTATGAACAAAACAACTAAAATATTTACAACAAATTTAGGATATAGGGATAATATTGAGGAGCAAATAGAAGATAATAAAAATGGTGGAAACCTAAATGGAAGTTGAATAGCCCTCTAAAACCAATGTATTTTTATATTCTTTCCTTTATCTAATAGAATTCTAATCATCTAAGGCAACTAGCAGAAGAGATCATGCTAGGGTTTAAATAGATGTATTATGTGTAAGATCAAACATGAAACTACAAACCACCTACTAGTTGATTATCCATATGTGAGAGAAGTACATAATAAGGCATTGGAGTTAAATAATAATAAAGGGAAGTGGAAAGGTTAGTGCAATATATTTTAGGGGACGGTATAAGGATACATACGTGATAGCTCAGAAGGCATAACCTTATATTATGAGTTGGAAAATTTGAATTATCGATTGCGAGAAATAGAATGACATTGTAAATCAAGGAAAGGAAATCCTTTCTTTTCAAGTCTATGTCCAAATAATATATGCCTATGTAGGAATTTAGAAACCTATAAAAATGAAAATGTTAGAAATCTCGTTAGATTTAAAAAATAGACAAATCATAGAATTGAAAGTTATTTTATGGTGCTTATCAAGGAACTCTACATAAATGTGTTATAGGTGACATTGTTATCTCCAAGAGAAATCACTCATTATTTCAAATATGTTGTAGTAATGGGACAAACAATAACGCATAAATTTATGCAACATAAATACCCCTTAATCAAAAAGCGAAAATATTAATTTATAAGTGATGGGAGTTCCACATTCATCATAAAATGGACAAAAATGAGGTATTCAATAGAAAACTTAATGTTACTTCCAATTCAGGAAAGAGGAAAGAGACTCAGAGGTAAGGAAAAAAAATGTAATCATATATATAGAAAATAGAAAGAATATATTAAGGAATCCTATAAGGTTTCTAATAAGGTGTTTCCTTTGGATATGCTTTATGAAGCAAAACAAATGAAGAAGTGCTTCGAGATTATCGCTCCTTATTAGTCCTTGTCGTGCTTCGAGGCAGAGGGGTGACTTTTGCAAAGATGATTTTGCACAGCTAGCTTTCGTACAACTAGATTTACACGCAGCTATACAGAGACTTAAAAACCCAATATTCGCTCATGACAAAAAAAAGGTAGAACATAGTAAGTTTGGAGCAACATAATAAAAACTTAGGATTGAATTCTAAATCATGAAAATACATTCACATGAGACTCTGTAAAACAAAGGTTTTACAGTGATTTACACTTACGCGGAATAACACACAGTAAAACACAGTAACTATTGTTTTTCACGCACCCACCAAAATTTTCTCCACCATTTTCTCCTCAGAGACTCTTGCTCTCTTTCTCTCTCGGTTGCAAAATTATTTTTACATACATATTTATCTCAACACAAAATTTGACATTAATACATGACAGAGAAAAATAATTAATACGTTGTTGTTGTTGAATGTGGGAATCACGCAGGTGTCTATGGAGCATGGGAAATAATCACCGAATGAATGCTTGCCCATATCTAATTACCAAAATACATTGAATGCCTTAAATTCTTTACTGTGTTGAGGAATGGTTTGTGTGGTACTCTTTTCTGGCTTTAGTCCTTCCATCTTCAAACAGAGACGCAACCTACAAAAATACTTCTAACAAGTATGGCTACTGTCAGGGTGTTTAACGCGGTGCTTGGGATTAATATTTCCAACACTCCCCCTTAATCACAATTGCCGCCATTGACAATTCCCAAATAGTTTCTGAGATAAAAAAAACTTTCACGTGCCAATGGCTTTGTGAAGATATCAACGAATTGATCCTGTGACCTGTAGTGGTGCAACACAATTTCATCATTGTTAATCAACTCCTTAATAAAATGATATTTAGCATCAATATGCTTGGTCCTCTTATGAAAGACAAAAATATTTGACAATGCAATTGCTGAGGTGTTGTCGTAGAAAATGGTTGTCGTTCCCTCTTAGTCATGACGAAGATCCCTCAACATCCTTCTCATCCAAACTCCCTGACACGCTGCTACTGTTGTTGCCACATATTCAGCTTCTGCTGTTGACAATGACACTATTGGCTGCTTCTTGAAGGCCCATGAAATGGCTCCAGAACCCAAATGAAAAACATATCTTGATGTGCTCTTTCTATCATCGACACTTCCTGCCCAATCACTGTCAGTGTAACCAACTAGCTTGAAATCACTTGTTGCTGTGTACAAAATGCCATATTGTTTTTTCCCATTGACATACCTTAGAATCCTTTTTGCTGCTTGCCAATGTGTCTCCTTGGGTGTCTCCATGAACCTTGACACTAAACTTACTGCATACATTATATCCAACCTAGTGACAGTCAAATACATCAAGCTGCATATCATGCTTTTGTATAATGTTGGATTGACATTGCTACTGCAATATTCTTTGCTCAACTTCAATGCCATGATAGTTGGAGTTGGTGCAGGCTTGTTGTTCTACATTTTAAACCTCTCCAAAATGTCTACCACATACTTTGCTTGAGAGATAAAAATGCCATTTTATGTTTGCTTCACTTCTATGCCCAAAAAATATCTTAACAACCCCAAGTCAGTCATTTCAAATTCATTCTTCATGACTTGTTTGAAATCAATGATGAGGAAATCATCACTGCCTATAAAATTCAAATCATTTACATATAAGACAACAATAAAAATCTTACTATCACTCTCTTTGATATAGGGAGTGGGTTCACCGTCACATTTGTCGAAACCATTCTCCAACAAGTAGGACTCTATCCTGTTGTACCATGCGCGTGGTGCTTGCTCCAGCCCATAAAGAGCTTTCCTCAACCAATACACTTTGTCTTCTTGGCCTTCTACCTCATAACTAGGTAGTTGCGCAACATACACTTCCTCTTTCAACTCTCCATTCAAGAATACTGATTTTACGTCCATTTGATACACTTTACATTTATGTTGCGCGACAATCGCCACAACTGCGTGCACTGTCTCCATCCTCATGACTAGTGCGAATGTCTCTGCGTAATCTCTTCTATGCTGCTGCTTGTATCCTTTGACAACTAGTCTTTCTTTGTGCCTTTCAATCTTTCCCTCAATGTTGCTTTTGGTATTATAGACCCACTTCACTCCAATGACATGTTTTCCTTTCGGAAGGTTCACCAACTCCCACGTGTCATTCCTTTCTATTGCTTCTATTTCCTCCTCCATTTCTGCAACCCATTTTTCTTCTTTGACTGCATCTTCAAAATGGATTGGGTCATCTACATGACAAAACATGGAAAATAAGGAATTCAGACGAGCGCTACTATCAAATTCATCTTGCTCATAATTTTCATTTAAATTTTTGAATTTTGGTCTTCTTGTGCTTGCTAAAGATGGGCTTGACATGTCACTTGGTGTTGCGCTTTGTGGTGTGCTTGGAGAAGCACTTGCTTGGCTGCATGAAACCTTGCTGGAAAACTTCTCAAAACTTTCTCAACTATTCTTCTATCCTCAAGTGTCTCACCATGAGACATGATTTGAGTAACTAGCCCACTTACATGTGTAAAAAATGAGTCTACATTCTCAGATTGTTTCATACAAAGTGTTTCAAAGCCTCTTCTCAACATTTGTAGCTTTGTTGTCTTGACTTTTGCCATGCCTTGGTAAGCTGTCTGGAGTGTGTCCCATGCTTGCTTGGACTTCGTTGCTGCTGCAACCCTTGGGAAAATACTTTCATGAACTTCTTGGAAAATATAGAACAGGGCTTTTGAATCCTTCTTCTTGTTGTCCCTTAACAAATCTCTTTTTTCTTGAGATAAGGCATTGTATGCTGCTGCATCTGCTAGTTCTTGAAAACCATTCTCCACCAAATCCCAAATGCCTTGAGAAGAAAACAAGGCCTTCATTGTAATAGCCCAATAATCATAATTTTTTCCATTTAACTGAGGTATCTGAGGATTAGTCAAGCTTGTGCTTGATGTTTCTATTTCTGAGTGAAGAAAAACAACTTTCTATCTGCTGGTAAATATGTTAAAAGCAATATGCCCTCAAAACAATTTTAATTGTTAATAAAAACACTTGTTTTTACACTAACAAAGTTTAACCCGCTCTGATACCATGTTGAATTTTTTTTTACGCGGAGAGGCATAGGGGTGACTTTAGTATTCACTCAGTAGAACAGAGTAAGTTTGGAGCAACACAATAAAAACTTAGGATTGAATTCTAAATCATGAAAATACATTCATATGAGACTGCGGCTCATTCACCAAGTAAAACAAAGGTTTTACAGTGATTTACACTTACGCGAAATAACACACAGTAAAACACTGTAACTATTGTTTCTCACGCGCCCACCAAAATTTGCTCCACCATTTTCTCCTCAACTTTCAAAATGATTTTTACATACATATTTATCTCAACACACAATTTGACATTAATACATGACATAGAAAAATAATTAATACCCTGTTGTTGTTGAGTGTGGAAATCGCTTAGGTGTCTGTGGAGTATGGGAAAAATAATTAATACACTGTTGTTGTTGAGTGTGGAAATCGCGCAGGTGTCTATGGAGTATGGGCAATAATTGCAGAATGAATGCTTACCATATTTAATTACCAAAATGCATTAAATGCCTTAAATTCTTTGTTGTGTTGAGGAATGGTTCGCGTGGTACTCTGTTCTAGCTTCAGTCCTTCCTTCTTCAAACAGAGATGCAATCTGCAAAAATAATTCTGACAAGTATGGCTGCTGTCAGGGTGTTTAACGCGATGGTTGGGATTAATATTTCCAACAAGTAGGACTATACTGCCACCTTGTACAACTGACTGCCACCTGTAAGCCATGCAATGCGACTTTTTATATGGCATTTAAATTGCATATCCCTCCTTTCCTCCTTGCCACCATCCTGACGAGACTAGTCACAACAACGTCAATGTAAGCCATGCAATGCGGCTTGTTTTGTGGCGTTTAAATTTCATATCCCTCCTTTCCTCCTTGCCACCACCCTGACGAGACTAGTCGCAACAACGTCAATGGGAGTAATAGCCGAGCAAGCAACTGGTAAGATAACAACAAAGGGAGAGGCAACTGCAAATGAACCGGATTACTACCGATTTACTACCCAGTCAAAGAAACAAAAATGAAGGAAATTGATCACCCAACACCACTAGAGGCAGAGGTGGAAGCACTTTCCTATACAATTCCTGGTGCATTATCAAACGCATTAGTAACCATTTGACCAATATCAAGGCTAGCAACAACTCGAGCAGGGGTAACAGGTGGAAAAGGTGGAGTATATTAAGTATTAGTGAGAGGCAAAGGTGGAAGTAGTTTCATATACAATTCCTAGTGCATTATCAATAGCATTAGTAACCATTTGACCAATATCAAGGCAAGCAACAACTAGAGCAGGGGTAACAGGATATGTTACCAGAAACGGGACGGTTGCCACCGTTCCCTGTAAAAAACATGTAAGAAACGAGACCAGATGGAAACACCATTTTCTACAGTCGTTTTAGCTAACGGGTGAATATATTTTATGGGAAATCTTTTACAGGTTGTAGTTCGCTCTTTTGCAAGTCGTTCTCAACCCTATATTTTCACTCTTTACTGTAGATTTCATGCATGTATTCATTCAATAACTTAGAGGCCTATGCCAAGTATACAGAAAGTTGATCATTTCTGTACTATTGTTCCATTTTTTAGTTGATTTGTTTTCCTTTAACATGTATATTGTTAAAATTCATAGTTTAAACACTATTCTATATGTGCCTCAAGAAGTTCACATTTAATTGCAAATTCTATTGATTGATTACAGTTATTTATATATAATTATTTGGATTTTTTTTAAGGAAACAATAATTAGCGGAAGGCCCAAAATGCATAAGAATGCATACACTTAATTGACTAGGAGGCATAAGAATGTATATATTTAATAGTCAATTTGCTAAGCATCAGTTTGGTATTCAAGTTATTTAGGTTTGTAATAAAATTTGGGCTGGAGATTTAGTTGAAACTATATTGAAAATTGAAACTAACTTTGTATTTTTCATTTTTATTTTCATTTTCTCTCTCCTCATTTGTTGAGTGCGAAAACCTCCTGACTCCTTTCTCGTACCATTTTCATTTCTAGTTTCGTTTCCCATTTCTTGTTTTTGGTAACAGAGGTAACAGGTGGAAAAGGTGGAGTATATTAAGCATTAGCGAGAGAGATAGTTACTGAAATCACAACAAAAGTAAGTGAAATACCAGCTATGATATAGAAAATCTATCATTACTGACCTTTCTTGTGAAATACCAGCTATGCTATAGAAAATCTAGAAAATCTAGCATTACTCACCTTGCATGCTTTAATTCACGCTTTCCCTAGTCACTGCATTGGAGACTGGTTGAACACTCTATATGCCACTATATGGTCTGTCCAGTATTCCTAACCTGTGTGTCTTGTCTATACTATAATCATCTTTTTTGGTAGTTGTCTTTGTATGCACTGGTCTTTACGAGGCTTAGGAAGAAAGAAGGCAAAAACCAGTCCCAGCCTGTAGGCAGGCTCCGTGCACTGTCTTTGGGTAAGTAATAAGTCAATAAGGAGAAGTCTAGAGGCTCTATGCACTGTCTTTGGGTAAGTAATAAGTCAATAAGGAGCAGTAGTACCAGTTTCACCCTGCTTGTATCTTTTATGCCTGCTCTAATATTTTTGCATGATGAGGTTCTCGATGCTGAATAATACTAGCCCAACCTCTAGATAGCAACAGAGCAGTGCCCACGACAGGTGCTTGATGTTGTACCCCATCTTTGAGTAAGTCACATTTGTACATTGTGGCCACTCCCTGTTTCTCATCCAAAGAGAGAAAAAGAATGAAGGGCACCTTCGTATTGTATTCTTGTCCATAGCATTGTATTCCATCGACATCTAGATGGACTAGCCTTCATCATCTGCTTCACCCAATTCATCAAACACTGGATCTAAGGCTGATAAGGTTGGTGGTTACCCCATGTATTTTTGTTGGTCAGCTGATAATTCCTATCATTGCTAGTCTACGGGCCATGACTTGCAAGATACCTCTTACACACTGTCAGGAAGAATACGCTAGTCACAGAGCGAAGCACATATCTTGTACTAAACTAAACCTATATAAATCTGTTGAATTTCTAAGAAATTCCAGATGCATAGTTTGGCTTACCAAGATAAAACATGTATGGAATTATGCACAACTAAAATATATCTGGAATCATGCACAATTAATGGCATTCCTCTTATTCAATGTGAAGAACAATTTTTTTACAGGAGATCAGATAGACTGGTCAGTGAGGGTCATGACCTTAACAGTTGGGAGATTGGGTGACTGGTCAGTGAGGGTCATGACCTTAATAGTTGGGAGATTGGGCTTAATGCAGTGAATCCCTAAGCTGCTTCGAAAAATTCTTTGCCTGCAACATTAAATCATGGACCAATGTGGTGATGCATGGAGCACTGGAGGACCGACACTTCCCGCCGTGAAAGATTGGAACTTGTGATGGTTGGTGTGGCTTCTTTCAATCCCTCGAACACGTGAAATCCATGCACGGTCTTTCTCACAAATCTTTTCTTTTTATTTTAATTTAACTTTATTTATTATTTATTAAATTTTTAAATTAACATGTAGCAGGGTAGTAATCTCGCTCGGACATTCATTGCCTCAGACTTTAGCGTGGATGACCTGAATGACTTTACTGTGGATGACCTGCATATTCTTGTCCATGCTTTATCCTATGTGTAAAAAGCTATCCTTAATGTTTATCATTTTCCACCGTTCAAATGCAGCTTAGTAATCAATGGAGTAAAATATGAATTCCAGAAGTCTGCAATGAATGCTGCAGCCCAGGCAATGGTAGAAGATCTGCTCATTCAGGGTTTACTTCCACAGTTTGAAGTAAATTTGATATCTATGCAAATGTTCAAAGTGTTTATTAAGGATATGGAAAAATTTGATTTCATTTTTTAGTTTACATTCATTTTGATTTTACCTGATATGAAAATATATTTAGCTTATTTGTTTTGGATATCTATTTATTTATCTATTGAATATAAAAAGTGGTTGTAAACTTCTTTAATTATAATCTTTTGGCAGGAGACCAGACTATCCAAAAATGTTCTTGATTAGCTGGGTCAAAAAGAGATTGGCTTTTCCTATTTATCATTTTACAATGGAGGGATATGCACATTGTCCCACCTTCACTGCCACTGTGCAGATTAATGGGGCCTGTTATACTGGAGGCCTAGAAAAGAGTAAGGAGGCAAAAGGCAAAGCTGCATGTGAAGCAATTCAGGCTATTCAAACCCAGTATTGTGAGTTTTTGTAGATGGAAAACAAACTGTTTCCATTCTCGTTAGTTATTTTGAAGTACTATGCAATATCCTCACTTGCGTCCTACTTTTAACAATATTAATTGTTGCGAATTCATCAGAATCTCACTTGCCTCCTGCTCTTAACAATATTAATTGTTGCCAATTCATCAGAATCTCATTTCAGGGAATCCTTTCTCCGTTGTTGAACTTAATTCTGAAAGCACAGATTCTAGACATTCACCTGGAGAATGCGATGTGATCCAATCTAAATTGAAGATGCCAATTGATAACATGTTGTTTAATAATCAACTAATGGCAACAACTAAGTCTGAAATCTAAATTGAAGATGCCAATTGATAACATGTTGTTTAATAATCAACTACTGGCAGCAACTGAGTCTGAAATTAGTGAAGAAAAGTTTACTGTTGAGAATGTCGTTAACATGTTGTTTAATAATCAACAAATGGAAGAAATTGAGTCTGAAATTAGTGAAGAAAAGTTTATTGTTGAGAATGTTGTTACTATTGAAAAAGTTCAGAAATTATACACATGGACAACTTAGATATGGTTTAAAAAGTGTTAAATTTAGAAAGAATTAGATCACAAGAAGCCTTCCCAGAATGCTGAAGCTGAGGCATTATCAAAGATCTATCACAAGAAGCCTCCCCACAATGCTGAAGCTGAGGCACTATCAAAGATCTACTTAAGCAGGGTACACTTATACAACTTCAAGTGAACTTAAAGTCTACTTAAATCCTCTATTGAAAATACATATTTTATTTTCCACTTCTTTTCATTTTATTTTCATTTTCATTGGTTCAAAACTTTATTCATTTATTTATTTCTTAAATATATTTATTTATCGATTGAATATACTGGGTTGTCAACTCAAGTTAATTATATTATCTGTCTACCAAGCAAGAGAGCAGTCTATCTAAAAATGTTCTTAATCAGCTGGCTCAAAAGAAGAAGTTGTTTCTTCCTAATTATCATTTTAGGAAGGAGGCTTATGCACATTGTACCACATTTTCCGGCCACTGTGCAAATTAATGGGGCTTCTTCACTGGAGGCCTGGTTTCTCTGTTGTATTGAATCAGTATAAGAGGGCTGCTTAAACCATTCAACCAACGACTAGTGCTGATTAACTGATTGTTTAAAAAATTTAACTGATTGATTAAAAAATGAGGACAATTAACTGATTGAATAAAAAATGAGAATCACAGGCCATTCTTTTGATTTGTGGTGTTTTTGCTGTGTTTGAGCCGCTGGGTGGATTGTAAATGCTGTGTTTGAGCTGTTGGGTGGATTGTAAATGGATTCCTGGTTGAGCCATGCTTAAAGCATGCTGTCTAGATGGCCGACATACTTGAGCTGGAGAGGAGGCATGTGGGTTGCATGCAAGCCCAGCGTGCCTTCTCAAATATTTATTTATTTTTTGGGTGGTGTTTTTCCATTATTTCTTATTTCTACATATATTACTTGTTTTATTTTTTAAACAAATAAAACGTTTGTGGCTAGACTATAATCAAAGTGGATTTGGTCTTTATGGGCTGGGCAGTTTACCAGGTCCATGTATGGATGCACATGGTGCTATTGCAGGAGTAGCTTTATCTATATCTATCTGTGATATTGATTTTTTATTTAATGAATAAAGGATTGAATCTGTAATCTTATTCTCTTACTTAATGAATTAAAAAAACATTTGATTAATGATACTTTCTGCATTTTATGTTTTACTCTTTTGGAGCCTATATCTTCTTTAAAATTTTACATTTTCAATATAGCACTATTTTTTTTTAATGAATATCCATATCTTAACACATGCATCATACTCCTCAAAAAAAATTTCATGGCAGAAGGATGGGTTTCTTAGATAAAATCAAAGAGATACCAAATCTATTATTATTTGCTAAATATAAGATGAAGGATATTTATAGGATTTAGCACAAGCCGGTAGATCAGTCCAAAGAAAAGTGTGATTATAGAAGCTCATGTAAAGACATTTTACTTTGGATAATCAAAAAAGTTTGCTGGTAAATACAAAATCTACAAAATCTGCAAGAGTTAACTTGTGTACATCATAATATAACTAGTGTGTGGGAAGGCTACATTATCGATCAGTGGATAAGAAAGCAACCGAGAGAGTATAATAATTCTCTATGGCAATATTTCAGTGGTTTAAATTGGTTGGGTAAGCCTCTAGCCATTTCCTAGGCTTTTAAAAGCACACCATACGTGCAGTTGGAAATATATTATGATAAAATTTTCACAAAATTTCTTTATATTGAGGTAGGCAAGGTAAGTGAACCTGAACATGCCTTCATATGAACTTCGTCTCTGTTGAAAATGTGTTGGAGCAGAAGAGTTTGACCCTGCCCTCCATGTTGGGACTTTCTGATAATTCCAAACAAACATGAACAAAGAATAATGCTCTATTTTTAACAAAGGAAACAGAGTTTTTGAGGCACCAAAAAAAACTTTGCATTCATTAACAAGACTGCTGTTACAAAAAAAAATTCTTCCTCTCATAGAGGGATTCTTCTAAATAAAATTGGAAAACTTTCGACCAACAAGTGAAACCCAAATCCTTAATCAACTGGAGCCCTCTGCCTCTGCACTGCTGTGCATTACAAGAACACTCTGTCTCTACTTGCAAATTTTACACTGATGTGTGTAAAATTACTTTTTTTCTTACATTCACGCTGCTACGTATTACATTTCATATTCTCAACAAAAGAAACATTACATTCGCGTTGCTGTGTATATTGCCTTTCATATTCAACAAAAACATGATATATCTTTTTGTTTTTTACTTGTGCTGCTCCCGTGAATAAAAAAAACAATAAAATTAAAACCTTTACCTACATTTACCAACCACAGTAAATTTCATTAAATGTTTCATTGATAAACCTGGCCGTCAATGAAAATTTCACTTCACGTCAAGTAATAAATGGTTCTATGGTGCAGGCCTGTACATCGAACCTTGATATCAATTGGACGGCTGTCAGCAAAATCGCATGGCCCTTCTTACCGCACTTTACGCACCGGGGAAAGGTTGTTTTGGAAAACTGCTCACGCCACGTGTAAGCCTATGGGTGTGATCACTGCCCTTGGAGAATTACCAGCATTCGGTAAAAGGCGATGCAGGGGAACTGGCGGTTTTCTGAAAAAAATGCTGCAGTTGAAATTATCATTTCAACACTCCCCTTTAATTTCAACTGTTGGGTTATTAGTCATACCCAGAGATTTCCTCAAAAAATTCAAAACTTTTCTGTCCCAATGGTTTGGTCAGAATATCTCCAACATGCTCCTGAGTTCTGTAGTGTTCTAAAACAATTTCTCCATTATTTACCAATTCCTTGATGTAATGAAATTTTGTGTCAATGTGTTTCGTTCTCTTATGAAACACAGAATTCTTGGATAATGCAATAGCTGAGCTATTGTCACAAAAAATCACAGTTCCTTTTGCTTGCTCTTGGCATAAACTCCTTAACATCCTTCTCATCCAAATTGCTTGACACGTTGCTGTTGTAGCTGCCACATATTCTGCCTCTGCTGTAGACAACGCTACAATAGGCTATTTTTTAGAAGCCCATGAAATGGCTCCTGAACCCATGTGAAAAACATAACCGGATGTGCTTTTCCAATCATCTATACTTCCAGCCCAATCACTATCAGTGTTTCCAATTAAATCTAAACATTCTGAAATAGTATATAAAATGTCAAACCTTTTAGTACCTTTAACATACCTCAGAATCCTTTTTGCTGCCTGCCAATGTGCTTCTTTTGGCCTCTCCATGAATCTGGAAATCAAACTAACAACATGCATTATATTCGGCCTAGTTGCAGTCAAATACATGAGGCTGCCAACTATGCTATTGTACAAACTAGGATCAAATTCCTTGCTGTTGTCCTCTTTGCTGAGTTTTAATCCCATCACTGTGGGAGTGATTGCTGCTTTACTCTCCTGCATATTAAATCTTTCCAACACTTCATTAACATATTTCGCTTGTGATATAAAAATCCCATTTCCATTTTGTTCTACTTCTATTCCTAAGAAGTATCTCAACAAACCCATGTCAGTCATTTCAAAATCTTCTTTCATGACTGTTTTGAAATTTTCAATAAGATAATCATCATTACCTGTGAAAATAACATCATCAACATATAACACAACAATTAGTATTTTACCATCCTTTTCTTTCATGTAGAGGGTGGGTTCTTCCTCACACTTTTCAAATCCATTTTCCAGTAGATAGGAATCTATCCTACTGTACCACACTCTTGGTGCTTCCTTCAGCCCATAAAGAGCTTTCTTCAATTTGCACACTTTGTGCTCTTGGCCTTTCTTTTCATAGCCTAGAGGTTGTTCAATGTAAACCTCTTCCACTAACACTCTATTTAGGAATGCTGACTTCACGTCCATTTGGTAAACTTTCCACTTGTTTTGTGCTGCTATGGACAGCACTGCTCTCACGGTTTCCATTCTAGAAACTGGTGCAAAAGTTTCCTCATAGTCTCTCCCATACTGCTGCTTATATCCTTTGACAACCAGTCTTGCCTTGTGTCTTTCTATTTTGCCTTCAGCATTACTCTTGGTCTTGTAGACCCATTTAACTCCAATGACTTCCTTTCCTTTTGGTAGTTCAACTAAATCCCATGTCTTGTTTCTTTCTATGGCATTGATCTCCTCATCTATAGCTTCTATCCATTTCCTATCCTTAATTGCTTCTTCGAAATGAACAGGGTCATCAACATGACAATATAAAGCAAACAAAAAGTTCATACCTTCATTTGTTGCTTCTTGTTCATAAATGTCACTTAAATTTCTGAACTTCTTACCTCTTTCATTTGGTGTACAAGTGCTTAAAGAAGCACTTTCATTTCTCCTCAAGGGTGTCTCTTGCTACCCTTGCGTTGGTGCTGCTATTTTGGGACGTATTTCAGCCATCTCCTCATCATCTTCATCATGTGACAAAGAGTTTTTAACATTCACTGTTTTCTCTATGCTTCCATCCCAGGCTTCCTCCTCAATGAACTGAACATCTCTACTCACAATAAGCTTCTTCGTGGATGGGTTATACAACCTGTAAGCTTTGGATTCTTCACTGTATCCAATGAAAATACATTTCTCCCCTTTGCTGTCCAACTTATTCCTTAGTTGATCTGGAATGTGTGCATAAGCCACACATCCAAAAACTTTCATGTGGGTAACTCCTTGCTTTGTCCCACTCCATGCTTCTTCCGGCACTCTGTTCATGACTGCTTTTGTAGGGAATCTATTCAAAATGTACGCTGCACAGTGTACAACTTCAACCCAATAATCATTTGGCAAATGCTTTGCCTTTAACATACTCCTTGCCATATTCATGATTGTCCTATTCTTCCTTTCGGCAACTCCATTTTGCTGCGGAGTGTACCTAGTGGTAAACTGCTTATGAATTCCATTTTCTCTACAAAAACGTAGGAATTCTTTGGAGATATACTCACCTCCTCTATCAGTTCTTAAAAATTTGATATGCATCCCACTTTGGTTTTCTACAAGTGCTTTGAAATTGCAAAATCTTTCTAACACTTCACTTTTGTTCTTCAGGAAATAAACCCAAGTTTTTCTAGTAAAATTATCAATAAATGTTAGAATATAGTGGCTGCTTGCAAGTGATAGAGTTTGCATGGGTCCACATAAATCTGAGTGGACAATCTCTAAGGGTGATTTTGCCCTTATGCTTTCCCAGATGGAAAACTTTCTCTGTGTTGTTTCCCCAAGATACAACCTTCACAAAGGCTGTCTGGTTTCTCTATCAATGGTAATCCTCTTACCATTCCTTTTCTATTCAACAAGTTAAGACCTCCAAAGTTGAGATGTCCAAATCTCAAGTGCCACAACCAATTTTCATCTTTTGGTTCGCTTTGGAAAGCCTCTTGTGTCACTGCTGCTATTTCTTCTCCATTTTTTAAATTTGCTTTCATTCTGAGAGGGAACATCCTGTTCCTTGTCATCTTCACTTCAGCAATACATTGTTTGCTGGGTGTTTTATCCATGATGGTGCATACATCATCCAAAAAGAAAACATTGTACCTCTTTTGAATAAGCTGTCCAATACTTATGAGGTTACATTTCATTCCAGGAACATAATAAACACCTGATATGGTTTTCTTTTCACCTTTCTTTGTTAAGACATTTACTTCTCCTTTTCCCATAATAGAAACTTTATTATCAGTCCCTAGTGTGACTTGTGACTTCACACTCTGATCTAACATAGAAAACAGGGCTATGTTTCCTGTCATATGGTTACTACAACCGGAGTCTAGAAACCATACATCTTCACTCTTTGCTTCAATCATATTATAAGCTAAAAACAAATTATCTTGGTTGATATTTTCTCTAGTGAAATTTGCACTAGTTCTATTACTCATATCATGCTGCTTCTTCCTACATTCATTTGCATAATGCCCATATTTTTTACAATAGTGACATTGGACATTGGATTTATCATACCTTTGTCCTTGAGCATGATGTTGTCCACTTTGTTGGCTGTTGCCTTGGCCTTAGTTCTGATTTGGATTGCTGCCTCTTCCTTGAGCATTTGCTAGACTGTTTCTTCCACCTCTGTTTTGGCTTCTGCCTCTTCCTCTCTTGTTTCCTCTACCTTGACCTCTTCCTCTTCCAAAGAACATCTGGGTCTTAAAGGCATGTTCTAGAGATGAGTTTTCATTTCTACTCAATCTCTTCTTATGTGTTATCAGTGATGCATGTAGTTCATCAACTGAGAAGTTTGTGAGATCCTTTGTCTCTTATATGGTGGTGACAATCACATCGAACGTTTAGGGTAGGATCCTGAATAGTTTCTCCACAATCCTCCTTACTTCAAGAATCTCTCCATGAGACCTTATCTGTGTGACCAGACCAATCACATGTGTGAAGAATGAGTCGATATGATCTGACTCCTTCATGCAGAGAGTCTCAAAATCTCTCCTCAGTAACTGTAGTTTTGCTGTCTTCACTTTCTCCATTCCTTGATAGGCTATCTTGAGAGTTTTCCATGCTTATTTGGATCTCTTAGCTGCTGTTATCCTTGGAAACACACTCTCATGCACTGCTTGATACAAAAAGTAGAGGGCTTTAGAATCATTCTTCTTATTGCTCTTCAACAAATATTTCTCTGCCTGAGTTAAATTATTAAACTCATTTTCATCTACTGGTTCTTCAAAACCATCCTCAACAAATTCCCATAAGTCTTGAGAAGCAAGCAAAGCTCTCATAGTTATTGCCCAATAGTCATAGTTTTTTCCATTAAATTGTGGGAGTTGAGTATTACAGATACCCATGTTAATGCTGGCTCCAGCCATCCTTGCACTCTTAACCATGCTTCAAAATACTTGACTGTGTATTTAAAATAACTGACTGTCCTCAACAGTAACACAAAAACTAACTTGAGAAATACCTTGGATTCTTTCTTGACTGAGTCTTCACTCTGCTGGAGAAGCTGTTGCAACAAGAAATCCTTCCTTCAGCTTCTTTGACACCTTCAAAGAGCCTGGACAAGCTCTGAAACCATGTTTGGAATTTCTGATAATTCCAAAAAAAATGAACAAAGAATAATGCTCTGTTTTTAACACAGGAAACATAGTTTTTGAGGCACCAAAAAAACTTTGCATTCATTAACAAGACTGCTGTTACAAAAAAAATTCTTGCTCTCATAGAGGGATTCTTCTAAATAAAACTGGAAAACTTTAGACCAACAAGTGAAACCCAAATACTTAATCAACTGGAGCCCTCTGCCTCTACACTGTTGTGCATTACAAAAACACTCTATCTCTGCTTGCAAATTTTACACTGATGTGTGTAAAGTTATTTTTCTTCTTACATACACGTTGTTGCGTATTACATTTCATATTCTCAACAAAATAAACATTACATTCGCGCTGCTGCGTATATTGCCTTTCATATTCAACAAAAACAGGATATATCTTTTTGTTTTTACTTGTGCTACTCCCGTGAATTAAAAAACAATAAAATTAAAACCTTTACCTACATTTACCAACCACAGTAAATTTCATTAAATGCTTCATTGATAAACCTGGCCGTCAATGAAAATTTCACTTCACGTCAAGTAATAAATGGTTCTATGGTGCAGGCCTGTACATCGAACCTTGATATCAATCGGACGGCTGTCAGCAAAATCGCACAACCCTTCTTACCGCACTTTACGCGCCGGGGAAAGGTTGTTTTGGAAAACTGCTCACGCCACGTGTCAGCCTATGGGTGTGATCACTGCCCTTGGAGAATTACCAACATTCAGTAAAAGGCGGTGCGGGGGAACTGGGGGTTTTCTGAAAAAAACGCTGCAGTTGAAATTATCATTTCAACACTCCAATGCCAACAATGGCGATGACTTGATGACTTGAGGGCAGTCTTTCTATAATATCGATTTAGTAATCACATTAATATCGTCTTTCATGCCCACAATATCTGCTTATTTAAGAAGAACACTGGATCTTTCCCTTCTATATTTGAAATTATATGCATCAAATCTCTGAGAATGAACATTCACTTCGAATACTGCTGCAAGATATTTGAGATATTTAGTATTCTGCTGAATTTTGTTGAGAATTTCTTTCAATTTCTTAATATTGCGGCCCATCTGGTAGCGAAAGATCATATTTCCAAACATGTGATGAGATGCACCACATCACATATCTCCAATGTGTTGTTGAGAATTTCCTTCAATTTCTTAATATTGCGGCCCATCTGGTAGCGAAAGATCATATTTCCAAACATGTGATGAGCTGCACCACATCACATCTCTCCAATGTGTCCTCCGCCCCACATTTCTCCACCATATATGGTATGCCTAGGCAAGAAAATCCTCAAGACTATCAAACCATTCGGGCAAGAAAATCCTCAAGACTATCAAACCATTTGGACATTGAAGTGAGTTCCTCATCCCTCCGGAATCAGTCCAAAGACTTTTAATGTGTCAAACCATTTGGACACTAAAGTGGAGTTCCTCTTCCCTCCGGAATCAGTCAAAAGACTTTTAATGTAAATAAGTTGATCACAAAAGAATTCAAAATCCTCTCTGAAATTAACAATGAGCGATACCTCTTGGAAGATCCTCTTTTGGAAGATCCTCTCTGAAATTAACAATGAGCTATACCTCTTGGAAGATTTTGTGAGCCATAGTGAAAATAAATTTGTCTATGAGCACACTAACAACAACTTCTCCTGCCATGTTTCTTTTGACTCTGGTACCACTCTAGTTTCACTCTATTTTTGTTCACTTTAGTTTTGACTATTCTCCTCGTAAGATCTCTAAAGGTTTGGCTTACTAGCCTATTTGGGTGTAGTTTTATTCTCATCGCTTACCTTATTTTTAGTTGCAATGTGAAGAACCAACCAGGTGAGTGCCCTATTAAAACTGTGAGTGTACTACCGTTCCCTGCCCAAGGCAAGGACTAGCTACCATACAACTTTTTTATTTTAATGTTATCCAATCCTTTGAGAAAGTTATTTTTATTCCTATTATAAAATATAGTATATTGTGAGTGTACTACTCTTCCCCTCCCAAGGCAAGGACTAGCTGCCATGCAACCTCTTTATTTTTTTGAGAAAGTTATTTTAATTCATGTTATAAAATATAACATGTATTTGTGACTTTTAGACTCTTTTGATTGTAATTTCAGGATTTTTTTTTTTTTTTAAATGCCCTATTTAAACTTAAAGTAGGAATTATTTAATTGTGGAAAAGTCAAAGAACTTAAACTCCAATAATGTGGAACTTTATTTAAAATATTAAATCTAATTTTTTCCCACATATTATTTTTTTTTATAAATTGTTGAAGATTATCCATTCATTATGGGGGACCAACCATTCAAAATAAATGGATTTGTGTGTACAATAACCTTACAAAAGTTGGTTTTCCAAGGTTTATCTGTTCCACTTAGGCTAGGGATGTGTGTGAGAGCTTTAGAGGGGTTGGTTCCACATAAGCTGGCTAGGTTAGGAGAGGTCGATAGTAACTAGAATGCCCCTTACTTAAGGAAGAAAATAATTTCTCTAAAGAAGTGTTTCTTTTACAAAAGGGTATGCTTTATGAAGCAGAGACAATCGCAATGGGCAGAAGAATTTCAATCCTTAGTCTATGCCATCTAATTATTTCTCATGCACATATGCACAAACTCTTTTGAATTATTTAAGTTTTATCTCTGTTTAAGGTGGGAAAAAACACTTTGATATATATATATATATATATATATATATATATATATATATATATATATATATATATATATATATATATATATAATGATGATGATGGTTAACGTCCACTGAAACCAAACTTTGGTCTATCGGATCGAAAGAAACGAATTATTTATTTTGATTTAAGATTTTATTCTTATGCTCAAAAAGCTTGGAGAGAAGCCTCCTGAGCTCACTATAATTTTGACATCGTAAAAGGCTAGGAAGGTCAGTATTGCGACAAAGATTATGAAACTGAGATCTATTGTGGTTGTATGCAGGGCACTCTAAGAGGAAGTGGTTTTCATCCTCAAAGTTCCTATTCTCACAGAGATGGCAGATCCTTTCCATCCATGGTGTTTTAGGAATTGCCCAACGACCTGTTTCACTATGGAGCTCATGAGAATTCATTCTAATCTTCGCTATATTAATTTTCTTCTTTGAGCTAGTTAAGATAGAGAGATACTTTTGATCTTCTAGGGTGGGGTTGATGACCTTCTTATAATAACTTAATTTTCTTTTAGCCACTAAATCTTTCTCACACCACATTTTTTCTTTGAACTTAGAAGTAACAATATTTTTAATGTTATTAATGTTTTGCAATGCATTATTCTCGTTGATCTTCCAATAGTTTAACCAGGCCCTTGTGTTTTTATACCACCCCTGTTTGAGCCTTAGGTGGTTTTGGTTGGAATTTAAAGCTAGCTTAGGAAGTCTACGATCTCCTATGTTATTGAGTTTATGCTTGTACAACAGAAGCCTAATCATAGCTAGGCTCTCGATAGGGGAAAGACCTACTTCTATAAGGAGAATAGGATAGGGTGTATTAATTTTAATTTTTAGGTTATACGTTATAAAGTGCTTCTGGATTTGCTCAATATTTCTCTAGGATTCTCTAGAGATGCTGCAACCCCAAACCTCACATCCATATAAGATAACAGGAGTGACTAAAGTTTCAAAGAGGAACTTCTTTTTATCCCACATTACGAGGTTCGATGTTTTACAATTATTTTCAAGACCAAAATAAGCTTTCCACCCCCCATTAATCCATTTCTCAATGCTATAGTTCCATCTGAGCTTGTGATGAATATCAATTCCTAGGTACTTGTAAGAATACACTTCCTCCAAGTTATTATTGTCATACATAAAATTAGCGTAAGTGTCCTTCTTAGATTTGATAATCATAACTTTTGTTTTGTCAGTGTTAATAGTCATACCCATGGTAGAGCAGAAATCCTTAAGAAGCCTGAGCTGCTTATCAAGATCAGATGGGCACCTTGCAAGAAGAACAATATCATCAGCATAGAGAAGAAGGATGACGACTATCCCAGCTAAGATCATGCCAGCACATCCTTCTTCCTCTAAATAACCTTCGAGCTTGTCGATGTAAATGCCAAATAGGATAGGGGAGAGGGGGCAACCTTGTTTAACTCCGATATTACACTTAATATCTTTTGACCACCCCTCATTGCTCTTTAGCTTGGCAATTACATTCTCGCATAACCTTATAGAAGCAACTCTTAACTTGAAAGAAACCTTTAGCTCTTCTAATCTATCCCAAAGGTTGTTTCTAGGAACTGTATCAAAAGCCTTTATAAAGTCCACAAAGCAACATAAGAGATTAGATTTATCATTACGACATTCCTCCACAATGATCCTCAGCGTAACGAGGTGATCTGTTGTTGAGTGATGCCTTCTGAAACCCACTTGGCCTTTAGCCCGTTTACCTTCACTTTCAAGCCATATGCTCAACTTGTTTTCCAAAATACTACCATATAACTTGGCTAAGAGAGGGCTGATCATAATTGTCCGATAATTAGAGGGGTTATTTTTATCCCCACTTAAAAAAAAAGGGATAATGAGGCTCTCAATCCATGGTTTAGGGAACCCTTGATTGACTGCTTGATTGAAAAGCTTGTGGATGTGGGGGATGAGGACAGGACCTCCAATTTTTAAGATTTCTACCTGGTAACCTTCAATGTCCTTAGCTTTCCCATTAGCCAGGCGATTAGCCCCAAACTCAATGTCTTCTAAAGAGAAAATTTCTTTCGTTGTCAGCAGGGTTTCAAAGTTATCCATGAAATTTGGAGATTCATAAAGCTTTTTAAGATAGGAATTCCAATCGTGTAGAGCAATTTTATTATTATCTTTAGCTTTCCTAGTCAGAATCTGCATCCAAAATTTCTTAGGAGCTACCTTAGAGAGGTGTAAGAGATTCTCTTATCTTTGACAAATGTACTGCCTCTTTTTCCTTTTGGTTAGGGCTTTGTATATTTTTATCTTTCCCATTCTAAGAGATTCATCAACAACTTCCTTAATTGCTCTCCTCGCACTTTTACATTCTTTGTCATACCATGGGTTGATTTTGCTAATTATTTTATTATTTGAAACTTCAATTGAGAACTTGTTAATAGAATACGAGAGGGTTGTAGTAAAATTATGATAGAGGTCTTCTATGTTGTCTATACTAGATAAATGAAGCAAATTAGTTTTTAATTAATTTAGAAAGAGATCATTTTTATTTCTATCAAATGTTAAGTTCTTTTGGCTATAAGGATGATTTTCTATGGGATCTCTATGCATGACAAAATTGAGAGTTATAAGTAAAGGCCTATGATCAGAGGCAGGATCGTGTTCGTTTAAGATGTCAAAATTTATTATTTCATTGTATAATGGGAGATCGGAAATAACATAGTCTACCACACTGCTACCAAGCCCATGGATGCAGGTCATCTGGCTAGAATTGGGCCACTTATTTAGACCATTTCAAATTATGAAGGAGATCCTAAGCACTACAGAGCTTGATTAGCTCCGACCCAAACAAATTCTCCCCGAGGTCTTCAGAGCTCCTTTTGGACCTCCTAGCCAGAGTAGGGTCTTCATCTAACCAAAGAGGATTAGGGTTGGAATTATTTCTTAGAATAATAGCTTGGTTGCTTGAAGTTCGAGCATTAAAGTCACCTATTAAAATGATATTACCTTCATTCCTTAGGCTAGAAATATCATTCTCTAAACCAGAGTAAGGAATATTTTTAATGTCACTGATCTCTATCCAACTATATTGGTTGTAAGGGTGGTTTTTATAAATCCTAGAATGGTGGGAGATGTTATTTTTATTGTAACAAGATATTCCCCCAATGCCTCTACGGGAGGATCGCTTATTCCAGGTAGACCATAGCGTAAAGCCATCTATGTTAGGGACCTTAGATTCTTCATGCTCCCAAGTTTCAACAAGTAAAATAATATCAACATCATTTAAGATCCAACTTAGCTTGGGGCCTTTGTTCCATGGAAAACCCCGAAAGTTCTAAGAAAGAATCCGGAGCATGTTGAATTGAAATTGTACAAATAAAAAAAGAGTAAGTTTGAGAAGTAAAGAAATTTTACAAATATAATATATCTCTGTATTTGAAATTTTCGAGTTATTTTTTTTAATGGCTAAAAAATAATTTTTAAGGAAAAGTTTTCAAAAGTCTATATAACATAGATTACCAATTGTTTTGAGGTTGGACAAGTAAATAAACTCCTCTTATATATAACTATTATGTTTATAAATATTTGTATAGGCATACATTTTAGGTAAATATATATTTTTGATATATAATTTGATGATAATTTTTATATTATAGTGTATTTTAATATATTAATATAGTGTAATATATATATATATATATATATATATATATATATATATATATTTTTTTCATATATAAAATTATTATAATTATTTAGGTAATGATTTATTATATTATAATGATGTTATAAAAATAGGATGATAGGAAAATTACATAAAATCTTATTATATATATATATTTTTTAATAAATTATGAAAGAATAAATATTTTTTTAAATGTTTTGATTACTAAAATTATTATTATTAGTATTATTTATGTAATGAATATAAAATAATAATAATAATAAAAATAATTTATAATATCATTTTGATGTCATAAAATATAAATTTTATTAATACATGATCTACTATTATTTTAGCATTTATTTTTTTAGCATAATTTGTAGATGTACATAAGTTGCTCAGGGAAAAATTTTTAGAGGAAAGACATATGCACTTGATATTTTGTAGATGAATCATATATTAGAGCTCAAAAATGATTTTTTGAATAACTCTAGGGAGGATAAATGCTTATAAAATTTAAGGAATGATAAATCAAATCATAACATGTTCAAGGGTGGAAAATTATGATATAATAGATGCCCCCCTAATGTGTGAGTTTAGAAGGGTATTAGATGATGAAAATATATTATATAAAATATTCAAGTAGTTGCCAAGTTGGCCCAAAAGAAGTTCACTAGACTTTAGATTTGACCGACACTACCAAACAACAAATCAAGTTAGAGATAGCTCATGTTCTGAGATATATTGAAGAATCTAGGGCGTTAGTAGTGTAGTGTGATTCTTCATTACTTGATAAAAATTTGTGGAGTATCTTTAATTTTCCTTATTATCTTATTCTTCTTCTTCTTCTTATTAGTGCATATGTGTGTACTTCATCAAACTGCTACCAAATCATATAAACAAGAACACAAGATGTTGGCTCTCTGTCAGGGCCAAAACCTCTCTTCTCTTGACAGGAAAACCCCTTCGTCAATTTCTCTTATTGAAGCTTCTATTGATTAATGCCAAACCCTAGACCCCTGATAAAGAGATCCTCAAAGCACAAGCGAAGTCTTCACTCCTTTCTGCACCATATACCTCGACACTTATTCCGGTACTTCTTCCGACACTTTGCTTCTCGACACTTCGTCCTCCTACTTCTGGAATTCGTTCTTATTTCAACTTGTTAGTAACCTTGTTGTACTTTCTATAGAGAAGATGCCTTCAATGAGACCCTTTTCATATGTTGATTCCTTTCTTGTCTTCACTAATCAATGAACTTGTAATACTGCAATGAGAGGGTTGTTATGACAACAGGGACAACCTCTTTACCTTCACACATGTGATTTTTTTCTCTATGGTGTAGACCTCTTCCTTCTTCACTTGTGAGAGCTCCTTCTATGCTTGAGTGAGGGGCCTTATAGGCCTACTTAGATTGCCTAACCAATGATACTATGTGACTAAAAATATAGTGATGTTGTGATTGCAGGAAGAGGTCTATTTCTCGCATGTGTGATGGTTTTCTACCCTAGAAAACAATCCCTTTAACTTTGGTCTAGATTCTTCCTTGTACGCTGCACTAGAGGCTCCTTTTATTGTCACTTGGTCACCATTCTTCACCCTCATTTTCCGTGCTAATTTCAGAGCTATGAATGTGTTGTATTGGAGTGGAGTATGACCCTTATATATAGGTGTTTTCTACTTTTTAGGTTGACTTGAGGTCGATTAGATAACTTGTTTGTAGGTTGACTTGAGGACTACTCTTATGCTTTAGATTTCTTCTTTTAGGGATGGCGTTTCTTGGAGGATGCTTGTGACTTTTCTTGGAGCTATTCTCTTGACCATAATACATATACATACAAGGTATAACATGCCCTTAATGCCTTCAACTTATTCTTTTGACTATTTAACTCACCTATAACACTTTAAATAGTGCTAGACCTATTTCAATGAGTAAGAAACTCATTGACATATATTATAAAAATAATATTTCTTTTCTAGAATAAATACAAATATCAAAAGTACATTTATGAAGACTGAACCTAGTTACATTTCCTTCAACACTCCCTCTCAACTAGAGAGGTATTCATATAACATTCCAAGGTGTTTGGCTATTGTAAATATTGAATAATTCACATAAGAGAAACATGATTAGCAATCCATTTGTTATAGCATCATATCCATTAGCATTGTCATAATGCAAGGCCTTGACTAACAACTCCATCTCTTTATGAGTATATGAGCTACAAAGCTGGAGAGACTAATGATTTATAGACACCTTTATCATTGTATCTCGAGGTACATACCCACCCGAGTGTTCTCCGAGTTGACCTTCTAGGACTATTCTTATCTCGGGTTCCTAGCCCTCAAAGAATGTCGGTCATCTTGCCTACTCTTGTCTTGGATTCCCTACACACCCTCAAAGAGTATCGGATTCCATATGATTACCCAATCCTCCCATTCTTTCTTCCCAAGTGAATACAAGAATGTTTTGTCTATCTTGCGTCTACATTTCCATTCATGGCCTTCATCTAGACTTACAACTGTTAGTCCTAGTCTTGTGCATGACCCATGAAATTGAAAACAAAATTGTCACTCCTTTGTAATAAGGGGTGATCCAAAACTCCCTCTCTATCAGGGACCCATTAGAGCTCCATCTTCACTGGGGACTCTTTCCTTCATCAACAACTTCTTCTTCGTGGGTCCTTTAGCTGCTTGATCTCCTTCCTTTCTTGATGTCATGAAGTGTTTGTTCAAACTTCTTTAAGGTAGGGCACCATCCGTTGATCACTTTCCTCCCTGGTTTGTCATGTCATTTCTTCCTTCATGGAAAGTGGCTTTCTTGTAATTCATCAGGTTTTCTTGTCATCTTTGTTACTCTCTTGTCATCTTGTCTATGCTTCGGAATATTTTCTCATGGATGCTTCATCATATTTACATGCTTACATGCTTTGACCCAGTAGCCCATCATGACTTCATCCTGATATTGCTTCAACATTTCTTTTTATTTTGTTGGATGGATTCTTCATCATGACATCTCTGTAGAGTAGAATCAATTATTTGCACCTTTTATATCTCCAAGGCCTTCATAGGTGTCAAGTGTCCTTTCTTCCTTTATCAGAGTTGTCCTACCTTCTTTTGGGAGATATCTTCAAAGTATCTTGTCAGACGGTGATTCTCGGTGATCATGGTGTTCTTCCACATGCTTGATATATTTCTTCATTTTCTTCTTATTAGATAGACATGTCAACCATATAATGCTTCTTGTGAGAGCATTCCTTCATTGCTTGATTTCTAGACTGGTCAACATTTCTTCTTGCTTCTTAGTCAACAATCTTATGCTCCTTATGTGAGAATATTATTTTTTTGAACTTCATTTCATTGTGGTACATGACTTCAAGCATGTTCTTGGTGAAAGACATCCTTTCATGATTGATCATGTTATAGAACTAACCCATGACTCAATAGTATACAAATGATAACATGACTAAACTTTAATGCATACATACCTCATCTTGATTCTCCTTTGATCATCCTTTGGTGTGTCCCTTCTTGCTTCATCTTAGCTTACCTGCATATCATCCTTTTCTTGAATCCCATGAATGGGATTCCAATGAGACATCTGCTTTGGTCCATGAACCTTGTATTGAATATTATATCATAGGATCTTAAAGATCCTTGCCTTGCAAATGTTTCCTTTCTTTTTTATGATGGATGTCTTCTAAGATTCTTACTGATCATAAAATTTTTCTTTTATCATGGATGAGGTTCTATACTAGGTATACTTCTTCTACATGAATATTTTGAGCTATAATTATCATGCTCCTATATTCTAGAAGATATTACCCATGCATTTTGTTCTTATTATAATTGCTACATCTTCATGAGTATCTAGAACTCTATGTACATTATGTTGCTAGATTCTAGGGGATGTTTCTATCCATGCAATTTTAATTTATTCCTACATGCTCCTATCCTACTCAAAAATTTGAAAGAAGTATAGAAGTAAATAATTTGACCTAGTCATAGTAGATCCGGAGGATCTTCCTTCTTTTGCTTATTTCCTTCTTTTTTCATCTCTTGATTTATGTGGGATTCTTCCCTCTTCCTTTTGTTGTTGTTGTCCTTCTTAAGCTTAGGACAATTCCTTTTTTAGTGTCCATATTCTTGGCATCCAAAACATTGGATTTTGGGCTTTTCTTTGTTGTTTGTTCTTCGAGGACCAAATTTTCCAAATTTACCCTTTCTTTTGGCCATGGTAGAAAATGCTTTCTCCTTTGATCCCACATCTTCCTTTGCCTTAAGTTTGGTTTCCTTTGTTCCGCATAGAGACTACATTTCACTGAGAGTGGTTGCTTCCTTCTTTGCATATATGCTTGATGTGAAGTTTCCCCACTCCTCAGGTAGAGCATTGAGTGCTACATATTTCATATCTTTTTCAGACATGACTTCCCCAAGCTCTTGAAGTTGATCTCTCATTTCAGATATTTTCATGAAGTAGGGAGCTATTCCTTCATTTTTTATCTTTATCTTGTACAATTCATTCCTTAGAGATATTACTTCTCCGGTTGTGGATACCGAGAATAGATCTACTAGCTTATCATAAATTTCTTTCGATGTCTCAAATTTGGAGACATAGGGAATGAGAGAATCTTTCATTGATTCTATCAGAATCCTTTGATCTCTTGTCTCATCCTTATTGTACTTGGCTAAGGCTTGAGTCTATTCCTTAGCAGGGATAGTGATTTTTTGTTTGACATGCTCTAGGAGTTCATTCTCCTTTAGTACTAGACTAGTCCTCTTCTTCCATGCAAGAAAGTTATTGGTACTTACCAATTTATTGCTTTCCTTGCAAAAATACATTGATGTATATTCAGAAGGGGACCTGTACTTACTTGATATATTTTGAGATGTAATGGATTTGCTTCCTCCTTGAAGGCTTGATGGCTTGTCTTCCCTTGATCTTGATGTTATTCAAGTTGCCTTCTCCAAGTGGACTTGCTTGATGATTTGTTTGATGACTTGTAGCTTGATCTAGGTCTTGCTTCAATCTACTCTTCTTTGTATGTGCCTTTATGTAAGTCTCTTCTTTGAGATTTGTAGATCTCCTTGATGAATGATGGATTGTATACCCTTATTTTCCATGAAGTGATTGAGACTTCTAGGCTTGATGCTTCAACTTTGCAGATGCTTCTTCTTGATGAGTGTTCTTGAGTTACCCTTTCCTTGATGTGTCACCTTAGCTCTGATACCATGCTGAAGAATCTAGGGCATTAGTAGTGTAGTGTGATTCTTCGTTACTTGATAACAATTTGTGGAGTATTTTTACTTTTCCTTATTAGCTTATTCTTCGTCTTCTTCTTATTAGTGCATATGTGTGTACTTCATCAAGCTGCTACCAAAACATAAAAACACGAACACAAGATGTTGACTCTCTTCTAGGGCCAAAACCTCTCTTCTATTGAGAGGAAAACCCTTTCATGAATTTCTCTTATTTAAGCTTCTATTGATCAATGCCAAACCTAGACTCCTAAAAAATAAATCCTCCAAGCACAAGTCAAGTCTTCACTCCTTTTTGCACCATATACCCCGACACTTCTTCTGGCACTTTGTTTCTCAGCACTTTGTCCTCCCACTTCTGGCACTTTGTTCTTCTTTCAACTTGTTAGTAACCTTGTTGTACTTTCTCTAGTGAAGATTCCTTTAATGAGACCCTTTTCATATGTTGATTCCTTTCTTGTCCTCACCAATTAGTGAACTTGTAAGGCTGCAACAGGAGGGTTGTTATGACAATGGGGACAACCTCTTTACCTTCACACATGTGACTATTTTATCTATGGTGTAGACCTCTTCCTTCTTTGCTTGTGAGAGTTCCTTCTATGCTTGAGTGAGAGGCCTTATATGCCTGCTTAGATCGCCCAACCAATGATAATATGTGACTATAAAGATAGTGCTATTGTGATTGCAGGAAGATGTATGTTTCTCGCACGAGTGACTATTTTCTACCCTAGAAAACAATCCCCTCAACTTTGGTCTAGATTCTTCCTTATACGCTGCACTAGAGGCTCCTTTTCTTGTCACTTGGTCACCCTTCTTCACCCTCGTTTTCTGCGCTAGTTTCAAAGATATGAATGCATTGTATTGGAGTGGAGTATGACCCTTATATATAGGTGTTTTCTACTTTTTAGGCCAACTTGAGGCCAACTAGATAACTTGTTTGTAGGCCAACTTCAGGACTGCTCTTATGCTTCAGATTTCTTCTTTTAGGGATGTCGTTGCTTGGAGCATGCTTGTGACTTTTCTTGGAGGTATTCTCTTGACCATAATACATATACATACAAGGTATAACATGCCCTCAAGGTATTCAACTTATTCTTTTGACTATATGAATCACCTATAGAACTTTAAATAGTGATAGACTTATTTCAATGAGCAAGAAACTCATTGACATATATTATAAAAATAATATTTCTTTTCTTGAATAAATACAAATATCAAAAGTACATTTATGAAGACTGAACCTAGTTACATTTCCTTCAACAATATAAACATACTAATGCTTAGGTATAAAAAACATACCTTCCAAATCAAGTACATTGTCGATCCATAAATTATTTGGATACAAAGAACAATCGTTGCCACAAAAATGAATACATAGTGGATACATACAATATCAAAGAGTAGTATGCATGGCCACAAAGAATATACATATTGGATCAATCATAGATCATATTATAGCCATGAGAATATACAAAGTGGATCTTTTTATTAACATACAAGAGGATAACTGAAGTGTAATGAATGAATAAACTAATCCTTCACAATTACCAATCTCAAATTTACTAGTGGTACAATATACTACAACATAGGAAACAACATTAAAATAATTGCAACAAGAATGTTAAACTCCACCATTCAAATGTCAACTTGGGGTTCATATTAACTTGTGAGGGGTTGTGAATGATGTGAAAATTACATTGAAACAACCATATTTTGAAAATGGACAGTGAAAATTATAATAATTTAAGATCTAAATATGGAAGGGTGATGGCGGTTCCTGGTAAGCAGTTATGTTTTTCTCTTTGAGGTTGATCACTGCCAGTTTCAATGCTCATTTTTGTGTTTGCAAGTGATCTAGCTGGGGAAGGATTTTTCAGTCAAGATGGCCACATCTTTCTTGCTAGAAAATAGAGTTTATTTGGGTCATGGTGGCATCTTTGTTCTAATGTGGAATTTTGTAGGAACATGGCTTTGAGTTTTTGGTTGGATGGGAGTTTGGGTGATGCTTGGAGTGCGTTTAAAGAAGGTTTTCTAGTGGCTCAACTCTCTTTAAGTTTGGTTTTGGGTCTCAGGTAAGTCTTTTCTCAGACTCTCCTTTTTGTTCTCCTTTGCCGGATGTTTATGGTTCTTTAGGGAATGGGGGGTCTTTTGGTGAAACCTCATGCCCCCCCCTTCTTGTGGGTTTTTTTCCATTATTGTATCAATGTCGGATTTAGGTCTTTGTTAGCCAAATGGTGTTGGTATCTCTTCATCATTTTCCCTAGATGAGGGGTTTTATCTTCCCTTAGTTGGTGGTGCTTCCCTTTCCTTTGTGGGTCTGATTTCTGATGCAAAACACATCTATGAGGTATTTGTCTACTTCAAGTTACATGCAAAAGTATTTTCAAGTGAATGGTCATTGTGGTTGTTATCCGAAGGTTCAAGAAGTTGGAAAAAACCTAGTTTAGGTGCCTAAGAGAGAGGAGGGTTTGTACTCTTCAGCCAAAGAGTCCTTTGACTCTTAAACAATGTCAAAGCAGTATGTAGATCTTAAATGTGAGAAATAATCTACTTCTTAACATCTAATCTTGGGGGCTGATGTTGAAATGGACAAAAAAAACATTACAGTAGATACGGCTTTGGTTGGCTATGCTAGGAGCCGAAAATTTGGTATTCCCACTTTGCAGGAGTGGCTCTACACTGATATTACTCTAGTGTTGTAATCCCCTCCCAAGATCTTTCAGTTCACCAAAGGTTGGATTCAAATTGTTTTTGGTTCTCATGAGGATGCATAATTTATCATTCATTCGGTTTGGGCTATTGACTCGACTCCTATAACTTTCAATTTATGAAGCCCTCTCTTTGATGCAAACATGGAATGTAACAATGTGGTTTCCATTTGGGTCAGAATGTCTGGCCTTCCATCCAATATTTGGAATGAGAAAAGTTTCATGGACCTAGAGTAAAACGTGGGGGTTTATATTTGGGCTAACTATTCGTTTCGAGAAACAAAGGATTTGTCTTTGGATTTCATTCTTGTGTATTTGGATTTATGGAAGAGAATGTATGAGACTATTAATATTAATAGAGGGGTGGAATGAATCCAGATGTTAGATTATGAGGGTATTCCATGTTGGTGTAAGTGATGCCACAAATATGGTCACATAGTTTGTTTTTACAATCTCCCATTCAAACATGGAACTTTGTTGGTGGGGTAAATAAAAAGTTGAAAGTTTTTGCAAATATGGCTATGGATAGTGGTCCAAAGGTTAAGGAAGAAGTCACAATGGATATGTGTAATTGTATGGAGGGTTCACCTAATTTGGGGATGCCAGATGTGGTGCCACAAGTTTTAGTCTCTTCTGGTGGCAATGAATCTCCTCCATTGGATGGTTGTGGTATTTCTTCACCTATAGTGCCGAGCACTGAATTGTATGCACTTGATCCTATGGCTGACAATGGGGTTCCTTCTAAAGCCTATGGATGAATGAATTCTATGGATTTGCACTGCCCAGGTTCTTATCCTTTCCTTTCTACTATCTCGTCCTTATTTTTTTTGTTGTCTTGTATGGATTTGTGTTGTTGGGAAAAGTATCCAATACGGAATGACCCTATCCCACTCTAAGGGTGATAGTTCCTTAGCAACAATCAAAGCAAAGCTATCTGAGATTACTTCTTTATGAGATGTAAAAGAGGGGAGAAAGAGATCCACTAACCGATGTCTTTCGCTAATGATTGATCCAATCTTCTCTCCCTGCTGCTTGCCCCCAGCTCCTTGCTCTTTCACTGACCCAGCTACACCAAGATCCTGCAAAATGGCAAGAGAGGGAAACTACAAGAAGCATACATTCATAATTGATTCAAGGATTAGAATAAATCAAATACACAAGCATAACAATACACCATTGAGACACATGCATATAGAAGAACCTCAAATGCTTTATTAATGGAAGAAGTAAGGTTCAGGAAGTGATACAACCATAAGAGGCCCAATCCAGCATCACCTTCCCAGCAGAAAGAAATCTCCTCTTCACCTCCTTCAAAGCAAATCACCCAATAGTTCTAAACTCAAACCAACAGCAATTCTTTACATTCACAAGATTCCAGCCTCCTTAGACCTCATGAGAGAGATCTATATATAGGAGTTTTGGAGAAAGGATGAGTCAGCTTGAGGCTGGCATGAAGCTGACTAGTGTCCTCTCTCACTTTAGTTCTTGAGTCCACTTGGAGGTTCTTGCTTCCACTTGGAGATTTGGAACCTCTTACTCATCACCAGTCGAATTCTCTGATCCAAGTGTCATTTTGGAAGCTTCCTGGGCATTGACACCTTGAGGAATGATTCTGCCACATGTCCAAACTCGCCCAGCACAGGTAGCCTTCTTTGCAGTTGACATTCAACGCAGGTAGACAGTGGAGCAGTTGACATTCAGCGCAGATGCTCAGTGGAGCAGTTGACATGATCCAAAATTGCCTTGTTTTTGAGTGTTTTCAGGTGGAGAACTTTTATTAAGTGCTGTGGTTTGCTGGCCTTATTCCTCTAGGGGTAGGAACAACATGTTTAGGGACTTTGGATCCCTTAGATTATGGACATTTCATGCTTCATGCTGTAAGGCACAAAAATGTCTATAACAGTTGCACCCTAAAGTATGAGGTCGTTTATCGGGTGAAATGCTTTATCAGGAGGATCCGAAGTTCATTCAATCGCTGAGAGGTGACCTGTAATAAGATACAATACAATACATTATTTTTCATACTGCTTTCATGATCTAGCTGAGGCGGGCATTCCCATGCTCAGCTTTATAAATACATTTTTCTTGTGCATAGAACAGACAATCGTCTGATGGTAGACTGATAATTCTCTGCTGAAATTATCATCCTTTGAGTAGGATGATCATCTGCTGCACATGTCAATGTCTTTATTTCCTGAATATATATCGCAGCCCGGATGGATGAAACTAGATCCGGGGTCTTCAAACTCGTCCGATCTTCACTCTAAGTACAAGTCGATCCATGTGAGAATTTCTTGGAGTCGAACATGGAAAGACATCGCTTGATTACTAGTCAATGATGTAAACTGTTAACAAGCGCGAGAGGAATCACCGATAATGATGATGACCCTCAAGGTACGGAAGTACAATCCACGTGGTGTGAATAAAGGACTTGGCGTCGAACACCACGCAAAATCTTTCGGTCGAAGGTCATTGATGTATACCTGTCGCCGGAAGTGAGAAACTTGCCATTGAGGCATGCAAGCTTCAAAGTACTGAGGGGGTTGTTCCTAGATCAACTTCTTGGATAATGAGCTGAAGTCGAAAAGAAGCGATCTGTCAAAGGAGGGCCTTAATGAATCCCACATCAGTGACACGGAACGGAGCTAATGATTGTGATGGAGGTGAAAACGATCTGTGAAATATGATTCAGGGTGGCGGTCATGAAAGGATGAAAGATGATGTATGGTAGTGGATGGGACACGGTTGACTCTTTCTGAACAACATCTCTTGAACATATAACGACACTGATGCGATGGATCGGTAGCATTACCCCAAATGTGGATGGTTTGGCGAGACCATGGTGATGAGACCGGTGAATGAAACAACCCAACCCGATGTGGTACGGAGGAAAAGTGTCATGTTCAAGAGCGACTTGCTACCATTAAAGCTTTGAGGTTCTCCCAATTTTTCCCCAGTCATTGCTGACCAGTACCTCTTTATTTTTGTCAAGCTTGAGGAGGATAACATATGCTTGTTCTATAACCTGCCCTTCGGGCAAGCCCATCACTATGTTTTAACGAGCCTAGCGATAGGGAAACTCGTTCTCGTCTAAAGACAAGTTTGTCGCTATTTAATCATTTTAACGAGTCTAACGACAAGGAAAACTCGGTCCTTTTCATTTTTAGAGAGTCTGAAAAGGTACATAAAGTCAACTCCAAAATTCCTTTTTCGTCATCTAATCCCTTAAGTCCGAAAAAGTATAAAACAATACAAAAGGGATGAGTTTTCGATATCTTTAACGAGCCAAACAAAACAAGCGCTCGATCTTTTTGTGCAATAATCCCTCAGGTCCAAAAAGATTAAAATCTAGAGGAGGGATAGCTCTTTCGGTCCTTTAACGGGCTGGAAGGCCAAAACTCAGCAATCTTTTCATATTTTACGAGTCAGTTGAAAAGAGCTTTAAAGAAGGCTCGTCTTTTGAGGAACGAGTGATAAACAGGGATAGCAACTGATTCCAGGTACAGGTTGGAATTTTCCAATCACGGCAGTGTCACAAGGATGGCTAGGTGAAATCACTCTTCGCAGCTATTCCTCAAAATGGGTAAACAATCATATGGAGGTGAACGATCGGCCAAATGAAAGTGGAGGTGGCAGGTGCAAACACGACCAAGGCTTTTTATGGCTGATAAATTTACGATCACAGTGGTTATTTACCGGGATAGGTTCATTTTTTATTTAAAAATGAGCTTAAACTCTGGAGGAAACATTGCTCACTGCTTATATTTATTTTTTAACGAGCATGAAGACCGCGTTAAAACTGCTCGGATCTTGCGTTTATTTTTTAACGAGCATGAACTTTATGCTAAAACTGCTCGAATATACCAGTCATAAGATAAGAATGTCTCCTGAAAGATCCCATTTTTTATAGAGCTTGCACCTTACCAAAGCTATGCTCACTCTCCTTTCTTTATGCAAGTTCGAAAAAGGCTAATCCTACGAGTTTAAAGGGTTAGACCTACAGGTTTAAAGGGAGGACCTAAAAATTTAAAAAATAAATAGTTGTCCCTTGCTTGCACTCCAAAAGGTTTGCATGCCCCCAGGTATAAAATACAATTTCAAGGTTGCCCCTCCTCTTTCTCACCTCTGCTTTTCTTTGGGTGTTCACAGCTACTTGTCGTCTTGCTAGTCCAATTTTAACGATACTTGTCTTCTCGTTAATTTTAACGGGTCTATATGATACTTGTCTTCTCCTCAGCCCAACTTTCAACAGATTTTTTGCAAGATCGCAAGAGAACAGCTACTTGCGACAAGAGAGCAGCTACTTGCGACAAGAGAAGAACACTACTCAAAGACAAAACATTTGTGTTACTGAGGGAGGCTTACCTCTTTCTGGTTACCCAAAGATTGTCTCGTTAATCTTTCAAACAAAACACTTCCTCGGCAATGCCTACGGAAATAGACAAGGGTGAATGACTGTTGTCAAACACGTAACTTTGACAAAAGAATCCTATTCTAGAACAACCCCTCTTCCATCCACGGACGGGGTACGGACTAGTCATATTCTCTCGCGGAAATTCTACCTTATACCCAAAGTTTTCTCTGCCCGAAGCAGACCAGGATGCATGCCCCCTGGGTTCCAGTCCCATCTTTTCGAATCACTCGCATTCATCGGGAAGAAGGACTGGGGGTGGAGACATTTCTTGATTGAATAGACCATTCAGGGTTGGTATGTGACTATTTGTGATGCGTGATCCCGGAAATGAAAGTTGGTCTACGAGCTTGACCATTCTTCCTTCGTGTGGAAAACACATTACTCTAAAGAGTGAGGAGACTACAGCTCCTATGCAATATATATAGTCTCGTCCAAGGAGTAGGTTATAATCCAAGGGTCCTTGAACAACCATCACGTTCATTTGAACGGCTTTCCCTTTCAATGTAATGGGCACATTGGGGAGGATCCCTAATGGTCGACTGGTTCCTTTATCGAAACCCGAGAGATTTCTTATCTCAGGCAAAAGCGCCGGGGAACCCAGTGCTTTCCAAGCAACAGAGGAAAGGATACTCACAGATTCCCCTTCATCAATGATAGTGCCAGCCATTACCATTCTGTATATTTGGACTATGATTCTGAATGGTATATTGGCTGGCAACCGGGGTCTGCCTAGTTGGTTCCAATCAAAGGACACAACTAGGTTGCTTGGTGGTGGGACCGAATACACGGCCGGATATGACCCTGACGATGTTCCTTCCTGCGATAAAGGAATGGGCGCATTGCCCTGACGCTCGTCAGAGTCTGTGTTGATGAATAGAATATGGATGGTGTCATCCTTATTCTCTTCAGTGAGGGTGTCATTTGAAGATGAATCTTCAGTGACGATGTCATTTGAAGATGAAACTTCTGAAGGGAGAACCGGGTCAACTGCCGTTTCGACCTTTGGACTTTCGTCCGGTCTGGATTCAGTAGGTTCATTTTCAATGACTGACACTTCAGCTGACCACTTGAGTGGGCCAGTTGTATTCTCAACCAACGAAGGACTTGGCACGAGTTTTTTGTATCCAGGAGGAAGTCTCAACGGTGAAACCGGACGATCTTCCAAAACTCTCTTCGCTTCGTCTAAGAAGGGACAACGGTGGATGGCGTGATCGCCTTCACACAGTCTGCAGGGGGATCTTTCTCCCCCTCTTTGTCTTGAACCTTCACTTTCGCTGGTTGACGGTAAGCATTCAACATGGCTATCAGAGGTTGATGCTCCCGAACTGTGCAAACGAGGGGACCAGTCCCTTAGTATCCGGGGAATACAGGGACAATCTCTATGGAAGTGGTCTCCTCTACATATGACACATGGCGATTTAGGCCCGGTCTGTGCTGTGTGTGGATTTTTGTCAGATGTCTTTTGCTTGCCCCCAGTCGCCTTAGGCTCCTTCTTCTTCTTCTCTGTCTTCTTCTTCTCCTTCTTCTCCATGGGAGCTTGGCTTTTGCCGGCTCTACCTTGCGAAGATGAAGGATTGGAGGAAGAGTTATAGGAAGTAGAAGGCTGGTGGGCAGCTCTAGACTGATCTAACTATTGACTCGACTGTTCAGGAACCATGGTGTTCTGAACTACATTGGTTGAGAATAGCCAGATTGGCAGGCCAATTGTCAGTCCTGGAAGCGACAATGTGGCCATGTGGGGCGCACCAACTTCTCCCCAAGAGGAGAAAGGACTAGGATTTCCATCATGGGGAATTCCTTGGTTGGTGTGTTCCATGTTCTCAACCTACAGATCAACGCAGGAATAGGAGGTGATTATGTTCCGTTTAAAATAAATTTTATAACGACGCTTTAGACACAACTTGCTTTTTCACTTTTTAAGAGTCGAGAAAAAGCTAAAGATGACTCTAGTCTCCTTCGATGTTTTAACGAGCCCGAAGTGACAAATGCTCGGATGGACTTTTTCAGTTATAGAGTTTGAAAAAGGCCAAAAGAAACTACTCTGGAGTTCTAGGCAGAGGGTGTGCCAAACTTTTCGCAAAACCACAGAATACGTTTTACGGTACGGGTGGTCGATCTTCGTGAATGCTGTGTTCACTGCATTGCGATCAGTAGGGCGGCCGACACGGCTTCCTATGGATAAAGGCTTTGTTCCTATAGGGGTCTCCCAATATATACGCGACGGTACGTGGGAGCACAAGTCCGTATTGATACTTATCGCTTCACCGTGGAGGAATCACCCAACCACTCAACGGTAAGATATCACGTTTAACGACGCCGGAACACGTCTCTAGCTTAGACCTCTATGTGTTTGCGTTATGTTTCAAAGTGTTGTTATGTAAATTCAATTTATTTTAGGTTGATCTTGTTTAGCAGTTTGCCTTTATGGATCACCACGAGATGTATGGTACAACTCCTAAATGCAGTCTAAAGATGAGAAGCAAGCTTTTTCAATCTTTTCAACTTATGAAAATCTTAACTACTGAGGGAAAAGAAAGACATCATCTTTTCACACAGATCATAGAGCACACACTAATGCACTTTTTCCTAAATCAACATGCAAGCTGTCAAAATGCACATGCACAATGCAGGTATTTCTTTTCTCTTTCTTAATGTTGGTGTACTACAAAAAGAAAGTTGTTGTATAACTTTGAATTCAATTTCAAGTGAAAGCAAACAAACTTTTGTCCAAAATCAAAAGACACCTTAAGATTTACTTGTTTCAACACTAGAAATACATAAATTCAAACCATATGACGAAAGCAAAAGCTCAATCAGCTATGAACAGCAAACAAACTAACTCTTAAGATCAGAACGACACTTATCACAGGTCTAGATCTAAGAGGCCACAGCAAGACTAGTTCACTTTCGTTATGGGAAACTGCAAATGACGTAAGAAATACACAAAGAACAAACACAGTTTCTTTATACAACCGAGGCGGAATAGTGGCAAAGAAAGGTGGTTTCAGATAGGTACATTGACTGATAACAGGCTGCAAAAACAGGGATGAAAACAGGGTAACAGAAAGCAGAGAACCCCAGTTGCACAAGGCCACACTGGTTCAGCGCAGGTAGAACACTGTCAGTTTGACATTCAGCGTAGGTAGCCCCTTCGGGACCTGCGTTGAAATGCAGACTGCCTTCACAGTGCCTGCAATGAAGAGAGAAACTTTCGTTTCTCTTGGTTCTGGGTCACAGATTGCTCAAAAATCAACAGTTTTTGGCCAAATCAAAGCTACCAATCAAGTACACACTAAAGGATGATTCAAAGGAGGATGAAAAGCTATCACTAAGAGCTGTTCAGAGTCCTTGTGGATCAGCTCTTCAAATCATAAACATGCCCAGAAACTGAGCTAGAGTAGCTGCCCTCTACTTTGCATTTGAAAGATCCAAATGCAGTTCGATTCGGTACTCCCTGTGTTTAGGAAATGAATAGCAAAAACACAAACAACCAACAAGATACGATCCCCAGTGGAGTCGCCAATTTGTTGTTGGGAAAAGTATCCAATACGGAATGACCCTATCCCACTCTAAGGGTGATAGTTCCTTAGCAACAATCAAAGCAAAGCTATTTGAGATTACTTCTTTATGAGATGTAAAAGAGGGGAGAAAGAGATCCACTAACCGATGTCTTTCGCTAATGATTGATCCAATCTTCTCTCCTTGCTGCTTGCCCCCAGCTCCTTGCTCTTTCACTGACCCAGCTACACCAAGATCCTGCAAAATGGCAAGAGAGGGAAACTACAAGAAGCATACATTCATAATTGATTCAAGGATTAGAATAAATCAAATACACAAGCATAACAATACACCATTGAGACACATGCATATAGAAGAACCTCAAATGCTTTATTAATGGAAGAAGTAAGGTTCAGGAAGTGATACAACCATAAGAGGCCCAATCCAGCATCACCTTCCCAGCAGAAAGAAATCTCCTCTTCACCTCCTTCAAAGCAAATCACCCAATAGTTCTAAACTCAAACCAACAGCAATTCTTTACATTCACAAGATTCCAGCCTCCTTAGACCTCATGAGAGAGATCTATATATAGGAGTTTTGGAGAAAGGATGAGTCAGCTTGAGGCTGGCATGAAGCTGACTAGTGTCCTCTCTCACTTCAGTTCTTGAGTCCACTTGGAGGTTCTTGCTTCCACTTGGAGATTTGGAACCTCTTACTCATCACCAGTCGAATTCTCTGATCCAAGTGTCATTTTGGAAGCTTCCTGGGCATTAACACCTTGAGGAATGATTCTGCCACATGTCCAAACTCGCCCAGCGCAGGTATCCTTCTTTGCAGTTGACATTCAATGCAGGTAGACAGTGGAGCAGTTGACATTCAGCGCAGATGCTCAGTGGAGCAGTTGACATGATCCAGAATTGCCTTGTTTTTGAGTGTTTTCAGGTGGAGAACTTTTATTAAGTGCTGTGGTTTGCTGGCCTTGTTCCTCTAGGGGTAGGAACAACATGTTTAGGGACTTTGGATCCCTTAGATTATGGACATTTCATGCTTCATGCTGTAAGGCACAAAAATGTCTATAACAATTTGGATGAGGGTTTTGTTTCTAGTGGAGTTGTCTCTTCTAGTTTTTAATTTGGTTCTATTATTGGCATAATCTAGATCCATTTCTCTATCCCTTCGCCTATGATTTCTATCTCGACCCCCCCATATCTCCATCTCCTTGTGTCTTACCTTCTCCATTGAGGATTTTGGTTATAGAAAAATTCTATATAACCTTCGGTCTAAGCATGCTTATGCTACTGATGATGGCTTGTTTGGTAGTGTTGGTTAGATTTTTATCTCTTCTCCCAGTTCTAAATATCATGGGTGGAAATCTCATATAGATAGGGCTAAGGAAAAATATAAATAAGAGCCAATCATTGGTAGGAAAATTTCCATTACCAGGGAGCTTAGAGATTTGTCTTCCCAGGGTATTTTCCCCTCATGAAATTCCTCTCTTTTAATTGTCAAGGGTTGGAAATCCCCTCAAAAATACTTTCCCTAAAACCCTTGATTCAAGTCGAATGTATGGATATCATTTTTCTCCAGCAAATCCTAGGTTCTAGGGAGGTTGTCACAAAATTATTGGAATATTTTCTTAGTGGTTAGAGTTTTGTTTCCTTGGATGCTCAAGGTAAGTCAGGAGGACTTGCCATTGGGTGGGTGTATGATAAGAGTTGGGTGCTAAATTCCTAGAGCATTAGGTCAAGGTTTGGGATTGAAATATTCTCTTCAGATTTTGGGGCCACCTTCACTTGCATATATATATATACATACATACATACATACATAGATGGAGGCTAAGAATTTGTTTCTTGGTGGGGATTTAATTAGTTCTTTAGGGTAGGTTGAATCTTGGGGGCCTTGGGTTATAGATGATAAACTCATGGATTTATTCCTTCATAAAATTATTCGGAAAATGCTACTGGATGTTGATCCTGTTAGGATTAAACTGTCTTAGAGAAATCAACATTGTGAGGAGGCCCATATTGCAAAACATATTGATCGATTTATGGTGGTTGAAGCTCTAGTGGAATATTTCTCCAATATTCGACAATGGATTAGTGTGGGCGGGGAATCTAATCATTATCCTATAATTTTTGGAGTTGAAAAATTCCAGGCCCAAGCCTATTTTCCCTTTTAAGTTTAATTCCTCTTATATTAGAGATGGGGATTTTCCCAAACTTTTGAACGAGAGATGGATTCCATTTGATCCCTAATCTAGTTTATCTGCAACCTAATAGCTTGAAAATAATCTTATATGTGTTAAGAGATGAGTGATGGAGTGGGCAAATCTAAAAAAATGTGGAGAAGAGTAAGATCTAGTGGATATTAAAAAGAAGATTCAAGTTCTATCTAACTTTAGCTTTAGTGGTTTTTTGGATGAGGCCTCAAGGGAGGCTCTATTTAGATTAATAACTGATAGAAAATCCATATTAAAATATTAGGAGGTTGAGTGGCATTTGAGGAGTAGATGTATATGTATTTCAACTGGGGATGTGAATACCAAATTCTTCCAGCCCTATGCCAATGGTTGGCAGATGTATAATACCATTTTTTCTCTTCAGGATGGATTGGGAGGGGAAATATTAGATTTTGATGGTCTTGCTTCCCTAAGTGTTTCTCATTTCCAAAATCTGTTCAAGGAGCCTGAGAGGGCTTATATTACCAAAGTCATAAGGGTAGCCCAAATGTTCCCTAGATTTGTAAATGATGAAGATACCATAACTCTGATGGAGGACATTTCTGAGGATGAATTGAAGGATATAATTTCTAGCTTTTAGAAAGATAAAAGCCCCAAGAAAAATGGCTAGGGGATTAAGTTCTTCAAAGGATTTTTTGATTTTATTGGTAAGGACCTACTGCAGGTTGTTAATGATTCTCAAAGGGAGGGTAGATTCCTCTCAACTTTCAATTCCACTTTCATAGCTCTCATCCCCAAAGTGGATAATCCTAAATCTTTTGAAGATTTCCATCCTATTTCCTTATGTAATTGCACCTAAAAATTCATATCTAAAGTGATTTCTAGGAGGTTAAAATTGATTTTATCGACATCTATTTCAAAGGAACAATTTGGGTTTTTGGAAGGGTGACAAATTCACAAGGCAATTAGGGTGGCTTAGAAAGGTCTTCATAACATCAAATATCTCAAATTAAAGGGTGAAATTATTAAAATTAATTTATCAAAGGCCTATAACCAAGTGAGTTGGATGTATCTTAGATTGCTACTAACTCATTTGGGTTTTGAGATTGATTTCATAAATTGGGTGATGGGTTTCTTGTGATCTGTCTCTTTTGTTGTTTTGATCAATGGAGAAACATCTCCTTTTTTCCATGCATAAAGAGGTCTTTGTCATATATTCCCCTTATCTCATTTATGGTTATTTCTTGTTGCTAATGGTCTTAGTTGATTTCTTGCAAATGCTAAATGTTAGGGTGATTTTTAGGGAGTTATAATTTCAAATGCATTAGCAATCACCCATTTCTTATTTGTTGATGACATCTTGATTTTCTACTGTGGATCTTGTAGAGATGTAGCTATTTTATTTGAGATTATAATTCTGTTTGTTTTAACTACATGTATGGTGTTCAATGATATGAAACCATCTATTTTGATTAAGAATTTGACTAAATTTCAAGCTTTGAACAGCAAGAATGTTTTTCCTTTTCAAATTCATGAGTTTGATAAAGACATTAAATATTTGGGATTTCATCTGAAATCAAAATGTTACAAGAAGGTGTATTGGTCTTAGCTTATCACCAAGATTGAAAAAAGACTTAAAAGATGGAGTCTTAGGTGGCTATCTAGAGCTGTGAGTTTTTTTTTGGTTAAATAAGTTTTGGAGGCTATTTCGGTCTTTTGGATATAAATTTCCTAGATTCCACATGGTACTGCCAAAAAAATTCACAAAATATGTTTCATGTTCTTATGGGTTGGTACCTAGGATAAACATGTGCTCCCTTAGGTTTGTTGGGAGAGGATTGCCATGCCCAATGCACTGGGTGGGTGGGACCTAAAGAGTTTTTTTTCTATACATCCTATCAACACTCTGTAATTTCCTTTATGCTGAAAAATGATTACAAAGGTAAACAAAAATTAGTTTTAGTCTAGAATCTAGCCCTTCTAGCCTTGGAGAGGGATCTCTCACTAAGGTTTTCTTAGCCAATTAGATGACTGAATGATTTTCGACCTTAGGATAGTTATGAGGATCGAAAGAGTAGGTTGATTTCAATGTTTTTCAAGTAGGTGGGAGAAGACACATCCATTGGGCATGGAGTCACACTCTACTAATGGTTTCAAGTGAATAAGGGATGATGAGGTGATTTAGGTAGGGGAAAGATAGGCAGTTTTCTGGTATTTTTAACTTGATTCATTGAAGATAGGGAAAATGAAGATTTGTGAGGATGAAACTAGAGAATTAGATTACAAGATGAATTTTAAATGTCGTAAGAGGAAAACATAGACTGTTCAACTAACATAAAACAAAGCACAACAAGTAGTGAATTTTGAGATATTTTTTTGTTAAGACAAATATGAAGACATGTATTAAATCATGAAACTGACAAAAAATTATTCACAAAACAAAAAACACATTACCAACAATGTTTGACACATGAATCCCTATTAAACCACTACAACCTTCTTCTATTCACTTGAAAAATTGATTGAGAGTACAAAATAGCAGTCTTCTTTCCACACACTGAATAACCACTCCTCTCTATCAAATTTACACAATATATACATAAAAAATCATGAGTTCCACCTAATGGAACCAAATTTCCCAAAGAGAAATCAGTTTTCCACTTGTGAGAGGGAATATAGAACTGTTTACATAATTGTAGGAATTGCCTACCTACTAGTATCTCCAACCAAATCCACAATAAAATTATTAATGACTACATCAAAATAAGTTTTTCAAACCCTCAAGAACCAAAATACATCTATTACAATCATTAAAATTGGTTTTAGAACGTTGGAAGTCGAATTTGTTGGTCAAAATGTTTCACTGTCCAAAAACGCAACGAACCTTGTGACTGATATTTTTTAATATCTCCTAAATAGTGAATCAGATTGAGATGATTTTTTATTTTATTTTATTTATTTATTTTTTTATTTCGGCAGGTTAATATCATCATAATTCTTCTCCACAAAAAAATTGAGCTAATTTTGACTCACAAATTTCGAGAAAATATGAAAATGGTTGTATATGATAGTGGCCCGTTTATCAGAAACCATAAAGATTCTAGACATGAAATTAAGTGGGTTTATTAATCTCACCTCCATACATTTCCTGTAAAAATTTCATGGAAAATGGGTACACGGTTTAAGAGATAAGGTAAAAATATGCTGACTGTCTAAACGCGCGACGACATGTACTGTGTTTCTTCAAATGCACATCGTACTTGCGCATCACTCCAATCTTGAACTATCTTTGGTGATCCTATGAACTCCTGAATGGTATGGGTTGGTATGGAATGATTCATGTGTTGTATCTTTGAGATGATAATGGTCAGCTATCTTGCCAGGGCATCTAAAATGTTTTGGATGTTTTGTTTTAATTTTGGAGGACCAATGTATGAAACATATTTAAAACAGTGATACCTAACCTTTTTGAATAATACTAATACTTAAACAAAGGGCTGCTATTAAAATCCACACAGTGCTTAGGCTTATCTGGTGATGAGTAGAAATAGAACGATGCTATGACTATTACAGTTTTCAAATAGAAAATCAAATAACCATAACTAAAAAAAAGCTTCAAACAATGTTCAGAAAGTTTAACAAAATATGCCCAAGATTACAAAGAGACTGATAATTTTATGATTTAGAGGGAATTACTTAAACAAACAATTTCTGTAATTCATTCTCTTCAAAGATGATTACTTCAGAGAGCTTCTAGGAGTAATTGAGACACAACTACTCCTACCTAGTTATCGTTGTAAAACTTAAGAATATGAGGAAAACACAGTGAATGAAAATTGGAAAAACTTATAAGGAATATGAAACTATATGAATAAAAATCCAAAATCCTTTGCTTTGCTATTAGTGATTCAGAAAAAGCAGAGTACATTTATTGCTTACAAATGTTTCTTCAAGGGTGCAACCCTTAATAACTCATGAAAGAGAGTTATTTATACAAGTTTAGTGTTAAGAAAATATCTTAAACAAATTTACAAAAATAACTTAATAAAAAATCAGAAAAATGAACTGATAGTCGATCTGTCACTATTTTGCTGTTGAACTGTTGATGAATGTTCCCCAAAATTCTGAATGTTGTTGATTTGTTGATGGCTATTCCCCAAAATTCTGAATACTGTTGATCCTTCTTTAAGTCAAGTATATCAGTTAACTGTTCCCAACGTTTTTCATCTGGAATATATAACTTAATTACCCTACGATAAACCTCATCCATTTTTGTATATTTAGTAAAAGTAGGTTTTACTAAAATTATGTGTTTTACTTCATTAAGGATGAAAAAGGTATCTTAGAGTGCATTCAACACAAGACTTGGTGTTGTTGTACCCTTTATATTTGAAATTGTAGCTGCACTGTCTGCAAGCACTCTGAGCTTGTGGCTATAGTCTTCAATAGGAATTAACTTATCATTTATCACAAATATGGAGGGAAAACCCTTGCTAGTCAAGGGTTCAAGCCGTCTAAAAAAACATTTAACTATGACATTGACACTACTGCACTTTTCCTTCAACTGAAGAGTGAGATTTTTCTTTGTAATAACTTTCTTCACTTCCACTATGGCTATTGTCCTGTCATCAATACCCAATTATTCAAGCTCATAACTGTCTTTGGAATTCAGAAATTTGATTATTTCAGTGGTTGTTTCTAGCTTGTCCTCAAGTTCATTTGAGATAGTTTCAATAGCTTCTTGAGCTTTTTCCAACAAGTCTTTTTGATAAAAAATTATTCTGATATAAGGCCAGATATCTTTGATTGATTCAATAATATCTCCCCATATATTCTCGTTTACTAAACCTAGTGTATTTCCGAGGTAAGAGTCTTTGGCTTCTTTCTGAAATCTCTCAATTTGACCTCTTGCCCTCCGCAATTCCACTGCATGTGAGCTCTCTGCAACTGCTTTCATGTGTTGTAGTGTCTTCAGCTGATCCTGCAATTTATTAATTTCCTCAGTCTAAATAGACAAGTTTTGAACAACTTCATCAAGTTGTTCAACTCCTTCTGCTGTACCTATGGTTACTATGATGCCTGAGGCAGAAACTATAGTTATAGGGACTTCTGCAAGAGGAACTACATCCATTGGAATATTGGCCTTTTTCCTAGCTTCCTCTTTCTCTTTGACAAATTTTTCCATTTGTTCCTCAATCTATTTTATTTGCAGATTTTGTTCCATAATGAGTTTCATCATGTCTGATTTCTGAGCCTCAGTTTCTTCAATTTCTTTAGTCATTGGGTCCTTTGAAACCAACAATTTGAGTTGCTTCCTTTAATGCTGAAATCTCAGCATTTTTCTTCTTGAAAATTTCTTCTGCAACATTTACATTGGAGGGGTAATAGCACATCTTTAGCACCAAATCTTCCAAAGCTTTGTTCTTGGTGTCTTTTTCCAATGAGGAAAATTTTCAATCTTGAGTTGTGACTGTGTATTAGCCAAGGTGATCTGTAATTTTGACAAACTAATGACAATGTTAGTTAAAGTAGAAGAGATCATTTGGATAATCTGTTTGTGCATCTAAATTTGGTCAATTGGATGTACATCTTTAACATTAAATTGAAAGGAAGTTTGCTTCTAGTAATGTGTAGTAGTTTTGGGTTGTGGAATCTGAGCTTATAAGAAAGCCATCTGCATTTTACCATTTTCAGAGTCAAACATTGAAAGAAGTCTGGCTTGAGAACTGGAAGAATGTTTCCAGAATTGAGTATAAGTGCTCATCTTTAAATCCTCATTCTTCTTCTTAATTTCACTGAAAACATGAAAAATATCATCTTCTTCATTTTTATCCTTCTGACTGTCTTCAGTGGTTTGAATCACTCGCTGTTTATGAGATGTGGTGGAATGAGTGGGAGACTGAGTAGACTGTCCACCATACTATGTGAAATAAAATGTCTCTCCGAGTTTGTCAAATGTTCCTTTATGTGACTCATTAGTTGCACTAACCTTCAAAGAGAGCCTAGGTCTCTTCTTTCCATGCACAATTCTAAAGCCTTTACTTGATACTTCAGTTGTAGGGGATGTCTGTTCTTCCCTTCCTCATTTGGTTGTCTTTTCCTATGCAAGTGGAGTTTGTATATTTGAAGTAGACTCTAGAGACTGCCTGTTCTTCAACTTCTTGAAGGGCGTTTTCCTTCCATTATGACGGATTTTTATATTGCTCAATCTCAGGCCTGGCTGTGTGATGATATGGAGTAAATTTATTTTCTACTCTAAGTTTTGAAATCACTCCCATTGGGTCATAAGACCAAGTAAATATGAGGCCAAAATTCATCTCTTTCGATAACCTACCTGCTTCTTCTCCTGCTGCTCTAGTGTTACAGATGAATGGACGAACCTGAGTTTTTAGCTTAAACTGTGATTTCTTCTTTGCAGCCACAAAATGCACTTCATCTGCATGGAGCATCTACCTAATATATTCTAATACAAAAATTATCACAGGGAGGTGCTTAGGAAGCTTGTAAGGTGGAAGCTCACAACCATAGAATCTAATCTCTATATAATTTTGGTAAAGGTACCAATCTCCTGTTGTGGCTTGGTCAACTAGCTACAAAAATTTTACAATTTCATCACTAATTCTTGATTTTGGAGTGCTGCTAAGAAGATTAATGGATGTGTTAGGGCTCAAATCTGCCTCAGGCTAAGAAAGGCAAAACTTGAGGCCACATCAAACCACGCTCAGCCTCGTAGCTAGCCCTACGAGGACAGGAGAGGGCTCTCTCTGGGTCTATCTCGGCAAAAGGTCTTCAAAAGGGCGGAGATGACTTAAAATTAATACTGATTTTATGCTAGTAAATTGATAGAAAGTTTGATTTAGATTTTTGAGGTTTTTGTTGGAGAAAAGGGAAAACCAATTTTGGGTCTCGGGATAAGGCCAGATCTTTGCAGAATTCGAGTTGGGGCGAGGTAGGCAGTTGTCTTGATGCCTTTGATCAGGTGTATGGATGGATCAGATCGACAAGGAGCTGAAGAGGGCAAGGGAGAACATGGATCCTCTCCAAACTGGTGAAAACATATAAAACTAAACAATATTTAAAGGCAGAGCACTGTAAACAATGGATTCAACCTCATTTACTCATTCATTTAGTTTCAGAAGCATAAGAAGGGAATGGCATACATTTAAACATGAATAAACTTACAATAAACTGAGAGATAACACCATCAAGAGCTGAAAGCCACAAGAATCCCAACAGGTGCTGCAAAACCTTTAATCTTTCCTTAGCCAAAATATGAAAAATATGTACAATAGTGTGCCAAAATCTTCCCAAGAGTCCAACCCTTGCTACTGACTGAAAATTTACATAATATAGACCAAGCCAACCCATTCCCTAACCTCTAGGGGTCGAGCTCCTCCTTCTAGGAGCAGTTTCAACCAATTCTAAACAAGGAATTGAAATCTAGGTAGTCAAACAACTAACCCCTATATGCTAGGAAACTGATTCATTACATTAAATTTTTGCTATTTTGTGGATGAATCATCTAGAATAGGTAAATAAGTACGAAATCTACATCATTTTCATTAAATTACATCAATTTGGGTCAAAAATCACATCAAGAGGTGAAACTGGTCATGACTGGCCGAAATTCTGAGCTGGAAAGTGAAAAATTGACCAAAAACCTCTATGCGTAGTGCACCTTTCAGCCTATTGTTGGGGCACTTCCTGACATCCAAATTGAGCTCATGATAGCTCGTTGGAAAGCCCTGGATGTCTACTTTCCAACCCAAGTGGAATTTTTCAATTTGGAGCTCATTTTCCCCTCACAAACTGCATTCTTCCAGAAGTACTTCCTGCTGTTGCAAAAGGTGGTAGCAAGGTGGTTTTCATGGTGTTTTTAGGCCTTTTGATCATCTAGAACTTGATGAAATGCTTTGGAAATAACTGAGCATGCATAACATACCATGAAAAACCCAAAAATACAAAGTTTCCCTCCAGAAAGTGTCCCAATAAAAAGCGAGCGTGTCGACGCGCTACTCGTAGAGCTGAAAAAACTGTTTTTGGGACCAAAAAATTTCAAAATGACAAAAATTTCTCCGAATTTGCTCAAATTCGGAGCGAAGACCCTCCATCATGTATCATGCCCAGCCAATGAAGCCTCGACCAAAAATCGAAGTGGATCCAGCCTCTTTCGCCGTTTTAATTCTCTGCTCAACCTCCTTTTCAAAATCTTCATTTTTGCTTTGCCGACATGCATGCGAGCCCAATAGTGATGTTTCATGTGATAGAGCATGTCTTTGTCTCTATTGGCCTTCGCCAGCAACTTCTCTAAGTGGATGTTGACCCTCTCAAGCCAAAACTCTCGGTTAGCCTCTACCTCCTGCTTATAAACTGAATCTGTGTCTGACCTGGCTTTGAAAACAAGATGTCTCCAATATGTATGTTGATATAGGTGTAGTGAAATCAAAAGTTCAATGTATGCTCAAAACCTAAACATGTTACATGTGTACCAAAGCACCATAGGAAACAAGCCACAGTGGTAATAACTCTGTTTAAGTAGATTGGCATAAAATAGTCACTGCTTTGATCACAAGGGAATTTGAAAAATGAGCAAAAAGTGTAATGTGCACCCTTTGCAATGTTGGCTAAAACTTTACAAATGAGTATGGGACTGTATTTCACCAATGGAGAATGGGAAAATCTTCACCAAGCCACCCACATGTCTTTAAAAACCCTAAAGAATGATTTTGGTATGTGCATAGGGTTTCACTTTTCTACACCCAACACATCAAATTTCCCACCTTAAACACACTACAAACATTTTAAAATTGGCTGAGCAGCCATGAAAAACCTACTTGCAAGCTTTGGAGTCGATTTGGCAAAATCTGGTCACATTAACAATTTTTTTTTTGGGGCTGTGACTGATTGCGTAGCGCCCCAACCCAATGCGTAGTGCACACCTATATGCGTAGCGCCTTTGTTTTTTTACACTGGCCAGTGAGGCCTAGTGCGTAGCGCACACCTGTGTGCGTAGCGCACAAACCCAACGCGTAACACATTTTGTAAGAGACGTTTGGAGGCCTTCTGGGTGTCGAAATCAGGCATAGGATAGCTCGTTGGAACGGTCTCTGAGCCTACTTTCCACTACAACTATAATTTTTCAATTTGGAGTTCATTTTCCTTGTCAAAAATTAAATCTCCCAAGACTGGTCAAAATGTGCCAAATGAGGCTGCCTCAAGGCAGAGTGCTGTTGCAGTCAACTTTTGAATGCCTTCCTCAATTCCAAATTGAGCTCATGATAGCTCATTGGAAAAATATTTTTGTCTAGTTATCCTTTGAATTATCAAAAAAGTTATTTGGCCAACCAATCTAGGAGAAAAATTGACTTTTCCAAGGTCACTTCAGAGGTGCATCAATTCTCCCGAGGCGATTGTATTTTTGACATTTATCCAAAACCATTATACCTGTGTAAAAAGTGAAGGAGGTTTTTCTTCCTTGGCCTGTTGTGGACAAAAACCTCCTTCAGGTTTCCAAAATCCATCTTTTATTGCTCAGAAACATCATTTTATTAAAACCTATCCCGATGTGTGAAACGATGGATTTTGTTGAAATGAAGCGAAATGAAGGGGATAAGGGGATTCTAAATTCTTGGGGAAATTTTTAGAAGTAGGGAGGGATGTTAGGAAGCAGGGGAAAGTGAAATCTCGGAGATCGAGTGAGGGGAAGGGGTCCAAAAGGGCAAAACACAGGCCCAACCTAGAAAATTGCCAGGTTGTAGCAAGAAACTAGGGTTTGTGGAAAAATGAGGAATTTGGGGAATCTCAGTGATGGGAAGTGTTTAATAAGGTACATGAAGGATAGGGGAAGGTGTATGAACATTTGGATACAAGTTTTGCTAATGATTTGACCATCCAAGTGAAATTACCTCCAAAACCCTAGGAGAGGGAAATGGACCTTACCAAGGCACAACTGAAGCATGAATAAGCTGTAAAATGACCCAATGGAGCTTGACATGATGATAACAACCATATGAATGATGATAGACTCAGCTGAATAGTGACATAGAATGAAATTTGGACAACTTTGAAAGGAGTGAAAGAAAACCCTAGACCTAATGCCTAGTGACCAAATTTTGCTTGAAGACTCTTTGAAATGACAAAATTGACCTTGACACCTTAAAATCACTTTGTAAGAGCATATTTGATCACTGGAGGAAGGCTACAAAGGCTGACACTAACAGGATGGATGAACAAACAATTATATGAACTGTTTATATGAAAATTATTCTTTCTCCTTCATTCCCATAGAAGTCTAAAAGATGACTGATTGTTGGTTCCATTCTTCATCTAGCTTCTGCAAACTGAATGGAAACTTATCTCCCTGAAATAGATAAAAAGATATACAAGTACTGAAGCCTACTTGAATACCTCTTGAGTATTGAATTGGACAAATTTTTCATGAATGGCCCCACCTAGAAATTGACTAAAGTTAAAAAGAACAGTGGGTTTGGAACCAACAAAAAAGATAGACAAGAAACCAATGATGGCTTCATCTAGATATTGATTAGAATAATAACCAAGGAGATAAGAGAGAATGGTGATAATTTTCTTGGTTATGTTTGGGAATATAGATGAATCATAGGGAGGGTTTCTTTTAGGCAGAGGGTTATCTACAACTAAGAAAATTTCTAGGGTTTGAGCTCTTTTAGTGAAATCCAGTTTCTGATAGGCTTCTGTTAGGCTTTCATGAGAAAAAGGAGTGTTTGGCACAATAGTTGGGGCTTGCAACATCTGGTCAATGGACTGAGCATTGATGGAGCACAGGATTTCTCTTGTAGGTGAGATAATAACTCTTTGATTGGGGTCATAAGATGCATGACACTTTATGACAAATTCAGGTGCTCTATGGGTCTGAGGGAAGATGTAATGAGGAATTTGGGAGTCCCAAAGTTCAATTTCGTCCATTTGATTGATGAATTGGCCCTCCATCCACCAATAGATCTCAGACAGGTCAAATTCAGGCAAGGACTCATGGATTTTATAGTCTCTGTCAGCCATGGGAGTATCATGGAAATCAACTTGTGGATGAATGAAAGGATTTGGGGTTTCTGTAACTTCCTTCCCCTTAGGAGGCATTCTGGTGATTGGATTACAAACTGAAGGTGACATAAATGGGAAGGATTCGACTGAAATACAGTGACAACAGAAAAACAATATAATTGAAATAGATTGAGTGAACCTGGATGCGAGCTTGCTTGTGAACAAGACAAAAAATTTGCTTGAATGGTGAATTTGTCGTTTTGACTGTAATCAACAAGTATCCAGTGTTCAACTGAGTTATGGGAATGCACTGTGTAACAATTTTTATGAAAGAACAGGGTTTATAAGTCACAAAATGGAATGTGACTGTTAATCAATGGCTCTATCCAACAGGACTAAGAAATGAATTGATAGAATATTGATTTGCAAGGGGTGCTGAATTAAATAGATAATGGGTAGATAGGTGGAAGATTGGTCCATGTAAGGATGATGGGACAGAGGAAGTGACGTGGGTGTTGACGTAGATAATGAAGTGGGAGCGACTGTGATGGAGGAGGCTGAAAACCACATTCCGGGGTGAGTTTTGATGGTAAGTTTAAGTCACAAACAACTAGGAGCGGGGGTTGGCAGTTTCGGAGGGTGGTTTCTAAAACTGCCGACTTCAGACCCCCCCTTCGCTAATAACATTCAGATGGAAAGGGAGGGCCAAGGAGCAATATAGGCCGTCAGATTGGAAGGAGATGCGAGGGATGAAATGAAAATGGAGGGAGTTTAGTGAAGTGAGGCGGAAAGTGATGGTGGGGTCGAAAAAAATATGATGGATGTGACAGGTGTGGGGTTTCTTGGTGAATCAATGAATAAAGCATGAATATTATAAAATAACATCGAGATTTAGCAAATTATGGTTAATTAATACCATTTGTTATATGCACATATATCCATTGTTTTAACTTAGGATAAAAATCCTATCATGCTCCAATTTCATTTTATTTCTCTACCTACCCTTAACTTTCCTAACATTTTTTTGCAATCTTAGTCACCCGAGTGCATTTAGATTAGCAACTCAACATTTTCCTTTTAATGATTAATCTACTTCTATCCCTTATTGCTTCCATTGGCTCAGATTAAACTGTTGAGCCAATTTTAGTTGCTACTTATTAACAAACAATTTAATTCTAATCCAATCATGATTAAATAGTACGATTGGATTGTATGAACTAGTGTGCCATTTAAACAATCTACACACAACTTTATTTGCAAAAATAAAATTGACTAAGAGTAGTGGCATTTGGATGTGCAACACTTTCAGAATTTATTATTTTTTCTTTTATTTCTAATCTAACATTTTATTTTTTGCCTTCCTTTTTTTGGGCATCTATTCTAACATTTTATTTGATATGGACTTATTCATCAAAATATTCCTAACATTTTTGTTTCTTTATTCTTTTTGTCCATATCCTAAATTAACATTTTCTTAAAATATATTTTCATTTTTCTTTTTTTTTGACTAATAAATGCTAACTTACTAAAAACAAAAAATGCTACAACATTAGCTCCAACTGGGGACTGATTTCTCCTGTAGAATGTAGAGAACCTACAGATCCATGTGCCTTCTCCTTAGGCTATGGAGTCTTAGCTGTGAAAAAAGCACACTCACAGTTGAAAAAGTAAAATAAACCGGACTTTTTTCAATGGTAGTAGTGAAATCTACTTCAACTTCTTAGTACTGAATGTAATGCTTGAGAAATCTTCCATTAACAGGATATGTGGAATATAGTCCCTCTAGGTTTTGTAGCACAAAAGGTATTGTTTCCCTTTAATTCAACAATAGCTAAGGGTCCAAACCATAGGTGGTCAAACTTTCTGTGTCTTCCCTTATCTTCTCTTTTGGAATCTCATCTTATAAATAGATCACCGTCCTTGAAGTCCCTTTCCCTGGATCTTCTGTCAAACAAGCTCTGCATCTTATTTTGATACTTTTTCAATTTGTATTGGACTTCATCTCTGTTCTCCTTCAGTTAAATAATTTGATTTATCCTCCTTGAAAAGTCATCAGGTTCATCAGTTGAATCTAGCAGAAACTTTAAAACAGGGAAGGTTGAGTTGGTAGGGAAAATTGTATCTTTCCCATAAACTAACTGAAAAGGAGATTTTTCAGTAGATCTCTTTGGAGTAATCTTATTTTCCCTAACTAAATAAATTAGATGAGTGTCCCAACTCTTTTTATGATCTGCTAAAGTTTTCTGATAACCTTTACCAGAATTTTATTGGATGATTCTGCAAGATCATTACCTTGACGATAATATGGAGTTGAACGATGTAGCAGAATCTGATATTTCTGGCAAAACTCAATCATTTTAGCATTGGAAAATGTTGTGGCATTGTTAGTAATAATTTGGGTTGGGAAACCAAACCTAGATAAAACGTTTTCTTCAATGAATTTGATTACTACTGATTAAGTAGCATTTCTTACTGGAATTTCTTCCACCCATTTAGTAAAATAGTCTGTTGCAGTGAGGATCTATCTATGCTAATTGCTTGAAGCAGGATGAATCTCTCCAATAAAATATAATACCCACTGGAGAAAAGGTGTTGAGACTATTGTTTTGATCAGTGGAAGAGTTGCTAGTTTTTGCTTACCAACAAACATCTCACAAGGGACACAACTTTTGACTTTTGCTCCTACTTGTAAGAACATTGTTGGCCAATAAAATCCTGCCCTTAATATATTATATGATGTTGCTCTGCTAGCATAATGTCCTCCACAAAATCCTGTATGAAACTGACCAATGATCCCTTCAGTCTCTGATTCTAAACATAATAACAATATATTGAGTGGGTCCTTCTAGTATAGATTTGCATTTATGATACAGTACTTAACTACTTTCAATTTTAGAGTTTTACATTGAATTTTGGAGAATGATGCTGGAGATTCAAATTGGATCAAGAAATTTACAATATCTTGATACCAATTTGATAAAATAAATTTCTCATCAATGTGTATAGAAATGATCTGATTTGAAGGTAAAGGTTCTTGTGGATTCTTTTCTTCAGGATGATGGGATGGTTGCTATGGATTCTCCTCATTCAAATTTTGGGAAGGTTCTTGTGGATTCTTCTTAATTTAATTTTGGGAAGGTTCTTGTGGATTCTTCTTATTTGAATTTTGGGAAGGTTCTTGTGGATTTTCCCCTTGTATTTCCAAAACAGAGTTGATGCCTAGCACTTTACAGTTGGATTCAGCTAGAAGCTTAGCTAATCCTTGACCCTTTACTAGATTTGTGGTTTTGATAGTTAGATCATACTCCAGTATTTGAGTGATCCATCTACCTCTCTTCCCATCAGTGTCTGGTTGGGTTAAAACAGTTTTTACAACACTGTTAGGAACGTAAGCAGTAATAGGTGAATGTAGGACATACATCCTGAATGATTTGAGGGCTTGTATGAGGGCATAGGCTTGTTTCTCAATTATGTCATACTTAAGCTCAACATCTCTCATAACCTTACTAAAAAAGGCTATAGGTTGGTCATGGGAATCTTCATTCTTTTGTAATAAAACAACAACAAGGGTTGTTTCAGAGGCAAAGGAAAAGATATTGAATGGTTTGGTATAATCAGGATTGGCCAAGGTTGGAGCTTCAGAGGTAGCTTTCTTGATTTGATCAAATGAATGTCTGGAAGGGATAGTCCATTTAAATTCATGATCCTTTCGGAGCATATCAGTTATGTCTTTTACAATTTTAGCATAATTTGGGATGAACCTTCTTAAAAAATTAATCTTGCCTAGAAAATCTTGAATCTCTTTCTTATTTCTAGCTAATGACAATGTTTGAATGGTAGATACATGTTTGGGATCAATCAAAACTCCTTTTGAGATTATATGGTTGATTAGTTTTCCCTCTTTCATAGCAAACAAAGACTTTCTAGGATTCAGGGAGATTTCACATTTCCTACGCCTATTAAAAACCTTCATCAAGTGCTTTAGATGTTTCTGATCAGAATTAGAAAAAACAGTGATGTCATCAAGATAAATGACTACAAATTTGTTTACCTGACCCATAAAATCTATGTCCATAGCTCTCGAAAATGTTTCTCTAGCATTGGATAAGCCAAAGGGCATTCTAGAATACATAAATGTACCCTAGGGTGTAGTAAAAGTTGTCTTATCTTTGTCTACTGGATCAACCATTACCTGATTGTAACCTGAAAAGCCATCAAGCATGGAAAGTATTTTTGCTCCTGAAACCATATGAAGTAACTGCTCCATTTTGGGTAAAGGATAGTTATCTTTTAATGATGCTTTATTCAAATTCCTAAAGTCCACACAAAGTCTGACTTCCCCATTCTTCTTTCTAACAGGAACTAGTTTGGAAACCCAACCAGAGCATCTTAGAGGCACAATAATCTGGGCATCTAGCATTTTCTTAAGTTCCTTTTCTACATTTGGTAGAAGAATTGGATTAATCCTCCTAAGTTTCTGTTGATAAGTTTTAGCTTCTGGTTTTAAAGGAATCTTATGCTGTATTAGTGATGTATCATAAGTCTTTAAATCAGCGTAGGTCTAGGTGAAAACATCATTATATTTTTCAAGCAACTTAAGGTATTGAGCTTTGATTTCAGGATCTAAGGATGCACATATTTTAATGTTCTTAATCTCATCATTTGTTCCAATATTTACTTCCTCTATGTCATCTTGTGGAGAAATTGACTGTGGGTTTCTGGGGACATCATTTTGATCAAATAATTTCTCTAAAGGAATGAGAACTTTGGGAATAAAATTGTTAGACAATTGGATGATATGATGATTGGAAATTTTTGAATTGAAATTTGAACTATCATTTCCATTTGTGTTTTCATTTGTTTATGTTCTATCTTCATCAATTTGTAGAACTAAAAATTCATCTACAACCCGCAAAAAATATTTTAGCTTTTCATCATCTTCAAATATCTACCAGTATTTTAGATTATCTGGGTTGGATGGCCTGTATTTGACTTGTATTTGATAGAGCACATTAGTTTGATAAGGAATTTTAAGTGAAATGGCCGAAAAAGCTAGGGAATCTGCATGAATATTCTCATCTCTTGGGATATAATTCAAGTTAAAAGCATTAAATAAATTTTCAATTGAATCCCAAACCTCATTTCAATAAATCCTAGGATGTTTTGTTTGGCAAATATTTCTAACTTGTTTTACAATGAGCTCTGAGTCAGTGAAAACACTGAGGTTGTGTACCTTTAAACTCTTGGCTAAATGTAGTCCTAGAAGGAATGTCTCATATTTTGCTACATTATTGGTAACTTCAAAATCAAGTTTACATGATTGTGTAATGTTTTCTTTTTCTGGTGAGATTAGTACTACCCTAGCCCCTGCTCCATCCTTTATACAAGAACCATCAAAGAATAGCTTCCATACATCAGTTTGATTTGGTATAGGGTTTTCAATTACATCTTCAATTTTTACTTGGGATTCATGTATTTAATTTGAAGAGAGTTGAAAACAGCCAAAATCTTGATCAATTGCATAAATGGAATGGTTCCTTGGTTGATCTATTTTGCATACAGTGTGCACAAATCTTACCTCTCTATACAACCTAAGTTGTTCCCCTCGATAAATTGGAGTAGTGGCATAAGACATGTCCATCTGAAGAGTTCCACCTAATTTGGCACAACAAGACCTTGAAAGGAGCATTCCAAATTTGGGAGGGATATCAGTGACAACTATATCTAACACAATGCTCTTTACTGGGATTTAGGCAAGAGTGACTACTAAATCCTCAATCGGTCCTAGACAAGGTACCCTTTTGGAATCAAAGATGTAAAAATCATGATAAGATATAGTTATGTCAAGATTTAAATGATCCATAATGGTTTTTGGCATGATATTATGTGATGCTCCAAAATCAAGCATACAGTTGTATAACATGGAATCATTTGTCTTTACTATCACATAGAAAGGGGGTACTATTTCATCTATCATATCTGAGCTAGGGCCAAAGACAACTGCTGGTTTTTTTTGTCTTGAAGGCTAATAACATCACTTTCAACATCAACAGAGGTGTTTTGTATCCATTTGGAAACTTGATTATTATATCCAGGGTTTTTGGAAAGTTCTGAAAGTGGTATAGGGATTTTAAATCTTTCTAACTCCTTTTCAACATTAAATTCAATTAAGACAATTTTTTCAATTTGAGCTGTATTAGTTGGTTAATTTAATGGTCGAATAGTAGTTTTCTGAGTTTCAATAGCTTTGGTATGAGGTCCAATTGTTGGAGTTCCCTTAGGAGGTCTTCTAGGGACAGGTCTAGGTCTAAGATCTATCTTTTGTTTAGCTTTGCAAGTAAGAATTTAGAGGAGGCATGGTATTTGGAAACCTGTGAGGATTCTTGATCTTGTTGAACTTGATCATGTTGTGAAAGAGGAATAATAGTGGTCTGACCAGAAGAGGTATCCATATTGTTAATATCTTCAGTGATAGTCATGGTATTGTCCTTAGGTTGTTGAGCATCTATCAGTAAAGTAGTTGGAACCTGGTGATCATTACTAGGTCTTTGAAGAATTTGTAATTGTGGAGTTCTTTTGTATTGACCTTGATTCCGATTTTGAGGTTGAGTGACTATCTGTTGAACTGTTCTAGGTTGAGTCTCAATTTTGGAAATTCTATTGGATAGAATTTTAAGAAGTGAAGTTATCTCATCTATTTTAGAATCTTCAGTTTTAGTCTTTTATGAAGTAGAGCCTTTTGACTAGATTTAAGCTTTCTATGGGCCTTTTCCTCTTTAGTTTTTAAAGTGGCTGAGGCAACCCTATTTGCTTCCACCTCTATAGATTTAGTTTGCATGTCTTCAAGAGTCCTATAAGTTCTTCTCTTAACATTACAACAAAATCATCTTCAAAAGCTTTTGAAAACCTAGATTTGGTTGCTGCTATAGGGGGTTTACAATCGGGGGGCATCTTATGATAAAGTTTGTTGAAACTTTTAATAAAATCAGATATAGGTTCTCCAAATTTTATTTTAAGTTCTTCAAACTCAGTCAAAAAGTAAAGAACATATTTCTTCACACCCCATTGGTTTTTGAATATATTTGCTAACTCTTCCCAAGACCTAATGGAATTTGCAGGTAACTGCCTAAACCAGGTTCTCACGTTTCCTTCAAGAGATTAAACAAGAAAACTCATTTAAACATTTTCTTGCTCAATATTCATATTATCTGCAAAATCTAGAAATGATTGAAGATGGTCCTCAGCTCAAGAACCAGTTTCTCCATTATACCTAGGAAGGTGTTTTAAATATCTAGGAGGGAATGCATCAAGGTTTTGAGGTAAGACTAAAGTTGCATATCTAGCCTATACAATAGGCTGGATTGCCATAGTAGAATGTGGTGTATGAGGTGTTTGTGTGGATGAATAAGAACAAGAAGAGGATGGTGATAGAGAGAGTGTATGACTATGTGGAGGTGAAGAAGGAGGGGAAAAAGAAGGAGACGTCCCGAATGACTTTAAGGGAGTCTTAATAACTAACTTCTGGACCTGAGAATGAATATCCTCTTGTGTTTAAAAGAGTGGATTTGAATATATAGAAAAGGTCCCTTCAGGTTGTTCGGAAGTGGAAGCTTCAAGTTGTTCAGAAGTGGAAGGAAATGAATAAGTAGTGGGGGATATGAAGTCTGTAGGTTTGTATTTAGGTAAATGAACACCCAAGTCAGACTCAAATTCAGGTGATCCTAACGGTTGGGGGGGTTTCTTAACACGTTTCAAATGAGGGAATGAGGAAAGCTGATTTGAAATCAACTCCCCTATCTAAGAGTTCAGAAACCCTAGCTCATAATTGTTTCAAATATGGATTGTATGGAATGTTACTATAGGGATCAAATGGTAATATATCTTCAGATTGCAAGGCTAAAGAAGAAGAATATGGTTGATGTATTCTTTTAGAATTTTCCCTTCTCAAAAGTTTTTCTGGGTCTGACAGAGGATTAACTGTGTCAGATTGAGAACAAGGTCTAGTATGCTTAAAAGGTGCCAGTTTGGCACAGTGGAGTTGCCAGGTGAAGGATTTTGACCTATCTAGACCTTTAGTCACCCTTAAAGAAATAGGATTTATATCGTTTTCCTAAGAAAACTAATCATATTTGAGTCTCAGACAACGACGCCAGACTGATGTTGTATCTTTGAGATGATAATGGTCAGCTATCATGCCAAGGCATCTAAAATGTTTTAGATGTTTTGTTTTAATTTTGGAGGACCAATGTATGAAACATATTTAAAACAGTGATGCCTAACCTTTTTGAATAATACTAATATTTAAACAAAGGGCTGCTATTAAAATCCATGCAGTGATTAATCTTATCTGGTGATGAGTAGAAATAGAAAGGTGGTATGACTATTACAGTTTTCAAATAGAAAATCAAATAACCATAAGTAAGAAAAACCTTCAAACAATGTTTAGAAAGTTTAACAAAATATGCCCAACATTACAAAGAGACTGATAATTTTATGATTTAGAGGGAATTACTTAAACAAACAGTTTCTGTAATTCATTCTCTTTAAAGATGATCACTTCAGAGAGTTTCTAGGAGTAATTGAGACACAATTGCTCCTACCTGGTTATCCTTTTAAAAATTAAGAATATGAGGAAAACACAATGAATTAAAACTAGAAAACATTACAAGGAATACAAAACTGTATGAATCAAAATTCAGAATCCTTTGCTTTGCTATTAGTGATTCAGAAAAAGCTGAGTGCATTTAGTGCTTACAAATGTTTCTTCAAGGGTACAACCCTTAATACGTCATGAAAAAGAGTTATTTATACAAGTTTAGTATTAAGAAAATATCTGAAACAAATTTCAAAAAATAGCTTAATAAAAAATAAAAAAAATGAACCGATAGTCGATCTATCACTATTTTGCTATTGAATTGTTGATGACCGTTCCCCAAAATTCTAAACGTTGTTGATCCTTCTTTCAGTCAAGTAAATGAGTTAACTGTTCCCAGTTTTTTTCATTTGGGATAGATAACTTAATTACCCTTCGATAAACCTCATCCATTCCTGTATATTTAGTAAAAGTAGGTTTTACTAAAAATATGTGTTTTACTTCATTAAGGATGAAAAAGGTATCTCAGAGTGCGTTCAACACAAGACTTGGTGTTGTTGTACCCTTTATATTTGAAACTGTAGCTGCACTAGTTGCAACCTCTTTGAGCTTGCAGATATAGTCTTCAATAGGCATTAACTTATCATTTATCACAAATATGGAGGGAAAACCCTTGCTGGTTAAGGGTTCTAGCCTGCTGAAAAAATGTTGAACTACGACATTGACACTGCTGCACTTTTCCTTCAACTAAAGAGTGAGATTTTTCTTTGTAATAACTTTCTTCACTTCCAGTATGGCTGTTTTCCTGCTATCAATACCCAATTCTTCAAGATCATATATATCTTTAGAATTTAGAAACTGGATTATTTCAGTGGTTGTGTCTACCTTATCCTCAAGTTCATTTGAGATAGTTTCAATAACTTCATGAACTTTTTCCAAAAAGTCTTTTTGATAAAAAACTTATTCTGATATAAGGCAGATATCTTTGATTGATTCAATAATCTATCCCCATATATTCTCCTTTACTAAAACTAGTGTATTTATGAGGTAAGAGTCTTTGAATTCTTTTTGCAATCTCTCAATTTGACCTCTTGCCCTCTGCAACTCAACTGCATGTGAGCTCTTAGCAACTAATTTTAGGTGTTGTAGTATCTTCAGTTGATCCTAAAATTTCTTAATTTCCTTTGCTTGAATAGACAGGTTTTAAATAGCTCTAGCAAGTTGTTCGGCTCCTTTGGCTGTACCTGTGGTTGCTACTGTGGCTGAGGTAGAAACTGTAGTTATAGGGACTGTTGTGGGGAAAAATGCCTATGCAGGATGATCCTATCCACCTAAGGTGTGACAGTGCCTTAGCAACAAACAGAGACAACTATTCTAGTATTCTTCCTTTATGAATTAAGAATGAAGAGAGATGGATGGACTAACCAGTGTCTTCCGTTTGTCCCTCGATCCGGTTTCTCTTCTCTTTGAGAGTTCCCAGCTACTTGCCTTCTCGCTCGCCCAGCTTCAACAGGTTCCTGCAAGATCACAAAAAGGGAACACTACACAAAGACATAGATTCATATTCATAACTAGTTCAGGATTAGAAATAAACTAAACATACTAATGCAATCATACATCAAAGATACATCAGTATATAGGAGAAACCAAGATAGCTTTATTGATGAATAACAAGGTTCAGGAGGAGATACAACCAAAAGAGTTCCAATCCAGCATCTACCTCCCAGCGAATGAAATCCTTTCTTCACCTCCTTTCAAAGCATTAAGCACCCAATGATTCCAATCTCAAACCAACAACAATTCTTTGCAATCACAAAATTCCAGCCTCCAGGTTCTCATGGAGGAGAGATCCATATATAGATGTTTGGAGAGAGGATGAGTCATCTTGAGATCTGACTAGTGTCCTCTCCCTCTGTCAGTTCTTGCTTCCACTTGGAGACTAAGAGCCTCTTACTCATCACTAGTCGAATTCATTGAGGCAAGTGTCATTGGAGAAGATTCTGGAAGCTTCTAGGGTCTTTCCACCTCGTTGAATGAACTTGCCATTTGTCATTTCCCGCTTAGCGCACCCTGGTAGTGCTTCTACCTGCGTTGCAGTGCACCTAGCCAGTGTAATCTCTGCATTTCAGCGCAGACAGCTAGTGGAGCCTCTGAATTGATTCTGAATTGACTTGTTTTTGAGCAGTTTCTGGTGGAGAACTTCTGTGAATTGCTGTGGTTTGTTAGCCTTGTTCCTCTAGGGGTAGGAACAACATGTTTAGGGACTTTGGATCCCTTGGATTATGGACATTTCATGCTTATAGCTGTAAGGCACAAAAATGTCTATAACAGGGAATTCTGCAAGAGGAACTACATCCATTAGAATATTGGCCTTTTTCACAGCTTCCTCTTTCTCTTTGACAAGTTTTTCCATTTGTTCTTCCTGTTAGTGTCAATATTTGCATCCTGCCATCAATGATAAAAAAATCCTCTTTTCATATCATTTTAAGGGTCCGATTCATAATTTTTTTTATCATTCACTAGGTCATGCAAAAAAAATTAGTCACTGATGGTAGTCCTAGTCCAAAAACATCACTCTTCCCTAAATGTGATTACTTGTTGGCATAGTTTCATATCTTGTTGACTGTACATCATCCATAAAGTTATTTTTATCATGCCATTTGTATTAGTCATGAGGTCATTATGTCGTCTTGAAATTTAGTCCTTCAAGGTCTCATTAGGTCATTAGGGTTGCCAAGGTTCCATTCCATTTCATAAGACTAGCAAGTAAAGGGTGATCAAATAACATCCCTTCACCATGTGAAGATGATTTGTAAAGAGAAATGCTTATTTCGATATGTAAATGTAATAGTTTCACCATCCCAAGATGTTAAATCAGTGTTCCAAAGATGCCAGACCATCAAAAGATCAATTTTTCAAAGGAAATATTCAAGTGAAAGGGTAAAGTTTCAAAGAGTTAAGTGCATGCCAAAGGGAGTTGTTTTTTCCCAAGGCTACCCAAATCATCATTTTCCACAAGCACTAAACCCTAATTTCCTCACCCTTTGAGCTAGGGTTGGCTATGAAATCAGAGATATCTGAGTATATGAGGTGTAAGGGAGGTCATTTCAATGAGTATGAGGCCATTCCAACTCATACACATCATGTCTCCATCATTTTTCAATAATTCATTCCAAGGGACAAATCATTTGCCACACATAGGGCCGATTTTTCTTCAAACTATGTTTTAGACCAAATAGGGAAGAATTTGGAAAACGCGAGAGAGGTTTTGTCCACAATAGGCCAAGGTAGAAAAACCTCCTTCAATTTTTACATAGGTGTCATGGTTTTAGAGACATCTGAGTATATGATGCGTAAGGGAGGTCATTTCAGTGACTATGAGGCCATTCCAACTCATACACATCATGTCTCCATCATTTTTCAATAAGTCATTCCAATGGACAAATCATTTGCGACACATAGGGCTGATTTTTCTTCAAACTATGTTTTAGAAAAAATAGGGAAGAATTTAGAAAATGTGAGAAAGGTTTTTGTCAACAATAGGCCAAGGAAGAAAAACCTCCTTCACTTTTTACACAGGTGTCATGGTTGCCTCAGGAGAGTTGATGCACTTCTGGAGTGACCTTGGGAAAATCAATATTTCTCCTAGCTGGAGTGACCAAATGACTTTCTTGATGAGTCAAATCATAACTAGACATAGAGAGATTTCTAATGAGCCATCTTGATCTCAATTTGGAGTTGAGGAAGATCTCCAAAAGTTGACTCAAACAACATTCTACATTTTGGCAGCCTCATTTTGCACATTTTGACCAGTCTTGGGAGATTGAGCTTTTGACAGGGCAAATGAGCTCCCAATTGAAAAATTCAAGATGTTATGGAAATTATACTCGAGGAGCTTTCCAACGAGATATCCCACGCCCAATTTTGACACCGGGAAGGCCTCCAAAAGTGGCCTGCAAAAAGCACTACGCATTTAGGAAGTGGCGTTGTGCGTTCAGGAGGTGGTGCTGCGCGTTGAGGAGGTAGCGTTGCGCGTTTGGGTTGGCGTTGCACATTGAGAAGAAGGGCCATAAAGCCCTCAAAACTTCAAAAAACTTTAAAATTTATCTCTCTTACCTTCATTGCAAGTAAGTTTACCTCCCTCACTTTAGTTTTGGTTCGCAAATCAAACTTTTAAGCATCATTTCCCATGGTAAATATGAAACCCTAAATTTGCCCCTAGTATGCCTAAAACCCTAAACCCTCATTGTTCCTCCTATCACCTATCACTACAACTCTAAAATCTTTCCCTATCCCTTTATTTCTTTATCCTTATTCCATATCATTCCTATCCCTTTATCCCTCTTCCCAAAGGGCAATTTCTCAAACAAAACAAGCCTTCCCTCTCATTTTTATCATTCCTACTCCCTCATTCATTTTCCAGCCCATAAGGTCATCTCCTATCCCCTCACTCCTAAATCACCCATACTCACTCCTTCCATACCTTCTCTATGGGTACACAACTTCAAAACTTAGCAAACATGGACAAGGAAGACCTTCTAGAAGTGCTCAGGTGAAGACAAATGAGAAGGCCAAAGAGATTAGAGCTACTGAGGTGCCCGGTACCTACATGACATATCAGAGGGACACAAGGAGATTGTTTGGAGCTGATAACATGGCCTATCATTACAGGACCCACAATAGGATTTGCAACATAAGAATCAAGAAGATGAAAGCTAGGTTAAGGCAGGTCTTGAAGGGAAAGAAAGAGAAGGATAGACTTAGAATGTTGACTAAAGCTTCCTTGACTCATCAGAGCATATGATGGTGAGGCTTCAGACAAATTTTGGGGAAATTTTGAGCAAATTTTTACATTTGCAATTTTTGGAAATTTGACACACAAAAAAATGGCCTAGATCCTAGGGGAATTCAATGGAGGAATGGCTTACATTTTTGGATTCAGGGCAATGAGGACATGTACCCTAGCAAGTTTCAAAAGTTTTGGAGTAGAACTGGTCCACCAAAAGGTCCAAAAACACCCTAAAAATGACCTTTCTGCCACTTTTTGGACACACAGAATCAGTCTTGGGAGAATCACGTTTTGAGGGGTCAAATGAGCTCCCAATGCCAAATTCTAGGTGTTCTAGAAAGTAGACATAAAGACCTTTCCAATGAACTATCACGGGCTCAATTTGGATGTCAGGAAGGCCTTCAAAAGGGACCTAAAGTGGCGCTACACGTTGAGCCAGTGGCGCTGCGCGTAGAGCAAATTTTGCTCAGGATGCCTATTTTTCCAGTTTTTGACTATGATCATGGATTCTCTCTCATGGTGAATGATTTACTATTGTAAATGATGTCATGGCTTGTAAATATGATAGTTAAAATGTTGTAGAGGGTAGATTCATTGCTTTAGGAGTTAGTTTGAAGTCAAATGAATCAGTTTTTCACTTTTGGAGGCAAGTTGTTGATAATTCCTAAATTCATGTTCCTTGTTTAGTATCAGTTAGATTAGCTCCTCATCTCAGGGATTAAACCCTTGAACATGGGAGGACGTTAATAAGATTTGCAGCTATTTTTATGGGATCCCTGTGGTATGGAGTTTTAGCACACTTTCTTCTTTTGTAATCATTTGTTTACATGTTTTATGTATTCCATCATTCATTTCATTACTTCTTGTTGAAATTTATCAAGTTTGATTGGTAGAATCCATTGTATCAGTGCTCTGCCTTGGGAAATCATTCAATATTTCATGTTTTCTAGTGTTTGATAAGGATCCATGATTGTCACATACCCTTCTTAGCTCCTCATCAGTCTTACACACGTCACACCATTAAGCCTAAAGTGATAAAGCCTATGCCTACCTTGCCTCATAGAACACCCTGCATTTCTGACCTAATTTCCCAGACCTAAGCTGCCTAACTCCATCTGATCCAGCAAAACACCAACACATTCAATCAAAACCTTTCGAGCTACTATACCTAGCCTAAAATCCTTTACATGATCTAGTCATCTTGACTGAGATCCTTACGGAGAGAGCCCTCTCCTGGCCTAGTAGGGCTAGCTACTAGGCTAAGCTTGGTTTGTGGTTACTTTGGAATTGCCTCCCTTTAGCCTGAGGTCAATCTAGGTGATAACATAGTGGCAACCATACCGGGGAACGTAGTTTTATGTTCCTCAGCAAAATGTATCAAGTTCAGATCTGATTGTTGATGGTGGACATCGATCAAACACAAGAAGGTTGAAATCATTTTCCTGGTGACTCTAAATAAGTTTCGAGATCAGATCCAAGGACTCCATTGGAGGATGAACCTGACCAATAGAAACATGAAAGGCCAATATGGAAAGATTAGGTATTCAAGTTGGAATTTCATCCAAGACATTATGTTCTTTGTTGCAAATTATTTCCTCTCTTTTCCTGCGAATGTTAAGAAGGCTTTACAAAGTATATTGTATTTGAGAAAAGATCCTAGACCTTCATTTGATTCTTTTCCTTTGAATATTGTGAATAAAAAATGTTCGCATGCCTTTGATCGTGATCAAGACCCTTCTTCCAAATCTTATGATGTATGTCTTCAAACTGATGACCCTCAAGAAACCAAGACTGATTCTACACCTTTTGTACATATTCCTATACCTTGTAAAATTCAAGATAGATGCAAGCCTCTGATTTTACCTCCTATATCCCATGCTTTCCCTAAATATCATTACCTATATCTACCAAGATTTGATGGTGAATGTGACAATATCACTGCTGAGAGACATGTACTGAATTTTGAGTCTTTTCTTGACCTTTTTGAAGTTGATGAAGAGGTTTTCAGTATTAGGCTTTTTTCTCCTTCTTTACAAGGCAAAGTTAAGAGTTGGTTCAAAATCCTACCTGATGTGAGCATCTCAGATTCCAGTAGTTCGTCAAATTTTTCCTCAACAAGTGGGTGGTCAGAAAAAACCCTTTCTTGATTCTAGAAGAGTATAACCAGCTGAAAAGATTACAGGGGAGATAGTACAACAATTTTCTGCTAGGTTTAACCAAGTCTATTTTTCGATGCCTACTAATATAAGACCTCCTCGTGGATCTGCTCTCTTATACTACCCAAAAGCCTTTGATCCAAAAATGGAGTTTCAGCTGAGAGAAAGGAACCTTGCAACACTTGAAGAGATGCAAAACAATGTAGTATATGTAGAGGATAATTTGCTGATTAGAAGGGAAAAGTTGAAGGAAGAAGAGATGAAGAGCATAGATCTAGAGGAATCGACATCTTTAGGGGTAAAGCTTGAAATTTTGGTAAGTGCAGTGGAAGAGATGATGCAAAAGATCACCACAAAGAATGAATATGATGTTCAGTACCATGGCTCGCTGATTGAAGAAGAAAAAGTGGCTGATCCAAAACATTTTCTTTCTTATCCCAGTTGTCATAGATCTGATAATGATTGTTTTATAGATCATCTTGGAGAAGAGAGCTCTGTTGATATGACATGTATGCTTGATGATGTGTTTTATACTGATGATTTTACTAAGTTTGATCAGTATGATGATGATGATGTTCTCCAAACAAAAGCTAGTCTTGAAGACAAATCAGTAACTGGTTTGTGGAGGGAGGAAGTTCACTTTTATTAGCTCGAATACAGTGATCAGTCGATGCATATCAGCTATGGAGGTGAGGAGGAAAGTGCAGAAAATTTTGAAGTAAGTGAAGGATCTTTGCCTCTTTGTTTTACTTCGTTTTAGTTCATCAGAAACCACTTTCGTGCAATCAGAAATCAACCGTCAATAAGTTTTGATCTTGATCATCTAGCGGGTAATGAAATCCTTGTTCAAGACTTCCCATATCTAGATTTTCTGCCCTCGAATGTCATTGAATGTCAGGCTACAGATGAACACTTGGAAGCTGGAACATATGATCAAATGATGCAAGATGATTCTGTACCATTATGTTTTGAATCATTTTATTTTTTGAAGGGAATTTTGCGTAGTACATCTTCAAATGAGCAACCTGTCGAAAATCATGCAATCTCATTGGAACCAATAGAAAATGGGTTGCAACAGTATTTTCAAGTTTTTCACGATCCAATAGCTGATGTGTTGGATGATGTCTACAGTCAAAGTCCTTCTCCATTAGCTAAATGTGAGCTTGAAAAAAATTATTGATACAAACTTGATCCAACAGCCGGTTTCTTTGTCATTTTTAGTAGGAGTCTCATCACAAAGCTCGAATGAAAGTTTGCATTCATGGTATGAGGAGAAGCAAAGTAATCCATTGGATGAGATAAGTCCCCGTGAACATGAATTTCAAGATCCTCATGCAGTATTTTTGGAGTCAGATAGAGAATCCATATTATTCAATCTGGGAAAATATGGATCTGCTTACAAGTTTTCATGGGAGTTGCATTTCAATAGTTCTTTCTTCTTGCTCATAAACAAGCACTTGCGGAGAATTCAAATAGCAGCCGGAATGATTACTTGGTTGCATTGGTTGTTTCATTTCACTTGATCAGGCAGTGAATGGAACAGTTAGAGTAGGTTCTATTGAATAAGCTCCATTTTGAGCATCTTTTCCAGATTGTCAGTTGTGTTTTAGTATCATTTTTAGTTGAGTAAAAGTCAGTTTGTGTTGTTAAGTCGTCAGTTTTTAGTCGTGCATTTCAATTTAAGTTTTTGACTGTATTGGTCCACATGGTTAGGCACTTGGTCTATGGTGTCCTTGACACCTCCAAGGAGATGCCATCCCCAATAAGGCCGATGTTAGTGTCAGTATTTGCATCCTGCCATCAATGATAAAAAAGTCCTCTTTTCATATCATTTTAAGGGTCTGATTCACAATTTTTTTATCATTCCACTAGGTCATGCAAAAGAAAATTAGTCACTGATGGTAGTCCTAGTCCAAAAACATCACTCTTCCCTAAATGTGATTACTTGCTGGCATAGTTTCATATCTTGTTGACTATACATCATCCATAAATTTATTTTTATCATGCCATTTGTATCAGTCATGAGGTCATTATGTCGTCTTGAAATTCAGTCCTTCAAGGTCTCATTAGGTCATTAGGGTTTCCAAGGTTCCATTCCATTGCATAAGGCCAACAAGTAAAGGGTGATCAAATAACATCCCTTCACCATATGAAGATGAATTGTAAAGAGAAATTCTTATTTCATTATGTAAATGTAATAATTTCACCATCCCAAGATGTTCAATTAGTGTTCCAAAGATGTCAGACAATAAAAAGATCAATTTTTCAAAGGAAATAGTCAAGTGAAAGGGTAAAGTTTCAAAGGGTTAAGTGCATGCCAAAGGGAGTTGTTTTTTCCCAAGGCTGCCCAAATCATCATTTTCCACAAGCACTAAACCGTAATTTCCTCACCCTTTGAGCTAGGGTTGGCTATGAAATCAGAGACATCTGAGTATATGAGGTGTAAGGGAGGTCATTTCAGCGAGTATGAGGCCATTACAACTCATACACATCAGGTCCCCATCATTTTTCAATAAGTCATTCCAAGGGACAAATATTTTGCCACACATAGGGCCGGGTTTTCTTCAAACTATGTTTTAGACCAAACACGGAAGAATTTGGAAAACGTGAGAGAGGTTTTTGTCCAAAATTGGCCAAGGAAGAAAAACCTCCTTCACTTTTTACACAACTGTCATGGTTTTAGAGAAATGTCAAAAATAGAGTTTCCTCAGGAGAGTTGATGCACTTCTGGAGTGACCATGGGAAAATCAATATTTCTCCTAGCTGGAGTGACCAAATGACTTTCTTGATGAGTCAAATGATAACTAGACGCAGAGAGCTTTTAAATGAGCCATCTTGATCTCAATTTGGAGTTGAGGAAGACCTAAAAAAGTTGACTAAAACAACACTTTGCATTTTGGCAGCCTCATTTTGCAAATTTTGACTAGTCTTGGGAGATTGAGCTTTTTATAGGGCAAATGAGCTCCAAATTGAAAAATTCAAGATGTTTTGGAAAGTAGACTCGACATATTTTGACCAGTCTTAGGAGATTTAGCTTTTGGTAGGGAAAATGACCTCCAAATTGAAAAATTCAAGATGTTCTGGAAAGTAGACTCGATAAGCTTTCCAACGAGCTATCTCACGCCCAATTTGGACACCAAAAATGCCTCCAAAAGTGGCATGAAAAAAGCACTGCACGTTCAGGAAGTGGCACTGCGTGTTCAGGAGGTGGCGCTGTGTGTCTGGGTTGGCACTGCACGTTGAGCAGAAGGGCAATAAAGCCCTCAAAACTTCAAAAAACTTCAAAATTTCTCTCTTACTTTCATTGCAAGTAAGTTTACCTCCCTCACTTCAGTTTTGGTTTGAAAATCAAACTTTTGAGCATCATTTCCCATGGTAACTATGAAACCCTAAATTTTACCCTAGTATGCCTAAAACCCTAAACCCTCATTGTTCCTCCTATCACCCCTCACTACAACTCTTAACTCTTTCCCTATCCCTATTTCCCTATCTCTTTATCCCTTTATCCTTATTCCATATCATTCCTATCCCTTTATCCCTCTTCCCAAAGGGAAGTTTCTCAAACAAAACAAGCCCTCCCTCTCATTTTTACCATTCCTACTCCCTCATTCATTTTCTAGCCCATAAGGTCATCTCCTATCCCCTCACTCCTAAATCACCCATACTCACTCCTTCCATACCTTCTCTAGGGGTACACAACTTCAAAACTTAGCAAACATGGACAAGGAAGACCTTCCAGTAGTTCTCAGGTGAAGACAAATGAGAAGGCCAAAGGACTAGAGCTACTGAGGTGCCTGGTACCTACATGACATATCAGAGGGACACAAGGAGATTTTTTGTAGCTGATAACATGGCCTATCATTATAGGACCCGCAATAGGATTTGCAACATAAGAATCAAGAAGATGAAAGCTAGGTTAAGGTGGGCCTTGAAGGGCAAGAAAGAGAAGGATAGACTTAGAATGTTGACTGAGGCTTCCTTGAATCATTAGAGCATATGATGGTGAGGCTTCACACAAATTTTTGGGAAATTTTGAGCAAATTTTTACATTTGCAATTTTTGGAAATTTGACACACAGAGAAATGGCCTAGACGCGCAGTGCCACCGGTACTGTGCTTTTCCTAGGGGTACTCAATGGATGAATGGATTACATTTTTGGATTCAGGGCAGTGAGGACATGGACCCTAGCAATTTTCAAAAGTTTTGGAGCAGAACTGGTCCACCAAAAGGTCCAAAAACACCCTAAAAATGACCTTCCTGCCACTTTTTGGACACACATAATCAGTCTTGTGAGAATCAAGTTTTTAGGGGTCAAATGAGCTCCAAATGTAGAAATTCTAGATGTTCTGGAAAGTAGACTTGAATACCTTTCCAATGAGCTATCATGGGCTCAATTTGGATGCCGGGAAGGCCTTCAAAAGGGACCTGAAAGTGGCGCTACGCGTAGAGCAAATTTTGCTCAGGATGCCTATTTTTCCAGTTTTTGACTATGATCATGGATTCTCTCTCATGGTGAATGATTTACTATTGTAAATGATGTCATGGCTTGTAAATATGATATTTAAAAAGTTGTAGAGGGTAGATTCATTGCTTTAGGAGTTAGTTTGAAGTCAAATTAATCAATTTTTCACTTTTGGAGGCAAGTTGTTGATAATGCCTATATTCCTGTTCCTTGTTTAGTATCAGTTAGATTAGCTCCTCATCTCAAGGATTCGACCCTTGAAGATGGGAGGAGGTTTAATGCTTGTCTATATCTTCTTCTTCTTTCTCTTTGTGAGAGGTTGGACTCACTTGGATGCTCAGAGCTTGATTGTAAATCATTGTAAGTAGTTTGGCAAGGAGATTAATAAGATTTGTAGCTATTTTTATGGGATCCCCGTGGCATGGAGTTTTAGCACAGTTTCTTCTTTTGTAATCATTTGTTTACATGTTTTATGTATGCCATCATTCATTTCATTGCTTCTTGTTGAATTTTATCATGTTTGATAGGTAGAATCCATTGTATCAGTGCTCTGCCTCGGGAAATCATTCAATATTTCATCTTTTCTACTGTTTGAGAAGGATCCATGATTGTCACATGCCCTTCTTAGCTCCTCATCAATCTTACACACCTCACACCATTAAGCCTAAAGTGCTAAAGCCTATGCCTACCTTTCCCCATAGAACACCTTGCATTTCTAACCTAATTTCCTAGACCTAAACTGCCTAGCTCCATCTGATCCAGAAAAACACCAACAAATTCAATCAGAACATTTCAAGCTACTATACCTAGCCTAAAATCCTTCACCTGATCCAGTCATCTTGACTGAGATCCTTACGGAGAGAGTCCTCTCCTGGCCTAGTAGGGCTAGATACTAGGGTAAGCTTGGTTTGTGGTTACCCTGGAATTGCCTCCCTTCAGCCTGAGGTCAATCTAGGTGATAACACTTCCATCTGTTTTATTTGCAGATTTTGTTCCATAATGAGTTTCATCATGTCTGATTTTTGAGCCTCAAATTCTTCAATTTCTTTAGTCATTGGATCCTCTGAAGCTGGCAATTTGAGTTGCTTCCTTAATGTTGAAATCTCAACATTTTTCTTCTTGACAATTTCTTCTGCAAAATTTATATTGGAGGGAGCATATCCTATCTTCAGCACTAGATCTTCCAAAGCTTTGATCTTGGCGTCTTTTGCCAAAGAGGAAACTTTTTCAATCTTGAGTTGTGACTGCGTATTAGCCAAGGTGACCTGCAACTTTGACAGACTCATGGCAGTGTTAGTTAAAGTAGAAGAGATCATATGACTAGCCTATTTGTGCATCTGAATTTGGTGAAATGGATGTACATCTTTAACGTTAAATTTAAAGGAAGTTTGCTTTTGGTAATGTGCAGTAGTTTTGGGTTGTGGAATCTGAGCTTGTAAGAAAGTCATCTGCATTTTACCCTTTTTAGAGTCAAACACTAAAAGAAGTCTGGATTGAGAATTGGAAGAATGTTTCTAGAATTGAGTATAAGTGCTCAACTTTAAATCCTCATTCTTATTCTTAATTTCACTTAAAACATGAAAAATATCTTCTTTGTTTTATACTTCTAATTGCCTTCGTTGGTCTGAATCACCTGTTGTTCATGAGATGTGGTGATGCAGGAGCATCCAGCTCAATATTATCGTTCTATTTTGGTAGAAATAGGGGGTCTAATATTTCAAGGAAATTGGTTTCCTAAGTATTGGATTTATGTAATTATTTAATGTTTTGAGTGATTTTACTGAGAGTAGGAATTAATTGAATATTGTGAGGATTTATTGTAAATGTTCTCGAATGTAGGAGAACATGAGAGATTTAGGTTAGTTGAGTGATGAGAGGATTAAGAATTGAATTGTAAATCCTAGATTAGGAGCCAGTTCATGATTTTGTGGATTTGAGAGAATCCTTAGGGATGAGAAAGAGATTTCTAGGATTTTGTTGAGGGATTTAGGGATATAAACCAGAAATTGGTTTTAGAACCCCTTTGTGTAAATGTAAGCCTAAAGGGCATGAACAAAGGTTAGAGAGGTTGAATAGGAAATAGAGAGCAGATTGGAGTGTTGTAAGCCTATGGGCAGAGTTGGAATAAAGGCCATTGATATTAGAAAATCAGGCCAGTGAGACAGAAAGTCCTATCTTGTAATTATGGGTTGATTTACATATATGCATATAGATTAATTTCCGATGTATTAGTGTGTGTTTCGATGTATTTATTGATATATTGAGTTTATCAGAGAATGACATAATATATGTATTCGTGTAGGAAAATCCAGTGAACACAAAGAAGAGAGCAAAACAGAAGAATGTAATGGACCTTTGAATCCATCTGAGGGATCAAAGCAGAGCTTTGGAGGGATTGTGATTGAAGAAAAGCGTGGAAATGAGTTCGGGAGTAAACGAAGCAGTAGAAGAGGGAAGAAAGTGAAACCTGTGAAGAAACTCGAGAAAGCATTAACACTGGAAAACAACGCAAATCACAAGTGAATAAAATAACGGAGAGTTGAAACGTGATACACAGTAGCCGTCAGATCTTGAATATCGACAACCAAGATTGAATTGCACGGGTGGATTAATCGGGATCGCAATACAACTTTCATGTGATATGTGGCGGACCCGAAAACCCATCGAACATAACATAGGAACCATATCGGGTCCATAATATATATCGGGTCAGGACTTTTAAGCGGAGGAATTAAGCGCAATGGTTCGGCGATTAAGATCGAGCGATTAATCATCGACCGTCGGATCGTGAATCTGATCGACAATTGCAATTAAATCGTCCATCGCTTATCGGAGGAATTGGGTGATCGACGCATCAGAAAAGAGTCAATTAAAGAGGTGGACCTGATGATCTATAGATTCGAGTTTATATCTTTTAAAGTCCGATGGATACGTTCAAGCGGGTTTTCCCTTTGTATTCCATAAAGGGTAAGGTGAGCCATTTAACGAGAAATGTAGCATTAATGACTCCGATAGTCAGAGATCGGAGCTAGAGGGGTGATAATATATATATGTAATGTGATATGTGAAAGTGCCGATAGCCAATTACGATGAGGTTAAACCTCAGGGTCTGTGTAGAGTTAGTACGAAAAGCAGTAAAAGGTATGGTTTGTAGTTAATTCCTTTTTTAAAGGGTTTTATAAGGATAAGTGCCGAATGAAGGTTTTTATATGTTAAACATATATTAATTGTGTTATGAGAGGGAAGCTTATGTATAAACAGCTGATGGTTAGCTTAAAGGCTACGAAGGGTTTTATCATCTTGATAGAAGGAATTAGAAGGAAGGACTTGATACAGTCTTATATAAAGATTGAGAGTTGTTTAAAGAACCAATAGGGGTATTGGCAGGGTGATTGAGTTCTGGAACAATGGAACTGTAAAAGGGGGCCTTAACCATCTTTATGATGAAGTATTGACCTGGTGGGTCATTACGAAATCCTGGGGAAATGGATTTGGGCATGAATATGCACACTGTGGGTATGCATAGGGGAGACCCTGCGTCATGTGGTGGAATGAGTGGGAGACTAAGTAGATTGTCCACTAGACTGTGAAAATAGATGTCTCTCAAAGTTTGTCAAATGTTCCTTTCTGTGACTCATTAGTTGCACTGACCTTCAAAGAGAACCTAGGTCTCTTCTTTCTGTGCACAATTCTAAAGCCTTTACTTGATAATTCAGTTGTAGGGGATGCCTATTCTTCCCTTCCTCGTTTGGCTGTCTTTTCCTATGTTTTCCTTCTATTCTAACATATTTTTATATTGCTCAATCTCAGGCCTGACTGTGTGATGATATAGAGTAAATTTATTTTCTACTTTAAGTTTTGAAATCACTCCCATTGGGTCATAAGACTAGGTAAAGCTGAGGCCAACATTCATCTCTTTCAATAACGTGTCTGCCTCTTCTCCTGCTGCTCTAGGGTTACAAATGAATGGACCAACCTGAGTTTTTAGCTTAAACTGTGATTTCTTCTTTGCAACCACAAAATGCACTTCATCTGCATTGAGCATCTGCCTAATTTATTCTAATGCAAAAATTCTCATAGGGAGTGTTATAGACATTTTTGGGCACTACAACCCCAAGCATGAAATGTCCATAAACCAAGGGCTCCTAAGTCCCTAAAAGTGTTGTTCTAACCCCTAAAGGAACAAGGTCAACAGATTACAGCTTCTCCCAGAAGTTCTCCATGAAAAACTGCTCAGAATTGGTCAAAACAGGATCATTTCAGCTGCTCCACTGGCCAAGTGCGTTGCATCTCACCTAAATACACTGTGTGGGTGAATTGCATTTCAAAAAGCCCTTCTATGGGGTGTGATGGGCGAGAAATGACAAATGGCAGTGTCATTCCGCGAGGTGGAGAGGCAATGGAAGCTTCCAGAATATTCTCCTGTGACACTTGCCTCTCTGAATTCGACCAAGGATGAGTAAGAGATCATCAATCTCCAAGTGGAAGCAAGAACTATCAGAGGGAAGACACTAATCAAATCATAAGCTGACTCATCTCCATTACAGATATCTATATATGGATCCCTCACTCCAGAGATCTAGAGGCTGGAATTTTACATATTGTAAGGAATTGCTGTTAGTTTCTTGAGACAAACATTAGATTGTTGGGTGATCTATGCCTTGTTTGAGGTGAAGAGGGGCTTCTTTGCTGAGAGGTTGATGCTGGGTTAGAACAACTGGTTGTAACTCATCTTGTCTCTTTCTTGTTTATCAATAAAAGCTATTCAAGTTTTCCTCCATGCTCTTGTGTCATTGATGTTTGCTACATTTGTATGGTCAATTTACATCTGATCCTAGATTGTTTATGATTATAGATCCATGTCTTTGTATAGTGCTATGCTACTGTGATCTTACAGGTACTTTTTGAAGCTGGGCGTGCAAGGGAGCAGGTAGCTAAAGACTATCAAAGAAGAGAGGAATCAAATCAGGAGATTAGCGCAAGACAGAGGTTGGTCTTTCTGTTCCTCTCTATCTATAATTCATAAAGGAAAAACGAAAGTAGCTTTTCTCTGTTTGTTTCTAAGGCAGCTGTCACACCTTAGTGGGATAGAGCAGTTCTATATAGACACTTTTCCCTGTAACAAAATGGCGACTCCACTGGGGAAGAATTAGTTTGTTTGTTTATCATTCTTTGTTGTCTGTTTCATAAACTTACAAGTAGCATTCGAATTGTATTTGCCATAACAAATGCAAAGTAGATAAATGCTACTTCAATCCATCTACTGGATCTGTTTATGATTTAAACAACTGATTCACAAACTATCTGATTGCCCTTGTGATAGCTCTTAGATCCTCCTTAGATCTACCCCTGATTGTTGCATTACTGATTGCTTTTTTGCTCGGCCAAAACCCAGGAACTGAACTGCAAACTGTGACCCGGAACCCAAACAGAGTCTCGTTTCTGGCCCAGCGCAGGTACTTTTCAGAGAATCTAAACTTCAGCGCACTTCCCGAGTGGACAAGGTGCGCTGCATTTCAAATTCTCTGTGTTACAGGTGCGTTGATCAGACTAGGCTCTGTGCAGTTTTGGTTTCTGTGATTCATTCTTTCCAGTTCTATTCCTGAATTTTGCTACCTGTGATCAGTATATGTCTGCTTGAAACCCCTTTTCCTTGTTTTTATTCCGCCTCCTTTGTAAAAAAGAATTGTAGATGTTTTTTGTGTGTTTGTTGAGTCATTTTCAGTTCTCCTTTGCAAAAGTAGCATAATCGTACTGTCGTCCTTTGATTTGAAACTGTCGCAAGTGTCGATTTCAATCGTAGGAAAGAGTTTGATTGCTGTTGATGGTCGATTATCCTGCTACTATTGTTTTTGGTCTGAATTTGTAATTTTCTAGTGTCAAGAACAAGTATTCATTTCAAAATCGTAAGGTGTTGTGATCGTCTCCATTTTTTATTTCGAAAAGAAACTTGTTGATGTTTGTCACTTGAAAAGAAATTCAGATTTGTGCATCAACTTTCTTTTTAGCATTCATATACTAAGAAAGTCGAAAACAAATACATGAATGTGCATTTGCATATAGACAGTCTGATTGGCTTGATTTAGGGAAGTGCATTTAGAGTATGCTCTTTGCTCTTTGTGAAAAGATTCTATCTTTCTTTTCCTTAGTAGCTAGGATTTTCATTACACAAAGAGGATAAAAAGTTTGTTTATCATCTTAGATTGCATTTCAGGAATTACATCTACATCTCGCGGTGAACCTGAAAGGAAAACTTCATAAACAAGATCAACTTAAAATAAATTCAATGAATCTAACAACGCTTTGGAACTTAACGCACAACATTTAGAAGTCTAGGCTAGAGACGTATTCTAGCGTCGTAAAGCCTGGTAACTGTTGTTCTCACTGATAGTTGGTTGATTCCTCCACTTTGAGACGATAAGTGCCAGTACGCACTTGTGCTCCCATGTACCGTCGAGTATATTTTGGGAGACCCCAATAGGCTTAATCCTTTATCCATAGGAAGCCGTGTCTGCCGCCCTATCGATTACAATGCACTGAACACAGCATTCGGGAAGATTGACTGCCGTACCGTAAAAAGTATTCTGCAGTTTTGCGATTGGTTTGGTAATCCCTCTACCTAGATTTCCAGAGTAGTCCCTTTCGTTCCTTTTCAGACTCCTTAACAGAAAAGGTCCATCTGAGCACTTGTCACTTCAGGCTCATTAAAAATCGAAGGAGACTAGAGTCATCTTTTGTTTTTTCTCGACTCTTAAAAATTGAAAAAACAAGTTGTGTCAAAGCGTCTAAAATTCATTTAATTCGGAAACATACTTCCCCTTTATTTTAGTTGATCGAGTAATCCGCAATCGTGGAAGAAAGTCAATTGAAATCCCATCGTTTGCTGAGGCTTACGAGTCAACCATCTTTGTCTCCAGAATCGAAGATAGTACGGACAAAGCGAACTCGTTTAACCGGTTCCAAATCTCCTATTAAAGTTAGAACAAGTGTTCCAACAACATCAGAGACTCCGGTTACTCCAAACATTTCTGGAATCCCTGCCTCTACAGAAGAAGTTCAGCAGCCACAGAAGGACAGTAGTACTGATTCTAGTCTGAGAGTAAACACTTGTGTTAACGAACCAGTTCCATTTACAACCGGTTCGGAGAGTCTTGCTCCTCAAACATCTGTCGTTGCCGATTCCATACCTTCTTCGGCACCAGAAATATTCTACGGACCTGACGGTCTCCCCCTTCCACCTGGTCTGATTGCCATAGAAGAGATTGTGGAAGATCCTCCAACTACTACTCCATCAGAATTTGGAGTCGGGATCACTCTATATCCTTCTTCATCAGAAGTTAGTCTACCGCCAACGGAAGCTCCTGTAGAATCGCTAGGTAATCTTTTGGATAGACTAGAAATGTTTGAACAACCGTCAACATCTAGGACTGTGTCATCTGACACAGCGACGACAGAACTCCCTGCTATCACTCCAACAATGTTCGTCGGTATACCATCTGTCCCAACTAGCTCTAAACCACTAGAAGGAACCCACTCAGGGGCCGTTTTGACAGTATGGTCTGTTCCTGTTTGTTCAGCAGGAATTATATCCGGAAACTCTTATGTTGAGTCCCAACAAATTGATCCATTTGGAGGTCAATTTGGGCAGTCCGGCCCTCAAGGGCAAACCATTCCTTTGAGTTCTGGATTACCACCGTATGGGGGGCACTATGCCCTTTCATTATCCCCTCAAGGAGGACAACCATACGGGAGTTCACAACAAAATTCGGGTTATGTTGGAATTACCTCTAGCGGTTGGGTACCGATACTACCTCAACAACCAAGAGTTGTATACTCGATGCAACAATGCTTGCCTATGTCAAATATACTGACAACGCCAGCTATTGTGACGGTGTCGCAAGTTCAAGCACTGCCTATTATATGTCAACCTCAGGTTTCTCAGGTTGTGATGCAACAACCCCTTGACCCTGCGACTCAACCACAATCGCCGAATGGTGGAATGAGATAGGTTCAGACGGGAACAATTACCCCTCATCTTGGTCAAACTGTTAGTATCGGGCAACAGCACATGGTTTCACAACCATGGCTAGTACAATACCAACAACCGCAATTCCAACAAGTATACCAAGGTTCTGAGCAACAAATCTTTTCAAATAATGGGCAGCCGTATATTCAAAATGGTCAAAATCAAGCATTTTACAATGGTCATGCCCACCAACCTTACCAAAGTTACCAGCATCAAATGCATTATGCCGGTATGCAAAGACCAACTGCTTAGGCAATCCCATCTTATCCTGGGTATGCTTCACCTAACCTGAATCAGCAGTTACCCTTTGTGGCAACTTTAGAGTTACCTGATTTAAATCGGTTAACAAACGATCCAATCGCTTACGCCCCTTGGTGGCCAGCAATTCCGTATAAAATTCCATCAGACATTCCTAAATTTAATGGAAATCCGGGTGAAGATCCATCGAATAATGTGATGACCTTTCATTTGTGGTGTTCATCATGTTGGCATTATGATGCATGTGTTGTACTTGATGGCAACCCCCCCTTATAGAAGACCATCTCACTTATATACATTTAGAAGAGATATCAGATGTAACATAATACATAGATGCAGGACAGCTCAAAGGAATCAAATGGCAAGTTCTTAGTAAGCTTTGCCATCAAGTCCAAAGGGGGAGATTGTTGGCATTATGGCTAAAGTGTTGTCCTTGATGGCAACCCATTCAGGTGGTAGTTCACTATTCTTCAAGTCAGCAGCAGAAGTTGATGATCAGCTCTCATTTTATTGAAAAATTATGAAGGACGTAGGAAGCCAGTTCAGAAGGTGCGTACCCGCAGGTACACCATGCAGAAACTGCGTCCAGGGACGCAGGCCAGCCGTTCAGGGGGTGCGTCCACCCAGTGCACACATTTCAAGGCAGTAAAAAGCACGTGGGGGTTTCTTGTGTGGTATCTAGCCGACGGTTTTGTGTTTCTATGGTGTCGGCTCGTGGTATTGTTCCATGTTTTGGGGAGGAGCTTGCCTATATAAAGCAAAGGAGATCATTTGGTTTGGGTATGTCTTTTGTTGAATATCTTATGAGGCGAGATCTGGTCTAGATCTAATGAAGACGAATCTATTAATGGACCGAGATCTCTTGGCGCATGTTCAGATCTATGGATCTGATTGTCTGGGTTACTTCTAAAGTCTTGAAATCATCTATGCCCGGAGGGACGCAGGTGCAGTAAGGGTTCAGGTGCGTCCGGGACGTAGGAGCAAAGAGTTTCAGGTGCGTCGGACGCAGGCGCAGAAGGGTTCAGGTGCGCCGGGATGCAGGCAGTTCAGTAGACTCAGTGCGAGGGACGCAGGCTACCAGTTTAGCAGGGTGCGTCCAGGGACTCAGGCCAGCAGTTGAGCAGGGTGAGTCCGGGACTCAGGCTAGCAGTTGAGCAGGGTGAGTCCGGACTCAGGCTAGCAGTTGAGCAGGGTGCTTCCTTCTCTTAAAATCTTTGTTTATCATTGTTGTATTCTGGGTTTGGTCCTATTATTGTTGATCTGGTTATTTCAGTTGATTGGGTGTTTCAGAAGGTTGTTTGAGCTTCAATGTTGTTGTTGGGTCCAGTATGAAAATTGGATGAAATGTGGCCTTTCAGTTTATGGGTTGTGCTTCAGTGTATCCAGTATGAAAATTGATGAAACGTGGTACTTGAAGGAGAGAAGATTGTAGGCCGGTGCCTACGTACTAGTATCTAAGCTAGTACAAGAGCTAAAGGAAATCTTTGGAGCATTGTAGCAGGTAGTAGCCTGCGTACTAGTAAATGGATCGGCTAGTGCAAGAGCAAAGGGGGTTGTAGCTCCCGTACTGGTATAAGGCTGCACCAGTACAAATATTGTAAAAGAATTTTTCTTATTAAGAAGAAGATTGAGATGACTTGCAGCAGGTGGTTTTCTCCCGCATTGGGTTTCCACCTTATATCATTGTGTTCATGTGTGTGCCTTATGTGTGATGATCTACTTTATGTTACTGCATCTGTTAACTGATAATATGGTTGATAATGCTCTAATGCACTCATTGAAGATCGATTAACTTAATCATAAGAAGTTGTGGTAGTAGGATATATGAATCTGATTATGGGAATGAAAAAGTCTTATTAATGTGATAATACTGATTCACCCCCCCCTCTCAGTATTATTTCCAACAATTGGTATCAGAGCAGGTCCTTTGATAGAAGCTTGATCGCTTGAAGGAGATCCGTGGAACAATGGGAAAGAAGCTTAAGAAGAAAGCTAATAAGAAAAAGAAGTCATCTCAAAAGAACTATGACAGTGGAAGAATCGATTGGGGATTAGGCATAAGAAGCTCTTCAGATTCAGAATCAGATTCAGAGTCATTATCAGGTATGAATGTGTTATCCTCTGATGTTCCAGCTATATTTCCTTGTGAAAGAGATGAAAGTGATAGCGAAACTACTGAATTTGCTCTTATGGGTGAACAAGAAAGATATCAAATAGAGGCAGAATTTAAAAGGCTGACAGACAAAATTAGAGATCAACAAGATCTATTAAACAAAAAGGAATGTGATTTCAAAGAAGAAGCTACCAAACTAAGGGCACAACTAGAAGAAGGAAACAAGGTAAGAAAGCTACTCAAGGACAAGGAAGACCAATGTCAAAAATTGCAGCATGAAGTGACATCATTAAGAAAAGAAGTCAACGAAAGAAGCACAACCATCAAGAAACTCAAAGATAGATCCAGCTACTATGAAAATCTTGAAGCTACAATCCTCTCACTAAAAGGAGATCTTGAAGAATCAAAGAAGCAGAATACAGATCTACTCCAAACTATTGCAAAACAAGAAAACGAAGTCACCAGCTTAAAATATCAACTGGAATGTGCCTTCCGAGTTCGTCAAATGCAGCAGGATCTGTATGAAGAACAAGAAAAAGAAATTCTCAAACTAAGGGAACAAATGGAAGAAGGAAGGAACGCTGAAGAAGTTTTGAAAGAGAAATCTCTTGAAAAGGAAGAACAGCTTCAGGTTGAGGTAAATATCTTGAAAAGTAAACTAGAAGAAAAGGATAAGCTTTTACGATTTCAAGATAGCTCTAAAGTATTGGATGATATTCTTAGTAGTCAAAGGTCCCCTGCTATAAAGACTGGTCTTGGTTTCCATGAATCTGTTGAAGGTGAATCTAGTTCACAAGGTGAGGCAAGAAACTCTAAAAGGAAATCTAAAGTGATCAACGAAGAAGTGAAAGATCAATCTCATCATCAACCAAGGAAAGAGATTCCTCAAAGAAAATCCTTTACTCCTCCTATGAATAATGTTGAATGTTATGTATGTCATAATCTTGGACATGTTGCAGCTAGATGTAGAAGAAGAAGAGTTCAAGACCATTATGCAGAAAGGTCATCTCAATCAAGGTACTTTTATGGATATTGCTTTGCTTGCAATATGTTTGGTCACAAAGCTACTGATTGTTACAGGAGGAATATGAAACATGTAAGATGTTATGCATGTAACAAGCTTGGACATATAGCCAAGGAATGCAGGAACAAAGTTTGGGCACCATATCAAAAGGAGAAAATGTCATCATCACGCTTGAAGATATGGAGGAAAAAGGAAGTACAGTCAGAAAAGGATGGCACAGTACAATGTACAGACATACCAGAATCTGAGGAAGCTGAAAGTACAGGACGCAGTGCAGTAACAGGAGACCTGCGTGCGGACGCAGGCCAGACCAGGTCCAGGTGCGTCCAGGACGCACTTCAGTAACTGAAGATCTGCGTGGGGACGCAGAGCGACTGAGGATCAGGTGTGTCCCTGAAGCAAAAGGACGCGGCGCAATAGTAATTTTGGGTGCGTCCCTGAGTAAAAGTACGCGGCGCGATAGTGTTTTTGGGTGCGTCCCTGCAGCAACAGGACGCAGCGCAGCAGAAGATGAAGTGCGTACCTGTCTCAAAGCATTTATTGGCTGATTCTTCTTGATATGCATGATCAGATTTAACAGATGGCACTGGTTCAGGGGGAGCATATGTCCTAAATTCATTGTTGGCATTATGGTCCTTGGTGACATTGCTTATGATTCATCTTGCTATTATGAGTTGGTCACATGATCAGATGTATGGTTGATTCTCTAATGATGCTTGCATGAAGTCTTTATTATCCTTGGCACATATATGGATGAGGTTGGCTGATTTCGTGGATGATTATTCAAAGTCGCATTGTTGGAGACATGATGATGATGAGTTACTCATATGCATTTCATGATGATGTTGACATGAGAAAGATGCATGATTTCTTTCTTGGCACAAATGGATGAGGATTGTTGGCTGGATACAGGGATGATTATTCATACATATGTTGATTGATGCTGATGCTTTCATTTGATGGCTCTTGATTCATGTAGATCTGGATGGTTATGAGTTGATGTTGACAGATACTATGGAGCAGATTATACAGTGCTGTTGTTTGTCATGATCTTTAGATGTTTGGAAGGTAGTAGCAAGACTCATGTTGTAATAGTCTATCTATTATCGTCATCTCTTCAGGTCATGTAACGGCCTATGTCCCCCCACTATGCATAGGATGAAGATGTAATGTATTTGGTTTTCATATTTCTAATGTATTCCCACTTGGTTGGATGGATGATCCTTATTGTGATGGGTGATGGATGTATGTATTTTATAGAGTCATGTTCTTCTTGTAGAACATCTTTTTGCAGACCTTGCTTACAGTCATGGGGAGCTTGAGCATGAACAGCACTATATAGCAGAGCAGACATCTCAGCTTGTTCTCAGAAAGACCATTATCAGATTGGAGCACCATGTCATATTCAAAGGGGGAGCTCATTCAGAGACTTCAGCATATCTGGTTTATAGTCAAAGGGAGCATGTTCTTAGGGGGAGCATACCCCTTTGCCCTTGATGTCAAAGGGGGAGAGTGATCTGGTGTTGTTGCCATCAATTCCAAAGGGGGAGATTGTTGGCATTATGATGCATGTGTTGTACTTGATGGCAACCCCCCTTCATAGAAGACCATCTCACTTATATACATTCAGAAGAGATATCAGATGTAACATAATACATAGATGCAAGACAGCTCAAAGGAATCAAATGGCAAGTTCTTAGTAAGCTTTGCCATCAAGTCCAAAGGGGGAGATTGTTGGCATTATGGCTAAAGTGTTGTCCTTGAAGGCAACCCATTCAGGTGGTAGTTCACTATTCTTCAAGTCAGCAGCAGAAGTTGATGATCAGCTCTCATTTTATTGAAAAATTATGAAGGACGCAGGAAGCCAGTTCAGAAGGTGCGTACCCACAGGTACACCATGCAGAAACTGCGTCCAGGGACGCAGGCCAGCCGTTCAGGGGGTGCGTCCACCCAGTGCACACATTTCAAGGCAGTAAAAAGCACGTGGGGGTTTCTTGTGTGGTATCTAGCCGACGGTTTTGTGTTTCTATGGTGTCGGCTCGTGGTATTGTTCCATGTTTTGGGGAGGAGCTTGCCTATATAAAGCAAAGGAGATCATTTGGTTTGAGTATGTCTTTTGTTGAATATCTTATGAGGTGAGATCTGGTCTAGATCTAATGAAGACGAATCTATTAATGGACCGAGATCTCTTGGCGCATGTTCAGATCTGTGGATCTGATTGTCTGGGTTACTTCTAAAGTCTTGAAATCATCTATGCCCGGAGGGACGCAGGTGCAGTAAGGGTTCAGGTGCGTCCGGGACGCAGGAGCGAAGAGTTTCAGGTGCGCCGGACGCAGGCGCAGAAGGGTTCAGGTGCGCCGGGACGCAGGCAGTTCAGTAGACTCAGTGCGAGGGACGCAGGCTACCAGTTTAGCAGGGTGCGTCCAGGGACTCAGGCTAGCAGTTGAGCAGGGTGAGTCCGGGACTCAGGCTAGCAGTTGAGCAGGGTGAGTCCGGACTCAGGCTAGCAGTTGAGCAGGGTGCTTCCTTCTCTTAAAATCTTTGTTTATCATTGTTGTATTCTGGGTTTGGTCCTATTATTGTTGATCTGGTTATTTCAGTTGATTGGGTGTTTCAGAAGGTTGTTTGAGCTTCAATGTTGTTGTTGGGTCCAGTATGAAAATTGGATGAAATGTGGCCTTTCAGTTTATGGGTTGTGCTTCAGTGTATCCAGTATGAAAATTGATGAAACGTGGTACTTGAAGGAGAGAATATTGTAGGCCGGTGCCTACGTACTAGTATCTAAGCTAGTACAAGAGCTAAAGGAAATCTTTGGAGCATTGTAGCAGGTAGTAGCCTGCGTACTAGTAAATGGATCGGCTAGTGCAAGAGCAAAGGGGGTTGTAGCTCCCGTACTGGTATAAGGCTGCACCAGTACAAATATTGTAAAAGAATTTTTCTTATTAAGAAGAAGATTGAGATGACTTGCAGCAGGTGGTTTTCTCCCGCATTGGGTTTCCACCTTATATCATTGTGTTCATGTGTGTGCCTTATGTGTGATGATCTACTTTATGTTACTGCATCTGTTAACTGATAATATGGTTGATAATGCTCTAATGCACTCATTGAAGATCGATTAACTTAATCATAAGAAGTTGTGGTAGTAGGATATATGAATCTGATTATGGGAATGAAAAAGTCTTATTAATGTGATAATACTGATTCACCCCCCCTCTCAGTATTATTTCCAACACATCAAACACCCTAAATGATGATTCGATAAGGCTTCGCCTTTTTCAGAGGACGTTAACTGGTCCAGCGGCAAAATGGTACATCGAATTGCCTAGAGCTTCATTCGACAACTTCAGTACCTTAGCCACAACCTTTTTAACCCATTTTCAATTACCAATAAGGTACGAAATGGGAACGGAACTCCTCACCAACTTCAAACAGACGACGGCCACTCACATATCTGATCATATACATGAGTGGCGACGTCGTCATAGAATGGTAAAAACGTATGTTCCCGATCAGCTCTTAGCTGAATGGTTTATCAAGTCATTACTACCTTCCATCACGGAAGATGTGGCAAAGGGGGGAGTCATAATAGAAGAGCAAGTTATCACTCGTGCGCAATGTTTGGACTTCATTTACACTTAGTCTGGCACACTCTACGATAAAATACCTGACGACCCTAGACCGGAATTCTCAGTTCCTCCTCCTCCTAAATCGAACAATGACTCTCATGCCGACGATGGCGTGATTGGCACAACAGACACGAAATCGACAAAGGCTACATCCAAAATGGCCCGTAAGATTTTAGGTCAAAATGCAAAAGATGAACTTCTTGCCTCGGAAGTAAATGCCGTATCGACAGATAAAGGCAAAGAAACCAAACAACCAGGGGGAAAGAAGAAAGGAAAAGGGAAGAAGAAGAAACAGGAAGAATCATCACCTGAAAAATCTTCTGCAAACCCTCCTGGAAATAGGAAACCAAAAAATCCATGCTTTATATGCGATGAGGATCATTGGACCGCAAATTTTCCACACAGAGCTGAGCTTAAAAAATTCTTCAAGAATTCAAAAACCTCCGAAGTGTTAACTGATCCGTTTCCAAATCCAGGAACAAATCTGGTTGAAAGTGGAATTGCTTCCCTGTCTCAAGTGCTAATGTTGTCGGTTTCAAAACAGCAAAATGATGCTTTGATATCGACAAGGAACAAAGATTATGGGAATCCACAGCTGTCGAACAACAAGGATAAAGATCAACCTAGTAGTTCGACAACAACTTCGACAGAAGTTGCGCCGCCCATCATTCCTGAATTGACAATAAAACCGCCAAAGGGAGTAGTACAGAAGTCGACGTTTAATCCCCGCTCTAGAGTGGCACAACATTATAATATAGTGGAAGATTTGGCCCAATCGCCATCCGCTATGTCGACTCTTGAAGTACTACAAAATTGCCCATCCCAAAAGCAGGCTTTATTATCAGCCATTGGTGGGATAGACCCAAAGGATTCCAATCTAGTATCCTTCGATCATAAAGGATACGATCCTCAATTACCAGCTCAACTAGCTTTCCTTGTTCAAGTGAAAGCCCTCAACAAAACTGTTCATCGAACAATTATTGATGAGGGGGCATCTACATGCATTATGTTGATGAGTTGCTGGAAAACTTTAGGATCTCCAACCTTGTCGCGATCTTCGACAACATTAAAAGCATTCGACGGAAGGAAATATACCCCATATGGTATTCTAAGTAACTTGAAAGTTGAACTAGGAGGGAAAACAGTAGAAATAGATGTTGAAATAATCGATGGAAATATTGATTACAACATCCTACTAGGAAGACCATGGATATATGCTATGGCTGCCATTGTATCGACCTATTTTAGGAAGATTGCATTTCCCTTCCAAGGAGGGATTACAATCTTCGATCAACAAAACTTCCTCCCCAATGGTTCTCAAGTTACAGGAAGCATTCCGATGATCCGTGGAAGCCCCCATTCGCTTCAAAATATCGGAGTAGGCCTACTAAAAGATCCTATATTAATGGGAACTTTCACCCTTCCACCTCCAATCAATCTGGTGGAAGTAGCGTCGGTAGGAACCTGCAATATGATATCTTCTAAAAAGATCTCAGAAAACGATATCAACATGGATCATGCAATGGTTTTGCCCCCAAGCCCAACGGAAATATTATAGCAATCAATGTTCCTAGCATGGGAGGCAAACCCAAATCAACGCTCATCAAGTGTTTGGATAGATAGGTCTAAGCAATATGGTACCCCTTCAGATCCTTGGTCGCGAGTGCATGTCACCGACGAAGGAATTGTTCAATCAATGGTAGTTGAAGGGGCACCATGGAATGATTCCCACCATCGTTCCCTTCTTCCGGATTGTGGAGAAGATACTCCTGATGACCTTTATCATCCTTCAGTTTTTGATTTTCTATAAAATACTGTAAACACGGTGGATTCCGAGCGAAACTTGTCCAACATTGAAGAGACTATCGCCATAAATATCTCGACCAAAACAGATGTTGTAGAGAATATTTATGTTGGCAAATGTTGTTCTCCTTCAGAACTGGAAATATATAATGCTCTTTTTCACGAATTCAGAGATGTCTTTGCTTGGTCATATAGTGAAATTCCAGGCATTGACTCGAGTATCGTTGAACATGAAATTAAGATGTATCCAGATGTCAAACTAGTACAACAACGGCTACGATAGGTGCACCCCAAGAAAGCCGCTGCCATTAAGGGAGAAGTTGAGAAACTTCTCCATGCTGGTTTCATTTACCCGGTTCCTCTAACCGATTGGGTATCGGATATTGTCCCTGTTATGAAAAAACAAGGAACAATTAGAGTGTGCGTCGATTATAGGGATGTAAATCAAGCTTGTCCAAAAGACAACTACCCTACACCCTTCATCGACCAGATAATTGATGAATGCGCCGGATGCGAAATCTTTTCATTCATCGATGGATTCTCCGGGTATAATCAAATAAATATCCGCCCACAGGACCAGTCAAAGACTGCATTTATTTGTCCATGGGGCACATTCGCATATCGAAAATTACCCTTTGGTTTAAAGAACGCAGGGGCAACGTTTCATAGGGAAATGAATTATGCCTTCCATGACATCAAAAACATCATTCAACCATACCTCGACGACCTTCTGGCTCATTCGCGAAAGTGGATTGATCACCCACAACATTTAAGAGCGATATTTCTACGTTGCCGACACTACAAGATACGACTCAATCCACACAAATGTGTATTTTGCGTCAGTTCTGGTCGTTTACTTGGCTTTGTAGTCTCAAAGGACGGGATTCGTCTCGACCCATGTAAGGTTCAGGCAATCATAAATTTGTCTCCACCTTCGAATTTGCTTCAAATTACGAAACTCCAAGGGAAAGCAAACTTTCTGAGGAGGTTCATTCCAAATTACACTGAACTTGCTAAAGGTTATACGCGTCTTTTGAAAAAGGGAGTACCCTTTGTCTGGGATCAGGTTGCGCAAGCTTCCTTTGATGCTTTAAAAGAATCCCTAATGAAAGCATCATTAATGTACGCTCCTGATTATCAAAAAGATTTTAACCTGTATCTGGCTGCAGCGGATACGACCATCGCAATGGTTTTAGTTCAAGAAGTCAACGGAATTGAACATCCTATATATTATTTAAGTAAAAACTTAAATGATACAGAAAGCAAATATTCTTATGTTGAAAAGCTAGCGCTCGCAGCTGTTCAAGCGATACAGAGATTTCGACACTATGTCCTCTTTTGAAAAAATACCATTCTGTCAGATTGCAACCCCATGACTTATATATTGTCGCGACAGTTGCTGGGGGGCAAATATTCAAAATGGATAGCAATCCTACAAGAGTTTGATCTGGAATTTGTAAAATCCAAGTCAAAGAAAGCTCTGGTTTTCGCAGAATTATTATGCGATCTCCCATCATCGTCCAACGATGAAACATCCGAAGAAACAATCGTGGACGGAAGTTTGTTTTTGATATCTTCAAGCAATGAATGGTATGGAGATATAATAATTTATCTCCAAACCCAAAAATATAGGCCAAACACCTCCCGCTCCGAACAAAAACGTATCCGATACCAAGCAAAAGACTACATGATTGTCGGTGATACACTTTACCGTCGTGGTATCGATACGGTTTTGAGAAGGTGCCTCACGCATGAGGAGGCTGAAAAATTCCTAAATGATTGCCATTCAGGTGCGTGTGGGGGGCATCAATCTGGTTATGCTACAACGCAAAAAATCTTACGAGCAAGATACTTCTGGCCAACAATGTTCAAAGAATGCATAACCGCACTCAGAAGTTGCCATGCTTGTCAAATTTTCGATAGCAAAACTAGAAAACCACCTGCACCTCTGCAACCAATAGTTGTTGTTGGGCCATTCACCAAATGGGGCATCGATTTCATGACATGTAACCCCATCTCGACCGAGGGGCATGGGTATATCATAGTCGCAGTTGACTATTTTACCAAATGGGCCGAGGCGATGCCTACATTAGATAATACTGGTGAAACAGCTGCCCTCTTCTTTTTCAATCATGTAGTCGCCAGATTCGGCGTACCACAAGCTATAGTCACAGATCATGGATCGCATTTTCGCAATCACATGATGGTTGAATTAGCTGCCAAACTAGGGTTGTCTCACGACAGCTCTACTCCATATTACCCGCAAGCCAACTAACAAGTTGAAGCAATCAACAAGGTCCTGAAAGGCATGCTGCAAAGGATGATTGGAGTTCACAAAAGAAGATGGAAACCTTTCCAACTGGTATACGGCCTGGAAGCAGTCTTACCAATCCAGTGCGAAATCTTGTCCCTCAAACTCGCAATTGATCTCCTCCCCGGAACTTCAGAACAAGAAGCTCGTTTCATGGAACTAATCCAATTGGATGAAACCCGTCGTGATGCCGCTTTGGCTAACGAAGCCCATAAGAAACGAGTCAAAGCACAGTTCGACAAAAATGTCAAACCCCGTGTCTTCTCAGAAGGTGACTTGGTCTTGCTTTACGACCAAGAATCCGATAAATTGGGAGCAGGTAAATTTAAGTCTTTATGGATGGGCCCCTATATTGTTAAGCGGGTGCTAGCAAAAGGAGCCTACGAGTTAATGGATTATGACGGAATTCCACTGGCGCAACCTCGTAATGGGTTGTACCTCAAGTGTTACTATGCGTAATGGTAACCTGTATGCTTTTGTTGTGTTTTTGTTTTCGCTAAAGTGTTTATTTTGGTCAAGTAATCCACTTTTTACATTCGTTGCAGATGTCAAACCTATTGGAGTCATGTGTTGGATATGCCGACGGAGTGAGTCGTAGTTCGCGGAACTTATCTTCCGCAGCCTGGGTCATTTTTGATCCAAGCGGCGAGTTAGTAAGTTTCAGAGGGGTATGTATTGGTCGATCAACAAATAACATCACTGAATATAGCGCGTTGATAGAACTTCTCTCTGATGCCATCACACATGGTATACGCCGACTGATTGTCAGGCTAGACTCACAACTCGTAATACTACAACTCACTGGTATCTATTCTGTCCGAAATCCAGCTATTTATCGCATGTTCTTGAGGGTTAAGATTTTGGAAAGACAATTTGATTTTATTCAATATCAACATATTTCCAGAAACTTAAACACATTAACTGACTCATTGGCAAATTATGTGTTAGATAGACATTTGCAACATTTATAAAAAGAAACATACCATCAATGTTTGCATTTAGATCATGTAACTTAACCAAAATAAAACCCCGAAAATAAAAAATATATATAACTGTTTATGGTTTACACATAATGTTCTGTAACCAAGACAAAATCGGTCAATTGACCAAAAACTCAAAATGTTAGGGGGAACCCTAGTCTAATGATGCTCGTGATAGCAAGTCACAGCCTGTGTGATCATGCGTAAGAGAAGAGTCCATCATCTTGGCACACCAGTAGTATGCCGCTGCAACCTCAAGGGCAGCTCGTCAGTCCTCACATCTCGAATACCAAGAGTGAGGCCCTCAGCCTGCTCCTGTAATGCTGTGAGAGTCTCAGCCACATCGAGGTCACGAAGGATAGCCCTTCCAACAGCCTCTCCTGCTGGGGCGATAGCTGGCACTCTTAGGCGTGCTACGGGCCGAACAGGACCAACATCTGCATGTACACATGAGTTTGATTAAAGTCTTGATAAAATAAAGCACAAGAACATTATAAATGAAAACGATAAACAGGAATATGGTCAAAGGATTTACCAATGGCGCCCCACTGTTCGCCATCCGGCAGTACTAAATCTGGATCACCTCGGAAGTCCATGCCAGCATATGGATACTCAGAATAAACCATCTCCTGACGATCAAACCACCTGAAGAAGGTATCGGAAAATGAAATCTGAGACTGACCAGCATGCCTAGACATATGGTCAACCCATCTTTGCATACGTGGTTCAGTAGGTGAAGGTAAATTGAGAGCAATATACTGCGGCTGCATCAGTGGTATCTTCTCCAAGGCAAATGTGATCAAAATAAAACCATACCCAAAGTTCTTCAACCTCCCACTCTTTATCTTGGTCAACTGTTCTTTCATCACAAGAAGTACTGCGTTGCACCAGTTGAACACCTTTGGTTGGAGGCATTCCAAGGCATACTGCATATAAGATCGGTTGGCTACATGAAGAGCCGCACCACCAGCCATCCTACCAAAAGTAAACAGAATAGTCCTGAGGGACCTGTCAGTGACATCACAAATGATGATCTTGTTGTCTTTACTCGGCTGAGATCCCTCTCTGCAATACCGGCGAACATAATCTCTCACAGAGTCACCTCCTCGGGCCGAACCCGATAAAGATATGGGGGCACCCCGCCTCGACAAGCCAGTCAAGAAATAGATGTCTACTACAGTCAAGGGGATAGATTTGCCCCTGATCTGGAACACCTGGTTGGTAGGATCCCAAGCATCGAGCAAATACTGCAGTAAGTTGATCTGTTGTCTCATGCTAGAAATGCGGAAAAACTTCAACAAGCCATAGTTCCGCAGTGCGTTTACTGTAACCGGATCATGTAGGGCAAGCATGTCCTCTTCTTCATGCTCACGTTCTCTCCATGTAATGGTCATCTTACTCCAAAGATCTCTAAAAAACAAACAAAAGAAGAGATCCCGATTTTGGTAAGAAACAGGAAAAATTTCCATCAAAAAATGTGCATAAAATTCCTTCTCTGCGCCCATCGCACCTACAGTAGTGCTCTGGGTGCGTTGCATGTCAGATGGCCATTAGAAAGGCCAAGATCCAACGCACCTTTCGATACACAGAGGGTGTGCTGAAGGCAGAACGAGTTTTTCAAAGCCCAGAGGCTCAGAAAAACCAGGAATCAAGCTCAGAATGCAAAATGGAAAGCATGAAATGAAAGAGCTCAAGTTTAGCTCCTACCTGGTCCAAACAGTGCCGAGAATCGTCCACAGAATCTCCCAAAATCAGCTGATGAAAATCGAAGGGGGAAAGCACCTCCAAAGCTCCAACAAACCAAAGTTCAAATGAAATGGTAAAATGATAGGTAAAAACACTTTTTCATTACTTTTTACGTAGTTCAAAGTAAAATATTAGTGTTCTAACTCGTTTTTCAAGCATATATTGTTCATTTCTGACTAGTTTGATGAAGCATTTGAAAATACAGTACGATCTTTGAAAGAACAAAGCTATTTATGGTAAAGTCAAAAAGAGACCATTCAATTGAGCAGTTTTAGCACATAGTTCAAGCTTGTTAAAAAATAAACATAAGACATGAGCAAATGTTTCCCCCCGCGTTTAAGCTCATTAAAAAATGAACTATTCACCGGTAAATAACCATCGTGAATGTAGTACTTCAGCCATTAAAGCCTTGGTCATGTTTGCACCATCACCTCCACTTTTGCATTGGCCGATCATTCACCTCCATTTGATTGTTTACCCATTTTGAGGAACAGCTGCGAAGAGTGATCTCACTAGCCATCCTTGTAACACTACCATGATTGGAAAATTCCAAACCTTACCTGGAATCAGATGCTACCCATTTTATCACTCGTTCCTCAAAAGACGAGTCTCCTTTAAGCTCTTTTCAACTGACTCGTAAAATATGAAAAGATTGCTGAGCCATTGGCCTCTCCAGCTCGTTAAAGGGACCGAAAGTGCCATCCCTCCTTTAGATTTTAATATTTTTGGACCTGAGGGATTATTACACAAAAATATCGAGCGCTTGTTTTATTCGGCTCATTAAACGGATCGAAAATTCATCCCTTATGTATTGTTTTATACTTTTTCGGACTTAAGGGATTAGATGACGAAAAAGAAATTTTGGAGTTACGTTTACGTTCCTTTTCAGACTCTCTAAAATTGAAAAGGACTGAGTTATCTTTGTTGTTAAACTCGTTAAAAGTTTAATAGCGACAAACTTGTCTATAGACGAGAACGAGTTTCACTATCACTAGGCTCGTTAAAACATAGAGATGGGTTTTCCTGAAGGGCAAATTATAGAACAAGCATATGTTATCCTCCTCAAGCTTGACAAAAATAAAGAGGTATTGGTCAACAATGACTGGGGAAAATTGGGAAGAAAACTTGAAGAAACTTTGTTGGTAGCAAGTCGCTCTTGAACATGACACTTCCACTCCGCGTCCGAGTCGAGTTGGGTTGTTTCATTCACCGATCATATCACCATGGTCCCATCATACCATCCACATTTGGGGTTAATGCTACCAATCCATCACATCAGTGTCGCCGATATGTTCAAGAGAAGTCATTCAGAGAATTCACCTGTGTCTCACCCACTACCATACATTTATACTCCATTCTTTCATGACCGCCACCCTGAACCTTATATCACCAGATTGTTTTCACCTCTAGTAAAATCATTTGCTCCATTCCGTGTCATTGATGTGGGATTCATTAAGGCCCTCCTGTGACGGATCGCTTCTTGTCGACATCAGCTCATTATCCAAGAAGTTGATCTAGGAACACCCCATTCAGTACTTTGAAGCTTGCATGCCTCAATGGCAAGTTTCTCACTTCCGGCGACAGGTTTACATCAATGGCCTTCGATCGAAAGGTTTTGCGTGGTGTTCGACGCCAAGTCCTTTATTCACACCACGTGAATTGTACTGCAGTACCTTGAGGGTCATTATCATTATCGGTGATTCCTCTCGTGCCTGTTAACAGCTTACATCATTGGCTGGTAATCAGGCGATGTCTTTCCATGTTCGACTCCAGAACAGATTTCACATGGATCGACTTGTACTTCGAGTGAAGATCGAACGAGATTGAAGACCCCGGATCTAGTTTCATCCATCCGGGCTGCGATATATATTCAGGGAAATAAAGACATCAAATGTACATCATTGTTGCACAGATAATCATTCAATCAAAAGGATGATGGCTCTATCAGAATCATTAGTCTACACTCAGACGATTGTCTGTCCTATGTACATAAAAATGAATTTATAGAGCTGAGCATGGGAATGCCCGCCTCAGATAGATCATGAAAATCTTATGAAGATAATGTATTGTATTGTATCTTATTACAAGTCTCCTCCCAGCTTGAAAGAACTTCGGATCCTCATAATAAAGCATTTCACCCGACATCAAAAGATTAACGACCTCATGCTTTAGGGGGAAACTGTTATAGACATTTTTGGGCACTACAACCCCAAGAATGAAATGTCCATTAACCAAGGGCTCCTAAGTCCCTAAAAGTGTTGTTCTAACCCCTAAAGGAACAAGGTCGATAGCTTACAGCTTCTCCCAGAAGTTCTCCATGAAAAACTGCTCAGAATTGGTCAAAACAGGATCATTTCAGCTGCTCCACTGGCCAGGTGCGTTTCATCTCACCTAAATACACTGTGTGGGTGCGTTCCATTTCAAAAAGCCCTTCTATGGGGTGCGATAGGCGAGAAATGACAAATGGCAGTGTCATTCCGCGAGGTGGAGAGGCAATGGAAGCTTCCAGAATCTTCTCCTGTGACACTTGCCTCTCTGAATTCGACCAAGGATGAGTAAGAGATCATCAATCTCCAAGTGGAAGCAAGAACTATCAGAGGGAAGACACTAATCAAATCATAAGCTGACTCATCTCCATTACAGATATCTATATATGGATCCCTCACCCCAGAGATTCAGAGGCTGGAATTTTGCATATTGTAAGGAATTGCTATTAGTTTCTTGAGACAAACATAAGATTGTTGGGTGATCTAAGCTTTGTTTGAGGTGAAGAGGGGCTTCTTTGCTGAGAGGTTGATGCTGGGTCAGAACAACTGGTTGTAACTCTTCTTGGCTCTTTCTTGTTTATCAATAAAAGCTATTCAAGTTTTCCTCCATGCTCTTGTGTCATTGATGTTTGCTACATTTGTATGGTCCATTTACATCTGATCCTAGATTGTTTATGATTATAGATCCATGTATTTATATAGTGCTATGCTACTGTGATCTTACAGGTACTTTTTGAAGCTGGGCATGCAAGGGAGCAGGTAGCTAAAGACTATCAAAGAAGAGAGGAATCAAATCAGGAGATTAGCGCAAGACAAAGGTTGGTCTTTTTGTTCCTCTCTATCTATAATTCACAAAGGAAAAACGACGTAGCTTTTCTCTGTTTGTTTCTAAGGCAGCTGTCACACCTTAGTGGGATAGAGCAGTTCTATATATACACTTTTCCCTATAACAGGGAGGTACTTAGGTATCTTGTAAGGTGGAAGCTCACGACCACAGACTCTGATATCTATATAATTTTGGTAAAGGTACCAATCTCCTATTGTGGCTTGGTCAACTAGCTACAAAACTTTCACAATTTCATCACTAATTCTTGGTTCTGGAGTGCTGCTAAGAAGATTAATGGCTGGATGAACAAACAATTCTATGAACTGTTTATATGGAAAATCTTCTTTCTCCTTCATTGCCATAGAAGTCCAAAAGATGACTGGTTGCTGGTTCCCTTCTTCATCTAGCTCCTGCAAAGTGAATGGAAACTTGTCTCCCTGAAAATAGATAAAGAGATATACAAGTACTAAAGCATACTTGAATACCTCTTGAGTATTGAACTGGACAAATTGTTCATGAATGGCCTTAGCTAGAAATTGACTAAATTTAAAAAGAGCAGTACGTTTGGAACTAGAAAAAAAGATAGACAAGAAACCAATGATGGCTTCATTTAGATATTGACCAAAATAGTAACCAAGGAGATAAGAGAGAATGGTGATAATTTGCTTGGTTCTGTTTGGGAATATAGATGAATCACAGGGAGTGTTTCATTTAGGTAGATGGCTATCTATAGTTAGGGAAAGTTCTAGGGTTTGAGTCCTTTTAGTGAAATCTAGTTTTTGATAGGCTTCTATTAGGATTTCATGAGAAAAAAGAGTGTTTGGCACAATAGTTGGGGCCTACAACACCTGGTCAATGGACTGAGCATTGACAGAGCACAAGATTTCTCCTGTAGGTGAGACAATAGCTCTTTGACTGGGGTCATAAGATGCATGACATTTTTTGACAAATTCAGGTGCTTTATGGGTCCGAGGGAATATGTGATGAGGAAGATAGGAGTCCCAAATTCCAATTTCGTCCGTTTGATCGACAATTTTCCCTCCATCTAGCAATAGATCTTAAATAAGTCAAATTCAGACAAGGACTCATGGATTTTACAGTCTATATCAGCCGAGTGATTATGATGGAAATCAACTTGTGGATGAATGAGAGGATTTGGGGTTTCTGCAACTTCCTTCCCCTTATGAGGCATTTGTAGAAACTTTGAATAATTTAACACATATTCAACAGAGATTATCCTGATCATGTACTATTGCGGAATACATACACAATACATAAGCTCCTCTACGTTGATCATCAATATAGCAGCATCAATAACAATAAAACATCAAGAGCATTCACACATTAACACAGTATGTATCCCGGGGAAAGCATCTCGCTAAAAACCCCAACTATCTATATATTAATGATTGAGTCATGTAACATTACACAGCATAATATTTCTCACAAGTATCTCCACCTCTGTTACACACAATACAACTCAGATCTGATCTCCAAATCTCTTCCACTGCTTGCCTGCCTCCACTGCTCAATACCTGCTCAAGAACTGATGAGAATGGCTCACCAAACTCATTTTTCACCTGCAAAATAGTCACTCACTCTTTGTTGGACGTGAGCACAAGCTATAATGTGGGCAAATACGTGAGCAAACTCATTGGCATACTCAATCCCTTGATTGTGCAAGATCTGGTGCACAACTATAGTCACAACTGATAGCAATCTGATTCTCTACCACCTGTCCCTGTTGCACTGAACATGCACTGACATGCAACTGAGTTAACTGATGTATTCATTAGTTGTATTATGAGTTAATAACTTGTGAATTAATTAATAACTAATTCACCCAACTCATCTCTAGTCTATTTGCCAGTTAGACTAAATACAACCAGTTTAACAAAGCTAAACTGAACACAACTCCATCAACTCCACAATCAACTCCACCAAACTCAACTGATTGAGTTCTAACTGAAGTCATGCATGCAACAACTCAACTGACTCATAAGAAAAGTGTATTTCCTTCTGACAGCTGCATGTGCCACCTCTGTAGCTCAAACTGAAGTGCTCCAAGAGAGTAAGATTAAGTTTATAGTCCAAATATTATTGTGAGATAATAATATTTGACTTTTCTATTTTTGACAGCCAGTCTAAAAATAGACTTTGATCACTCACACTGTGATCACTCACACTTTCATCAAAAATAGAAGTCCATCTATTTTTTTCCCAACTTGATCAATCATCCATAAACAGCAACCTGCAATCCATAGACATGATCTATATGTCTAAAAATAGACATAGTCTAAAAATAGACTTGCGCCAAAATAACCTGCGGGCCCACTTAGTGAAGGCGACTCTTTTCACTAAGCTCCATCATCTTGTTGCAATCTCAACACTCCCTCTCGACAAGATATGGATTATCAGCAACCCCTATCCTGCCTCGGTGGTACTCGAATTTGCTCCTGGTGAGAGCCTTCGTCAGAATATCAGTATCCTGATCCTCCGTTGGAATGTACGAAAGTAACATGATCCTCCGCTGCACACAATCTCTGATATGATGGTACCTGATGTCAATATGTTTAGATCTATCATGAAATACAGGATTAGTCGAGAGTTTAATGCAACTCTGGTTATCACAGTAAATCACAGTAGGATCCAAATGAGAACCGAACAAACCAACTAGGATCTTCCTCATCCATATAGCCTCGCATGCAGCCAAACTTGCTGCCATATACTTGGCCTCCGCTGAACTGAGTGCCACGGATCTCTGTTTCCTGTTGTACCAAGAAACTGCTGTCGATCCAATACTGAAGACCCCTCCTGATGTGCTCTTTCTGTCTGTTGGGCTCCTTGCCCAATCTGCATCCGTGAAGCCACATAGCTTCACCTCATCCTCCTGTCTGTACCACAAACCATATCCCGATGTGCCTCTCAAGTAGCGCAATACATGCTTGCCCGCCTTCCAGAAGAGCTTGGTAGGCTTAACCATAGCTTGTGAAAGCTGGTTAACTGCATAGCATATATCAGGTCGTGTATTGACCAAATACATCAGCGACCCCACCAACTGTCGACAAACAGTGGCATCCACTTCTTCTCCCGAAGTGGCATCCTCCTTCCTCCAACCTCCAGGAATAGGAGTATCAACAGGCTTGCAGCCATGCATGTTGAACTTCTCCAGTATCTCCCGAGCATACTTGCCCTGAGAAACAAACAGTCCACCACTGCGCTGCCATATTTCCAATCCCAGGAAATAGTGAAGGAGGCCCAAATCCTTCATCTCAAACTCTGTAGCAAGATCCTTCTTGCATGACAGTATCAACAGCTCATCACCCGTTAGAATCAAATCATCAACATACAGTACAATGATAAGCAACTTACCCTCCACCACAATCTGGTATAGGTTCGGATCTGCCTCGCTCTTGGAGAATCCAAGTCCTGTGAAATAGCTGTCTATCCGTGTGTACCAAGCACGTGGTGCTTGCTTCAACCCATAAAGCGCTCTCTTGAGCCTGCACACATGCGAATCGCTGCTGAAGACTTCAAAGCCTTCGGGTTGCTCAATGTACACCTCCTCCTCAATGACTCCGTTGAGGAACGCAGTCTTCACATCCATCTGATGAATGTGCCATCCCATCTGTGCTGAGAGAGCAAGAATCGTTCGTATGGAAGAATACCTTGCGACAGGTGCAAAGGTCTCCTCATAATCGATCCCCTCAATCTGTGAAAAGCCTTGGGCAACAAATCTTGCCTTGTACTTCTCCACACTCCCGTCAGCTGCCTGCTTAACTTTGTAGATCCATCTCGAACCCACCACTGATTTCCCTTCCGGTCTAGGAACAATCTCCCATGCACTGTTTCTGACAATAGAATCATACTCTTCCACCATGGCGTCTACCCATGCGGGATCCTCCACAGCTTCCTCGAAAGAGGATGGCTCCGTCACAACACACTTGCTCATAAGAGCCATGTATCTAGTGTACCGATCAGGTGACTGTCTCTGCCTGCATTGGACTGTAGGTGTCCTACAACTTTCTCTGCATCTTGAGCCAGTCGCTCAGCTTCTGTCAAGCGCTTTCGCCTTCTGATGGTTGGCGCTGCATGAGTGGACTCGTCCACTCCATGAACCTCATCCTGTGGCTGATCCACATCCTGAAGCTCATCCTTAGGAACTAATAGCTCCTCATCTGCATGCAAGTGTAGCTCCCTCTCAAGCGAACACTTCATGGCTTTCTCCTCCTGAAATTTTATATCCCGCCGCACAACAATTTTACCACTGTCTGGCAAATACACACGATAGTTGTGGGGCGTATCAGTGTACCCCACAAATATCCGAGCCTCTGCGGTCGGCTCCAACTTCTTCCTGGCATCCTTCGTCACATGCATGTAAACGTTAGCACCAAAAATCCTCAAATGAGAAAGATCAGGCTTCTTACCAGAATAAGCCTCCTCGGGTGTACTCATGCCAAGTATCCTATGAGGACAACGGTTCTGCACATAAACTGCTGTATTGCATGCTTCCGCCCACAAGTGAAGGGGTAGGCCCTGATCATGCAACATTGCCCGTGCAACACCCACAATCATTCTGTTCTTCTGCTCAGCTATCCCGTTCTGCTGTGGGTTATGGGGAGCTATGAGCTCTCTACGAATCCCTTCTGTCTTGCAGAAATCCTTGAACTCGTCCGAGATGTATTCACCACCATTATCGCTCCTAAGAGCCTTCACCTTCTTCCCCGACTCCTTCTCGACCAGTGCTTTGAATTCACAGAACTTTGAATATGTCTCGCTCTTCTTCTGCATGAAGAAGATCCAGCACTTACGAGAGAAATCATCAACAAAAATCACATAATACCTATGTTTTGCTGTCGAAGCAACTGAGAAAGGTCCAGACACGTTTGTGTGAATTCTCTCAAGGATCATCGTGGCACGACTATCCTTCTCGTGAAAGGTGGCTTTCACAAACTTCCCCAAAGTACACCCCTTGCGCTGATCTGACTGCGCAAGTGTGCCTTTAGGAAGCCCTGTAGTGATCTGCTGCAGTATCTTCAAGGCTCCATGGTGAAGGTGACCCAATCTCCTGTGCCACAACTCACCATCATCCCGGCTCACCAATCCTTCTGCCTTGCCTGCCATTGCTGCGCATCCATCTACATGCAACTGATAAAGGTTCCTCACTCGAACCCCTATCTTCCGGGTCTCACCAGTTGTCTTGCTGCGCAGGAAGGCCTTTCCCTCGCTGAAAACAACATCATACCCCTTGTCTTCTAACATTGCCACTGAGATGAGATTCTTCTTCAATCCTGGAACATGCATGACCCTTCAATACAAAGGGTTTACTAGACTCCCTCTCAAAGGAAATGGTACCGATACTGGTCGCACTGTATCTACCATCATCGCCCATCTCGATGTGCACTCCAAGATCTTTGTCCTCCAGATCAGAGAACAAATCTCTATCTCCTGTCATGTGAAAAGACGCACCATTGTCCAAGAACCACACTGATCCCATCACACTTGAAACCAAGCATGCGATCAATGAAAAATCAAGCTCAAACTGAGAAGCTAAGGCCTCTCCCCCTGCAGATCTAGCAGCTTGCTTGTTCTTCTTCTTCTGCGGACAATTTGTGGCATAGTGTCCGTGCTGGTGACAGTGAAAACACTTCACCTTGGACATATCCTGCTTCTTGCCTTTCGCACCGGAATGAGAAGCTTTCTTGTTCTTCCCCTTCTTTGCTTTGGCAGCCAAAGCGCAATTCTCTTCATCAAATACCTTTGATGAAGAACCATTCTCACCTTTATTGTTTCTGAGTTTATCCTTGAGCGCCAGGTCGCTCTTGCTTTGGAATAACATTTGCAATCCGTTGAAAGACATTTCAACAACATTGCTGTAAATTCGATTTTCCACCAGCTCCAAACTCAACCGCTTCCGATCTAGAATTCGTGAGAACAAAATATTTCTCGTACAGAGATTGACTGTATGGGCTTTTACCGGATATTTCACCTTCCTAAGGAAGGATGAATCCAGAGGTTACCTGGCCCGATTACAGGCTCTGCCTGAAGAAATAGAATGTAAACACTTCCTGAATAGTAGATCTGATGATCAATCCTCGCTTGATATCCTGTAAAAATCTCTTCTACAAATCAAGCAGCTCTGATACCATGTAGAAACTTTGAATAATTTAACACATATTCAACAGAGATTATCCTGATCATGTACTATTGCGGAATACATACAAAATACATAAGCTCCTCTACGTTGATAATCAATATAGCAGCATCAATAACAATAAAACATCAAGAGCATTCACACATTAACACAATATGTATCCCGGGGAAAGCATCTTGCTAAAAACCCCAACTATCTGTATATTAATGATTGAGTCATGTAACATTACACAACATAATACTTCTCACAAGTATCTCCACCTCTGTTACACACAATAAAGCTCAGATCTGATCTCCAAATCTCTTCCATTGCTTGCCTGCCTCCACTGCTCAATACCTGCTCAAGAACTAATGAGAATGGCTCACCAAACTCGTTTTTCACTTGCAAAATAGTCCCTCACTCTTTGTTGGACGTGAGCAAAAGCTATAATGTGGGAAAATACGTGAGCAAACTCATTGGCATACTCAATCCCTTGATTGTGCAATATCTGGTGCACAACTATAGTCACAACTGATGGCAATCTGATTCTCTACCACCTGTCCCTGTTGAACTGAACATGCACTGACATGCAACTGAGTTAATTGATGTATTCATTAGTTGTATTATGAGTTAATAACTTGTGAATTAATTAATAACTAATTCACCCAACTCATCTCTAGTCTATTTTCCAGTTAGACTAAATACAACCAGTTTAACAAAGCTAAACTGAACACAACTCCATCAACTCCACAATCAACTCCACCAAACTCAACTGATTGAGTTCTAACTGAAGTCATGCATGCAACAACTCAACTGACTCATAAGAAAAGCGTATTTCCTTCTGACAGCTGCATGTGCCACCTCTGTAGCTCAAACTGAAGTGCTCCAAGAGAATAAGATTAAGTTTATAGTCCAAATATTATTGTGAGATAATAATATTTGACTTTTCTATTTTTGACAGCCAGTCTAAAAATAGACTTTGATCACTCACACTGTGATCACTCACACTTTCATCGAAAATAGAAGTCCATCTATTTTTTTCCCAACTTGATCAATCATCCATAAACAACAACCTGCAATCCATAGACATGATCCATATGTCTAAAAATAGACATAGTCTAAAAATAGTCTTGCGCCAAAATAGCCTGCGGGCCCACTTAGTGAAGGCGACTCTTTTCACTAAGCTCCATCATCTTGTTGCAATCTCAACAGCATTTTGGTGATTGGATTACAAATTGAAGGTGACAAAAATGGGAAGGATTCGGCTGAAATACAGTGATAACAAAAAATAGTATAATTGAAATATATTGAGTGAACCTGGATGCCGACTTGCTTGTGAAAAGGAAAAAAAATTCGCTTGAATGGTGAATTTGTCGTTTTGACTGTAAAGTAACAAGTATCCAATGATCAATTGAGTTACGATAATGCACTGTGTAACAATTTTTATGAAAGAACAGGTTTTATAAGGCATAAAATGGAGCAGGGCTATTAAACAATGGCTAAATTCGTATTAACTCTCCAACGGACTAAGAAACAAATTGATGGAATATTGATTTGCAAGGGGTGGTGAATTAAATGGATAACGGTCAGAGATGCGGAAGATTGGTCCATGTAAGGATTATGGGACAGAGGAAGACACGTGGGTGTTGACGTAGACAATGATGTGGGAGCGACAATGATAGAGGAGGCCGAAAACCGCATTCGAGGGTGAGTTTTGGTGGTAAGTAGTTTGGGATTTTAAGTCCCAAACAACTAGGAGTGGGGGTTGGCAGTTTCGGAGGGCGGTTTCTAAAATTGCCGACTTCGGACCCCCCCTCTACTGATAATGTTTGGATGACAAGGGAGGGCCGAGGAGAAATTTAAGTCGTCAGATTAGAAGGAGATGCAAGGGATGAAAGGAAAATGGAGTGAGTTTAATGAAGTGAGGCGGAAAGTGATGGTCGAAAAAGATATGATGGATGTGACATGTATGGGGTTTCTTGGAGAATCAATGGACAAAGCGTGAATATTATAAAATAAAATTGAGATTTAGAAAATTATGGTTAATTAAAACCATTTGTTATATGCACATATATCCAATGTTTTAACTTAGGATAAAAATCGTATCATGCTCCAATTTCGTTTTATTTCTCTACCTACCCTTAACTTTCCTAACATTTTTTTTCAATCTTAGTCACCCGAGTGCATTTAGACTAGCAACTCAACATTTTCATTTTAATGATTAATCTACTTCTATCCATTATTGCTTCTATTGGCTCATATTAGATTGTTGAGCCAATTTTAGTTGCTATCTATTAACAAACAATTTAATCTAATCCAATCATTATTAAACTGTACAATTGAATTGTATGAACTAGTGTGGCATTTAAACAATCTGCACAGAACTTTATTTGCAAAAATAAAATTGACCAAGAGTAGTGGCATTTGGATGTGCAACACTTTTAGAATTTATTATTTTTTCTTTTATTTCTAATCTAACATTTTATTTTTTTCCTTCCTTTTTTAGGGCATCTATTCTAACATTTTATTTGATATGGACTTATTCATCAAAATATTCCTAACATTTTTGTTTCTTTATTGTTTTTGTCCATGTCCTAACTTAACATTTTCTTAAAATATATTTTCATTTTTTTTTTGGACTAATAAATTCTAACTTACCAAAACCAAAAAATGCTACAACATCGGATCCAACTCGGGACTGCTTTCTCTTGTAGAATGCAAAGAACCTGCAGATCCATGTGCCTTCTCGTCGGGCTATGAAGCCTTAGCTGTGAAAAAATCAAACTAACAGTTGAAAAAGTAAAATCCAAACTTTTTACAATGGTAGTAGTGAAATCTACTTCAACTTCTTAGTACTGAATGTAATGCTTGAGAAAGCTTACATTAACAGGATATGTGGAATATAGTCCCTATGGGTTTTGTAGCACAAAAGTGTTGTTTCCCTTTACTTCAGGAATAGATAAAGGTCCAAGCCATAGGTGGTCAAACTTTCCATGTTTTCCCTTGTCTTCTCTTCTAGAATCCCATCCTAGAACTAGATCACCCTCCTTCAAGTCGCTTTCCCCTGCTCTTCTGTCAAACAGGCTCTTCATCTTATTTTGATACTTTTTCAATTTGTATTGGAATTCATCTCTATTCTCATTCAGTTCAATAATTTGATTTATCCTCCTTGAAAAATCATTAGGTTCATTAGTTGAATCCAGCAGAAACTTTAGAACAGGGAAGGCCAAGTTGGTAGGGAAAATTGAACATTTCCCATAAACTAAATGAAAAGGAGATTTTCTAGTAGATCTCTTTGGAGTAAACCTGTTTGCCCAGACTCCATAAATTAGATGAGTGTCCCAACTCTTTTTATGATCTGTTAAAGTTTTTCTGATAACCTTTACCAGAATTTTATTGGATGATTCTGCAAGACCATTACCTTGAGGATAATATGGAGTTGAATGATGTAGCAGAATATGATATTTTTGGTAAAACTAAATGATTTTAACATTGGAAAATGCTGTGGCATTGTTAGTAACAATTTGGGTTGGGGAACTAAACATAGATAAAATGTTTTCTTCAATGAATTTGATTACTATTGAATCAATAACATTTCTTATTGGAATTACTTCCACCCATTTAGTAAAATAGTCTGTTGCAGTGAGGATCCATCTATGGTGATTGCTTGAAGTAGGATGAATTTCTCCAATAAAATCTAATCCCCATTGGAGAAAAGCTGCTAAGACTATTGTTGGGATTAGTGGAAGAGCTGCTAGTTTTTTCTTACTAGCAAACATCTGACAAGGGACAAAACTTCTGACTTTTGCTCCTACTTGTAAGAACAATGTTGGCCAATAAAATCATGCCCTTAATATCTTATATGATGTTGCTCTCCAAGCAATGTCCTCCACAAAATCCTGTATGAAACTGATCAATGATCCCTTCAGTCTCTGATTCTGTTAAACATAATAACAAGATATTGAGTGGGTCCTTATAGTATATATTTGCATTTATGATACAGTACTTGACTACTTTCAATTTGAGAGTTTTACATTGACTTTTGGAGAATGATGCTGGACATTCAAAATGGATCAAGAAATTTACAATATCTTTCTACCAATTTGATAAAAGAAATTTCTCATCAATGTGTACATAAATGGTCTGATTTGAAGGTAAAGGTTCTTGCGGATTATTTTCTTTAGGATGATAGGAAGGTTGCTGTGGATTCTCCTCATTCAAATTTTGGGAAGGTTCTTGTGGATTCTTCTTATTTGAATTTTGGGAAGGTTCTTGTGGATTCTTCTTATTTGAATTTTGGGAAGGTTCTTGTGGATTCTCCCCTTGTATTTCCAAAACAGAGTTGACGCCTAGCACTTTGCAGTTGGATTCAGCTAGAAGCTTAGCTAATCCTTGACCCTTTACTATATTTTTGGTTTTAATAGTTAGATCATACTCCAGTATTTGAGTGATCCATCTACCTCTCTTACCATAAGTTTCTGGTTGGGTTAAAACAGTTTTTACAACACTGTTAGGAACGTAAGCAGTAATAGGTGAATGTAGGACATACATCCTATATGATTTGAGGGATTTTATGAGGGAATAATCTTGTTTATCAGTTATGTCATACTTAAGCTCGACATCTCTCATAACCTTACTAAAAAAGGCTATAGGTTGGTCATGGGAATCTTCATTCTTTTGTAATAAAACAATAGCAAGGGTAGTTTCAGAGGCAAAGAAAAAGATACTGAATGGTTTGGTATAATCAGGACTGACCAAGGTTGGAGCTTCAGAGATAGCTTTCTTGATTTGATCAAATGCATGTCTAGAAGGGACAATCCATTTAACTTCATGATCCTTTTAGATCATATTAGTTATGTCTTTTACAATTTCAACATATTTTGGGATGAACCTTCTTCAAAAATTAATCTTGCCTAGAAAATCTTGAATCTCTTTCTTATTTCTAGGTAATGACAATGTTTGAATGGAAGATACACATTTGGGATCAATCATCACTCCTTATTTTGAGATTATATGGCCTAGAAGTTTTCCCTCTTTGATAAAAAACAAAGACTTTCTAGGATTCAGGGATATTATGAATTTCCTACACCTGTCAAAAATCTTCATCAAGTTCTTTAGATGTTTCTGATCAGAATTAGAAAAAATAGTGTTGTCATCAAGATAAATGACTACAAATTTGTTTACCTGACCCATAAAAGCTATGTTCATAGCTCTCTGAAATGTTTCTCCAGCATTGGATAAGACAAAGGGCATCCTAGAATACATAAATGTACCCCAGGGTGTAGTAAAATATGTCTTCTCTCTGTCTATTGGATTAACCATTACCTGATTGTAACCTGAAAAACCATCAAGCATGGAAAGTATTTTTTCTCCTGAAACCATCTGAAGTAACTAATCCATTTTGGTTAAAGGATAGTTATATTTTAATGACGCTTTATTCAAATTCCTAAAGTCCACACAAAATCTCATTTCCACATTCTTCTTTCTAACAGGAACTAGATTGGCAACCCAATTAGAGTATCTTAGAGGAACAATAATCTGGGCATCTAGCATTTTCTTAAGTTCCTTTTCTACAGTTGGTAGATGAACTGGATTAATTCTCCTAAGTTTCTATTGATAAGGCTTAGCTTTTGGTTTTAAAAGAATCTTATGCTGTATCAATGATGTATCCTACATCTTTAAATCAACATAGGTCAACACAAAAACATCCTAATATTTTTCAAGAAACTTAAGGTATTGAGATTTGATTTCAGGGTCTAAGGACACAGATTTTAATGTTCTTAATCTCATCATTTTTTCCAATATTTACTTCCTCTATGTCATCTTGTGGAGAAATTGACTGTGGTTTTCTGGGGACATCATTTTGATCAGATAATTTCTCTAAAGGAATGAGACCTTTGGGAATAAAATTGTTAGATAATTGGATGATATCATGATTGGAAATTTTTGAATTGAAATTTGATCTATCATTTCCATTTGTGTTTTCAGTTGTTTCTGTTCTATCTTCATCAATTTGAAGAACTGAAAATTCATCTACAACCTGCAAAAAAGATTTTAGCTTTTCATTATCTTCAAAGATCTACCAGCATTTTATATTATCTGGGATGGATGGCTTGTATTTGACTTGTATTTTATAGATCACATTGGTTTGATCAAGAATTTTAAATGAACTTGCCAAAACAACTAGGGAATTTGCATGAATATTCTCATCTCTTGGGATATAATTCAAGTTAAAAGCATTAAAGAAATTTTCAATTGAATCCCAAACCTCATTTCGATAAGATCTAATCCTAGGATGTTTTGTTTGGCAAAGATTTCTAACTTTTTTTACAATGAGCTCTGAGTTAGTGAAAACACTAAGGTTTTGTACCTTTAAACTCTTGGATAACTGTAGTCCTAGAAGGAAAGCCTCATATTCCGCTACATTATTGGTAACTTCAAAATCAAGTTTACATTATTTGTAATGTTTTTATTTTCTGGTGAGGTTAGTACTTTTTGGAAAGTTCTAAAAGTGGTATAGGGATAGTAACTCTTTCTAACTCCTTTTCAACATTAAATGCAATTAAGACAATTTTTTCAGTTTGAGTTGTATCAGTTGGTTGATTTAATGGTCGAATAGTAGTTGTCTAAGTTTCAATGGCTTTGGTATGAGGTCCAATTGTTGGAGTTTCCTTAGGAGGTCTTCCAAGGCCAGGTCTAGGTCTAAGATCATTTCTTTTGTTTAGCTCTACAATTAAGAATTTAGAGAAGGCATGGTATTTGGAAACCTGTGAGGATTCTTAATCTTATTGAACTTGCTCATGTTGTGAAAGAGGAATAATAGTGGTCTGACTAGAAGAGGTATCCATATTGTTAATATCTTCAATTATAGTCATGGTATTGTCATTAGGATGTTGATCATATATCAGTAAAGGAGTTGGAACCTGGTGATCATTACTAGATCTTTAAAGAATTTGTAATCATGGAGTTCTTTTGTATTGACCTTGATTTTGATTTTGAGGTTGGGTGACTGTCTGTTGAACTGTTCTAGGCTGAGTCTCAATTTTGGAAATTCTGTTGGATAGATTTCTAAGATGTGAAGTTATCTCATCTATTTTAGAATCTTCTGTTTTAGTCTTTGATGAAGTAGAGGCCTCTTGACTAGATTTAAGATTTCTTTGGGCCTTTTCCTCTTTAGCTTTTAAAGTGGTTGAGGCAACCCTATTTGCTTCCACCTCTATAGCATTAGTTTGCATGTCTTCAAGAGTCCTAGAAGTTCTTTCTCTTAACATTACAGCAAAATGATCTTCAAAAACTTTTGTAAACCTAGATTTGGTTGCTGCTACAGGGGGTTTCCAATTAGGGGGCATCTTATGATAATGTTTGTTGAACCTTTTAATAAAATCACATACAGGTTCTCCAAAGTTTCTTTTAAGTTCTTCAAACTCAATCAAAAAGTAAAGAGCATCTTTCTTCACACCCCATTGGTTTTTGAATATATTTGTTAACTCTTCCCAAGACCTAATGGAATTTGCAGGTAACTGCCTAAACCATGTTCTCACATTTCCTTCAAGAGATTGAACAAACAACCTCATATAAACATTTTCTTGCTCAATATTCATATTATCTGCAAAATCTAGAAATGCTTGAAGATGGTCCTCAGCTGAGGAACCAATTTCTCCATTATACCTAGGAAGGTGTTTTAAATATCCAGGAGGGAATGCATCAAGGTTTTGAGGTAAGACTAAAGCTGCATATCTAGCCTGTAAAATAGGTTGGAATGCCATAGTAGAAGGTGGTGCATGAGGTGTTTGTGTGGATGAAGAAGAAGAAGAAGAGGATGGTGATAGAGAGGGTGTATGACTATGTGGAGGTGAAGAAGGAGGGGATAAAGAAGGAGGACTTTAAGGGAGTCTTAATAACTAACTTCTAGACCTAATAATGAATATTCTCTTTTGTTTCAAAGAGTGGATTTTAATATATAGAAAAGGACCCTTCAATTTGTTTAGAAGTGGAAGCTTCCATTTGTTCATAAGTGGAAGGAAATGAATAAGTAGTGGGGGATATGAAGTCTGTAGGTTTGTATTCAGGTAAATGAACACCCAAGTGAGACTCAAATTTAGGTGATCCTAATGGTAGTGGGGGTTCTTGACACGTTTCAAATGAGTGAATGCAGAAAGATGATTTGAAATCAAATTCCCTATCTAAGAGTTCAGAAACCCTAGGTGATAATTGTGTCAAATCTGGATTGGATGGAATGTTACTATAGGGATCAAATTTCAGACTGCAAAGCTGAAGAAGAAGAATATGGTTTATGTATTCTTTTAGAATTTTCCCTTCTCACAAGTGTTTCTGGGTCTGACATAGGATTAACTATGTCAGATTTAGAACGAGCTCTAGTATGCTTAAAATGTGCCAGTTTGGCACAGTGGAGTCACCAGGTGAAGGATTTTTACCTATCTAGACCTTTTGTCACCCTTAAAGGAATATGATTTATATCGTTGTCCCAGGAAAACTAATCATATTCGAGTCCCCGACAAAGGCGCCAGATTGATGTTGTATCTCTAGATGATAATAGTTAGCTATCATGCGAGGGCATCTAAAATGTTTTGGATGTTTGGTTTTAATTTTTTAGGACCAATGTATGTAACAGATTTAAAACAGTGATGCCTAACCTTTTTGAATAATATTAATATTTAAACAAAGGGATGCTATTAAAATCCACACAGTGATTAAGCTTATCTGGCGATGAGTAGAAATAGAAAGATGATATGACTATTACAGTTTTCAAATAGAAAATCAAATAACCATAAGTAAGAAAAACCTTCAAACAATGTTTAGGAAGTTTAACAAAATATGCCCAAGATTACAAAGCGACTGATAATTTTATGATTTAGGAGAATTAATTAAAAAAACAGTTTCTGTAATTCATTCTCTTTAAAGATGATCACTTCAGAGGGTTTCTAGGAGTAATTGAGACACAACTTCTCCTACCTAGTTATCTTTGTAAAACTTAAGAATATGAGGAAAACACAGTGAATGAAAACTAGAAAAAAATACAAGGAATGCGAAACTATATGAATCAAAATTTAGAATCTTTTTCTTTGTTATTAGTGATTCAAAAAAAGCTGAGTACATTTAGCTCTTACAAATGTTTCTTCAAGGGTGAAACCCTTAATAACTCGTGAAAGAGAGTTATTTATACAAGTTTAGTGTTAAGAAAATATCTTAAACAAATTTAGAAAAATAGACTAATACAAAATCAGAAAAATGAACTGATAGTTGATCTGTCACTATTTTGTTATTGAACTGTTGATGATTGTTCCCAAAATTCAATGTTGTTGATCTATTGATGACTGTTCCCCAAAATTATGAATGTTGTTGATCCTTCTTTCAGTCAAGTAAATCAGTTAACTGTTCCCAGTGTTTTTCATCTGGGATAGATAACTTAATTACCCTTCGATAAACCTCATCCATTTCTGTATATTTAGTAAAAGTAGTTTTTACTAAAAATATGTGTTTTACTTCATTAAGGATGAAAAAGGTATCTCAGAGTGCATTTAGCACAAGACTTGGTGTTGTTGTACCCTTTATATTTGAGACTGTAGCTGCACTGGTTGCAACCTCTTTGAGCTTGTGGATATAGTCTTCAATAGGCATTAAATTATCATTTATCACGAATATGGAGGGAAAATCCTTGCTGGTTAAGGGTTCTAGCCTATTGAAAAAACGTTGAACTATGACATTGACACTGCTGCACTTTTCCTTCAACTAAAGAGTGAGATTTTTCTTTGTAAAAACTTTCTTCACTTCCATTATGGCTTCTGTCCTGTCACCAATACCCAATCCTTCAAGATCATAGCTGTCTTTAGAATTTAGAAACTTGATTATTTCAATGGCTATTTCTGGCTTGTCCTCAAGTTCATTTGAGATAGTTTCAATAACTTCTTGAGATTTTTCCACAAGTATTTTTGATAAAAAATTATTCTGATATAAGGCTAGATATATTTGATTTATTCAATAATATCTCCCCATATATTATCCTTTACTAAACCCAATGTATTTCCGAGGTAAGAGTATTTGACTTATTTATGCAATCTCTTAATTTGACCTCTTGCCCTCTGCAACTCAACTGCATGTGAGCTCTCTGCAACTGCCTTCAGGTGTTGTAGTGTCTTTAGCTGATCCTGCAATTTCTTAATTTCCTTTGTTTGAATAGACAGGTTCTGAACAAATTTATCAAGACGTTCAACTCCTTCTGTTGTACCTATGGTTTCTGTTGTGCCTGAGGCAGAAACTGTAGTTATAGGGACTTCTGTAAGAGGAACTACATCCATTGGAATATTGTCCTTTTTCACAACTTCTTTTTTCTCTTTGACAAGTTTTTCCATTTGTTCCTCCATCTATTTTATTTGCAGATTTTGTTCCATAATGAGTTTCATCATGTCTGATTTTTGAGCCTCAGTTTCTTCGATTTCTTTAGTCACTGGGTGCTTTGAAGTTGGAAATTTGAGTTGCTTCCTTAATGCTGAAATATCATCATTTTTCTTATTGACAAATTCTTCTGCAACATTTATATTAGAGGGATCATATCCAATCTTCAGCACTAGATCTTCCAAAGCTTTGATCTTGGTGTCTTTTGCCGATGAGGAAACGCTTTCAATTTTGAGCCGTGACTGTGTATTAGCCAAGGTGACCTGTAACTTTGACAGACTCATGGAAATGTTAGTTAAAGTAGAATAGTTCATTTGGACATTCTGTTTGTGCATATGAATTTGGTCAATTGGATGTACATATTTAACATTAAATACAAAGGAAGTTTGCTTCTAGTAATGTGCAACAAGTCTGGGTTGTGGAATCTAAGCTTGTAAGAAAGCCATCTGCATTTTACCCTTTTCAAAGTCAAACACTGAAAGAAGTCTGGCTTGAGAATTGGAAGAATGTTTCCAGAATTGAGTATAATTTCTCAACTTTAAATCCTCATTCTTCTTCTTAATTTCATTGAAAACATGAAAAATATCATCTTCTTCATTTTTATCCTTTTGATTGCCTTCATTGGTCTAAATCACCTGTTGTTCATGAGATGTGGTGGAATGAGTGGGAGACTGAGTAGTCTGTCCACTAGACTGTGTGAAAACAAATGTCTCCCCAAGTTTGTCAAATGTTCCTTTATGTGACTCATTAGTTGCACTAACCTTCAAAGAGAGCATAGGTCTCTTCTTTTTGTGCACAAGTCTAAAGCCTTTACTTGATACTTCCGTTGTAGGGGATGACTGTTCTTCCCTTCCTCGTTTGGATGTCTTTTCCTGTGCAAGTGGAGTTTGTATATTTGAAGTAGAGACTGCCTGTTGTTCAGCTTCTTGAAGGGTGTTTTCCTTCCATTCTAACAGATTTTTGTATTGCTCAATCTCAGGCGTGGCTGTGTGATGATATGGAGTAAATTTATTTTCTACTCTAAGTTTTGAAATCACTCCCATTGGGTCATAAGACCAAGTAAATCTGAAGCAAAACATAATCTCTTTCAATAACATGTCTGCTTCTTCTCCTACTACTCTAGTATTACAGATGAATGGACGAACCTGAGTTTTTACCTTAAACTGTGATTTCTTCTTTGCAACCACAAAATGCAGTTCATTTGCATTGAGAATCTGCCTAATTTATTCTCATGAAAAAATTCTCATAGGGAGGTACTTAGGCATCTTATAAGGTGGAAGCTCATAGCCATAGAATCTAATATCTGTATAATTTTGGTAAAGGTACCAATCTCCTGTTGTGGCTTGGTCAACTAGCTGCCAAAATCTTACAATTTCATCACTAATTCTTTGTTCTGGAGTGCTGCTAAGAAGATTAATCGCTGGATGAACAAACAATTCTATGAACTGTTTATATGAAAATTCTTCTTTCTCCATCATTCCCATAGAAGTCCAAAAGATGACTAATATATGGTTCCCTTCTTCATCTGCTTTTGCAAAGTGAATGGAAACTTGTCTCCCTGAAAATAGATAAAAAGATATACAAGTACTAAAGCATACTTGAATACCTCTTGAGTATTGAACTGGAAATTTTTTCATGAATGGCCTGAGCTAGAAATTGAATAAAGTTATAAAGAACGGTGGGTTTGGAACCAACAGAAAAGATAGACAAGAAACTAATGATGGCTTCATCTAGATATTGATCAGAATAGTAACCAAGGAGATAAGAGAGAATGGTGATAATTTTCTTGGTTCTGTCTGGGAATATAGATGAATCACAGGGAGGGTTTCTTTTAGGCAGAGGGCTATCTACAACTAGGAAAATTTCTAGGGTTTGAGCTATTTAGTGAAATCTAGTTTCTGATAGGATTCTGTTAGGCTTTCATGACAAAAAGGAGTGTTTGGCACAATAGTTGGGGCTTGAAACATATGGTCAATGGACTGAGCATTGATGCAGCATAAGATTTCTTCTGTAGGTGAGATAATAACTCTTTGACTGGGGTGATAAGATACATGAAATTTTCTGACAAATTCAGGTGCTCTGTGGGTCTGAGGGAAGATTTAATGAGGAAGATGGAAGTACCAAAGTCCAATTTCGTCCATTTGATTGATGAATTGGTCCTCCATCCAGCAATAGATCTCAAAAAGTCAAATTCAGACAAGAACTCATGGATTTTACAGTCTCTATCAGCCAAGGGAGTATGATGGAAATCAACTTCTGGATGAATGAATTTGAGGTTTTTGCAACTTCCTTCCCCTTAGGAGGCATTCTATGATTCAATTACAAACTGAAGGTGATAGAAATGGGAAGGATTCGGCTGAAATACAGTGATAACAGAAAAAATATAATTGAAATAGATTGAGTGAACCTAGATGCTGGCTTGCTTGTGAACAAGACAAAAAATTCACTTGAATGGTGAATTTGTTGTTTTGACTGTAAGCTACAAGTATCCAATGATCAATCGAGTTATGGGAATGCACTGTGTAACAAATTTTTATGAAAGAACATGGTTTATAAGGTATAAAATGGAGCGGATCTATTAATCAACGACTAAATTCATATTAAATCTCCAATGGGACTAAGAAATAGATTGATGGAATATTGATTTGTAAGGGGTGGCAAATTAAATGGATAATGGGCAGACACGCGGAAGATTGGTCCATGTAAGGATGATGGGACAAAGGAAGTGATGTGGGTGTTGACGTAGACAATGACGTGGGAGCAACGGTGATGGAGGAAGCTGAAAACTGTGTTCGTGTGTGTGTTTTGGCAGTAAGTAGTTTGGGATTTTAAGTCTCGAACAACTAGGATTGGGGGTTGGTAGTTTCGGAGGGCGGTTTCTAAAACTACTGACTTCATACTGCCCCTCTGTTGATAATGTTCGGACAGTGAGGGAGGGTTGGGGAGAAATATAGGCTGTCAGATCAGAGGGAGATATGAGGGATGAAAGGAAAATGGAGGGAGTTTAATGAAGTGAGGCAGAAGGTAATGGTGAGGTCAAAAAGATATGATGGATGTGACAAGTGTGGGGTTCTTGGAGAATCAATGGATAAAGCGTGAATATTATAAAAGAACATTGAGATTTAGAAAATTATGGTTAATTAAAACCATTCGTTATATGCACATATATCCAATGTTTTAACTTAGGATAAAAATCCTATCATGCTTCAATTTCATTTTATTTCTCTACCTACCCTTAACTTTCCTAACATTTTTTTGCAATCTTAGTCACCCGAGTGCATTTATAGTAGCAACTCAACATTTTCCTTTCAATCATTAATCTACTTCTACCCCTTATTGCTTCCATTGGCTCAGATTAAACTGTTGAGCCAATTTTATTTGCTACCTATTACCAAACAATTTAAATATAATCCAATCATGATTAAATTGTATGATTGGATTGTATGAACTAGTGTGGCATTTAAACAATTTGCACACAAATTTATTTGCAAAAATAAAATTGACTAAGAGTAGTGGCATTTGGATGTGCAACACTTTCAGAATTTATTATTTTTTCTTTTATTTCTAATCTAACATTTTATCTTTTTCCTTCCTTTTTTAGGGCATCTATTCTAACATTTTATTTGATATGGACTTACTCATCAAAATATTCCTAACATTTCTTTTCTTTATTCTTTTTGTCCATATCCTAACTTAACATTTTCTTAAAATATATTTTCATTTTTCTTTTTTTTGGACTAATAAATGCTAACTTACCAAAACCAAAAAATTCTACAACACCATGCAATGTTGCAAATCCATAAGACAAGTTATAAACCAAGCACATACCTCCAAGCTTCAAAAACTCTCCACATAGCAAAAATGCAACACAGTTGCGCAATAAACCTTCATTTGTTTGATTTTATCTGATGCTGACCTTGTGATTGAGAAAATTATTGAGAGATGATGTTGAAATTCACAAAAACCTCCTTATACCTTTGTGCATAGGAAATAGTGCCAAAAACCATGCTCTATCACCAAAAAATTGATGCCTTGGTAGAAGCGCAACACCCCTTGTAGACAATGTGCAACGATCTTCTTGTGGATTCCAGGAGCATCCAAGGAACATATGCATGCCTTTAGTGAGTTATTTTGAAAACCAAGATGCATATTTATTCCTACAAAAACTTTTAGAGTGTTCCTTTTTGTGATTATGAAGATATGATTCCTATAACTGACCTCTATGACTCATCATAATTGACCCATAATAACTGACACCGCTCATGATATAAAATCTTTCATTGCTTTTCTCATGATAAAAAATGAAACCCCACTTTCTCTCTTTTCATGGCATCACATGGCACCAAAACTTTACTTTTCTAAATAGGCCCCTTTGAGATTTTTTGGACCTTAGAATCTTTAGATGATACTTAAAGCCTAAACCTTAGAGTTTTATTGACAATGAACCTTTTTAGACCATGATATTCATGAGATCAAGACTAATGCTTTACAAATTAACTTCAATTTCATATAAAGGCTGAAATGAATAAGATCCCTATAACATAGTACCCTAACACATCCATCCTTATTCTCTAGAAGATTGGATTAGGCTTATAGATAAGCCTAGGGAAAATGTATCTATTACTTGGTGATCTGTTCTCAACTCCTTTAATATTATTTCTTCTGGTCTTGCTTGGAATATTGGTAACAGGTCTAAGGTTCATTTGGGGAAGGATCCTTTGCCAGGTTGCAGGATCTCCCATATTTTTCCTTAGCCTTTGTTTGAATTTCTTAGAGATAAAGGATTCTTTTAGCTTTCACACATTAATAATCCTACCAGGACTACAATTTGGCATCATGGGTGGTTATTGGTTGGGGCTCTGAATATTGGGATGGAATTTTGTAATGTTTGGAATCAGTATTTGGAGGCTTTACATACAACCCACATCAGGTTGAACCTTTCTGCGGATGAACTACTTTGGTCCCACTGCCTGATAGACATCTATTCACCCAAATGGTGTTTCCTTCATCTGAATTTGCTTGCTATTGAGGTAAAGGAGGATTGGTGGTGGAAGGGTGTTTCGAAAGTAAAGTGTCTGGAAAAATCCCACCTATTTATGTGGTGTATTATTTCTAAAAATTTTTCCACTTGGGATAATATGTAATGGCACTATAAGATTGGGCCAGGTTAGTGCATTGTTTGTAAGGAAACATGAGAATCAATTGATCATCTTTTTGCGGATTGTTTGTTCATATGTTAGATATGATTATCTTTTCTTCTTTTTTAGGTCTTGATAGATCATGGATTAGTCAATATTTTGAGGAGAGGTGGACAGGCTAGGTTCAAAACATGAACATAAAATCCTTCACAGTTTTTCTTCTTCTTATTGTTGACATGGAAAATTTTCACTATACCAACAAGGGGAACTAACCCGATCACAGACCCCAATTAGGCCTACTTTTGTTTGGAATGGCTAGTTTCGACGGGTTTTAAGGGACCCTATAAACTGTTAAATGCGTTGAAAGATGGATTCTGCGAGGAAGACTTCAATTAAATCAACAAAATAAAATAGTTAACCAATGTGTATTAAATCCTATCTACACTACTTCTAACTACTCTAATCTAGTCCTAACTGTCCTAATCTATCCTGTAGGAGCAAAACAAAAGGAGGTTAAACATCATATATAAATCCCAAGTCCAAATGAATCAATTATTGGTCCACTTAAGAACAAGGCTATATTAAATCCTAATCACAATGTAATTACTTATACAGGAATATACATTCCTTTCCATACAAATAACACTTGCAACTGATGTTTAACAAAGTCAGGAATCAGCAACCTTTCATGAATTATTAATGCTATTGAATTACATTCAAATAACCAATAACAACCATGAACTGCAAGTTATCAATATGCATAAAGCAAACCACATTTGTCTTTATACCAGCAACAACACACTAATCCTAAACATATGAGAGAAAGGGGAAACAAATTTGAAACAACAGGCTCCTTCTTGAACCAAACAGTCCTCTTTATTCACAATAAATCAAAGCTGTTTTTCTCCAAACAAAAAGCCCTCTTCTCCTATCCGGAGGTAATACTTAAGAAACCCTAAATGACCCTCGGTCTTCCATGACCTTTCATTTCCCCTCTTTTCATTACACAGATAAACATATACAGATGAGAAAGGTCAGTGAAACTGTTGACATGCTGAGGTCACCTTTGGTGGAACGTTCTCCTTCTCAGGGGAATGAATGGATGCCTCAGGAATAGAGAAGGACTGCATATTATTTCTTAGCACCGGTGTGGAGTGGTTATCATTTTATGTCATTTCTTGAAGGAAATTGAAGATACTGTGCTCATCATCCCACATCTGGCATGCTTTGTGATGTATCTGGCAGTGATAACATCTTGATGGATTAGCGCTGTCATGAGTGCTTCCACTAAACTGAAGGAGTGCCTCCATTATGCACTATGGCAGTCCGTCTTCCCTTTCGCAGAGTGTGTTTCGCATTGCTGATACTAGTGGAGCATATGTGTCATCTCGATACAACTCACCTTTATCCGTTACAGGGTCTGCTCGAAACTCCTTAAAAATAATTCTTATTAGCTATGGCTGTGAGAAATATGGCAAACATGCCTACAAAACATGAATCTTGCGTTTATAACATCAAATGTGAAATAATTCACCCTTCTTTATAATTTATGCGCTGATTAAGTCATGTGAATGTAAATCTGATTTACATTGAAAATATTCGCAAAACATAGAGCGGAATCCAAAATCTAGACCTAAAATACTATAGGCGGGACCCTATACCCTATCCGGTCTGCCATATGGAATTTTCCATAAAAACCCGTGATCATAGAATTTTACTGAATACACAAGAAACATGGGAAAACCCGCGTATGGGCCGTACAACCGGACTTCAAATTTTATATGCCCGAGCCTAAAATTATCTGTGGGTCTGACATATAGTGTCGCACCTTATGCATGAGCACTAGACCCCGCCAATAGTGATTTGGGATGGGGAGGGGCGGACCTGATAGCATGTATATTTTGTTTTAATCAGATCAGCGGGTTTGCCATATCGCATATTGCAATATGTGCAAGCCTAGGGCCCTGCCGATTGCGATATTTGATTAGGCCGGACCCGATATATACATATATACATACATACATACATATATATATATATATATATATATATATATATATATATATATATATATATATGTTATATTTAATAGCCCCGGTGGGTCCATCATATTGGACTGCGCTTTATGTTCACACCATGGATACCGCCGATTGCGATTATGTGACGGGGTCCGGACCTGATGTATATAAAATACGGTTAATCATGCCGTTGGGTCTGGAAGGCAGTGGAGCACGTTTATATAAAAGCCCCAGACTTGCCGATAGCGATTTGTGACATGGCTCCAGACCTAAAATATATGAATTTGGGTTGATAATGTCGTCGGGTCTGGAAGGAAATAGTGCACAATGTTAATTGCAATAGGCCCAAAAAAAAGGGATTTATGCATGTTTTGCGAATTATTTTTGCTATAAAGAATTATGATGGGAATAATGATGTGATAGAAGGTTTTGAGGGCTTAAAAGGTTCCGATGGAGGGAATGAATGGATGGATAGGGTGGGTGCTGAATGGGCCATGCAAAAAGGTCTAAAAAAGGGGGTCTTGACCATTAAGAACTAAAAATTTGGCTCGGCAACGAATTAAAGTATTTGGCACTAAACAGATCATTCGGAGAGGTAGAAGACCAAATTTTAGGGGAGCCATTCAAAATTGCTGCCAAGGCAAGTTTTGATAGGGTGGTGGTTGTGGCCACAACAAATGGCAAACCGCTGGGCGAACCAGTTATCTTTGTTTCGCAATAAACCTTGGATCAATAGAATATCAGGGTGTTAGGATAAACTTGAAATGCAGATTATATAGATGAACAAGCATGGTTTCCACTTAAACATTAATTGCTTCAGGTGGGATAAAGACAAATAGCTTCTACTTACTGATAGGATTTTGACAGGCATTCTCTAATGGCAGTATTATGGGGTTTATTGACATTCCTTTACCTGTTTCTCACTTTCAAAAATCCTTTTGGGTCCATCACTGTTCTGTCCATACCTGTTTAGGTGTGTACCTCAGCTCTTTATTTCTCATCAAACTTGATGTAGACATGTTTATCTGCACTTTATATGAGAATTTCAGTGCTATATTTTCATTGATTGAATTGGGTGCAGTCATGGATCATGCCATATTTTTAAACCACTTAAGCAAGGTTGGGCTTTCTGTGTCAACTAGTACTCTGAGCCCAGTAACTGTCCTTACTCTAACTGGCTTCCCAAACAACCTGTCCTTCTAGATTGGCACAAGGACTTGACATTTCATTTTCTTTTAAATAAGTCCTTCCAGTTTCAGGCACAAGGACTAGAGCAGAATTGGATTTGCGACATGGTATATGATAGTGAGTTTAGCCCATGAAAGGAAATTTACTTGTAGATAATAGGTATTGGGAAATTTAGTGTGGTGGATGGGACCAATGGAGAATGACTGCAAACCTTACAGGAAAGTATAGGCTAGGTCTGAGTGGGATTTGTTCAAAATGCAGCGTTCCTTCATTCCAGTCCAGCTGTAGTTATACATTTTTTGTTTTCTAAAGATGCCCCTACATGCTCCAGATATCCAAGTTATCAATATGTCTTACCTAGTTCTCAACAGATGCCAATGAGTGGCTTGGTTTGAATTCCATAGCTGATTTTCAAGTTCTCATGGGCTAATTGAGAGTTTGTTTGATTTGCAAGGTAATGATGGATTTAGAAACAACAGAATCATCAGCAGGTTAATGAGGAAGGGGAAGACTGAAGGTGGTGAATGAGGGCAAATATGAAAGGTAAAACGAGACTGGAGGACCGAAATCAGTTGGCTGAAAAGGACTGCGATTCAAAACAGAAGGAAAATAAAATTGCAAGAAACAAGAAAGGAAAACACTGAAATGTAACTAAACTAACAACAAAAATAAAATGAATTCTAGCCTATTCAGGAGGTAACCACCATGTGGTGGCTACTGGAAGTATCTCTTTAGATGTTGGCCATTAACAGGGAGTTTTTCAGTCTCTCCCTGTAAGGTTTTCAACCTGTAAGTTCCCTGACCAATTTTTTCCACAACTTGGAATGGGCCTAGCCATAAGTGTTGAAATTTCATGAGTTTACTTTTGGCTCCTTTAACTTGTCCCATTTCAGGACTAGCTCTCCTACTTGGTAATCTTTATCTCCTGCTAGATGGTGATCAAGCCACCTTTTCACAATCATTTGGTGATTTTTGAATTTAATTTTGGCTTTATCTCTCAATTCCTCCAATCTCATCAGTTGGTTGATCCTTTCTTGAAGCAATGCTGAAGGGGTTCCTCTTGAAGCTTGGGAGAGATGTAAAGAGGGCAGGGCAACTTTTGGAGGCAAGATGGCTTCCTGTCCATAGACGAGGAAGTATGGGGAGTTTCCTAAGGCCACTTTAGGGGTGACCCTATCGGCCCGAAGGGCATTAGTGAGAGCGTTGTGCCAGTTCCTGTGGTTGTCTGTGATAGACTTATGGATTATGGGTATGAGGTTCTTATTTTAGGATTTTGAAACTCCATTTACTTGGGGATAATAGTTTGCTGCATACCTTATGTGGATTGAGATATCAATAGAAAATTTAGTCAATTTATGTGATGAAAAGTAAGAAGCGTTATCAAATATGAGAGCGTCAGGGAGGTGAAGCGAGATGCCTTCGGTCCATCTGGTGAAGTAGTCAGTCACTATGGGTATATACTTATGATGCTGTGAAGATTTTGGAGTGATCTCACCTATGATGTCTAGGCCCCATTGCTGGAATAGTTGATAAATCATAACATGCCTGAGGGGAACAACTGGCTTTCTTTCTCATCCTGTGGCGGTTTGACACACCTTGCATTTGCAAGCATAGGCATGCGAGTCTCTGAACACTATGGGCCAATAATATCCAGCTCTTAATATTTTGTGAGAAGTGGTCTCCCCACTGTAGTGACCACCTACTGGGCCGTCGTGCATTTATTTCAATACATGGTCGGCATCATCCTTTTCCAAACACCTCAGCCAGATTCCATCATAATTTTTTTTGTATAATATGTTATTGGCCAAATGATACTGATTAGATTTCAGTGTGAGTGCTCTCCTTTGTGATGCATCCATGTGTTTAGGACATGATCCCTGTATTGGATAGAGGTGTATGTCATGGTACCACGACTCAAGATCCAAAAATGCTTCTGACGTTTCTCGCTCATACATCAGCTCTTCGTTAACCCATAGGAGCTCCTCCCTGAATTTCATTTATGCATAATGCATGCCCTGCATTTCTAGCTCTTCAGATGACCCTTCATTATCTGCCAAGGCTTTTGCTGCTAGCTTGCAAAGTCCCTGCCCTCGAACTATCTATGTCGGCTTAATTTCGAGGTTGAACTCTTGAAGGGTGGTTATCAAATTCCCTCTTCGTTCACCCATTTCCTTCTGCATGAAGAGGGCTGTTACAACAGGATGGGGAATGATTACTTTGGTCCTGGCCTTTAGTAGATAAGGGCGGAAATGTTTTACAGCCTTGAAAACCGCAAAGCCCTATTTCTCCACATCTGGTAGTTGAGTTCTACCCCTTGGAGATTAGAGCTCATATAAGAAATAAGGACTTCGTTGCCTTCGTTATTTTTCTGGGTGACTATTGGTGGAAGTGTACAAGAATAATTCCTTGTCAAAATCGGGGCTGACCAATGCAGGAGCTTCAGTGATGGCTTCCTTAATTTGCTGAAACACTTTCTTGGCTTCATTGCTCCACTTATATACAACGTCTTTCTTCATCATTAGCTGCATGGGGCGAACTGTTTCGGCGAAACCTGAGACAAATTTCCTAATGAAATTGATCTTCCCGAAGAAAGATTGCGTTGCTCTTTTATTTGTAGGGGGTTGTATTCTCAAGATAGTCTCTATTCTTTCAGGATCAATAACAATCCCTTCTTTAGAGAGGGTACAACCTAGTAGTTTCCCCTCTATGACTACAAGGATTCTCTTCTTGGGATTCAACAATATTCCATACCTTCGGCATCTTTCGAAAATCTGTTTAAGATGATAAATATGATCCCCCCCTATGATATGAATACACAATGATGTCATCCATGTAAACCACTTCTGATCTGTTAATCAACCCTCGAAAAGCTATGTCCATAGCTCTCTGAAATTTGGCACCCACATTAATAATTCCAAAAGGCATTTTATGATATGTGTAGGTGCCCCATTTAGTGTTGAAGGTTGTCTTAAGCTGATCCCCACTAGATACCAGCACTTGATTATATCCTGAGAACCCATCTAACACGAACAACATTTCAGACCCAGAAATGCACTGAAGAATGTGTTCCATAGAAGGGACAGGATAGTTATCCTTTTGTGATGATTTGTTCAAGTTTCTAAAATCAATACACAACATAATGTCTCCATTTTTCTTTCTCACTGGCACAAGATTGGCTACCCAGCGTGTGTGTATGACAGGAAATATGATTTTAGCATCCAACATTTTGTTTAATTCCTTCTTCACCAGCGGTTCTAGGCTTGGATGCATCTTACGAAGCTTTTATTGGTAGGGCCTAGCCTCCATTTCCAAAGGAATTACATGCTGCATGATGCTGGTATCAAAGGTTTTTAAGTCTCCATACATCCATGCAAAGACATCCTTGTATTATTTAAACAACTTGACAAATGTAAACTTTTCTTGTGGAGAACACCCCAAGCCTAGATTGACATCTTTTGGGTCTTCTTTGGTTCCTAGGTTAATCAATTCATACATCATGGATGACCTATGCGTTTTGCAGCTAGTTGGCTTCTTGAATTTATCATGCATGTCATACAAGTGCTCCATCTTAACAAGTTACTTGGGAATCACATTGGGATGATATTTTTCCTCATCTTCCCTCTCGTTCATAAGCTTGCCATGCTCCTTTTCATCAATGATTGCATTCTTGAATGTCTTCTTGCAATGCAAGAACTCAAGGATTTGCTCGTCATATTCAAACACCTGTCAGTTTGAGATGTTATTAGGCATAGATGGTCTGAAAACCAATTCAACTTAACATTTATTCTTCTTCAATCTAAAATCAGGCAAAAGTTTAGCAGCCATACTAGCCATCAGATCAGCGTCTTGGTTTTGCCCTCGAGGTATGTATGAGATATTAAAAGAATCAAAATTGTCAATTAAGCCGCATACCTCATGCTGGTACCTTACCAGGTGTGGTGAATTCTAGTGTATCCTCTTCCTTACCTGATCCACGATTATCTGTGAGTCACCAAAAACTTTAATATTTTTCACCTTCATATCAATGGCTTTTTACATGCCCTGCAGCAAGCCTTCATACTCTGCCATGTTGTTGGTGCACGTGAACTCCAACTAGTTGGCCATCAGATGTTGGTTCCCTTGTGGATCAATGAGAACACTCCCAACACCTGCACCTTCAAGGCAGTTAGAGCCATCAAAATAGAGTGTCCAAAATACAGAGTCTAATGTTACATCAATTGAATTGCTTCCTACGAAACTAGTTCTATTATCAACTATATTACAAGGTGGTTCATCAGTTGGATTATAGGGGAGAACTTCCAATTGTGTGTTTATTGCAGTTTCTTCAATTGTTTCTGCATGGAATTCTCCAAAATAGGTTTCTGTGGCACAAACAATGAAATATAATTCCCAAGGATAGAGCTGGTAAACATTACAGGTTCATTGGGATGGTTTAACTCCATCACTACATATTTCATGTATCTTTCACGATCAACTCTCAGCATATCACCCTTCCCATTCTGAGGCAGTAAGAGATGGGACCAATCAGTTGAGAAGTATCAATTCAGTTTTGCTGACCAATCCCTACTAAGCAACATTTCATAAGCCTCAGGTATATCAACTACCACGATATCAATGACTTGAGTGTATTGTGGTTTAGCAATCATCCGAATCAATACATATTTCAATTCCCCAATCACTTTCACATTTGTCCTGTCTAATTTCATGATTCGAGTTCCAGTTTTCTCAGGTACTGCATGAAGTCTTTTAGAAACAGCATAAGGCATCACAGTGGACGAGGCACCTGAGTCTACCAAGTAGTTGTGTATGTTCATGTTGAAGATTTCAAATGTGATAAGGAAAGGGGGAGTCATGGATTTTGATTTCCTTCCTATCATGGCTGCACTGACATCTTGGGGTTTTCGATTCATTTTTGATAGGGTGGCTTCCATGGTTGCTGGCTTTTGGGCTATGCTGGGAGTACTAATAGGTCTGAAGACTAACATATGGGTTTGGCTGCTCGGGATGGTGGGCGTTTTACAGTTCCGCTCATTCACAACTTTTAAGAGCAAACCTCTTTGCTATGTTAATTTCAGCAAATCAAAGTATGTGATATTAGCCCTAGATTTATTAAGATCATCCACAATATTGTAATCAATGTTATAAACAGGATAGGGTAGATTAAACATACTGGTTTTTCCATTCTTAGGTGGGAGTTTACCATTTTGAGCTGCCTTCGTTGCAGTGGGAGATGCATTTTCTTTCTCTGGATGGTTTTCCACTGGGGTGTTCTTGGCCTGACCACTAGGTCTACCCTTCTCAACAAGAACTTTGGGAGTGGGTGTCTTCACAGGGCGGACATCTTTCTTGATCTGATCTATAGGCTTCATCACACCCGCAAATGGCCCCTTGCTTCGTGTGTGGATTTCATTAGTGTGGATCTATACCATACTATCTCCTTGGTCATCATCGTTCTCGTTTGTATAGAAATCCCATAGTATGTTGATTTGAGATTCTTCTTCCAAGGGCTCTTCTACTTGGTATTCTTCCTCATCTTCTTGTTCTGGCTCTAGCTCCACTATAGGTTCTTCTTAGTTAAGGAGTGATCTGATAAGAGCCAGCTCTTCTGTACTTAAATTCCCTTCATGGGGGGGAGCAGGCAGTGCAAGTGGACCATGACCACCTTCTACCTTCTTATGATATAAAGGTTTGAAAGGTTTTCTGTTGTTATACTCTCCTCCACTCCCGCTTGTACTCTCTCCAAAATTTCTTTTCATATCGATGACTGTATTTTTCAACTTCTTAATGATCTGATGCAAACCTTATACACCTGTGGTATCCTTTTCTTTGGTTTTAGCCCCTTTGTTATCACTCCCATTATTATTCTTGGATGCTTAAGAGGCTTTCTTTTCTTTGAATGTATGATGGCATGCCGTGAGACTGAGCATTTCATTCTCGACTTTCACTGTTTCATCGATAGCGCCCTGTAAGGTTTGCGCGTTACTCCTTTTGACCCACATCGCAGTAGGGATAGGGAGAGCAGTGATATAGAATTCCATGAGCACCTCCTTAGTAGGTCTAGCGGTGGTTGGGATTCCATCGAACAGGGTGTTGAACTGGATGTTAAAATCTTTGACCTTTTCTTTGGTTTCCATTTTCAAATAGGATAGTTCTAGAACTAAGGCCACAGGGGTATTGTCATCGCCATACTTGTCTAAAAAGGCCTGTTGAAAGGTAGCCCACGAAGTGATTGATCCTGTTCTCAAGATAAAGTACCATGTGGAAGCTGCACCAATCAGGGTAAAAAGGAATATGCAACAAACTATATCTTCGTCAGCTACCCCTAGCATGCGCACGCCCAGGAAGAAATAATGAATATGGTTTTCAGCGGTGTCTCCCCGCTCAAGGTCAAATTTAGGCAATACTCTTTCTGCATTCTTGGGTAAGGGATGTTGTTGCCCAGGCACTACTACAACATCCTGAGCAAGCCAGGGAGGAAGTGCTCCCGGAGGAGGTGGGAGTTGGTTTCCACCCGGTTGACGAATATTAGCCATATCCAAGATAGAGATGTCCTGGTTGAGGGTTTCTTAGTTATGATTTTCCAAATCAGGTCAGGGATTTCCCTTAGAAGGGGAATCTTTAGGAATTTCTTCCCAAGGAGAGTCGATACTTTGCAAAGAATCAAGCACAATATCTTCAAGAGAAGGGGCTGCAGATGTCTCTTCGTTTATGTGATAGACCCTTGGATTTCTTTTTGCTATCAGAGGTAATGACTGAAAGATAGGGAGCTGTGATAGGGAACGAGCGTAAGCCCGAGTAAGTCTTCTGACTGGTTATTCCTGAGTGACAGGATACTCCCATAGTGTCTCTGCTTCGAAATGAGGCTTTTTCGAATGAGAGGAAGGGTCTTTTGGACCTTCACTATTCATGCATTAATCTTTTCGAGTCCATGTGGACATTTATAAATGAAATCATAAAAAGTTGCGTACGACGGTTCAAGCCCTCCTTCTAGTGCCAATTTGTTGACATGGCAAATTTTTGCTATACCAACAAGGGGAACTAACCGGATCACAGACCCCAATTAGGCCTACTTTCGTTTGGAATGGCTAGTTCTGATGGGTTTTAAGGGACCCCATAAAATGTTAAATGCGTAGAAAGTTGGCTTCTGGGAGGAAGACTTCAATTAAATCAAGAAAATAAAAAAGCTAACCAATGTGTATTAAATCCTATCTACACTACTTCTAACTACTCTAATCTAGTCCTAACTGTCTTAATCTATCCTGTAGGAGCAAAACAAAAGGAGGTTAAACATCATATATAAATCCCAAGTACAAATGAATCAATTACTGGTCCACATAAGAACAAGGCTGTATTAAATCCTAATCACAATGCAATTACTTATACAAGAATATACATTCCTTTCCGTAGAAATAACACTTGCAACTGATGTTTAACAAAGTCAGGAATCAACAACCTTTCATGAATTATTAATGCTATTGAATTACATTCAAATAACCGATAACAACCATGAATTTAAAGTTATCAATATGCATAAAGCAAACCACATTTTTCTTTATACCAGCAACAACACACTCATCCTAAACATATGAGAGAGAGGGGAAACAAATTTGAAACAACAGGCTCCTTGAACCAAACAATCGTCTTTATTCACAATAAATCAAAGCTGTTTTTCTCCAAACAAAAGGCCCTCTTCTCCTATCCGGAGGTAATACTTAAGCAGCCCTGAATGACCCTTGGTCTTCCATGACCTTTCATTTCCCCTCTTTTCATTACACAGATCAGCATATACAAATGAGAACGGTCAGTGAAACTGTTGACACGCCGAGGTCACCTTTGGTGGAGTGTTATCCTTCTTGGGGGAATGAATGGATGCCTCAGGAACATAGAAGGTCTATGTATCATTTCTTAGCACAGGTGTGGAGTGGCTATCATTCTCTGTCATTTCTTAAAGGAAACTAAAGATACTGCGCTCATCATCCCACATCTGGCATGCTTTGTGATGTATCTGGCAGTGATGACATCTTGATGGATTGGTGTTGTCATGAGTGCTTCCATTGAACTAAAGGAGTGCCTCCATTATGCACTATGGTGGTCTATCTTCCCTTTCACAGAGTGTGTTTCACATTGCTGACACTGGTGGAGCAGAGGTGTCATCTTGATACAACTCACCTTTATCCGTTACTGGGTCTACTTGAATCTGCCTGCAAAATAATTCATATCAGCTATGGTTGTGAGAAATATGGCAAACATGCCTACAAAACATGAATCTTGCATTTATAACATCAAATGTGAAAGAATTCCCCCTTCTTTTTAATTTATGCACTGATTAAGTCATGTGAATGTAAATCTGATTTACATTGAAAATCTTTGCAAAACATAGAGCGGAATCCAAAATCAGGACTTGAAATACTATAGGTGGGACCCTATACCCTATCGGGTTTGCGAAATGGAATTTTCCATAAAAGGCCATGACCATAGCATTTTACTAAATACACAAGAAACATGGGAAAACTTGTGTCTAGGCTGTACAATCGGACTTCAAATTTTATATGCCTGAACCTAAAATTATCGGCGGATCCGGCGTATAGTGTTGCACCTATGGATGAGCGCTAGACCCCGCTGATAGCGGTTTGCGATGGGGAGGGGCAGACCCGATACCATATATATTATGTTTTAATCAGATCGATGGGTCCACCATATCGCATATTGCAATATGCATAGGCCTAGGGCCCCGCCGATTGCAATATGTGATTAGGCCAGACATGATATATATATATATATATATATATATATATATATATAATAGACTCGGTGGGTCCGCCATATCAGACTGCGCTTTATGTTCACGCCGTGGATACTGCTGATTGCAATATGCGACGGGGTCTGGACCTGATGTATATAAAATACGATTAATCATGTCATCAGGTCTGGAAGGTAGTGGAGCATGTTTATATAAAAGCCCCGGACCCGCCGATAGTGATGTGTGACATGGCTCCAGACCTTAAATATATGAATTTGGGTTGATAATGTTATCGGGTCTAGAAGGAAACAATACACAATGTTAATTGCGATAGGCCCAAAAAAAAGGGATTTATGCATGTTTTGCGAAGTATTTCCGCTATAAAGAATTATGATGGGAATAATTATGCGATAGAAGGTTTTGAGGGCTTAAAAGGTTCCGATGGAGAGAATGAATGGAGGGATAGGTTGGGTGATGAATGGACCGTGCAACAAGGTCTAAAAAAGGGGGTCTTGACCATTAAGAACTAAAAATTTGGCTCGGAAACGAGTTAAAGTCTCTGGGACTAAACAAATCATTTGGAGAGGTAGAAGACCAACTTTTAAGGGACAATTCAAAATTTCTGCCAAGGCAAGTTTTGATAGGGTGGTGGTTGTGGCCACAACACACATATATTTTGGGAAATGTCTATCAAGAAAAAAGGTATCTTCTTAGATGTGGTTTCTTCTTCACTCTGGGTGGTAGCTAATGTTTTGGCTATATTTTCTAATTTTTCATAGTTTTCCTCTTCCCTAGAACTTGATATGTTATTCCAGAGGAGCCTGATAACTCATGACCCTGGGGCTATTTCGATGGGGCTGCATAAGGGGATAGTTCTATTTGTTGTGGTGGTTTTCTATTATTTTTTTTCTCATCAACACCATTTCAAAGTTTCTTTGGATATTGGGTAGGGAAAAAACAATCTGGCTGAGTTGCTAGCTTATCCCTCTCTTACGGATTTTGCGAAGGAAAAGGGCTGCCACAATTTATAGGTTTTTGGAGACTCTTTATTGATTATCAATTGGATCAATGAGATCCAACAATTAGAGAATTTAGGCTTCTGTGATCCATATCAATTTTGAGAAGAATCTTCGGCGAAAATTTTGAGATCCAACAATGTCAATGTTTACATTTTTTTCACCATATGGAGGATGTATAGTGATTAAAACATTTATTTCTTGATTTCCCTTGCTCTTATAAATACATGGAACACAATTAGGAGGCATATCTACTCTCTAAGGAAGGCTTTCAGTTGGCTCTAGGGATATGGTTAATTGAATAAAGATTAAATGATACCCATTATCAATTTTATCATCGACCTTTTATGGACTTGCACAAGGATCAAATTTAGCTTATTTTCTCTGTCATCTCTTGATACTACGTATCTTGGATTCTCATATTGCATGGATTTTGATACATGATCTTGTATATTTTGTTTATACTTTTTGGCTATATTTTTAGTTTCTTTGAATGACTTTTTTTGTATGGAAATTATCTATTATAGATGGCCTTATCTAGTACCCTACAAGGGTTATTTTGTTATGGATGGAGACTACTTGTCAGAATGTTTTTTGTATCCTTTTCACCACAGTATAGATCTGGGTAGATCCTTCTTGAATTTACTCTAGAAGTGTGCATACAAAATGTAATTTTTTATATATTGATAAATAAAGTTACAATTTTTTCCTTGAAAAAATCATAATTTAAGACCTAAATAAACAAATGAACATAAAGAAAATGCTAATTTTACTACAAGGAAATATGCAAATTAAAATTAAATTAATTTAATAAGAAGAAAGGAAAGATACAATAAATTACACGTGCATAAAGGAAATGAAAAAAAATAAATTGTACAAATTAAATTATTCTAGAAGAAAAAGATTACAAACCATAAAGAAATTTATTCTAGTGACATAACACAAAATAAAATAAATAAAGGAAATACATAAAAATAAGTGCATGCTAAAATGAAAATACAAGAATTGCAAAAATAAAACCATGACTCTTGGAAGAGAAAAAAAATAATAGACGTCAAATCCATAAATAGAGGATATTCAACGTCCATTGTAGTTCCAAAGTATGTCTAAACTTTGAAGCAACCAAGGATGTGAATCCCTCAAGGTAAAATAATATTTTCAAAAAGAAACTTGAACCAAAATTTTGTATTACTTCCAAATTCAAATTTACAAATTGATGAATGACAATCCTCTAAAAGATACTTCATCTTATACTTGAAAGAAAATCCTAACCAAGCATTTCAATTGATCTCTTGATTGATAAAATATCTTCCAAAATGTCCTAAAATCATGTAGTCTTCTAGATAAGTTAAAGGGATAGAATCCATTAAAAATATCTCCAATCTTCAAGTTTTCTAGAGAAATGAAAGAAATACATCAATCTTGTATTATTTGATTTGATTTTATACACTTAGTCTTTTGGTATTACAATAGCCTCCTTATATTACATATGAAATAATAATGAAATCCACAAATCACACTAAAACCAAGCATATGCCACATTTCAACTTGAATTAGGCTAATTATATATAATTAGATACATATAAGTCATATTGGTCATAAAAGAGATGAAGTTTTTCAAGAATATTATGGCTTATGGAAACAATGTTTAGAATGAAGATGTAAAATGGGCCATAAAATTAGCTAATTTGGAGGCCCATCATTGTAGGAGGTCCACGGTCTTTAAAAAACCCACTAAAAGTACAAGTTTGCACCATGAGAATAGATGAGTTGAAGTCAAACATGGGAGGCACAATTTTATTAGTGATCATTGATTTATATTGTCAACTAACATGAGACCACTAAATGATGATGATAATGAGTGTCAAGATACCGATTACATTATATCAAGTACAAATAGATGAGTTGAGGTCAAACACTTGATGAATTTATTGATCAAGAAGCAATAACGTATTTCCACTGTCAATAGTGAGGGAACCTTTCACTAGATTCCATCCATAGAGAAAATGAACCTTTGTCAATGGGAAGAGATCCATTAGAATTAGGGCATTAAGGCATCCTTCATCATCCAACATAAGAAAACTAAAGGAAAATGATTTGGAAAGACTTAGATGCAAATTTACAAGGGCTACCACAAGGTATGTATAGTGTATGCACTAGGTGGAATGGTGCATGGAGAAGGTCCTATAAATAAGGACCAATAATAAAATCCGTTGACATGGGTGAGGAATTTAACCAAATATGAAAATGGAACCCAAGATACTGTATGAGTACCAATGTGCGAAAATTTTTGTTGATGTCAAACATAAAGGAAACCATTCAGCTAAAGATCAATGATGAATATCAAGTACTAAAAATGAGGTATCCTACCCATAATTATGATAAAATGAAGGTATCACTCTAGTTATATCTCTCAAAGGAAGGATTTTTCATCAATAAGAGATGACCTGGCAATAAGAAGTTAATGAAGACCTTCCACACTGACACAAGTTAAAACAATTTTTTTATATATTGAAAGTGAGTTGACATTTAGGAATTCCAACATAATAAGTGAAAAAGGTTTTAGGAATTGCTGACATAAGAAAACAATTCCCTTGAATACAAGAAAAACACATATTGTTACCTTCGTAACATTGAATCCAAACTAAACATTGTTGTAAGTCTATGACATAAGAGGAATCAACATACTCTCCATAGTGACTATAAGAGTAACCATCCATAGGATTAAGGACTCAAGAAACAAGTTCAGATTCTTAAGGTAAGCTATAACCCCCAAGACATCTAAGACATTATACTTATGTTATATTTCGTTCAAGAGGTATATCAAAAGATTGTTTCCAAACATGACCTGCAAATGGTTCTTCTTTAATGTCTCTAACACCTACATCAAATGTGAGAAGTACTTCTCCCAAGTGGCACTGTATACCAATATATTACCCAAATAGACAATAAAAAATTAATCTATAAAAGATTGTAGTATATCATTCATTAACCTCATGAACATAGTTTTTGCATCACATATGCCAAGAAACATAACTAACCACTCATACAAACCTAGTCTGGTTCTGAAAGAAACCTTCCAAGATCTTCTTCTCTGACTTGAACCTAGTGACACCATGAATTTAAGTCTAGCTTAGTGAAATGTTTGGCTTGTTTCAACTAATCCATTAGATCATTTATCATGGGTATTGGGTACATATTTTTGAACATAATTTTTTTAACACCCTGTAATCAATGCAAATCCACCCAATCCCATCCTTCATAAACAAAATTATAATGGGTAACCCACTCTAGAAAGTCTATGATAATGCAATATAAATCAAAGAAGAATAATATAACCTACTTCTACTATCAATTTGCAGAATCTTAAAGATCGAGCTGAACAATATAACCAGAAGAAGAAGAATCAATGGCACAATACACATGAAATTACTTTGGGGAAAGTCTTAGATAAAAATCCAACATTATTGTATTATCATACATGGTGGAAATACATAGGAATTATACAAAGCCTAGCTCTCACAACTAGCCAGCTCTCAGTACAATCCTCACAGATGCTCACAGGCAATCTTTGCTTCTCTTCAGCCTTCCTCTCTACCCTCTGTTAGAGCCCGGATCTACCTCAGGTTGAAGGGAGGCAGGTCTAGGGTAACCACAAACCACGCTTAACCTGGTAGCTAGCCCTACCAGGTCAGGAGAGGCCTCTCTCCTTGTCAATCTCAATTTGGATGGTTGCAATTAGGACTTGAGATGAATGAAATGAATATATATTTTAGGCTAGGTATAGTAGCTCTAGGGTTTTGGTTGATTTTGATGTTCGATTGCTGGATCAAACGGAGCAAGCAAGTTGGCTCCGAGAAATCAAATCAGGGATATAGACATGTTCAGTGGGGCGAGGTAGACAAAGGATTTATGTACTAGAAATTGTTTGAGATGGAAGATTTAGATTGCTGAGGGGTTGAGGAGGGCATGAGAAGCATGAATCCTCTTCAAACTGTTGAAAACACAGAAAACCAAATGCATTCCCAAGACAAAGCACTGTAAACTGGTGTATTTTGTATATTCACCTTGATTCATTTAGTTTTAGGAGAGAGAGAGATATGGATACATATAAAACATCATAAAAAAATCGTTACAAAGAAGAAACAATACATAAACTTAGTATCACAAGAATCCCACAAAAATAGCTGTAAAACCTAGTTTTATTCCTTGCCAAACTAGTGTAGAGATATATAATAGATTTCAGAGCTTCCACCAGAGTCCAACATGCTAGCTATCAGGGGTCAAATCCATGAGAAGAGGGGTGGTTTCAACCATATCTAAACTAGGAACACAAAAGTAGGTAGTGGAACAACTTGCCTCTAAAACTAAGGAAACCAATTCATTCAGTTCAAAACCAACTTTTACATGAAGTATCTACCCTATCAAATGTCTTACATCCATAATTACATCAAGTTACATCATTTACCATGCTAATTTCACCAAGAGATCAAGAAAAATTCAACTGTAGAGAAAACTAGGTCAAATTTGGCTTTTCTAGCAAAACTGGCAAAATTTATTTAATGCGCAGCGCCACTTCAAAGGTCATTTTGAAGGCCTTTCACTCATCCCCATCAGGCCCAAGATGGCTTGTTGGAAATCCCTACCTGTCTAGTTTCTAGAACAATTTGCGTTTCCTGATTTGGAGGCCATTTTCCCCTCCAAAAGTTGATTCTCCCAAGACTGCTTCTTGTGGGTCAAAAAAGTGGCACAAAGGGCATTTTTTGGGTGTTTATTGCCCTTTTGGTGGCCAAGATCTTCTCCAAATTTTCTCAAACTTTCTGGGTTTTCTTATTTTTTGATTTTGAATCCAAATATGCAAACCATTTTCCAAAAGAGTGTCCCCATCAAAAGCGCAATGCGGAGCTATTGGGTTTTCCTGTTTTTCTAATTTCAAAATTTGAAAATGACAAAAAGTTCTCAAATTTGCCCCAAATTTGGTATAGAGCACCCTCAAGCACTGCTATGATGAGCTAAGGAGGCATCAACAAGAATTTCTAATTTTTTCTTCTCCTTTTGGCTTCTAAAAGCTATCCTCAACCTTGCCTTTAACTTTCTCATTCTTACATTGCATATCTTGTTCTGGGTCAAATAGTGATGAGCCATGTGACGAAGCATTTCCTTCTCTTTATTGGCTTTGTCAAGCAAATTCTCAAGGTGAATGTTAACCTTTTCAAGACAAATATCCATAGGATTCTCAGTTTCCTTTGCCTTTTGTCTCCTAGATTTGCCTCTTCGCTTCCTAATCACTTGGCCTCTTTGCATTTTTGTTTTCAGTATATCCAGCGCCATGAGATCTTGTTTGCCACTCAATTGTTTGCTCTCCTGCTCAAGATAATTAATGATAATGTATTTGGCCCTTGCCAAATTGTCATTTAACATCTGAATATGTGCCTATGGTTGTGAACAATTATGGTTGTATGAACAATGGTGAAGTGAAAACAGAGTGGAGGAATGGAGTGTATGGAGGGGTATGTGAATGTATGATATGTAAACATAGTTTAGGGAATGTAAATGGGATTTAGGAGAGAGGGTATGGTTTTAGGGAAGTAAGTAGGGTTTGTAGGGGAGTAGGTAGGGTTTTTAGGGTTTGGGGAAAGTGTAAGTAAGAGTGGGGAAATGTATGAGGGGAATGGAATTAGGGAAAAATATATGTGGGAGTGGAGTTTAGGGAGAGAGTGAGTGGGGTGTAATAGGATAGAGGGAATATGGTTTTAGGGGGACAACCAATGGATGAGATATGACAATAATCTGTGGATGAGCTTTAAAGTATATGAGAGGGTTTGGTGAAAACTAGGGTTTGGTTTTTGATAAACACAATTGCCATAGACTGATGCAATAAACCCTTTTTCAACAAGAATAATTGTGTTACTTACTTGTCAAGAGGAAAATTTGGAGAATTGAGGAAAATTGGAGTGATTTAGAAGTGTTTTGGGATGGTTCAATAGGTGCGCAGCGCACTTTCAATGCACAACGCTTGAGTAAAAATACACTGTAGGAACTCAACAGGTGCGAAGCGTTAGTCAACACGTGCGCAATGCCTTTTTGAAGATCAGCTTTGGAGGCCTTCCAGGTGTCAAAATTGGTCATGTGATAGCTCGTTGGAAATATTATTTAGTCTACTATCCAAAACATCTTGAATTTTTCAATTTTGAGTTCATTTACCCTATCAAAAGTCAAATCTCGAAGACTGGTCAAAATGTGCAAAATGAGGTTGCCTAAATGCAGAGTGATGTTACAGTAAATGTTTGAAGGTCTTCCTCAACTCCAAATTGAGCTCATCATAGCTCATTAAAAATATCTTTGTGTCTAGTTATCATTTGACTCATCAAGAAAGTCATTTGACCAACCAAGATAGGAGAGATCTTTATTTTACCAAGGTCACTCCAAAGGTGTAGTAATCCTCCCGAGGAAACTATATTTTTGACATTTCTCTAAAACCATGACACCTGTGTAAACAATGAAGGAGTGTTTTCTTCCTTGGCCTATTTTGGACAAAAACCTCTCTCACTTTGTCCAAATTTATTTTTTCTTGCTCAGAAACAAAAACCTTAGGAGAGGGAAATGAGCCTTACCTGAGCACAACTGGAGCACAACAAGGTGTAAAAAAATGATGGCAACCCTTTTAAAGATGGTAAAATCATTCGAATACATGGACTGACACTTGGAAAAATTTGGAAGGAATGAAAACAAATCCTAGACCTAATACCTAGTGACCAAATTTTACTTGAAGATTCTCTGAAATGACAAAATTTGACTTTGACATCCTAAGACCACTTTGTAAGAGCATGTTTGATCGCTGGTGGAAGGCTTCAAAGACTGACACTAACATTGGCTCCAATGGGGATGGTAGCTCCTTGGAGGTGCCAAGAACCTCAGATCTTTGGGAAAGCAGACCAATGCCTTATCCATTGGGCAATATGGAGTCAAAAACTCAAGCTGAAATTACACGACTAAATACTGAATACTGATGACTCAAAGACACAAACTGACTAAAACAAAAAAATTACTCAGGACTTTCTTAACTAAAACAAGTACTTACAAATATTTTTAATGGCAGTAGACCATTGAGATTTGAGAGCTTCAAATCATGATGACAACCACCTGCCTACTAATGAAATATGTACAATCATGTGAAGTGGGCCTTCCAATGTAACCAAACTAGCAGATGGCTACATACTGAAATTCTGCTCTCACTTTCCCCGAGCAGGTAGAACGATGTACATGTAGGAAACCCATAATAACAACTAAAACCAAGGCTTATGCTAACGAACCAGGCAACATTCATCTTTTCTAATGCTTGCAAAAGAATATGGAAAGGATCTTGAAAATCCTGAAGCACTAGCTTGTCTTGAAGTCTAGCAACAAAAATACAAATACTCCCTTCAGTTTGATTTGAAATAATAGTTGATTGCTGATTGATAGGAAGGCATAGAGAAGTATAAGCTTATGCTATCTGACTGTTGGATGTAAATTCCTCGAACATGAGAAATTCTGACTCGATCTCTGGCATATTGTCTCTTTCAGGCTCATATTCCTCAATTTCATAGTCTAAGCCATTCCTAAATAGAAAACATTCTTCAAGATTATCAAACATGACAACCCTATCATCTTCATGAAGGAAAACATTATCTGTTCGCTGATCTATAAATCTAATTTCAAAACTTTCATCATTTTCAAAAGTGGAAGAAGCTTCACTAACACCTTCTTGATGATGTGAACACTACAAACCTGCATTAGCTTGGCCTGTAACATGACCTTTCAGGAGTTGATCTATGTCATCTTCAGACAGAGGAGATAATACTTTTTGTTTTCTTTTTCTCAAACTATTGTTGTCTTCTTGAAATAACATTTAAAAACATGAAAAACCTAAATGACAGTCCTCAATTCCCCGGTCTTCTGTAATTTGAAAACATTGTTGATAATCTTCATATGACATGGCAATCAAATTGCCATGTTTCTTATCACACTCGTCAGTAATATGAGGGAAAACTTCAAATGGTTCTTGAAACTCAAAACTAACAGTTCTATCATTTACCACTGAGTTATCCAAAGAAGATTTTTCACTTACATGAACAAAAATCTAATTTTGTTTTTCATAAAAGGGCTGGATTACCTCCTCGTGAAGACATTGTTCTAACGAAGTGAGAACACTTGGGATAATAACTTTTTTTTCTTCATTCCAAATGATCTCAACAATAGAGCTCTCCTTCATGGGATTTAGAACAAGGTACTCTTCATCATCATGACGTGAATCTAGATCTGAAATAGCCACCTTGACTTTATGACAATCTGAAATTGAAACTTGATTTCCCTGCATACTGTCTTATGCTATGAGCAGATCTGAAATAAGACCTTATCTTTCATCATTTTCACTTGTACTAAAATCTTGAACCTGCTGCAAAGTTTCCTGAGCATCCATATAAGTGTCCTCTAAGCTCTCTTTATGATGCTGAAATGGATTTTCGTACAGGGCTTCCATGATCTCATCATCCATGAAGTCATCATATTCATAAACTTTCTCAAGGTTTTCAATAAAACTATAAACATGTTTGCAACAGTTCTGAACTAATGTTAAGGATGGATAAGATTCTTTATACCTCTCAAAGAACATGGTATGAAAATCCTTCAAACAGTAAATACTAGCAGGAAGCAAACTTTCATACCAAGATTGGGCTTCACCTTCCAGAGTGGCCATGAATATATTCATCAAGCAGTCTTTAGGAAAATAAACCTTCAACTTGCGAATATGCATGTGAAATCTAACTAGATGTAAAGCAACATCATTCCTATCATCATCTTTAAACATAGGCAAATTCCTTTGCCAATCTACCATAGGAATTTTATTTGGGAAATCTGGAATGTGATCTCAGCTCATGGGAGCATACCTTTGAGTAAACAAATCCATTTTGATAACAATGAATTCACCAAGAAATTCTTCAGGCTACTGATTCTTGAAGAGTAGAGTTGCCAAAATTCTGAACCTTGGGATTCTTCGATAATGGAGTCACCAGGTGAATGATTTCAGTCTTCTAGTGTCTGATCGTTGTCCACCATCTATAATCAGATCAAAACTTGATACATTTTTCTAAGGAACATAAAACTACATTCCCAAGTATGGTCACCACTATGTTAGAGAATGGATCTACCTCAGGCTAAAGGGAGGCAAGTCTAGGGTAACTACAAACCACGCTTAACGTGGTAGCTAGCCCTACTAGGTCAGGAGAGGGCTCTCTCCTTATCAATATCGATTTGGATGGTTGCAATTAGGACTTGAGATGACTGAAATGAATATATATTTTAGGCTAGGTATAGTAGCTCTAGGGTTTTGGTTGATTTTGATGTTCGGTTGCTGGATCAAACGAAGAAAGCAGGTTAGGTCTGGGAAATCAAATAAGGGATATAGACATGTTCCGTGGGGCGAGGTAGAAAAAGGATTTATGTACTAGAAATTGTTTGATATGGTAGATTTAGACTGCTGAGGGGTTGAGGAGGGCATGAGAAGCATGAATCCTCTTCAAATTGTTGAAAACATAGAAAACCAAATGCATTCCCAAGACAAAGCACTAGAAACTAGTGTATTTTGTCTATTCACCTTGGTTCATTTAGTTTTACAAGAGAGAGAGAGAGAAATGGATACATATAAAACACTAGAAAAAACTCATTACAAAGAAGAAACAATACATAAACTCAGTATCACAAGAATCCCACAAAAATAGCTGTAAAACCTGGGTTTATTCCTTGCCAAACTGCTGTAGAGATATATAATAGAGTTCAGAGCTTCCACCAAAGTCAAACCCTTGCAAATTACTAAAAAAGTACATAATATAGGCAAGCAAACAACTCATGATAGCTATCAGGGGTTGAATCCATGAGAAGAGGGGTGGTTTCAACCATATCTAAACTAGGAACAAAAAAGTAGGCAGTGGAACAGCTTGCCTCTAAAACCAAGGAAACCAATTCATTCAGTTCAAAACCAACTTTGACTTGAAGTATCTACCCTATCAAATGTTTTAAATCCATAATTACATCAAGTTACATCATTTACCATGATAATTTCACCAAGAGATCAAGAAAAAGTCAACTGTAGATAAAACTAGGAGAAATTTGGCTTTTCTAGCAAAACTGGCAAAATTCATTTAATCCGCAGTGCCAAAAATTTAATGCGCAACACCACTTCAGAGGTCATTTTGAAGGTCTTCCACTCATCCAAATAAGTCCTAATATGCCTTGATGGAAAGCCTTTCCTGTCTAGTTTTTTGAACAATTTGAATTTCCTGATTTGGAGGCCATTTGCCCCTCCAAAAGTTGATTCTCCCAAGACCGCTTCTTGTGGGTCAAAAAAGTGGTAGAGAGGGCATTTTTTGGGTGTTTTTTTGCCCTTTTGGTGGCCAAGATCTTCTCCAATTTTTCTCAAACTTTCTGGGTTTTCTTATTTTTTTATGCTGAATCTAAATATGCAAACCACTTTCCAAAAGAGTGTCCCCATCAAAAGCACAGTTCCAGTGGCGCTGCGCACCTATTGGGTTATCCTGTTTTTCTAATTTCAAAATTTGAAAATGAAAAAAAGTTCTCAACATTGCCCCAAATTTGGTACATAGCACCCTCAAGCACTGCTATGATGAGCTAAGGAGGCATCAACAAGAATTTCAAATTTGTTCTTCTCCTTTTGGCTTCTCAAAGCTCTCCTCAACCTTGCCTTTAACTTTCTCATTCTTACATTGCATATCTTGTTCCAGGTCAAATAGTGATGAGCCATGTGACGAAGCATTTTTTTTCTCTTTATTGGCTTTCTCAAGCAACTTCTCAAGGTGAATGTTAACCTTTTCAAGACAAATCTCCCTAGGATTCTCAATTTCCTTTGCCTTTTGTATCCTAGCTTCGCCTCTTCGCTTCCTAATCACTTGGCCTCTTTGCATTTTTATTTTCAGTATCTCAAGCGCCATGATATCTTGTTTGTCACTCAGTTGTTCATTCTCCAGCTCAAGATAATTAATGATAATGTATTTGGCCCTTGCCAACTTGTCATTTAACATCTGAATATGTACCTATGGCTGTGAACACTTGTGGTTGTATGAACAATGGTGAAGTGAAAACAGAGTGGAGGAATGGCGTGTATGGAGGAGTATGTGAATGTATGATATGTAAATAGAGTTTAGGGAATGTGAATGGGATTTGGGAGAGAGGGTATGGTTTTAGGGAAGTAAGTAGGGTTTGTAGGGGAGTAGGTAGGGTTTGGGGAAAGTGTAAGTAAGAGTGGGGAAATGTATGAGGGGAATGGAATTAGGGAAAAATATATGTGGGAGTGGAGTTTAGGGAGAGAGTGAGTGGGGTGTAATAGGATAGAGGGAATAAGGTTTTAAGGGGAAAAACAATGAATGAGATATGACAACAATATATGAATGAGATTTAATGTATATAAGAGGGTTTGGTGAAAACTAGGGTTTGGTTTTTGATAAACACAATTACCATAAACTGATGCAATAAACCCTTTTTCAACAAGAATAATTGTGTTAGTTACCTGTCAAGAGGAAAATTTGGAGAATTGAGGAAAATTGGAGTGATTTAGCAGTGTTTTGGGAGGGTTCAATAGGTGTGTAGCACCCTCCAATAGGTGTGCAACACACTTTTAATTCACATCTCCTGAGTAAAATTGCACTGCAGGAACTCAACAGGTGCGCACCGCAGTTTTAATGCACAACACCAGTCAACAGGTGCGCAGTGCCTTTTTGAAGATCAGTTTTGGAGGCCTTCCAGGTGTCGAAATTGGTCTTGTGATAGCTCTTTGGAAATATTATTGAGTCTACTCTCCAAAACATCTTGAATTTTTCAATTTGGAGTTCATTTACCCCGTCAAAAGTCAAATCTCCCAAGACTGGTCAAAATGTGTAAAATGAGGTTGCCTAAATGTAGAGTGATGTTACAGTCAATGTTTGAAGGTCTTCCTCAACTCCAAATTGAGCTCATCATAGCTCATTAAAAATCTCTTTGTGTCTAGTTATCATTTGACTCATCAAGAAAGTCATTTGACCAACTAGGCTAGGAGAGATCTTGATTTTACCAAGGTCACTCCAAAGGTACAGTAATCCTCCTAAGGCAACTGTATTTTTGACATTTCTCTAAAAACATGACACCTGTGTAAAACGTGAAGGAGGTTTTTCTTCCTTGGCCTATTGTGGACAAAAAAATCTCTCACTTTTTCCAAATTCATTTTTTCTTGCTCAGAAACAAAAACCCTAGGAGAGGGAAATGAGCCTTACCTAAGCACAACTGAAGCAGAACAAGGTGTAAAATAATGATGACAACTCTTTTGATGATGGTACATTCATTTGAATGGTGACATGGACCGACACTTGGAAAAATTAGGAAGGAATGAAAACAAATCCTAGACCTAATACCTAGTGACCAAAATTTACTTGAAGATTCTCTGAAATGACAAAATTTGACTTTGACATCCCAAGACCACTCTGTAAGAGCATGTTTGATTGCTGGTGGAAGGATTCAAAAACTGACACTAACACCCTCCAAGATCTTATTTCCTTGTGCTGTTCCTTGTGGATGATTAGCCTATTACCAAGTGGAAAAACAAGCCTTCAAAACTGCGCAATCCTCAAGGATGAATCCTTGACTGCATGCATGAGTTTTCGCCATGAGAAAACACATGAAACTGATAGTACACTTTCCTTGAACATTAATCTCAACTAGGTCTTTCTCAGAATAGACATGCATGAGTTTCTGATAAGGGAATCTTCAGTTAACTGGAGTAGCATTAGTTGAGTGCATTAAGCATCAACTTGCTGTTAACTCACTATTAGTTCCTCAAACAGTTTGGAACTAATTTAACTGGACTTAACTCAGTAAATCGGGTTAACTAATTACAAATCAAATATAACTCAATCTTATCTCCTTAATTTAATGGATAACTCTTACATGACTTCAGAAAGACTTCTAACTTGAATTTCTCCAACTAATAAATTTAAAATTAATTAATTAATTATTTCCAAGTAGCTGTTAAGACTAAATTTGATTTTAATTCACAATTCAATTCAAGGAAAAATTAAATTGGAATATTCTTGTTGCCATATTTCAACACTCCCTCTCAACAAGAAAGGTATTATCTGCCACCCTGATCCTGTATCTATGGAACTTGAATTTACACTTTGACAATGCCTTTGTCAAAATTCCAACATCTTGCTCCTCTGTCGAAATATACTACAACAACATGATCCTCCTCGCTACACAGTCTCTGAGATGATGATACCGGATGTTGATGTGCTTGGAACTATCATGAAATAATGGATTCTCAGAGAGTTTGATACAACCATGATTATCACAATAGATCATAGTTGAATCCATCCTCTGATCAAACAAACCAACTAGGATTTTCCACATCTAGATGGCCTCACATGCTGCCTGACTTGCAGCCATGTATTCTTCCTCTGCCGAGCTAAGTGCAACTGACCTCTGTTTTTTGCTGTACCAAGAAACTGTCACTGACCCAAGGTTGAAAATCCCTCTTGATGTGCTCTTCTAATCTGATGGACTCCTTGCCCAATCTGCATCAGTGAAGCCTTGTAGCTTCACTCCCTCTGCCCGTGTGTACCATAATCCATACTGAGATGTGCCTATGAGGTATCTAAATACATGCTTTGCCACCTTCCAAAACATCCTGGTAGGCTGAACCATCGCTTGACTCAACTAGTTCACCGCATAGCACAAATTTTGTCGTGTGTTCATTAAGTACATTAGTGAACCCACAAGCTGCCTATACACAGTAGCCTCTACCACTTCTCTTGAAGTAGCAACCTCCTTCCTCTAGTTACCTGCTAGAGGAGTCTGCATGGGCTTGCACTTCTCCATGTGGAATCTCCTAAGTATCTCGTTGGCATACTTGCCCTGAGACACAAACAACTCCCCATCCTTCTGCCACACTTCCATGCCAAGGAAGTAATGCATGAGACCCATGTCTTTCATCTCGAATTCTCTTGCAAGGTCCTCCTTGCAAGACATGATCAACTGATCATCACCAGTCAATATGAGATCATCAACATAAAGTACGATGATCAACAACTTACCTTTCACCACGATGTGGTATAGGTTCGCATCCGCTTCACTCTTTGTGAATCCCAACTCGGTGAAGTAGATATCTATCCTGGTGTACCAAGCACGAGGTGATTTCTTTAGCCTGTACAACTCTCTCTTCAGTTGGCACACATGCAACTCATGATTGAAGGTCTTAAAACCTTCTGGCTGCTCTATGTACACCTCTTCCTCAATCTGGCCATTGGGAATGTAGTCGTCACATCCATCTGATGGATCTTCTAACCCATCTATGTTGATAGTGCCAATGTAGATCTGATAGATGAGTACCTTGCGACAAGAGGAAAAGTCTCATCATAGTTAATCCCCTTGACCTGTAAAAAGCCACGAGCAACAAATCTTGCTTTATGCTTCTCCACACTACCATCAGTAGCTTGATTTACCTTGTAAAGCCAACAGGAACTCACAATTGACTTGTTCTCCAGTCTCAGAACCACATCCCAAACACTATTATGAACTATGGAGTCATACTTCTCCACCATAGCATCAACCCAAATCGGCTACTGCACTGCTTCCTCAAAGGAAGATGGCTTGGTCTCAACAAATTTCCCAGCAAGGGCCATGTATCCAGTGTACCTCTCAGGTGACCTCCTCTGTCTACGTTGAGGAGATGGTGCTCCCACATTCTCTCTCGCATCCTTCGACAATCTGTCAGCTTCTCTTGTGTGCTTCCGCCCATCTCTGGAAGACTCTGCTTGAGTTGACGTCTCAACTCCTGGAACCTCTGCATGTGGCTACTTCGCATCAGTCTGAGGCTCCTCCTCCTTAGGAACCAACAATTCCTCCACAACCTATAGTCGGAGCTCCCTCTCATGGGAAAATCGCATGGCCTTCTGCTCATCAAAATTGAGATCTCTGCAAATCACTGTCTTTCGACTGGTAGGCAAGTACACCCGATAGTTGTGAGGTGTATCAGTGTACCCCACAAATATCCTTAACTCTGCTATCGGCTCAAGCTTCTTCCGTGCATCCTTTGTCACATGATAATATACTGATGAGCCAAAGATCCTGAAATGACCCACATCTGGTCTCTTACCGAAGAAAGATTCCTTTGGTGTCTTCATCCCAAGTATGCGATGTGGGCTTCTATTCTACAAATAGATCGCTGTGTTGCATGCCTCAGCCCACAAGTGAAGTGGTAGGCCTTGGTCATGTAGCATTGCCCGTGCTGCCCCTATAATAGTTCTATTCTTACTCTCAGCCACCCCATTCTGCTGTGGGTTATGAGGTGCCGTCAACTCTCGTTTAATTTCTTCCACTTCACATAAGTCCTTAAACTCTTGAGAGACATATTCTCCACCGTTGTCGCTTCTCAAGGCCTTGATCTTCTTCCCTGACTCTTTCTCGACCAAAGCTTTCAGCTTACAAAACTTTGTGAAAGTTTGGTCCTCTTTCTACATGAAATAAATCCAGCATTTATGAGAATAGTCATCAATGAAAATCACATAATACCTTTGCTTCGCTGTGGATGCCGTCGAGAATGGTCCACAAAAATCAGTATGAACTTGCTCTAAGATAGCCTTTTCTCGACTGTCTTGATCATGAAAGGAAGACTTGGTGTAATTTCCCAAGGTACAACCTTTTCATGTGTCAACTTGCTCAATTTTACCTTTGGGAAGTGTTATAGATATCTGCCACATTGTCTTCAAAGATCCATGATGAAAATGGCCCAACTGCCTGTGCCAAAACCTTCCAATTTCTTGGCTTTGCACCAATTCTGCTTTCGTACTCAATGTTGCACAATCATCTACCTCTAGTTTATAGAGATTCTTCACCCGAATCGCTATCCTCTTGGTCTGACCCGTGGCTATGTGTCTTAGGAACGCCTTTCCTTTACTGAAGACAACATCATAGCCTTTTTCCTCCAACATCACGACCGATACCAATTTCTTCTTCTGTCTAGGGACATACATCACATATGTCAAGGTGAGAGGAGGTCCATGCTCCCTCTAAAAAGCAACCATGCCCACTCTTGAAACACTATTCCTTCTGTTGTCACCCATCTCTATGTGCATCTTGAGGTCTTTCTCCTCCAAGGCACTGAATAATTTTTTATCACCGGTCTTGTGGAATGAGGCTCCACTGTCAAGATAACAGACACAACCCATCATCGATGACACCATGCATGTGATGAGGGTAAAGTCCATTTCGAACTGAGAGGCTAATTCCTCACCTTCCGATCCTTTCGAGGATCCCTTCTTGGACTTCTTTGATGGGAAATTAGTTGCATAATGTCCCATCTTGTGACAATTAAAGCATCTTACTTTAGACATGTCACCCTTCTTCCATCCATGAGAAGAATTCAGTTTGAAATGGGAAGCCTTCCCCTTCCCTTTCCTTGCCTTACTTGCTAAGGAAATATTTTCTTCATCATCATTCTTGGATGAAGAACCATCTCATGTGCTCCTCCTGATCTCCTCCTGCATAAGATCCAACCACAGTCGTTCCCAATCCAACAGTTTCTCCCTTGAATTCACAAAGTCTTGGTAGCTATTCCAACTCTTTGGAAGGCCAAGGAGAAGGCTCACCATATCATCATCGGCAGTAGTATTCCCACACTACCAAGCTCATCTGCAAGTGGTGAGCTTGTTCAGATATGTGGAAATAGTATCGCCCTTCTCCATCTTGATTCTTTGAAGCTTATCCTTGAGCGCCAATTTCATTTGGTTGCTACTGTTCTGGTAGAGGTCCTTCAATGTCTTCCACATTGAAAATGGAGTATCCTTCCCATGGAGACTCGAGACAATATGGTCTCGAACTCCCTCAAGGATGATCCGTCTTGCCTTCGCCACACACACTTCTTCCACTCAGCCAACTCTTGTGCATTAGTTGAAGCTCGCTTTGGGATTTCTTGATCAATGAATTCCTTCAAGCCATTGTCTTCTAATACAACCTCCATTCTATCTTTCCATGCTATGTAATTCGAGCTACCTTCCAAGCCATACTCGAGTCTCAAGCCATAGAACGCCATTGGCCAACCTTGAAGTATGATATTAATTTGATTTGCACCTGCAACCTCAAACTTCAAACTTCAAATTCTCTTCTCAGTATACTTTTCACAGCTCCGAGACCATGTAGGAAATCTATGATAGGTTAACTCAATAATGCAATATAAATCAAAGCATAATACTATACCCTACTTCTACTATCAATTTGCGGAAGCTTAAAGATCAAGCTGAACAATATAACCAGAAGAAGAAGAATCAATGGAACAATACACATGAAAATACTTTGGGGAACGTCTCAGATAAAAACCCCACACTATGGTATTATCATACATGGTGGAAATACAGATGAATTATACAAAGCCTTAGGTCTCACAACTAGCCAGCTCGCAGTACAATCCTCATAGATGCTCATAGGAAATCTTAGATTCTCTCCAGCCTTCCTCTCTACCCTCCAAGCTCCTATTTCCTTGCGTTGTTCCTTGTATATGATTAGCCTATTAACAAGTGGAAAAACAATCCTTCAAAACTGCACAATCCTCAAGGATGAATCCTTGATTACATGCATGAGTTTTCTCCATGCGAAAACACATGCAACTGATAGTACACTATCCTTGAACATTAATATCAACTGGGTCTTTCTCAGAACATACATGCATGAGTTTTTGATGAGGGAATCTTTAGTTAACTGGAGTAGCACAAGTTGAGTGCATTAATGCATCAACTGACTGTTAACTCACTATTAGTTCCTCAAACAGTTTGGAACTAATTTAACTGGAATTAACTTAGTAAACTAAGTTAACTAATTACAACTCAAATATAACTCAATATTATCTCCTTAATTTAAGGGATAACTCTTGCATGACAACAGAAAGACTTCTAACTTGGATTTCTCCAACTAATTAATTTAAAATAAATAAATTAATTATTTCCAAGTAGCTGTTAAGACTAAATTCGATTTTAACTCACAATTTAATTCAAGGACAAATTAAATTGGAATATTCTTATTTCCATATTTCATCACTCCCTCTCAACAAGAAAGGGATTATTTTCCATCTCGATCCTGTCTCTATGGAAGTCGAATTTACACTTTGACAATGCCTTTGTCAAAATGTCAGCATCTTGCTCCTTTGTCGAAAAATACTGCAGCGACATGATCCTCCTCGCTACATAGTCTCTGAGATGATGATACCTGATGTCGATGTGCTTGGACCTATCATGAAATATTGGATTCTCAGAGAGTTTGATATAACTCTGGTTATCACAATAGATCATAGTTGGATCCATCCTCTGATCAAACAAACCAACTAGGATTTTCCGCATCCAGATGGCCTCACATGCTGCCTGACTTACAGCCATGTATTCTGCCTCTACTGAGCTGAGTGCAACCGACCTCTATTTCCTGCTATACCAAGAAACTGCCGTTGACCCAAGGTTGAAAATCCTTCCTGATGTGCTCTTCTGATCTGATGGACTCCCTACCCAATCTGCATCAGTGAATCCCTATAGCTTCACTCCCTCTGTTCGTCTATACCATAATCCATATTGAGATGTGCCTCTGAGGTATCTCAATACATGCTTTTCCACCTTCCAAAACATCTTGGTAGGTTGAACCATCGCTTGACTCAGTTGGTTCACCGCATAGCACAAATCTGGTCATGTGTTCCTTAAGTACATCAGTGAACCCACAAGCTGCCTCTACATAGTAGCCTCTAGTACTTCTCTTGAAGTAACAACCTCCTTCCTCTAGTTACCTACTAGAGGAGTTTGCATGGGCTTGCACTTCTCCATGTGGAATCTCCTGAGTATCTCATTGGCATACATGCCCTAAGACACAAACAACTCCCCTGCTTCTGCCACACTTCCATGCCAAGGAAGTAATGCATGAGACCCATGTCTTTCATCTTGAATTCTCCTGCAAGATCCTCCTTGCAAGAGACGATCAACTGATCATCACCAGTTAATATGATATCATCAACATAAAGTACAATGATCAACAACTTACCTTTCACCACGATGTGGTGTAGGTTTTCATCCACTTCACTCTTTGTGAAGCCCAACCCGGTGAATTAGTTGTCTATCCTGGTGTACCAAGCATGATGTGCTTGCTTCAGCCCGTACAACACTCTCTTTAGTCAGCACACATGCGACTCACGATAATGCAATATAAATCAAAGCAGAATACTATAACCTACTTCTACTATCAATTTGCGGAAGCTTAAAGATCGAGTTGAACAATATAACCAGAAGAAGAAGAATTGATGGCACAATACACATGAAAATACTTTGGGGAAAGTCTCAGATAAAAAACCCACAGTAATGTATTATCATACATCGTGGAAATACATAGGAATTATATAAAAGGCTTAGGTCTCACAGCTAGCCAGCTCTGAGTACAATCCTCACAGATGCTCATAGGAAATCTTGGCTTCTCTCCAGCCTTCCTCTCTGCCTTCCATGCTCCTATTTACTTGTGCCATTCCTTTTGGATGATTATCCTATTACCAAGTGGAAAAAAAAGCCTTCAAAACTGTGCAATCCTCAAGGATGAATCCTTGACTGCATGCATGAGTTTTCTCCATGAGAAAACACATGCAACTGGTAGTACATTGTCCTTGAACATTAATATCAACTAGTTCTTTCTCAGAATAGACATGCATGAGTTTCTGATGAGGGAATATTCAGTTAATTGGAGTAGCACAAGTTGAGTGCATTAATGCATCAACTGATTGTTAACTCACTATTTGTTCCTCAAACAGTTCGGAACTAATTTAACTAGACTTAACTCAGTAAACTGAGTTAACTAATTACAACTCAAATATAACTCAATCTTGTCTCCTTAATTTAAGGGATAACTCTTGCATGAATTCATAAATACTTCTAACTTGAATTTCTCCATCTAATTAATATAAAATAAATAAATAAACTATTTCCAAGTAGTTGTTAAGACTAAATTCGATTTTAGTTCATAATTTAATTCGAGGACAAATTAAATTGGAATATTCTTGTTGCCATATTTCAACACCCACACGGTGCAGTAATTGGTCGAATATCAACATGTTCTAGTAGCTCCAATAACTACTTCTTCACCTCTTTTGTCTCTATAAAAAATGTCTATACAACCTGATGTTTGAAAATGGAGAGTCTTTCAATATATGGATTCATGCTCCACTTTCCTCTTAGGTGGTATCCATTTAGGATTCTAGAAGAAACTCCTATATGCCTGCAAAAAATATTCCATTTTTTTTTTTTTTCCTTAGCTCATCCCTCCATATATGACTTAGCTCCCATGGACTCTTTCATAGACTAATTTTCTCTTAAAATAACAAACCATATTTCTTTCTAGAACTAATCAACTTTCACTTAGCAACAAGATGTTTGACATGCACTTGTGCATGCTGATTATGGAGGATTTTACACCCTCAATTCTTGGTGATAGTAGCTGGCTTAATGGAAGAGGATCACATCCTACATGTTCATATAAGGAATCCCAAATACATCTCCACATACATCAAGTGGAACTACAACCAAGTCTACTTGATCAATAAAACTAGCACTAATACCAAATTTGATTTTGCATTTCTTGTTTAAATTTTAAACTCTGCTTCCTTCTTGACCCATACCAATGGATATGGGATAACATGTTCATGAGTATCTAATCCAAATTTGTTAACTAGATATGCTACTATGAGATTTTCCTATGATCCTGTTATGAAACCAGCTCAAGAAAAGATAGAAAAGATAGATCAACGCCTTAGAATTCAGCCTCTTCGAGGGGGCAACCTCCTTTACATTACATAAATGAACAATTCTTGGATGATTCAAATGAAAAAACCTCCTTTCTATATATAGGAGTCTAAGGAGTCACAATATAATCCAGACGACCTAACAATAATAATATAAAGCCACAAAAATAACAATAGAGGGATTCTATGGGGCACAGTAATAACAATATGGGGGCAATAGGGGCACAACAATATTAATAAGAGGTATAACTACAATAGTAATGGGGCAATCACTAGTATTATAGGGACCCAACATGCCCCTCTCCTTCAAAAAAGTGTTGTCCTCAATGCTTGAGTAGTTCTGGATACTTCTGCATAAAATTCTTATCCTCCCATGTGGGATCTTCAGCGGATAAGTTCTTCCACTTGATAAGATACTCTGAAATTGATCGATTTCGTAGCTGTTGAGTTCTTGTTTCTGTGACTGCTTCCGGTTCCAATATAATTTTTCCTTCCTCATCAAGTTCTGGCAATATTGTTTGAACTGGGAGCTTGTCGCCTATAACCTTCTTTAAACATGAAACATGGAAAACTGGGTGCAATCGAGAAGCTGCAGGAAGCTCCAATTTGTATGCCATAGTACCAATCTTTTGCAACACCTTGTACGGACCATAATACTTTGGTGATAATTTATTATCCTTCTTAGCTTGCTTGAGGGACATTTTCTTATATGGTTGTAGCTGTAGGAATACCCAATCACCTACATCAAAACTTCTTTCACTGCGATGTTGATCTGCCTGTTGTTTCATTCTATTCTATGCCAACACCAAGTTATCCTTTAAGAGTTGGAGGACTTGTTGTTGATGTTTGATGTGATGTTCCACTGCCTGAACCTTAGATTTTTCTCTTAAATATGATGTGATGGATGGTGGTTGATACCCATAAAGTTCCATAAATGGGGTCATTTTTGTTACTGTATGGAAGGAAGTGTTATACCACCATTCAGCTAGAGGCAACCATTTGACCCGTTGTGTCTATTTATCAGATACAAAGCAACGAAGATATCCTTCCAAACATTTGTTTACTATCTCAGTTTGCCCGTCAGATTGAGGATGATAAGATGAGCTATGAGCTAACTGAGTATCAAGACAAGAAAATAATTCTGTCCAAAATTTTCCCGTGAAAATGGGATCTCTGTCACTTACAATAATCTTTGGGTTTCCATGTAGCTTTTGAATTGTTTCCATAAATGCAGTAGAAACTGTACTAGCTTTAAATGGATGTGATAATGCACAAAAGTGTGCATACTTGGTAAGTCTGTCAACTACCACCATGATGACACTCTTTCCCTCAGACTTGGGTAAACCTGTGATAAAATCCATTGAAACCTCCTCCCAACATTGGCTTGGAATGGATAAAGGTTGTAATAGACCCAGTGTCTTAATTGTTTCAACTTTATTTTGTTGTCAAACCAAACATTCCACCACAAACTTTTGAATATCTGATTTAAGGCCATCCTAAAAAAATTCCTTCTTAACCCCGTGGTAAGTTTTTAAAAATCCTGAGTGCCCTCTTAAGGGAGAAGTGTGCAATTCCATGAGAATCTTTTGTTTTATCTGGGAATTCTTACAGAGGTATAAGCGATCTTTGTACCATAACGAATCATTTTTCCAGCTAAATGTATCAGACGTACTGGAATCTTGTTGTAAATTTCGAATAAGTGCCCACACTTCTTCATCATTCTTCCATTCCTCCCTTGCTTCCTTTATCCAATCTGGTTGGATAATAGAAATGACACACAACAATGCTTCCACATCCTCATCCTTTCTTGAGAGTGCATCTGCCACCACATTTTTCTTCCCTTTTTTGTAGATGATTTCAAAGTCATAACCCAACATCTTTGTGACCCACTTTTGTTGCTCTTCATAGGATAATCTTTGTTCTAAAAAGTATTTAAGGCTATCATGATCCGTTTTTACCTTGAAGTGTCTTCCCATTAGGTAGGGTCGCCATTTCTTAAGTGCATGGAGTATTGCCAACATTTCCTTCTCATAAATAGCTTTGCTTAAAAACTTTCCCTTGATTGGACGACTTTCAAAAGCAATGGGTCTTTCATCTTGCATTAGAACAACACCAATTCCATTTCCTGAAGCATCACATTCCACAATAAAGGTTTTTGTGAAGTCCGGTGTAGCTAAGACCGGTGCTTGGCACATTGCCTCTTTAAGATGTTCAAAGGCCTTTGTTGCTTCCAGAGTCCATGAAAATGCATCTTTCTTCAATAATGTTGTTAGAGGTGCTGCTATTCTCCCATAATTCTTAACAAACTTGCGATAATACCCTGTCAACCCGAGAAATCCTCGCAGATGCTTTATGGATGTGGGATTTTCCATTCCTTAATGGCTTTAATTTTGCTAGGGTTTACCTTAACTCCTTCATGAGATACAATATGACCCAGATATTCCACCTTCTGGACTCCAAAGAAACATTTGGATCTTTTTGCATATAATTGTTTCTCCTCCAATAGTTGTAGCACCCTGTCAACATGTTCAACATGATCCTTCCAAGACTTGCTGTAGATTAGTATATCATCAAAAAATACTAACACAAATTTTCTAAGGAATGGTTTGAAAATTGAATTCATCAAACCTTGAAATGTTGAAGGTGCATTGGTAAGGCCAAAAGGCATGACCAAAAATTCATAATGACCCTCATGAGTTCTAAATGCTATTTTCAGAATGTCTTCAGTCTTCATTCTGAATTGATGATATCCTGAACGAAGATCCAACTTGGTGAAGTAAATTGATCCATGCAATTCATCCAGTAATTCATCAATGACAGGAATGGGGAACTTATCTTTAATAGTGAGCTTGTTGAGCTCCCTATAATCTGGACACATGCGCCATGATCCATCCTTCTTGTGCACCAATAATACTGGATCAGAGAAAGAACTTTGACTCAGTTGATTTATACTAGCCTCTGGCATTTCTGCAACCATACGTTCAATTTCACTCTTTTGGACATAGGGATATCTGTACGGCCTGATGTTTGGAGGAACACTTCCTGGAATCAGATGAATAGCATGATCATGATCACGCATAGGTGGGAGACCTTTGGGAGTCTCAAATACCTTGGAATGATTGTCCAGGACTTTTTGGAGATATGGAGAAATAGATGAATCCGATGTGGAAACATCTAGCGAACATAGTTGTGCAATTACACCTCTTTGCTCCTTTTTTAGAAGCTTTGTCATACCATTAGAGTTGATTATCTTTCCTGGTTTCCCTATAATACCCCTTAATTCAACTTCCTTTCCTTTCGTAGAAAATTTGATGAAAAGTTCTTGAAAATTAAAAGCTATTGTACCCAAGGATTGTAGCCATTGGACTCCTAGTACAACATCAACACCTCCCATTGGAATGGAAAGCATTGGGCTAGTCAATACATATTCTCCCATGGATATCTTGATATTATGTCACTTTCCAAAGCAATTTATTGTTCCTCCATTTGCAATCATCACTTGACACTCTGGTGCTGGATATGGGAAGCAATTCAATTCTTTTGCTACCTTATAATGAATAAAATTGTGGGTGCTTCCTGAATCAATCAACACTATTACCTTTTTCTTCTTGATTTGTCCTTCTATCTTGATGGTTTGAGGAGTGGTAATTCCCACCAATGCATTACAAGATATGGTCGGATTTATTTTTTCTTCATCTAGGCTTTGTTCCTAGAGTATATCCTCTTCTTTTGACCTTTCTTGCTCCTTTTCTTCTTCCTCTTCACAATCTATGTAGAATAATTTCTTCTCAACACACTTATGACCTTTAGTGTATTTGCTATCACAACTGTAACAAAGCCCTTTTGCTTTTTTTCTTCCAATTGTTGTGGTGTCAACCTTATAGGTTGTGGAAGACTAGGGGCAACAACACTTCCGTCTTTATAGTTGTGAGTGGTATGCTTCCTGGTTGCCATAATTTTGCTTTCCATTTTTCTTGCTAACCTGAATGCCTTCTCTAATGAATCAGGTTCCCAAAGGCGAACATCATGTTGGATATTATCCTTTAAAGACCCCATGAAAACATCAATCCTATGCTCCTCTGGAATATCTTTCACCCTTATGTTCAATTTTTGGAATTCCTCAATGTGCTCCATTATTGAACCCTTTTGTTTGAGACTTATCAATTGGCTAAAAAAAGTGTTGCTTTTTGTATCCTCATAATGTGCTATCAATTCTTCCGTAAAAATTGCCCAAGTGATAAATTGTTTACGAGAGCAAAGCCATTGATACCATACAAACTGATTTGGTTCTAAATATAAAGTTTCCATACGTACCTTTTGTGTGTTTTTCACATTACTGAGATCGAAGAATTGCTCCATCTGTAATATCCATGTGGTGGGATCCTTGCCATCAAACTTCCTCATATCGATTTTTGGAATATGGTGGGTCTTCGATCCAATATTAGAGTCTATGGAATCATGATTAACATTTCTTTTGTTCACATCATGAGTTTCCTTTACAACCTTTTCACCATTTGTAAGTTTTTCTTGTAGAAAATTTGTCAAATCTGTCTTCAAATCTGCCATGTCTGTCTTCAAATCTGCCATGTCTCTCTTCAAATCTGTCTTCGAATCATCATCTTAGCTTCCATGCCCTTTATCTTAGATTCCATGCCATTTATCTTAGATTCCACGCCATTTACCTTAGCTTCTGTTAGCTTTTGTGAGCGTGACATTTGTTGCACTTGTTCTTGTAATTTTGATATATCATGTAGCATTCCTTCCTCTTCTTCATGAGTCATGCTAGAGCTTTCAGGTTCCTTACTAGGTGCTTGCATTTTCTTTCCTCAGGGCATCAGTTACCGATAATAATGCTTTACTATTCCCTTTGAATTCCTTCAAACCAAGCTTACGCAAAAATTTAAAAAAAAACTACACACCTTTTTTCACTTTGTAGAAGCCTGATATTGAATCTGATGTATCTCTGTAAATTCAGATCCTCTAGTTCTGAAATTATGACTTGTAGTAGCCTTCTGCGTCCTATTTCCAATTCCACAAGTCTGACCCAAATTGGATTCTCCAAGGAAGAGTTATGCGAGATCTCCCATAGAGACTTGATTATAGACTAGTTCAGTAGAGCGAACTTGTACGACATGCCACGAGTCACTATTTTGACCTTTGGATATGAAAAATGCACACAAGAAACTACAGTCCGTCCTCTTTCTGTACCTTCTTACAAAATTTCAATCTGATCCCCAGAGAGAAAGTTATGACGATTTTCCCTAGGTCACTTGTTTGGAATGTAATTCAGGAGTCTGCAAAAAGACCAACTTCCTCAGATCATATCTTCGCAGATATAGCGCGAAAAGCTCTGAAATTCAGACCCGAGGTTCATCGTGCTTTCTTCTCAAATGGGTTTTTTTGAAACTTTTGAAACATCACATAAAATAAGTTATAGTGAAAATTCCACGATGACCTGTTTGGAGCAGCGAAACCCTAGAATCCAAAGCTCTGATACCAAATGTTATGAAACCAGCTCAAGAAAAGATAGAAAAGATAGATCAGCGCCTTAGAATTCAGCCTCTTCGAGGGGGAAACCTCCTTTACGTTACATAAATGAACAATTCTTGGATGATTCAAATGAGAAAACCTCCTTTTTATATATAGGAGTCTAAGGAGTCACAATATAATCCAACCGACCTAACAATAATAATATAAAGCCACAAAAATAACAATAGAGGGATTCTATGGGGCACAGTAATAACAATATGGGGGCAATAGGGGCACAACAATACTAATAAGGGGTATAACTACAATAGTAATGGGGTAATCACTAGTATTATAGGGACCCAACAGATCCTGAGTCCAATAGCGCATTAATTTTCAACTTGTTGACCTACATCTTTATATGGAAGAGCCTGGTGATTTCCTTCTCTTCCTTTTTCCAAAGGATACTAAGACCCTTCTAGAATAATGTACAAACAATGTGATCATCCAGCTATAAGAAAATTTCGACCTAATTGCTTGAATTTATGTCCATGATATTTTGCTTCTTAGAATCTTTCTTTTGGTTCTTCAAGTTGAGATTTGGATGCAATTTTTAGCACCTTTCCTCTGCATGAACATAAATGTTATAGTGGTCATTGGAATATTTGCACTGATTTCATATGGCTTCTATATATTTTATTTTATCCCTTTACACTTATTTTTCCCCTCCTTGGACACCTCATGGCATTTCTTCTACTTTGACCCACTTGATTTCCCTTTCTTTTGGCCTATGTTCTCCAGGTATTGTGCCTGTATACAAGCTTCATCCACCATTCTGGGTTTGATCAACATCACTTTCTTTTGCAAATGGATATGTATAACCCCATATACTTAAGGAGTACATCTGGGTTCTTTATGGAGATAACTAACATCATGATAATCTTCCTAAATTCCATTGCATACTCCTATAAATTGTGCCCTTGCCTATTTGTGAAGGAATACAATTGGATCCACATGGCCTCTACATACCCAATATGAGAGAACTATGGCTTTACAAGAGTTTTGAAATATTCCTACTTAGTCACTAGAGGATATAACTCCTATATTAGGGTTCCCATTTGGCATTCTGATTAGGTCAGGGAAAAACCCTCTAATTTTAGATGAGAAAATGAAATTTTCTATTATTCCTCCATTTTATGAACATTAAAATAAACCTCCAACTACTATAACTAGTGATTAATCTTCAAAGCATCAATCTTACCTTGACATGGCTTGATGTCAACCTTCAATTCCATCTTGATTAGGGACTATAAATGATTCATGACATTTGAAATGGGTTTTTTCTTTTTAAGTTATTTCTTAGACTCCCTCTCTAGTTCTTCCTGATCCCCCAATTTCACCTCTACTCTCATCTATGCATTGGAAACGCCATATTCTCTAATTCCAAAATTGTTTTCATAAGCCACTATAAGGATATTATTATTACATTTTATATCTAAGACTTATTCTTCTAGCCTTGAGAACCTCTCCTTTGCTACATATCGAGGGCTATTAATAGATTCATTAGCCGTGACTTGGTTTTACGACTTTCTTATTTAATTTATTTGGATCCCCTGCAAATTCCCATAAAATAACCAAAGACACCTAATTTGATACCAATATGAATAGTAAATTTTCATGTATATTCCATCGGAGAGTTTTTTAGAATAAATCTACTAAAGTATATTTGAAAATCCAAAAAATATACTATGAGGGTTAGTTTTTACTTATATTTTTAGATTTGTTTATTACTATGTTATGATCATGCATGGAATGGATACAATATGGAAGGGAAACAATGAAATAAAACTCACAAACTACTGTGAACATAAGATATGATATGGGAAACCCTTACGAGAGAAAACCTAGTTGGAAGGTTAGGCTGCTTTGCTCTATTTTTCTCATAATGGAAATGGATGTAAGTACAAGGAATGAGAATTTTGGATTATGGGATACTATAGTACACAAACCTTATCTATTTTATCTTTCTCTCTGTCTCTCTCTATCCACTCTTTTCTACTATACTCATCTATCGTACAAAATGCAATCCCATAGAATGGAACCCCTTTTCCTGCTAGTGGTTTGATTATAACTTACCCTAATAGCTTACTAATGTTTAAGTTTGAATCCTTTGATTCTTAACTAGAGTTACAATATTAAAGTTATAGAGTCTTCATCATGATCACATTTTTATCCCATTTTCCATGAATAATGGGCATTGACATGGAATCCTTAATAATCATGGTGATCAAAACAAGAAGGTCAAATTCTGGGTGGCATAACTTTTGGATATGGAATTTGTTTGAGGTATTTCTCATGTCATTGAAAAGTTATTCAAATGTAGTATAGTTTTGGGGAGTGTGGCCATTAAGAAATAAAGTTTTACCCCCCAAAAATTCCACTAAAAGTATCAAACAACTTCTGGAAGTTTTCATACCCTAATTCACCAAACTAGGACCCATTGATAAAAAGGGTCATGTGTTCTAATTCTTCCATTTTTTCCACTTTGGAAACATCAATATGGATGAAAAATAATATATTGATCCAATCCAAATCATGCAAATTATGGTGTTTTGAGACTAAAGCGAGGAAATCACAAGAAGACTAGGAAATAAAAATCTAAACATATCCTTTAATGAATTTAATTTTAGGAAATCATAAAAAAAGAATAATTCCTACCCACATTGAAAGAAAAGTTACCGACACAAATAGAATTCTATTTTTGTTCCTTTTTATTTCAAATGAATACTAATGAACCTAATGCATCACAAATAATAACAATATAAACAAGACAACTTACTAAATCCATTATGGTGGAATTTACCATTACAAGATATATACAAAACTATCACTAGGGAAATACACACACACACACACACACACACACACATGATTTTTCTAAAGGAAATAAGGTTATATATGTAGGTTTTTCCACAAAAAAATAACATTTATAGAGAAGTGTTGCCAATATTGAAAGCTAACTCTAGAAGAGAAAGAAAACTTTTGCATAAAAGATTTAAAATTCAAGATATAGCTTGAAACAAATATGAAATAAAGATAGAAAAATATGCAAGAACAAATAGTATTTATAAGAGATAAACTTCAATTATTCTTTCCCTAGTATTGTCACCAATTCTATTCATGGAAATTAATCCTATAACTATGGTTGTAATCAAAATAGAGTGAAAGGGAGAGAAAACACAAAACTATACTAGAACAAGAGATAAGTGGTTATCATTATAAATAATCAAAAGGAAAACAAAGGCATACTTTGACTTCATTGGTTGGAGAACATCCCAGGTAAAGAGTCTTCTTTCTCCTAAAACCTCGTTCTCAACATTTCTTGAAAATCTAGACAGAAAAAGAACAAGCGACAAGTGAAAGTAATCTAATGATAAACATTAAATATTTTAAATACTTGAAATCAAACAAATATATGTAACCAATTCATTATAATCAAACGAGTAATAACACAATATAACAATTGGATAATGATAAGAATGGGGTGATCTCCCCATTAGATCAAAACAAAATGTACATGAAAATATATTACCTGATTTATTCTTCTCAACATTATTCAAAATCACATTCTTGATTCCTCTATCCTAGGCCACTAAAACTCAACTACACTCATCTCTTCTTGTAAAAATAAATAAATTGAAAGACAAAGGCTCTTTTTCCAATGCAAGAGGATGAAAGAGAATTTAGAAAAAGTAGCTTCTAACTGTGATGGGGAACTTAAAATCTTAAGAATATAAAATAGAATTGCATAAAGGAATTCACCAATGTAAGGGTACTACAGTTCTCTCTCCCTCATGCTCCTCCATAAACCAATTTATATAATCCTCAAAGGTGGTTGGGATCATTAGGAAGAAGCTATAGGAGGTGAATCCTTTGTAAATCCTATAAACCCCACCTTAGAGCATGTTATATTATATGCACATTTATTGTCTTTTAGTGGAATGTGTAAATATATATGAGTTTCTTAAGTAGAAATTGTGTATGTACGTTTTTTGTCTTTAGAGTAAAGTCATACATATGCATTTTTATTTTAGGTGAGGCATGTATGTGAACATAAAAATTATCTTTTGAAGAGTTCTATGTAACATCCCCTTGCAACCTTGCAGTAAAATGCATGGAGTTGGGAATTTTTTCTCGGCATTTACCAATGTGTAACATTTTAAATTGCTTTCTATATTCCCTTAATGTTCATTAGTATAACCATAATAATTACATAGAGAAATATTTAGTAAAAGCATAGTGAATTACACAACCATTAACTGCCTTTGTTGTAGCATATTAACTTAAATTTCCTGCTATAATTATGCATCTATTCCATGATTATTTTAACATAATTAGTAAATCACATACATGATAATATAAAAATAACATCATGAAATAAATTAACATCATAAAAATGGCACAATGAACAATCACATCATTAGACACAGATATACCCTGGAAACATTGTAGGGTGAAAACTAACAAATGTTTAATTTTCTTATTAAACACTTGTGAGGGTGTTCACCCCTCACTCAATGGTTATAATGGAGTCCATCCATTGGCCATTGTCATAAAATATTACATATAAAAGTCATCTTAAATGCAACATAATAACTATTAGCAATTATAATCAATATGATTTGTGTTGCCCAAGGAATTCCAACATAATAAGTCAAGAAGGTTTGAGGAATGGCTGACATAGGAAAATAATTCCCTTGAATAAAAGAAAAATACATATTGTTACCTTCATAACATTGAATACAAACTAAACATTGATGTAAGTCTATGACATAAGAGGAATCAACATACTCTCCATACTGACACGAAGATTAACCATCCATATGATTAAGGACTCAAGAAACAAGTTTCAACTTCTTAAGGTAAGCTATAACCCCCAAGAAATATAAGACATTATACTTATGTTATATTTTGTTTGAGGGGGAGATAAAAATATTGTTTCCAAATATGATATGAAAATGGTGCTTCTTCAATGCCTCTAACACCTACATCCAATGTGAGAAGTGCTTCTCCTAGATGGAATTGTATACCAATGTATTGTCCAAATAAAAAATAACAAATTAATATATAAAATAGTTTATTATATAATTCATTAACCTCATGAATGTAGTTTGTACATTACATATGCCAAGCATCATAACTAACTACTCATACAAACCTAGTATGGTTAGCAATCTTCCAAGATCCTGTTCTCTGACTTAAACCTGGTGACACCATGACTTTAAGTCTAGCTTAGTGAAGTGTTTAGCTTGGTGAAAATAATCCATTAGGTCATTTATCATGGGTAGTGGGTACATATTCTTGAACATAATTTTTTTAACACACTGTAATCAATGCACATACACCTAGTCCCATCCTCCACAAGCACAATTATAATGGGTAACCCAAATGGTTCAATACTTGGTTGAATATTAACTTGTTCTAGCAGCTCCTATAGCTACTTCTTCACCTCTTTTGTCTCTATAAAAAAATGTCTATACAACCCGATGTTTGGAAATGGAGAGTTTGTCAATAGATGGATTCATGCTCCACTTGCTCTTAGGTGGTATCCATTTTGGCTTCTGGAAGAAACTCCTATATGCCTGCAAAAACTCTTCCATTTTTTTTCCTTATTGCATCCCTCTATATATGACTTAGCTCCCATGGAATCTTTCATAGACTAATTTTCTCTTAAAATAACAAACCATACTTCTTTTTAGAACTAATCAACTTTCACTTAGCAATAAGATGTTTGACATGCACTTGTGCATGCTGATGATGGAGGATTTTACACCCTCAATTCTTGGTGATATTGGATGGCTTAATGGAAGAGGATCACATCCTACATGTACATATAAGGAATCCCAAATACATCTCCACATACATCAAGTGGAACTACAACCAAGTCTACTTCATCAATAAAACTAACGCTAATAGAAAATTTGATTTTGCATTTCTTGTTTAAATTTAACTTTGATTCCTTGTTGACCCATACCAATGGATATGGGATAAAATGTTCATGAGCCTCTAATCCAAATTTGTTAACTAGATCTGCTACTATGAGATTTTACTATGATCCTAAGTCTAATAACGCATCAATTTTCAACTTGTTGACCTACAAATTTATATGGAAGAGCCTGATGATTTCCTTCTCTTCTTATTTCTGAAGGATACTAAGGCCCTTATAGACTAATGTACAAACAATTTTATCATCCACCTATGAGACAATTTTGACCTAACTGCTTGAATTTATGGCCATGATATTTTTCTTCTTAGAATCTTTCTTTTGGTTCTTCAAGTTGAGATTTGGATGCAATTTTTAGCACCTTTCCTCTGCATGAACCTAAATGTTATAATGTTTTTTGGAACCTTTTCACTGATGTTATATGGTTGCTATATTTTTTCTTTTATCCCTTTACACTTCTTCCCCTCCTTGGACATGTCCTGGTATTTCATCTACTTTGACCCACTTGATTCCCTTTTCTTTTGGCCTATGTTCTCCAGGTATTGTGCCTGTATACAAGCTTCACCCACCATTATGGGTTTGAGCAAAATCACTTTCTTTTGCAAATGGCTATGTATAACCCCATATACTTAAGGAGTACATATGCGTTCTTTATGGAGATAAGTAACATCATCCCAATGTTTCTAAATTCCATTGTATACTCCTATAAATTATGCCCTTGTCTATTCTTGAAGTAATACAATTAGATCCACATTGCCTCTACATACCCAATATGAGAGAACTATGGATTTACAATATTTTTCAAATATTCCTACTTAGCCACTAGAGGATGGACCTCCTCTATTAGGGTTCCCATTTGGCATTCCCATTAGGTAAGGGAAAAACCCTCTAATTTTATATGAGAAAATGAAATTTTTTATTATTTATCTATTTGATGAACACTAAAACAAACCTCCAACTACTACAACTAGTGATTAATATTCAAAGAATAAATATTACCTTGACATGGCTTGCTGTCGGCCTTCAATTCCATATTGATTAGGGATTATAAATGATTCATGAAATTTGAAATGGGTTTTTTCTTTTTAAGTTATTTCTTAAACTCCCTCTCCGGTTCTTCCCAATCCCCCAATTTCCCCTCTAATCTCTTATTGTTTGGTAGGTAAGTACCCACGGGGGGATTTGAACCAGTGACCTATCACAAGGAGTGCCTTAACAGTGCACCCATTCACCATCAATCCAAAGCCCTGTGGGCCAATTTCCCCTCTAATCTCATATATGCATTGGAAATTCCATTTTCTCTGACTCCACAATTATTTTCCAAAGCCACCATAAGGATATTATTGTTACATTTGATATCTATGGCTTATTCTTATAGCCTTGAGAACCTCTCCTTTGCTACATATCGAGGGTTATTAATAGATTCATTGGCTATGGCTTGGTTTGACGACTTTCTTATTTAATTTATTTGGATCCCCTACAACTTCCCATAAAATAACCAAAGACACCTAATTTTATACCAATATGAACCATAAATTTTCATGTATATTCCATTGGATATTTTTTTAGAATAGATCTACTAAAATATTTTTGAAAATCCAAAAAATATACTATGAGGGTTAATTTTTACTTAGATTTTTAGATTTGTTTATTACTATGTTATGATCATGCATTAAATAGATACAATATGGAAAGGGAACAATGAAATAAAACTCATAAAATACTTTGAACATAAGATATGATATGGGAAACCCTTCCGAGAGAAAACCCAGTTGGAAGGTGAGGCTACTTTGCTCTATTTTTCTCATAATGGAAATGGATGCATGTACAAGGAGTGAGATTTTTGGAATGTGGGATGATATAGTACACAAACCGTATCTATTTTCTCCTTATCTCTATCTCTCTCTTTCCTCTCTTTTCTACTATACTCGTCTATCGAACAAAATTCATTCCCATAGAATGGAACCCCTTTTCCTGCTATTGGTTTGATTATAACATACCCTAATAGCTTACTAGTGTGTAAGTTTGACTCCTTCAAATATTAGCTAGAATTACAATATTGAAGTTACAAAGTCTTCATCATGATCAAATTTTTATCTCATTTTCCATGAATAGTGGGCATTGACAAGGCATCCTTAATAATCGTGGTGATCAAAACAGGAAGGTCAACTTCTGGGTGGCATAACTTTTGGATATGGACTTTGTTTGAGGTATTTCTCATGTCATTGGAAAGGTATTCAAATGTAGAATAGTTTTGGGGAGTGTGGCCATTATGAAATAAAGTTTTTCCCCCAAAACATGCCATTGAAAGTATCAAACAACTTATGGAAGTTTTCATACCCTAATTCACCAAACTGGGACCCGCCAATAAAAAGGGTCATGTGTTCTAATTCTTCCATTTTTTCCACTTTGAAAACATCAATATGGATGAAAAATAATATAATGATGCAATCTAGATCATGCAAAGAATGCATTTTTTGATACTAAAGTGAGGAAATCACAAGAAGGCTAGGAAATAAAAATCCAAACACATCCTTCAATGAATTCAGTTTTAGGCAATCATAAAACATGAATAATTCCTACCCATATTGATAAAAAAGTTACCGACACAAATAGAATGCTATTTTTTGTTATTATTTCTTTCAAATGAATATTAATGGACCTAATGTATCACAAATAATAAAAATATAAACAAGACAAACTTACTAATTCGATAATGGTGGAATTTAGCATTACAGAATGTATACACAACTATCACTAGGGAAACACACACACACACACACACACACACATGTATATGTATGCTTTTTCTAAAGGATGTAAGGTTATGTATGTAGGCTTGTTCACAAAAAACAACATTTATAGAGAAGTGTTTCCAATATTGAAAGCTAACTCTAGAAGAGAAAGGAAAATTTTTCATAAAAGATTGAAAATTCAATATATAGGTTGAAACAAATATGAAAGAAATATAGAACAATATTCGAGAACAAATAGTTTTTGTAATAGATAAACTTCAATTATTCTATCCCTAGTATTGTCACCAATTCTATTTGTGGAAATTAAACCTATAACTATGGTTGTAATCTAAATAGAGTGAAAGGGAGAGAAAACACAGAACTATACTAGAAAAGGAGATAAGTGGTTATAATTATAAATAATCAAAAGGAAAACAAAGGCATACTTTGACTTTCATTGGTTGGAGAACATCCTAGGTAAAGAGTCTTATTTGTCCTAAAGCCTTGTTTTCAACATTTCTTGAAAATATACATAGAAAAAGAACAAACGACAAGTGAAAGTAATCTAATGATAAATGTTAAATATTCTAAATATTTGAAATCAAACAAATATATGTAACCAATTGATTATAATCAAATGAGTACTAACACAATATAAAAATTGGATAGGGATAAGAATGAGGTGAGATCCCTATTAGATCAAAACAAAATGTACATAAAAATATATTACCCGATTCATTCTTCTCAGCACTATTCAAAACCACATTCTTGATTCCTCTATACTAGGCCACTGAAACTCAACTCCACTCATCTCCTCTTGTCAACAAAAAAAAATTGAAAGACAAAGACTCTTTTTCCAATGCAAGAGTATGAAAGAGACTTTAGAAGAATTAATTTTTGGCTATGACGGGGAACTTAAAATCTTAAGAATATAAAACATAATTGTAGAAATGAATTCACCAATGTAAGGGTACTAGAATTATCTCTCCCTCATGCTCCTCCATAAGCCAATTTATATAATCCTCAAAGGAGGTTTGGATCATTAGGAAGAAGCTATATGTGGTGAATCCTTTGTAAATCCTATAAACCCCACCTTAAATCATGTTATTATTTGCATATTTATTGTCTTTTAGTGGAATGTGTAAATATATATGAGATGCTTAAGTATAAATTGTGTATGCGTTTTTTTTTTCTTTAGAAGAAAGTCATAGATATTCATTTTTATTTTATCTGAGGCATGTATGTGAACATAAAAATGATCTTTTGAAGAGTTCTACGTAACATCCCCAGTAACCTCGTAGGGAAATGCATGGAGTTAGGAATTTTTTTTCGGCATTTACCAATGTGTCAGTTTTTAAATTAATTTCTATATTCTCTCAATGATCATTAGTATAACCATAATCATTACATAGATAAATATTTAGTAAAAACATAGTGAATTACACAACCATTAAAGCCTTTGTTATTACATATTAACTTAAATTTCTTGCTATAACTATGCGTCTATTCCATGACTCTTTAAATCAATTAGTAAATCACATACTTGATAATAGAAACATCACATCATGAAAGAATTTAACATCATAAAAATGGCACAATGTACAATCACATCATTAGACACAGATATACCCTGGAAACCTTGTAGGGTAAAAACAAACAAATTTTTAATTTTATTATTAAACACTCGTGAGGGCGTTCACCCCTCACTCAATGGTTATAAGGGAGCCCATCCATTGACCATTGTCATAAAATATTAGATAGAAAAATTGTTTTAATTGCAACATAATAACTCTTAGCTATCACATCAACATGATATCATTTACCCACAAATCCTGAATCTTTATGTCTTTGTGGTCTGATTATTTCCATCAGTGGATCATCCTGTAGTTGGAATTCCTCAATCTGCATGGACCAACAAATCTTTATCTGCAATAATGTTAAACATGAACTATCCTGTGCACAAGTCACCATCCTTTTGTGTCATTACTGTTGTCATCACATTTGATATCATGATTAGATAAAATATTAATAAACTAATAATTTATCTTTATTAGTGGCACTTCAACATCTATTTGTGTGCATGCATTAAACATAAATAGAAAGACATGAAATGTCTTCTTTAACACCATTTCACATGCATTAATAACAAGAAAATCACTATCAAGTGTCATCTTTCCAACAAAACACTAATAAAATGTTCCATGCACTTTCATATTATTTCCATAGGAAAGCTAACATACTAGATATTATTCTTGTGCATGCGAATGCATAACAAGATTTCAAGAGAACTAACCCAACAAATTTTTTTCTTTGTTCCTACTATTATGTTTTCCTTTCCAAAGGGATTAAATCAATAAATTATATACTTATGCATGTGAATGCATGATCTTTCCCAAAAACATCTTTTCCACATGAGAGTTATTCACAATGGAAATTATCTATAAAAATGTAAGCTCTATTTCAAACAAAGTTAACATAATAATTATAATTTATTGCATGCAACTATTTGTCCTCTCCAACAGAAAATTACATGAAATTTTTTTCTTCTTGCATGTGAAACATATATTTCTTTCCAAAGGAAACTAAATAAACCTTGCATGGAAAAAACACATTTCTTTTCCAAGGGATCAAATGCATAACATTTATTCTTTCATGCATGCAAAGAGACATTTTCTTCTTACCATAAGAGATATCCCACTAAATATACATAATCTTCTCCCAAAAGAAAGATGATACCATAGCTAATCCCGTTAGGTGTGCAAATGCATATTATTTTTCGAAAAAGAAAGCTAACACAATCAATATTATCCGATTGTACCTTCCTTTTTCTCCAGAAATCTAATACCAAAAACTATACTTTTCCGTGCATGAAAGTGTATATGTTTCTCATAAGAATCTTCTAAAGGAATCTTAACACAATAAAGCTTGATATTACTAGTTTTCCTCTCCAAGAATATAATTCAATTATGCATACACAGACATGTTTTTCTCTTCTCTTCTTTTTGAAGAGCTGTAACACAACAAATACTTCTTTGCATATATATATATATATATATATATATATATATATATATATTCCAAGGAATTTGACACTACTTATTCTTTTTCCAAAATTTATCTAACCCACTAGCTATTATGCATGCAATACAAAATCGTTTCCTATCATTTAACACATCAGACAAATTTGTAACATTTCCTCAAGAAATAACATGAATAACAAATCCTTCTCAAATAAAACAACCAATTGAATTTTGATGCAAAGGTTTTATGTGGACTCTTTCTCAAAATAGTTACTTATCTCTTTCTACATGAATCAACCTTCCCATGCATGTAAAATCACATTAATTTCTAGTAGATCAATTATCTTAGATATTATTTCTATGCACATAATTACATATTCTCTTTTAGAATTCAATATTTCACTTCAATATTTTTATTCATATGAATCATGAGAACATCCCTGATAATATTTTAATGAAATAGCTTAATTCCTTTTCAAGAATTATCAACATAATTGTTCTATTTTTGTGCATGCGAATAACTTATTTCTTTTCAAGAAATATCAACACAATTGCTCTATTTTTGTGCAATCGAATAATTGATTTCTTTTCAAGAAATATTAACATAATTGTTCTATTTTTGTGCATGTGAATAACTTTTTTATTTTTCAAATTTAATAGTTATTTGTTTATGCTTGAAATTAATTTATTTATTTTCAAGAATATTAACACAATAGTTATCTCTATATGTACATAAATAATTATTCTTATCCCACTGAAACACTTTGTTTTACTCTGTTTTTCCCATTTTAGTCATCAAATTTAGACGTGGTTTCCGAACATATGGAAATGAGGTTTAAAAAAAAGAGGTTTTAGTTAGGAATTGGTTCATTAAAAAAAAAACCTCTCTCAGTTTTTACACTAGTATCACAATTTGGAATACTTGAATGAATATTTGTAGCCCATTTTTCAAGATTTAAATATTAAATAATTTTTGTGTTTTAGTTAACAACTTTGGACATGGTTTTCGAGAATTTGAAAATGAATGTTTCAAATATAAAAGAGGCTTTTGGCGAGTACTGGCTCATTTACAAAAGCCTCTTTAAGTTTTTACACATATATCACGGTTTTGGAGATAAGAAGACATATTTGGTCCCTATTTTCCAATAACTCATGCAATTCACACAATTATTTAACCATGAAAATATTTTAAGAATTTAATGCACAGGAAATATTTTAAGAATTCAATGAGCTAAACACTTATTCCTCTATGCAGGAAATTGCATGGAGGTTTTCGCAAGAAAATAATTTCAAATCTTTATCATATGAAAATTTTCAAGAAAATAAATTCAATTCTTGTTTCTTCATGCATCATATGCAAACACAATAATAAGTTTCAAAGAACATAGTTACTTATCTTTTAATGCATGCCTAGAATCCCACCTTCCTCTCTCTTGGCTTGATTCTACATGTATTCTGCCATTAGTTCTCATATTTTCCCATAAGATTACAATAAGTAAAACTAAGAAAATTCAATAGATTTTCAAAATCCTAAAAACATTCCATAAATCACCAATAAGTCACTATGTAAATCAGATTTTTCATAAATCCTAAAATCTCTACATAAATCATATTTTTCTAAATTCTACAATCACTTAATAAATCATCCATAAATATCTCATGATTTTCTTTTCCAGGTAGATTTTATTTTTCCTTATGAACAAAATAACACTTATCCATAGCTTTTCTAAAACTATTACTCATTATTTCTAAAACTCATAAAATATACCAACTTGGAAACACAATTTATTTAGATAGAAGAGTATAAATTCTTTTAAATAAAAGAATTGAGAATTGATTCTTATAATATTATTATAATTAATAATTACAAGAACATTATTAATGTAAGATCAATATAAGAATTAATAATATTTAATTATTCAACAACACCCATTTAATGAGAGTTTTTATAGGAGCTTAGGCCAAGGATATTACATACTCCCCCCCTTAAAGAGAACACTTTCCTCGGTGTTCTTGTCTTGTCGGAACATTATCTTTTACTCATAATATACCAATTTGATTAACAAAAAATGGAATCATTTCCCTTCAAAATGAAGGATTTTTATGTTTAATAAGTAGAATCAATAATGCTTTTCATATGAAATACTTTTCATTATCATTTATTTATGAAATGTAAAATAATACTTTAATAATAATACTTCCACAAGTACTGAGAGAGAACTAGCCTTCTAATCATCATAATGATAAAAAAAACTATAACAAGTGGACGTTGTATTTTATTTAGGGGTTACACGAGTATTTCTTTCTCATTGGTGTTGTTTGCAAATTACCATTTTCCTCTCCCACAGTAATTTCAATCAAATTCAAACTCATGGCATTTATCTCTAGCCATTTTCCTTTGGTCTGACTATTTCCATCATAAGTACATACATTAACAATTTATTTCCATTATGCATGCACATAGATAATTCATTTTTGGCATGTTCGTTTGTTCATATGCACCTACAAACACAATCGATTTCATGGAAATTGTCGTTTAGATAAATTAATAGACCATTCATGCAGAACTATAACACATACAACAACTTAGAGACATGCAACTTACAGTCTATTCTAACATCCAACATCTTTAGATGATTTTGAAATTAATAGAAAAATATAGAAATTATTTCATCTAACCATAGTTAATGTGATATAGGAGGATCTTGTCAGATCAGTTTCACAGGTTCAGTTTCGTTGTCAGCATTCAATGTCTGATATCTTTAGCATCCAAAATGATGTTATGGTTGTTCGGTGATTTCAATGGTTGATATGGTTTTCATGGTATTCGAAGGATATGGTTTTGTACCTAGTTGTCGACATGTGTTCATCGTCAGTTTTGCTAGGGCTTGGTTGTCGACATGGGTTTGTCGTCATGTGATGTCACCAATGTTGCTTTGTGACAACAAAGCAAGTGCATGGATTTGTTTTATATCTAAAAAAACATCTACAACCTACATTCTAAACCTATGCTAGAACCCAATGCAACTCCTAAGTGTTGAACCTCAGGTCATTACATTACATTCAAACCTATATTAAGAACTACATGTGACAATGCAAACAAAATCAATGTCAATAAAACATTACAAAACCCATAAAAACATTACATATAAACAAACCATAGTCCCTAACCACAGGGTTAACCGCAACGGGACCATGCCCAAGGGCATGTGATTGGTTGGGTAAGCTGTTGGGGTTTACAAACAATAAAACTTAATTCACGTGGAAAGTCCACCTAACCTTGCATGTGAACGGAGTAAGCACATCTTCCAATGGATAACCTCGTTGGGACCATGTAGTGGGGAGGCAGTTAGGCTAACTGCGGAACAACTGTCACATGCAGGGATGGACAACCACATTGGTAGCTGGAAACGCTGGGTCTAAACGTCACCGCCATCAACTAAATATTATTATAAAGTCATTTTTGGGTTTTTCATTGAGTTTTAGTGCTATGTTAATGGAATGACCACGCAAGTTATCCCTAGGTGTTTTTTATGACATAATTGCAGCCCCTACTTTCATTGTTCATGCTAATATTGGCTAGGGAGACCTCGGATGTATCTGAAAACCTTTTAAATGCACCATTTTGTTCATAAAGAAGAAGAGTGGTTTTGAGTTTTATGTACAGATTATGGAGGATATAAACTATTTTTGTTTTCAGTGTAACAGGAGCATCGCGAGTCAAAATTGGGAATCATGATAGGCATTGGAAAATTTCTTCACAGAGATTTCTTGTGATAGTGACCAAAAGTGCTTGTGTGCATGATCATTCTAGTAAATTTGCTGTGTAATCGACCTCCTGGAATTGAATCATAATAAAGCGATCGCCCATCTTGAAAGCGGACCCGGAGACGTAGTCCATCAAGGACAAACTCCATAATCAATCTTGTTGTCTGGTATCACTGTGTTTTTGCTGATTTTCACTTCTATTTGCATCTTGCTTATGTTTAAATTTTGTCATTAATTCATCCCTTTTCAATTGATTCTCATGGTTAAACCACTTTAAGTTAACATTCAGTTCACTAATGGCATTAATCAATTCTACTTCAGTTTAACATATGATCATTTCAGATAATATAATTTGGTATCAGAGCATGTTGTGTTTGTAGAATTTGTCAGTGAATGTTAACTAGGTCAAAGTCGCAATGTGGAGAAGGAATCCTCAAGGAGATTGATCCAGAGATTGGAAAGTGAAGAGTCGCTTATAAGTCGACCATGACAGGATTTGATGCAGGCGAAAATCTTAAAACTAAGATGAGTTAGGAACAATTTCAACAAGCATTCTTGATTATGTAGCAGATGTTGGGAGAAGTTTACAAAGATAAGAAGGCGAGAGATGCAGCTTCTTATTCAAAGACATCGAAGAAGGAAAAAGGTAAAGGCAAGGCTGATAAACCACCTTCACCTCCATCATCTCCATCATCATCATCATCTTCTTCTTCTTCTTTGAGTGCAATATCTGAAACAAAAAAGAAAAATAAGAAAACATCTCTTTTGAAACTTGATGTAAAATTTGAGTTACCTATTTATGATGGTGAAATGAATCCTGAAAAGTTAGATAACTGGATTAAGCAGTTAGAAGTGTATTGTCGTATTCAGAACATTTCTGACGATAAAACAAAAATTCAGCTAGCTACACTTAGAATAGGGGGAACAACTTTAATCTGGTGGGAAAGTAAAACTCAGATAGATGCAAAGCGGAAAGGTAAAGTCATCTCTTCATGGTCTAAGTTTTTAAAACCTCTTAGGAAATAATTCTATCCTTTAGGATACATGCAGCAAGCTGTTATTGATTGGCAGCATTTGAGGCAAGGTAAAGGGCAGAGTGTTCATGAGTTTACTTAGGAGTTCAGAAAGAAAGCATTGGCGCTTGGTATTTCATTGGATACATGTGAAACTTTATTAAAATATATCGACAATTTACATTCATATTTACAGCATACATTATTGATGTTTAATCCCAATGATTTTGATGAAGTGTGTGTTCAAGCCATACATATTGTATCAGGTGGTAGACCATTCAAATTTTCACCATAATCATCCAAAGAGTTGGAAATCAAGGATTCCAATGATAGTAAAGGGAAAAACAATTCGAAGAGAAAGAAATTAGCGACAGCTTAGAAGGAAAGACCTACTTGTTCTCATTGCGAGTGAACTGGTCATGATGAATCTAGGTGTTGGAAACTTCATCCAAAAGTTAAGCCAAAAAGGTTCCTTAAAGAGAAGGATGAAAAAAGAGCAATTGCAGCAATCCAACAAGATCTAGGTTCTAATTCAAGTGATGAAAGGAGGATAATTGCCATAGTTTTGACAGGTAAAACTTCTGACACTCGTTCAAGTTCGAATACTATTGCATCTTCATAAAACATAAATCCTTCAAATGAGAACAAAAGAGTTGAATTATTTAACATAATGATAACTTCTAAGCACACAAAGATAGATACAATGTTTTATAGTAGATTACAAGAAAATTTAATATCTAAATATTTAGTTAAGAACTTGGGTTTGGAAACACAGAATCATCCAAGACCTTACCCATTAGGATGGCTAAATAAATCAACTCAGATAAAAGTCACAAAACAATGTCGACTAAGATTTTCCATTACAACTAATTGCATTGATGAAGTGGAATTAGATGTGGGTCCACTAGACATATGTGGAGTTGTCTTAGGAAGTCCTTATCTTTATGATCATGATGCAATATTTTATAGAAGAGAGCATAAATATCACCTTAAGAAAGATGGGGTTGAATTTATTGTCAGGGAACATAAAAGTAAAAATCACTTGAATTTAGTTGTTTCTAATCAGATGAAGTGATTAATAAGTTCAAATAAGAGATTTGTAATCATGTGTGTAAAGGAACAACATAAGAATCAACATGATGTTTGTTCAAGTTATGAGTCTCAGCTTAAAGATAGTTTGATCAAAGAGGTAGAAACTTTTTCAGTTCTATTTAAAGAAACAAAACATATTACTCATAAGTAGGGAATACAACATGAATTACAGTTGATGCCCAAAACTCCTCTTCCTAATGTCAGAATGAATCAATTCAGTCCAAGTTTGGAAGTTATAAGTTACAGGGATGCAAGTCAATATTGGGGCAAGTCAGTGTTAAATTTCTCTTGTATTGTGTCACCAATTCATGTTTCAAATAGTTTGGAAGCCTCTTTTCAAGTGGAGAGGAAGAACATTTTCTTTCATACCAAAGCCTTTTCTAAAGCAGTGTCAAAGTATCCAATACATCTAAGGGAAATTTATGCATCAGGGGAAAGTGATAATCAATGGAAACATCATTTAATGAATAAGGAAACAGTGATTCAAATAAATCATCTGAAATTTCAATAATTTCAAAATCAAACTAAGTTGCAGCAGTGTTCACCTTACAGTTTGATGAGTTTATTATAGCAAGTTCACTTAGTAATCAGGAATCAGGAAATTATATTAAGTCAAATAGCTAGTATGGTGTCAAGAATATCTTTGAATGTCTCTGTCATTTCACAAAATAGATTGTCAATACACGTCAATAGTATTGAACAATATCCTGTAGAGACTATTTTCAAAGATGTGTATGAATCACTAATTCATGGTACTTTATGGAAAGAAGTCAATTTCCATGTTGATAACAGGTTGTTCAACCATCTTCGCAAGTTGTGCATACTATAGGTGGAAGAAATAGTTCACAGATTCAAAATTTGCCATGATCAACATCATCAGGGTCATCACTTTTAGGTGTTTGATCGAATGTATTGGTACATCATTAGGGCAAGGTCAAGAGTGAGGGAGCTCTACCCTCATTTACTATTTGTTTAAATCAAACTTTTATGGTCCAAAAGGTTTCAAGTGGAGAGGATTGATCTAGGAGGATCTTGTCATATCATTTGCACAGGTTCAGTTTCGTCATCAGCATTCAGTGTCCAGTATCTTTAGCATCAAAAGTGATGTTATGGTTGTCCAGTGATGTCAACGGTTGATATGGTTTTCATGGTATTCGAAGGATATGGTTTTGTACCTGGTTGTCGACATATGTTTGTCATCATTTGTGCCAGGGCTTGGTTGTCGACATGGATTTGTCATCATGTGATGTCACCAATGTCACTTTGTGACAAAAAAGTAGGTGCATGGATTTGTTTTAGATCTAAAAAAACATCTAATGCCTACATTCTAAACCTATGCTAGAACCTAATGCAACTCCTAAGTGTTGACCCTCAGGTAATTACATTACATTCAAACCTATATTAAGAACTACATGTGACAATGCAAACAAAACCAACATCAATAAAACATTACCAAACCCATAAAAACATTACATATAAACAAATCACAGTCCCTAACCATAGGGTTAACCATAGCGGGACCATAACATAGGGCATGTGATCGGTTGGGTAAGCTGTTGGAGTTTACAAACAATACACCTTAAACAGTGCGGAGAATCCATCTAACCTTGCATGTGAACGGAGTAAACACATCCACCAATGGCTAACCTCATCAAGACCATGCAATGGGGAGGCAGTTAGGCTAACCGCGAAACAACTGTCACATACAGGGATGGACAACCACATCGATAGCCGGAATCGCCGGGTTTAAACATCACTCTGGCCCTTTGTGGCTTGACCGTGGGCTATTCACATGAGTGGTAAACAAACTCCGTGCAGTCAACCTGGCCTCCAGCGGCTAAATATTATTACAAAGTCATTTTTGGGTTTTTCGTCGAGTTTTGGTGCTATGTTAATGGAATGACCATGCAAGTTATCCCTAGATATCTTTTATGACATAATTGCAGCCCCTACTTTCAGTGTTCATGCCAATCTTGGCTGGGGAGATGTCAGATGTATCTTAAACCCTTTTAAATACACCATTTTGTCCATAAAGAAGAAGAGTGGTTTTGAGTTTTATGTGCATATTCTGGAGGATATAGACTGTTTTTGTTTTCAGTGTAATAGGAGCATCAGGAGTCAAAATTGGGAACTGTGATAGGCGTTGGAAATCTGATTTAGAGAGATTTATTGTGACAGTGACTAGAAGTTCTTGTGTGTATGATCAGTCTGGTCAATTTTCTGTGTAATCAACCTCCTCAGTTTTAATCCTAATAAAGCGGTCGCCCATCTTGAAAGTGGACCTGAAGATGTAGTCCATCAGGGACGAACTCCGTAATCGATCTTGTTGTCTGGTATCACTTTGTTTTTTCTAATTTTCACTTCTATTTACATCTTGCTTATGTTTCAATTCTGTCGTTAATTCATCCTTTTTTAGTTGATTCTCATAGTTAAAACACTTTAAGTTAACATTTGGTTCACTAATGGAATTAATCAATTCTACTTTAGTTTAACATATGATGATTTCAAATCATAATGTCTGGGAATTATTTAGGAATTGAGCATATTACACCCAACTGTGAACTATCTCCAATAGTTCCCCACCAAGCTAAGATCTACTTGCCAGTAGAATCAACAACATCATTGATTCCTTGGTGGTTTCCTCCCAATAGATTTTTAGCAGTGTTCTGCTTTAAGGTGTACCAGCCTTTTGCCCAGGCCTTTTTGTTTTTTCCGAAAAATACTCTTTTCTTTTTCTTTAAAGCATTCCCTTCTCTCTTTCTGTTCTTTATTCCACCCCACTTAGTATTTTTCTCCGACTAAGTGATTAACATAATATTTTTATCCCATTATGTTAATATTCTCTTTTTTCTTGTTTTCTCCTTGATATTTTTAGGAGACTTTTAGGGAAGGTCCATCATAGACTTAACCATCAATATCTTTTCATAAGTTGGAAATAAGTCTTCTAAAACTCTAGAGTTATTTCCTGAATATCCCAAACAATGTATTCATTAACTCAATAATAAAATAAAATACTGCATCATCACATCAGTCCCATCATGGCTTCCATAGCCATTCAATCTAGTAGTAATTCAATGTCTAAAAATCCATTATAATTTACATAACTATCCATTTTTATATTATCATTAAAGAAAATGAACATTTATGTACATCATGCATCCACACTTTACCCTGAACATGTGTCCCACAATTTGTAAAAGTACATTGACCAAATTCATCACATGTCATATCGGTGGTACACATTCCAAATTTTCACATAATAACAATCATGCAACATAGAAAAAAAATAACATATATTGCATACCATATCATTATAATTTCTTTAAGGTACCACCTTACCAACAATCAATATTATAAATAAATAACAACTCCATTGAACACTAAGACACAAAATGCGATATTTGTTTTTTTTTCTTAATTACTTGGAGCCATTACTTTAATTCATCACCCTTTAAAATACTTTATGTCCAATAATAACATTTCTGGATGGTAAGACAAGCTTCCCTTTTATTATCAAACAATTTACAACATTTATGAATTAAAATCTTACTCAAAACATTTGGCCCTACTTCACTCCTAACAATTCATTCTAAATATTATAAAAATTTAATGCTATAATTAATCCCTAATGTTTAATGGCATTTACAAACATGATCTCACATTGTTAATCATGTCTTCAATGATTATCAACATGTATATTATTACATAACCTCATTCTTAATTGTCTCACAATATTACCAATACTTCCCACACAAGTAACTAAAAGCCATCTTCATTTATGTGTTCCTACAAACACTTTAGTAACATGAAAAATTACAGACATTGGGGGATTTTTTTTATACAATTAGCTCGTAGCCATGTAAACTATAGCCATTGAGGAATTTTGGCTAAATAGTTTGCAAGAAGGTAATCTACAACCATTGAGGCATTTTATCAAATAGTTTGCAAGCATGCAATCTACATCCATTGAGAAATTTTAATAAACAATTTTCAAGCATGTAATCTACAACCAATGATATATTCTAACAAATACCTTGCAAGCATGAAATCTACAACTATTGAGTCATTTTAACAAACAATTAGCGGACATGAAATAAATTACCATATAGATGTTTAAACTATGAGAGTGACAACAAAACTAGAATTTAAAAAATAACATGAATCATATTAATACCATCAATGGTAAATTTTATGCAAAACAACATAATAAAAAATCCCTATAGGGCAACGAAAAATCAACAAAATCGACCAGATTATGGAGTTAGAGTCTGAAAACAGGTTTTTGGAATCAAAGTAGGGATTACATCAACATGGGGTACGAATACCCCCTGATGTTGAGCAAAGTCACATCCAAAAATCCCAGGGATACAATTCTTTAGAACAATAAAACTTTGGATCTCATTTACCACTTTTGTTAAACACATGGAATGCAAACTTTTATCTACAATTCTTTATGAATAAATGCAACCCAACAATATGTTACTATGATATTTTCATTGAATTCAAGTTCATATATGAATTCCACTTGACTCATTGCTCATTTTAACATCTAAAGAGGTTCTTTCAATGTTTTTTTAAAACATTCTATTGTCCTCCTCAGGGTCAACCACAACTTCTACATTCTTTAGTTATCACACATGCATTCATTTTTTATAAGCATTGCATTATAACTTTAGTCATGTTTATTATTATTATTTTTCAATGCACCATAATCATTATTGTAATAGTATGCACGAAAAGGTTGGTAATTAATCCTCACTATAACTAGTGAGTGCTCAGGATTATTCATAGGTGCAACAAAGGTTTTATTGTCTTTTATCCACATCCATATTCAAATGTTATGAGCACAAATATTAAAGAAACATTGTCACTTTCTATTATTTCATACATCATGCATCTCATGTCACTTGTAGTCTACTGCAAGTTTAGTTAGAATCACACTTTAGATGATTCCCACTAGCATAATACCTATACTTATTTTCTTCTTAATGATTCCAAAATGCATTAGTGTTGCAACCTTTTTCTCTAATACCACTTTTAACATCGCCAAGTAACCTCACAGGAAAATGCATGTAGTTGGGAATTATTTTCGGCATTTACCAATTTGTAACTTTTTAAGTTACTTTCTATATTCCTTTAATGATAATTAGTATAACCATCATCATTACATAAATAAATATTTAGTAAAATCATAGTGAGTTACACAACCATTAACTGTCTTTGTTGTAGCATATTAATTTAAATTTCCTGCTATAGCTATGCATCAATTCCATGACTCTTTTAACTAAATTAGTAAATAACATACTTGATAATATAAAAATCACATCATGAAAGAAATTAACATCATAAAAATGGCACAATGAACAATCACATCATTAGACGCGGTATACCTTGGAAACCATGTAGGGTGAAAGCCAACAAACATTTAATTTTATTATTAAACACTCGCAAGGGTGTTCACCCCTCACTCAATGGTTATAAGGGAGTGCATCTCTTGACCATTGTCATAAAATATTACATAGAAAAATCATCTTAAATGAAACATAATAACTTTTCGCTATTACAATCAACATGATATCATTTATCCATGAATCCTCAATCTCTATGTCTTTGTGGTTTAACTGTTTCCATCAGTGGATCATCCTCGAGTTGGAATTCCTCAATTTGCATGGACCAACAAATACAATGTTAAACATGAACTATCCTTTTCACAAATCACCATCCTTTCCTACCATCGCTACCGTCAACACACTTGATAACATGATTAGATAAAATATTAATAAACCAATAATCAATCTTTATTAGTGACACTTAACAATCTATTTGTGTGCATGCATTAAACATAAACTAAAAGTCATGAAATGTCTTCTTTAACATCATTGCACATGCATTAATAACAAGAAAATCACTGTCAAGAGTCATCTTTCCAACAAAATGTTAACAAAATCTTGCATGCATTTTCATATTTTTTTCAATATGAAAGCTAACATACTAGATATTATTCTTGTGCATGAGAATGCATAACAAGCTTTCAAGAGAACTAACCCAACAAACAATTTTCTTTGTTCCTACTATTATGTTTTATTTTCCAAAGGGATTGACGCAATAGATTAAATACTTATGCATGTGAATGCATGATATTTCCCAAAATCATCTTTTCCACAAGAGATCTATTCAAAATGGCTATTCTGTATAAAAATGCAAGCTCTATTTCAAACAAAGTTAACATAATAGTTATAATTGTTGCATGCAATTACTTGTCCTCTCCAACAGAAAATGACATGATACCTTTTTCTTCTCACATATGAAACATATATTTCTTTCCAAAGAAAACTAACTAAATCTTGCATGGAAAAAACACATTTATTTTCCAAGGGATCAAACACATAACATTTATTCTTGCAAGCATGCAAAGAGACATTTTTTTCTTACCAAAATATATAGCCCACTAGCTGTACATAATATTCTCCCAAAAGAAATATAATACTATAGCTAATCGCTTTAGGTGTGCAAATGCATATTAATTTTCCCAAAAGAAAGCTAACACAATCAATATTATGCAATTTCACCTTCCTTTTCTCCAGAAATCAAATACCAAAACTATACCTTTCCATGCATGCAAGTGTATATGTTTCTCTAAAGAATGATCCAAGGAAATCTTAGCACAATAAAGTATGAGATTACCAGTTTTCCTTTCCAAGAATATAATTAAATAATGCATACAAGGACATGTTTGTCTCCTCTTATTTTTGAAGAGTTCTAACACAAAAAAACTTCTTTGCATACAAATATATATATTTATTTTCCAAGGAATTTAACACACTACTTATTCTTTTTCCAAAATTTAGCTAAAACACTAGCTATTACACATGCAATACAAAATCTTTTCCTATCATTTAACACATCAGAAAAATTTGTAATATTTCCTCAGGATCTAACATGAATAACAAATCCTTCTCAAATAACACAACCAATTGACTTTTATGCAAAGGTTTTATGTGAAATCTTTCTCAAAAATGTTACTTATCTCTTTCTGCACGACTCAACCTTCCCATGCATGTAAAATCACATATTCATTTCTAGTAGATCAAATATACTAGATATTATTCCTATGCACATAATTACATATTCTCTTTAAGAATCAAATATTTTGCATTAAATTTTTTATGCATATGCATCATGAGAACATCCTTGGTAATATTTTAAATGAAATAGCTTAATTCCTTTTCAATAATTATCAACATAATTATTCTATTTTTGTGCATGTGAATAACTTATTTCTTTTCAAGAAATATCAACATAATTGTTCTATTTTTGTGCATGCGAATAACTTATTTCTTTTCAAGAAATATCATCATAGTTGTTTTCTTTGTGTACATATGAATAACTTATTTATTTTTCAAGAAATACCAAACTTAATTGTTATTTGTTTGTGCTTGACATTTTTTTCAAGAACATTAACACAATAGTTATCTCTATATGTACATAAACAACTATTCTTATCTCACAAAAAAATCAAAACACTTCATTTTTCTTGTTTTAGTCATCAAATTTGGATGTAGTTTCTGAACATTTAGAAACGAGTTTTTGAAAAACAAAAGAGGTTTTGGTTGGGAACCGGTTCATTAAACAAAACCTCTCTAAGATTTTACATAGGTTTCATGGTTTGGAAGATTCTATTGAATATTTGGAGCCCATTTTTCTAGATTTAAATATTAAATAATTTTCTGTTTTAGCCATCAACTTTGGACACGGTTTTCAAGGATTTTAAAATGAATGTTTCAAATATGAAAGAGTCTTTTGGTGAGAACGATCTCATTTACAAAATCCTTTTTAATTTTTCAGACATATATCATGATTTTGGAGATAAGAAGACATATTTGGACCCTATTTTCCAATAACTCATGCAATTCACACAATTATTTAACCATGAAAATATTCTAAGCATTCAATGCACATGAAATATTTTAAGAATTCAATAAGGAAAACATGTATTCCTCTATGCATGAAAGTCCATGGAGGTTTTCCCAAGAAAATAATCTTGACTCTTTATCATATGAAATTTTTCAAGCAAATAAATTCGATTCTTATTTCTTCATGCACCATATGCAAACACAATAATAATTTTCAAAGAACATAGTTACTTATCTTGTAATATATGCTTGGAATCTCTCCTTCCTCTCTCTTGGATTGAGTCTGCATGTATTCTGTCATTATTTCTCATATTTTCCCATAGGCTTACAATAAGTAGAATTAAGAAAATGCAATAGATTTTCTAAATCCTAAAAACATTCCACAAATCACCCAAAATGAATCCATAAATCAGATTTTTCCTAAATCCTAAAATCACTCCATAAATCATCCAGAAATCTCTCCATAAGTAATCTTTTTCTAAATTCTACAATCACTAAATAAATCTTCCATAAATATCTCATGATTTTGTTTTCAAGGCTTAAGAACACAATATCACTTATCCATAGATTTTATAAAACTATTACTCATTATGTCTAAAAATCATAAAATATACCAACTTGGAAATATTATTTATTTAGCTAGAAGAATATAAATTCTTCTAAATAAAAGAATTAAGAATTAATTCTTGTAATATTCTTATCATTAGGAATTACAAGAATATTCTTTATGTAATATCAATATAAGAGTCAATAATATTTAATTATTCAACAACCCTCATTTTATGAGAGCTTTTATGGGAGCTTATCCTAGGGATATTACATTCTAGGGATTATGAATGTTTACAAAATTCAAGGAATGGTAGATAAGGTCATAGCATCTGAATGGGTGGAAAATTATTCTATAACAATATTTGCTCCATTATTTGTAGGTTCATGAGTTTGACTTAGAGCAAGGATGATTGTAGCACGGGAAACTTGTGAGACTTATATTTTACCAGCTACTCAAACTAGGTGTGTCCCTCATAACTAACTAGTAGTTATGATAGAATTGTTCTAGGATACTTTATGGAAACATTTTCATTATTCTTTGAATTTATGCACAATTAATGGTCTACTCTAGCCATAAGACAATTTTCATGTACAAAAAAATCTTACGAAGTTTTATACCATCAGTTCCTTTAAAAAATACCTTAAAAGTTTGGGAATCTTCCACTTCTTAGATGTATCAAATTTATACTCTAGTAAAATAAAGAATCAAGGGTGGAAATCTACCTTACGATTTGAATTTTAGGAAGACATAAAAAATAATGGAATAAATTCATATCTAGTTTAAAATGTGAGGAAATTAGAGTGAAGGAGGAAAAACTAATATGTTTTAAGAACAAAACAACTGAAATATATACAAAATTTTGGGATATAAGGATAATATTGAGGATGAAATATAAGATGATAATGAGGGTGGAAACATAAATGGAAGTTGAATAACCCACTAAAAATAACTATTTTTGTTCTGTTTCCTTTATCTAATAGAATTCTAATGCAAGACAATTAGTAGAAGAGATCATGGTAGGGTCTAAGTAGATGTATTATGTGCAAGATCAAATTGGAAACTACAAACCACCTGCTAGTTGATTATCCATATGTGAGAGAAGTACATACTAATTCATTGGAGTTAAATAAGCCTTGAGGGCTAGCTCAATTCGTTGAGTTCCCATCGTTAAAGAACCTTTGCTATTGAGAGGTCATCACTCTTAGGGTCAAGCTATGTGGTTGAGTCGGCATGAAGTGATCCTTTTGGGTGGATATGTCTAGTACAAATATTTCTTGGATGTAGCGGTTTTTGATATTCAGGGTCCATGAATCACATAGAAAAAAAATGTATTGGATTTAAATGATACTAAAGGAAAGTGGAAAATTTAGTAATTTTCAATATATTTTGAGAGATGGTATAAGGACAAATAAGTTATAGCTAACAAGGCATGGCCTTGTATTATAGATTCGAAAATTTGAAATTTGGAATGCAAGAAACAAAATGACATTGTATATCAAGTAAATCCTTTCTTTTAAAGTCTATCTCCAACTAATAAATGGCTACAGAGTAATCTATAAGCCTATAAAAGTAAAAGTTCTAGGAACCCTATTAGATAAAAATAGACAAATCCTAGTATTGAAGATTATTTGATGGTTTTTATCAAGGAACTCCAAATAGATTTGGCATATATAACATTGTATTATCAAAGAGAAATCACTTCATTCTTTTAAATATGTTGTAGTGATGAGGAAAAAAATAACATATAACTTTATGTACCATAAATTCCCCTTAAAATTTCATAAAAAAAAGTAATCCTAATTTATTTGTTTATTTTTTCCAAGGGAAAAATCATAATTTTGATTAATAGATAAGAAAATTAGATTTTGTATATGCACTATAGTGCATTCAAAAAAAGGGGCTAAACAACAATCCAGAAGAAAATAAAAAAACAGGTTAAAGTCCATATCATGTCCATAATATATGTCTATCAACATATATACATGTAAAATATAAAAAACAAATACAAACATATCCTCCTAGTCACTAGGGTGTTTTATCTGAGCGAAAGAAAAATAAATTTTAGTTAATCAGGCTATAAATCCATTTGTAGGCCTTCTATGAAAAGGCTATGATAATATTTAGAGATTTTTTCATTTATCTTCTCTAGGATATTCCTAGTGCCTAAAATCTGCGTAGCACCTACTTTAAATAGTGTTTCTCCATTGGAATTTTTTCCCTGTAAATATGGAAACATGAAATCCAATCAAAATCATGTTTTAACTGTAAGATATCTTTAAGGATTGGGTACAGTGTCATGTGACATCTTGAAATATCATTAAATCAATTTATAATAGTTTTCGAGTCACCAAAAATATGCAAATAATGACATCCCTTCTTGATAGCAAACAAGAGGAGAAGATTTAGGTTGAGTAACTGAACATAATTACATTTGTCTTTTCCCAGCCTAATCGAAAGCTTGAAACAATTATTTTATCGAAGATATAAAATAACCCTCCATCCCCCACATTCATCCTAATCAAGTGAATCCCCATCAAAAAAATCCCAGGAATAAGAACAGCCTACTGCTTTAGCAATGATACTGCGAGGATAGTGTACTGGCTCAACAACAAAAAGTAGATAAAAGGTGGCCCAATGACCTATGCAACAACCTTGTTAGGAGTGAAAGGGTTGTCTTGGAAGTGTTCATTGTTCCTTGAGATCCATATACCCCAACTGATAACTAGTGGTAAAATCCTATTCTTTTTTGGATTTTCTTGTTCCCACCACTGCCTCCAAGAATCATTATAAGATACACCTTGTCAATTAGAGGCTAATTCCAACTAGTTTCAGATAGTGTTCCATACTCCTAAGGTGAAAGGAAAATAGAGAAATAGGTGATCCATTATCTCCTTATCATTTTTGCATAGGGAACACCAACTTCGCACAACCATACATCTTTTTTCTAAATTATCTCCTATAGGAACCTTATTTTCCAAGATGCACCATAGAAACATTTTTTTTTTTTTTTAAGTAGCATAGCTTCCACAATTTCCTCCACCACCACGCTAACTCTCCCTGTCCATTGTCATCAGTGATAAACATATACCCCAATTTTTGAGAATATTCCTTAAAAGGAGAATGCACCCAACATAAAGAATCTTCCCTGTCTCTGAGGAAAAAATGGATGTTGGCAATAGTAATATAATTTTGTCACTGTCGTGTTCAATTGGTAAGTTTAGCTAGTTGGCATCAGCCCATCCTTGATCCCAAATAGAGGTACATGCATTATAGACCAATTGGTTCAAAGTAATCCTTCCATTTGTATTTAGATATTCAACCAACTCTTGAGGCAGGAAAAAAAATTTCTCCGCATCCCACCTAGGGGTTAATTACAATCCTTACCCTTTCAACCATCTTCAACCACTAAAAAAGAGGCTAACATTTCTTTCCATATAATCAATACGCTCAAACTTTTCTTGTTTTGGGACCATATCTAATCTTCAAGAGTATAGGGGTGGATATACTTCATAGATACAAATTCTGTCCATAGACTATCAATTGATATAAGCCTCCAACCAATTTTTTCTTCTAGCACCTTTATGAAAATGTGAAGGGTTTTAAGCCCACACCCTCCCCACATCTTTGGCAAAGAAATTTTATCCCATTTAACTCAAGGGAAAACCTGTCTATCTTTTGACCCCAACCATAAAAATTGACAACTTGTCTTGTGAATGGAGTTCAAAACTACTTTTGGAATCCACGATAAGGAAATCAAGAAAATTATAATAGCTTCCAATATATATTTTATGAGAACCAAAATTCCAAGTCTAAAAAACAGTCTAAAACGCCATTCCTTTAATCTCTTTTCAAGTTTTTCTATTAATCAATTTTAGTTGGACTTTATATAGTCATAGGGTTTTAGTTGGAACTTTAAATAATTTAGACCATGAAAATTGTTAGAGTGAAAAGGAAAAATATTATGTACATCTGTGGACTCATCCCTGGAAAGGCCAAGAGGGGAGAGTATAGATTTATAAAGATTTACCTACATGCTTATAGATTTATCAAAAATCGATATGACCCCTTTGATTATTACTAGATCATGCCTAGACCCATCGCAAAATAATAGGATATCGTCCACGAACAATAGATGTGTGATGGTTAAATCATCAAGTACAACAACACCCTTTAAGTCACCCTTTCGTTTTTCTATAGTTAACAATCTACTAAGGCCCTCAACCACGAACAAGAATAATAGGGGAGAAAGAGGAAAACATGAATGTAAACCTTGCTGAGCATGGAAAAAATTAGAAGCCGACCCATTGATAAGTATTGAAAATGATACAATGGTTATAAAATAGATAACCAAATTAAGGAAAGGAACTTCAAATCCCAAATGGGTCATTAGAAATCTGATATATATCCAGTTGACTATGTCATACGATTTGGAAAGGTCAATTTTTATCACCATACCTTTAAATTTCTTAGTTTTTAGATTGTGAAGCCCTTCCCGAGAAACCACTATTTCCTTATGAATTCTTCGATCTTCTCAAAAGGAAAATTAGTATTGGAAACTTTTTTTAATAGAATTGACTTTAATGTATTGGCTATGATTTTTTCAATGACCTTATTAATGAAAATGCATAGTGATATGGGATTGAAGTCAATGAAGGAGTGTGGAGAAAGTTATTTGGGGATGAGAATGATAAAGCTAGAGTTAAGAGATAAAAGCATCCTACTAGATTTCCTAGAGTCCTCTATCACCTTTAAGAGGTCTCCCCCAAAAATATCATAAATCCCAATGAAGAATTCTACTAACCATCCATTAGGTCCAGGGCTTTTATTCCTATGTAAACTATAGAGGACCTTTGATAATTTAGCTTCAGACACTAGTTTCATTAAGCATGGGTTGTCTTCATCGCATGTGAACCTAGGGAAATATCAATATAATGAGATAACTTTAACAATGGTCACTTAAAGAGGGGCCTTATACATATTACTAAAGTGCTATTTTCCAATATTTCTGAGATCTTCAAATGATGATGCTTTAATGAATTCCAAACCATCCAAATCCCAAATAGTATTGTGTGCTCGATGACCCTTAGCAAATTGCTAAAATAATTTTGTGTTTTCATCCCCACCCTTCGACCATATTTCTCTACCTTTTTGCATCCAAGTCTCCTTAATTTAATATAGGATTCTCTTTTTTGTAGCCTATAAATGAATGATTCTCTATTTTGTTTCCTCCATAACTAAAATATATTCCTCCTCCCTTTGTCTCTTAAGGTTTTACCACTCAATCGTAGCCTTTTCACCCTTTTTATATTTTTAGAAATTGAACCACCATAGGCACGTCCCTATTAGGTTTGTAAGGAATCCAATATTTAACTACCACATTATGAAAAATATTCATATTTTAACCATGTTACATTGAATTTTAATGGGCTTCCTAGTTTGTTAAAACCCCCTTTCACTTCATGAAAAATTGGATGGTGATGAGATTCACTTCCACCCCAACTCACTGAGGAAACAAGGGATCATTTCCAATAAATATTCTTCCATAAGAAACCAGTCAATTGTTGTTGCTATCATTGCATCACCAATTCTCCTATCTCTCCAGATGGTTTTATAGTTTACCAATTTCACATCACAAACATTGTGTTCCCAACATAGTTACCGATCAAATGGTAACTATTACCTCAAAACGGGTACTCTAGCCCAAAAACCCCCAAAAAACATGAAAAAACAATCCAAAAACAAAAATTGTGTATGCTAGAACGATGTTTTTTTTTGGGGTAAAGTTTTCACATTTTTTTTTAAATGGAAGTAAAAACCTTTTTTTTTGGCAAAATGGATGAAAAAACACCCTCAAAAAAATAAGTGTTGATGTTGGAAAAAAAAATTGAGTTACAATTTTGACACTTTTTAGGAATGTAATTAAAGATAAAATATCAGAAATTTGAAAAACTGTAAAAGTCCAACAATTCTCATACATGATGTTAAAGATAAAATATCATGTCTCAAATCCTGATAATTCCAACAATTTCCATCCATGTTGTTAAAGATAACATACCTTGACTCTAGAAAACCTTGAAATTGTAATTGTTTTCAACAATAACATTAAAGATAAAATATCATAATTCAGAAAAACCTTAAGATTTTGACAAATTTCCAACCATGTAATTAGAAAAATTAAGTTTTTAACATATTTCAACCATAAAATTATGGAAAAATTATATGAAAAACAAATTTTAAAAATGAACAAGTAAATAAGAGATTTATTATTCCAAGAGTAATTTTTATTTCAAAGGCTTTAAAACTATAACTCTTTTCAAATTTTAGCCTAAGACAACTTATCCTATTGCCACAAAAACCTAAAAATCAACCATCAAAATGAAGTCTCCCTTTTAATGAGGCAAAAATTTCAAAAATTTTAAAACTATCTTATACCAAATGATAACAATAAATAATATCATGGAAATATCACTGTATAATTTAAAAACTCATCATTAATTTATAATATTTATTTACTTTTAATCAAAATATCAACTTTCATAGATTGAATATGACATACATTTTATTTTTGTAATTCATTATTGCATTCACTGGGGATTCACTAGATATTGTAGGTATCTTTATTTTCATTAACATTTTTTATACCCCTTTATATTTTCTCATTAACTTTAAGCTCCATTTTTTTTTATATTCACCAATATGAAAACCATTTACCCTCTATATATGCCCTAATATATTATGACATTTTTTCTTCAATATATATCCCCCAGTATGAACCCACGCGGTATGATATTTCTCGCATAGTGAAGCCCCCCTGATTGCATTATGGATATTCTAAAGAGATGAATTCTTCATAATTAAAGCATATAATCCAAAAAACATAGAAATGGCCCATAACTTCATGTAAGATCATATGGAAGTCAAAATATTTATTTCAAGTTACCATGCAAACATTTCTAAAGACATGAATTCCTTTTAATTAAAACATTAAATACAACAAACATAGAAATGACTCATAACTTCATGTAAGATCATATGGAAGTCAAATATTTATTTCAAGTTACCATTCAAACATATCTAAAGATATGCATTCTTCATAATTAAAACATATAATCCAACAAACATATAAATGACTCATAACTTCATGTAAGATCATATGAAGTCAAAATATTTATTTCACGTTACCATGCAAACATCATTTACATAAAATGTCTTAGACATTTATTCAAAATCATTCATAGGATATGGCACACCATCATAATCTACATCTTCAAATGAATGACTAGATGCATATGAATATGACCCATATTCTTCTCTTTCATCAACTAAAGCCCCATTTGAGTCAACATGCATGCCCACCATTTTAGGGTTCAAAAGTCTTCTAGATCTACAACTAGGTTCAACAGACCCCCATATCTACACTATTCCTTCTGGTAGAAAATTCTTCAAAATATTTATGGTATTGAAACGAAGAGTTCCTCTCTTTGTTAAATTGAAGTCAGAGACGAGTATGGTAATATCCTCCAATTTTAAGAGGTCTGTGCAGTGACGATTTATATTTGTACCCTTTCTTTTTCTCTTTCTATGAATTTTTTTATCAACTACCATCGCTTGTACACACCATAGAATGGGTGGGTGTTTTTGGCATACCAATGTACCTCATCAACTGTAATATCTTCATTTTCTTTAATTACTTTTATAACCTTCACAACCCAAAATGGATATCCAAGTGGATATCCATCTGCTAATACTGCTATCGTGCAACCCTCCTTAACATCTTGCACAAAACCCCTATAAAGGTATTCCATGGCTTCACATTGTGCACGTTATCTTCTAGAATCAATATATATTTCTCTTTCCTCTTCCTGTTGAGAATTAATAATGCCTTGATATTGTTGTTGTTCAATAATGTGTCTTTCCTCCTGTTCATTTGGCATATTTTGAGGCCAAATAAATGGAGTCTTCAAAAGTGTATATTCATTTCCCGTTATTGAAATGATATCACTTTGATCATTGAAAAAAGACTCCCACCAAATTTAATCAACAACATCAAAGTACTCATATGTATCTCTAATACATCTTTTTATTTTTTCCAAGCATTGAGAATAATTTATCTCTCTCTTATGCCTTCATGCATTATGGAGTTCAACAACTGATTGAAATGATATTATTTTTGATGCAAATATTGGATGATCTGGAATGAACTTCAAAAATGCTAAACTTGATGACAGCCCCCATTATGCAATAGTTGAATACTTCTTGCCCCATATAAGTGTTTTGCCATCAATTTTTTTGATACGAAATTGATGCTGGAAGCTAATGTCATTAAGTTGTTCAATGCATTTCTCCTCACCATGTGATCCTAGAATAAACCTTATCATGCCAATAGTTTCTTCCAGCACATGAAAAACATGCTCTGGAATGTATGATTTCTTAATACATTGAATTAATAATGGCATACTCCCAACATTATTCCTCCTCAATGTTACTGAAAAACAAGTAAACATATGATCAATATGGTCATGAGTGTGCCCAACAATAAGGAAACCAACCTTTACCTTTTTAAAAATTCCCAATTGAACAAGCATGTTTAGATATCCAAAAAGAACTTGATTTTTGTTTTCACGGCTTGTGTTGTCCAATTGCAGATACAAAAATTCAGGAAGAATACTCGACTAATGAGAAATAACATCATGGATTATAGTTATGGTAATATTTTCATCATTATGAATATTTGGAGCTGTGAAGTAAACCCTTGGCAACATCTTCCCATTAAAGACCATATAGCCAACTAAGTGAAACTGAATAAATTTTTCTTCCTGTAATTTTTTGGTGTGCAGAAAAAATGTGGCAGAAGCATTTTCTTTTGGTCCATACCATCAATTATCAAACCCAAATATTTATTTGGATTATCATAACACTTTTTTCGATGCTTATACAACTTTTTTCTTTCACTTGTTTACTGATTGTGATTCTCTTGAAGTGCTTTGACAGTGGAATCTACACATAAAATAAAAGAAATCTATTAATAAATATATTTTCATAGTTGATAACTATATATATTTTTTAAAATAATGTTATGAATACATACCTATTTTTGGCCCTTGACATTTATCCCTTTTTTATTTAAGAGAAGCATATGTACTGCCAACCCCCATCCTTGTCTTCTTAGGAATACAAACATTGTTGAATTCGTTCTTCCATATCATTGTAAAATATGAATATATAATAAAATTACCATCTCCTTCAACACCTTCTGCATATTCTTTTTATAAGTTGTAGATTTTGCGTCTTGTGAAATTATCTAGAATATGTATTGTGTCTTTATTTGGCATACACTCTCCATGATTTGAAAATAAGTCTTTCATCTATGACATTGTAGTAATTGTTGGTGGTCCAACCTCTCTTTTATAACGTACCTATGAATAATATGTAGGGTCTTTTTCCAGTGTTTCTTGGATCCTTGACAAACAAAAATCATCAATTGAATGCAACATTTCGAAAGCCTTTCTACAGATCAATACAATCCCAATATGATAATCATAACTTGCTAGTGTATATTGCATGTAACCCACTAAAAATGAATTTTGCATGCTTTTATTCATTGACAAATATTTCTACCTTTGCTCCAAACAATGTAAACTTTGAAACGGGAACTATAAACTCAAAACGGGAACTCTGGCAAAAAAACCCCAAAAAAACATCAAAAACAGTGCTAAAAACGAAAAGTGTGTATACTGGAACGATGTTTTTTTTTTAGGTGTCAATTTTGAACGTGTTTTAAAAATGGCAGTGACTACAAAATTTACTACGAAATTTTCGTGCAAAATATAGCTTCAAAACGAAAGTGTTGATACTGGAATAATGATTTTTTTTTTTAGGGTCAATTTTCAAACTTTTTAAAAAATGCTAATAAAACCAATTTTTTATGTCTCAAACAAAGTTAAATTTTAAGGAAAAAACACATTAATGTTTCTGGTAGAATATCATTTTCCTTTCCTAAGTATAAATTTAACATGTTTTCAACCACAACTTGCTAGATACAAAAGAAATTGAAATTTTTTCAACTATAAAACTAAAAAAACATGACATTATGAACAAATTATATCACTAAATGAATTCAAAAGTCTTTATTTGTATACTGAATAAAACAGACATTATATCTCTAATTTGATATTGTATTGTAGATATTTAAACAATAAAATTTATCATACTTAAGACATAATCCAACAACATAAAAATGCTTCATAACTTCTCATTTAACAAAATATGGAAAACATTAATTTTATTTGAAGATACGATGCATACATCAGTTATATAAACTGTCTTAAACAATTATTCAAACTCAATCACCCAATAACCGTGGGTAGGCCGTCGTCGTGCCCCCTTCCCCCAACCCATTACCGATCTTTCCCATTCACCCATGCCCTCTTCCCCCTTCTTCCCTACCCATGCGCCAGCCCTTGCTACCCCCAACTCACCCACCCATGCACCATTTCCCCAACTCTTCCTTCCCTACCCCACAACTCTCCTCCCCATAAGCCCACCCCCTAACTCCCATTCCCCTCCAATCTCAACTCCTCCCCCCCTTCCTTAACGTCGGCCCCATGGGCCTCGCGCCCTACCCCCCTCCACCCTACCCTTACCCCCACCCCCTACCTTCCCCCACCCCCCACCCTTACCTTAAACCCCACCCCCCGCCACCCCCCTACCCCTTACCCTACCCCCTACCTTCCCACACCCCCCACCCTTACCTTTACCCCCCACCCCCCGCCACCCCCCTACCCCTTACCTTACCCCCCCCCCCCTCCCCCCTGCCCCCCTCCCACCCACTACCCTTACCACCCCCCCCCCACCAACCCCCTGCCACCCCCTACCCTACCCCTTACCCCCCCACCCCTGCCACCCCCTACCCTACCCCTTACCCCACCCCCCCCTGCACCCCCCTTACCCCCCCCCGCCCTACCCCTACCCCTACACCCCACTAACTCCCATTCCCCTCCAATCTCAAATCCTCCCCCCCTTCCTTAACGCCAGCCCCATGGGCCTCGCGCCCTACCCCCCTCCACCCTACCCTTACCCCTACCCCCTACCTTCCGCCACCCCCCTACCCCTTACCCTCCCCCTCCCCTCCCCTTACCCCCCCCCCCTCCCCCTCCCCTCCCCTTACCCCCCCCCCCTCCCCCTCCCCTCCCCTTACCCCCTACCCCTACCCCCCCTCCCATTCCCCGCCCACCCCCTCCCCACCCCCCCATCCTCCCCCCCCCTCCCCCTCCCCGGCCCCACCCCTCCCCCCCCTTCCCCTCCCCACCCCCCCTCCACCGCCCCCTCCCCGCCCACCCTCCACCGCCACCCCCCCCCTCCCCCAGCCCCCCTGCCCACCCCTCCACCGCCACCGCCCCCTCCCCGCCCACCGCCACCCCACCGCCCCCTCCCCGCCCACCGCCATCCCCCGCCACCCCCCGCCCCCATCCCCCCCCCGCCACCGCCCCCCCCTCCCCGCCCACCCCTCCCCCTCCGCCTCCCCCGCCCCCTCCGTGGCAGCGGCACCCCCGGCCGCCCCGCCCCCTCCCCGCCCACCCCCCCCCCCCTGCCACCCCCTACCCTACCCTACCCCTTACCCCCCCCCGCCCTACCCCTACCCCTACCCCCCCCCCCCCCCCCCCCCCCCCCCCCCCCCCCCCCCCGCATTTCACCTGAGTTTTTGTGATAGATCCAAAAACTCAGGTGAAATAAAATCATTGATTCTATTAGGGATGCTCATAGTTAATTTGTTCATATAAAAAAATAATGCCTCCAACAAATGGTGATTTCCTATCAATGTTCCCAATTAAATTATCTGAAGACAAAGTTAATCTCTCTAATAAATGGAGTTTTACAGTCAATGCTACATTACTCCTAGTTAAAGTGTTTGAAGATAAAGATAATACTCCCAAAGAATGAAGTTTTCCAATGCCTTTCCAAATAGTTCCTTTAAACCCATTGAGATATGCCACCAACAAAGTCGTTAGGGTTCCATTCAGGATTGTTGTGCAAAAAAATATTATGTTGCTATAATTCACACAACAAGTTCTTTACTTCATTAGTTTGTAGTAGGTCTCAAAGAAGGTAGTTGGAGAAGTTACCTTGTAAGGCTTTCCAATTATCAATGATTTCCTCTAAAACATGATATACTTTTGTTGTAGATACATGTTGTAGATAGGGGATGGTACCTCGTGGTTGAATGTAGACCCTATTATTAATTCAAGCTATATCTTCCCAATTTCCTACTTATCCACCTTTATTTGTAACTTGGAGGATTTCTTTGGTTCTGATTTCATTTGTTTCTTCCATTGGTCCCACTTAGCCCTGTGGTCTTCTAGGTGTTCTATCCTCTTTTATCTAAGGATTTAGATATTTTGGTAATGCTCTAGTATTGGTAGCATCCCCACTTCATAGGTTGATATCATCTTTTTTAACTTATCATTCTTGGTTAATTTTTTATTATTATTTTTTTCTATATGAAAATATTTAACATAGTTGTGTTGTTGAAGGGTATTTTTTAAATCAAAATATTATTAGTGGATTGTTTATTTATTATTTTAAACATCACTCAAGAAGGATAAATACCCAAAAATAAAATTTTAAACATAACTTCCCTTAACAAGAGGCATAAAAACCCAAAACCTGAAAACCAATTGTCAAAAAGAATCCGACTTCCAACTCGTTTATTATTCACTCTTGGTTGATCGATTAGACTGGTACAATATGTGGTGATGCTAGTGTACACAATCGGTTATGTATTGTTGGCCGAAGTTATGGTGAATACTTATAAATGAAGAGGAATAGTCTCTAACGTGACTTTTTGAAAAATCTGACAATCAGAAAAGGTCCTTTTTCCAGTTGACGTGATAGTACTCGCCAATCGCAGGAGTTAAATATGTTCACATTGTTTTTTGAATTCACCTTGGTTTTGATTCAAAAAAAATCCAAAATTTCAACTCTAAAAAACTCGAAGAATAAAATTATAAAATTATACAGTTCAGTATGGATGAGATATTCTGGAAGGAAAAAACATACTATTTATTATTAACTTAATTGTAGTTGAATGTTTAATCAAACCTGTGGGTCGATTCCCGGAATCGACCCGCCGCCGGTCGGGCGGGGCGGGGCGGCCCGGGGGTGGCGCTGCGGCGTGCAGTGCCACCCCCGGGCCGCCCCGCCCCGCCCGACCGGTGGCGGGTCGATTCCGGGAATCGACCCGCAGGTTTGATTAAACATTCCTGCGATTTCCTACATTTGCGTAAGAAGACGTCATAACAAAGTCTTTTGTTCTCTCGTTTTTTCATTCAAAAGGATACAAATTTAGATGTTGTCAAAGAATCACAATTGTCCACGCAAATTTAAATGAAAAAAATAAAAGTAATTTCTCCCATGTGCGTTACACGTAGAATTTTCATGTAATCACGGTAACGTATAGTCAAAATGAGCAATATTCCTGAAAGTTGCATAGCACTCGGCAGTCAAATAAATATAAGTTATGGATCATTCTCATAGGAGTTTTTATCTCGAAAATTATGTTATCTATCACTTTCATAAGTTGAAAGAATAAAATTAAGTAATCAGAATTATCGATCAATTTCAGAAGTTGAAAGAATAAAATTAAGTAATGACAAGGACAAGCACTTCAATATCTGTCTCCAATAATTTGGACAAGCACTTCAATATCTGTCTCCAATAATTTGTTGAGCTTGTTTGCATTATTTGACGTGGTGGGTTATACCTCATCAGGTATCTTTATGTTCATGGGAGATTGGAGGAATAATTTGGAATTTGAGAATCAAGTAATTGATATTTTTTGACAATCAGATTTCAGAATATTTTTATAATCTGTAATCAACATAAGTTAAGCAATACCTCATCATTCCATTTAATTTAATTGTAAACCCTGCTTAAACCGTTGGTCCATTGCTTTCGCATTTTTAATAGCTGGGATGAATGTTTCTGCATGAAGTTCAACTTCACTTTCTCAAACATTAAACAAAGAAAATGCTTCAGAATGACAAACGCATTCATAACATGAAATCATTTATTCCCATAGATTAACGTACATGTATAACCTTTTATGTTTTTAAAAGAATAAATTGTACAACTATGCACGGCATATTCCTCGGCCATTTTAAACAGAATCAAGCGGGCTCAGGGTAACGGTAGCAGGCGTGAGTGGGCGTTCGATTTCACTTGAGTTTTCCATCGAGAAGAGACTGGGTAGGGAGCAAACAGATTTAGGTTTAAAGGTTCTGTCAGTCTTGCATTAGACAGGGCTGTGTTACTAAAGATACATCAAACTGAATGGGGGTGCAGTCATCGTTAGGATTCTTTGACAACATCTGAATTTGTATCCTATTGAATGAAAAAATGAGAGAACAAAAGACTTTGTTATGACGTCTTCCTACGCAAATGTAGGAAATCGCAGGAAAATCGCAGGAATGTTTAATCAAACCTGCGGGTCGATTCCGGGAATCGACCGGAATCGACCTGCCGCCGGTCGGGCGGGGCGGGGTGGCCCGAGGGTGGCGCTGCGGCGCGCAGCGCCACCCTCGGGCCGCCCCACCCCGCCCGACCGGCGGCGGGTCGATTCTGGGAATCGACCCGCAGGTTTGATTAAAAAATTCAACTACAATTAAGTTAATAATAAATAGTATGTTTTTAAAATTCATTCTTTCTAACGTTTCAAAAAAAAATCATTCTTTATATCGTTTCGGAAAAGTTACTTTCGGAGAAGATCTATTTACATATCATGACGTTCCTTGTATTTTCCTTTAATTTCAATGCGCTCATCTGAACGACTCTTCGATAAATCATTTTTATTTTCAAGTGGGGTTAATAGAAACGTTTCTGTTTCTGTAACGATTCTTTTTCCCCTATCCCCATCTTCTGCTTTTTGCCTCCCCAATTAAACGACGATTTCGCAGCTCTATTTCAGAATTTCGATCAATAAGTTCTTTTGTTTAGAGAACAGTTTTATTATGTGTGTTTTCTAAAAAGTAGTTAACTATATCAATCTGGTACAATTACATTCACTAACAATATCTGCTTATTATTATAAGAAATTAAGATAAATAAATTAATTACTATACATTTTTTTTATTCTGAGAATAGTTTTATTTTAAATTTTAGTGATTTAATATTTGAACTTTTTTTACTAAAATTTAAAAAATTTCGAAACACTTTTATTATATAACTTCAATTTACTCTCCGACCAACTTTCATCAAATTTCACAGAGTATGTATGTATATATATATATAGATTATGATTCAGATAATCATGATTTTTAACTTAATAACTTCTGTGCATATTTCAAAAATCAGAGATGATCTTCTTACATTAAGTTCTGGATAGATAATAACGCTTATGTGAGACGTCCACCTATTTTACCAATATTTTTCCCTTCAGTTTTAAGCGATATCAGGTTTCGTGACGTGGCAAGATAACATGATATGTTTTATTAATAGCTCCAGATCTATTTAAATGGTTTAGATTTTTCAATCTCCTTCCACACCTGTGTTTTTTTTGTATTTTGACAATACTTCAAAAATAATATCTGTAAATTAATATATCAGAATCATTCTCTCCTTCTAATAACATACTCATTCTTTTCCCCTTTCATTTTGTTTAACTTTTCCGATTGGATTATCTGTTTTCTTTAAATATTGCCTTTTAAATTTATTATTTCAACAAATTTTGACAACATCTGAATTAGGATTCTTTTTTTTAAGATGTAAACATTATGTATTATTTATATATACGAAGAGATATATACAACTCTTCAGCCGCAGATTTAGCTGCTAAGACTTGGTTCACAACTTTTTCACTGTGCAAGTAATGACAGCAACACTAGCATACTGAAGTGACAAAATCTAAACCAAAGATAAAAAGGCTTTGGCTTCAGATACTATAGCCTCAGACAAAGAATGAGTCTCAAAGTGGACAACATACTTGCGTTTCGAGCCTCATTTCACTTAAAGCTTGAATGCATCTACATTTTAATCATGTTCTAATTCTCCAAACAACCCTACCGCATTATAAAAAAAGGCCCTCATATGAATACAGTGATGTACAGATATTTCATAGATTCTCATATATTTTTCGTTCTCTTGCTGGATTTCCCCGCAGATTAGTCAGTAATCAGTTGAAAGATCAGCAGGTTGAGGAAATGGATGATTAGGCCATTGCTGGAATGCTGCATCTTGTATCCCTGTCCAAGCAATCAAAACCCTCAATCCGAATAGCAGGAATAGATCCTAACGATTGCCTAACACATGACTTTGTCTTTGAAATAGTAGAGGGTGAGCTTGGCACTCTCTGATGAATGAACTGCACATCATGAACAAGAGGATTGTCGACCCGACTTGGAGGAGAACCACAAAAATATGGTGGCGAACATCCCAGGTTTGATGAATCACTACACCCACTCTTGCTGAGAATTATGTCCAAAATCTCAAATCTTGCGCTCAGTTCATTGTGCTCTGGAGTATGACTGCGTTGCCATCTCAAGGGTTTTGGAAGTTCTGAGGATGGGTGGTTAACCAAGCCAAGCCTTTGCGGCTTCGGGCAGATGACAACTTCCTCCTCAGATTTTTCTCTCAAGAATGCAGCCCTGAGCCTACCCATTTCCTTCATTTTGTTGTTTTTTTCCGAATCCCAATTCAAATCTGCGCAGGACTCCTTTTGCTTGTATTAATACCGGCCCTTCTTCAACACGGATTGCTGCAAGACTCTCAAATGGAGAACAACCTATCCAAGCTCTAATGGCGAAGAAAACCCTGATGGGCTCCCTGAGTTATTTTCATACACAACACATCGTGTACAGACCAAATCTTCTCTTGCTGTGTTCTGAAAACACAGATCTAAGGGTTCCACCAAACTAGATGGAGATATCCCGAGCCCTGAGAATTCTCACACTTATGCAAAGCACAAAATTGTGCATAAGCAAAGATCTGAAAAATTCCCCACTTCCTCTCGCCTTAATTTCAAACACTGGTTGTTTTGGAGGCCTGAAAGGAAGTGGGCAAGATGAGAACCTGAGAAGGTGGGTCTAAAAAAGGGCAAGAATTGTATCCTATTGAATGAAAAAACGAGAGAACAAAAGACTTTGTTATGACGTCTTCTTACGCAAATGTAGGAAATCGCAGGAAAATCGCAGGAATGTTTAATCAAACCTGCGGGTCGATTCCGGGAATCGACCCGCAGGTTTGATTAAACATTCAACTACAATTAAGTTAATAATAAATAGTATGTTTTTTCCTTCCAGAATATCTCATCCATATTGAACTGTATAATTTTATAATTTTATTCTTTGAGTTTTTTAGAGTTGAAATTTTGGATTTTTTTTTGAATCAAAACCAAGGTGAATTCAAAAAACAATGTGAACATATTTAACTCCTGCGGTTGGTGAGTACTATCACGTCAACTCGAAAAAGGACCTTTTCTGATTGTCAGATTTTTCAAAAAGTCACGTTAGAGACTATTCCTATTCATTTATAAGTATTCACCATAACTTCGGCCAACAATACATAACCGATTGTGTACACTAGCATCACCACATATTGTACCAGTCTAATCGATCAACCAAGAGTGAATAATAAACGAGTTGGAATTCGGATTCTTTTTGAAAATTGTTTTTTAGGTTTTGGGTTTTTATGCCTCTTGTTAAGGGAAGTTATGTTTAAAATTTTATTTTTGGGTATTTATCCTTCTTGAGTGATGTTTAAAATAATAAATAAACAATCCACTAATAATATTTTGATTTAAAAAATACCTTTCAACAACACAACTATGTTAAATATTTTCATATAGAATAAATAATAAAAAAAAATTAACCAAGAATGATAAGTTAAAAAAGATGATATCAACCTATGAAGTGGGGATGCTACCAATACTAGAGCATCACCAAAATATCTAAATCCTTAGATAAAAGAGGATAGAACACCTAGAAGACCACAGGGCTAAGTGGGACCAATGGAAGAAACAAATGAAATCAGAACCAAAGAAATCCTCCAAGTTACAAATAAAGGTGGATAAGTAGGAAATTGGGAAGATATAGCTTGAATTAATAATAGGGTCTACATTCAACCACGAGGTACCATCCCCTATCTACAACATGTATCTACAACAAAAGTATATCATGTTTTAGAGGAAATCATTGATAATTGGAAAGCCTTACAAGATAACTTCTCCAACTACCTTCTTTGAGACCTACTACAAACTAATGAAGTAAAGAACTTGTTGTGTGAATTATAGCAACATAATATTTTTTTGCACAACAATCCTGAATGGAACCCTAACGACTTTGTTGGTGGCATATCTCAATGGGTTTAAAGGAACTATTTGGAAAGGCATTGGAAAACTTCATTATTTGGGAGTATTATCTTTATCTTCAAACACTTTAACTAGGACTAATGTAGCATTGACTGTAAAACTCCATTTATTAGAGAGATTAACTTTGTCTTCAGATAATTTAATTGGGAACATTGATAGGAAATCACCATTTGTTGGAGGCATTATTTGTTTATATGAACAAATTAACTATGAGCATCCCTAATAGAATCAATGATTTTATTTTACCTGAGTTTTTGGATCTATCACAAAATAACCTAAAGGGATTGATTCCTAAGGGTATTGGTAGATGCACTTATTTTTTTCACTTCAAGTTTTAGATCTATCACACAAAAACATAAAGAGACCAATTCCTAAATGTTTTGGTAGTTGCACTTCTTTGAATGATCACTTTTCCAATCTAATAACATCTCTTGGACTTGTACATCTTTGGTCCATTATAATTTTGGATTAAAAAAATATATTGATTTGTGAGATTCTTTGATATCTTGCATTTTCATGACTTAAGAGTTTTAGGTGTTGCTTATAATTTTCTTCATGGCGTTAATCCTCAATTTGTTACAAATCTCACTGAGTTGTATATGTTAGATTTGTCCAACAATAATTGCAATGGAAACATGACCTTTAATCTTGATAAAATTCTTGGATATACAATCAATGTGTTTAGGTATGGTTCAAATATTAAGCTATTTCATCAGGAATAAAGTATGATACAAAAGGAAGTGGGTATTCTTCATATATGATGCATGCATAACACCAATTTTGACTTGTCTAGAAAACATATTAATGGAGAGACACTATAAGTATATGATGTATAGGTAGCTTGTGATTGTTGAATTTGTCTAGTAATCAAATGGAAGGGTTAATTCCTACATCTCTCAGTAACATATCCACTTTGGAGCACTTAGACTTTCCCAAAAAAGGAAGTGCGAATACTTAATATAATGCATATAAACACCGTATTTGTTTTGTTTTGCAAAAATCTTAATGGAAACATACCCTCAATTATGGGAGTATGAGTAGTTTGTGAATGTTGAATTTCTTTAGTAATAAAGATGAACGGTTAATCCCTATATCTCCTGGTAACATATCCACTTTGGCATAATTGCAATAATAATAATAATTATAATAATAAAATATAGTTTTAACTACATATCTTTTAAAAAGTATGTCCAATTCACTAACTATAAAATAGAATTATGTGTTTTTATTTAATTTCCTTAAACTAACACCAAAACAATTTTTATTTAAACATTATGTGGGGGGGGGGGGGTAGGGGGTTGGGGGGGGTGTAGGGGGTAGGGGGTAAGGGGGAGTGCGCGGGTAGGGGGTAAGGTGGGGAGGGGGGGTAGGGGGTGGGCGGGGGTGAGGAGAGGGTTAAGGGTAGGGGGTTGGGGGTAAGGGGGGCAGGGGGTGGCGCGGGCAAGGGGTTGGGCGGGGGGAGGTAAGGTGGGGGGTAAGGGGTGGGCGGGGGGGGGATAAGGGTGGGGGTAGGGGTAGGGCACGGGGGTAGGGGTGGGTGGGGGCTGCGGAAGGGTATAGTTGGGTGGGGGGTGGGGGGCTAGGCGCAGTGGCGAGGGGCGGCTGCGGGGAGGGGTTGGGGGGTGTAGGGGGTTTGGGGGGATGGGGGGGGGGCGAGGGCGGGGACGGGGGGCGAGGGGGGATGGGGCGCGGGAGTGTGGGGGGACGGTAGGGGGTAGGGTGAGGGAAGGGGAGGGGGGGGGGGGGCCGGGGAGGGGGGAAGCTTAGGAAGCTTCGTTCAAACAGAAAATTCAGCTGAAAACAAACATCTAGCATGGCATGCAAAGGATGGACCACGAAGAAATACAGAGTTGGCGAGCGAAACAAAGAGAAAACACAGATTTGATGGATGCAGGGAGTACAATAACTTGGTAATAATATCGAGGGATTTGTCATCATCATCATTTTCGGAGATTGGATCAGGCGTGTTACTTTAATTATTAATGTGTAGTGAATCCAGACAAGAGATCTCTCGTGAGAGGAATAAGTTAATGGGGCCGGGGCTTCAATGTAGTCGTCAGGGGGTTGTGGGGGGCGCATGGGTAGGGGCTCGCCCATACTTGCCTAATTGTGCACTTAGCCTCATTATCCCTCACCTGACCTCCCGCTCGCCCATCGACCTGCCTGCCCGTTAGAGGTGGCTGGGCAATTCTGATTATACAAATAAAAAATTTATGGTATATTTTTGTTGTTAATTTAAGTTAATATGTTTTTTTTATTTACTAATTTATGTGTTTTTTTTTAGGAAAATGGCATCAAGGAAAATTTTTGTGAATCTTTCTGGACCAAAGAGTCTTAAAGGTGTATCTTCGAAAAACATTGGTGAATGAACTCCACCTGAGCTCATGCCTACAAATATTTCAAGTGCTTTAAGTGATAAGAAGCTAATCTCAGATTGGAAAAGTTCAAAAGAGGTGAAATTTCCATCAAGAGTTTGGTATGTGAAAGAAAGAGAGAGCACAACTGTGATTTTTGCATTGATTTTTAAGTTAATTATTATTTTTTGAAAAAAAAATTGTTATTATTATTTTTTTGACATGAAATTCATAAAAAAAACTATTATTTGACCATTTTTAGTTAATATTTTTGTATAAAAATTGTGATTTTGACATGTTAATTCTAGCAAAAAATTATCAAAACGTTTAGTTTTTTTGTTATATTTATGTTAAAAATGGTTATTTTTATGTCCATTGTTAAAAAATGTTGTTTTTTAGAAACAATTATTTCATGTGGATTGAAAAATTAATTAAGGATGTATAAATATGTAGATTATCTAAAATTCAAACTATCGACTTTCTAATTTAAAAACGCAAAACAATAAAAACCCCCCTTAAAAAAAAAATAAAAATTAAGATAGAGAACAAGAAAATATGAATAAAATGACGACTTCAAAAACTATCAAATTTAGAAAATAATTTTTTACATTTCACACACTAGAAAATTAAAAGTCAAAAAATAGATCTTTTAAAAAAAGGGTGTGATGCAGAATACTCACTTTTTAAAATCAGCATGAAAATCACTACCATTCTAAAACTTGATTTCATCCTTGAACATGAAAAAAAATTAAAGTTCCAAAAACCATGTTCTAAAAAAAACATGTGTATTCTGCATCACCACTTTTGAAAATCGGGTCATTTTTTTGCTATCTCTACGAAACGGGTAACAGTATCAGTTCCCGTTTCAAAGTTTACATTGTTTCCAAATCAAACTTGAAATCCATATGTTTCAAGTAATCCTTTCGACAACATTCACTTGAAATCAGATCACTGTTAGAACTTCTACTTGTGAGATATTCTATCCTAACCCTTGTATAATTGGAATATTTTGGACTGATATGAAAAGGTCTACTCCTACTCCTAGATACAATATTTTCTTATAACATCTCCCTCATTTCATTATTATCTGCAGAAGTATTTTCATCATCATTAGGAGGAATATTATACTGAATATGATCATTATGAACATAGTTAGAAAATTCATCACTATCATTGCTTGGAAAATATTCATTACCCCTCACTTGAAGGAAATTCTTCACTACCAACATATCCATTTTTTAAATCCCGACTCAGATAAAATTCTTCACCATTTTCATCCTTGCTTTTGAAAACCTCCCTTGGAGGATTCAATTCGTCATCACCATGACTACCTTTCAATCAATCACTTAGAGAAAATTCATTATTCACATTTGTGCGTCTAAAATTATCATTTGCAACAAACTATTCATCCTTCCCTTCATCACTGGTGCTCACATAATCCTTAGGATTATGATTAAGTGAAAAATATGACTCTCTATTCATAGTCAAATTATCATTTTCAAAAAATTCTCCATCCTCCCCTTCATCAGTGGTTGTATCATAATCCTTGGGATTAGCAATAAGTGGAAACTTTGAATTTCTATTTAATGGAAATTCTTCATCCTCCCCTTTGTTAGTGGTGCTCTCATAATAATTAAGATTAGGAATAAGTGGAAACTTTGAATATCTATTTATTGAAAATTGTTCATCCTCGCCCTCCCCTTCTTCAGTGGTGCTCTCATAATCCTTAGGATTAGGAATATGTGGAAAATTTGACTCTTGAAATTCTTCATCCCCCCTTGATCAGTGGTCATCTCACAATCCTTAGGATTAAGACAATATGGAAAATTTGACTTTGGAAATTCTTCATTCCCCCTTCATCAGTGGTTCTCTCATAATCCTTAGGATTAGAAATATGTGGAAACTTTGACTCTACAAATTCTTCATCCCCCCCTTCACCAGTGGTTCTCTCATAATCCTTAGGATTAAGACTATGTGGAAACTTTGACTCTGGAAATTCTTCACCCCATCTTCATTAGTGGTGCTCTCACAATCCTTAGGATTAGGACTATGTGGAAACTTTGACGCTAGAAATTCTTCATCCCCCCTTCATCAGTGGTGCTCTCATAATCCTTAGCATTAGGACGAAGTGGAAAAATTGACTCTCTATTCATAGAAAATTCCTTTTGCTCCCTTTCATAAATGTTTCTCTCATCATCCTTAGGATTAAGACTAAGTGGAAAATTTTTCTCTCTATTCATAGTGAACGAATTCCTGTTACATTCATCAAAATGAATAGAGTTGTTGCATGATGAAGATGTTGATGTTAAAGAAAGAAAAACTTCACTATCAAAAGAATCCATGACCTTCAACCAGAAGATTTCGAATGATATAAATTCACTCTCTCCCAATGACAATTTATAGCTTGGAGATTGAAAATTTCCCTTTAAAGTTTCCCCCCCAATTTTTTTCGCCAAAAATTTTCCCTCCAAAATTCCCCCCCAAAAACTTTCGCTGAAAAATTTCTCTCCAAAAATTTCATTTTGAAATATTTCCCTCCAATTTTTTTCATCTATAGTTTACTTGAAAACATATTACTAAACTTTTGGTCTTGAGAAATTTCACCCTAGTTTCTATTCAAAATATTGATAGAATTTTTTGTTTAATGCATTTCTTTGAAAGTAAAATAATTTTCTATTTAAATTATTTAACATTGGCTATGTAACTAAATTATTTTTTATAATTAATATTTATTTTTATCCCACATTGAATGAAAACTAACCTAAAGCTATAAGATTAATTATAAAGTATGTTTTTTTTTTTTTTAATTTTAAGTTTAATCCCACATTCAAGAAACGCTAAAGCAATCCCACAATCATCACTATAAAATAACATTCATTATTTCTATTTATCACATCACATCAAGTCTCTTGGGTCTTGTTAAAAAGTTTGGATCTATTTTGTGGAGGAGCTGCATTGTCGTCGATAACACATTCAATGAGAGTTTTACGCGTTTTAAAGGTTAGTTTTATTTCTATTTTGACTATTTAAAAAGGAATTTGGAGAGATTTTGTTGTTTTGTGGGAAAAACCACAAAAAACTCTTTTTTTAATATTTTTATAGCGAAGAAAACAAAAAAATAACTCAAATTTGTAGGATTTTTAAGAGAAAAATGAAGATTTTTTTTTAGTTTTTAGGCTTTTGAAATGAAAAATGGGTGTTAATTTTTAATTTTTAATTTTTTTAATTCTGTTTGGGGAGCATTAAAATTCTTGCATGGAAAAAAAATTTGTTCAATTAGAAAAAAAAATTATTTATTGTTTTTGTTATATATTTGTTATTTTAAAATTTTGTGTTATTTTTTTGTTTTTTGTTTGTTTTTTTTTCAAATTGAAATTTTATTTATTACACTTTATTAATAAAGTTCTAAAAAAATTTATTTTCTTTTATCTTTTTTTTTTTACATTGACTTTTTTGTTAGATCTAAGACTTTTGTGATCCATAATTTAGAGAGCAGTCTTCCTGATTAATCACATTGAAAGGATTGGTTTGACGTTTTGAACCAACTAATGTGGTTCATCCTCGGGACAAGGTGAGAATCAATTTGAGAGAATAAATAGCATGGATGCATCATTGTTGAGAGTTCACTGCTCAGAATTAGCATCGGTGAAAAAAATTATTTAGTTAGAAACTAGCTATTATGTAGTAAATAATTATTTATTATGGAAATAGTTGCTATTTATTAATTAAATAATAATATAATTTAATAAAATAATAGTAAAAGCAAGGGTTGACCTGGTCAATGAGCATTAGGAAGAAAACTAGCTGTTTAAATAGTAATATTATGTAGAAAACTAGTCGTTATAATAAATAATTAATTTCTATATTAATAAAATTAGGTAAAAACTAGTTGTTGTGTAATGAATTAGTTGTCATGAAATAAATTAGTTGTAGATAATGAAAATCAATTCAAATAATATTAAAGAATAATCTATAATTTTATTAGTTAGAGATTGATGGTTATGATATAAAATAGGTTCTTAATATTAATGATTAATAATATTAGGTTAATAATCAATATTTAAACTCCTATGACCTAAGCTAATTATTTAAAATATTTCTTTTAAGAATATTCGGTTAAAACTAGCCGTTATAATAAATAATTAATTTATATATTAATAATATTAGGTAAAAACTAGTTGTTATGTAATGAACTAGTTGTTATGAAAATATATTTTTTGAAAACACTGATTTTTGTAATTTAAATTTAATTTAAAAATAAATTAGTTAGAGTTCTGTTTGTTTGTTTGTTTTTTTTTAAATTGAGTTGTTATTTTTTTTAATTATTAAAAAACATTTTTTTTTAAATATAAATATATTTTTTTTCTATTTAAATTATTATTTTTTTAATTAAATATTAGAAAAAAATAATTTTTTTTTACTGCTCCTGACCTTCGGTAGCCGGTCGAGGACCCAGGCAGTCGGGAGGGCGCTACATGCAATGCTCACTGCCCGCCTGAGATCCCGACCAATGGCCAAAGTGTTGTAGGTTGGGGGTCTGGGCGGGTTGGGGCCAGGGGAAGGGGGCGGAATGCACTTAGTGCCCCCTAGCTCGTGCAGGCCCCCGGCCAGTGGCCAAAGGACCAGTGGGGAAAAATATATTTTTTTAAATAAAATAAAAAAATTTAAAATTCAAAGGACCCGTGGGGAATTTTTTTTTAATAAAATAAAAAAATTAATATTAAAAAAATTAATTTAATTTTAATTTATTATGTGTTATATTAAAATTTAATATAGTTAAAAAATTTAATTTAATTTTTATATATATAATTTAATATTAAAATTTATATATAATTTTATATATATATCTATATATATATATATATATATATATATATATATATATATATATATATATATTATATATATATTATATATATATTTTAATCTAATCTATATCTATATCTATATCTATATCTATATTATATCTATATATATATGTCGATATATAATTATTATATATATATATATAATTTATTGATTTTAATAATTTAAAATTTTATATATAATAATATTTTTATAAAAGTGTCGATACAAATTATTTGAAAATAATTATTTTTTTTTTACATTTATATTTAATAATTTTTAAAATTATATATATAAAATTCGCATATAATTTTTTTTATAAATTTGTATTATAAATTTTATAACAATTTTAAAAGTTACATATAATTTAAACTTATTTTATTTTTAATAACAATTATAGTGTTAATTTTTTATATATAATATATATATATTTAATATAACTATTTTATATATATATATATATATATATATATATATATATATTTCAAGAAGATGGCATCAAGGAAGGTCTCTGTGAATATGTCTGGAACAAGGACAACAATTCCATCATCTAAAGTTGCAGGTGGACACACTATGAATACTGCTGAACATACCCGAACTGAGAAACATCGTAAAAGTCAACCAACTGGCCCATCAAGTACACCAAAGATTATTTCTGAATGGATGAATTCACGAGAAATAAATAAAACAAAATTTACATGGCATGTTAAAGATGTTGAATTTGATGATAGTACACATCTCTATTTATATTGTGGTATGATTTACATGGGTGAACTGTATGAGGTGATAGGAAGAGTACGAGACATATGTTTGGTGTTGAATTCAAACACTGTTTATGTTCTTGCAAAATTACCCAAGTCACATGAAAATGTTAGATATCATCTCTCAAAGGTTAAGTATGACACAGATGAAGAATCTACACCATTGTGTTAGGAAATCTCATCCAACATTTCAAATAACATTGTCAGAATCATTAAATTTTAATGATTGATTATTGACATATTGTATTTTCTTTGATAGAATTTTACTGAGAGTCTTTCAATGATGTTGGAGGGTATTTATTATGTAGAGCCAAATATTATCAATGTGATCGACAGTTTCCATATATAGTCAGAACAAGAAAAGAGAATGAAGCAAATATCAACAATCCATGAAACTGCAATGGTACATATAGGGGATCAAAAAAGAATCCATACAGTGGGTCAGTCTAACAAAGATAAACATGTTTCTTTTGAAGATGTGGCAGTTGTAGTTGAAGCTGAAGCTCAAAAATATGATACCGTTAGTGAGGAGGAGGTTCAAAATCTTGTTGAAAAGGAGAAAAAAATAAAACACCAAAAAGAAAAATGCCCATGGATGTCTTTCTTCCACTTGATGATGAGGAGATTGTTTATGTAAAAGAAGATATGTTAACAACGAAGAAGAAGAAATAAAAAATTGGTGAATCTGTTAAAATCGTAAGTAATAGTTAAGAACAAAGTGAAAGTTCTAAAGGCAGCAAAGAAATCATAATACCAGGTGCTGATTTAGAGGATGGCATTATGAAAACAAAAAAAAATGTCATTCGAAATCACTTGAGGAAGAATAAATTAATTAATGGTGGAAAAACATTTGAGCTTAATGACACCCAATTCTATAGGCTAGATTAAGGACATTCTCAATATCAAATTAGAAAGACACGTCACCTACATGTCCATAATTTGAAAACATTGTTAAGGTACAATCCAATGCACATGTGGTGGATTATGTGGTTCTTGTTGATCCAAATCAAGTTCCTAACAAGCAGGCATTTGATAGGACACATTGTTTTGACTAAAAATATTATGTAATTGGAGGGAACCATCCAACAAAGGCCAGAATAAAATTGATCGAGGAATATCTCGACAACTATATTTTTGAAACAGTGAAATGCATCATTTATTTTGGTTTAACAGAAACCAAGGAAAAATTATTGGCATGTGATCATAATGCAGATAATGAATATAGAATATCTATGACTTTCATCCAAAGGGTCAGATTTATTCATAATGAATTTGTGGAAAAAATGTGGCAGAGATAAGACAAAAGTCAGTTTAAGCTTTCAAAAGGAATGTTGTATGGAAATAGGTTATCAAATTGAGGATAAAATCAAATCAAAAGTTGGTAAAGTAAATTCAGAAATATTTAGAGGCATGGATAACATTTTCCAGTTGGCATTTAGAATAAGGGATATATGGGAATTGATTGATGACATTTTCAATATGTGGGAGAATATTTCCATAAAAAATAAGAAGGTTAAAAAGTATAAACCCATAATATGTACCAATAGTAAGACAATTCCTGAAATGAAGCAACTTCCAGATGATATGACTATCACACATTGGATAGCATTGAAAGGAGTGAAGGACGAAAACTAGTCACATCAATATTATGCCGTGTGAATTGTCATTGGAGGAAATGCGCTGAAAATTTCAAAAGTAAGTTTGTTGAATTATTTTTACTTTTTCTTGGATTATAATTTTGTTTGAATATAAGATATTGTTTTTCGTATTATTTGTTATACATATCACTATATTAACAAATTTTACTTTATTTATTCAATCGTAAGATTTATATGAAAATACAAGAACATATAGTTAGATTGTTGAATGAAGAGAGTTGGAATGATGTTGTCCTTAACTACCAGAATCAAGTTCTACATCAACACTTAAAAAGTGTTATCTTGCATTCAAAAATGTATGTTGATTTTTACATTCATTTTATTCATATGTAATTTTTATTTATTTTTATTACTTATACTTATATTTTTTTATTTCATTAAATATGTTGAAGAAGGATGCAAATGGAGTACCAAATACTTTCAAAAGCTTCATTGAAAATTAAGTTGGAAAGGCTGAGAAAGCAACATCTTAAGAATGTTGAACTTGATCCTACTCTTACTCATTTCATTTGAAATGGGTTGGACACTATCCAATATCAAAAAATACAAGGTGACTATGAAGACATTGCAAAACTCATACCAAAAAGGGAATATGCTCTGGTTATTGCAGACATTCATCATGGTTTCATTTTCCTAGACATTGGATGTGATAGTGAGCCTTACACTTATCAAGATTTTAATAAAGTGGTTACGGGCTTTCAAGAAGTCACAACATCACCTCTTTGGAGATTTATGACATTTCATTGAGTCCCATAATTTGCAATTTTATTAACAAGCTTCAAGGGAAAATCAAACTCAAGGATGCAGCTTACATGGTAAGATATTGAAATTGTATGTTTGACTAATGTAATTTTTTTATATACAATTTAATTGAACTTTTACTATGTACATGCAAAAGTCAAATATTATTTCTTTAGGGGATCAACCAATTACAAGTGATTGTGAGTTCATCAATGTTGAATGTTGGACAAAAGATAATAGCTATAAGTCTATTCTTCTTAACGAAGTAGATGGAAAGAGTCATAGCCAAGTACTCGTTCATGATATCATAAAAAATTTAACATATGAGGATAAAGATTCAAAAGGAGAGATAGTTAACATTTATGAAAAACCACAAACATTGATTAACTATCTTATAGATTTATGTTCAAATGAAGGAGATTAGGTTTTGGATTTGTTTTCAGGTCTAGGTAAGTTTATTATATACAACTGAATTTAATATATATATATATATATATATATATATATATATATATATATATATATATATATATATATATATATATATATATATATATATATATATATATATATATATATTTGTGTGTGTGTGTGTGTGTTTGTTTGTTTATAATGATTTACTTACTTATTATTTTTATGCTTGATGATTAGGTACAACACTAGCATGTTGCCTACAAAAAAGAAGAAATTGCATTCCGATTGAAAGAGACCCACTACAATGCAATTTTATTGAACAAAGAATTAATTCTCTTCAATTTCTTCCAGATGCAATGCAAGAAGTTGGTCTGAGGAAAGGAAATATTAATGAATGGCGTGTGGAAAAAAAGGCAAAGGAACCTCAACCACCATTATATGGAATGATTGGAAAATGACACTTTGGGAGATTTGCAGACATGAAAGATCCATTAAAAGAGGAAAATGAGGAAACTGAAGCAGAAAATATTGTGGAAGAAGAAAATAATGAAGCTGTAGAAGATGATGAACATGGTTTATATGATATTATTGATGAGTTAAGTTATGCTTGTAAATGAAGCTCAATTTTGAGAGATCTTCATTAGTTTTACATGTAATGTTTTGACTTTGAGATTTTATGAGAAGAATGGGCATTTGATTATTGTTGTTATATGTTCAATATTTGTATTATTTGATTTTCACTTTAATTTTTATGTGAACCATTTTTTTTTGTAAAAAACCTGTGATTATTATTATTTCTTAACATAAAATTCATAAAAAATGCTATTTTTTAAAAGTTTTTTTGTTAGGATTTTCCCATAAAAATCGTTTATTTGACATGTTATTTTTGACAAAAAGTTTGAAAATGTGTATTTTGTCATTATATTTATATTGAAAATGTGTTTTTTTGTCAAATGTTTAAAATTATTGTTTTTTAGTGGCAATTATTTGATGTCTATTGAAATATTAATTAACATTACATAAACATACAGAAAATACTAACTTTAAAATATTGACCATTTTTTATTTCATTTTTTTAACTATGCGAAAAAATTAAGATTTATTACAAAAAATATTGAAAAGAAAAATAAATACACACAAATACATAAATACACTTAAAAAAAATCTTTGGGAAGAAGAAGACATTAGAAAATTTAAAGTGTCAAAAATCAACCCTCTAAAAGAAAGGGGTTAACACTCCATCAACACTTTTCAAAATCAGCATGAAAATCAATAACGTCTAAAAAAATGTTCATACTTGATACATAAGAAAATTTAAAGTGCCAAAAATATGCTAAAGAAAGGTGTATTCTGAATCACCACTTCTCAAAATTGGGTGATTTTTTTCTACCTCAAAAACATGGGTACTAGGTAATTTTCTTGTTTGGTCGGTAGCTATGTTTCCTCTGGAAGATGGTTGAAGTAGTTAGGTATGGGATTAATATAAGCATTCAAGACCCAAATTTTAGAGGCCTGAAGAGAATAATTCAAATCCCCCCACCACTAAGTTATCAACTTTTATAAAAGAATGAGATATAAACCTTTCCCAGAGAGCATTCCTATCCTGACAAGGCCCATAAATATTAACCATTTTAAGATCCATCCCCAATTTAGAAGAAAAAATTTCGACCCCCAAGACCAAATCCAATCCCCAGGAGCCTATAATATTGATGGATTTTTGGTTAAAACCAACAAATAGACCCCCATATATCCCTTTTGTGTCAAATGCCACAAAACTCCAACCTTGTAACAAAGATTATGGTGCCATGACAATAGAATCCAATTGGCCAAAGTTTCTTGAAAGAGAATAATATCAATGTGTTCAGATTGAACCAACCTCCTTAAAGCTTGTTTTTTAGAATGGCTAGGTAGACCTTGGTGTAGAAATTCCTTGTAGATTCAAAACTACTTATGTAATATGATAAAATAAAAGACTCGAATATACTCTACTCATTACCTGAAACAATTAATCAATTGAGAAATCACGAAGCATACAAGAGAAAGAATTCAATCAACACATTACACAATGATTTCCCGGGGAAAGACACAACCAAAAAGCCCTGCTATCTGTATATTGCATTGGTCAGAAAATATGAGAAGATTACAATTCTTTGCTCAAGCCCGAGCAACCTCTTCACTATCTATATCTGTCTCATAGCTTCTGAGACAAGTCTTGGACAATAATTAACCAATTTTCGGCTTTCCCGAGTCCCTATTTCCTTGCATTGTTTCCTTGGAAATTAGCCCCTATTAATTAGGGAAATTCCTCAATTGGAATTGCACAATCCATCATAGGTTTTCCTATGACTGCATGCACTACCTGTACAATTTGAATGATTATAAAACTGATAGTACATTTCCCTTGAATTCTAATCGCAACTAGGTAACTCTTAGATCACACATGCATGAGTTATTTATGGCTAAATTTATCAGTTAACTAGTTGAACACATGAAGCAATGCCCCACTGTTAGACCTCTTACTAGTTCCTCCAACAATTGGAACTAGTTTAACTGACTTTAACTCATTTAAACTGAATCGATTAATTACAACTCAAAATAAACTCAACCACAGAACCTATAAATTAGGATACACTCTATATGACTCAAGTTAGACCCTCAACTCGAATTAACTGAACCAACTAAGTCAATTAACTTAGTTAGCTCATACAAGTTGTCTTGTGATGTTGAATTACAAATTTCTCCTAATTTAATTCAAGGGAAAATTAAATCAGGATTTTCTTATTGTATTTTCAACACCCCTGCTCAATAAGAAAGGGATTATCAGATACCCTAATCCTACCTCCATGGAACTCAAATTTTCCTCTTGAAAATGCCTTAGTCAAGATATCTACATCCCGTTCCTTTGTAGGAATGTACTCTATCAACATGATTCTCCTCTGTACATAATCTCTGAGATGGTGATCCCAGATGTCAATATGTTTGGACCGATCATGAAAACCTAGATTATCATAGAGCTTGATACAACTCTGATTGTCATAGTAAATCACTGTGAGATCCAACTGCTAACCAAATAAGCCAACAATGATCTTCCTCATCTAGATAGCCCCATAAGCTGCTTGACTAGTAGCCATGTACTCTGTTTCTCCTGAAATGAGTGAAACTAATCTCTGCTTCCTATTGTACCAAGAAACTACTACTAACCGAATACTGAAGATTCCCCCTAATGTGCTCTTCCTGTCTGATGAACTCCCTGACCAATCTGCATTTGTGAAGCCTTGCAACTTCACTCTCTCTGTTCATTTGTACCAAAGACCAAACTGAATGGTGCCTCTAAGTTATCTTAACACATGTTTAGTTTCCTTCCAATAGGGTTTGGTTGGATTAACCATTCTTTGACTAAGATGGTTAACTGCAAAACATATGTATGATCGTGTGTTCACCAAATACATAAGTGAACCCAATAGTTTCCTATAAATAGTAGCATCCACTACTTCACCTGAAGTAGCATCTTTATTCCTCCAATTCCCTACTATAGGAGTCTCCATGGGTTTGCTGCTCTCCATGTGGAAATTATTCAGTATCGTGTTGGAATACTTGCCCTGAGAGACAAATAGATCCCAATCTCATTGCCATACTTTCATACCAAGGAAATAATGCATGAGCCCTGGGTCCTTCATGTCGAATTCTCTTAAAGGATCCTCTTTGTAATATTTGACCAACTTCTCATCACCTGTTAGAATTAAATCAATGACATATAATAATATAATCAATAATTTACCTTCAACCACAATATCATAAAGGTTTTCATCTACTTCAATTTTGGTGAAGCCCAACATGGTGAAATATTTTTTGATCGTGGTGTACCAAACACGGTGTCCTTGTCTCAATCCATACAACTCTCACTTGAGTCTGCACAGATGCAACTCTCTATTGGTGGTCTCAAATCCTTTAGGTTGCTTTATGCACACCTCTTCCTCAATCACTCCGTTGAGGAAGGTTGTCTTCACATCCATCTGATGTATCTTCCATCCCATCTACATTGAAAGTGATAGAATAAATCTAATTGAAGAGTACCTTGCTACTGGAGAAAAGGTATCCTCATAATCAATTCCCTCCACCTGAGAGAATTACTTAGCCAAAAATCTAGCCTTGTGTTTTTTGACACTCCCATCTGCTACTTGCTTCACCTTTAAGATCCACATGGAACCTACCAATGAATTTTCCTCTAGCTTTGGGACAACTTCGCAAGCACTATTCCCAATAATGGAATCATATTCCTCTACCATGGAATTAGCCCATGCTGGTTGTTGCATTTCTTCCTCAAATGAGGATGGCTCTGTCTCTACACTCTTCTCATCAGAACCATGTAGACAATGTACCAATCTGGTGACATCCTATGCCTGCACTGTGATGTGGATTCTCCCACATTCTCTCTAGCATCATTCATTAATCTATCATCTTCTCTAGTGTGCTTCCTTCTATCTCTGGATGTCTTTGCATGAGTGGGTGCTTCCACTCTCTTCTCCTCTGCATCTGGCCATTCCACATCATCTTGATATTCTTCCTTTGGAGTTAAAGTTCCTCATCTGCATGCGAATGAAGCTCCCTCTCAAGGGAGCATCTCATGGCCTTCTCTTCATTGAACTTCATATCTCTACGAACGATTTTCATCCTATGAGATGGCAGGTACACCCGATAGTTGTGAGGTGTATTAGTGTACCCCACAAATATGCGCAACTCAACTGTTAACTCTAGCTTTTTCCTTTCATCCTTGGTCATGTGACAGTAAACTGATGAGCCAAATATCCTGAAGTGGGACACATCTAGTTTCTTCCATGAAAAATCTTCTTTTGGTGTACTCATCCTAAGAATTCGATGAGGACTCCTGCTTTGCACGTACATGGTTGTGTTGCATGCTTTAGCCCACAAGTGGAATGGTAGACTTTGATCATGCAACATTTCTTGTGCAACTCCCACCATACTTCTGTTCTACCTTTCAGAAACCCCATTCTTTTGTGGGTTATGGGGTGTTATTAATTCCCATTGAATTCCTTTTGATGCACAAAAGTTGTTGAAATCATTCGAAACTTATTATCTACCATTATCGCTCCTGTGAGCCTTCACTTTCTTGTAAGTGTCTTTCTCACCAAGTGATTTAAATTCACAAAAGTTTGAGAATGCATGGTCTTTATTTTGCATGAAGAATATCCAACACTTACGTGAGAAATCATAAACAAATATCACATAATACCTGTGTTTGTTTGTGGAGGCTATTGAGAACGGTCCACACAGATATGAGTGAACTCTTTCAAGGATCACTTGTGCTCGAATGTCCTTATCACGAAAGGTGGCTTTAGTGTACTTCCCCAATGTACACCCTTTGCATGTATCTCACTACTTTAGTGCACCCTTGGGAAGTCTTGTGGAAATCTACTGCATGATCTTCATGGCTCCATGATGCAAATGGACCAATCTTCTATGCCATAATTCACTGATGTCTCGGATTTTCACCTTCTCTTCTTTCGTGCTCAAAGAAACACAATCTTCTACATCCAATTTGCAGAGGTTCTTCACATGAACCCTAATCTGCTTCACTTGTCCTGTGGCTATGTGACAAAGGAAAGCCTTTCCTTTGCTAAATATCACATCATAGCCACAGTCTTACAACATAGAAACTAAAAATAAATTCTTCTTTAAACCCGGAACATACATGACATCTTTTAATGTGAGACAAGAAACAAAATCCCCCTGAAAAGTAACATTAGCAATGTCGATCGTGTTATACCTTCGATCATTTCCCATCTCGATTTGCATCTAGAGGTCCTTCTCCTCCAAGTCGATGAAAATTTCTTTGTTGTCGGTCGTATGGAATGAGATTCCAGTATCGAGATACCACACACTACCCATCACTATTGTCACCATGCATGCAATGAGGGTGAAATCCAACTATAATTGTGAAGCTAAATCTTCACTTTCCACGCTTCTTGTCGACTTTCTTGTGCATAAACTTCATGGCATAGTGTCCCAGCTCATGACAGTGGAAACATTTAATCTTCGACGAGTCCTTCTTCTTGTCGCCCTGACTGGAATCCCCTTTGGATTTGGATATCTTCCCTTTCCCTTTCTTTGCCTTTCAAGCCAAGGCACAATTCTCCTTATCCTCATGCTTGGATGAGGTTCCGTATTTGTGTTCTGCCTTATCCCTTCTTGGACCAAGTCAGACCACAACCACTCCCACTTTGGTAGATGCTCCCTCCCATTTACCAAATCCTAGTAACTGTACCAGCTCTTGGGAAGTCCTATTAGTGCTAGGATGGTCAAGTCATCTTTAGTAACTGTAATACCAATGCTCCCAAGTTCATCCCAAGACATGGTGAACCTACTCAAGTACTGTGGTATTGTGTTGCCCTTCTCCATTTTTATCTTCAAAATCTTGTCCTTCGGTGCCAGCTTCCTATGGTCACTGTTATTCTGAAACAAGTCTATCAAGGCTTGCCACATTTCATACGGTGTATCCTTCTTGTGGAAATTCGAGACAATATTATCTCTAACTCCTTCTAGTATGATCCTCCTTACCTTTGCAACGCATTTCTTCCACTCTACTATATCTTATGCATCGGTTGTTGGAGGCTTAGGAATGTCATTGTCTATGAATTCCTTCAGCTCGTTGTCTTCCAACACTTCCTCCATACTTTCCTCCAAGAAATATAATTTGAGCTACCCTCAAGGGCATACTCAAGTCTCAAACCATAGAATGACATCCTGTTGGCTCTAAAGAATGATCCTACAAATTTGATTTCACCTGCAAAGACAAAGTCATATTCTTCTCTTCTAGTGTGATTTATGCTCTGATACCATGCAGAAATTCCTTTTAGATTCAAAACTACTTATGTAATATGTTAAAACAAAAGACTTGAATCTACTCTACTCATTAGCGAAAACAATTAATCGATCGAGAAATTACGAAGCATACAAGAGAAATAATTCAATCAACACATTACACAATGATTTCCTGGGGAAATCCACAACTAAAAACCCTTTCTATCTATATATTGCATTATTAAGAAAATATGAGAAGACTACAATGCTTTTCTCAAGCCCGAGCAACCTCTGCACTATCTCTATCTGTCTCATAGTTTCCTAGAAAAGACTTGGCCAATACTTAACTAATTTTTTGCTTGCCAAAGTCCCTATGTTAGGCCGCTATAATACTAGTGATTTTGCCATTACTATTGTCATTGTATCCCTTATTTTTCTTATTGTGCCCCTATTGTCCCATATTGTTATTAGTATGCCCCATAGAAAACCACTATTGTTATTTTTGTGCCCTTATGTTATTACTGTTATGTCCGCTTGATTCTATTGCGACCTCTTAGACTCCTATATATAGAAGGGAGGTTTAGTCACTTGTATCATCCAAGAATTGTTAATTTGTGTAATGTAAAGGAGGTTGTCAGCTTGAAGATGCTGAATTCTAAGGTGTTGATCTATCTTTTCTATCTTTTTGTGAGCTGGTTTCCTAACATTTGGTATCAGAGCTTTGGATACTAGGGTTTCGCTGCCCAAAACCTTTCATCATGGAGTTTTTGCTATAACTTTTTTTCTGTGACGTTTAAGAATCTACAACAAAAACCCATTTGATTTGAAATCGTTTTGAACTTCAGGTCCGAATTTTAGAGCTTGTCTCGCTATATTTGCAGAGATATGATATGAGGAAGTTAGGGTTTTTGCAGACTCTCGAATTACATTCCAAACAGATGACCTGGGGAAAATCATCATAATGTTTGTTTTGAGCATCGAATTGATATTTCATAACAATTTTCAGAAAGAGGACAACCTGCAATTTTCTGTGTATCATTTTCAGGTACTAAGGTCGACACAGAGACACGTGGTGTGTCGTACAAGTTCGCTCTACTGAACTAGTCTATAATCAGGTCACCGTGGGAGATTTGGCATAACTCTTCCTTGGAGAATCCAATCTTGATCAGACTTGTGGGGTTAGAAAGAGGACTCAAAGGGCTACCGCAGGATGAGATTTCAGATATTTGAGATCTGTAGTTATAGAGATACAATAGATTCAATATCGAGATCTTACAAAGTGAAAAAAAGGTGTGTAGTTTTTTTTAAATGTTGCATAAGATGGTTTGAAAAATTAGTTTGAAGGAATTCAAAGGGAATAGTGAAGAATTATTAGCATTAATTAATTCCCTGAAGAAAGAAAATGGAAACACCTAGTAAGCAACCTGAAATCTCTAGCATGACTCGTGAAGAAGAGGAAGAAATGCAACATGATATATCAAAATTACAAGACCAAGTACAACAAATTTCACTCTCACTAAAGGTAAATGAAGCCAAGATGAATGGCATGGAAGCTAATATGAATGGAATTCAAGTTAAGATGGATGGTGTGGAAGCTAATATGAATGGCATGCAAGTTAAGATGGATGGTGTGGAAGCCATGATGAATGGCATAGACGATAGATGGAAGAATTGAGGATAAATTTGAATAAGTTGCTACAAGAAATGGTCACTAATGGTGAAAGGGTAGTAAAGGAAACTCATGATGAGAACAAAAGGAATGTTAATCATGATTCATGGACACTAATGGTTGATTGAAGGGCCACCGTGTTACAAAAATCGATATGAGGAAGTTTGATGGCAAGGATCTCGGAACATGGATACTATAGATGGAGCAATTTTTAGATCTCCATAATGTGAAAAACATACAAAAGGTACATATTGAAACTTTATATTTGGAACCAAATTAGTTTGTATGGTATCGATGGATTTTCTCTCGTAAACAAGTTGTCACTTGGGTAATTTTTACGGAAGAAATGATCGCACATTATGAGGATACAAAAAGCAACACTTCTTTAGCCAATTGATAAATCTCAAACAAAGGGTTCAATGATGGAGCACATTGAGGACTTCCAAAAATTGAACATAAGGGTAAAAGATATTCCAGAGGAGCATAGGATTGATGTGTTCATAGGGACTTTAAAGGATAATATCCAACATGATGTTCACCTTTGGGAACCTGATTCATTGGAGAAGGCATTTAGGTTAGCAAGAAAAATGGAAAGCAAAATTATGGAAATTAGAAATCCTACCATTCACAACTATAAATATGTAAGTGTTTTTCCCCCTAGCCTTCCACAACCTACAAGATTGACACCACAATGATTGGAAGAAAAAATAGAAAAGGGGTTTTTTTATAGTTGTGATAGCAAATACACTTAAGGTCATAAGTGTGTTGAGAAGAAATAATTCTACATAGATTGTGAAGAGGAGGAAGAAAAGGAACAAGAAATGTCAAAAGAAGAGGATATAATCCTGGAACAAACCCTAGATAAAGAAGAAATGAATCCGACCATATCTTATAATGCATTGGCAAGAATTACCACTCCTCAAAGTATCAAGATAGAAGGACATATCAAAAACAAAAGGGTAATAGTGTTGATTGATTCGGGAAGTACCCATAATTTTATCCATTGTAAGATAGCAAAGGAATTGAATTGCTTCCTATATCTAGCACCAGAGTGTCAAGTGATGGTTGCAAGTGGAGGAACGATATATTTCTCTGGAAAGTGCCATAATATCAAGCTATCAATTGGAGAATATGTATTGAATAGCCCAATGCTTTCCATTCCAATGGGTGGTGCTAATGTTGTACTAGGAGTCTAGTAGCTACAATCCTTGGGTACAATAGCTTTTAATTTTCAAGAACTTTTCATGAAATTTTGTGCGGAAAGAAAGGAAGTTGAATTAAAGGGTATCGCAGGGAAACAGGGAAAGATAATCAACTCTAACAGTATGACAAAGCTTCTAAAGAAAGAACAACGAGGTGTAATTGCACAATTACATTCGCTAGAGGTTCCCACATCGAAATCGTCTATTTCTCCAGATCTCCAAAAAGCATTGGACAATCATTCCAAGGTGTTTGAGACTCCCAAAGGTCTCCCACCTATTCGTGATCATGATCATGCTATTCATTTGATTCCAGGAAGTGTTCCTCCAAACATCAGGCCGTAAATATATCCCTATGCCCAAAAGAGTGAAATTGAATGTATGGTTGTAAAAATGCTAGTGGATGGTATAATTCAACCTAGTCAAAGTTCTTTCTTTGCTCTAGTAGTATTGGTGCACAAGAAGGATGGGTCATGGCACATTCTTCCAGATTATAGGGAGCTCAACAAGCTCACTATTAAAGATAAATTTCCCATTCCTGTCATTGATGAATTATTGGATGAATTGCATGGATCAATTTACTTCACCAAGTTGGATCTTCATTCAGGATACTATCAAATTAGAATGAAGACTGAAGACATTCCGAAAAAAACATTTAGAACTCATGAGGATCATTATGAATTTTTAGTCATGCCTTTTGGCCTTACTAATGCACCTTATTCATTTCAAGATTTGATGAATTCCATTTTCAAACCTTTCCTTAGAAAATTTGTGTTAGTATTTTTTGATGATATACTAATCTATAGCAAGTCTTGGAAGGATCATGTTGAACATGTTGACAGGGTGCTCAAACTATTGGAGGAGAAACAATTAAATGCAAAAAGCTCCAAATGTTTCTTTGGAGTACAAGAGGTGGAATATCTGGGTCATATTGTATCTCATGAAGGTGTTAAGGTAGACCCTAGAAAAATTAAATCCATTAAGGAATGGAAAATCCCCACATCCATAAAGCATTTGCAAGGATTTCTCAGTTTGATAGGGTATTATCGCAAGTTTGTTAAGAATTATGGGAGAATAGTAGCACCTCTAACAACATTATTAAAGAAATATGCATTTTCATGGACTCCAGAAGCAAAAAATGCCTTCAAACATCTTAAAGAGGCAATGTGCCAAGCACCAGTCTTAACTATGCCAGACTTCACATAAACCTTTATTGTGGAATTTGATGCTTCAGGAAATGGAATTGGTGTTGTTTTAATGCAAGATGAAAGACCCATTATTTTCGAAAGTCATCCAATCAAGGGACAATATTTACACAAAGCTATTTATGAGAAAGAAATGTTGGCAATACTACATGCACTTAAGGAATGGCGAACCTACCTAACGGGAAGACACTTCAAGGTAAAAATGGATCATGTTAGTCTTAAATACTTTTTAGAACAAAGATTATCCTCTGAAGAGCAAAAAAAATGGGTCACAAAGATGTTGTTTTATGACTTTGAAATCATCTACAAAAAAGGGAAGAAAAATGTTGTGGCAGATGCACTCTCAAGAAAGGATGAGGATGTGGATGCATTGTTGTGTGCCATTTCTATTATCCAACCAGATTGGATAAATGAATCAAGGGAGGAATGGAAGAATGATGAAGAAGTGTGGGCACTCATTCGAAAATTACAACAAGATCCCAGTACATCTGATACATTTAGATAGAAAAATGATTTGTTATGGTACAAAAATCGCTTATTCCTATGTAAGAATTCCCAACTAAAACAAAATATTCTTATGGAATTGCACACTTCTCCCTTAGGAGGGCACTCAAGATTTTTAAAAACTTACCACAGGGTTAAGAAGGAATTTTTTTGGGATGGCCTTAAATCAGATATTTAAAAGTTTGTGGCGGAATGTTTGGTTTGCCAACAAAATAAATTTGAAAAAATTAAGACCCCAGGTATATTACAACATTTATCTATTCCAAGCCAATGTTGGGAGGAGGTTCCAATGGATTTTATCACAGGTTTACCTAAGTCCGAAGGAAAGAGTGTCATCGTGGTGGTAATTGAAAGACTTACCAATTATGCACACTTTTGTGCATTATCACATCCATTTAAAGCTAGTACAGTTTCTACTGCATTTATGGAAACAATTCAAAAGCTACATGGAAACCCAAATATTATTGTAAGCAATAGAGATCCCATTTTCACTGGAAATTTTTGGACATAATTATTTTCTTGTCTCGGTACTCAGTTAGCTCATAGCTCATCTTATCATCCTCAATATGATGGGAAAACTGAGATAGTAAACAAATGTTTGGAATGATATCTTCATTGCTTTGTATCTGATAAATAGACACAATGGGTCAAATGGTTTCCTCTGGCTGAGTGGTGGTATAACACTTCCTTCCATACTACAACAAAAATGACCCCATTTATGACACTTTATGGATATCATCCACCATCCATCACATCATATTTAAGAGAGAATTCTAAGGTTCAAGCAGTGGAACATTACATCACGCATCAACAACAAGTTCTCCAACTCTTAAAGGATAACCTCACGTTGGCGTAGAATAGAATGAAACAACAGGCAGATCAACATCACAACAAAAGAAGTTTTGATGTAGGTGACTGGGTATTCATGACTACAACCATATAAAAAAATTTCCCTCAAGCAAGCTAAGAAGGATAATAAATTATCACCAAAGTATTATGGTCTGTACAAGGTGTTGCAAAAGATTGGTACTATGGCATACAAATTGGAGCTTCCTACAGCTTCCCGAGTGCACCCAGTTTTCCATGTTTCATGTTTAAAGAAGGTTATAGGCGACAAGATCCCAGTTCAAACAATATTGCTAGAACTTGACGAGGAAGGAAAAATCATATTGGAACCAGAAGCATTCATAGAAGCAAGAACTCAATAGCTATGAAATTGATCAATTTCAGAGTATCTCATCAAGTGGAAGAACTTATCTGCTGAAGATTCCACATGGGAGGATGAGAATTTTATACAGAAGCATCCAGAACTACTCAAGCATTGAGGAAAACGCTTTTCGGAAGGAGAGGGGCATGTTAGGTCCCTATAATACTAGTGATTCCCCCATTACTATTGTCATTATATCCCTTATTGTTATTATTGTGCCCCTATTCTCCCCATATTGTTATTAGTATGCCCCATAGAAACCCACTATTATTATTTTTGTGCCCTTATGCTATTCTTGTTATGTCGGCTTGATTCTATTGTGACCCCTTAGACTCCTATATATAGAAGGGAGGTTTAGTCACTTGTATCATCCAAGAATTGTTCATTTTTGTAATGTAAAGGAGGTTGCCCCCTCGAAGAGGCTGAATTCTAAGGCGTTGATCTATCTTTTCTATATTTTTGTGAGTCGGTTTCATAACACCCTATTTCCTTACGTTGTTACCTTGGGAATTAGCCCTTATTAATTAGGTTAATTCCTCAATTGGAATCAATCCATCATAGGACTTTCTCTGACTGCATGCACCACTTGTACAATTTGGATGATTATACAACTGATAGTACACAACCCTTGAACTCTAATCTCAACTGGGTAACTCTCATATCACACATGCATGAGTTATTTATGGTTGAATTATTATTTAACTGGTTGAACACATGAAGAAATGCCCCACCATTAGACCACCTACTAGTTCCTCCATCAGTTGGAACTAATTTAACTGACTTTAATTCAGTTAAACTGAATTAATTAATTTTAACTCAAAATAAACTCAACCAGGGATCCTATAAAGTAGGAGACACTCTAGATGAATCAAGTTAGGCCCTTAACTAGGAGGAGGTGAATAATTTGTTACCAAAGTTGTATAGTGAGAGGGCAGGTTAAGAAGAGGTGCTCATTTGTCTCTACTGCCTGCGTACAGAGGACACACCTGTGCGGCCCAAAATGCGATCTGTGCATGATGTTTTCACCCATTGGTGTCTTGTTGCACAAGACATTCCACATGAGAAGTCTGGCTCAATGGGGGGCTTTCAATTTCCAGATTTTTGACCACCATTCAAGGAGTGTTAGTGGTTGACGATCCCATATTAGGTGTTGATATCCTATTTTTTGAGAGTATTTCCCATTCTCAGATGGGGACCGGATTAATTCATTAGTTAGTTCTGTTATGTGGACATGTGTCTCATTTAGAGCATGTATGTATCCCACCCAGATATGATGCCAGGGTTTAGGTGTGCCCAGGTGTCGAGCTGTGTACTAGACTTGTTCAAAAATGGAGTTGCTACCCCTGTCTACTATCTGTCCTATCGTTTTAATCTACCTCTGATTTAAGAATAGTATAAGATCAGGAGGTAAGCGATGCATATTTCCCCCACTAGACCATGGATATATACCTATGCAAGCCATGTTGCCTTCCTTAATTTTCCAGGCAAGTCCCTCTTGGATGATGGGCATGGTATGGATAATGGATTTCCAAACAATTGATATCCTCGTTTAAGGCTAGGTTGGGTTACGGATCCAGTCTATGAGGTGTTGACGCCAGATGTATTTATGATAAGTAACCTTGGTCCAAAGGTTCTAAGTAGTGAGTAAGGACCATCCCATTTTAGCTTCAAGTGAATGTGCAAAGGCATGGAGGTCTTTTAATCCCCACCCACCCCATTTTTTTGGTAGGGAAATTTTTTTCCATCCCACACATGCATAGGGCTTGCCTTCTTTGTATCCATTCCAAAGGAATTGACAACAGATCTGTTGGATGCGAGCGAGTATCCCTCTAGGAATCCATGCCAAAGTCATCTAGTACAAGGTTGTGGCTTCCAAAATAGATTTTATGAGCACTAATCGGCCTACTCTTGAAAGGAAGCGATGGTTCCGGTTTTTTAGTATTTTCTCAATTTTTGTGATGAGCCAGATCCAATCTGCATTATGATAGCTATGAGGTTTGAGTTGGAAGCCTAGGTATTTTAGCCCATCCTCCATAAGATGTTGTTGGAAAGGGAAAATATGGGCTGCAGTTCTGGGTTCCAAGGGAGAAGTGAAGGAGAGAGTGATGGTAGACTTTGAGTGATTTGCTTCCATGCCAGTGGCTTTTGCAAAGAGTTTGAGGATGTCATGGAAGGTTGATGAGTCCCTCTGACTACCATCAAGGAAGATGAGTACATCATCGACAAAGAGAAGGTGAGTGAGGTGGCTGAGTGCATTCAAATGTATACCATGAAGTCGACCTTCCCTTTTGGTTGCTATGAGGAGCCTGCTCACGGCCTCCATTACAATAAGAAAGAGCAGAGGGGAAAGTGAGCATCCCTACCAGAGGCCTCTCTCAGCATGAAAGAAATGCGAAGCAAAGCCATTTATGAGGACACTGAAGGTGGCAGAGGTTATGCAACACATGATTCAGTTGATGAATGGTGGAGGGAACCTAAGGTGGGTGAGGATCATTTTAATGTATAGCCAACTGACCTTGTCGAAATCTTTAGCTAGATCGATCTTAAGAATGGCACCTTTGATCCATTTATGATTGATAGAGTGAAGGGATTCTTGTGCAGTGCCAATGGCTTCATGAATTTGTCTGTTTTGTAGGAAGGCAAATTGTTTAGAGGATATATGATTGGACAGGATAGGATGGAGCCGGTTTGTTATGATCTTGGCTATGATTTTATACAAGCTGTTGCAGAGTGAGATAGGTCGGAAGTCATTGAAAGAAGATGGGGAGTCAGATTTAGGGATTAGGGCAATGAATGTAGTGTTAATGGCATCATACATGCGCCCTGTTAATCTGCATTCTTCCACCACCTTAAGTAGGTCATTGCCGATAAGGTCATAGAAAGCAAGGAAGAATTCTATGGGCCAGCCATCCGGACCAGGGCTCTTGTCTTTCTTGAACCATTTAAGCATTCCTTCCAGTTCCCCTAGAGTGATCGGGGTATTTAGCTCTTCATAAGAGTCCTCATCAATGAAGCTAGGAAAGTGTCCAGCTGTTTGGACAATTTCGGCAATGGAAGCCTCACGGGGAGCCCTGAAGAGATTTCTGAAGTGAGTGGACCCTAACTGTGAGAGTTGACTAAAATTAGATGCCATGCTTCCATCTTCCTAGGGCATATGCCAGATGGTGTTTGAGATTTTCCTTCCTTTAGCATAGTTTTGAAAGAACTTTGTGTTTTCATCCCCTGCTTGTAGCCAGATTGCTCGACTTTGGAGGCGCCAAGTTTCTTCTCTTTCCTTTAGGATTTTGATCTTCTGGTTTTCTAGAGCAATTAAATGATCCTTGGCTTCTGCAGATGTAAACCCTTTGTTGTTCTCATCCATAAGTGAGGCCAGAGAAAGTTCCACTATAATGAGGGTGTTCTCATCTCTCTTGGATTTTTCCTTTGCCCATTTGATAGAGAGATTTTTGAGCATTTTGAGGTTCTAGTAGAAACCTTCAGCCCAAGTGTTGCTTCTGGATGGGGGATGGAGCTTCCAGAAATCATTTATCATTTGAATGTAGGATGGGTCATTTAACCAGATGGAGTTAAATTTATAAGGTGCCCCTGGTTTTTTTTGTGGACCCGAGATCTCCATGAATATGGGGGAATGATCCGAGATACCACCAGATCCCACCCATTGTCTGTAGAGAGATAGATTTTGTATCAGAGAGTCCTTTATCAGGAATCTATCCAGCCTTCTAGCTAAAGTTGCTTCTCCTATGCATCGATTTCTCCAGGTGGGGAGGGGCTTGTTCATGGGAATGTCCGTCAGGTGGTGTTGTTCCAGTAGTCTCTCCATTAATTCAGTGAGCCTGTCAATTTGAGCATTGGTGCCCTAGGATTCTCCATATCCAATAGAGAAATTTAGGTCGCCCCCAATGATAAGATTATCTGAGGCCATAATCGATAGGTTGAGTAGCCGATTCCAGTAAGCCTCTCTATGGTGGCATGGTCCATAGATATTGACAATACGCAGGTCCACTCCCAGATCAGAGGTGAAGATATCCATACCCATGAAACCGTCCCCACCCCATGAGTTTCTCAAGTTTATGGTACGGGGGTTGTATCCAATTGCCAAGCCTCCAGATCGTCCGATAACATCCAGGGATTGAAAAATCTAGCCAAGCTTTAGAGAGCCGAGAGTGCGAGAGATGAGGTTAGCTTCTCCCAAGGTTTCTTGAAGGAGGAGGACGTCTAAAGATTCAGAGTCGAGAAGTCTTTTTAGGGCTATTTTTTTGGGCAACTAACCATGACCCTATAACTGAAAGATAGGCACTTCATGGAAGCAGTTGAGCAGGGGTGTTCGATGCTCTAAGAACCCAATCCAGTGATGTTTGTTTGCCAGAGGTGACTTTCGCCTTTGTTATGAGGATAGCTTTGGATATATGAGATTTCTGACCCCGGATGGGCTTGTGATTCAGAGATGTGTGTAGCAGGCCCAGGCCGAGGCTGGATTTGCCGTCTTGAGGAGTGACAAGTCAGGATCTAAGGTTGTATGGATGAGGAGAGACAGGGGGGAGGGATGAGGAGGTTTGGGGGGCAAAGGGGGGAACAGGAGGGAAGGATGGGGGGGTGGTGGAGGAGGTAGGGGGTAGAGGGGTGAGGGGACATGGAATGGGGGTAAGAGTGTCTCCCAAAGATGCAGCATGCACATGCAATGCAGAGGTTGCAGATGAGGAAATAAAATCAGAGATAGGGAAAGAGGGAGTACCCGATGTACGAGCAACTTCAGCAACAACTCATGATCTGGTCATCAGCGGGGAGGGTGGACGAGGTCTGCTGTGTGGATCCAGAGGAAAAGGATGTGTCAATCCAGAAGTTGTTGTAGCAGCAGATGCAGGAGGTCCCAAGGTGGGTTCAGCATGCGACCCTGTGTCTTCCTCAGCTCCTGCAGAGGGTTCCTTGTCCTTTCGCACCAGAGGGCATTCCTTATATAAATGTCCAACTTTGTGGCATCTTCGACACCTGAAGGGGACTCCTTCATAATCCAATATTTGTATTCTGGTGAAATGCCTCCATTGGAGGGTGATTTTTTCTTCCAGGCCTTCCCTCATGTCCAGGTGCACCAGAATGCGAGCTAGTGTTCTGTTCTTTGATTGAATGTAGGTTTTGTCATAGTCCAGATAGGTACCTAGGGTATTCCCGATAAGGAAGAAAACATCCTCAAACCAATATTGCAGTGGGAGCCCCGGTAGTCTCACCCATAGAGGTCCGACCCCGATCTTCTCTCGTTCAGGGTTGAAGAGCGAACTCCATCACTTCAGTAATACCGGGGCCATTTCAATGTGCCAATAGCGAGATAATGCCAGAGAGGTGTATTCTTCCAGAGAGAAATGTAGGGAAAACCAGCCTCGGGGTAGGATCTGTACCTTAGGGAGGTCTTTGAAAATGTTTCCCCAGATTTCCTTTACCCAGCGGTTGAGTCGCTCTGCAGAGTAAGCTCGGCCTCTGACCCTACCCACCAGGACCTTCCCTGTCGTGTTGACCACTTCTCCCATGGTGAGGTTGTCACCGAACGTGAGGGTGAAGTCCTTCCGTGAAGCCCTCACACACTTAGATTTCCTTTTGCCGGTTCTAGGGGTGGTGGGATGATCCAAAAGCGGGTCAGCAGAGCCCAGATTCGCGTGTTGTGGACCTTGAGCAGTTGGACGAACTTTGATAGCCGGGGTTTCGAAACACCTAGAAGGCAGGCTGGAGTCTGTGGCCTCTGCAACGGTGGGTGGGATATCCAGAGTGGGGTGTTGCGCCGAGTATTTGGGGGGGCACGTCGGGATGAGGAGAGAATGTGGGTAGCGTGGAGGTGATCGCTGGGAGGGGAGGGTTTGAAAGGCGGGGAGGAGGGTGAGCATGTAGCCAATAGATGTAGGGTCGCCGGAGAGAGGGGCGGGCAGTCCAGATCCGGTGAGGCTATGGAGAGGCAGTCGAAATGGAGGCTAGAGGCGAATGTTCCAAGTAGGGTAACCACAGGCAAAGGGCCATTTCGAAATGAGGCTGAGGGGTTACGGAGGACACTTTGGGCCAGTGGAGGGCTTGAACAGTTGAAAATTTGCTGGTTAGGGTTAGGGTCAGTTGAGTAGTCTACTTCATCGAGGTCCATAGTATCCATGCTGCAGTGGGAACAGGGCTTCCGTAACGGTTGGGGGAGCAGCAGTCAAAGGGCTAGGGCAACAACTAGCAGTTAGTGACAACATGCCCTAGGAACGGTCATTCAACGACGAAAAAATTACAGGGGGTAAGAAAAAATAGTTACCATGTCCGTTAGTGTTGATAGACCTCTATTTCCTCATGGCAAAGGGCTCCCAACCTCACCGTCTGAGCACTGTTAGGTGACTGCCATGGTCCGTTTCGAGCTCTGTCCTTCCAACTCCCTTTAGATAAGGAGTAATATTAGATAAAAAAGGAGATAGTGATTGATGATCTGACACCATATCCAGAGAACAAAATGTGCTAACGAGATTTGAAATATGGAGAGGAGGAGAGAAAATAACTAAAGAAGAGATTCTCGAGGAGAAATCTTAAACAACATATCTCCTAAGGCTTCCTCTGTCTCCATCCTATGTTCCCCATCATGATAATCCTTTTGAACTTTCTTGCTTGAGAAAGGGAGATGGAAATCCTTCAAGACATGACCATGTTTATGACATCTGCAACACATGAAGGGGATTCCTTCGTAATCAATGATATTCCGATGAGTAAACCCTCGATGGTTTATATTTAGTTCTACGCATAACCCTTCACGCAAGTCCAAATTTACGAGAATCCTTGCTATGACCACCTTTCCACTAATTTCATATGACCTATCACCCTCCAAAAAGGATGCTAATATTTATGATATTCTTAAGAACATCCAAAAACCAAAGTTAAAGTGGTAACTTAGGAAGCCTTACCCGCACTAGAGCAGAGAATTTCTCTCTATTAGTGTCGAATAGAGGAAGAAAATTCAAGTTTATAAGTGATAAGAATTCCAAATTCATGATGGAATGGACAAAAGGGAGATATACAATAGAAAACCTAATGTTACTCCCAATCAAAGAAAGAGTCTTTCTTACAGGGAAAAGTGTCTATTTAGAACTGCTCTATCCCACTAAGGTGTGACAGCTACCTTAGAAACAAACAGATAAAAGCTACTTTTGTATTTCCTTTATGAATTATAGATAGAGAGGAATAGAAAGAACCAACCTGTGTCTTGCGCTAATCCTTTGATTCGATCCCTCTCTTCTTTGATAGTCTCCAGCTACCTGCTCCCTTGCACGCCCAGCTTCACAAAGTACCTGTAAGATCACAGAAGCATAGCACTATACAAAGACATGGATCTATATTCATAAACAACTTAGGATCAGATTTAAATTGACCATACAAATGTAACAAGCATCAATGATACAAAAGCATGAAGGAGAACTCAAATAGCTTTTATTGATAAACAAGAAAAGATCCAGGAGGAGTTACAACCAGTGGTTCCGACCCAGCATCAACCTCCCAGCAAAGAAGCCCCTCTTCACCTCAAACAAAGCATAGATCACCCAACAATCTGATGTTTGTCTCTAGAAACCAACAACAATTCCTTACAATATGAAAAATTCCAGCCTCTGGATCTCTGGGATGAGGGATCCATATATAGATATCTGTAAGGAGGATGAGTCAACTTGTGGTTTGATTAGTGTCTTCTCTCTGTTAGACCTTGCTTCCACTTGGAGACTGAGGGCCTCTTACTCATCCTTGGTCGAATTTAGTGAGGCAAGTGTCACAGGAGAAGATTCTGGAAGCTTCCATTGCCTCTCCACCTCGCGGAATGACACTGCCATTTGTCATTTCTCGCCCATTACACCCCACAGAAGGGAGTTTTGAAATGCAATGCACCCTCACAGTGCATTTGGGTGAGATGCAACGCAACTAGCCAGTGGAGCAGTTGCAATGATCCTGTTTTGACCAATTTTGAGTAGTTTTTCATGGAGAACTTCTGGGAGAAGTTGTAATCTGTTGACCTTGTTCCTTTAGGGGTTAGAACAACACTTTTAGGGACTTAGGAGCCCTTGGTTTATGGACATTTCATGCTTGGAGTTGTAGGGCACAAAAATGTCCATAACAGTTGCCCCCTAAAGTATGAGGCCGTTAACCTTTTGGTGTCGGGTGAAATGCTTTATTATGAGGATCCGATGTTCTTTCAATGCTAGGAGGAGACCTGTAATAAGATACAATACAATACATTATCTTCATAATATTTTCATGATCTAGCTGAGGTGGGCATTCCCATGCTCAGCTTTATAAATTCATTTTCATGTACATAGGACAGACAACCGTCTGAGTGTAGATTGATGATTCTGATAGTGCCATCATCCTTTTGGTAGGATGATTATCTGTGCTGCAATGCTGTACATTTAATGTCTTTATTTCCCTGAATATATATCGTAGCCCGGATGGATGAAACTAGATCCGGGGTCTTCAATCTCGTCCAATCTTCACTTAAAGTACAAGTCGATCCATGTGAGAAATGTTCTGAAGTCGAACATGGAAAGACATCGCTTGATTACCAGTCAATGATGTAAACTGTTAACAAGCGCGAGAGGAATCACCGATAATGATAATGACCCTCAAGGTACTGCAGTACAATTCACGTGGTGTGAATAAAGGAATTGGCATCGAACACCACACAAAATCTTTCGGTCGAAGGCCATTGATGTAAACCTGTTGCCGGAAGTGAGAAACTTGCCATTGAGGCATGCAAGCTTCAAAGTACTGAATGGGGTGTTCCTAGATCAACTTCTTGGATAATGAGCTGATGTCGACAAGAAGTGATCCGTCACAGGAGGGCCTTAATGAATCCCACATCAATGACACGGAACGGAGCAAATGATTTTGATGGAGGTGAAAACGATCTGGTGATATAAGGTTCAGGGTGGCGGTCATGAAAGAATGGAGTATAATGTATGGTAGTGGGTGAGACACAGGTGACTTCTCTGGATGACTTCTCTTGAACATATTGGCGACACTGATGTGATGGATTGGTAGCATTAACCCCAAATGTGGATGGTATGGCGTGACCATGGTGATATGACCGGTGAATGAAACAACCCAACCCGACTCGGACACGGAGTGGAAGTGTCATGCTCAAGAGCGACTTGCTACCAACAAAGTTTCTTTGAGTTTTCTTCCCAATTTTTCCCCAGTCATTGCTGACCAGTACCTCTTTATTTTTGTCAAGCTTGAGGAGGATAACATATGCTTGTTCTATAATTTTCCCTTCGGGCAAACCCATCGCTATGTTTTAACGAGCCTAGCGATAGTGAAACTCGTTCTCGTCTAAAGACAAGTTTGTCGCTATTAATCTTTTTAACGAGTTTAACGACAAAGATAACTCGGTCCTTTTCAATTTTAGAGAGTCTGAAAAGGAACGTAAAGGTAACTCCAAAATTCCTTTTTCGTCATCTAATCCCTTAAGTCCAAAAAAGTATAAAACAATACAGAAGGGATGAATTTTCGATAGTTTTAACGAGCTGAACAAAATAAGCGCTCGATCTTTTTGTGTAATAATCCCTCAGGTCCAAAAAGATTAAAATCTAGAGGAGGGATAGCACTTCCTGTCCCTTTAACGAGCTGGAGAGGCCAATGGCTCGACAATCTTTTCATATTTTATGAGTCAGTTGAAAAGAGCTTAAAGGAGACTCGTCTTTTGAGGAACGAGTGATAAAACGGGTAGCAGCTGATTCCAGGTAAGGTTTGGAATTTTCCAATCACGGCAGTGTCACAAGGATGGCTAGTGAAATCACTCTTCGCAGCTGTTCCTCAAAATGGGTAAACAATAAAATGGAGGTGAATGATCGGCCAATGAAAAGTGGAGGTGACGGTGCAAACACGACCAAGGCTTTAATGGCTGAAGTACTACATTCACGATGGTTATTTACCGGGGAATAGTTCATTTTTTAATGAGCTTAAACGCGGGTGGAAACATTTGCTCATGTCTTATGTTTATTTTTTAACGAGCTTGAACTATGTGCTAAAACTGCTCGATTAATCCAGTCTTGTGATAAGAATGTCTCATATAAAAATGGCAACTTTTAAAGATTTGCCCCACATCCTTTTTTTATGCAAGTTAGGAAACGACCAATCCTACGAGTTTAAAGGGTTAGAGGTCCTAACAATTTAAAAAATAAATAGTCGCTCTTCGCTTGCATTCCAAAAGGTTTGCATGCCCCCAGGTATAAAACAGAGTTTCAAGGTTACCCCTTCTTTAGTCCGTTAAAACATTTATTTTACCGAGAGAGGCCTACCTCTTATAGGTTACCCAAAGATTGCTCTATTCACAGTGCAAACAAAACACTTCTTCGGTGATGTCTATCGAAAAAACAAAGGTGAGCGGCGATGCCCGCCAACTCACATAACTTTGACGAGAGAATCTTGTTCTATAATAACCCCTCTTCCAATCACGGACGGGGGTACAGACTAGTCATATTCTCCCACGGAAACCTACCCTATACCCAAAGTTTTCATGCCGAAGCAGACCAGGGTGCATGCCCCCTGGGTTTCAGTCATGTCCCTCTGAATTACTCGCGCTCATCGGGTGGACGGACTGGAGATTGAGACATTTCTTGCGTGAAAAGACCATTCAGGGATGGTATATGACTATTTGGTCTGTATGATCTGGGAAATGAAAGCTGGTCCACAAGCTTGACCACTCTTCCTTCGTGCGGAAAACACATTACTCTAAAGAGTGAGGAGACAATTGCTCCCATGCAATAAATATAGTCTCGTCCAAGGAGTAGATTGTAATCCAAGGGTCCTTGAACTATCATGACGTTCATGTGAACGGTTTTCCCTCTCAATGTTATGGGCACATCGGGAAGGATCCCTAACGGTCGACTGGTTCCTTTATCAAAGCCTGTTAGATTTCTCATCTCAGGCAAAAGCGATGGCGAACCAAGCGCTTTCCAAGCAGTTGAGGAAAGGATACTCACAGAAGCCCCCTCATCTATGATGGTACCAGCCATAACCATTCTATATATTTGAACAATAATTTGGAATGGTACACTAGCTGGTAAACGGGGTCTGCCTAGTTGATTCCAGTCGAAGGAGACAACTAGGTTGCTTGGAGGTGGGACCGAATAGACGGCCGGGTACGACTCTGACGAACTTCCTTCCTGCGGTAAAGGAATGGGTAGACTTCCCCCATGTTCATTGGAGTCTGTGCTTATGAAAAGAATTTGGACGGTGTCATCCTTGTTCTCTTCAGTGATTGTATCATCTGAAGATGGAACCTCTGAATGCAAAACCGGGTCAACTGCTGCCTCGACCTTTTGACTTTCATCTGGTATGGATTCAGATGGTTTATCTTCAATGACAGATGCTTCGGCCGACCACCTGAGCGGGTCAGCCGGATTTTCAACTAGTGACGGACTCGGCACGAGTTTTTTATATCCAGGAGGAAGTCGTAACGGTGAAACCGGACGATCATCCAAAACTCTTTTAGCTTCGTCTAAGAAGGGACAATGGTGGACGACATGATCGCCTTCGCATAGTTTACAAGGAAATCTATATTTTCCTTTTTGTCCTGGGGCTTCACTTTCACTAGTTGACGGTGTGTTTTCAACATGATCATCAGAGGTTGATGACACCGGGTTGTGCAAACGAGGAGACCAGTCCCTTAAGATCCGAGGGATGCAAGGAAATTCTCTGTGAAAGTGGTCTCCTTTGCAAATGACACATGGCGATTTAGGCCTGGTCAGTGCAGTGTGTGGATTTTCGTTAGACGACACTCGTTTGCCCCCATTCGCTTTTGGCTCCTTCTTCTTCTTCTCTTTCTTCTTCTTTTCCTTCTTCTCCTTAGGAACTTGAATTTTGGCTTTACCAGCCCCATCAAGCGAAGAGGAAGGAGGAGAGGACGAATTAGAGGAAGTAGAAGGTTGGTGGGTAACTCTGAACTTGTCTAATTGCTGATTCGATTGTTCAGGAATAGTGGTGTTCTGAACGACAGAGGTTGAGAAGAGCCATACAGGCAAACCAATTGTTAGTCCTGGAAGCGATAATGTGGCCATATGGGGTGCACCAACATCTCCCCAAGAGGAGAAGGGACTACGATTTCCTCCAAGGGGAATTCCTTGGTTGCTGGACTCCATTTTCTCAACCCAAGATCAACGTAGGAAAGGGGTAATGAATATTCCGTTTAAAATAATTTTTTAGACGCTTTGACACAACTTGTTTTTTCAGTTTTTAAGAGTCGAGAAAAAATAAAAGATGACTCTAGTCGCCTTCAATTTTTAATGAGCCTGAAGTGACAAGTGCTCAGATGGACCTTTTCCGTTAAGGAGTTTGAAAAGGAACGAAAGGGACTGCTCTGGAGATCTAGGTAGAGGGAGTACCAAACCAATCACAAAACTGCAGAATACTTTTTACGGTACGGCAGTCAATCTTCCCGAATGCTGTGTTCAGTGCATTGCGATCGATAGGGCGGCAGACACGGCTTCATATGGATAAAGGATTTAAGCCTATAGGGGTCTCCCAAAATATACTCGACGGTACGTGGGAGTACAAGTCTGTACTGGCACTTATCATCTCAAAGTGGAGGAATCACCCAACCATCAGTGAGGACAACAGTTACCAGGCTTTACGACGCCGGAATACGTCTCTAGCCTAGACCTCTAAATGTTGTGCGTTAAGTTCCAAAGCGTTGTTAGATTCATTGGATTTATTTTAAGTTGATCTTGTTTATGAAGTTTGCCTTTCGGGTTCACCACGAGATGTAGATGTAATTCCTAAAATGCAATCTAAAGATGATAAACAAACTTTTTATCTCTTTTGTGCAATGAAAATCCTAGCTACTAGGGAAAAGAAAGACAAAATCTTTTCACAAAGAGCAAAGAGCACACTGTAAATGCACTTTCCTAAATCAAGCCAAACAGACTGTCTATATGCAAATGCACATGCATGTATTTGTTTTCGACTTTCTTAGTATTGATGCTAAAAAGAAAGTTGATGTACAAATCTGAATTTCTTTTCAAGCGACAAATATAAACAAGCTCTTTTCCGAAATCAAAAATAGAGATGATTACGACACCTTACGATTTTGAAATGAACACTTGTTCTTGACACTAGAAAATTACAAATTCAGACCAAAGGCAATAGTAATAGGATAATCGACCATCAACAGCAATCAAACTTTCTCCTATGATCGAAATCGACACTTGCAACAGATTCAAATCAAAGGACGATAGTACGACTATGCTACTTTTGCAAAGGAAAACTGTAAACGACTCAACAAACACACAAAAACATCTATAGTTCTTTTGTACAAAGGAGGCGGAATAACAGCAAGGAAAAGGGGTTTCAAACAGACATATACTGATCACAGGCAGCAAAATTCAGGGATAGAACTGGAAAGAATGAAGCACAGGAACCACAACTGCACAGAGCTAGTCTGATCAGCGCACCTGTAACACAGAGAATCTGAAATGCAGCGCAGGTTGTCCCTTCGGGAAGTGCGCTGAAATTCAGAATCTCTGAACAGTACCTGCGCTGGGCTAGAAACGAGACTCTGTCCGGGTTCCGGGTCACAGTTTGCAGTTCAGTCCTTGGTTTTTGGCCGAGTAAAAAGCAATCAGTAATGCAACAATCAGGGGTAGATCTAAGGAGGATCTAAGAGCTATCACAAGGGAAATCAGATAGTTTGTGAATCAGTTGTTCAAATCATAAACAGATCCAGTGAATGGATTGAAGCAGTAGTTATCTACTTTGCATTTGTTATGGCAAATGCAGTTCGAATGCTACTTATAAGTTTATGAAACAAACAACAAATAATGATAAACAAACAAACTAATTATCTCCCCAGTGGAGTCGCCATTTTGTTACAGGGAAAAGTGTCTATTTAGAACTGCTCTATCCCACTAAGGTGTGACAACTACCTTAGAAACAAACAGAGAAAAGTTACTTTTGTATTTCCTTTATGAATTATAGATAGAGAGGAATAGAAAGAACCAACCTGTGTCTTGCGCTAATCCTTTGATTCGATCCCTCTCTTCTTTGATAGTCTCCAGCTACCTGCTCCCTTGCACGCCCAGCTTCACAAAGTACCTGTAAGATCACAGAAGCATAGCACCATACAAAGACATGGATCTATATTCATAAACAACTTAGGATCAGATTTAAATTGACCATACAAATGTAACAAGCATCAATGATACAAAAGCATGGAGGAGAACTCAAATAGCTTTTATTGATAAACAAGAAAAGATCCAGGAGGAGTTACAACCAGTGGTTCCGACTCAGCATCAACCTCTTAGCAAATAAGCCCCTCTTCACCTCAAACAAAGCATAGATCACCCAACAATCTGATGTTTGTCTCTAGAAACCAACAACAATTCCTTACAATATGAAAAATTCCAGCCTCTGGATCTCTGGGATGAGGGATCCATATATAAATATCTGTAAGGAGGATGAGTCAGCTTGTGGTTTGATTAGTGTCTTCTCTCTGTCAGTCCTTGCTTCCACTTGGAGACTGAGGGCCTCTTACTCATCCTTGGTCGAATTCAGTGAGGCAAGTGTCACAGGAGAAGATTCTGGAAACTTCCATTGCCTCTCCACCTCGCGGAATGACACTGCCATTTGTCATTTCTCGCCCATCGCACCCCACAGAAGGGAATTTTGAAATGCAACGCACCCTCACAGTGCATTTGGGTGAGATGCAACGCACCTAGCCAATGGAGCAGCTGCAATGATCCTGTTTTGACCAATTTTGAGTAGTTTTTCATGGAGAACTTCTGGGAGAAGTTGTAATCTGTTGATCTTGTTCCTTTAGGGGTTAGAACAACACTTTTAGGGACTTAGGAGCCCTTGGTTTATGGGCATTTCATGCTTGGAGTTGTAGAGCACAAAAATGTCTATAACAATCTTAGCGCTAAGCAATTTTCTTTTTTAGATATTTACTTTAATCATATTTATAGAAAATATATTAAAGAAACCTACAAAATTTTTAATGAGGTTAACTTGTGCAAGAGGGTATGCTTTCCGAAGCAAAAAAAACGAAAAAATGCTTCTAGTGAAATTATCACTCCGCGTTCTAATGTTATCCAAATCATTTGAGAAACATATTTTCGTTCCTTGTATAGAGATATAATATGTATTTATAACTTTTGAACTCTCGAGAAACTTATTTTCGTTCCTGGTATAGAAATATAATATGTATTTATAACTTTTAAAGTATTTTTATTGTAATTTAAGGAATTTTTTTTTTTTTTTAATCCTCTATATAAATTTAAAATAGAAATTATTTGAAAGTGAAAAAATCAAAGAGCTTAAACCCCCTAAGTGTGGAACTTCAAAATAAAATTTTGTAAATTATTGAATATTCTACCTTTATTGTGGGGAGACTAGTCGTTCAAAATAGATAGATTTGTGTGTTCAATAGCTTTAGAGAAGTTGGTTTTCCCAAGTTTATTTGTTCCACCTAGGCTTAGGGATTTGTGTGTATCACAACTTTTGATTTTCCAAAGTTTATTGGTTCAATGTCGATAGTAACTCGAATGCTATTATTTAATGAACAAAATAAACTCTCTAAAAAAGTGTTTCTTTTACAAAAGGGTGTGCTTTATGAAATGCAATGGTTAGAAAATCTTAATCCTTACACTCGAGTTAGTTCCAGTACAAAAATATGATATGTGTTTGAAACTTTTGAATTATTTTAATTTTATCTCTTCGATGGCGTAAAAAACTATTTTTAAACTAAAAGTTTTTTTTGGAATACTCTATATATAGAAATAGTTTACAAATTGTTTTAAGGTCGGAAAAGTAAAGAAATTGTAAAAATATAATATGTATTTGAATATTTGAATTATTTTTAATTTTATATTTTTATCCGTAAGTGGTATTACAATTGGCAAGTGTTTTTTATTTAAATGATTTAAAATTCAATGCATCTAGACATGTTTCATTAGCCAAATTTGAAAAAAAAAATAGTGATGAAAAAACAATTTTTAGATAAAAATCTATTTATAAATATAAATTACAAATTGTTATTTTAGTAAGGAAAAGTAATTTTTAATATATATTTTTTTAAACTTAAAAAAAATAGATTCCAAATTGTTTTAAGATGGGAGAAGTTATTTTTTTATTTTATTTTATTTTTGAACTTAGCAATGTGGGAAATATATTTTTAATATCTATTTTTTTATATATATATATATATATATATATATATGTTTTGGATTCAAGTGTGTAAGTAGTGACTGAAGGTATTGAGGATCTTCAAGATTAGTTAGATTGAGTGCATTAATGGTTGAAGGATGGCACAACATCTTATGTGTCATCACCACAGGTCTTATTCATCGTATGAGATATGTTGGCTCGGTGACAGAATTTTGAAATTTAATGCCAAATCCGGATGCAAAATCTCATCTCTATATGTTGGTGCTTGTTCAATCTTCCATTGAAATTGTTGAGAACAAAGGGGAGGTTGGCAATATTGCAAGGGGAAACTCAACATGACACAAGCCAACAACCATGGTCCATGAACATGGTTGCCTCAGAAGAGGAGGAGGGGGGCAGAGGCTATCAAACCTCCTCTTCCATGGCATGCTCTAGGAGCATAACAGTTTGATGAGGATATTTTGTGGTGCTTTAGAAGAATGAATGCAGAACTAGAAGCATAAGAGATGGGAAATATTGGGGATGACCACTAGGCGTTAATGAACCTGCTCAACTGACATGTGTGGGACTAAGAAGAGATTATGTGGGTGGTGGAAGGTTGAATCATTGATCTAGACTTTCACCTTTTATAAGCTAGAGCTACTTTGTGTTTTGTAGTTAGTGCTCTCGAGATTCAATTGTCTCCAACACCCCCACCTCCAACACCCTCCAACTCCTTATATGAATTAGACTCTTCTTTTAGTCTTCTAGACTCGGTTTCTCAAGGTGCAAAACCACCTAGTCTTGAGAAGCTAGGGCCAATGTTTAGGATGGAGAAGACATCTACAAAATAAGGGCCATTGGGCAACAATGTGAAGGAAAAGGTTGCTAGTAGTAGGGAAACAATGAAAGACAAGCATATATAAGAGAAACCTTAGTAGAATGTAGACACCAAATTTTATGGGATGCTTATCGAGTGGGAAATACCACCATGGCTGAAGGAAGGTCAATATGATTCCTTCAATTAAATCACGGCATGGCTTTGATTGTTATCGAGTGGGAAATACCACCATGGCTGAAGGAAGGTCAATATGATTCCTTCAGTTAACTCTCGACATGGCTTTGACTGTTAATCAGGAAAGACCTTTTAAGTCTCTATTGCTCATTTGCATATTAGCTTTGTTTTTTTCAGTTATAAACTGATTTCATGACTTTTAGGGAAGCCATATGGTTTTCCATCTATGGGAAAATGGTCATCCCAAAGAAATACACAATGTTAGTCTCAAGTTAGATAAGCATTTTTGTTATTCACATATGCTCAATCTAGGCACTTTCTGTAATTTATGTAAATTCTCAATAATCTAATAAAAATTATTATGTTGATAAATATTTGAATTTGGATACATTTTATGTAAACACATCACCTTAATATACATTCAAATTATATAAATATATATATATATATATATATATATATATATATATATATATTACTTTTTATAGATATTTTTATGTTATAATGTATTTTTATATATCAATATAGTGTAAGTAAAAAATAATGTTTAAAAACATGCCTGTTCTATATATATATATATATATATATATATATATATATATATATATATAATGATTTCATAAAAGTAAGATGATATATGAATGTAATAAAATCTAAATTATATTAATACATGATTTTCTTTTAATGAATAATTAGAAAATAAATACTTTCTCCAATATCTTTATATCTATAATTATTATTAATAATATTTATATAATGGTTTATTATATTGTTATGATGCAAGAAAAATGATATAATGATTTCATTAAAAAAAAAAAATACAAAAGAATTACATAAAATTTAACCAATCTATTTATCTATTTTTTTTTCCTTTTTTTTTTGAGAGAAATAGGTAACTTGAATAGATTGGTACTCTATTTATGTTTATTTCAACCATAATTTTTAAGTGTTACTTTAGATTTTAGAGGTAGACAATCTAAATATAGATTTTAGAGGTAAACCATCTAAATATAATTCTTTCATCGCTAACACAACTCATCAATTTAATTCTATACATAGTTCTTTCATCACTGATACAACTTTATATATCATTAACTTATAAAAAAAAATATAAAAAATTATAAATTATAAATAATATTAATATTAAAAAAATTATAAAATAAATATTTTTTCTGATTTATTATGAGTCATTTATAAACACTTGTTTCCTATATTTTTTAATTCATCGATCTTTCGAACACGAGTATCTCATCAATTTTTTTTCAAGGTGGTGGCGGACATTTTCAACTATTAGTCTCATTTAAAAGCATCCACTCATCAACCATCATTTGTTGATGAAGGAAGCATCCACTCAGGCAAGATTTTGTTGATGAACCTAACATTTGAAGACGTTCACGTCTCCACCCGTCTATTTCTCGATTACGATTTGCATTTTAATGAAGCTCTACTTCTGCTTTTTAATTATCCATGATAGTGACTTGTATGGCGAGCATGTTAGATATTGCGTGTTGAAATCACTCTGGTTCCCCGTTACACAAGTATGAGCTTTGCCATGTCGGAGTGGAAACAAATCATTTGTTACATGGGCTATTTTCCGCGTCCCATTCAAGAAAAGGAAGCAATCAGAACACAAAATCCGCACTATGGCTAACGTGGAACTTTCTCCTTTCCCATCCATTATCTCTGCTTTTTAATGTGATGTTCCAACACTTCTCCTCTACACGTCAGTCTGCACATATCATCGTTTTGCTTCGTTCATTACTTTACTTTACTTACTCATCATCCACTGCTTTATTATTTTTTCAAAACAGTGCTTCTCATTCCGTGGATAAAATTAAATTTCGCGGAAAATCGAATAGGATATCGTGCTTTCGCCATTAACGATTTTCTTATTCCTGACCATACTTAGTGCTATCGAGATCAAGTTATGTCTGTACTTTGGATGAGCAGGTTATACCCAACTGGCTTTTGTTCTTCTATATATATGAGTGCAGAAAGTGTGGATTATAAAACATCCGCTCTCCTGAAAGTTAATTAGTTGCGAGTGCATAGAGGAGGAGAGAAGCTTCAATCCTCACCCTGCATTCACAGCTGTTGACAGGATAGGGAAGTGTGTTTTGGAGATTGCTGCAAATTTGATTATCAATGGAGAAGTTAATTGAGAAATCAAAACCCTATGTAGCAATGATATCCCTACAGTTTGGATATGCAGGGATGAATATTATCACGAAAGTTTCTCTTAACAGAGGGATGAATCACTTTGTGCTTGTAGTGTACAGACACGCCGCTGCTACGGTTGTGCTTGCACCTTTTGCCTTCTTCATTGAAAGGTAAAGCTATTTTATTTATGCTTGTAATCCCAATTCAGAATATTGTTGGAATTTGCAATTTAGGTAAGTCCAGCTAATGTATCAATCATAATTGTAATTGCAGGAAAGTGCGACCCAAACTCACCTATCCTATATTCTGCCAACTTTTTGTACTAGGTTTGTTAGGGTATGTATTATTTCATTATTTCATGCTTACTCTGACTCTTGACATCATCCCCTCCTTTCCATTTCTGATTGCGTCAATGCAAATTGTTGGCGAGTAATTTGATTCCCTGAATGCATGTCTGTAGGCCTGTAATCGACCGGAATTTCTACTACCTGGGTTTGAAATTAACATCTCCAACATATGCATGTGCACTCAGTAATGTTCTCCCGGCGATGACTTTCGTGATGGCTCTCATATTCAGGTAACCAAATCACATTGTTGCATTAAGTGACATAATCTACGGGTACTCATTGCAATCACTTACTTTAATCTATGGTGTTGATGGCAAATCTTTATTGATGTAGGATGGAGAGTGTGAATATAAAAAACATACGCAGTCAAGCAAAGATAGTGGGAACGACTGTGTGCGTGGGGGGGAGCAATGCCGTTGTACAAAGGTCCTATTGTTCCCATGCTTTGGTCTCCACATCATCACTCCCCCCACACATCTTCCACAACGGCTTCTGCAATTGATAATAAAGACTGGATAATAGGTTCCCTTCTGATAATTGCAGCCACTCTTTCATGGTCAGCCTTGTTCATCCTGCAGGTGATCATTTATTTTTTACATGTTTGTAATTTCAATGATCTTGAAATTACAACTTTAATTAACTATATTTTGAATGTGCAGGCTGCAGTACTGAAGAAATATTCTGCTCAACTATCCCTTGCCACCTTAATATGTTTTATGGGAACAATACAGACAACAGTTGTCAGCTTAGCTGTCGTACGTGATTCTTCCCAGTGGGCTTTAGGATGGGACATCAACCTTCTCGCTGCAGTCTATTCTGTAAGTTTGCCTCTCTTTTTTTTCAATGGGGGAAGACGTTCAATGTTTTTCTTCAGACTTTAATACAAAAATTAGTGATCAGGATATGAAGGTAAATAACAGTGTACAGCAATTGCTATTTTTGGGTGCAGGGAGTGGTGGCGTCAGTAATTGCATATTACGTACAAGGTTTGTGCATGCGCGTAAAAGGACCTGTATTTGCCACAGCATTCAGTCCATTGATGATGATAATTGTGGCCGTTATGGGGTCTATCATTCTCTCTGAGAACATCTTCTTGGGCAGGTTCGTTTCTAAATTATCTTTCAACCCAACAAGTTAGAACTCGAGATTAATAGTGTAAGGAAATACGATGGTTCAAGGATCTAACTGAACTTATGAATTGAATACAGTGTAGTGGGAGGAATTCTGATTGTAATAGGGTTGTACGCCGTTCTGTGGGGAAAGGTGAAGGATGTCAAGATTTCAGCCGCTAAAAATGGCTCCGAAGAGCTTTCCGATTCTCAAGGAATATTCGCTGAAATCAAAATAAGGCTTCCAACACGCTAATTTGTGAAGGACCTGAAGCTCTTCAATTCAGTGGTGGAGATACGGCCATTTCTATCACTGGAAACGATAATCCAAAAATGTGAGCAGCGAATTGAGCTGAGTTCCCATGCTTCTCCTCACCATCGTATTCCAACAAAGGGGTTTTCAAAGTAAAATAGGATCAATGTTTGTTGGCGGCGGCGGTTCAATATTACAGTTTTCATCATTGTGTGAAATGAGAAGAGAGATGTATCTATGACGGCTGTGACGCAATTAGTTCTAGATAATCCATTGTCGTCCTGGAAAGGTGTTAGAGTTTCCAGTGTAGCGATATGAACCTCCAATAAAATAAAATGAGGATTCGATATACCGATCATTCTTAGTCACATATTAATTTTTTTTGTTTGATTGACTAATTTAAATCGCGCCGAGAACACAATTGTTTTTTAACAGAGAAATGGATATAGCACTATCAACAACTGTGAATCCAAAATTATAAAACTAATCCAAAATCATAAAACTAGATAACTATAATCTAGATTCCCAAAAGAAATTGCCACAAAATATGTATTGTTTTTCCAAAAAAATTACCACAGTTTAGGCGAAAACTTAAACACATAACATCCTATACAATCCTATTCTTTTTTGGATTTTCTTGTTCCCACCACTATTCTTTTTTGGATTTTCTTGTTCCCACCACTACTTCCAAGAATCATTATAAGATGCACCTTTCCAATTAGAGAGTAATTCCAACTAGTTTCAGATAGTGTTCCATACTCCTAAGGTGGAAGGAAAATAAATAAATAGGTGATCCATTATCTCCTTAAAATTTTTTCATAGGAAACACCAACTTGGCCCAACCATACATCTTTTTTCTAAATTATTTACTATAGGAATCTTACTTTCCAAGATGCACCATAGAAACAAATTTTATTTTTTTAAGTAGCAAAGATTCCATAATTTCCTCCACCGCCAGGCTAACCTCTGGGTCTCTTTTCGTCAATGACAAACATATAATCCAATTTTTGAGAGTATTCCCTAAAAGGAGAATGCACCCAACATAAAGAATCTTCCTTGTCTCTGAGGAAAACATGGGAGATGTTGGCAACAATAATATAATTTTGTCACTGTCTTGAGTGTTCAATTGGTAAGTTTAGTTAGTTGGCATCAGCTCATCCTTGATCGAAAATAGAGGTACAAGAATTATAGACTAATTGGTTCAAAGTAATCCTTCCATTTGTATTTAGATATTCAACCAACTCTTGAGGCAGTGAAAACATTTCTCCGCATCCCACCTAGGGGTTAATTGAAACCCTTACCCTTTCACCATTCTCAAATTACACGGCCCAACCATCTTCAACCACTAAAACAGAGGCTAATATTTCTTTCCATATAATCGATAAACTCTACCTTTGCTTGTTTTGGGATCATATCTAATCTTCAAGAGTACAGGGATGGATATACTTTCTAGATACAACTTCTATCCATAGACTATCAATGGATATAAGCCTCCAACCAATTTTTTCTTCTAGCAACTTTGTGAAAAAGTGAAGGGTTTTAAGCCCCCCCCTCGCCACATCTTTGGCAAAGAAATTTTATCCCATTTAACCCAAGGGAAAACTTGCCTATCTTTTGACCCCAACCACAAAAATTGACAACTTGTCTTGTGAATGGAGTTCAAAACTACTTTTAGGATCCACGATAAGGACATCTAGAAAACTATAATATCTTCCAAGATACATTTTGTGAGAACCAATATTCCAGCTCTAAAAAACAATCTAAAACTCCATTCCTTTAATCTCTTTTCAAGTTTTTCTACTAATCAATTTTAGCTGGTATTTATATAGTCATTGGGTTTTAGGTGGAACTTTAAATACTTTAGACCATCAAAATTGTTAGAGTGAAAAGGAAAAAGACTATGTACATTTGTGGACTCATCCCTGGAAAGGCCAAGTGGGGAGAGAGTATATTTATAAAGATTTACCTACATGCCTGTATCTTTCTCAAAAATCGATACGACCCCTTTTATTATTGCTAGATCATGCCTAGACACATCACGAAATAATAGGATATCGTCAATGAAAAATAGATGTGCGATGGTTAAATCATCAGGTATAACAAGACCCTTTAAGTCACCCTTCCATTTTTCTTTAGTTAACAATCTAGTAAGGTCCTCAACCACCAACAAGAATAATAGGGGAGAAAGAGGACAACATGACTTTAAACCTTGCTGAGCATGGAAAAAATTTGAAGCCGACCCATTGATGAGCATTGAAAATGATACAATGGTTACACAACACATAACCAAATTAATGTAAGGAACTTCAAATCCCAAATGGGTCACTAGAAATCTGATATATATCTAGTTGACTATGTCATATGATTTGGAAAGGTCATTTTTTATCACCAGACCTTTAATTTTGTTAGTTTTCAAATTGTGAAGCCCTTCTTGAGAACCCTATTTCCTCATGAATTTTCCGATCTTTTGGAAAGGAAAATTATGCCTTGGAAACTTTTTTTAATAGAATATACTTTAATGTATTGGCTATGCTTTTTTTAATGACCTTGTAAATGAAAATGCATAGTGATATGGGATTGAAGTCATCAAAGGAGTGTGGAGAATGTTATTTGGGGATAAGAACAATAAAGCTAGAGTTAAGAGATCAAAGCATCCTACTAGATTTCTTAGAGTCCTCTATCACCTTGAAGAGGTCTCCCCCAAAAATATCATGAAGCCTAATGAAGAATTCTACTGACCATCCGTTAGGTCTAGGGCTTTTATTCCTATAATTTGGCGTCAGACACTAGTTTCATTAAGCACTGGTTGTCTTCATCGCACGTGAACCTAGGGAAATATCAATATAATAAGATAACTTCAAGAATGGTCACTTCAAGAGGGGTCTTATACATATTACTAAAGTTCTATTTTCCAATATTTTTGAGATCTTCAAATGATGATGCTTTACCGAATTCTGAATCATCCAAAGCCCAAATAGTATTGTGTGCTCGATGACCCTTAAAAAACCGCTAAAAGAATTTTGTGTTTTCATCCCCACTCTTCAACCATATTTCTCTCCTTTTTGCCTCCAAGTCTCCTCAATTTAATATAGGATTCTCTTTTTTGTAGCCTATAGATGAATGATTCTCTGTTTTGTTTCCTCCAATAAATAACCCACCCTTCCCCCCCATTAGGACCTTCCAGATGCTCTAGCTTTTCCTCCATAACTAAAATATATTCCTTCTCCATTTGTCTCTTAAGGCTTGACCACTAAATCATAGACTTTTCACCCTTTTTATATTTTCAGAAATTGGACCACCATAGACACATCCCTATTAGGTCTATAAGGAATCCAATATTTAACTACCAAATTACGAAAAATATTCATCTTTTAACCATGTTACATTGAATTTGAATGGATTCCCAAATTTTTAAAACCCCCTTTCACTTCATGAAAAATTGGATGGTGATGAGATTCACGCCCCACCCCAACTCACTGAGGAAACAAGGGATCCATTCCAATAAATATTATTCCATAAGGAACCAGTCAATTGTCCTTGCTATCATTGCATCACCAATTTTCCTATTTCTCTAGTTGGGTTTATAGTTTATCAATTCCACATCACAAACCTTTTGTTCCCAACATAGTTACTGATCAAACGAGAATTATTACCTCAAAATGGGTACTCTAGCCTAAAATCCCAAAAAAACATGAAAAAACAACAAAAATGAAAATTGTGTATGCTAGAATGATGTTTTGTTTTAGGGTAAATTTTCCACAATTTTTTAAAATAGAAGTAAAAACCATTTTTTTTTGCAAAATGGATTAAAAAAACACCCTCAAAAAAGTAAGTACTGATGTTGGAACAAAAAAAAAACCGGGTTACAATTTTGACATTTTTTAGGAATGGAATTAAATATAAAATATCAAAACTTTGAAAAATTGTAAAATTCCAACAATTCTCAGACATGATGTTAAAGATAAAATATCATGTCTCAAATCCTGATAATGCCAACAATTTCCATCCATGTTGTTAAAGAAAACATATCTTGACTCTAAAAAACCTTGAAATTGTAATTGTTTTCAATAATAACATTAAAGATAAAATATCATAATTCAGAAAAACCTTAAGATTTTGACAAATTTTCAACCATGTAATTAAAAACCTTAAGATTTTAACATATTTGAACCATGAAATTATGGACAAATTATATGACTAAAACATTTAAAAAAAATGAACAAGTAAATAAAAGATTCATTATTCCAAGAGTAATGTTTACTTCAAAGGCTAAAACTATAGCTCTTTTCAAATTTTAGCCAAAGACAACTTATCCTATTGCAATAAAACTTAAAAATCAACCATCAAAATGAAGTGTCCCTTTTAATGAGGCATTAAAATTTCAACAATTTTAAAACTCTCTTATACCAAATGATACCAATAAATAATATCATGGCAATATCACTGTATAATTTAAAAAATCAACATTAATTTCTAATATTTATTTACTTTTAATCAAAATATCAACTTTCGTAGATTGAATATCACATACATTTTATTTTTGTAATTCATTATTGCATTCACCAGGGATTCACTAGATATTGTAGGTATCTATTTTTTCATTAATATTTTTTATACCCCTTTATATTTTCTCATTAACTTTAAGCTCCATTTTCTTTATATTTGCGAATATGAAAACCCTTTACCCTCTATATATCCCCCAATATATTATGTCATTTTTTCTTCAATATATATCCCCCAATATGAACCCACGTGGTATGATATTGCTCCCCTAGTGAAGCCCCCCTGATTGCATTGTGGATATTCTAAAGAGATGAATTCTTCATAATTAAAGCATATAATCCAAAAAACATAGAAATGACCCATAACTTCATGTAAGATCATATGGAAGTCAAAATATTTATTTCAAGTTACCATGCAAACATCTCTAAAGACATGAATTCCTTTTAATGAAAACATTAAATCCAACAAACATAAGAATGACTCATAACTTCATGTAAGATCATATGGAAGTCAAAATATTTATTTCAAGTTACCATCCAAACATATCTAAAGATATGTATTCTTCATAATTAAAACATATAATCCAACAAACATAGAAATGACTCATAACTTCATGTAAGATCATATGGAAGTCAAAATATTTATTTCCAGTTAACATGCAAACATCATTTACATAAAATGTCTTAGACATTTATTCAAAATCATCCATAGGATCTGGCACACCATCAAAGTCTACATATTCAGATGAATGATTAGATGCAAATGAATATGACCCATATTCTTCTCTTTCATTAACTAGAGCCCCATCTGAGTCAACATGCATTCCCACCATTTCAGGTTTCAAATGTGCTCTAGATCTACTATTAGGTTCAACAGACTCCCATCTCAACACCATTCTTTCTGGTAGCAACTTCTTCAAAATATCTATGGTCTTGAAGCGAAGAGTTCCTCTCTTTGTTAAATTGAAGTCATAGATAAGTATGTCAACATCCTCCAATTTTAAGAGGTCTGTGTGGCGATGATTTATATTTGTACCCTTTCTTTTCTCTTTCCGCGAATTTGTTTATCATCTACTATCTATAGCATGTACACACCATTTAATGGTTGGGTATTTGTGGCATACCAATGTACTTCAACAACTGTAATATCTTTATTTTCTTTAATGACTTTTATAACCTTCACAACTCAAAATGGTTAAACAAGTGGATCTCCATATGATAATACTACTATCATGAAACCATCCTTAACATCTTACATAGAACCCTTGTAAAGGTCTTCCATGGCTTCACATTGTGCACATGATCTTCTAGAACCAATATAGATTTCTCTTTCCTCTTCCTGTTGAGAATTAATAATGCCTTGAGATTGTTTTTGTTCAAAAATGTGCCTTTCCTCCTTTTCATTTCGCATATTTTAAAGCCAAATAAATGGAGTCTTCAAAAGTGTATATTCATTTCCTAATATTGAAATGATATCACTTTGATCATTAAAAAAGGACTCGCACCAAACTGAATCAATAACATTAAAGTACTCATATGTATCTCTAATACATTATTTTATTTCTTCTAGGCATTCATAATAATTTATCTCTCTCTTATGCCTTCATGCATTACGGAGTTCAACAACTAATTGTAATAATATTATATTTGACGCAAATATTGGATGATATAGAATGAACTTCAAAAATGATAAACTTGATGACGACCCCCATTCTGCAACAGTTGAATACTTCTTGCCCCATATAAGTGTTTTGCCATCATTTTTTTTGATACGAAATTGATGTTGGAAGCTAATGTCATTAAGTTGTTCAATGCATTTCTCCTCAAGCTGCGATCGCAGAATAAACCTTCGCATGCCAATAGTTTCTTCCACCACATGAAAAACATGCTCTGGAATGTATGGTTTCTTAATACATTCAATTAATAATGGTAGGCTCCCAACATTTTTCCTCCTCAATGTTACAAAAAAAAGACTAAACATCTGATCAATATGGTCATGAGTGTACCCAACAAGAAGGAAACCAACCTTTTCCTTTTTTAAAATTCCCAATTGAACAAGCATGACATTGAGATATCCAAAAATAACTTGATTTTTGTTTTCATGACTTGTGTTTTCTAATTGCAGATACAAAACTTCAGGAAGAATACTAGACCAATGAGAAAGCACATCAAAGATTGTAGTTATGGTAAGATTTGCATCATTATGAATATTTGGAGCTATGAAGTAAACCCTTGGCAACATCTTCCCATTAAAGACCATATAGCCAACCAAGTGAAATTGAATAAAATTTTCTTCATGTAATATTTTTGGTGTGCAGACAAAATGTGGCAGAAGTGTTTTCTTTTGATCCATACCATCGATTATCAAACCCAATTATTTATTTGGATTATCATAACACGTTTTTCAATGCTTATACAATTTTTGTATTTCACTTGTTTTTTGATTGCGATGCTCTTGAAATGCTTTGACAATGGAATCTACACATAAAATAAAAGAAATCTATTAATAAATATATTTTCGTAGTTGATAAATATGAAATTTTAAAAAATAATGTTATGAATGCATACCTCTTTCTACCCCTTGACATTTATCCCTTTTTTATTTAAGAGAAGCACATGTACTGCAAACCTCCATCATCAATGTTCTTCCATATCCTTGTCAAATATTAATATGTAATAAAATCACCATCTCCTTCAGTATCTTCTGCATATTCTTTGTATAAGCTGTAGATTTCTCTTCTTGAGAAATTATCTAGAATATGTATTGTGTATTTATTTTGCATAAACTCTCCATGCTTTGAAAATAAGTTTTTCATCTATGACATTGCAGTAACTGTTGATGGTCCAACCTCTCTTTTATAACGTACTTCTGAATAATATGTAGGGTATTTTTCCATTGTTTCTGGGATTCTTGACAAACAAAAATCACCAATTGAATGCAACATTTTGAAATCCTTTCTACAGATCAGTACATTTCCAATATGATAATCATAACCTGTTAGTGTAGATTGCATGTAACCCACTAAAAATGAATTTTTCATGCTTTTATTCATTGCAAATAGTTCTTCCTTTGCTCCAAAGAAAACTTGATATCCATATGTTTCAAGCAATCCCTTCGACAACATTCACTTGAAATCAGATCACTGATAGAAATTCTACTTGTGATATATTCTGTCCTAACCCTTGTATAACTGGAATATTTTGGATTGTATGAAAAGGTCTACTCCTACTCCTAGATACAATATTTTCTTGTAATGTATCCCTCATTTAATTATTCTCTGCATAAGCATTTTCATCATCATTAGGAGGAATATTATACCGACTATGATCATTCTGAACATAGTTAGAAAATCCATCACCATCATTGCTTGGAAAATATTCATTACCATCCTCACTTGAAGGAAATTCTTCACTACCAACATCTATGCTTTTGAAATCCCGACTCAAACAAAATTCTTCACCATCTTCATCCCTCCTTTTGAAATCCTCCCTTGGAGGATTCAATTCGTCATCTCCATGAATACCTTTGAATCACTCACTTAGAGAAAATGCATTATTTACATCTGTGCCTCTAAAATTATCAGTTGCAAGAAACTCTTCATCCTCCCCTTCATCACAAGTGCTCACATAATCCTTAGGATTATGATTAAGTGGAAAATATGACTCTTTATTCATAGTCAAATTATCATTTTCATGAAATTATTCATCCTCCCCTTCATTAGTGGTAGTCTCATAATCCTTGGGATTAGGAATAAGAGGAAACTTTTAATTTATATTTAATGGAAATTCTTCATCCTCTCCTTTGTCAGTGGTGCTCTGATAATCCTTAAGATTAGGACTAAGTGAAAACTTTGAATCTATATTTACTGGAAATTGTTCATGGTCGCCCTCCCCTTCTTCAGTGGTGCTCTCATAATACTTAGGATTAAGACTATGTGGAAAATTTGAATCTTGAAATTCTTCATCCCCCACTTCATCAGTGGTGCTCTCACAATCCTTAGGATTAAGACTATGTGGAAAAATTGACTTTGGAAATTCTTCATCTCTCCCTTCATCAGTGGTGCTCTCATAATCCTGAGGATTAGGAATATGTGGAAACTGTGACTCTACAAATTATTCATCCCCCTCTTCATAAGCAGTGCTCGCATAATCCTTAGGATTAGGACTATGTGGAAACTTTGGCTCTGGAAATTCTTCATCCCCCCTTCATTAGTGGTGCTCTCATAATCCATATGATTAGAATTATGTGGGGACTTTGACTCTGGAAATTCTTCCCCCCCCCCCCTTTCATCAGTTGTGCTCTCATAATCCTTAGGATTAGAACTATGTGGAAACTTTGACTCTAGAAATTATTCATCTCCCCCTTCATCAGTGGTGCTCTCACAATCCTTAGGATTAGGAGGAAGTCGAAAAATTGACTCTCTATTCACAGGAAATTCTTTTTGCTGCCCTTCATCAATGTTGCTCTCCTCATCCTTAGGATTAAGACCAAGTGGAAAATTTGTCTTTCCTGTTACATTCATCAAAATGAATAAAGTTGTTGCATGACGAAGATGTCGGTGATAAAGAAAGAAAAACTTCACTATCAGAAGAATCCATGACCTTCAACCAGAAGATGTCGAATGATACAAATTCACTCTCTCCCAATGACAATTTATAGCTTAGAGATTGAAAATTTCCCTTTAAAGTTTTCCCCCAATTTTCTTTTGCCGAAAATTTTCACTCCAAAGTTTGCCCCCAAAAACATTCGCTTAAAAATTCCCTCCAAAAATTTTGTTTTGAAATATTTCCCTCCAATTTTTTCATCTAAAGTTTACTTGAAAACATATTACTAAACTTTTGGTCTTGAAAAATTTCACCCTAGTTTCTATTCAAAAAATTGACAAAACTTTTCGTTTCATGCATTTCTTCGAAATTAAAATAATTTTTTTATTTAAATTATTTAACATTGACTATGTAACTAAATTATTTTTTATAATTAGTATTTTATTTTTAACCCACATTGAATGAAAACTAACCTAAAGCTATAATATTAACTATAAACTATTTTTTTTTTTAATTTTAAGTTTAATCTCACATTCAAGAAATGCTAAAGCAATTCCAAATCATCACTATAAAATAACATTCATTGGTTCTATTTATCACATCACATCAAGTCTCCTAGGTCTTGTTAAAAAGTTTGGAGCTATTTTGTGGAGGAGATGCATTATCATCGATAACACATTCAATGGGAGTTTTACGCATTTTAAAGGTTATTTTTCTTTCTATTTTGACTATTTAAAGGTTAGTTTTACGGGAAAACACAAAAAAACTATTTAAAAAAAAAAAATTTTATAGCGAAGAAAATAAAAAAAAAAAACTCAAATTTGTAGGATTTTTAGGAGAAAAATTAAGATTTCATTTTTTGGCTTTTGAAATGAAAAATGAGTGTTAATTTTTTGTCTATTTGTTTGTTTGTTTGGGGAGCAGTAAAATTCTTGCATGAAAAAAAAACCTGTTAAATTAGAAACAAAATCCATTTATTGTGTTTTTTAGATTTCTTTTTAATTGTAATTTTATTTATTACACTTTATTAATAAATATATATATATATATATATATATATTTTGGAAATATTGATTTTTTTAAATTTAAATTTAATTAAAAAAAAAAAGTTAGAGTCCTTCTTTTCTTTTTCTTTTTTTATAAATTGAGATGTTTTTTTTTTTTTAATTATTAAGAAACTTTTTTTTTTAAATATAAATATTAGTTTTTTTTTTTTTTTTTTATATAATATATATATATATATATATATATATATATATATATATATATATATATATATATATATATTTTTTTTTTTTTATTCCCCCTACCTTTGGCTGCTGGCTGATGGCCCAGGTGGGCGAGGGTTGCGGCTTGCAGCCCCCCTCGCCCACCCGAGCCCCCAGCCAGTGGGCAAAGGGAGGTAGGCTGGGGCCGAGGGGGGCGGCGGATGTGCATAGTGCCCCACACCCGTATGGGCCCCTAGCTAGCGGCCAAAGGACTAATGGGGAAAAACGATTTAATTTAAAAAAATAAAATAAAATAAAAATAAATAAATAAATAAATTTGATTTTAATTTATTATGTGTTATATTAAAATTTAATATAATTTAAAATTTTTAATTTAATTTGTATATATTAAAATTTAAATATAATATTTTTTTATCTCTATATATATATATATATATATATATATATATATATATATATATATATATATATATATAATTTATTGATTTTAATAACTTAAAATTTTATATATAATAATCATTTTTTTATTTTTATTTTTATTTATTTATTTTTTTATATATATATAAAACAATTTTTTTTTTTTTTTAAATTTGTATATATATAAATTTTATAACGAATTTTAAAAGTTACATATAATTTAACTTATTTTTATATTTAAATAACAATTATAGTGTTAATTTTTTTTAAAGTAACATATATGTATATATATATATATATATATATATATATATATATATATATATATATATTCAAGAGTATGGCACCAAGGAAGGTCTTTGTGAATATGTTAGGAACAAGGATAACAATTCCATCATCTAAAGTTGCAGGGGGACACATTATGAATACTGACGAACATACCTGAACTGAGAAACATCGTAAAAATCAACCAACTGGCCTATCAAGTACACCAAAGTTTATTTCTGAATGAATGAATTCACGAGAAATAAATAAAATAAATTCTACATGACATGTTAACGATGTTGAATCTGATAATAGTACACATCTCTATCTATACGATGGCATGATTTATAGGGGTGACCTATATGAAGTGATAGGTCGAGTAGGTGACATATGTTTGGTGCCGAATTTAAACACTATTTATGTTCTTGCAAAATTGCCCAAGTCACATGAAAATGTTAGAGATCGTCTCTCAAAGGTTAAGAATGACACATATGAAGAATCTATACCATTGTGTGAAGAAATCTCATCCAACATTTCAAATAACATTGTAAGTATGATTATTTATATTTTTGTGTTTTGTATTATTGTAAGGGTCATTAAATTTTTTATAAATGATTGATCATTGACATATTGTATTTTCTTTGATAAGACTTTACTGAGAGTCTTTCAATGATGCTGGAGGGTATTTATTATGTAGAGCCAAATATTATGAATGTGATTAACAATTTCCATATAGAGTCAGAACAAGAAAAGAGAATGAAGCAACGATCAACAATCCATGACATTGTAATGGTACATATAGGGCATCAACAAAGAATCCATACAGTGGGTCAATCTAACAAAGATAAACATGTTTCTTTTGAAGATGTGGTAGTTGTAGTTGAATCTGAAGCTCAAAAATATGTTACCATTAGCGAGGAGGAGGTTAGAACTAATGTTGAAAAGGAGAAAAGAAATAAAACAACAAAACGAAAAATGCCCATGGATGTCTCTATTCCACTTGATGATGAGCAGATTGTTTATGTAGAAGAAGATATGTTAATTAGGAAGAAGAAGAAATTAAAAATTGGTGAATCTATTAAAATCATAATCAATAGTGAAGAACAAAGTGAAAGTTCTAAAGGCATCAAAGAAATCATAACACCAGGTGCTGGTTTAGAGGATGGCATTATGAAAACAAAACAAAATGCCATTCAAAATAACTTGAGGAAGAATAAATTAATTAATTAATAGTGGAAAAACATTTGAGCTTAATGTCACCCAATTATATAGGCCAGATGAAGGACAATCTCAATATCAAATTAGAAAGACACATCATCTAGATGTCCATAATTTGAAAACATTGTTCAGGTAAAATGCATATGCACATGTGGTGGATTATGTGGTTCTTGTTGATCCAAATCAAGTTCCCAACAAGGAGGCATTTGATAGGATACATTGTTTTGACTATAAATATTATTTAATTGGAGGGAACCATTCAGCAGAGGACAAAAGAAAATTGATCAAGGGATATCCCAGAAACTATATTTTTGAAATAATGAAATGCATCATTTAGGCTGGTTTAACAGAAACAAAGGAAAAGTTATTGGCATGGGATCATAATGTAGATAATGACTATAGAATGTCTATGACTTTCATCCAAAGGGTTAGATTTATTCATAATGAATTTGTAGAAAAATGTGGCGGGGATAAGACAAAAATCAGTTTAAGCTTTCAGAAGGAATGTTGTATGGAAATAGGTTATCAAATTGAAGATAAAAATCAAATCAAAAGGTGGCAAAGTAAATTCAGAAATATTCAGAGGCATGGATAACATTTTCCAATTGACATTAGAACATGGGAGATATGGGAATTGATTGATGACATTTTCGACATGTGGGAGAATATTGCGATAAAAAATCAGAAGGTTAAAAAGTATAAACCCATAATACGTACCAACAATAAGACAGGTCCTGAAATGAAGCAACTTTAAGATGATATGACTATCTTACCTTGGAGAAAATTGCAAGGAGTGAAGGATGAAAAACTAGTCAAATGAATATTTTGTTGTGTGAATTGTCATTGGAGGAAATGTGCTCATAATTTCAAAAGTAAGTTGAATTATTTTTACTTTTTTCTTGGATTATAATTTTATTTTAAATATAACATATTATTATTGGTATTATTTGTTATACATATCACTATATTAACAATTTTTAATTTATTTATTTAGTCGTAAGATTTATATGAAAATACAAGAACATATGGTTAGAATGTTGAATGAAGGGAGTTGGAATGATGTTGTACTCAACTACCTACAATCAGGTTCTACAACAACACTTAAATATTTTATCTTGCATTCAAAAAGGTATGTTGAATTTTACATTCATTTTATTCATATGTAATTTTATTTTATTTTATTACTTATACTTATATTTGTTTATTACATTAAATATGTTGAAGAAGGATGCGAATGGAGTACCAAATACTTTCAAAAGCTTCATTGAAAAAATTAAGTTGGAAAGGATGAGAAAAAAACGTCTTAAGAATGTTGAACTTAATCCTACTTTTACTCATTTAATTTGGAATGGGTTGCACACTATACAATATCAAATAATAAAAGGCGATTTTGAAGACATTGTAAAACTCATACCTAAAAGGGAATATGCCCTAGTTATTGTAGACATTCATCATGGTTTCAATTTCCCAGACATTGGATATGATAGTGAGCCTTACACTTATCAAGATTTTAATAAAGTGGTTACAGGCTATCAAGAAGTCACAACATCACCACTTTGGAGATTTCTGACATTCATTTAGACACACAATTTGCAATTCTATTAACAAGCTTCAAGGGAAAATCAAACTCAAGGATGCAACTTACATGGTAAGACATTGAAATTGTATGTTTGATTAATGTAATTTTTGTTTTATGTACAAGTCAATTGAACTTTTACTATGTCATCTTACACGCAAAATTCAAATCTTATTTCTTCTGGAGATCAATCAATTACAAGTGATTGTGATTTCATCCATGTTGAATGTTGGACAAAATATGATAGCTATAAGTCTATTCTTTGGAACCAAGTAGATGGAAAGAGTCATAACCAAGTATTGGTTCATGATGCTATCGTAAAAGAGTTAACATATGAGGATAAAGATTCAAAAGGAGAGATAGTTAACATTTATAAAAACCGCAAAAAATGATTAACTATCTTATAGATTTATGTTCAAATGAAGGAGATTGGGTTTTAGATTTACTTTCAGGTTCAGGTAAGTTTTACTATATAAAATTGAATTTTAATATATATTTTTTATGCGTTTATACTAATTTACTTACTTATTGTTTTTATGCTTGATGATTAGGTACAACACTAGCATGTTGCCCACAAAAAGGAAGAAATTGCATTGCAATTGAAAGAGGCCCACTGCAATGCAATTTTATTCAACAAAGAATTAATGTTATTCAATTTCTTCCAGATGTAATGCAAGAAGTTGGTTTGAGGAAAGGAATTTTTAATGAATCACGTGTGGAAAAAAAAGAAAAAGAAACTCAACCACCATTATATGGAATGATTGGAAAATGACACTTTGGGAGATTTGCAGATATGAAAGATCCATTAGAAGAGGAAAATGAGGAAACTCAAGTAGAAAATATTGTGGAAGAAGAAAATAATGAAGCTGTAGAAGATGATGAACATGGATTATATGACATTGTCGATGAGTTAAGTTATGATTGCAAATCAAGCTCAATTTTGAAAGATCTTCATTAGTTTTACTTGTAGTTTTTTGACCTTGAGATTTTATGAGAAGAATGGGCATTTGATTATTGTTGTTATATGTTCAATATTTGTATTATTTGATTTTCACTTTAATTTTTATGTGAATCATTTTTTTTTTGTAAAAAACATGTGATTACTATTATTTTTTAACATAAAATTCATAAAAAATGCTATTTTTTAAAAGTTTTTTGTTAGGATTTTCCCATAAAAATCGTTTATTTGACATGTCATTTTTGACAAAAAGTTTGAAAATGTGTATTTTTTTCAAATGTTTAAAATTATTGTCTTTTAGTGACAATTATTTGATGTTCATTGAAATATTAATTAACATTACATAAACATACAAAAAATAATAACTTTAAAATATTGACCATTTTTTTTTTATTCTTTTAAGTACACGAAAAAATTAAGATTTCATTACAAAAAAGTTGAAAAGAAAAATAAAAAACAAAAAGCTTAAAAAAAATCTTAGGGAAGAAGAAGACATTAGAAAACTTAAAGTGTCAAAAATTAACCCTCTAAAAAAAAGGGGTTGATGCTGCATCAACACTTTTCAAAATCATTATGAAAATCAATAACATCTAAAAAAAATGTTCATACTTGATACGTAGGAAGATTTAAAGTGCCAAAAATATTCTAAAAAAAAGGTGTATTCTGAATCACCACTTTTCAAAATCGGGTGATTTTTTTTTACCTCAAAAAAACAGGCACTAGGTAATTTTCTTGTGTGATCGGTAACTATGTTTCCTCTAGAATATGGCTGAAGTAGTTAGATAGGGGATTAATATGAGTGTTTGAGCCCCAAATTTTAGAGGCCCGAAGAGAAGAATTCAAATCCCCCCACCATTAAGTTATCAACTTTTATAAAAGAATGAGATATAAACCTTTCCAAGAAAGCATTCCTATCCTGGCAAGGCCCATAAATATTAACCACTTTAAGATCCTTCTCCAATTTAGAAGAAGAAATTTCAACCCCCAAGACCAAATCCAATTCCCAAGAGCCTATAGTATTGATGTATTTTTAGTTAAAACCAACAACTAGACCCCCATATCTCCCTTTTGTGTTGAATGCAACAAAACTCCAACCCTATAACAAATATTATGGTGCCATGACAATAGAATCCCCTTCACCAAAGTTTCTTGAAAGAGAATAATATCAATGTGTTCATATTGAACCAACCTCCTTAAAGCTTGTTTTTTGGAAGGGCTAGCTAGACCCTGGTGTAGAAATTCCTTGTAGATTTAAAAAAACTACTTATGTAATATGATAAAACAAAAGACTTGAATATACTCTACTCATTAGCGGAAACAATTAATCAATGGAGAAATCACGAAGCATACAAGAGAAAGAATTTAATCAACACATTACACAATGATTTCCTGGTGTTATAGACATTTTTGTGCCTTACAGCTATAAGCATGAAATGTCCATAATTCAAGGGATCCAAAGTCCCTAAAGATGTTGTTACAGCTCCTAAAGGAACAAGGTCAACCAATGACAACTTCTCCCAGAAGTTCTCCACCAAAAACCACTCAGAAACAGTCAATTCAGGATCAATTCAGAGGCTCCACTAGCTGCCTGCGTTGAAATGCAGAGGCTACACTGGCTAGGTGCATTGCAACACAGGTGGAAGCACTACCAGGGTGCGCTGAGCGGGAAATGACAAATGGCAAGCTCACTCAACGAGGTGGAAAGACCATGGAAGCTTCCAGAATCTTCTCCAATGACACTTGCCTCAATGAATTCGACTAGTGATGAGTAAGAGGCTCTCAACCTCCAAGTGGAAGCAAGAAATGACAGAGAGAAGCCACAAGTCAAAACATAAGCTGACTCATCCTCTCTGCTTACATCTATATATGGATCTCTCACCCAGAGGTTCAGGAGGCTGGAATTTTGTACTTTGTAGAGAATTGCTGTTGGTTTGAGATTGAGATTAGTACATTGGGTGATTTATGCTTTGTTGGAGGAGAGGAAGGGATTCCTTTGCTGGGAGGTAGATGCTGGATCGGAACTCACTTGGTTGTATCTCCTCTTGGACTTTCTTATTCTATCAATAAACTATTTGAGTTTCTCCTACATGCTGTGTACCAATGATGTTTTATTATGCTTACATGTTTAGCTTAATTTGATCTTGAGCTTTTTATGAATGTATATCTGTATCTTCGTGTAGTTTCTCTCTCTTGTGATCTTGCAGGAATTCGGTGAAGCTGGGCCGGTGAAGGAGAAAGAAGCTTAGAGCCACTGAAGAGAGGAGTGATTGGATCGAAAAACTAGCGGAAGACACAGGTTAGCTACATCCTTCCTCCTCATTTACATTTCATAAAGAAGAATACTCAATTAGTTTACCTTGTTTGTTGCTAAGGCACTATCACACCTTAGAGCGGGATAGGGGCATTCCGAATTGGATACTTTTCCCAACAACACCTGGGGAAAGCCACAACTAAAAAACCCTGCTATCTATATATTTCATTAGTCATAAAATAAGAGAAGATTAAAATTCTTTTCTCAAGTGAGAGAAACCTCTACACTATCTCTATCTAGATCACAACTTCCTAAACAATCCTTGGCCAATACTTAACAAATTTTATGCTTGCCCGAGTCCCTATTTCCTTGCATTGTTTCCTTGGGAATTAGCCCCTATTAATTAGGGAAATTCCTCAATTGGAATTGCACAATCCATAATAGGTCTTCCTCTGACTACATGCATCACCTATACAATTTGTATGATTATACAACTAATAGTAGATTTCCCTTGAACTCCAATCTCAAATAGGAAACTCTGATATCACACATGCATGAGTTATTTATGGTTGAATTACTAGTTAACTGGTTGAACACATGAAGCAACACCCCAGTGATAGACCTCCTACTAGATCCTCCAACAATTGGAACTAGGTTAATTGACTTTAACTCATTTAAAATGAATTGATTAATTACAACTCAAAATAAACTCAACCAGGGATCCTATAAAGTAGGATACATTCTATATGACTTAAGCTAGACCCTCAACTCGAATCAACTAAACCAAATAAGTCAAATTACTTAGTTAGCTCATACAAGTTGTCTTGTGATGTGGAATTACAATTTTTCTCCTAATTTAATTGAAGGGAAAAGTAAATCAGGATTTTTCTTGTTCCATTTTCAACACTCCCTCTCAATAAAAAAGGGATTATTAGATAGCCTAATCCTACCTCCGTGGAGCTCGAATTTTCCTCTTGAGAATGCCTTAGTTAAGATATTTACATCCCATTCCTCTATAGGAATGTACTCTATCAACATGATTCTCCTCTGCACACAATCTTTGAGATGGTGATCCCAAATGTCAATATGTTTGGACCGATCATGAAAACCTAGATTCTCAGAGAGCTTGATACAAATCTGACTGTCATAATAAATCATTGTGCGATCCAACTGTTGACTAAATAACCCAACAATGATCTTCCTCATCTAGCTAGCTGTTAGGTAAACTTGACTCGGGATAGAGTCAAAGTTGCTCAGGTTAAACTGTGATGGTTTTGGGGCAAATGGTATTGTGCACCCATAGTATTCTGCCCGTGGTATTATATGTAATGGAGCTTATAAAAGGCTGGAAGGACTTCATTGTAATGCAAGACCTAGAGGTGAGCGGTGAAGGCTCACTTGGTTGGATTGGCTAGGGTTTTGGCCAATGCTAATAAGATCTTATTAGGTTGGGTTTTTCCCCGGATTTTGGGTTTTTCCGGATAAACATTTGCGTTTATGTGTTTATGGTTGTTGCTGGTTATTTTTATATTTATTCCTCTTAGTAATTATTTATGTTATGCAGTAAATTTCTTAACAACTGCTATCAGAGCCGAAGGTCTAATTGGCTGATAAACTTGCAGGAAAGAAGGGTTCCTCATTCGAGTGGGAGCAATGGTGGAAGATGGTAAGTTTAGGGTCGAGAAATTTAATGGCCAAAACTTCTCGTTATGGAAGATGCAGATGGAAGATTATTTGTATCAGAAATATCTGTACCTACCATTGAGCAGAAAAACAAAGAAGCCGACGGTTATGACAGATGAAGAATGGAACCTTCTCGATAGAAAGGCACTCGAAATAATACGGTTGTGCCTCACTGCGTTAGTCACCTTCAACATTTCGAAGGAAACAATGACAGAGGGTTTGATTCAGGCGTTGTCGAAACTATATGAAAAACCCTCCGCCTCAAACAAGGCATTTCTTATGAAATGGTTATTTAATATGAAGATGTCGGAAGGTGGATCTGTTGCAAATCATTTAAATGATTTTAATATAGTTACAAGTCAGTTAAGTTCTGTAGGGGTAAACTTTGAAGATGAAGTTAGATCTCTGTTATTCTTGTGCTCATTGCCAAAAAGTTGGAATGGTTAAGTAATGGCCATTAGTAACTCTGTCTCTATATCTATTACTTTAAAGTTTGATGATGTTGTTGGTGCTATCCTTAGCGAGGAAATGCGACGGAAAAGCTCCGGTGAGACATCGGGTAATGATTTGAGTGCAGAGTCTAGAGGAAGAAAAATGGAAAGAGGAAAGAGCTCAGGATATCGCAGTAAATCAAGGAAAGGCAGATCCAAGTCCAGATCGGGGATAGTGTGCTGGAAATGCGGAAAGAAAGGACACCTAAAGAAAGACTGTAGATCTCGAAAGGGAAAAGGAGATGCACAACAAGAAAACAATCATGAAGCAAATGTGACAGGTGAGGTGTTACAAGATGCTTTGATTCTTTCTTTTGAAAATATTATTGATTCTTGGGTGGTAGATTTAGGGGCCTCATTCCATGCCACACTTGATAAGAAATACTTTCATGACTATGTTCAAGGAGATTTTGGACAAGTTCGTTTGGGTGATGGTAAACCCTGTAAAATTGTTGGAATGGGTAAGGTTCTTGTCAAACAACAGAATGGAAACCAATGGCTACTAAAGGAGGTAAGGCATGTTCCAGATCTGAAGAAAAATCTGATTTCAACAGGGCAGTTAGGTAGTGAAGGTTGTGTGACAACTTTCACAGATAAATCTTGGAAGGTCACCAAAGGAGCCCTGGTAATAGCAAAAGGCGAAAAGGTTGGTACATTGTATTTATGCAATGGTATTTCTAACTCTGTTAATGCTTTAACTTCCAAAGGAGCAGATGCAACATTATGGCATCATAGGCTCAGACACATGAGTGAAAAGGGGATGAAGGTTCTTCACTCAAGGAATTTGTTGCCGGGTTTGAATAATGTTGATTTGGACTTCTGTGAGAATTGTATTTATGGAAAATAGAAGAGAGTCAGATTTCTCAGAGTTGGGAAAGAAAAGAAGAGTGAGAAATTAGAGTTTGTGCATATAGATGTATGGGGACCTACTCAGGTATCATCTCTTGGTGGCTCTCGTTATTATGTTACTTTCATTGATGATGCAACTAGAAAAACTTGGATTTATTGTATTAAGAATAAATCTGATGTATTTGATACTTTCAAGAAATGGAAAGCTTTGGTTGAGATTGAGACAGGAAAGAAATTGAAGTGTCTCAGATCAGACAATGGAGGTGAATATTGCATCAAATATTTTGATAGGTACTGTTTAGAGCATGGAATTCGTAGAGAGAAGACAGTTCCAAGAACACCACAAGAAAATTGTGTGTCAAAAAGGATGAACAGAACAATCATGGAGCGTGCAAGGTGCATGAGATTGCATGCAGGATTGCCTTTACAGTTTTGGGCAGATGCTGTAGATACTGCTGTTTATCTAATAAACAGAGGGCCTTCAAGTTCCTTGGATGGTGGTGTTCCAAAGGAAGCATGGACAGGTAAAAATGTAAACTACTCCTTTTTAAAGCCTTTTGGTTGTGAGGCCTTTGTCCATATTGATAAAGAAAATAGAACAAAGCTTTAGGCAAAGTCAAAGAAATGTACCTTTATTGGATATGGTGTTAATGATTTCGGTTATCGCTTATATGATTACGAAAATCACAAAATCATTAGGAGTAAAGATGTAATATTCAATGAAAAGGTCTTGTATAAGAATCAGTTGCAGGAAAAGAAACAGGAAAAATAAAACAACGAATACGCAGTTCTTGATGAAATTACTGAAAAAGTAAAGGTGCCTAAAAATAATAATAATCAACAACCACAACAACAACAACCACCACAACAGCAACAGGCACCCCAAACACCTGAAAGTGGTGTTAGAAGATCTACTAGGATAAGTAGACCCCTTGAACGATACTCTCCTTCATTATATTATTTATTGTTGACTGATTCTGGTGAACCCGAATGTTATGAAGAAGCAATGCAGGTTGAAAGCAGGAAGAAGTGGTAGCTAGCCATGGAAGAAGAGATGGACTCCGTAATGCATAACCAGACTTGGGACTTAGTCAGGTTGCCTGCAGGTAGAACTACATTGTAGAATAAATGGTTTTACAGGCTAAAGGAAGAAGATGGAGGAAAACAGAGGTACAAACTAGACTTGTGGTGAAGAGGTTTGTACAGAAGAAAGGTATTTCTTTTGATGAAATATTTTCTCCTGTTGTTAAAATGACTTCAATCAGAACTATTCTAAGTCTAGTAGCTGCTGAAGATTTTCATCTTGAGCAGTTAGATGTAAAGACAACCTTTCTCCATGGGTATTTGGAGGAAGAGATATATATGCAGCAGCCACAAGGATATGAGGTAAAAGGGAAGGAGAAACTAGTGTGCAGGTTGAAGAAGAGCTTGTATGGCTTAAAACAGGCTCCAAGGCAGTGGTATCTAAAATTTGACAAGTTTATGTTTGAAGAAGGTTATACTAGATGTCACTCTGATCATTGTGTCTATCTGAAAAAGCAAAATGATGGCAACTATATTATATTGTTATTGTATGTAGATGACATGCTTGTTGCAGGGTCTAACATGCAGGAAATAAATGTGCTCAAAAGAAAATTGGCAAATTCATTTGCAATGAAGGATTTGGGAGCTGCAAAACAAATCCTTGGTATGAGAATAACTAGAGACATGAAAACTCGCAAATTAACATTGTCTCAGAGTGAGTACATACAAAAGGTGTTGAAAAGATTTAATATGCACAATGCAAAACCAGTTAGTACACCTTTTGCTAGCCATTTCAAACTTAGTAAGGAAATGTGCCCAAAGACCCAAGAAGACATGGATTATATGTCTAAAGTTCCATACGCATCAGCAGTTGGAAGCTTAATGTATGTAATGGCCTGCACAAGGCCTGAATTGCACATGCAGTGGGAGTTGTAAGCAGGTGCATGAACAATCCAGGAAAGGAACATTGGATGGCAGTGAAATGGATTCTCGGATATTTGAAAGGTACCAAAAATCAAGCATTATGCTTTGGTGGTTCAAACATTTCTCTACATGGATATGTTGATGCAGATATGGCAGGTGATAGAGATAATAGGAGGAGCACTACAGGATATGTATTTACTGTTGGTGGAACAGCTGTCAAATGGGTTTCAAAAATCCAAAGTGTTGTTGCACTTTCAACAACAGAAGCAGAGTATGTTGCTGCTACAGAGGCTAGTAAAGAAATGATTTGGTTACAAAGGTTTATGGGTGAATTGGGTAAGGAGCATGATATGGGCACGTTATACAATGATAGAAAAAGTGCCATTCATCTTGCAAAGAACTCAACATTTCATTCCAGGACTAAACACATATAGCTCAAGTACCATTTCATATGATCAGTGTTGGAAGATGGAGAGTTGAAGCTGGAAAAGATACACACTAAGCCAGAATCCTGCAGATATGCTAACAATTGAGAATATGATCAGTTTCAATTGGCCTTCAAGGATGACGATGAAGATGAGAAACAGCCAGGTCCAGAGAGGAGTCATTGTCCAGCAAATGAAGCAGCGGTGGAGTTGCTACAATCATTCTCCAAGTAGGAGATTGTTGTGTGTGGAGCATGATTGTTCAGAGGTCTTTGTTCCAGCCGGATGTATACCCCAAAAAGTTTGTACACCCCTCCACGCGGGGGGGTGAGGGGGGGACTTGTCCCCCTCGTGGGGGTCCGGGGGGGATCAGACCCAGATATTGGCTTTAAAGGGATTCTTTGATGCGAGGGGTTTATAGTGCCTGATGAGATCAATGCAACATTTTTACAGATATGGGTTTGGAAAATAATGGTGGAACAATCATACACGGAAGAAACTCAAGGAAGAATGTGTAGAAGATAGTGCTATAACTGCCAGGGATTGCAGTGCATTTGCGATATTTACCGGTTTGGAACATGCTAACGAATTGTTCGGGATTCATGCGGCTATTTAAAGAAGGGTAGTAGAAGAAAATTGTTCATGCGGCTTCGAAAATTGTTCGCTTTCTACTACATGAGGCCATCAGTGCTGGAATCTACGAGGTTCTCGTTGGGATCGCAGTTGGAGCGATTTGATAGAAGTTTTTGGAGCAAATCAAATTAAGAGAGGATGGATCAAAATCACAGTAGCAATAAACCAAAAAAAAATTTAATGAAGTCAAAATTATTGCATGTAAATGGGCATACTACTGTAAGACCTAGTAAGGCATGTGTACCCCTAGGTGATCATCGGTAAAGTCTGCGTTAGACCTAGGTGATAGTGGGGATGTCGGGTTAACAATACCGCAGGTAAAAACTCTGAGGGGGGTAAGAGCTAGAGTGAGTAGGATTGTCTCACTTAACAGCTTTGGCTGGAGTTAGTCAAGGAACCCCAAGTCAAGTTTAAGGGGGGAATTGTTAGGTAAACTTGACTCGGGATAGAGTCAAAGTTGACCAGGTTAAACTGTGATGGATTTGGGGCAAATGGTATTGTGCACCCATATTATTCTGCCCATGGTATTATATGTAATGGAGCTTATAAAAGGCTCGAAGGACTTCATTGTAATGCAAGACCTGGAGGTGAGCGGTGAAGGCTCACTTGGTCAGATTGTGTTGTTGGGAAAAGTATCCAATACAGAATGACCCTATCCCACTCTAAGGGTGATAGTACCTCAGCAACAACCGAATGCAGAGCTATTCAAGATTACTTCTTTATGAGATGTAAGAGAGGGGAGAAAGAGATCCACTAACCGTTGTCTTCCGCTAATGTTTGACCCAATCTTCTCTCCTTGCTGCTTGCTCCCAGCTCCTTGCTCTTTCACTGGCCCAGCTACACAAAGATCCTGCAAAAGCACAAGAAAGGGAAACTACAAGAAGCATACATCCATAATTGATTCAAGGATTAGAATAAATCAAATATACAAGCATCAATATGCCACAAAGACACATGCATATAGAAGAACCTCAAATGCTTTATTAATGGAAGAAGTAAAGTTCTGAGAGTGTTACAACCATAATAGGCCCAATCCAGCAACACCTCCCAGCAGAAAGAAATCTCCTCTTCACCTCCTTCAAAGCAATCACCCAATAGTTCTATACTCAAACCAACAGCACTTCCTTACATTCACAAGATTCCAGCCTCCCTAGACCTCATGAGAGAGCTCTATATATAGGAGATTTGGAGAAAGGATGAGTCAGCTTGAGCTTGGCATGGAGCTGACTAGTGTCCTCTCCCACTTCAGTTATTCTTCAGTTCTTGAGTCCACTTGGAGTTTCTTGCTTCCACTTGGAGATCTAGATCCTCTTACTCATCACAAGGCGAATTCCCTAATCCAAGTGTCATTTTGGAAGCTTCCTGGGCATTTGACACCTTGCAGAATGACTGTGCCACTTGGCCAATCTCGCCCAGCGTAGGTAGCCTTCATTAGATTTGACATTCAGCGCAGGTACAGAGTGGAGCAGTTGACATTCAGCGCAGATGCTCAGTGGAACAGTTGACATGATCCAGAATTAGCTTGTTTTTGAGTGTTTTCAGGTGGAGAACTGATTTTCAGTGCTGTGGTTTGCTGACCTTGTTCCTCTAGGGGTAGGAACAACATGTTTAGGGACTTTGGATCCCTTAGATTATCGACATTTCATGCTTCATGCTGTAAGGCACAAAAATGTCTATAACAGTTGCCCCCTAAAGTATGAGGTCGTTTATCGGGTGAAATGCTTTATCAGGAGGATCCGAAGTTCATTCAATCGCTGAGAGGCGCCTTGTAATAAAATACAATACAATACATTATTTTTCATTCTGCTTTCATGATCTAGCTGAGGCGGGCATTCCCATGCTCAGCTTTATAAATTCATTTTGGTACATAGAACAGACGATCGTCTGATGGTAGACTGATAATTCTCTGCTGAAATTATCATCCTTTGAGTAGGATGATCATCTGCTGCAATGATGTACATATCAAATGTCTTTATATTTCCTGAATATATATCGCAGCCCGGATGGATGAAACTAGATCCGGGGTCTTCAAACTCGTTCGATCTTCACTCTAAGTACAAGTCGATCCATGTGAGAATTGCACTGAAGTCGAACATGGAAAGACATCGCTTGATTACCGGTCAATAATGTAAACCGTTAACAAGCGCGAGAGGAATCACCAATAATGACAATGACCCTCAAGGTACTGCAGTACAATTCACGTGGTGTGAATAAAGGACTTGGCGTCAAACACCACGCAAAATCTTCTGGTCGAAGGTCATTAATGTATACCTGTCGCCGGAAGTGAGAAACTTGCCATTGAGGCATGCAAGCTTCAAAGTACTGGGGGGTTTGTTCCTAGATCAACTTCTTGGATAATGAGCTGAAGTCGACAAGAAGCGATCCGTCAAAGGAGGGCCTTAATGAATCCCACATCAGTGACACGGAACGGAGCTAATGATTTTAGTGGAGGTGAAAACAATCTGTGAAATATGATTCAGGGTGGCGATCATGGGTGGATGAAGGATAATGTATGGCAGTGGATGGGACGCGGTTGACTCTTTCTGAACAACATCTCTTGAACATATAACGACATTGATGTGATGGATCGGTAGCATTACCCCAAATGTGGATGGTTTGGCGAGGACCATGGTGATGAGACCGGTGAATGAAACAACCCAACCCGATGTGATACGGAGGACAAAGTGTCATGTTCAAGAGCGACTTGCTACCATTAAAGCTTTGAGGTTCTCCCAATTTTTCCCCAGTCATTTCTGACCAGTACCTCTTTATTTTTGTCAAGCTTGAGGAGGATAACATATGCTTGTTCTATAACCTACCCTTCGGGCAAGCCCATCGCTATGTTTTAACGAGCCTAGCGATAGGGAAACTCGTTCTCTTCTAAAGACAAGTTTGTCGCTATTTAATCATTTTAACGAGTCTAACGACAAGGAAAACTCGGTCCTTTTCATTTTTAGAGAGTCTGAAAAGGTACAAAAAGTTAACTCCAAAATTCCTTTTTCGTCATCTAATCCCTTAAGTCCGAAAAAGTATAAAACAATACAGAAGGGATGAGTTTTCGATTACTTTAACGAGCCGAATAAAACAAGCGCTCGACCTTTTTGTGTAATAATCCCTCAGGTCCAAAAAGATTAAAATCTAGAGGAGGGATAGCTCTTCCGGTCACTTTAACGAGCTGGAAGGCCAAAACTCGGCAAACTTTTCATATTTTACGAGTCAGGAGAAAAGAGCTCAAAGGAGACTTGTCTTTTGAGGAAAGAGTGATAAACAGGGATAGCAGCAGATTCCAGGTACAGGTTGGAATTTTCCAATCACGGCAGTGTCACAAGGATGGCTAAGTGAAATCACTCTTCGCAGCTGTTCCTCAAAATGGGTAAACAATCATATGGGGGTGAATGATCGGCCAAATGGAATGGAGGTGGCAAGTGCAAACATGACCAAGGCTTTTTATGGCTAATAAATTTACGATCACAATGGTTATTTACCGGAATAGGTTCATTTTTTAATGAGCTTAAACTCTGGGGAAAACTCTTGCTCACGCTTTTCTATTTTTTAACGAGCATAGATTCCGCGGTAAAACTGCTCGATCTTATGTTTATTTTTTTTAACGAGCATGAACTATGTGCTAAAACTGCTCGGATCTCGCTTTTCTATTTTTTAACGAGCATAAATTTCGCGGTAAAACTGCTCGATATATGGTCAAATTTTGATTTTTTACTATTACTAGCTTTTCTCTTTTCAAATATAGTACCGCATTTTCAATTGCTGCAACAAACTTTATTAGAAATGAATAATATTTGCATGAAAATGAGATTATAACCCTAATATTTCACTTTAAACTGTGTAAAAAGCCGTTAAAAGGTGTTTTTACCTCTCATTTACCATTTCATTTGCATTTGGTTTGTTGGAGCTCTGGAGGTGCCTCTCCCCCTTGATTTTCACCAGCTGATTCCGGGAGATTCTGCGGACGATTTTCGGCGCCGTTTGGACCAGGTAGGAGCTAAACCCTAGCTCTTTCTTTTCATGGTTTCATTTCCCTGTTTCATGCCTGTTTTCCAGTATTTCTGAGCCCCAGGGGTTTTGCAAAATCGCCCTAGTGTCAGCGCAGGTTCCCCTTTCGAAACCTGCGCTGAAGGTCAAGCTGCCTTAAGGCAGCCTGACCCTCAGCGCAAGTGGGAGACTCTCTGCCTGCGCTGGGCTCAAAAAACTGAGTTTTTAAGGTCATTTTTTGATGATTTTTTCACCAGTTTTTCATCAAAATCAGGAACTTCTTCTCTTGTTTGCTTTGCAGGGAACTCTGAACAAAATGTCCCTTACATGGCGAGAACGAGAACATGAAGAGGAGGACATGATTGCCCTCCATGACCCTGTCACGGTGAACGCGTTGCGGAACTGTGGCCTGCTAAAGTTCTTCCGTATCTCTAGTATGAGAGCACAGATTTCTTTGCTGCAGTACATGCTTGATGCTTGGGATCCTGTTAACCAAGTGTTCCAGATTAGGGGAAAGGCCATCCCCTTGACCATAGAGGACATGTACTTCTTGACTGGACTGTCAAGACGAGGTGCCCCCATTTCCTTGTCAGGTACAGCCCGGGGGACTGATTCCACCAGAGATTATGTCCGCCAGTATTGCAAGGAAGGTTCTCAGCCGAGCAGAGACGGCAAGATTGTTATCCGTGAGATTACTGATCGGGCTCTCAGGTCCATTCTGTTCACTATTGGTAGGATGGCCGGTAGTGCAGCTCTACATGTTGCCAACAGGTCTTATATGCAGCACGCCTTGGAGTGTCTCCAACCGAAAGTATTCAACTGGTGTGATGCAGTACTTGTTCAGATGAAAAGTCAATTGACCAAGGTAAAGGACGGGAAGCTGAAGAACTTTGGATTTGGTTCTATTCTGACTGCCTTCGCCTTGGAGAAAATCCCACTGATGCAGCCTCAGTACATCATACTCGACTTGCCTTCTCCGATCGAGCCACGCATGCAGAGGTGGGTCGACCACATGTCTAGGCATGCTGGTCAACCTCAGATTACTTTTACCGAGGCCTTCTTTAGGTGGTTCGAGCGCCAGGAGATGGCGTTTTCCGAGTATCCATATGTGGGTATGGATTTCCGAGGTGATCCGGATTTGGTGCTACCGGATGGCGAACAGTGGGGCGCCATTGGTAAACTCCTTGACCATATTACTGTTTACTGTTCTCATTCATAATGTTGTTGTGCTTTATTCTATCAAGACTTTTAATTGTACTCTTGGGTGCATGCAGATATTGGTCCTGTTCGTCCAGCAGTTTGTCCGAGATCGCCAGTTGCTGCCCCGGCAGTGGAGCCTGCTAGGAGAGTTGTTATTCGCGATCTTGACGATACTGAGACCCTTACAGCTGTGCAGGAGCAGGTTGAGAGCCTTACTCGCGGTCTTCCGGATGTACAGATTGACGAGTTACCTTTACAGCTGCAGCGGCATACTATTGGCGTGCCTAGACGATGGACTCGTCTCTTGCGCATGATTGCACAGGCCGTGACGTACTATCATGAGCACCATTAGGCTAGGGTGCCCCCTAGCATCTTTTTGAGTTTTTGGGTCATATGACCGATTTTGTCTTGGTTACAGAACATTATGTATGAACTTATATAAACAGCTTATATGTATTTTGATTTTCGGGTTTTATTCTGGTTGATTTATGTGATCCATATGTACAATCTTTGATGATGTGTCCCTTTTATAAATGCTGCAAATGTCTATCTAACACATAGTTTGCTAATGAGTCAGTTAATGTGTTTAAGTTTCTTGAAATGTGTTGATATTGAATTGAATCAAATCGTCTTTCCAAGATCTTAACCCTTAGGAACATGCGATAAATAGCTGGATTGCGAACAGAATATATACCATTGAGTTGTAGTATTACGAGCTGTGAGTCTAGCCTGACAATTAGTCGGCATATGCCACGTGTGATGGCATCAGAGAGTAGTTCTATCAACGCGCTATACTCAGCGATGTTATTCGTTGATTGCCCAATACATACACCTCTGAAACTTACTAACTCGCCGCTTGGATCAAAAATGGCCCAGGCTGCGGAAGATAAGTTCCGTGAACTACGACTCGCTCCGTCGGCATATCCAACACATGTCTCTAGAAGGTTCGACATCTGCAATAAATGAAAAGGTGGATCACTTGACCAGGACAAACACTTTAGCGAAAACAAAATACAACAAAAGCATGCAGGTTACTATTTAAGCATAGTAACGCTTGAGGTACAACCCGTTGCGGGGCTGCGCCAGTGGAATTCCATCGTAATCCATTAACTCGTAGGCTCCTTTTGCTAACACCCTTTTAACAATATAGGGGCCCATCCATAAGGACTTGAATTTACCTGCTCCCAATTTATCGGATTCTTGGTCATAAAGCAAGACCAAATCACCTTCTCAGAAGACACGGGGTTTGACATTTTTGTCGAACTGAGCCTTGACTCGTTTCTTATGAGCTTCGTTAGCCAAAGCGGCATCACGACGGGTTTCATCCAATTGGATTAGTTCCAAGAAACGAGCCTCTTCTTCTGAAGTTCCGGGGAGGAGATCAATTGCGAGTTTAAGCGACGAAATTTCGCACTGGATTGGCAAGACTGCTTCCAGGCCATACACCAGTTGGAAAGGTGTGAACCCGGTCGCGTTCTTTACCGACGTTCGGTAAGCCCACAAGGCTGAGTACAGGATTAGGTGCCACCTTCTTTTATGAACCCCAATCATCCTTTGCAACATACGCTTCAGGACCTTGTTGATTGCCTCAACTTGTCCGTTGGCTTGCGGATAATATGGGGTAGAGCTGTCGTGAGATAGCCCTAGCTTGGCAGCTAATTCGACCATCATGTGATTGTGAAAATGCGACCCATGATCTGTAACTATAGCCTGAGGTATGCCGAACCTGGCGACTACATGATTGAAAAAGAAAAGGGCAGCTGTTTCACCAGTGTTATCCAATGTAGGCATCGCCTTGGCCCATTTGGTAAAATAGTCAACAGCGACTATAATATACCCATGCCCCCCGGTCGAGGTGGGGTTACATTGCATGAAATCGATGCCCCACTTGGCGAAGGGCCCAACAGCAACTATCGGCTGTAAAGGTGCGGGTGGTCGTCTGGTTTTTCTATCAAAGATTTGACAAGCATGGCAACTTCTGACTGCGGTTATGCAATCTTTGAACATGGTTGGCCAGAAGTATCCTGCTCGTAAGATCCTTTGTGCTGTTGCATATCCAGACTGATGCCCCCCACACGCGCCTGAATGACAATCATTCAGGGCTTTTTCGGCCTCCTCATGGGTAAGGCACCTCCTCAGAACTGTATCGACACCACGACGGTAAAGTGTATCACCGACGATCATGTAGTCTTTTGCTTGGTATCGTATACGTTTTTGTTCGGAGCGAGAGGTGTTAGGCCTGAACTTTTGGGTTTGGAGATAAACTATGATATCTCCATACCAATCATCGCTTACAGATATCAGAAACAAACTTTCGTCCACGATTGACTCTTCCAATGTTTCATCGTTGGACGATGATGGGAGATCGCACAATAATTCTGTGAAAACTAGAGCTTTCTTTGATTTGGATTTCACAAATTCCAGATCAAACTCTTGAAGGATCGCTATCCATTTTGAATATTTGCCCCCCAGCAACTGTCGCGACAGTATATAAGTCATGGGGTTGCAATCTGACAAGATGGTAGTTTTCCGAAAGAGGACATAATGTCGAAACCTTTGAATCGCTTGAACAGCTGCAAGCGCTAGTTTTTCAACATAAGAATATTTACTTTCTGTATCGTTTAAGTTTTTACTTAAATAATAGATAGGATGTTCAATTCCATCGACTTCTTGAACTAAAACCATCGCAATGGTCGTATCCGCTGTAGCCAGATACAGGTTAAAATCTCTTTGATAGTCCGGGGCGTACATTAATGATGCTTTTACTAGACAATCTTTCAGAGCATCAAAAGAAGCTTGCGCCACCTGGTCCCAGACAAAAGGTACATCCTTTTTCAAAAGATGAGTATAACCCTTAGCAAGTTCTGCGTAATTTGGAATGAACCTCCTCAGAAAGTTTGCTTTCCCTTGTAGTTTCTGAATCTGAAGCAAATTTGAAGGTGGAGGCAAATTAATGATTGCCTGAACCTTACAGGGGTCGAGACGAATCCCATCTTTAGAGACTACAAAGCCAAGTAAACGACCAGAACCGACGCAAAACACACATTTGTGCGGATTGAGTCTTATCTTGTAGTGTCGGCACCGTAGAAATATCGCTCTTAAATGCTGCGGATGATCAGTCCGCTTTCGCGAATGAGCCGGAAGATCGTCGAGATAAGGTTGAACAATGTTCTTGATGTCATGGAAGGCATAATTCATCACCCTCTGAAACGTCGCCCCTGCGTTCTTTAAACCAAAGGGTAATTTTCGATAAGCGAATGTGCCCCACGGACAAATAAATGCAGTCTTTGACTGGTCCTGTGGGCGGATATTTATTTGATTATACCCGGAAAATCCGTCCATAAATGAAAAGATTTCACATCCGGCGCATTCATCAATTATCTGGTCGATGAAGGGTGTAGGGTAGTTGTCCTTCGGACAAGCTTGGTTTACATCCCTATAATCGACACACACTCTAATCGTCCCTTGTTTTTCATAACAGGGACAATATTCGATACCCAATCGGTTAGAGGAACCGGGTAGATGAATCCAGCATGGAGGAGTTTTTCAACTTCCGCCTTAATGGCAGCGGCTTTCTTCGGGTGCACTTGCCGAAGCCGTTGTCTTACTGGTTTGACATTAGGATACATTTTAATTTCATGTTCAACAATACTCGAGTCAATGCCTGGCATTTCATCATATGACCAAGCAAAGACATCTCTAAATTCGCGAAAAAGAGCGTTATATATTTCCAGTTCTGAAGGGGAAAAACCTTTGCCGACATAGATATTCTCTACAACATCTGTTTTAGTCGAGATATTTATGGCTATAGTCTCTTCAATATTGGATAGGTTTCGCTCGGAATCCACCATGTTTACAGTATTTGTTAGGAATTCAAATACTGAAGGGTGATAAAGGTCACTTTGAGTATCTTCTTCATATTCCGGAAGAAGGGAACGATGGTGGTGATCATTCCATGGTGTCCCCCCAATCATCATTGATTGCAAGATTCCTTCGTCAGTCCCATGTACTTTCGACCAAGGATCTAATGGGGTTCCATATTCTCTAGACCTATCTACCCAAACGCTTGACGAGCGTTGATTTGGGCTCGCCTCCCATGCTTGAAACATTGATTGCTACAATATTTCTAAAGGGCTTGGGGGCAAAACCATTGAATGATCCATGTTGACCTTCGTGGAAGATATCATGTTGCAGGTTGCTACAAATGGTACATTTCCTGTATAAATAGGAGGTGGTAGCGCGAAAGTTCCCATCAATGTGGGGTCTTTCAATAATCCTACTCCGATATCTTGAATTGAATGGTTGCTCTCATGGATCATGGGAATGCTTCCTGTAACTTTTGAACCATTAGGGAGGAAATTCTGTTGGTCGACGATCGTAATCCCTCCTTCAAATGGGAATGCGATCTTCCTAAAATAAGTTGACACGACAGCTGCCATGGCATAAATCCATGGTCTACCCAGTAGGATGTTATAGTCAAGATTTCCATCAATGACTTCTACATCAATTTCTACTGTTTTCCCTCCTAGTTCAACTTTCAAGTTATTAAGGATACCGTAAGGTGTATAAGTCCTACCATCGAAAGCTTTTAATGTCGTCGAAGATCGAGACAAGGTTGGAGATCCTAAAGTTTTCCAGCAACTCATCGACATAATACATGTCGAGGCTCCCTCATCAATTATTGTTCTGTGAACAGTTTTGTTGAGTGCTTTCACTTGAATAAGGAAAGCTAGCTGAGCTGGTAACTAAGGATCATATCCCTTGTGATCAAAGGATACAAGATTGGAATCCTTGGGATCAACCCCACCAATTGCCGATAACAACGCCTGCCTTTGGGTTGGACAATTTTGTAGCACTTCAAGAGTCGACATAGCAGATGGCGATTGGGCCAAATCTTCCACTATGTTATAATGCTGCGCCGCTCTGGCGCGAGGATTAAATGTCGACTTATGTACTACACCCTTTGGCGGTTTTATTGTTAATTCAGGGATGGTGGGCGTTACAACTTCTGTCGAAGTTGTTTTCGAACTACTTGGTTGATCTTTACCTTTTTCGTTCGACAGCTGAGGATTCCCATAATCTTTGTTCCTTGTCGAAATCAAAGCATCATTCTGCTGTTTCGAAACCGACAACATAAGGACTTGCGACGGGGAAGCATTTCCACTATCAACCAGATTTTGACCTGGGTTGGGAAATGGATCAGTTAACACAGCTGAGGTTTGGGAACTTTTAAAGAACCTCTTTAACTCAGCTTTGAATGGGCAATTCTTTGTGGTATGATCCTTATCATCACATATTAGACATGGATAATTTTGTTTCCCTTTGCCAGGAGGGTTTGAAGCATTTTTTCCAGGGGATGAATCACCTTGTTTCTTCTTCTTCCCTTTGTTTTGTTTCTTCTTGCTTCCTGGTTGATTGGTTTCTTTGCCTTTATCTTCTGATACGGCATTTACTTCCGAAGCAAGAATTTCTTCTTTTGCATTTTGATCCGAATTCTTACGGGCTTTCTTTGACGAAGCCTTTATCGATTTCGCGTTTGCTGTGCCAATCACGCCATCACCGGCATGAGAGTCACTATTTGATTTAGGAGGGGGAGGAATTGAAAACTCTGGTCTAGGGGCGTCAGGTATTTTGTCATAGAGTGTGCCGGACTGAGTATAAACTAAGTCCAAATATTGTGCACGAGCAATAACTTGCTCCTCTATTACGACTCCCCCCTTGGCCACATCTTCCGTAATAGCCGGAAGTAACGACTTTATAAACCATTCAGCTAATAACTGATCGGGAACATACGTTTTCACCATCCTACGCCGACGACGCCACTCATGTATATGATCAGATATATGGGTAGCAGTCGTCTGTTTGAAGTTGGTTAATATTTCTGTTCCCGTTTCATACCTTATTGGTAATTGAAAATGGGTTAAGAAAGTCGTGGCTAGGGAACTAAAATTGTCGAAAGAGGCTCTTGGCAATTCAATATACCATTTAGCCGCTGGACCTGTCAATGTCCTCTGAAAAAGGCGAAGCCTTATCGAATCGTCGTTAAGGGTGTTCGACGAACACCACAGATGAAAAGTCATCACGTGATTCGATGGGTCTTCACCTGGATTTCCATTGAATTTAGGAATGTCAGATAGAAGTTTATGAGGAATCGTTGGCCACCAAGGGGCATAAGCAATCAGATCGTTCGTTAACCGATGTAAATCGGGTAACTCTAAAGTTGCCACGAATGGTAACTGTTGATTCAGGTTAGGCGAGGTGTAACCAGGGTACGATGGAATCGCTTGAGCAGTGGGTCTTTGCATACCAGCGTAATGTAATTGATGTTGGTATGACTGATACGGCTGGTGGACCTGACCACTGTACAGTGGTTGGTTTTGACCGTTTTGGATATACGGTTGCCCATTGTTCGCAAAGATCTGTTGCTCAGAACCTTGGTACACTTGCTGGAATTGCGGTTGTTGGTATTGTACAAGCCATGGTTGTGATGCCATGTTCTGTTGCGCCATGCTAACCATTGGACCAAGGTGTGGGGTAATTGTACCCGTTTGGACCTGTGTTGCCCCACCAGTTGGCGATTGTGGTTGTGACCCATGATCAAGTGGCTGTTGCATTACAACCTGAGAAATCTGAGGTTGACATGCAACAGGTATCGCTTGAACTTGTGACACGGTTACAATAGCCGGTGTGGTTGGGATGTTCGTCATAGGTACACACTGTTGCATAGAATATACAACCCTTGGTTGTTGAGGTAGCATTGGTACCCAACTACTTGACGCAATTCCAGTATAACCTGAACATTGTTGTGAACTCACGTATGGGTACCCTCCCGGAGGGGGTAATGAAAGAGCATACTGCCCCCCATACGGTACCAATCCTAAACTAAAGGGGATTGATTGCCCAGATTGACCTCCAAATGGATCAATTTGGCGAGTTTCAACATAAGAATTACCGGGTATTACTCCGGATGAACAAACTGGAACAGACCATACTGTCGAAATAGTCCCTTGGTGGACTCCTTCTAGCTATTGTGAGCTAGTTGGGACAGCTGGTATGCCGGCAAACATCGTCGGAGTGACGGCAGGGACTTCTGCTGTCGCTGTGTCATTTGACACAGTCCTAGATGATGACGGTTGTTCAGACATCTTAAGTCTATCCAATAGATTTCCTAGCAATTCTATAGGAACTTCCACTTGTGGTGGATTAACTTCTGATGAAGGAAATAGAGTGACCCCGACTCCAAAATGAGTTGGAGTACTTGCTTGCGGATCCTCTGCGATTTCCTCTATCGCAATCAAACCCGATGGAAGAGGAAGACCGTCAGGTCTGTAAAATATTTCTGGTGCCGAAGAAGTGGTTGTTTCGACAGGAACAAAACTCTCTGGACCGGTTACAGATGGAACTGGTTCAGTTAAACAAGTATTTGCCCCCAGACTAGGATCAATATTACTGTCCTTCTGTGGCTGTTGAACTTCTTCTATAGAGGCAGGGTTTCCAGAAATGTTAGGAGTAACCGGAACCTCAGATGTAGTTGGAACACCTGTTCTAACTTTCAAAGGAGATTTTGAACCGGTTAAACGAGTTCGCTTTGCCCGTACTGTTTTCGATTCCGGAGACAAAGACGGTTGACTCGTAAGCCTCCGCGAACGACGGGGTTTCAATTGACTTTCTTCCACGATTGCGGATTACTCGATCAACTAAAATATTAAAAGGGGAAATTTGTGTTTCCGAATTGAATGAATTTTATTAGACGCTTTTAGACACAACTTGCTTTTTCACTTTTTAAGAGTCGAGAAAAAGCTAAAGATGACTCTAGTCTCCTTCGATGTATTAACGAGCCCGAAGTGACAAATGCTCGGTTGGACTTTTTCAGTTATAGAGTTTGAAAAAGGCCAAAAGAAACTGCTCTGGAGATCTAGGCAGAGGGTGTGCCAAACCTTTCGCAAAACCACAGAATACGTTTTACGGTACGGGTGGTCGATCTTCGTGAATGCTGTGTTCACTGCATTGCGATCAGTAGGGCGGCCGACACGGCTTCCTAAGGATAAAAGATATAAGCCTATAGGGGTCTCCCAATATATACGCGACGGTACGTGGGAGCACAAGTCCGTATTAGTGCCACCGACTCTCAGGAGGAATCACCCACCTTCGTCGAGATCGACAGTCACTACGTTTAACGACACCGGAACACGTCTCTAGCTTAGACCTCTAGATGTTTGCGTTATGTTTCAAAGCGTTGTTAGGTTCATTCAATATATTTTAAGTTGATCTTTTTAAAGTTTGCCTTTCAAGGTTCACCACGAGATGTATTGATACAAATTCCTAAATGCAGTCTAAGATGAGAAGCAAGCTTTTTCAATCTTTTCGACTTATGAAAATCTTAACTATTGAGGGAAAAGAGAGACAAAATCTTTTCACACAGATCAAAGAGCACTCGCTAATGCACTTTTTCCCTAAATCAACATACAAACTTATATGCAAAATGCAAAAATGCAGGTATTTCTTTTCTCTTTCTTAATGTTTGTGCGACACCAAAAAGAAAGCTATTGTATAATTTCAAATTCAATTTCAAGTGAAAGCAAACAAGCTTGTCCAAAATCGAAAGACACCTTAAGATTTACTTGTTTCGACACTAGAAATATATAAATTCAAACCAAACGACGAAAGCAAAAGCTCAATTAGCTATGAACAGTAAACAAACTAACTCTTAAGATCAAAACGACACTTTATCACAGGTCTAGATCTAAGAGGCCACAACAAGACTAGTTCACTTTCGTTATGGGAAACTGTAAATGATACAAGAAATACACAAAGAACAAACATAGTTTCTTTATACAACCGAGGCGGAATAGTGGCAAGGAAAGTTGGTTTCAGATAGGCACATTGACTGGTAACAGGCAGCAAAAACAAGAGTGAAAACAGGGCAAGAAACAGCAGGAAACCCCAGTAGCACAAGGCAAGACTGGTCTAGCGCAGGTGGTACACAGGCAGTTTGACCTTCAGTGCAGGTAGCCCCTTCGGGAACTGCGCTGAAATGCAGACAGCCTTCACACAGCCTACACTGAAGAACGAAACTTTCGTTTCTCTTGGTTTCCGGGTCACAGATTGCTCAAAAATTCACAGTTTTTGGCCAAATCAGAAGCTATCAGTCAAGGACACACTAAGGGATGACAAGGAGGATGAAAAGTTATCACTAAGAGCTTATTAGAGTCCTTGTGGATCAGCTCTTCAAATCATAAACTTGCCCAGAAACTGAGCTAGAGTAGCTGCCCTCTACTTTGCATTTGAAAGATCCAAATGCAGTTCGATTCAGTACTCCCTTTGTTTATGAAATGAATAGCAAAAACACAAAAAACCAACAAGATACGATCCCCAACGGAGTCGCCAATTTGTTGTTGGGAAAAGTATCCAATACGGAATGACCCTATCCCACTCTAAGGGTGATAGTACCTCAGCAACAACCGAATGCAGAGCTATTCAAGATTACTTCTTTATGAGATGTAAGAGAGGGGAGAAAGAGATCCACTAACCGTTGTCTTCCGCTAATGTTTGACCCAATCTTCTCTCCTTGCTGCTTGCTCCCAGCTCCTTGCTCTTTCACTGGCCCAGCTACACAAAGATCCTGCAAAAGCACAAGAAAGGGAAACTACAAGAAGCATACATCCATAATTGATTCAAGGATTAGAATAAATCAAATATACAAGCATCAATACGCCACAAAGACACATGCATATAGAAGAACCTCAAATGCTTTATTAATGGAAGAAGTAAAGTTCTGAGAGTGTTACAACCATAATAGGCCCAATCCAGCAACACCTCCCAGCAGAAAGAAATCTCCTCTTCACCTCCTTCAAAGCAATCACCCAATAGTTCTATACTCAAACCAACAACACTTCCTTACATTCACAAGATTCCAGCCTCCCTAGACCTCATGAGAGAGCTCTATATATAGGAGATTTGGAGAAAGGATGAGTCAGCTTGAGCTTGGCATGGAGCTGACTAGTGTCCTCTCCCACTTCAGTTATTCTTCAGTTCTTGAGTCCACTTGGAGTTTCTTGCTTCCACTTGGAGATCTAGATCCTCTTACTCATCACAAGGCGAATTCCCTGATCCAAGTGTCATTTTGGAAGCTTCCTGGGCATTTGACACCTTGCAGAATGACTGTGCCACTTGGCCAATCTCGCCCAGCGCAGGTAGCCTTCATTAGATTTGACATTCAGCGCAGGTACAGAGTGGAGCAGTTGACATTCAGCGCAGATGCTCAGTGGAGCAGTTGACATGATCCAGAATTAGCTTGTTTTTGAGTGTTTTCAGGTGGAGAACTGATTTTCAGTGCTGTGGTTTGCTGACCTTGTTCCTCTAGGGGTAGGAACAACATGTTTAGGGACTTTGGATCCCTTAGATTATTGGCATTTCATGCTTCATGCTGTAAGGCACAAAAATGTCTATAACAGATTGGCCAAGGTTTTTTCCAATGCTAATAAGATATTATTAGGTTGGGTTTTTCCCTGGATTTGGGGTTTTCTCGGATAAACATTTGCGTTAATGTGTTTATGGTTGTTGCTGGTTATTTTTATATTTATTCCTCTCAGTAATTATTTATGTTATGCAGTAAATTTCTTAACAATAGCCTCACAAGCTGCTTGATTAGTATCCATGTACTTTGTTTCTTTTGAACTCAGTGCAACTGATCTCTGCTTCCTACTGTACCAAGAAACTATTGCTAACCCAATACTGAAGATTCCCCATGATGTTCTCCTCCTGTCTGATGGATTCCCTAATGAATATGCATCTGTGAAGCCTTGCAACTTCACTCTCTTTTTTCGTCTGTACCAAAGACCAAATTGAGTGGTGCCTCTGAGGTATCCTAACACATGTTTAGCTGCCTTCCAATAGAGTTTGGTTGGATTAACCATTGTTTGACGAATATGGTTAACTGCAAAACACATGTTCGATTGTGTGTTCACCAAATACATAAGTGAAACCAGTAGCTGCCTATAAATAGTAGCATCCACTACTTCAATTGAAGTAGCATCTTTCTTTCTCCAACTCCCTGTTAGAGGAGTCTCCATGGGTTTGCTGCTCTCCATGTGGAAATTATTCAGTATCTCGTTGGCATACATTCCCTGAGAGACAAATAGATCCCAATATCCTTGCCATACTTCCATACAAAGGAAATAATGCATGAGCCCTAGGTCCTTCATGTCAAATTCTCTTGTAAGATCCTCTTTGTAATATTTGATGAACTTCTTATCACCTATTAGAATTAAATCATCAACATATAATACTATAATCAATAATTTACCTTCAACCATAATATCGTAAAGGTTTGCATCTACTTCAATTTTGGTGAAGCCTAACCTAGTGAAATAGTTGTTGATCTTGGTGTACCAAGCATGGGGTCCTTCTTTCAATTCATACAATGCTCACTTGAGTCTGCATAGATGCGACTCTATGTTGATGGTCTGAAATCCTTCAGGCAACTCTATGTACACCTCTTCCTCAATCACTTTGTTGAGGAATGATGTCTTCACATCCATTTGATGTATTTTCCATCCCATCTACACTGAAAGTGCTAGAATAGATTTGATTCAAGAGTACCTTGCTACTGGAGAAAAGGTCTCCTCGTAATCAATTCCCTCCACTTGAGAGAATCCCTTAGCCAAAAATTTGGCCTTGTGTTTCTCGACACTCCCATTTGCTACTTTCTTCACCTTTTAGATTCACCTGGAACCTACCACTGACTTTTCCTCTGGCCTTGGGACAACTTCCCAAGCACCATTCCTAATAATGGAATCATATTCCTCTACCATGGCATCAACCTGTACTGGTTTCTTCATTTCTTCCTTGAATGAGGATGGATCAGTCTCTACACTCTTGCTTATCAGAGCCATGTAGACAATGTACCAATCTGGTGACCTCCTCTACCTGCGCTGTGATGTAGGTCCTCGCACATTCTCTCTAGCATCATGCATCAATCTGTCAGCTTCTTTGGTGTGCTTCCTTCCATCTCTGGATGTCTTTTCATGAGTGGCTACTTCCACTCTCTGCTCCTATGCATGTGGATATTCCACATCATCCCAAGGTTCTTCCCTTGGAGCTAAAAGCTCCTCATATTCATGTAACTGAAGCTCCCTCTCAAGGGAACATCTCATGGTCTTCTCTTCATCGAACTTCACATCTCTACGAATAAGTTTCATCCTATGGGATGGCATGTACACCCGATAGTTGTGAGGTGTATTAGTGTACCCCAAAAATATTCCCAACTCAACTATCAACTTTAGATTTTTCCTTGCATCCTTGGTAACATGACAGTAAACAGATGAACCAAAGATCTTGAAGTGTGACACATCTAGTTTCTTCCCTGAAAAATCTTCTTCTGGTGTACTCATCTTAAGAATCCAATGAGGACTCATGTTTTGCACATATACGGTTGTGTTGCATGCTTCAACCCATAAGTGAAATGGTAGACTCTGATCATGCAACATTTCTCATGAAACTCCCACAATAATTCTATTCTTCCTTTCAGAAACCCCATTCTTTTGTGGGTTATGGGGTGCTATTAATTCTTGTTGAATGCCTTTTGATGCACAGAAGTTCTTGAACTCATTCAACACTTATTCTCTACCATTATCGCTCACGAAAGCCTTCAATTTCTTGTAAGTGTCTTTCTCAGCAAGCACTTTAAATTCACAAAAGTTTGAGAATGTATGGTCTTTCTTCTGCATGAATAATATCCAACACTTACATGAGAAATCATATACAAGTGTCACTTAATACTAGTTCTTGGTCATGGAGGCTATCAAGAACGGTTCACACACATATGAGTGAACTCTTTCAAGTATCACCTGCACTTGAATGTCCTTATCATGAAAGGTGGCTTTAGTGTACTTCCCCAATGTACACCCTTTGCATGTATCTCACTACTTTATTTCACTCTTGGGAAGTCCTGTAGAAATCTATTGCATGATCTTCAAGGCTCCATGATGCAAATGGACCAATCTTCTATGCAATAATTCACTGATGTCTTGGATTTTCACCTTCTCTTCTTTTGTGCTCAAAGAAACATAGTCTTATACATCCAATTTGTAGAGGTTATTCACCTAAAACCTGATCCCCTTCACTTGTCTTATGGCTATGTGATGAAGGAAAGCCTTTCCTTTGCTAAATATCACATCATAGCCATAGTCTTCTAACATAGAAACTAAAACTAAATTCTTCTTCAGAGTCAAAACATACATGACATCTTTTAATGTGAGAGGAGAACCAAACTATGAAAAGTAACAGTACCGATGCCAGTCATGCTATACCTTCCATCATTGCCCATATCAATGTGCATCTAGAGGTCCTTCTCCTCCAAGTCACTAAAAATTTATTTGTTGTTTGTCATATGGAATGAGGTTCCACTATCCAAATACCACACACTACCCATCACTGTTGTCACCATGCATGCAATAAGGGTGAAATCCAACTCTAATTGTGAAGTTAAAGCTTCACCTTCCACTCCTCCTGAGAGCTTCTTGTTGGCCTTCTTGTGCAAACACTTTGTGGCATAGTGTCCCAGCTCATGACAGTGGAAACATTTAATCTTTGACAAGTCCTTCTTCTTGCCGCCTTGACCGTTATCCCCTTTGGATTGTGATTTATTCCCTTTCCCTTTCTTTGCCTTTCCAGCCAATGCATAATTATCCTTATCATCATGCTTGGATGAGGTTCCATCTCTGTGTTCTACCTTATCTCTTCTTGCACCAAGTCAGACAACAACCTCTTCCATTTTGGTAGATGCTCCCTCCCATTTACTGAATCTTGGTAGTTGTGCTAGCTCTTGGGAAGTCTTATAAGTGATAGGCTAGCCAAATCATCTTTAGTAACTATAATACCAATGCTCCAAAATTCATCCCAACACATGGTGAACCTGCTCAAGTATTGTGGTATTGTGTCGCCCTTCTCCATTTTGATATTCTAAAGCTTGTCCTTCAGTGCCAGCTTCCTGTGGTCACTGTTGTTCTGAAACAAGTCTATCAAGGCTTGCCACGGAAATTTGACAATATTATGTTTAACTCCTTCTAGTATGATCCTCCTTTCCTTTGCAACACATTTCTTCCACTCTGCCAGAGCTTGATCATCGGTTGTTGGAGGCTTAGGAATATCATTTTCTATGAATTCCTTTAGCTTGTTGTCTTCCAACAATACCTCCATCCTGTCCTTCCAATAAATATAATTTGAGCTACCCTTAAGGGCATACTCGAGTCTCAATCCATAGAATGACATCTTGTTGGCTCTGAAGAATGATCCTGCAAATTTGATTTCACCTGCAAAGACAAAGTCATATTCTTCTCTTCTGATGTGATTTATGCTCCGAAACCATGTAGAAATTCCTTATAGATTAAAAAATGCTTATGTAATATGTTAAAACAAAAGACTTGAATCTACTTTACTCATCAGCGAAAAAATTAATCGATCGATAAATCATGAAGCATACAAGAGAAATAATTCAATCAACACATTACACAACAATTTCCTGGGGAAATCCATAGCTAAAAACCCTTTCTATCTGTATATTGCATTAGTCAGAAAATATGAAAAGATTACAATGCTTTTCTCAAGCCCAAGCAACCTATGCACTATGTTTATCTATCTCACAGCTTCCTAGACAAGCCTTGGCCAATACTTATTTAAATTTTTTCTTTCCCAAGTCCCTATTTCCTTGCGTTGTTTCCTTGGGAATTAACCCCTATTAAGTAGGGAAATTCCTCAATTGGAATTGCGTAATCCATCATAGGCCTTTCTCTGACTACCTGCACCACTTGTACAATTTGGATGATTATACAACTGATAGTACACTACTCTTGAACTCCAATCTCAACTGGGTAACCCTCATATCACACATGCATGAGTTATTTATCGCTGAATTATTAGTTAAATGGTTGAAAACATGAAGCAACACCCCACCGTTAGACCTCCTACTAGTTCCTCCAATAGTTGGAACTAGTTTATCTGACTTTAACTCAGTTAAACTGAACTAGTTAATTACAACTCAAAAGAAACTCACCAGGGATCCTATATAGTAGGAGACACTCTACATGACTCAAGTTAGACCGTCAAATTGAATTAACTAAACCAACTAAGTCAAATTAACTTACTTAACTCATACAAGTTGTCTTGTGATGTGGAATTATAATTTTTCTCCTAATTTAACTCAAGGGAAAATTAAATCATAATTTTTCTTGTTGCATTTTCAACACCTGGTAATTGAAAGAAAGAAAAATCATTAGGGGACCATGCCTTGGGTATGTGCTACTCTAAGCGCCCCAACAATAGACTTCTATCTACTAGTCACTACATCCAGACTAGCTTTAATTTTTTCCATTTAGATATTGAATTTTCTAACATGGATATGCCCACCAGACTTGATCAGGGAGGAAGGACTTGATCCCCTGATAACAGATACATAATCCCTCTTCTTACTATTGAAATTGAGGTTATATCTAGTGATTGAATCATAAGAAATTGCAAATTCCCTAATTGGGGAAGGTATTAGAGGTGGGCAACATGCAAGAGCGAGTGGGGAAGGATAGGAGACAATACCCATATTTTGAAGAGAAGGGGTAATGCTAGATAAAAAAGGAGATAGTGATTGATGACTCGACACCATAGCTAGAGAACAAAAGGTGCTAACGAGATTTGAAATACGGAGAGGAGGAGAGAAAACACCTAAAGAAGAGATTCTTGAGGAGGATGGGCCACCCCCAAAGTATTGACCCACCCATAAATTTTCTTCACATCACCCCTTGTATTTGCTTCATTGTTTATCATCATATGCTTTGGAGCATCATGTTGTTGAACCCGTGGAGAAATCTTAAACAACATATCTCCCAAGGCTTCCTCTGTCTCCATCTTATGTTCCCCATCATGATAATCCTTTCAAACTTTCTTACTTGAGAGAGGAAGATGGAAATCCTTCAAGACATGACCATGTTTATGACATCTGCAACACCTGAAGGGGATTCCTTCGTAATCAATGATCTGTCGATGAGTAAACCCTTGATGGTTTATATTTAGTTCTACGTATAACCCTTCACGCAATTCCAAATTTAGGAGAATCCTTGCTATGACCACCTTTCCACTAATTTCGTATGACTTATCACCCTCCAAAAAAGATGCTAATATTTATGATATTCTTAAGAACATCCAAAGACCAAAGTTAGGTGGTAACTTAGGGAGTCTTACCCACACTAGGGCATAGCCCAATTTCTCTCGATTAGTGTCAAATAAAGGAAGAAAATTCAAATTTATAAGTGATAGGAATTCCAAATTCATCATAGAATAGACAAAAGGGAGATATACAATAGAAAACCTAATGTTACTCCCCATCAAAGAAAGAGTTTTAGCGCTAAGCAAATTTCTTTTTAAATATTTATTTTAATCATATTTATAGAAAATATATTAAAGAAACCTATAAACTTTTTAATGAGGTTAACTTGTGCAAGAGGGTATGCTTTCCGAAGCAAAATAAACGAAAAAGTGCTTGTATTGAAATTATCACTCCGCATTCTAATGTTATCCAAATCATTTGAGAAACATATTTTCGTTCCTTGTATAGGAATATAATATGTATTTATAGCTTTTGAACTCTTGAGAAACTTATTTTCGTTCCTGGTATATAAATATAATATGTATTTATAATTTTTAAATTATTTTGATTGTAATTTAAGGACATTTTTAAAAAATCCTCTATATAAATTTAAAATAGAAATTATTTGAAAGTGAAAAAATCAAAGAGATTAAACTCCTTCCGTGTGGAACTTCAAAATAAAATTTTGTAAATTATTGAATGTTCTACCTTTATTGTGGGGAGACTAGTCGGTCAAAATAGATAGATTTGTGTGTCCCATAGCTTTAGAGAAGTTGGTTTTCCCAAGTTTATTTGTTCCACCTAGGCTGAGGGACTTGTGTGTATCACAACTTTTGATTTTCCAAAGTTTATTGGCTCGATGTCGATAGTAACTCGAATGCTATTATTTAATGAACAAAATAAACTCTCAAAAGAAGTGTTTCTTTTACAAAAGGGTGTGCTTTATGAGATGCAGTGATTAGAAAATCTCAAACCTTACACTCGAGTTAGTTCTAGTACAAAAATATGAGATGTGTTTGAAAGTTTTGAATTATTTTAATTTTATCTCTTCGATGGCGTAAAAAACTATTTTTAAATTAAAAGGTCTTTGGAATACTCTATATATAGAAATAGTTTACCAATTGTTTTAAGGTCGGAAAAGTAAAGAAATTGTAAAAATATAATATGTATTTGAATTTTTGAATTATTTTTAATTTTACATTTTTATCCCTAAGTGGTATTACAATGGGCAAGTCTTTTTGTATTTAAATGACTGAAAATTCAATGCATCTAGACATGTTTCAGTAGCCAAATTTGGAAAAAAAAATAATGGTGAAAAAACAATTTTTAGATAATTTTTTTTAGATAAATCTATTTATAAATATAGATTACAAATTTTTATTTTAGTGGGGAAAAGTAATTTTTAAATAAATAAAAAAATATAAAAAAATAGATTACAAATTGTTTTAAGATGGGAGAAGTCATTTTATTTTTATTTTTTATTTTTAACTTTAGTAATGTGTGAAATATATTTTTAATATCTATTATATATATATATATATATGTGTGTGTGTGTGTGTGTGTGTGTTTTGGATTCAAGTGTGTAAGTAGTGACCGAAGGTATTGAGGGTCTTCAAGATAGTTAGATTGAGTGCACTAATGGTTGAAGGATGGCGCAACATCTTATGTGCCATCACCACAGGTCTTATTCACCGTATGAGATATGTTGGCTCGATGAAAGAGTTTTGAAATTTAATGCCAAATCGGGATGCAAAATCTCATCTCTATATGTAGGTGCTTGTTCAAACTTCCGTTGAAATTGTTGAGAACAAAGAGGAGGTTGGCAATATTGCAAGGGGAAACTTTACACGACACAAGCCAACAACCATGGTCCATGAACATGGTTGCCTCGGAAGAGGAGGAGGGGGGCAGAGGCTGTCAAACCTCCTCTTCCATGGCATGCTCCAGGAGCATAACAATTTGATGAGGATATTCTGTGGTGCTTTAGAAGAATGAATGCAGAACTAGAAGCATAAGAGATAAGAAACATTGGGGATGACCACTAGGCATTAATGAACCTGCTCAACTAACGTGTGTGGGACTAAGAAGAGACTATGTGGGTGGTGGAAGGTTGAATCATTGATCTGGACTTTCACCTTGTCTAAGCTAGAGCTACTTTGCATTTTGTAGTTAGTGCTCTCGAGATTCAATTGTCTCCTACACCCTCCAACTCCTCATATGAATTAGACTCTTCTTTTTCGAGTCTTCTCGACTCGGTTTCTCAAGGTGCAAAACCACCTAGTCCTGAGAAGCTAGGGCCAATGTTTAGGATGGACAAGACATCTAGAAAATAAGGGCCATTGGGCAACAATGTGAAGGAAAAAGCTGCTGGTAGTAGTGAAACAATGAAAGACAAGCATATATAAGAGAAACCTCAGTAGGATGTAGACACCAAATTTTATGGGATGCTTATCGAGTGGGAAATACCACCATGGCTGAAGGAAGGTCAATATGATTCCTTCTATTAACTCTCAGCATGGCTTTGACTATTATTGAGTGGGAAATACCACCATGGCTGAAGGAAGGTCAATATGATTCCTTCAATTAACTCTCGACACAGCTTTGACTGCTACTAGGAATCAGGGAAGACAGTCTAAGTCTCTATTGCTCATTTGCATATTAGTTTTATTTTTTGCAGTTATAAACTGATTTCATGACTTTTAGGGAAGCCATATGGTTTCCCATCTACGGGAAAATGGTCATCCTAAAGACATGCACAATGCTAGTCTCAAGTTAGATAAGCATTTTTGTTATCCACATATGCTCAATCGACTTTTAGGGAAGCCATATGGTTTCCCATCTATGGGAAAATGGTCATCCCAACGACATGCACAAGCTAGTCTCAAGTTAGATAAGCATTTTTTTTATTCACATATGCTCAATCAAGGCAATGTCTGTACTTTATGTAAATTTTCAATAATCTAATAAAAATTATTATGTTTATAAATATTTGAATTTGGATACATTTTATGTAAATACATCACCTTAATATATATTCAAATTATGTATATATTACATTTTATAGATAATTTTATATTATAGTGTATTTTTGTATATCGATATAGTGTAAGTAAAAATAATGTTTAAAAACATGCCACATATATATATATATATTTTTTTTTTTTTGACGATTTCATAAAAGTAAGATGATATATAAATGACATAAAATCTAAATTCTATTAATATTGGAAAATAATACTTCTTTTAAATGATTTTTTAAAAACTAAATATTTTTCTCTTATAAATTTTCATGTGTAAAATAATAATAATAATAATAATAATAATAATAATAATTATTATTATTATTATTATTATTGTTATTATTATTATTATTATAATGATTTATATTATCTTTCAAATTTCATAAAAATAACTAACAAAAAATTTATCTAAAATCTAAGTTGCAAATTTATTATTATTATTAATGTAATGTTGTACATTATCTTTTTAATTTCATAAAAGAATAAGTAAATCTAAATTATATTAATACATGATTTTCTTTTAATAAATAATTAGAAAATAAACACTTTCTCCAATATCTTTATATCTATAATTATTATTATTAATATTTATGTAATGATTTACTATATTGTTATGATAGCATAAAAATGATATAATGATTTTATAAAAAAAAAATTAAAAAAAATTACATAAAATTTAACCAATCTATTTATCTATTTTTTATTTTTTTTCCTTCCTTTCTTTTAAGGGAACTAGATAACTTGAATGAATTATTACTCCATTTAGATTTATTTCAACCATAATTTTTAAGGGTTACTTTAAATTTTAGAGGTAGACCATCTAAATATAGTTCATTCATCGCTTAACACAACTTTATATATCATCAATTTAATTCTATACATAGTTCTTTCATCACTGATACAGCTTTATATATCATTAACTTATTAAAAAAAAAAAATTATAAATTATAAATAATATTAATATTTAAAAAACATATAAAATAAATATTTTTTCTGATTTATTATGAGTGATTTATAAACACTTGTTTCCTATATTTTTTAATTCATCAATCTTTCGAACACGAGTATCTCATGAATTTTTTTTCAAGGTGGTGGCGGACATTTTCAACTATTAGTCTCATTTAAAAGCATCCACTCATCAACAATCATTTGTTGATGAAACTATCATTTGTTGATGAAAAGAAGCATCCACTCAGGCAAGATTTTGTTGATGAACCGATCATTTGAAGACGTTCACGTCTCAACCATTCTATTTCTCTATTACGATTTGCATAATTAAAGCTCTACTTCTGCTTTTTAATTATCCATGATAGTGACTTGTATGGCGAGCATGTTAGATATTGCGTGTTGAAATCACTCTGGTTCCCCGTTACACAAGTATGAGCTTTGCCACGTCGGAGTGGAAACAAATCATTTGTTACATGGGCTATTTTCTGCGTCACATTGCAGAAAAGGAAGCAATCAGAACAGAAAATCCGCACTATGGCTAACGTGGAACTTTCTCCTTCCCCACCCACTATCTCTGCTTTTTAATGTGATGTTCCAACACTTCTCCTCTACACGTCAGTCTGCACATATCTTCGTTTTGCTTCGTACATTACTTTACTTTACTTACTCATCATCCACTGCTTTATTATTTTTTCAAAACAGTGCTTCTCATTCCGTGGATAAAATTAAATTTCGCGGAAAATCGAATAGGATATCGTGCTTTTCCCATTAACGATTTTCTTATTCCTGACCATACTTAGTGCTATCGCGATCAAGTTATGTCTGTACTTTGGATGAGCAGGTTATAACCAACTGGCTTTTGTTCTTCTATAAATATGAATGCAGACAGTGTGGATTATAAAACATCCGATCTCCTGAAAGTTAATTAGTTGCGAGTGCATAGAGGAGGATAGGAGAAGCTTCAATCCTCACCCTGCATTCACAGCTGTTTACAGGATAGGGAAGTGTGTTTTGGAGATTGCTGCAAATTTGATTATCAATGGAGAAGTTAATTGAGAAATCAAAACCCTATGTAGCAATGATATCCCTACAGTTTGGATATGCAGGGATGAATATTATCACGAAAGTTTCTCTTAACAGAGGGATGAATCACTTTGTGCTTGTAGTGTACAGACACGCCGCTGCTACGGTTGTGCTTGCACCTTTTGCCTTCTTCATTGAAAGGTAAAGCTATTTTATTTATGCTTGTAATCCCAATTCAGAATATTGTTGGAATTTGCAATTTAGGTAAGTCCAGCTAATGTATCAATCATAATTGTAATTGCAGGAAAGTGCGACCCAAACTCACCTTTCCTATATTCTGGCAAATTTTTGCACTAGGTTTGTTAGGGTATGTATTATTTCATTATTTCATGCCTACTCTGACTCTTGACATCATCCCCTCCTTTCCATTTCTGATTGCGTCAATGCAAATTGTTGGCGAGTAATTTGATTCCCTGAAAGCATGTCTGTAGGCCTGTAATCGACCAGAATTTCTACTACCTGGGTTTGAAATTAACATCTCCAACATATGCATGTGCACTCAGTAATGTTCTCCCGGCTATGACTTTCGTGATGGCTCTCATATTCAGGTAACCAAATCACATTGTTGCATTAAGTAATATAATCTAGGGGTACTCATTGCAATCACTTACTTTAATCTATGGTGTTGATGGAAAATCTTTATTGATGTAGGATGGAGAAGGTGAATATAAAAAACATACGCAGTCAAGCAAAGATAGTGGGAACGACTGTGTGCGTCGGGGGAGCAATGCTGATGACGTTGTACAAAGGTCCTATTGTTCCCATGCTTTGGTCTCCACATCATCAATCCCCCGACACATCTTCCACAACGGCTTCTGCAATTGATAATAAAGACTGGATAATAGGTTCCCTTCTGATAATTGCAGCCACTCTTGCATGGTCAGCCTTGTTCATCCTGCAGGTGATCATTTATTTTTTACATGTTTGTAATTTCAATCATCTTGAAATTACAACTTTAATTAACTATATTGAATGTGCAGGCTGCAGTACTGAAGAAATATTCTGCTCAACTATCCCTTGCCACCTTAATATGTTTTATGGGAACAATACAGGCAACAGTTCTCAGCTTAGCTGTCGTACGTGATTCTTCCCAGTGGGCTTTAGGATGGGACATCAACCTTCTCACTGCAGTCTATTCTGTAAGTTTGCCTCTCTTTTTTTTCAACGAGGGAAAAACGTTCAATGTTTTTCTTCAGACTTGAATTCAAAAATTAGTGATCAGGATATGAAGGTAAATAACAGTGTACAGCAATTGCTATTTTTGGGTGCAGGGGGTGGTGGCGTCAGCAATTGCATATTACGTACAAGGGTTGTGCATGCGCGTAAAAGGACCTGTATTTGCCACAGCATTCAGTCCATTGATGATGATAATTGTGGCCGTTATGGGGTCTATCATTCTCTCTGAGAACATCTTCCTGGGCAGGTTCGTTTATTAATTATCTTTCAAACCAACAAGTTGAATTCAAGATTAATAGTGTGAGGAAATACGATGGTTCAAGGATCTAACTGAACTTATGAATTGAATACAGTGTGGTGGGAGGAGTTCTGATCGTAATAGGGTTGTACGCCGTTCTGTGGGGAAAGGTGAAGGATACCAAGATTTCAGCCGCTAAAAATGGCTCCGAAGAGCTTTCCAATTTTCAGGGAATATTCGCTGAAAATGAAAATAAGGCGCATGATATAGAAGCTGCTTCCAACACGCTAATTTGTGAAGGACCTGAAGCTCATCAATTCAATGGTGGAGATACGGCCATTTCTATCCCTGAAAACGATAATCCAAAAATGTAAGCAGCGAATTGGGCAGAGTTCCCATGCTCCTCCTCACCATTGTATTCCAACAAAGGGGTTTTCAAAGTAAAATAGGATCAATGTTTGTTGGCGGCGGCGTTTCAATATTACAGTTTTCATCATTGTCTGAGATGAGAAGAGAGATGTATCTATGACGGCTGTGACGCAATTAGTTCTAGCTAAATGAAATAGTTCGTCCGGAAAATCCATTGTCGTCCTGGAAAGGTGTTAGAGTTTCCAGTGCAGCGATATTAAACTTTAATAAAATAAAATGAGGATTCGATATACCGATCATTCTTAGTCACACTTTTTTTTACTAATTTAAATCGCGCTGTCCAAGGAGAACACAATTTGGCCCTGACAGTGAATTTAGTTTGAATAAATTTTTTTAAGAAATTTGATTGTGGAGTGTTTAAATTGTTTTTTAATAGAAAAATGGATTTATTACTATCAACCACTGTGAATCCAATCCAAAATCATAAAAAAACTATAACCTAGATTCTCGAGATCAATTCAAAATTTATATGGTTTTCCAAAAGAAATGGCCACAAAATTTGTGTGGTTTTCCAAAAAAAAATTACCACAGTTTAGGCGAAAATTTAAACACATAATACTCGTATGCAATGCAAATACAAATATTAATATTAATGGTTAAAATATTTCATTCAACCTGTTCGGTGAAATTTCAAACACATAATACCCATATGCAATACAAATATTAATGGTTAAAATATTTCATTCAACCTGTTGGGTGCAAACCTGTAAGAGTTTGTTTTCAATAACCAAAACTGGCTAAGAATATAGATGAGATCATTTATATACCCTTTTTTTCAAATAATAAAATTGTTTCATAAGCACCATATAATATTAAAATTGGTGGTTTATTAAATTTAAAGAAGAATGATAAAATTGTTTCATAAGCACCCAATTAATATTAAATTTGGTTTATTAAATTTAAAGAAGGGTTAATATTTATTTAATTGGTTTTAAAATTTTATTTTTAATTAATTAAATAATTATAAAAAGAGTATTTAAATAAATTATAATTATAATTTAATATTTTTATATTAGTGTAATTATCTAAATTAAATGTTCCATAATATTTATAGGAATTATTAATAATAAGTATTAAAAAAAATATTATTATTATTATTATTATTAAAAGAGTTAATATGTAAGTTAAACATATATATATATTTAAAAAAGAATTAACAAAATTTTTAACCATAGAAATTGAGCTCCATTTTCTCAAAAAAATTCTTAATGTATAAATATGTTTGTTACAATACCATGGGCCACTACCATGGTTTATCAATACCACATGCCCAAAAAACCATAAATCAATTCATGACATTTTTTCATATGATAATTTTTTTAATTAATAATTAGCACAACCACATTAAAAATATTAACGTGGTTGATATAGTTGGAGGCTTCATTTGAATCTACCATTGATAAATATGTAACAATATACTACAACACAAAGGGGGGTTTTAAGACAATATTAAGACAATATTTGGGTAAATTGTCTTAACTTGAGACAAAATAAAACTTGTCTATTGTCTTAAATATTGTCTTTAAGCGGGTGTCTCAAATTAAATTGTCTTAAAATACTGTCTCTATAAAGACAATATATAACACAAGCATATTTGTCTCTCTAGAGACAATTTCATTTTTGTCTCTCTAGAGACAATTTCATTTTTGTCTCTCCAAAGACAACTTCATTTTTGTCTCTCCAAAGACAACTTCATTTTTGTCTTTCTAGAGACAATAGTTGGAACTAAAGACATATTGTCTTTAAAAAGACAATGTCTTTATCTTAACTATTTTCTCTCTAGAGACAATAAAAAATTACATTCAAAGATAATACATCATCACTTTTGTCTCTTTATAGACAATATAAAATAATGAATCTAGAAAAATATCTCACCATTGAAATAAACCAATATTAAAATTATTTAATTAGCAACAAACTACAATATCATTGATTAATTCATATTAGGACACAGTGGAATCGAACCACCAACCTCGTGCTTATAAAGGAGGTGCTCTACCATTGAGCTAGAAATCTAAAAAAGAATTATGTGAGAATTACGGTAGTCCTTGAAATTGCATATATAGGCATTGATTTTAAAACTAGAAATTGTACCAAGAAGTGCAAAAGAACACCGGTAAAAGTGGGAATGTGAAATTTCATATATAGGCATTGATTTTAAAACTAGCAATTGCACTAAGAGGTGCAAATGAACATTGATAGAAGTGGGAATGTGGAAGCCAATAAGCAAGTGAAATATATGGAAAGTGCAATTACAAAAAACTCAAAGATGTCATATCAATCCATTTTACCCCACCTTGCTTGCCCAATAAAAGTTCTGGAGTTCCTATTCCAGCAGTTTATAGGCTACTTGACAAGAAAAGAAAAGAAAAGAAAAGACATAGAAACCAATGTGACCCGTAGCAAGAAATTTATCAACAATTGCAATCTTCTTGGAAGGCAGTAGGTCAATATTACTCCAAGCTTGAACTTTTCTTTTTTAAAACTTGGCTATTATCCATCTCCAACAACCAAACATTGAAAAACTACAACTGAAACACTATTTACTAAAGGACCTGCTCAAATAAGAAATAGTCTCCCCAAGATTCATAAGATTTCATTTATGATTCAGCCAAGTAGGGGAATGATTCAACCAAGTAGGGGATTCATCTTGGCCAAAACAAAAGCTTGAGCAATAGATGGAACAATATCAAATGTGTGATGATGTTATGGAGTAGTGAATTAACTCTAGTAACAGACAACACCCTATAATGTTCAAAATCATCAAAAGATTGACAAAATAGAACCCACACACAATAATTCAACCTGGAGGGGGCTTAGAACGCAAGTCACTTGTACTGATGGTGTGGAATGAGGGAACCATGAGAGTGGGTCTAGGCATAAGCACAATGCAAGAAATAACAAGGATAACTAAGAAGCTCATGAATGAATCCATCTAAAAATGAATGATGACGAAGATAGGCAAAAATGATGATGACGAGGATAGACAAATATGCTTGTGTTATATTGTCTTTATAGAGACAATATTTTAAGACAATTTAATTTGAGACACCCGCTTAAAGACAATATTTAATACAACAGGATAACTAGAATTCTAGATTGCATTCTTTAAATGCAGGAGCTAACATGTGACTACATAAAGCCTCTAGCATTGTATGTAAGAAAATTCCTTGGGATTTATACGAACCATTTTAGAATGCAAAAAAGCTTGCAAAAGATTGCTACATATTCTCACCTGCATTTGTTTTATTTTCTTCAACTCCTCAGTTCCTCCGCATCATTGTGCTTCAGCCTACATCTTTCATTCAATAGAGATAAGTTAAGCAAGAAAATTATTATATCGAATTAACACTATGGAAATTCACTAGAATATATATGATGTTACATGTACCTTTAGCTTTTTCTCTGCGGTATGTTTTACACAATATGCTTTATGTTGAACCCTTCCACCATGAGTACTCATAGTCAAATAAAACCCAGAGTCTCTTGCACATAAGGGATGAAAACTACTTTGGTAGTGCCAAAATTGCACTGTAAAACCACAAAATATTTATGTCAGTTAGTGCAGAAACAAAATATAGATTCCATGAGAATTACCAGGTTAGAACAATCTACTAACCCAACAAGTGTTATTAGAAATTTTAAAATTTCATATACATTGAATCCTAACCTTCAAATAGGCACATTGCCGATGAAAAATACTCGATGGAAACATATATTATTCTCTAAAAAGTATTTCCTTAATTTCATAACATACCAATCGTTAATTTTAACATTGCACAGATCCACCTTCATCAATATGTTACTAAAAAAACCATTCAATGGGATGCTAATAGAGGTCTCTAACAACATCTCACTAGACATAATCCAGATGCAACAATCATGCACAAAACAAGTAAAACAAAATAGTTCAACATGCTCAAACTTATATGCATTACTGGTAGTGAAGAAACATCTCAATTTAAACATACCAGCCCTTTAACAAGCTCCATTTGACCCCTCCTAAACGTATTCTCCAACAGCCACTGCAGGTTCACAAAGGAAATGAAGATACCATAAGGGAGAAAATATATTTCTCCTCACCAAATCATTAACACAAGCTAAAATCAACAATACGATTTTGCATAATTAACTTCTTTTATTCTTCTGAAGTGAACACCATTCAATCAGATATTTTTACCTTAGCGCAAAATACATGAACCCACTAGCCATCAGTAGTCCTCTTAAAACCACCACTCAAACCACCACATAGAGCACAGTTCATACCACAACCAGGCATACCATGGCTAGCTACATTTGGATGCCTCATGCCTTGGAGTTGGTATTGCCAGTTTAAAGCTTCACATGGCTGACAATACCATCCTCCAAAATAATTCCTTAAAATACCATAGTAATCTTGGTGAACTGCTACCTGCAATATAATGTTGACATGAAAATTTTAAGATACCCACTATAATCCACTGTAACAATACTATAGTAAATAGAGAGATAAAAATAAAATAGAGGAAGGAATAACTAGATTACCGAGTAGTAATTGCAAACAAAAATCGTGTTTGATCGAGTAGATTCTGGCAATCTACAAATATCGCACAAAAGAGATTCTTCTCTTGGTGAGATAGATGACACCTGGTAACAATCAAAATGCCTTTCCAATGGAACTTTGCAACAAGGGGCTGGGACATTGTCTCTTTAGCCCGCAACATTGTCTGAGAAGAAGAGCTTGGGCATCCAACAGTAATGTTCTCTTTATACAATCAGAGAAATATTATCGGACAGCTAAATGTATCAAAAGAAAGATGAAGAATCGTGTGCTAAGCAAGTTCTCTGATAAAAAAGTTTAACAGAGTTAAAACTGCCATTCACTAAAATTTAAATAGAAACCTAGAACAAAGACTTCTAAAAAAAATCTCAAATTTAGATGATTCAGGGTTAGGTCAAAACACACATGTTATTTAATGCACTGCAGAACTAACATTTTGGATGCAATGGAGTCATCAAAGATGGGGTCAATGATTTCTGAACATAGTTATAATTGTAATTTATGAAACAAACGAACAACGTATATTTACTATTTTCCTAGGCACTTATAATTGTATTTTATGAAATGAACAAACAACATACATTTACCATTTTCATAGGCACTTGTATGCCTAAAATCTTAATAACTGCCACTGCTCCTACATGACACAATTATTTGATATTGACCACTTCACATTTTAAAAAAGATGATATTCAATTAAAACATGCCATAATTTTGTCTGTGATAGGAATGCCACTTAAAAATGAATAAATATTTGAAAAAATAAATTCTTCAATATCAAACCATATAATCCATTGCCCACTATTTTGTGGCATCAGATCAGTTCTGGAATAGGCATGACTCCAAGTAAACCTCAGCTGTCTTGGTTGAAACAAAGAACCAACTGCACCATACAATCTTAACTATCAATCAAAGAAAAAGTACAAGGTTTAGTCTCTATGATGGAACTAGCTAGAAAGCAATATGCTTAAAGCCTCTCCCTCTCAAATATTATTATCTACAAATGATACAAATGAATTTGACATATTCTTGGCCCTCAGATTTGTTTTTAGTTCCTCCTTATTTGCTGATAATGAACACTAAGGGGTTTTATAAATTTACACCACATTGCTGTGTGTTTGATGATGATCCTCTGTTTGTTGTGAAAGGATCTATCCTCATTGAAAGCAGGGAGAATATGGATGTAAGAATAATTTACCAAATAATAACTATTGTTGGTGTCCGGTTTTGGTGACCCATTAATCCCTTGAGGAATGGATAAAGATGAACAATCACCCATAGAGAGAAAAATAGTTTTCCAAACAATGGACCCCAAGATTGATAACCACTATTAATAGCTTGGGAAACACCTGCTACTACACCAACAAGATTTACCACAAGCAAAGTAGTTGGAGGGATGAGAAGATTGGTCCACTTAAAAACATAAACCTTAACAAATTCATCATCTTCATTTGAAGTCTTCGATGTGACAATAAGGTTTGTGTCAATGCCCGCTAGAACTTTCAGTAACCCTTGAAAGACGACAAACAAATGTGCTGATACACCTCCAATAACCCAAAATTTCTCATTCCTCCACCATTCATCGATGCCAACTATACTCCAGCGTAGCTCTAGAATAACAGTTGTAAAAATGGAAATAAAATATAATATGAAGAACACACTTGCAAAGTTGCTAATCTGCAAATCAAAATAAATATAAAAATCAGGGGAAAAATGTGAATCATTGTATGAGAAAAAAGTCCAAAAAAAATATAAAAGACAAGTTGCATTAGAGGTCAATTTAAGCTTGACAAGGTTAAGGTCAGTAAGGGTTGACAATATTACCTCTGGAATGATAAACTTCCCTGTAAGAAGACAAACAACTGGCAGGGTACAATATGCAACCTATGGGAGGGATGTGAGAGGATAAAATATGGTATTGATGTATGCCAGCCTCTACAATTGGTGTAGCTATACCAAATTTGATAACGCCTGCTTAGTAAAATTTCAATAGAACTAAGGGCCCATCGGAGTACTTGATTCAAATGATCTGAAATATTGATTGGTGCAGATCCCTTGAATGCAGGACGTGCAAGCATGTAGTATATTGAAATCCAGCCTCGAGCATGCATTTTAAACCCAGTCAAAATATCTTCTGTGACAGAACCATAAATCCACCCAATCTGCACAAAATATGAGAACCCATTCATATTAGATCTTTGCTTCAAGAACAGTTGCCTGGTGCTTGGTTTCCTAAACAAAATGTTGCCTTATTCTGAAGAGAATTTATGCACATTTAGGAAAAATGTTTATACAACTTCACTATAGAAAAAACTAATTCAATGAACTAAAAAAAATCCACAGCATCATCAAATAGATGCAGATCCACCTCTACTCATACCTCTTTTCCCCATTCTGACTTGTCTTCATATCCACAACTGATAACATGAATGGCTTCTTTCAATAAAGAAGCAGGATTTGCAGATTGTGGAAGACCACCATTTTCCATGAGGGTAGATTGAATAAACGTTGGTGATTGACCAAATATTTTCTCTAAGCTCCTTTGGGACATGAGAAATGATTTCTCATCATCAAATCCTGCAATATGCAATTTCAAAGAAGGGTGAGGGCGAACAATGTTTAAGGGTAAACGAGTTGTCAAAAAATACAAATCACTGGTTTGGACTTGGACTCACCTTCAACACCCTCTTCTATGTCTTCCAAACTAAATATGGGTATAGTAGATTCAGTTTTCTTGGTTCTCTTCTTATTGTCATCATACCTTTTGTTTGCTTTTTTGCTCTTCTTTCTAGATCCCCAACAACATCTCAGAAAACATGCTGGTTCAAGATCCTTCTCAGTGAGAACAGGATCATAACCATAGAGTGCTTGTCTATTAAAACAACACCCTGTACCCACATAAACAAGCCCTTGGATACCATTGAAACCTCTCAAGGTGATCTGCAAAGATTTCAAAATTAATATGCCAGGCTGAAATTATATGAAAATTGCATAATTTCATATAAGAAAACATTTTGGGTGTTGATCAATGCTTACATCAAAGAACACAGTGTTATGATTAGCATATCAATCGTGTTGATCAATGCCATCAAATCTCTAAGGAAATTGTACATAGCAAGTTTTCTTCCCAAGAACTGGATCCATTAGAAAACACATTGCCTCACGAATAGCTTTTTTGTTGTTTATATAATGATCACAATCAAGGTTCAATAGAAAGAGGCCATTTGTGAGGACAACAGACACTCAGACCTAAGTGGAGCAATGGATAACAATCATCAGCATCAGCATAATAATTAATTAATTTCGTATGAGTAAATCAACACAAAAAGAGAGATGTGTACATAGCTAGGAATATAGCAATCTACTCCTTGGACGAGACTATATTTATTGCATGAGAGCTATTGTCTCATCACTCTTTAGAGTGATGTGTTTTCCGCATGAAGGAAGAGTGGTCAAGCTCGTAGACCAGCTTTCATTTCCCGGATCACGCATAGAAAATAGTCATATACCATCCCTAAATGGTCTTTTCACGCAAGAAATGTCTCAATCTCCAGTCTGTCCTCCCGATGAGCGCGAGTGATTCGGAGGGATATGACTGAAACCCAGGGGGCATGCACCCTGGTCTGCTTCGGCACGAAAACTTCGGGTATAGGGTAGGTTTCCGTGGGAGAATATGACTAGTCTGTACCCCCGTCCGTGATTGGAAGAGGGGGTTATTCTAGAACAAGATTCTCTTGTCAAAGTTATGTGAGTTAGCGGGCATCGCCGCTCACCTTTGTTTATTTCGGTAGACATCGCCAGAGAAGTGTTTTGTTTACACCGTAAATAGAACTATCTTTGGTAACCTGTAAGAGGTAGGCCTCTCTCGGTAAAATAAATTTTTTAACGGACTAAAGAAGGGGTAACCTTGAAACTCTGTTTTATACCTGGGGGCATGCAAACCTTTTGGAGTGCAAGCGAAGAGCGACTATTTATTTTTTAAAATTTTTAGGACTTCTAACCCTTTAAACTCGTAGGATTGGTCCTTTCCTAACTTGCATAAAAAAAGGATGTGGGGAAAAACTCCAAAAGTTTCCGTTTTATATGAGACATTCTTATCACAAGACTGGATTAATCGAGCAGTGTTACCACAAGGTTCAAGCTCGTTAAAAAATAAACCCGCATCGAGCAGTTTTAGCACATAGTTCAAGCTCGTTAAAAAATAAACATAAGACATGAGCAAATGTTTCCACCCGCATTTAAGCTCGTTAAAAAATGAACTATTCCCCGGTAAATAACCATCGTGAATGTAGTACTTCAGCCGTTAAAGCCTTGGTCGTGTTTGCACTGTCACCTCCACTTTTTCATTGGCCGATCATTCACCTCCATTTGATTGTTTACCCATTTTGAGGAACAGCTACGAAGAGTGATTTCACTAGCCATCCTTGTGACACTTCCATGATTGGAAAATTCCAAACCTTACCTGGAATGAGCTGCTACCCGTCTTATCACTCGTTCCTCAAAAGACGAGTCTCCTTTAAGCTCTTTTCAACTGACTCGTAAAATATGAAAAGATTGTCGAGCCATTGGCCTCTCTAGCTCGTTAAAGGGACAGGAAGTGCTATCCCTCCTCTAGATTTTAATCTTTTTGGACCTGAGGGATTATTACACAAAAAGATCGAGCGCTTGTTTTGTTCGGCTCATTAAAACTATCGAAAATTCATCCCTTCTGTATTGTTTTATACTTTTTCGGTCTTAAGGGATTAGATGACGAAAAAGGAATTTTGGAGTTACCTTTACGTTCCTTTTCAGACTCTCTAAAATTGAAAAGGACCGAGTTATCTTTGTCGTTAAACTCGTTAAAAAGATTAATAGCGACAAACTTGTCTTTAGACGAGAACGAGTTTCACTATCGCTAGGCTCGTTAAAACATAGCGATGGGTTTGCCCGAAGGGCAAATTATAGAACAAGCATATGTTATCCTCCTCAAGTTTGAAAAAAATAAAGAGGTACTGGTCAGCAATGACTGGGGAAAAATTGGGAAGAAAACTCAAAGAAACTTTGTTGGTAGCAAGTCGCTCTTGAACATGACACTTCCACTCCGTGTCCGAGTCGGGTTGGGTTGTTTCATTCACCAGCCACATCACCATGGTCATGCCATACCATCCACATTTGGGATTAATGATACTAATCCATCACATCAGTGTCGCCGATATGTTCAAGAGAAGTCATCCAGAGAAGTCACCTGTGTCTCACCCACTACCATACATTATACTCCATTCTTTCATGACCACCACCCTGAACCTTATATCACCAGATCGTTTTCACCTCCATCAAAATCATTTGCTCCATTCCGTGTCATTGATGTGGGATTCATTAAGGCCCTCCTGTGATGGATCACTTCTTGTCGACATCAACTCATTATCCAAGAAGTTGATCTAGGAACACCCCATTCAGTACTTTGAAGCTTGCATGCCTCAATGACAAGTTTCTCACTTCCGACAAGAGGTATACATCAATGGCCTTCGATCGAAAGATTTTGCATGGTGTTCGACGCCAAGTCCTTTATTCACACCACGTGAATTGTACTACAGTACCTTGAGGGTCATTATAATTATCTGTGATTCCTCTCACGCTTGTTAACAGTTTACATCATTGACTGGTAATCAAGCGATGTCTTTCCATGTTCGACTTCAGAACATTTCTCACATGGATCGACTTGTACTTCGAGTGAAGATCGGACGAGATTGAAGACCCCGGATCTAGTTTCATCCATCCAGGCTGCGATATATATTCAGGGAAATAAAGACATTAAATGTACAGCATTGCAGCACAGATAATCATCCTACCAAAAGGATGATGGCTCTATCAGAATCATCAGTCTACACTCAGACGGTTGTCTGTCCTATGTACATGAAAATGAATTTATAAAGCTGAGCATGGGAATGCCCGCCTTAGCTAGATCATGAAAATATTATGAAGATAATGTATTGTATTGTATCTTATTACAGGTCTCCTCCCAGCATTGAAATAACTTTGGATCCTCATAATATAGAATTTCACCCGACACCAAAAGGTTAACGGCCTCATACTTTAGGGGGCAACTGTTATAGACATTTTTGTGCCCTACAACACCAAGCATGAAATGTCCATAAACCAAGGGCTCCTAAGTCCCTAAAAGTGTTGTTCTAACCCCTAAAGGAACAAGGTCAACAGATTATAACTTCTCCCAGAAGTTCTCCATGAAAAGCTACTCAAAATTGGTCAAAATAGGATCATTGCAGCTGCTCCACTGGCTAGGTGCGTTGCATCTCACCCAAGTACACTGTGAGGGTGCGTTGCATTGCAAAAGTCGCTTCTGTGGGGTGCGATGGGTGAAAAATGACAAATGGCAGTGTCATTCCGCGAGGTGGAGAGGCAATGGAAGCTTCCAGAATCTTCTCCTGTGACACTTGCCTCACTGAATTCGACCAAGGATGAGTAAGAGGCCCTCAGTCTCCAAGTGGAAGCAAGAACTGTCATAGATAAGACACTAATCAAATCACAAGCCGACTCATCCCCCTTACAAATATCTATATATGGATCCCTCATCCCAAAGATCCAGAGGCTGGAATTTTGCATATTGTAAGGAATTGTTGTTGGTTTCTAGAGACAAACATCAGATTGTTGGGTGATCTAAGCTTTGTTTGAGGTGAAGAGGGGCTTCTTTGCTGGGACGTTGATGCTGGGTCGGAACAACTGGTTGTAACTCCTCCTGGATCTTTTCTTGTTTATCAATAAAATCTATTTGAGTTTTCCTCCATGCTTTTGTATCATTGATGCTTGTTACATTTGTATGGTCAATTTAAATCTGATCCTAAGATGTTTATGAATATAGATCCATGTATTTGTATAGTGCTATGTTTCTGTGATCTTACAGGTACTTTGTGAAGCTGGGCGTGTAAGGGAGCAGGTAGGGGACTATCAAAGAAGAGAGGGATCGAATCAAAGGATTAGCGCAAGACAGAGGTTGGTCTTTCTATTCCTCTCTATCTATAATTCATAAAGGAAAAACATAAGTAGGTTTTCTCTGTTTGTTTCTAAGGTAGCTGTCACACCTTAGTGGGATAGAGCAGTTCTAAATAGACACTTTCCCCTGTAACAATCACATGATGCATCCACATGCAAGTTGCCTTGGGATAGAATTGAGCATGAAAGAAAACAACACAAAGGTAAAACTAATGAAAAATAGAAAGGTAAAGCACCTGAATCCGCTCACTATGTTGTGGTACACTGTAATATTGGAGTATATGAAGACTTATTTAATGCTTCACTTGCTTCTTGGAAAAATGATTGGTTGCTTGATTCAGGAGCAACTTGCCACATGAATTTTAGAAGAGATTCTTTTGAATAATTTACTGCCAATGTTGATGGTGCAGTATACTTTGAAAACAAATCAAAACTCAAGCAATCAGGTCTTGGTACAATCAGGCTTAAATTTCCTGGTCATCCAGACTTTCTTCTGCATCATGTTTTATATCTCCCACAGCTGAGGAGAAACTTGCTATCCTTGGTCCACATCCGCTAGCAAGGACACTCCATTTATATGTTTGATGGCAAGCTTGAGGTGAGAAAAGCATCAGACAACTCACTTGTCATGACGGGGATAGAAGAAGAGAGGCTTCTCAAGCTTTAGGGTACCTCTGCTCGTGCACAAAATTTCTCATTCAATTCTCATTATGAATAAGGTACATTTCCATCAAGTTTATTATGGCATGCTAGATTTGGAAACTTGAACTATGACAACCTCCACTTGTTCAAGAAAAATGGTTTTACTGGTTTGCCAACAATTCCTAGGAAACTTAAGCAATGTGATGCTTGCATTCTAGGAAAGCATAACAAACAATCTTTTCATGATTCACAGTCTAGAGCACATAGAAAACTTGAACTCATTCATTCAGATTTATGTGGTCCAATGCCTGTTCCTTCTGCAAATGGAAATAAATATATGATGATATTTATTGATGCCTACACCAAAATGTGTTGGGTTTATTTACTGAAGAACAAATCTGATGCTTTTCAAACATTCAAGAACTTTCATACATGGATTGAAAATGATGCACAATCTCATATTGGCTCTATTCACACTAATAATGGAACAGAATACACTTCAAATGAATTTGAAAACTATCTTCGCCCACATGGGATGAAACATCAAACAATTGTGCCTTATAATCCCCAACAGAACGAAGTAGCTGAAAGAATGAATAGGACAATCTTAAATATGGTGCACTCCATGATGTTTTTCAAAAATGTAAAAATGATGTTTTGGGCTGATGCGGTTCTATGTGGTATATATGTAAAGAATAGATGTCCATCTAATGCTATTAAAAACAAGACTCCTTATGAAATGTGGTATGGGAACATTCCTTCAGTAAAACATCTCAGGGTCTTTGGTTCCACATGTTATGCCTTGTCAAACACCTCCAAAGCATACCATCTCTATGATCAAGTCAATAAAAAGTTTGTTGTATCTAGAGATGTAATCTTTCTTGAATCATCCAAAGCTGATAATGTTGTTGAGTGACAACTTGATCGCTTGGATAGATTCCCAAATGTAAAAAACATTTCAAGAATTTGATAATCAGATTCCACATCTTAAAGGGGGGATTCCTATACTAGATCAACCCATGGAATCTTCTTCTGAAGCACTCTCTCCCCCGCATGAAACTCCAACAACGAATGATACTTTGAGTAATGTGACTGACAAAATTGGGAGACTCATTCTTGATTCAGTCCCAACTCAATCAACGGAGCAACCTGGACCATCTCAGAAAGGTCCCCCAAAGTGGCTGACAAAGACACTTGAAATTGTTCATCCTGATGAGGTTGGAAAGACAGGAACTAGAATTACAACCCGACAAAATGGAGGTGATGTAGATGACTTTGATTCACTTGTTGATATGGATGTTTCTTATGATTATGAATTGAATTTGTCTACAGATTTTGAACCAACTTCCTTCAAAGAAGCTACTTCTCATGATGAATGGAAAGAAGCAATTCAAAAGGAGTATGATGCCTTGATAAAGAATGGCACTTGGAAGCTGGTTGATCCTCCATTGGGAACCAAACCAATTGGCTGCAAGTGGGTCTACAAGAACAAGTATAAAGATGATGGCTCACTTGACAAGCACAAAGCCAGGCTTGTGGCAAAAGGTTTTGCACAGAAGGAAGGGGTCGATTATGAGGAGAATTTCCCCCCCATAGCAAAATGGGCTACCAGCCAGAGACTCTTTGCCCTAGCAGCTTAGAACTGTTGGAAAGTCCACCAAATGGATGTCAAAACTTCTTTCTTGAATGGAGATCTAAAAGAGAATGTTTTTATGTCCTAGTCTAAAGGATTTTCTGTAAAAGGACATGAACATAAAGTATGCAAACTTGTGAAATCCTTGTATGGCCTCAAACAAGCACCGTGAGCCTGGTATGAAAAACTAACGGAGCATCTTCTAAAACCTAATTTCAAACATTATCATCTTGATGATGCAACTTTGTTTGTCAAGAAGGTTGGCAAAATAGTTGTATATCTTGTGGTATATGTAGATGATCTTTTGATGATAGGGAACAATGAGAGCTACATTGCATCCATAAAGAAGGAATTGATGAAAGGTTTGAAATGACTAATTTGGGCTATGTTCATTACTATCTTGTTATTGAAGTAACTCAATATACGAAGTCCATATTCCTTTCTCAAAAGAAGTACATTGGAGATTTGTTGAACAGGTTTGGCATGACTGAATGTAATCCTCTGACTACTCTAATGGAACCAAACTTAAAGCTCACATCCATTGAAGGAAAATAATTTGAGGATGCAACAAAGTATAGACAGCTTGTAGGAAGTCTCAACTACCTAACTACTACCAGACTAGACATTTTGTTTCCTGTTGGAATCCTCTCCAGGTTTATGCAAAAGCCTTGTGAAGGACATTGGTCTGGTGCAAAAAGAGTTCTAAAGTACTTGAAGGGAACTCAAGACTTTGGAATCAAGTATACACAGGCGGGCAACTTCAACTTAATTGGATACTCTGATTCAGACTTCAATGGAGACAAAGAAACTGGGGTATTTACTTCAGGTTATGCTATGAGTCTTGGATCATGAACTCTCTCCTAGAGATCACACAAACAACCAGTTCCAGCAGATTCCACAACAGAGGCAGAATATGTGGCAACAGCTAAGGCAACAAAATAAATTGTGTGGCTCAGGAGAATTCTGGAATATTTGCAGGTAAAACAAGTACAATCGACTCCACTCATGGTTGACAACACCTCGGCAATAAAGTTGGCCAAGAACCCAAAGTTTCATGATCGAACAAGGCACATCAATACAAAATATCATCTGATTCGACATCATGTTGAGGCAAAAGCAATCCATCTTCGCCATTGTTCCACTAATGAGAAAATTGAAAACATCTTAACCAAAGCGCTTGGAGGAGAGAATATTGAAAAATTCAGAACGATGCTTGGACTTACCAACATGCCTTCTGATTAAGGGGGGTAATGTTGACACCTAATCATAGGGATTGGGTGAACAACTGTAATTAGTGTAAATACATAATAAAGGAAATGAAGAGTCATCAAGAGATGAATTGAACAGTCACTCCCTATTGTATATAATAATGAACAACCTAAATGAATATACAATTACATTTGAGGAGTTACCTCCTGGTCTGACACTTGGATTCCTAGTTTTGGTTTTGTAGATATCCAGAGAAGGGTATATGATAAGATGACAAACATTTATTGGAAAATTATCAAGCACACTAATGGAGCATAGTGGGAAAATGCTTCCATGGTTAATACCCTTAGCAGAAAAACATATATTCATTGGTTAATAGCCTTATATTCAATGGTGATCCCAGCAGACAAACATCATGATCAAGTTTTTTTTTTTTTTTTTTTTTTTTTTTTTTTTTGCTGCATTTTTTTGGGGTTAAACTTACCGGTAGTAGATCTGTAGGTAGGTTCAGTTAAGAAAACTTCTTTAGACCTGAAGTATGTAAGTTCAGGATAGAACTTACGTAAAAGTGGAAATATATATCTTAGGAAAAAGAGATAAGGCTTTGCATTTTTATTCACTAAAACAATGAAGGTTAATTTAGAGAAAAAGTTGGGCTTATAAATTCATACCATTCTAGAACATAAGCCAAAGGACCAATGTAGCCATAATTTGTCTGTATGTAGCAAATAAGTATAATAGCTTTGGCAGGCAGCCGCTCTGGTAGGCATAAAATATTATACAGGAAAAGAAATGTAGAGCGAGGAAGGAATTAAGCCAAAAGGTCTAGCTCCTTTAGCCCTTCGGTCAAGTGATAATAGTATAATCCATGTTCATAGCCCAGCAGAGTTATCAGAGTTCATAGTGTGGTATGTGTGTCGATTTCTCCTGAATACCACTTGATTGCCAACAGATAAGCTTTCTGCTCATAACGCTTTTATTGGCCACCTTATTAACCTTCCCTCGTGGCTAGGGAATATGTTGCTAGCGCTTGAGCTAGGCCTACTTCTTTTCAAACATCCCTATTTGAAAATGCCTACTGAAATAGGTAGGTTTTCAGTCAGTAAGGTTATTATCAGTGAAGACCCCTTCCAGCAAGCTAACTAGCCTAACCTAAGTCTTGAATCTAAAAGAGAGGAGAATAGGAAGGAACTCACCTGGAGGAACGTTTTTGTAGATGTGAACAATATAGACAAAATATTATTTGTTGTGACAAGAGGAGGCTCCTTTAGAGGGTCCACTGTACTGGCAAAAATATCAACATCGACCAACTAAGATGGATCTCCTTCTCTATCAAACCTATGAAATTGTTAAAGAAGAAATTCAATCTCACCCACAAGGTTCCTACTATTAACACTGTTGTCGCGCAGAATGTCTAGGCACCGCGACAACGCTCAGACCGGGGGCTGTCACCCTGATCCCTGATCTCTCCATTTAAGTCATTTCCCTAGGCTAAGGGGGGTAGACCCTATGGGATAAAGGAAGACCAACTGGAAAACAGCTGGCTTGGGAGACACAATGGGGGAAACAAGCACTTGATTTAAGGCTTAGAAAGATTTATATTAAATTTTAAATGATTAATACCAGTGCCTTACGGAGTCAATGATCCAAGTAATTGATTATCTGCTATTGCTGATGAAATAATTAACGATTGCTTGAAAATATTTGCAAAATATCTTATGTGTAACACGCATTAAATAATCCAAGCAATAACGAAAGATTTTCTATAGAAGCACAATGTCTTAGCAATTAAATTTCAAGAGATGCAAATGCTTTAGATAACCACAAAATTTAAATGCTAACCAATTCAAATCCCAGAAATAAAAGATGTATGCTTAAAGAATCAAATCCAGGAAGACTTTACCACCTTCAAATAGTTAATCTTTAGATCAAATTTAAGTACATTTAACTATAGTAAAAAAGAAACACTAATACCATAAAATTAACCTTAGCACAAGAAAACTTTTTAAATTTGACAACGGAACTTCTTTTAAATGGCTAAGCTTAAGATTTATTTTTTTATTTTTTTATTATTAAGGCTTTTTTTAATTTTTTTTTTTGTTTTTGTTTTTTATTTAAAATGAAACTAAACTAAACTAAAACTAAAGACTAAAAGCTAAGCTAAAAGAAATCAAAATAAAAACTAACACCTAATCTATACATATACAAAAAATAAAAATCTATAAAATCTAAATCCTAACTAAATAAAACTTAGATTTAAATCTAAATAAAATAAAAATCTAACCTAGCCTAAAACTAAACCAACATATGCATATATCATAATAAATAAAATAAAAATAAACTACATACCTACGCTAACCCTATCTAGCCAACAACTACATAACAAAAAATCGAAAGTTGAAAAGATGAATGCAGGTTTGGCAGCAGGAGTAGAACATGAGGAGGCCGAGGGAGTCAGGGGCTTCATACAGAGAAAACTTGGCTGAGGAAGCAGTTGAAATGGACGTGGAATGGTAGTTGGTGAATGAGACCAGGGTTCGATAGGGAGGATCGAGGACGCAGAGAGTAGAAATGGAGCGATGAGATGGTTGCATGGATGGAAGGGCAACCCCTTGTTTGCAAGTTTTGGCAACGCACAGGTGAGGGATAAGGCTGCGGAAGTGAGAGGTATGAGATTTGCAGTGTGGGAATGAGTTGGCTGAGGGCAACATTTGGAGATGCTGAGAATGACGTAGCAGATGGTGAGATATGCAACCTTGAGACAACAAGGGTCTGAAAAACGTGGGTAGAGTAGAGACTGGCCAGTGGGAGAAAGCTATGTGGAGGTTTGGCAACAATCCCACAGCCTGCTTAAAAAAAAAAATTCGAAAATTTTCCTGTAACAAAATGAAACTCCAGGCGACAACAGACAGATAGCCTAAAAAACCCTCGAATTTCTTCATAAACCCCTACAAGACCTGATCTTGAGGCCAGATCTTACCCTCCAGGGCCTAGATCTAGCTTCAAATTATTTTTTTTCCTCAGATCTGCAACCTGCAATGGCAAAACAAAACACCCAGAAATAATATATGCAAGGATGAAACTAAAACCCCCAAAAGAAAAACTAGTTAAATAATTACAATATTCACAGGTTAAAGGCTCCAAGCAGCCAAATCTGTCATTATTCCATACATATATTTTTTAAAATTTTAAATTAAAATGAGGTGCTTCAGAAAACCCTTCATGCATCCACAACAGAAAATCTAATGATAAGCCCGGGATCAAAACCAGCTGGGCTCTTCAGAAAATGTTATCCGGGAGTTGGCTGGTCCAACTGAAGACTTCCCCGAATGCTCGGTGATCTCAAAATCAAGGATTTCCTGCACAACTTAATTCAACCATTAACATAGAGAGAGAAAACGACAATGAAATTCAGATTTAATGGAGATACCTACCATTATATTCAGAAATTAAACTATCATTCAAACCCTAATGATCAAACAAGATACCTGTGTTTAAATCACTCTTCAATAAGCTAACATCAATGGCTGAAAGTAAATCTATGCAAGAAAATAAAACATCTTATAGCATTTTCCCAAAGAGTAACACCAGCAGAGATTTAACCCTAAAGTATTTCTTTATTGCACATGAAAAACGATTACAAGAGAGCTTTCACTTAGCACATGACTCAAAAGTCGAATGATCTCAATTGAAACTGACCTCCTATTTAAAGAAAAATTTCCCAACGGCTAGTTCGAGTGATCCTTGTCAAAACGATCTCGACCGTTGATGAGGATCAAAAAATATTTTAATCTCATCCGTCGAAATTAAAATAATGAGGAAATTCGAAATTATCATTTAAATGCATTTTAATTAATTCAAAAATTTAATTTTTGAATTAATTTCCTCAAAATTTTGACTTTGACTTAACCCTAGGGACCAAGGGCATAAAATTTAGCAAAATAATCATTTAACCTTAGTCCCTGGACCTCTTAAAATTTAATTTTTTAAAGGACCCTCGAATTTAGCCTTTGGAAAATTTAAAACTACCTAGGACCTAGGGCTTAGGACTTATGAAGGGATAAATTATTTTTCTAACCCTCAAGACATTTCACATCATGATTTTTACATTTTTACATCTCAAGGGAGAAAACCCATTTGATATAGACCCTCACAAACTACCCAGTTCTGCGACACAAATATAATCTAGCAGATCAAGCAATTTGTAATAAAATAATCTAACCAAATAGTTAGGATTATTCCCAAATCAATTTTACATAGACTAGATCTAGCACACTAGGAGTCCCCTAAGATTCTAATGACAAAATCCATTCCGGCTTTGGGGTTAGGCTGAAGGAAAACTCTGCCGATCATGGATCGTTGAGACAAAAAACCTTCCGAAACATAGATCATCACTAGAAAATTAGGTTTACCTAGGCAATTACATACATGACACGGATCTGCTGAGATTATTTACAATTTACACATGTACACTGGGTTTACAATATAACATGATTAGGCTGATGATGATAGTCAAATGGCACGGACACATTGATCAAGTGATATCCCCTTTGCGAAAAAAAAAGGGGGTGTACTGCTATGGATCGTTGACACGTAGTGGTCAACATCTGGCTCTACTTGGGGACACGTTGTTGCACTGTTGGAATGTGAGAATCCAGCATCTACATCCATGCAACACACAACAAAACATAAGTAACATCCATCCAAAAATCATCATATAACATTAAGCACAGGAAAGATATAAGCTCTTCATTTATTAACTATCTAGTAACATGGAAAGTAAATCTAATCCTAAAACAGAAATGAAATGCTGAAAAGACAAGGAGTAGGGTTAGAAATACAGAGGATTCCCCATGGCATCAAATGTGTTCAATATAGTGTATACTGAGCATTTGCCTGCTTTCAGGAAAATCTGTCGGTTGCTTCTCGGATGTGCCATGTCCAATCTTGCATATGGTAGGACTTTTTCCTATCCGAAAATCAAGCTATTCGCAGCCATCTGATGCATCAAATTGCCTTCTCATTCTCTTTCTCTTGCGCCTTTTCTTTGTGGCAGGCTGTATCACTAATGTTGTGAAATATTCTGCTTCAAAACTCTTAGATGAAGTATGTAAGATATGTGTGACATGTCTTTCTTCATTTTTCATCTGATCTTTATCGTTTTCAATTTTATCCATGTCACCTTCAATTAACAACTTTTCAATGGAACAAATGACTTCCTCATAATAATATGGAGCTTATTGCAGAAAATAAGGAGGCTTCTGATCTATTGACATCTCCTTGTTTCTTTCATCCTCTGACCGCTGTTGTACCTGTATTGTAATGGCATCCATCTGGCTAGAGTGTTCAACCTTCATAGCACTGATTTCCCTGGCATGGTCTTCCTCCATGGTTAATAACTTATTCTGAAGACATATCTGACTAGCTTCCATATCTTTTATTACTTTGTCGTCCTTTGCCTTTATGGTCATCAAGTAATGTTGCATAGATTTTATCTCTTTCTTATGATTTTCTTGCATGGTAGCCAACTGATTATTCTAATTGAATGTCATGATAGTCATTTCTTCATCCATAGTTAATAACTTGTTTTGCATAGAATTAATTTCCCTATCATGATTGGCTTTCATGGTTTCCATCTCCTTATCTCGCTTTTCCAGTTGGGTGTATAAAATACTCATATCGTTGACGTAATTAGTTACAAATTTTTCTTGATTAATCTCCATATTTTTTACCAGCCGCATTAGTTCCTCTATAATTTGCTTATGATTTTCCCTTTCATTGTCGACACTGATTTGACAATTTGTCCCTGATTTTCCACTATCATGGATTTGATCTGTAACGGTGCAAGTGGATGGCATATTCTGATATGGAGAATTGTCTTGAAATCTTTCATCGACAGCTAGATCCTTCACAAGATCACTTTCATTCTGTTGTATAATTTCAGGGGCACAAGGTGAGGTATCTTGAAAACCATATCTATCTTTAAAAGCATGAACGATGTCTTGTAAAGAAGTGAAAGAATCTTCAGGACAATTATTAAACCAATTTAAAGCATCACCCTCTAAAGAAAAGGAAAACAGACACATTTTGACATATTCATAATCATACTAAGGATAACTACAATATATGAGCATTACACGAGAAAACCTGCATAGAAGCTTTCTAACATTGACTGAATCACCACACGAGAACAAAGAGAATTTATGAATGGCCGCTTCTAGAATATCATGGAGAGCATCAGTAAAATGACACGGGGTAAACGAATAATCCATGATGAATAATGAGGGACCAAATGGATGATAGAGAGAGACCTCTACTCGAGAAAATCAAGAGATCCACAAGAAGTGAGCTTCGAGAAGAAATTCTTGTAGAAATGAAAAAAATGGAGTCGCCACTTGAACATGAATCTAACTCTAGGATCCGACAGGAAACAAACCACCGGACATAAGGGGGGGCTTCTTGTTTGAGAAAAAAGAAATGAAAAGGAAAGGAGTCATCACCCAAACAAGAAACAGACCAAGATGTCTAGGTGTTGATTAATGAGATGACGAAAGATACAACGATGAATGGTGGAAAAGATGAGATGTGCCAAGGAGTGCTGATTTTTCCGGTTTGAATGAGAGATGAGAAAGATGAAAGATGAATGTCGTAAAGCCCAGGCCCAATAAATCAGTCCCTAGCAATGGCGCAAAAAAAAATACTTTATAAAGGCTTAGCGATATTAGGAAATTGATTGCCTCGTTGTGTCTCCCAAACCGGCTGATTCCCAGCTGGTTCTCCTTTATCCCATAGGGTATACCCCCCTTAGCCTGCTTCAGGGAGAAGGCTTAAACGGAGAGATCGGGGATCAGGGTGACAGCCCCTGGTCTGAGCGTTGTCACGGTTCTTAGACACTCTGTGCGACAACAAAGACTTCTCGAATTTTATGATTGGATGGGATACTTACAACTATTAACATTTAATTCTCAGAGTCTATGATTGGATGGGATACCTACAACTATTAATATTTCTCAGATGCTATGTAGGATGACTTGTAGGAAGGACAATATATTTGTTGGTTATAAATTCCAATGGGAGGAATAGGCAGTTTCAGTTTGCACCCAGTTCCTCATCCTCTTCTTCTTCTTGGATTCCCAATTTTGGTTTTGCAGATATCTAGAGAAGGGTATATGATAAGATGACAAAATTTTATTGGAAAATTATCAAGCGCACTAATGGAGCATAGTGAGAAAACACTTCCATGGTTAATACCCTTAGCAGACAAACATATATTCATTGGTTAATAGCCTTATATTTAATGGTGATCCCAACAGAAAAACATCATGATCAAGTTTTTTTTGTTGTTTTGTTGCATTTTTTTGGGGTTAAACTTATCGGTAGTAGATCTGTAGGTAGGTTCATTTAAGAAAAATTCTTTAGAACTGAAGTATGTAAGTTCAGGCTAGAACTTATGTAAAATTGGAAATATATATCTTAGGAAAAAGAGATAAGGCTTTGCATTTTTATTCACCAAAATAATAAAGGTCAATTTAGAGAAAAATTTGGGCTTATAAATTCGTATCGTTCTAGAACATAAGCAAAAGGAGCAACGGTGAATGTAGAAATAATTTTACTGCATGCCACAAAGACGAAGTTGTTCATTCCTTGTTCTAAAGCAACTTTGTTGAGGATATTCATGCCTACAATTTCCGTCTGAACTGCAATCTGTGACAGATGGGGCATGAACTTTTCCATTTTCTGCTTGCAAACTGCCACTTTTACTGTTCCTGTTGCAGCTCCTGCTTTTCCCAGTTGCTTCCACGTACAGAGATTTTCCTTAATAGACTCAATACATAATGATGCAATGGAAAGCCAAAGTTAAAATAATATATATTTTTATCATCCTTGAAGACTTATTGATTCACACTGCATGTTACCAAGCTTTGACAGGACTACCAGTGACTTGCACATGCTTTGGGGAGACATCTTGAAACTCCCCATAAACTTTCCAAAAGGAATTACAATTACAATCACAATCAAATCCATACAAGCTAAATTGATTGTAAATAGTAGCCCATACAGTCACATTTCAGGTACCAATTCCAACCGCAGATGCAGCTAAATGAAAATGACAGTGTAGTTTTCTCAGAAGTTATTAGACACTATACTGGTTGACCATTTGTGAGAAGAGGAACTAGAGTTTGAGGATCCTGTCTTGAAGATGTAACCAAATCTATCTCCTCCCCTCACCCATGCATCTGCCACTACATCATCACTTCTAAAATATGTTTGTAAGAAATTTCCACTAGAATGAAGAGGGTAGACATGCATTTGTCCCTCTCTCCCCATAGATAGAACTTGTAAAGCAAGGATCTTTAATTTCAGACCTGCCCCTTTTCACCATATTTGTAAAAAATCTATCAAAATGGACTCTTTGTATTACGATGTCAAAATTGACTCGATAGCAAAGCTTGCTACCAAAATCCAAGAACATACAAGAATTTCAGCTACGCTTTTGAGACTTTTGTACAAAGACAAGATACTAAGAAAGGAATGCCTTCTATGTGATTATGGCATCACAAATGAGGCTTCAATCTCCCTCATCGTAGAGTTGAAAGGTGGAGCCAAGGGAGGGGGGACTCCTATTACTACGTTCAAGTCGTTTAAGGAAGCCCTCAAGCTTGGTCCCAACTCTTCGAATTTTAAGGATCTTTCAAGTCCAGGCTTTGTGGTTGAGCACTCATTGGACACCCCTACCCTTGAAGTGATGGATACTGACACTACTATGAGGGTGGTAGAATTTGTAAATCAGCTAACCAGTAAAGGAATGTATGTGAAGTTCCCAATTGATTTAGAAAGCATGGGGTATTTTCTTCATAAGGATCGGAAGAAATATTCATGTTAACTAAAAGTTTCATGTCATGAAATTGAAGAATGTGAAACTACACTTGAAGAAAAAATCATTTAGTCCTTTTGTTTCCCATTTAGAATAGTACCAATCAATGTGTCTTGGAATGTTTATAATTTTCTTGTGTAGTGAGCTTGGAAGAGAAATTAAGATCTTATGGAAAACTCCTGAATTCATTAATTGAAATTCTATTGGGATTGGGATTGCTATTGTAATATATGTGTGCACGCTTGGAATTAGCATTGTTTGTGATCTCGTAAATGTTTGAGTAGGTGGATATCACTAACCAAATGGTACTCAGATAACAACAGGATATGCTAACTGACAAGGAATAGAGATTACAGAATTGAATTTATGGAATTGCATGAAATTTTCATAGATTTGTAACTGTATAAATTATTGTACCCAAACTATCAATTGGAAAGGTACAACTTATAAGTACAACCATCAACATGCCTTTCAAACCCAATTGATGATAAGGTGGAACTCCATTATCTAAAACTGGATTTCATTTGGAACTCCATTATCTAAAACTGGATTTCATCTGGAACTCCATTATCTAATACTGGATTTCATTTGGATTTTTATATGTTGACACAAGCCATGGTTGGGAAACAGAAGAAAAGCAACAACATTGGTTAAGAATGTCATATGAATATTATGTGGAAATTAAGTACTGGTGAGATACCCTCCCGGTTATCAGGTCTAAGTTTTTTTCACCCAAGGAGGATAATTAGAGGAAGATAATCATACTTATCTTGAATGATAAGTAATCCAATAAGAATAATTTGAAGATAATTTGAGAAGGATAATAATAAGCCTTTAATGATGAGTAATCCTATCATGAATATTGTTAAGTTTAGGTATGTTCTATGCTTAGAGCAATTTATTTCAATTTTAACAGCTAGCTCAATATCTTTTCCAAATTAGCAATCACATCAGCATTAAAGTAAATTGCAGATAGAACATAAACATAGATCGCAAAAGACAAGAAAAGACAAGAGGAAACAAGATGCGATGCTAGCTAGGGATAAACCCCAATGTGGGAAAACCCTTGATCAATTCTTCTTATATGTTCTTCAATAGTTCAACAGAGAGAGAGAGAGAGAGAGAGAGAGAGAGAGAGAGAGAGAGATAGTACATTTACAATAGAAGTCAACACTTTGACTTATCTAAATAAGAGCATAGATTATCTCTAAGAAGATGATACATGAAATAGCTGAAATCAGTTGAAGACGTGCTGCTTCAACTGATTCTCCAAGGTGACTCCTTCACCTATCATTGTGTTGCACCTCATCATTAGGTTGCACCTCACCATGCTGCACCATGCTGCACCCATCATCACTATGTTGGACCTCATGACCATGTTGCACACATCATACACTGCAACTTATGCTGCCATTGTTGTCCCATGTGCCATTGTTGCACCATGCTGCCATAGCTATCCCATGTGCCATTACGGCACCATTCTACCACAACTGTCCCATGTGCCATTACGGCACCATGCTACCACAACTGTCCCATCTGTCATATTGTTGTCCCACTATTAGTCATCCATTGTTGCTCCTATGATTGCCTACTCTCACACTATTTAACATTGCTATGCCATGTCATAGCTTGTTGTACCAAGTACCAAGCTCCAGCAAGCACCATGTCCTTGATGTCCCATCTACCTTGCTGCCAACACACCATACAAACGTTGTTGTTTGTCACTTTATTACAGATGTAATTTCGAGGACTGGTTAGGGCACACAATAGTCCCTAATCATCCTCAAATCGTGGCCCACAATTTCCCTTATGAACTGTGGCCTATTCTAGTAAGGCTTCTCTCCACTCGTGCTGCTGTTCTGGGCACTGTACAACCCCAAACACTTCCACAATGTCCATGTTTTGAAGTGGTTAGTCCTGCAGCCTACCACAGTTCTTGTTTTCACCTACAACCCTCTTCAAAACAGTGTTCCTTACCTTGTTTTCTTCCCAACACACCCGCATTTAGCCTTGAATACATTTAGCCTTCTTGCTGTAGCAACCAACCCTCAAAACTGATCTTAGAAGGCTCCACACTACCTTCTTTTCCTCGCTGGAATGCTGCCTTACCTATGGCCTAGCAAGGTCCCTTGACCCAGCCTATTACAAGAGAACATACCTCAAAACATCCACAACTTGGCCTCCTTAATCTCCTCTATATCACGCTGTCCCAGAATCTCCTTTAGGACAACACATAGGCCTCTCCTCCATCGCTGCGTTAGGAGTTAGGGCAGCACTTCTAGGTCCTGCGTAGATTATCTAGGATTGTGGCTAGGTCATGCATAGATCATGCTAGGTCTCCTTCCTTACTGCGTGTATGACATCTAGAGACCAGGGCAGCGAGTAGCCCTCCTTCTTGACTGTGTCTAGGGCTCATACTATGGCTCCTTACCTTCTGTGTTTAGGGCTTCCTCTCTTAGATTTATCTTCAACTAAAACCCAGAACAAGTGGAGAGAAATCAAGATTGAAGTGTGTGTAGAAATGACTATCAAGTCACCTCTTTTTATACTAAAACATTGAGCACATGTGGGTGTTATTTAGTTGCTGGCCGACCTTGACAAATTGTCTTATAACACAAATAAATTCATAACTCCATGAATACTTATCGGAATCAGATGATCCTTAGATCAATCCTACACCTCTCGATGAGAGGGATCCAAGAAAAATATCAGCTGCTCTAAATAAGATGACCCACATGGAGTTTGGCCCTAGTTGACAATTTTAACACTCCCTCTCAACTAGGGAGAACTCCATCCACTGATCCATCTGTCCGACTGTACTATCTCTGCCATCAGTGCCTTGCATCGCTCTGCTATGATCTGCTAAACCATGAAGAAGAAGAATTGATCGAGAATGTCTCATACCATTCTCTACTGACCCGAAGTCAGTTCCATATGAAGAGAGTGTGTCATACCTCTCTTACTGATCCCAGGTCAGTTCCAAAAGAGAGTGAGTTGTGTCACTCTTACTGACCTGAAGTCAGTTTCATTGATCCCATATCAATATCACAAGAGAACTGAAGTCAGTTTCGTTGATCCCAGATCAATATCACAAGAGAGTGTCTCAAACCACTCATATTGATCCCAGATCAGTTTCATTGATCCCAGATCAATATCACAAGAGAGTGCCTCAAACCACTCACAGATCAATGGAGGTCATCCTAGCATAGGGAGTACGGTAGATACACTGATGCATCCATCGATAGTACTACTATGGTTTGTAACCCCATTTCCCTACTCATTGGCCAGATGAGAGGTACTTCCCATGAGTCCCAGACTGCATGGGTAGGATGCCTCGATAGGAGAACCACTCATCCTATCCATAAGTCGCCATGGGGTATCACAGGGGAAGGTTGAACCATTCACCCTATACAAAACGCACCATTAGGTGAGGTTGAGTCACCCCATGGTCGCTTGTTGCTCTAAGAAGTACCCCAAGCCCCCTGGAGCTCCTAGAGTTAATGCATGCATCATGCAGCACCCCCATAAGAGGCTCTCTCAACAACTCCAAGTCGTTTGGGAAAGTCACAAATTTGACCTTTCCCCCGGGGTTTTGACAGAAAGTTTGCAACTTGTACATCAGTCTAAATGCGATGGAGCCTCCTAGCTCATCGATGTACCATATCCCAGATAAGGTAGTATTTCATGTCTATATGATGGAGCAATCATAGAATACGGGATTCCTCAATAATTGAATCCCCCCTGGCTGAAACAGAAGATCACAGTGGTATCCATCATGTGTATAAGCAACTCACTGAAGAGCTTCCACAACGAGGCAGCTTCACACGAGATCATACTCGTAGCTATGTATTTGGTCTTAGCGGTGCTCAAAGAAATCATCTTCTTCTTCCTACTCATCTAGGATATCGAGCAGAACCCAAAGAGAATCAGCACTTAGAAGTGCTCTTGAGATCCTCCACACTGCCCACCCAGTTAGCATTTGAATAGTCATGCAGCTTCATATTTCTGGCAGTGTATCTCAATCCATAAGAGAATGTGCCCCGAAGATATCTGAGAATATTCTTAGCTCCAATCTAGTGAGGGTCAACCAAAATATGAGCCCAACATGCTAAATGCAAAAAATATATCCGGAAGTTCACCAAGAACATCGATTCGAATGCGTTTATGAAACTCAGAGGCATTTCCCAGATATGGTCTGGCATCACTACCACATAACTTCTAAAAGTTAAGCTCCATCAAGGTAGTCATGGGCTTGCAGTGCACCATTCTAAATCCAGAATCCAACTCCCTCTTACTGTTGCAAATGAGAGGGTCTGCACCTGTTAGAAAGAGGTTGTCCTCATAAGGTGCCAGTATGAGAGGTCTATCATCCACAACCTTTGAGTAATGGTTTGGATCGACTTCACTCCTAGTGAATCTCAGCTTCATCAGATAATTATCAATCCTCTCATATTAAGCCCAGGGTGTTAGCTTCAAGCCATAGAGGGATTTCTTCCACCTACATACATGAGATTCCCGATCATGAATTTCAAACCCCTCAGGTTGTTCCAAACTTGTGGACTTGCTACATGAGGGAAATGGTCCCCTTGTAATATTTTCCTTTGATACATCTCAGACATGTACCTTCATGGTCTTTTTAAATTTGGGCATCCTTGTCGCCATCTGACTCACATCGAGTAGGGCCCCATAAAGTAGACCTCTGGTGCTATAGATGAGATGTGTCAACTGACATGGTCCCCAATGGACTTTCTGCAACTTGATACAAATTCCCAACCTTGAACCCATGAGTAAAAGCATCTTTGAAAATTCCATTTTCAAACACGTACCTTTCCATCAATGAATGCCACCCTGAAACCTTTGACTTCCATTGACGAAATGGACACCAAGTACTTCTTGTGATATATATCGAGGATCAATGGAGACTAGACCAAAATCCTGTGACACTTGATTAAAGTTTGTACAATAGATCCCAATCTGTGATCTTTATCTAAATCTGTGATATTGGTCTGATATCTATAGCATCTGTCTAAGGTATGTCAAGGAGGTCTGGAACCTATATTTATCTCTGATCTATATTGCTATCATCATATCATTCCAAGATCTATTCTTTGTTTGAAGTCTGAACTCAAGAAAAGGTGTATTCAGTCTTGTTTCCTTGTGGTATGATGAGAGGATCAACCTTTCCTTGGTGACCTTTGTTGGACATTCAGTTGTGGAGACTTAGCACTTGTAGAAGCCTTATTGGGTCAATATAGTCCTTGTCTTGATGTATCGTTGAAGAATCAATTCAAATGCTTAAATAACAATGTACTCTGCTTTAAAATTTGCATATTTATGATCTATTTTGTATGAGAAATTGTGCAACCACAAACAACACAACTAAATCATTCTTTGGCACCACCTTCACACAACTTAAATAGTTATATCTTCCATGTTAACTGGATAAAAATGTCACCGCCATTCAGAAATTTCCCTCGTGAGAAACCCATCTTGCATTAGCGGCAATTCCTGAGCCTGATGCCATATTCAGTTCCTAACATTTTGCACTACGATGCCCATACACCTTTCTATGAACCCCTACTAACCCCTGCTCTTGAAATTATGAAACCTTTAAATTTAAGTTGCAGTGTCAATGTTTCTTGAAAGAAAGAAAAGATTATATTAATTTTCAATGGTAGTGAAAACCAATTAATGTGACTAATTAAGTAGAAGTAAACGATTGAACCTCAATGCTTGCACCAATGATCACAAGTGTTGAAAAATGTTTATCTGGCCAGGAGTCTTGGTGTTGGACCTGGTGCCAGCTTAATAGTTGTAAATAAGGACAACATACAACAACTTTCTACACTAATAATAGGAAAAGCAGAGATAGAAATCACAAGCCTTAAAGATATGAAAGAAAAAACTAAGAAACTGACAAAATTTTGAGGCAAATAAATGGATGACACCACATGTATCCAGGTTACCTAGATGAGTTCATGGATGGGAGTTAACCCATATCCAATCTTTTAGATAAAGTTTTGGGTGAATAATCAAGTAATTTCTTGACTTGGATGGACATTTAAGGGGATGTTCAATGATGGTTACGCAAGTTTACAGCCACAATACCATGTTGTGCAGTTCACTTTGAAATGTAAGTGATGATAAACTAGCATACCAAGAATGGGTCCCAGAGACTGTGGATGGAGAAGATGTTGTAATCAACTACAAGTTTGTGTTGAATGAGGGGATAAACAACTCTTTATTGAGTAGCTCATATTTGAAGGGAGATGTTGGAGGAGCAAACAACAAGCTCCAACAAAGTCTTAATTATTGTATGACTTTATTGTTAGCATTGGCATCATGTGATACTTTCGATGTTTAGTGTTTAACATGTGATCAATGTAAACATTAGATGATGACGCTATAGGTTGGTCGTTTAAATGACATGATGTACATGAAATATTTTACACTATTGCTACAACATCATTAAAAATTAAAGTTTCATACTCTCTCCATTATCAATTGTTAATTTCTAAGTATGCACTCCAAAATCTAACAAGCATGGGAATTGGAATTGGTTACAGTGGAAGTTGTGACCAAAAGGTTGAATATAGGTTAACGAGTTTTTTCTTTTATTTTTGGAGGGGGTAAGGGGGTGTTTCCTAAATCCTTTAGGGTTCTCAGAATTGCAAGGCTCAACAAATGAAATCTGGGACATTATTACTCATCAACCAAGAAAATTCCATAACTACCCCATTCTCATGGCTTGATTAGAATTTACATCTATTATAAAAAATGATAATTTCCAAAAAATCCAAAAGAACAAATCTAGTTTTAAATGCAACTCTCTGAAACATAGGCAAAAATAACTTTAAACATACAGCTTTGAATTTTTTTGAAATACATAACCTATTTAGATTAAAAAACTAATCCATATATTACAACAGACAGAGAGCCAAGAGTAAGACCTTGAGTTACCTTTGATAGTACATCAAGAGCAGCTTCCATATGATTAAAGTCATTGCTATCAAAGCATTGAACCAGTACTTGCAGTAATTCTAACCAACCCTGCACCTGTACTTGTTGAACTATGACACTGACAACAGTTCCTACTCTTGAACGAAGGTGTCTATCTAGTGCCTCCAGATAATATAGAAACTCTGATTTAATATATTGTTGATAAGAAGCAATCATGAGATGAAAACTTGCCCTCAGATTATTTTTCAAAAGTAGTCCTGCTCCCTGTCGTACTTCAACCGATTTTCCCTGTCCATGTGACATATTCACACATATCAAGCTATAAGTACATGCATCTAAAATAAGACAAAGTAAAATAAGGTGATCAAGCTCTAAATACAAACCCATAGATGCCCCACATCTCACCCACAATAATGCAGATCAATTATTATTGATAATTTTAAATCAAGGGAACGCACCATATAGTTAAAAAATGAAACAGTGACATCGCAGATATGAAAAAACATTCTAATCCAAATCTATAAATCCATTGCAAGATAACATTCGTGATTTTATAAAGGGATTTGCAAGACAACAAACTTTTTGCTACAAATTCTTACCCAAAAATAAAAGGAGCTGTACGTTGGTGGATCACATGGCATGCATGAAATAGTCTTGTAATACTATTTTTTCACATTTTATAAAAGGGACCCTATAATTTAATAAGCTTTCCTCCACCCACGATATAGTTTAATTTCACAATGAAAACAATATTTTAACACCTATATCCATATAATGAGTTGAAAAAGTCTTGTAATACTCATTTTTCACATTTGATAAAGAGGACCCTATAATTTAATAAGCTTTCCTCGCCCAAGATATAGTTTAATTTCACAATGCAAACAATATTTTAACACCTCTATTAACACCTATATCCATATAATGAGTGATTGGAATCTCATATCAATTTATTATAGTATAAATTGATTTGTCCACAAATTTTGCAAGTATATTTCCGTCATACTATACTAAATAATCAAATATGTTTATGCATGGCCAAAGCACAAGCATTGTGTTTTGACCTATTGTTTAGCTCTGACCCTTTGATTGGACATCTTCATTTGACGGGAAACATCAAAGCAAATGTAATTGAAAATTTAGCATCTTAAATAAGATAATGATCCCATTCAACGTGAAACCAAATAATACATCCTCTTTATGAAAAATCCATTGTTAATTCTATGTCTGCTCAATCCTATATTTTAAATTTCACACACCCAGACATATTCTTGCTAATTCCAAAATTTGAATTCCTAGCAACTTCGAAGCGCCAAATCTCAACTGTTGACTTTTGTGCTTCTTGAGCTGAATGAAGAAGTTCGCTTAAAGGTAGTAACTAAAGTACCACAAGTAATACTGGATGAATTTAAGCCAGATTCGAGCTTCATTTTCAAACACTATGCTAATTATTAGGTATAAATCCTGTCTTGGTGAACTGAAGAATGTTTTTAATTTCTGAATCAGTTTTGTATATAAATTTTCACAACTGTAAAGAATATTATACAATGTAGAATACCTATTATGGGAATGAACTTAGTTTCTCATGGAATTGGGGCTAATCGATAATTTTTTTGGTGTCTTCTTGGCACATGATATTAGCTGAATTCTCTTTATGGTGATCATAATGTTATTTATTTATAATATGTTAATCATGTGATAGATATTACTGCATTTCCATTGCAGTAAGTGAAAAAATGATTATGCCAATATTGATTCGTTACCATGTGAATAAGTCATCATGCTAATATTGATTCCATAAAGACAGATACAGCAAGCCTAATGACCTTATCAAGCTTCTCAAAAGATACGGCCCAACGTGGGATCTGGCCTTTGATCGCTTCACCAACGACAACAATAAACCAGGTTGACCATCCTGTAGTAAATATCACCTTCGATGTTCCTGGGAGAATTGCCAAGCCTGGGATTAGAATTGGCATTCGGAGAAAATTCTCCCTGTGGCTGCAAAGGATGAGAACAAAAAGGATAATGTTGTTGATGCTAATAGTGCTGTTGCTTTTCAGTGTATTTGTTATAGACAATTTTGTGCCTTACAGCAACAAGCATGAATTGTCAATAATCCAAGGGATCCAAAGTTCCCTAAACATGATGTTCCTACCCCTAGAGGAACAAGGTCAGCAAACCAACAGCTCTCAGATCAGTTCTCCACCTGAAAACACTCAAAAACAAGCAATCCTGAAATCAAAGCAGGTGCTCCACTAGGTTTCTGCGCTGAAACTCAGTTGCTCCATGGTGTACCTGCGTTGCAAAGCAAGTGGGACAAAGGCCACCTGCGCTGAGCGGGATGGAACAAGTGGCACACTGAGTCATTGCTCTGGAATCTTCCAAAAATGACACTTGGATCAGGTATTTCGCCTTGTGATGAGTCAGAGGCTCTGTTTCTCCAAGTGGAAGCAAGGTTCTCCAAGTGGACTCAAGAACTGAAGATCAACTAAAGATTAACTGAAGAGAGAGAGGACACAAGGCAGCTACACATCAGTTGCAAGCTGACTCATCCTTTCTCAATTCATCTATATATTGAGCTCTCTCCTATGAGCTCAGGAGGCTGGAATTTTGTGCAAAGTAATGCTATGCTATTGGTTTCACTATAGAGCTATTGGGTGATTGCTTGAGGGAGGTGAAGAGGAGAAATTCTTTCTGCTGGGAGGTGTTGCTGGATTAGGACTTTCAATGGTTGTAACACTCTCAGAACCTTTACTTCTTCATTAATAAAAGCTATTGAGGTTCTTCTATATGCATTTGTTCCAATGATGTTTTGTGATAATTGTATATTTGGTTTATGCTAATCCGTGAAACAGTTATGATTGCATGCCTCTTGTAGTCTCCTTCTTTGTCATTTTGCAGGATCTCATTGTAGCTGGGCCGGCAAAAGAGCAAAGAGCTGGGAGCAAGCGGCCATAGAGAAGAGTTTGGATTCGACATTAAGCGCAAGGCAACGGTTAGTGCATTTATCCACTCTCTTTTGCTTTCATAAAGAAGTAAACCTTAAGTAGTTTTCTTTACAGTTGTTGCTGAGGTACTATCACCCTTAGAGTGGGATAGGGTCATCCGAGTCGGATACTTTTCCCTACAACAAACTGGCGACTCCACTGGGGATCGTATCCGTTTGATTGTGTTTGTAGTATTTTTCTATTCATTTCCTGAACAAAAGAGTACCAAATCGAAAAGCTTTTGACTATATCAAAAGCGAAGTAGAGGGCAGCTACTCTAGCTCATTTCTGAGCAAGTTCATGATTTGAAGAGCTGATCTACAAGGATCCTTGTAAGCTCTTAGTGATAGCTTTTCACCTTCCTAATCATCCCTTTGAGTGTGCTTGACTGATTATCTCTGATTTGAGCAAAAACTGTGCATTTTTGAGAAAATTATGACCCGGAAACTGTGAAAACGCAAGTTTCGTTTTCCAAAGCAGGTAGTACACAGGCTACCTGCTTTGCAACGTAGGTCCCGAAGGGGCTACCTGCACTGAGAGCCAGATTTGCTGTGCAGCACCTGCGTTGGCCCAAATTTGCCTAGTGCATTTGGGGTTTCCTCACTTTCTCTTGCCTGTTTTCACTTAGATTTTGCTGCTAGGTGTCAGTCTTGTACCTGTTCTGAAACCAATATTACTTGCCATCATTCTGCCTCTGTTATATAACGAAATTGTACTTTTTCTTTGTATTTCTTACTCATTTACAATTTCCCATAACGAAGAGTAAACTAGTCTTGCTTTTGGCCTCTTAGATCTGAACCTGTGTTAGGCATTTTGCTGGTCTAAAGAGTTAGCTTGTTTGCTGTCCATAGCTGATTAGTCATTTTACTTTCGTCAGTATGGTTTGATTTCATATATTTCCAGTGATTAAGCAAGTGAATCTTAAGGTGTCTTTTGATTTTGGACAACTTGTTTGTTTTCGCTCTAAATTGAAATCAAAGTTATATAACCACTTTCTTTTTGTAACCCATCCACATTAAGAAAGGGAAAATAAAATACATGCATTGTGCATTTTGCATTTGACTGTTTGCTTGATGATTTAGAAAAAATTTGCATTTAGTGTGTGCTCTATGATCTGTGAGAAAAGATTTGCCTTTCTCTTCCCTCAGTAGTTAAGGTTTTCAAAGTTGAAAGATTGAAAAAGTTTGCTTCTCATCTTAGACTGCATTCAGGAATTTGTTATATACATCTCGTGGTGATCCTTAAAGGCAAACTGCTAAGCAAGATCAACATTAAAATAAATCCAATTTACATAACAACGCTTTGTAACATAACGCAAACACATAGAGGTCTAGGTAGAGACGTGTTCCGGCGTCGTTAAGCATAGTGACTGTTGATCTCTACGAAGGTGGGTGATTCCTCCTGAGAGTCGGTGGCACTAATACGGACTTGTGCTCCCACGTACCGTCGAGTATATATTGGGAGACCCCTATAGGCAATTATCCTTTATCCATAGGAAGCCGTGTCGGCCGCCCTACTGATCGCGATGCAGTGAACACAGCATTCACGAAGATCGACCACCCGTACCGTAAAACATATTCTGTGGTTTCGCGAAAAGTTTGGCACACCCTCTGCCTAGAACTCCAGAGAAGTTTCTTTTGGCCTTTTTCAAACTCTATAACTGAAAAAGTCCATCCGAGCATTTGTCACTTCGGGCTCGTTAAAACATCGAAGGCGACTAGAGTCATCTTTAGCTTTTTCTCGACTCTTAAAACATGAAAAAGCAAGTTTGTGTCTAAAAGCGTCGTTAATAAAATTTATTTTAAACGGAACATAATCACCTGTTATTCCCACATTGATCTTTCAATTGAAAAGTATGGAGCCCGCCAACCAAGGAGGTAACCTTGGCGGAAGTCCAAATCCCTTCTCCTCTTGGGGAGATGTTGGTGCGCCTCATATGGCCACACTGTCACTTCCAGGATTGACAATCGGCCTACCTGTATGGCTCTTTTCAACTAATGTAGTTCAGATCGCCACTAATCCTGAGCAGTCGAATCAATAGCCAGACCAGTCTAAAACTACCCACCAGCCTTCCACTTCTTACAATTCTTCCTCTGATCCTTCATCTTCACAAGGTAGAGCCGGCAAAAGTCAGCCTCCCATGGAGAAGAAGGAAAAGAAGAAAAGAGAAAAGAAGCAGAAGGGGCCTATGGCGAAGGCGACTGGGGGCAAGCAAAAGACAACTGACAAAAACCCACACACTGCACCGACCGGGCCTAAATCGCCATGTGTCATTTGCAAAGGGACCCACTTCCATCGTGATTGTCCTTGTATTCCCCGGATACTAAGGGACTGGTCCCCAAGGTTGCACAATCCAGTAGCATCAACCTCTGGTAGTCATGTTGATTGCAGTCCGTCAACTAGCGAGAGTGAAGGACGAAGAGGGAGACCAAGATCACCCTGTATGTTGTGTGAAGGCGATCATGCCATCCACCGATGTCCATTCTTAGATGAGGCAAAGAGAGTTTTGGAAGATCGTCCGGTTTCACCGTTACGACTTCCTCCTGGATACCAAAAACTCGCGCCTAATCCCTCGATAGTTGAAAATCCAGCTGACCCGCTCAAGTGGTCGGCTGAAGTGTCGGTCATTGAGAATGAACCTACTGAATCCAGACCAGACGAAAGTCTAAAGGTCGAAACGGCAGTTGACCCGGTTCTTCCTTCAGAGGTTTCATCCTCCAATGACTCCGTCATTGAAGATCCATCTTCAAATGACACCCTCACTGAAGAGGATAAGGATGACACCGTCCATATTCTTTTCATCAACACAGACTCTGATGAGCATCAGGGCAATGCGCCCATTCCTTTATCGCAGGAAGGAACATCGTCAGGGTCGTATCCGGCCTTATATTCGGTCCCACCACCAAGCAACCTAGTCGTATCCTTTGATTGGAATCAACTAGGCAGACCCCGGTTACCAGCCAGTATCCCATTCAGAATCATAGTCCAAATCTACAGAATGGTGATGGCTGGAACTATCATTGATGAAGGGGCATCTGTGAGTATCCTTTCCTCTATTGCTTGGAAAGCACTGGGTTGCCCAGCGCTTTTACCTGAGATGAGAAATCTATTAGGTTTTGATAAAGGAACCAGTCACCCGTTAGGGATTCTCCCCAATGTTCCAGTTACATTGAAAGGGAAGACAGTTCATATGAACATCATGGTCGTCCAGGGACCCTTGGTTTATAACTTACTCCTTGGACGAGACTATATATATTGCATGGAGACGATAGTGTCCTCCCTCTTCAGAGTCATGTGTTTTCTGAACGAAGGAAGAATGGTCAAGCTCGTAGACCAACTTTCGTTTCCAGGATCACGCATCGCAAATAGTCAAATTCCATCCCTTAACGGTTTATTCACTCAAGGAATGCCACCACCCCCGGTTCTACTTCTCGATGAATGCGAGTAATTCGGAAAGAAAGAACTGGGACCCAGGGGGCATGCACCCTGGCCTGCCTTGGGCAGAGAAAACCTTGGGTATAAAGTTAATTTCCGCAGAAGAGTGGACTAGTCCGTACCCCGTCCGAAAAAGGAAGAGAGGGTTGTTCTAGGATAAAATTCTTTTGTCAAAGTTATGTGAAGCGGAAGAATCGCTCCCTTTGTCTAAAAAAGTAGGCTCTCCTAAGGAGGAGATCCACTTGTGGCAGCAAGTAGCCACCATCTTTGAATGTCAAGCCTCACCCATTAAAACAATATGTTTTGAAGGATAAGTAGGGGCAGTCTCCAAAGAAAGAGATGAAATTGCTGAAACAAGTAGTCACCATCCTTAGCAACCTAATGATAGACATCGCCGAAAAGAGAGTTTAGTTTGCGGCAGCAAACAAAACCATTTTTCGGATAATAAGTAAGAGGACCTCTCCTCCGTAACATCAATGTTTTATCTGTTGCGATCTTGCAAAAATTAAAAAGTGAACTGATGGGAAGACAAGTACCGTCGGCACCGAAAAATAACGAGAAGACAAGTATCGTTAAAAATATAGCAAGACGACAAGTAGAAAAACAAAGGTGGGACAGAGGAGAAGAAGAGCCTTGAAATTATACTTTATACCTGGGGGCATGCGAACCTTTTGGAGTGCAAGCACGGGACGACTATTTATTTTTTTAAATTTTTAGGTCCTCCCTTTAAACCTGTAGGTCTAACCCGTTAAACTCGTAGGATTAGCCGTTTCCAGCTTGCATAAAGAAAGGATGAAAGGCAAAAGTTAAAACCTGCCAAATTGGAGTAATTAGTGAGGTATCGCTCCTTAAATAAGATTACCTCACCTAAGGCATTCCTTGTATTAAGACTGGTAATTTGAGCAGTTTTAGCAATGTTCATGCTCGTTAAAAAATAAACGCAAGAATTGAGCAGTTTTAGCAATGTTCATGCTCGTTAAAAAATAAACGCAAGAATTGAGCAGTTTTAGAAGAGTTCATGCTCGTTAAAAAATAAACATAAATTGTGAGCAATCTTTCCCTAGCAGTTCAAGCTCACTCAGAAAAAATGAACCGGTAAATAACCATTGAGAAAAGTAACCTTTGAAAGCCATATTAAAAGCCCTTGGTCGTGTTTATATGCCATCACCTCCATCCGTTCATTTTGGCCAATCGTTCATCTCCATATGTGTGTTTACCCATTTTGAGGAACAGCTGCGAAGAGTGATTTCACTTAGCCATCCTTGTGACACTGCCGTGATTGGAAAATTCCAACCTGTACCTGGAATCTGCTGCTATCCCTGTTTATCACTCGTTCCTCAAAAGACGAGTCTTCTTTGAGCTCTTTTCACTGACTCGTAAAATATGAAAAGATTGCCGAGTTTGGCCTTCCAGCTTGTTAAAAGGACCGGAAGAGCTATCCCTCCTCTAGATTTTAATCTTTTTGGACCTGAGGGATTATTGCACAAAAAGATCGAGCGCTTGTTTTGTTCGGCTCGTTAAAGAAATCGAAAATTCATCCCTTCTGTATGGTTTTATACTTTTTCGGACTTAAGGGATTAGAAGACGAAAAAGGAATTTTGGAGTTAATTTTTCGTACCTTTTCAGACTCTCTAAAAATGAAAAGGACCGAGTTTTCCTTGTCGTTAGACTCGTTAAAATGATTAAATAGCGACAAACTTGTCTTTAGACGAGAACGAGTTTCCCTATCGCTAGGCTCGTTAAAACATAGCGATGGGCTTGCCCGAAGGGCAGGTTATAGAACAAGCATATGTTATCCTCCTCAAGCTTGACAAAAATAAAGAGGTACTGGTCAGCAATGACTGGGGAAAAATTGGGAGAACCTCACAGCATTAATGGTAGCAAGTCGCTCTTGAACATGACACTTTGTCCTCCGTATCACATCGGGTTGGGTTGTTTCATTCACCGGTCTCATAACCATGGTCCTCGCCACACCATCCTCAATTGGGGTAATGCTACCGATCCATCACATCAGTGTCGTTATATGTTCAAGAGATGTGGTTCTGCAAAGAGTCAACCGTGTCCCATCCACTGCCATACATTGTCCTTCATCCATTTCATGACCGCCACCCTGAATCATACATCACAGTTTGTTTTCACCTCATCACAATCACTAGCTCCGTTCCGTGTCACTGATGTGGGATTCATTAAGGCCCTCCTTTGACGGATCGCTCCTTGTCGACATCAGCTCATTATCCAAGGAGTTGATCTAGGAACAACCCCTTCAGTACTTTGAAGCTTGCATGCCTCAATGGCAAGTTTCTCACTTCCGGCGACAGGTATACATCAATGACCTTCGACCAGAAGATTTTGCATGGTGGTCGACGCCAAGTCCTTTATTCCCACCATGTGAATTGTACTGCCGTACCTTGAGGGTCATCATCCTTATCAGTGATTCCTCTCGCGCTTGTTAACGGTTTACATCATTGACCGGTAATCAAGCGATGTCTTTCCATGTTCGACTTCAAAAAATTCTCACATGGATCGACTTGTACATCGAGTGAAGATCGGAAGAGATTGAAGACCCCGGATCTAGTTTCATCCATCTGGGCTGCGATATATATTCAGGACATAAAGACATTTGATATGTACATCATTACAGCAGATGATCATCCTTCTCAAAGGATGATAATTTCAGCAGAGGATTATCAGTCTACAATCAGACGATCATCTGTTCTATGTACCAAAATGTATTTATAAAGCTGAGCATGGGAATGCCCGCCTCAGCTAGATCATGAAAATGTATGAAAAATAATGTATTGTATTGTATCTTATTACAGGACACTTCTCAGCAGATTGAATGAACTTCGGATCCTCTCAATAAAGCATTTCACCCGATAAACGACCTCATACTTTAGGGGGCATCTGTTATAGACAATTTTGTGCCTTACAGCAACAAGCATGAATTGTCAATAATCCAAGGGATCCAAAGTTCCCTAAACATGATGTTCCTACCCCTAGAGGAACAAGGTCAGCAAACCAACAGCTCTCAGATCAGTTCTCCACCTGAAAACACTCAAAAACAAGCAATCCTGAAATCAAAGCAGGTGCTCCACTAGGTTTCTGCGCTGAAACTCAGTTGCTCCATGGTGTACCTGCGTTGCAAAGCAAGTGGGACAAAGGCCACCTGCGCTGAGCGGGATGGGACAAGTGGCACACTGAGTCATTGCTCTGGAATCTTCCAAAAATGACACTTGGATCAGGTATTTCGCCTTGTGATGAGTTAGAGGCTCTGTTTCTCCAAGTGGAAGCAAGGTTCTCCAAGTGGACTCAAGAACTGAAGATCAACTAAAGATTAACTGAAGAGAGAGAGGACACAAGGCAGCTACACATCAGTTGCAAGCTGACTCATCCTTTCTCAATTCATCTATATATTGAGCTCTCTCCTATGAGCTCAGGAGGCTGGAATTTTGTGCAAAGTAATGCTATGCTGTTGGTTTCACTATAGAGCTATTGGGTGATTGCTTGAGGGAGGTGAAGAGGAGAAATTCTTTCTGCTGGGAGGTGTTGCTGGATTAGGACCTTCAATGGTTGTAACACTCTCAGAACCTTTACTTCTTCATTAATAAAAGCTATTGAGGTTCTTCTATATGCATTTGTTCCAATGATGTTTTGTGATAATTGTATATTTGGTTTATGCTAATCCGTGAATCAGTTATGATTGCATGCCTCTTGTAGTCTCCTTCTTTGTCATTTTGCAGGATCTCATTGTAGCTGGGCCGGCAAAAGAGCAAAGAGCTGGGAGCAAGCGGCCATAGAGAAGAGTTTGGATTCGACATTAAGCGCAAGGCAATGGTTAGTGCATTTATCCACTCTCTTTTGCTTTCATAAAGAAGTAAACCTTAAGTAGTTTTCTTTACAGTTGTTGCTGAGGTACTATCACCCTTAGAGTGGGATAGGGTCATCCGAGTCGGATACTTTTCCCTACAACAGTATTCCGAAAAAAATGAAATTGGGTCCGCACCATTGTCTTTTTTCTTCTCAATTTAGTTATATAACTCCCCATGTGTTTGTTCTCAGCCTCAATGCCATGGTCCATGACTGCATGGGATGATGTTAAGGAGACTAAGTAGCTTTTAGATACCCTACCCCTTCCCATCATTGCAAGGCTGGACATTGGTTTGCTGCCATTAACAAAAACAAAGCTGGACATGGGATTGCAGAAACTAATACAAGAAGATCTGGACCTGGGATTGCTGAAATGAAAGGGTTGGGGTTTCTGAGAGGAAATGTACCTAGAATAGAAGCCTCATGATTGTTGAGAGAGAGCATTGATCATTGGATTGATCGTTGTTTCCAAATGGAGGTTCCTATCCAACACAACAAAAAAAACATTAAAATATTAAATGAAACCTAATGAGTGCCAGTATTGCAGCAAGGATGTTGCAACTCCTGGGCTACCAGCTTTACTTATCAACCTGGGGTTCGTACAAACTTGGAGGTGACAGTGCTATATGCACAAGTAGAAGTGAAGGTCCTGCCTGTTGTCACTTGTTCATCCGGCGAGACACCCCAGGGGTTCCAAGCTAGACTTCTATGGAGTCAGAAGAAGCTTGATTCTTTGATGGAAGAAGAGCAAATCTATTCTAAGAGAGCTACTCTACTGTATTAATGAAGAAAACAACATGTAATGCTAAATCACACCATATCCTAATTAACCATTTAAATAGCTATGCTAAGAAGAATTGCTAAATCAACACTAACCTAATGCTGCTATCTAAGTTACAGAAGTAAAGAGAATCAAACCAAACTAATGTGTAAGCAAAGAAACTAAACTAAATCTGTTTTCATGTTTTTGGTTTTTTTTGGTAAAATCAAGCATGCAAGGAGTCAAGTGGAAGAGAAAGAGAAGATCGAAATCAGTGAAAGGAGGACGTAATGATGCACCAATGCGCAGGAACTATTGGATCACTCGGGTCAATGAACAATGTTAACGAAAGATGAGCTGCGGAGATCTTATTGCAGGAGATTACGTAAATAGATGGATGGATCAGATTAACAAAAGATAAGCGACAAAGATCTTATTATGGGAGATTAAGTTAATAGATGGACGAAGAGGATTAACGAAAGATGAGTGGCAGAGATCTTATCATGGAAAAAACGTGCGGAATGACGGAGCGGTTTTCATAGGCGGTAAGCAGTTTCTCGTGCGCCCTCAAAGCTGTAAGTGGAATTCCTAAATTATACGCGATTAGCCTAAGTGAGTGACACGTAGCACAAGAAAACCACTTTTCTCACATGATCTCAGTCGGATATCGGTCGTGAAAGACTTCACATGAGATTGTGCGATAGTTGTTGGATCAAGAAAGATAGATTGACGGTGGAGATCGGCCAAACTAGTTGGCGAGTGGGTAACGCGATAACTGTTGGATCAAAAAAAACAGATCGACAGTGAAGATTTGGAGTGCCTAAAGTCAAAAGTTGAAATGAATATGCATGCGGTTGACGGTGGTTGGCCAGGTTTGTTGGGGATTGGACGGTAAAGAGATATACGGGTATAATCCGATTAAGACGTGATTTATTGGCTCCTACTTAACCATTTCGTGCTAAAGGAAATGAGAATATGAGTGAGATCTATTAAAGAAAGAGAGTGATGGAAAAAGATAACGATGAAATGAACCGAGTACTGAATCAAGATGACAAACTGCAAAGCTCATGCATGAACTAGAAATCTGTGTTTTTGGGGTTGCTAAAGGGTCTCTTCCTCAAGTCATGGTCCCAAAGGGAGGAGGTGAGGCTGAGACACCTGTTGAAAACCTTACGGTGATTTTTTTCTCCTTGATAACCTGCTAATTGAAAGAAAGGCACAAATGGAAGCAAACTAAAACACAACCAATCTACACTACATTGTTGTAATGGAAATGTAGCTACTTAAGCAAATGAACGATTAAACCATGAATCTATGTGCTACACTATTGTAATGGAAATGTAGCTATTTAAGCAAATGAACGATTAAATCATGAATCTATGCTAGCATACATGTACAATAAAGAGGAGCCTTAGCTGCTAGGGTTGGGCCCTAACCCAAGAGCATCAACCCTCTGAGTTAACTTAGTGCTGGCTCAAAACGAAACTCATTCTTATTATCAAAACACTGAATTACATAAAAAACTGTCACAAGTCTTGCAGCTCGAAAATAGAGTAAAGTTTTACAATCAAAAGTCTGAATCCTACTAAGGTCCTAGGACTCTCTACTTATACTTCTGAAGTCTCCATGAACTTCCTTAAAATTAGGGAGACTCAGCTCCCAAACTTGAGATAAACTGTTGCTTTGACCTTCACTTGCTCGGCTGCCTTCTGGTTCTCACAATTTGGCTGTTTGCACTTTGAGCTAATGGAGGAATATTCGAATGGGGGGGGTAGTAAATGAGGAGGATTTAGCTCCTATAATTCCTCTCCCTTGTCCCATTTAGCTCCTATAATTCCTCTCATTGCTTTTATCCTTTAATCCTGCATTAAATGCACATTAGACCACAAAGAAAAATATCCAACTCTAACTCATCTCATAAGCAAAATATAATCAAAAGTATGCAATAAGTTGTGAGAATAGTTGGTTTGACTAAACTAGGAGGTGAATTAAGGCCCATATAATTACCCAATGATGAGGCTCATCATCACACCCCTACTAAAAGTGTTGCTCACCCTCTGAGCAACTTAGTCAATGTCCATGTCCTTCATGGATCTAGTAGCCTCTTTGACATCCCATGCCTCTGTTGTGGTCTCTTCTTCTTGTTCATAGAAGCCTTATTTCCTTTCTACTTCTTCCCACTGCCTCTTTTCCTCTTCTTATTTTCTCCCTTCTATCATCCCTAGGAGTAGTGGTGGACTGAGTTTTAGGCTTACCCAATTGACCTTCAACCTTTGTATTGATTGCTTATACATAGGTATTATATTTGAGTGCTTCTCTCAACCTTTGAGGGGAGTGATATTCTTTGATCTTCAAGCTGTGTGGTAGTGTGTTCAATCTCCTAAAGCATGCATGTATACCATCATCTCCTAGTAGCCTAAACATATCCTCAAAATGTGAAATTGCTTGCTCTTGGGTAGCAAGATATCTAGGTGCCAGCTGAGGATCATTTTCATTTAGATTATGGTTGCTGATTAGGGCCATGGGATTTGATTGCTCAGGTCTGATGAAAAGAGGTTCATTTTTCTCTCTGGACAATAATTTTTTCATCTCTGCAACCCTTGACTCCTCATGGTTCATCCATGATGCCAAAGCCATCAATTGTAGATCTCCTAGCTCGACATTACGATCCCAAATATTCATGTCTGTGAGGGTCATGTTGTGCAAGTAAAACTGAGCCATTTTGGCCCTATCCTCTACTATAATTCGATCAGAAAGATCAATAAACTGCCTATAGTCCTGAAATGGCATGGTGCCCCTTTGTGCTAGTGTTTTAATCTGAAATTGCAGCCATTTTTCTCTGAGGTAAAGAGCATAGGATCTAGCTGACATCCTACACTGGATGGCCTCCAAGGAGAGGCTGGCCATACATGCTTGTTGGTTTTCCCTTTCCTGCAGTTGTCCTCTCAGCCATGCATTTTCCCTCTCAAGTTGATCTCTCATTATTTCTTCTCTGTCCCTTGGTGTAGGGGAATCTTCAATCTTAATAGGCATTCTTGTTGATGTTTGTGGCTTCCCTTGTTTGATTCTTGTGCTCTTTATTGTTCTGAAATATAGACAGGTTCTCCTCCTTCTTTTCCCTTTTTTCTTGACTGGGGTGCTGAGAGCAGTGAGGGCAGCTGCCACCTTCTTCTCAGGGGCCTCTGGAGACACCCTGGGTGACTCCTCCTTGTGTTATTCCCCTTCTGTTTCAATGCCTTCTTCCTCTATGTTTTTATTATCTTCTTCCTCTTGCCGTTCTTTCTCATCTCCATCAGTTTCTTCCTTCGCTTCCTCCTATGTTTTAGCATCATCCTCCTTATCTTCTCCTTCTTCTTCTGCTTCATCGTGTTCCTCTGTATTAGTTTCTTCTTTTTGTTTTGCCTCCTCCTCACTGACAGAAGGACTAACATCACAGGTGAGGGTTTTGATCTCATCCTCTGTTGGTAATTCTCTGAAGTCTGACCATGTTATAGTGATCCTGAGGTTTTGGAGGGCATCCTCAATGAGGATCTTGATCAACCCATGGTGAGACAATTGTTGGGAATTCCCTTCCATTACTTTTTTGCTGGAGTCTATGAGTGATTGCATCAAGAAATAAGGTATGTTGAGTCTTTGGTGAACTGGTGTTTCTACCCCAAATCTTAATTCTTCAAGCATCCTAAAATGGTAACCATAAACAACATTGTATCTACCCTCACATGAGATATATTTGATGAGTTGGTAACCTACCTCACTCCATGGGTATGGCAGACTGTCCCTCCTTATTCCATTTTTATCCTCTCCGGGTTCTTCACCTTCTAAAAAGAATTTCCTTTTTGCCACCTGACTGTCTGACTTGTCTTCTTTTCTCCATGGAATTCCTAGGGGAATTGTGGTGACCCTACTAATGAGCTCTGGGGTGAGATCTATAGTGATCCCTCTAACTATAATAGTGGCATGGATTCTGCTGTGTGGAGTGAGGGAATGAGCAAATTATTGAGCCGCCTCATCATCATACCCTGTGAATTTTTCGAAAAACCCCATCCATTGGTGTCTTATAAAGATTTCAAGCACTTGGGGGTTTTGTTGTATCCTCACAGTGTTTGTGGGTTCTCTCCTATTAAACCCTCCTGTCATTTTGATTGTGAGGCTTAAGGACGAAATGAGAGGTTTGTCACAAGAATTTTAAATTCAGGAGAAAAAGGAGTTTCTTATGTATGTACTTCACCTCCCACAGTTGTTATATCCACTAGCTTTTAGAGCATTTATAGTTCATTTGCTTGTAAATGGGGATGGATTTTTAGATCCTACCTCTTTAGAATGGTGGCAGTGGACAACTCTCGTGATATTCCCTCTTGAACCCTTCTCTGCCTATCTTGTAGACTGCTTCTATGTATCCTATAAATTGTTCCTGTAGGAATACTTGTGCATGCTTCCGTAGAAATTCTCTTGCAGAACGATGGATCCTTGCTTCTGGTGGGTGGCCACAGTTATGAGAGCGACTTGAATGAGGGAGTTTCGAGGAGGTGGAATGCATGAATGCATGCAAACGATGTTTTGTTTCCCTTTATGGATATTTGGGGTGAGGTTCCTCGTAATCAGCTCCCACCTCATAGATCCGTAGTTAATCACTTCTTGTCCTACTCCTCCTCTCTCTTTGAGTTGAGTGTGGCCGCGTGTGAGAGGACACCCGGTTTTGTATGTGATAACTGAACGAAGGTGGCCAAGTTAACTGGTCACCTTTTCACTTATAAACCAACTACCTCGTAACCATTACAACTTTTGATCAAATGACGCATATGAGTGAGTGAGTGGGATACTTACCTGTGATCTCGATGCCATTGTTGTTGGGAAAAGTATCCAATACGGAATGACCCTATCCCACTCTAAGGGTGATAGTACCTCAGCAACAACTGAATGCAAAGCTATTCAAGATTACTTCTTTATGAGATGAGAGAGAGAGAAGAGAAAATGGATCCACTAACCGTTATCTTCCGCTAATGGTTGATCCAATCTTCCCTCTTTGCTGCTTGCTCCTAGCTCCTTGCTCTTTCACCGGCCCAGCTACACAAAGATCCTGTAAAAGCACAAGGAAAGGAAACTACAAGAAGCATACATCCATAACTGATTCAAGGATTAGAATAAATCAAATATACAAGCATCAATTCACCATAGAGATACATGCATATAGAAGAACCTCAAATACTTTATTAATAGAAGAAGTAAAGTTCTGAGAGTGTTACAACCATAATAGGCCCAATCCAGCAACACCTCCCAGCAGAAAGAAATCTCCTCTTCACCTCCTTCAAAGCAATCACCCAATAGTTCTATACTCAAACCAACAGCACTTCCTTACTTGCACAAAATTCCAGCCTCCTTAGACCTCATGAGAGAGCTCTATATATAGGAGATTTGGAGAAAGGATGAGTCAGCTTGAGGCTGGCATGAAGCTGACTAGTGTCCTCTCCCACTTCAGTTATACTTCAGTTCTTGAGTCCAATTGGAGTTTCTTGCTTCCACTTGGAGATCTAGATCCTCTTACTCATCACAAGGCGAATTCCCTGATCAAAGTGTCATTTTGGAAGCTTCCTGGGCATTTGACACCTTGCAGAATGACTGTGCCACTTGGCCAATCTCGCCCAGCGCAGGTAGCCTTCATTGCTTTTGACATTCAGCGTAGGTACAGAGTGGAGCAGTTGACATTTAGCGCAGATGCTCAGTGGAGCAGCTGACATGATCCAGAAATAGCTTGTTTTTTAGTGTTTTCAGGTGGAGAACTGATTTTCAGTGCTGTGGTTTGCTGACCTTGTTTCTCTAGGGGTAGGAACAACATGTTTAGGGAGTTTGGCTCCCTTAGATTATTGACATTTCATGCTTCATGCTGTTAGGCACAAAAATGTCTATAACAGTTGCCCCCTAAAGTATGAGGTCGTTTATCGGGTGAAATGCTTTATCAGGAGGATCCGAAGTTCATTCAATCGCTGAGAGGTGCCCTGTAATAAAATACAATACAATACATTATTTTTCATTCTGCTTTCATGATCTAGCTGAGGCGGGCATTCCCATGCTCAGCTTTATAAATTCATTTTGGTACATAGAACAGACGATCATCTGGTGGTAGACTGATAATTCTCTGTTGAAATTATCATCCGTTGAGTAGGATGATCATCTGCTGCAATGATGTACATAACAAATGTCTTTATATCCTGAATATATATATCGCAGCCCGGATGGATGAAACTAGATCCGGGGTCTTCAAACTCGTTCGATCTTCACTCTAAGTACAAGTCGATCCATGTGAGAATTGCGCTGAAGTCGAACATGGAAAGACATCGCTTGATTACTGGTCAATAATGTAAACCGTTAACAAGCGCGAGAGGAATCACCGATAATGATAATGACCCTCAAGGTACTGCAGTACAATTCACGTGGTGTGCATAAAGGACTTGGCGTCGAACACCACGCAAAATCTTCTGGTCTAAGGTCATTGATGTATACCTGTCGCCGGAAGTGAGAAACTTGCCATTGAGGCATGCAAGCTTCAAAGTACTGCAGTGACACGGAATGGAGCTAATGATTTTAGTGGAGGTGAAAACAATCTGTGAAATATGATTCAGGGTGGCGATCATGGGTGGATGAAGGATAATGTATGGCAGTGGATGGGACACGGTTGACTCTTTCTGAACACATCTCTTGAACATATAACGACACTGATGTGATGGATCGGTAGCATTACCCCAAATGTGGATGGTTTGGCGAGGACCATGGTGATGAGACCGGTGAATGAAACAACCCAACCCGATGTGATACGGAGGACAAAGTGTCATGTTCAAGAGCGACTTGCTGCCATTAAAGCTTTGAGGTTCTCCCAATTTTTCCCCAGTCATTTCTGACCAGTACCTCTTTATTTTTGTCAAGCTTGAGGAGGATAACATATGCTTGTTCTATAACCTGCCCTTCGGGCAAGCCCATCGCTATGTTTTAACGAGCTTAGCGATAGGGAAACTCGTTCTCGTCTAAAGACAAGTTTGTCACTATTTAATCATTTTAACGAGTCTAACGACAAGGAAAACTCGGTCCTTTTCATTTTTAGAGAGTCTGAAAAGGTACAGAAAGTCAACTCCAAAATTCCTTTTTCATCATCTAATCCCTTAAGTCCGAAAAAGTATAAAACAATACAGAAGGGATGAGTTTTCGATAACTTTAACGAGCCGAATAAAACAAGCGCTCGACCTTTTTGTGCAATAATCCCTCAGGTCCAAAAAGATTAAAATCTGGAGGAGGGATAGCTCTTCCGGTCACTTTAACGAGCTGGAAGGCCAAAACTCGGCAACCTTTTCATATTTTACGAGTCAGGAGAAAAGAGCTCAAAGAAGACTCGTCTTTTGAGGAACGAGTGATAAACAGGGATAGCAGCAGATTCCAGGTACAGGTTGGAATTTTCCAATCATGGCAGTGTCACAAGGATGGCTAAGTGAAATCACTCTTCGCAGCTGTTCCTCAAAATGGGTAAACAATCATATGGAGGTGAACGATTGGCCAAATGAAATGGAGGTGGCGGGTGCAAACACGACCAAGGCTTTTATGGCTAATAAATTTACGATCACAATGGTTATTTACCGGTACTGGGTTCATTTTTTAAAGAGCTTGAATGCGCCAAAACACTGCTCAAAAGCTTATGTTTATTTTTTAACGAGCATGAACTATGACGCTAAAACTGCTCGGTAATTTTGTATGCCCCCAGCATAATAATACAAACGAGGCACACGCCCCCTAGTCTTTAGGGGGTCGTTTCATTTTTTAAATGAGGTTGACACCGTAAAGAACTATCCTCTTGACTCTTTATTTCATTTTTTAACGAGGTTGACTTGAGCTAGGAACTATCCTCGAAGTTTTTAGATCCATTAGAAATAGAAGGTTTCATATTCCACTGTGGCCATTTCTGCCAGATTTCTTTGAGGCGGTGAGGCAAAAGTACCCATTAAAGTAGGGTCTTTTAGGAAAATGACTCCGATATTTTGGAGAGAATGATTCCTTCCGTGGATCGATGGAATGCTTCCCATAATAAATGATGGCACAACTTCTGTCGAAGTTGTCGTCGAACTGCTTGGTTGATCTTTTCCCTTGCCATTCGACAACCGCGTATTGCCGTAATCTTTGTTCCTTGTTGAAATCAAAGAATCATTTTGTTGCCTGGAGGTCGACAACATCAGTACCTGACTTGGGGAAGCATTTCCACTATCAACCATATTTTGACCTGGGTTGGGAAACGGATCAGTCAGCACAGCTGGATTTTTCGGACTCTTAAAGAATATTTTTATTTCAGCTTTGTATGGACAGTCTGCTGTCCAATGATCCTCGTCACATATAAAACATGGACTTTTCGGTTTTCCGTTCCTAGGAGAGTTTGAAGAAGATTTTTTAGGAGATGATTCTCCTTTTTCCTTCTTTTTCCCTTTTTTTTGATTCTTCTTGCTTCCTGGTTGATTGGTTTCTTTGCCTTTATCTTCTGATACGGCATTTACTTCCGAAGTAAGAATTTCTTCTTTTGCATTTTGATCCGAATTCTTACGGGCTTTCTTTAACGAAGCCTTTATCGATTTCGCGTTTGCTGTGCCAATCACACCGTCACCGACATGAGAGTCACTATTTGATTTAGGAGGGGGAGGAATTGAAAATTCCGGTCTAGGGGTGTCAGGTATTTTGTCGTAGAGCATGCCGGACTGAGTATAAACTAAGTCCAAATATTGTGCACGACCAATCACTTGCTCCTCTGTTACGACTCCTCCCTTGGCCACATCTTCCGTAATAGCCGGAAGTAATGACTTTATAAACCATTCAGCTAATAGCTGATCGGGAACATATGTTTTCACCATCCTACGACGACGACGCCACTCATGTATATGATCAGATATATGGGTAGCAGTTGTCTGTTTGAAGTTGGTTAATATTTCTGTGTTGGAAATAATACTGAGGGGGGGGGGAATCAGTATTATCTAGCAATTTACCAAATCTTCCTTATTTGATCTTTTGAAATATTCTTGCATATCAGTACCATAAAACAATGAGCATGAATAAAGAAAATAGACAGTCACACCAAAGAACACAAGATGTAAGGTGGAAACCCAATGCGGGAGAAAAACCACCTGCTGCAATAATGTCTCTATCTTCTTTCAAGAAATTCTTTTTACAATGATTTTGTACTGGTGCAGTCCTTTACCAGCACGCAGGCTGCAACCTGCAAAGAGCTACAACTCTTTCTTGTTTTCCAGACTTCTCCTGGAAGGGAGCTACAACCCCCTACTTCTTTTCAAAATGATCAACAAGTATACAACAGATACAGTCTACTACAGATATCAGATCAGTAATTACAGAAACAACCCAGAACACCTTATGAACAGAAATATACAGTTAACAGATCATCTTGAGACAGGGACGCATATTTTATTTCTGTGGCCTGCGACTGGACGCAGTATACCTTATGCTGTTCTGCGTGCAGACGCACTGTTCCTTTTGCTTGTCTGCGACCGACGCACACATCAACACTATCGCGCCGCGTCTTTCGCTTCAGAGACGCACCCAATACCACAGTCGCGCCGCGTCCTTCGCTACAGAGACGCACCTGATCCTTTACTGTACTGCGTCCCGGCGCACTTTCCCTTCACTGAATCTGCGTCCCTTTAGATATAGAAGATAAGAGGACTTCAGAACCAACCCAAACACTCAGATCCACAGATCTGATCATGCGCCATATAGATCGTAGTCCATTAGAAGATTTACCCTTAAAGATATGGACTAGATCACACCAAGAGATGATCAACCAAGATGATGCCTAATCCAAATGAACTCCTTTGCTTTATATAGGCAAGCTTCTCCCCAAAGCGTGGAACAATACCACGAGCCGACACCAGAGAAACACGCAACCGTCGGCTAGATACCACACAAGAAGCCCCCACGAGTTTTTCTCTACCTTGAAATGTGTGCACTGGGCGGACGCACCTTCTGAACGGCTGGCCGGCGTCCCTAGACGCGGGTTCTGTATGGAATACCTGCGGGGACGCGCTTGCTAAACAAAATTTCCTGCGTCCTTCTTGATTTACCACCTGAAGGCATTTGCCATCAAGTACAACACCTGAATCATAATGCCAACAAACTCCCCCTTTGGACTTGATGGCAACCACATAAACTTTCAGCTTCATCATTCTCCCCCTTTGACATCAAGAGCAAAGGGTATGCTCCCCCTATGCTCATGCTTCTCCAGAATTGTAACCAGAAATCCATCATGAAGAAGACAGAGACATATTGCAGCTATTTCCAAGATCTCCTTCTCCATAATGCCAACAATGCATTATGTGCTCCCCCTGAGCCTATACCATCAATAGGAAGATGGTCAACAGTGAGATGATGCATCAACAACCCCCAGCTTTTGCCTGAGGTATTCAAAAGTGTCCCTGGGCAACGGTTTGGTGAAAATATCAGCAACTTGTTCCTTAGAAGGAACATACTCCAACTTGACCTTCTGTTCAAGTACTTGTTCCCGGAGAAAATGGTACTTGATTGGTATGTGCTTGGTTTTTGAATGCATAACCGGATTCTTTGAGATGCTGATTGCACTTGTGTTGTCACATAAGATAGGAATAGGAGGTGTACAAGTGATTTGATAATCCTGCAAAGTCTGCATCATCCAAAGAAGTTGGGTGCAACAAGATGCAGCCGCAACATATTCCGCTTCAGCTGTAGACAAGGCAATTGAACTCTGTTTCTTGCTGAACCAAGATACCAGTCTAGAACCCATAAAGAATGCACCACCACTTGTGCTTTTCCTGTCATCTACGCTTCCGGCCCAATCTGCATCTGTATAAGCATGAAGAGTGAGATCTGGATCTCTAGGATACCATAGGCCATAATTTTGAGTCCCTTGAAGATATTTGAAGATTCTCTTTACTGCTTGAAGATGAGTCTCCTTTGGATTTGCCTGAAACCTTCCAACTATTCCAACTGCATGCATGATGTCTGGTCGGGTACCTGTCAAATATAGTAGACTTCCAATCATAGATCTGTAGGTTGGTTGATGAACTGCTGCAGATTCGTCATTTGCACTGAGACTACATCCTGTGACCATGGGTGTACATACTGGTTTTGCATCTTCCATGCCATATTTCTTCAAAATCTGCTTGAGATACTTGGTTTGAGATAAAAGGATTCCTCCTTTCTTTTGTTGGATTTGCAAACCAAGAAAGTATGTCAGTTCTCCTAGCAAGGACATCTCAAATTCTTTCTGCATGACTGAGGCAAAGCTTTGACTCATAGCTTCTTCATTACTGCCAAAAATAATGTCATCTACATACACAACAAGTATTAGTAATTTGTCATTTTCAACTTTTATATAAAGATTGCTATCTGCTGAACCTTTTGAGAAACCTTGTTGATGAAGATATTTGTCCAACCGGTAGTACCAAGCCCTTGGAGCTTGTTTGAGACCATAGAGAGCCTTTTTTAATCGGCATACAAGATTTGGATCGTTTCCAAGAATGAAACCATCTGGCTGTTCAATGTACACTTCTTCATCCAAGTCTCCATTCAGAAAAGCTGATTTCACATCCATTTGAAATACTTTGAAGTTCTGACAACTTGAGAGAGCAAGAAACATTCGGATGGCCTCAAGTCTTGCAACAGGAGCAAAAGTTTCTTCAAAGTCGATTCCTTCTTGCTGTGCATACCCTTTACAAACAAGTCTGGCTTTGTTTCTAATTACTTCTCCATTTTCATTCAATTTATTTTTGAACACCCATTTTGTTCCGATAACATTCTTATCCTTTGGTCTAGGAACCAGCTCCCAAGTATTGTTCTTTTCGATTTGCTCAAGTTCTTCATCCATTGCTTTCACCCAACATTCATCTTTGCATGCTTCTTTCACATTTTGTGGTTCAGTAGAGGAGAGTAATGCCAAATAACTTGAAGCTTCTGCAACTGTTCTTCTAGTTTGTATACCTGCTTCCTTTTGTCCCATGATCTGAGATTCTGGATGGTTCTTTTGAACATATCTGGATGGAGTCTTTTCTTCTATTCTTGTTCTTTCTTCTGCTTCTTCGTGAGGTCCGTCTTGAAATTGTTCTTGTGGTTCTTCTTCTTCTTCATCATTCTGTCTTTGAGGGTAGCTTTCATCTTCTTCAATGTCTTCACGATGTATTTGCCTAGGAATGTATCCTTTCTCATCAACCACTACATCAATGCTTTCAACAATTCTGCCAAGTCTTTTATTGTAGCATTTGTATGCTTTGCTATGTGGAGAGTAACCAAGAAGAATTCCTTCATCTGCTCTAGGATCAAGTTTGCCAAGCTGCTCCTCAGTATTTTTGATATAGCATTTGCTCCCAAAGATTTTGAAGTGCTTTACTGAAGGAGTTTTACCACTCCAGAGCTCATGAGGAGTTTGAGTGCTGTTCACTCGAACATTTGTCTTGTTGAGAATAATAACTGCCGCATGTGCAGCCTCACCCCAGAAGGTTGCAGGAGTTCCTGATTCATCAAGCATAGCACGAGCCATTTGCTGGACTGTTCTGTTCATTCTTTCCACTACTCCATTTTGCTGAGGAGTTCTAGCTGTAGAAAATTCTCTCCTTATTCCATGTTCATCACAGAAATCGAAAAATTCATTTGAAGTAAATTCTCCACCTCTGTCGGATCTGAGGCACTTAATCTTGTGACCTGATTCATTTTCAGCCAAGGCTTTGAAGGATTTGAATTTTTCGAAGGCTTCATCTTTGTGCTTCATAAGTCCCAACCAAACAAACCTGGAGAAATCGTCAATAAATAATATCAAGTATTCCTCTCCTCTAGGTGTTCTTTTTCTGAATGGTCCACATACATCTGTATGTACTAGCTCCAGAGGCATACTGGCTGATCCTTCTTTCTCTGGAAAGTTAGTTCTAGTCTGTTTTCCAAACTGACATGATCTGCACATGGTGTTGTCAGGAATTTTGATATCTGGAAGATCGCGAACTGCCTGATATTTGCAAGCTTTCCTTATTTGTGAGAAACTTAGATGTCCCAATCTTCGATGCCATAACCAGTGCTCTTCATCCTTGCTTAAATAGCATTGTTGTTGTTCTTCATCAAAAATGTATAGATTATTTGAAGTTCTTTTTCCTTTGAGAACTGTTTTACCTGTATCAAGATCACGAACAAGACATCCATTTGATCTGAATATAACCTCGGTTCTTTGATCACACATCTGGCTTACACTTAGAAGATTATGCTTTAGTCCATCAACAAACAAAACATTTCCAGCCTTAACATCTTCTTTTAAAGGAGCAATACCTTTTCCTTTTATAGTTGCAGGAGTATCATTTCCAAAAGAGACTTTCTTTCCCTTTTCTAAATTAGAATAAGATTCAAGTTTTTCTTTATCACCTGTCATGTGCTTTGAACATCCACTGTCAATGTACCATAGATTTTCTTGTCCTTCTGCATAGAATGCTATCCCACATCTTTCTGTTTGAGGTTCCTTTATTTTCCATGTTTTGGTGCCTGAGGTTTGTTCCCTTTTTTGTTCTTGTACCTTTCTTTCCGGAAACCTGCTTCTGCATTCAACATCTTCATGTCCAAAATTATTGCAAATAGAGCATTCAACTTCATTTTCAAGAGCTGAAAAATTGTTATAGGTCCTTTTTGTATTCCCTGTCATGCTTCTTTGTTTTTGAGCTTCCCTAGTCATGATTGTTTTATACGCAACACATTGGGCTGCTTTGTGACCAAAGTTATGGCAAGAAAAGCATTGTCCATTGAAGAAGTTTCTGCGATTATTGAATCTACCAGCCGACTGATTGTAATTTCTATTTTCATCTATTCTTGAACCAAATTGAGAAGGTTTTACCTGTGGCTGGTTGTGGCTTTTGTTCACCCTTAAGCTGGATTGCCCCTGATAGTTTGAAGTTTGTCCCTGCTTTACCTGATGATCTTCCTTGTGTTCTTGCTCATTTCTTCTTGCGGCATCAAGATAACTTTTTGAAGTGGAAGCTTGAGAAGTTTCTCCATTGTAGCCCAGACCTGTCTTATTTAGAGGAGATCGCTGCACACTGATAATCTCATTCAACGTTTCAGATCCTTTGACAAACTTGAGATTAATAGTTTTTGTTTTCTCAATTTCTTTTCTAAGACCAACAATTTCACCTTCTAATTTTTCAAGATGTTTTTCCTTTTCATCAATCTGAAATTGTAGAGTATCAATAATCATGTTCTTTTCTTCTATACATCTCTTGAGTCTAGTAATTTCATCATAAAGGTTATCCACATCTATAGCATCCTCATAATTGTCATCTTCAAATGCCATTAACAATCTATATTTGTTACCTTGTTCATCTTCATCACTGTTTGATAAGCCATCGCTATCTTCATGGGTGTAGTAGCTTTTCTTATTTGTACCCTGTTTCTTGTTCCATCTAACTGGTTCCTTTCCTTTATCCTTATAAGAGCATTTTGCAGCATAATGACCTACTCTTCCACAAGAAAAACATTTGAAAGGTAGCTTACCTCTGAACCTTCCAGAACCCCTTTGAAGATTTCTGACAAAGTTTGATTCTTCTTCCTCTTCTTCTGGAACATGACATGCTTCATAGTGATCTTCTTTGCCTGATGCTTTAAAAGCAGCTTCCCTTCTATCTGATGGACCTCCCTTTCTCATTTCATAAGCAGTTAGAATTCCATGCAGCTGAGACATAGTGAGAACACGGAGATTTTCCTTTTCTTCTACTGCAGATACTTTAGATTCAAACTTGGGAGATAAAGATCTTAGAATCTTTTGAACTACTATAGTCTCTTTTATTTCTTCACCCAAATTTTTCATACAATTAACAATCTCATCTACTCGAAGAAAATAATTAGCCACACTTTCATCATTATACATCTTGAGAGTCTCATATTGAATCCTAAGAGTTTGAAGTTTAGCTTCTTTTACCTGTTCATCTCCTTCATAGCTAGTGATCATTTTGTCCCATATCTCTTTTGCTGATTTGAAGTGCATGACCTTCATGAACTCTGTTTGAGATATACTTCCTAATAGAGTGCTGACTGCTTTTGCATTTGTTTCATACTGCTTTTTCTCAGCTGGATCTGTAGGAGTAACTGAAGGAAAGGCATAGCCTGATTCTACAATGTTCCAAACTTCTGTACCAAGAGATTGAAGATATGCAGTAACTCTTACCTTCCAATAATTGAAGTTTGTTCCATCGAAGACGGGTGGCCTGATTGATGCTTCTCTCTCGTAGTTGCTCATGATGAACGATCTACCTTCAAGCGATCAAGCTGTTCTGAAGGACCTGCTCTGATACCAATTGTTGGAAATAATACTGAGGGGGGGGGGGAATCAGTATTATCTAGCAATTTACCAAATCTTCCTTATTTGATCTTTTGAAATATTCTTGCATATCAGTACCATAAAACAATGAGCATGAATAAAGAAAATAGACAGTCACACCAAAGAACACAAGATGTAAGGTGGAAACCCAATGCGGGAGAAAAACCACCTGCTGCAATAATGTCTCTATCTTCTTTCAAGAAATTCTTTTTACAATGATTTTGTACTGGTGCAGTCCTTTACCAGCACGCAGGCTGCAACCTGCAAAGAGCTACAACTCTTTCTTGTTTTCCAGACTTCTCCTGGAAGGGAGCTACAACCCCCTACTTCTTTTCAAAATGATCAACAAGTATACAACAGATACAGTCTACTACAGATATCAGATCAGTAATTACAGAAACAACCCAGAACACCTTATGAACAGAAATATACAGTTAACAGATCATCTTGAGACAGGGACGCATATTTTATTTCTGTGGCCTGCGACTGGACGCAGTATACCTTATGCTGTTCTGCGTGCAGACGCACTGTTCCTTTTGCTTGTCTGCGACCGACGCACACATCAACACTATCGCGCCGCGTCTTTCGCTTCAGAGACGCACCCAATACCACAGTCGCGCCGCGTCCTTCGCTACAGAGACGCACCTGATCCTTTACTGTACTGCGTCCCGGCGCACTTTCCCTTCACTGAATCTGCGTCCCTTTAGATATAGAAGATAAGAGGACTTCAGAACCAACCCAAACACTCAGATCCACAGATCTGATCATGCGCCATATAGATCGTAGTCCATTAGAAGATTTACCCTTAAAGATATGGACTAGATCACACCAAGAGATGATCAACCAAGATGATGCCTAATCCAAATGAACTCCTTTGCTTTATATAGGCAAGCTTCTCCCCAAAGCGTGGAACAATACCACGAGCCGACACCAGAGAAACACGCAACCGTCGGCTAGATACCACACAAGAAGCCCCCACGAGTTTTTCTCTACCTTGAAATGTGTGCACTGGGCGGACGCACCTTCTGAACGGCTGGCCGGCGTCCCTAGACGCGGGTTCTGTATGGAATACCTGCGGGGACGCGCTTGCTAAACAAAATTTCCTGCGTCCTTCTTGATTTACCACCTGAAGGCATTTGCCATCAAGTACAACACCTGAATCATAATGCCAACATTCTGTTCCCGTTTCATACCTTATCGGTAGTTGAAAATGGGTCAAGAAAGTCGTGGCTAGGGAACTAAAGTTGTCGAAAGAGGCTCTTGGCAATTCAATATACCATTTAGCCTCTGGACCTGTCAATGTCCTCTGAAAAAGGCGAAGTCTTATCGAATCGTCGTTAAGGGTGTTCGACGAACACCACAGATGAAAAGTCATCACGTGATTCGACGGGTCTTCACCTGGATTTCCATTGAATTTAGGAATGTCAGATGGAAGTTTATGAGGAATCACTGGCCACCAAGGGGCATAAGCAATCGGATCGTTGGTTAAACGGTGTAAATCGGGTAACTCTAAAGTTGCCACAAATGGTAACTGTTGATTCAGGTTAGGCGAAGCGTAACCAGGGTACGATGGAATCGCTTGAGCAGTGGGCCTTTGCATACCAGCATAATGTAATTGATGTTGGTATGACTGATACGGTTGGTGGACTTGACCACTGTAAAGTGGTTGGTTTTGACCGTTTTGGATATACGATTGTCCATTATTCGCAAAGATCTGCTGCTCAGAACCTTGGTACACTTGCTGGAACTGCGGTTGTTGGTATTGTACAAGCCATGGTTGTGACGCCATGTTCTGTTGTGCCATGCTAACCATTGGACCAAGGTGTGGGGTAATTGTACCCGTTTGTACTTGTGTCGCCCCACCAGTTGGTGATTGTGGTTGTGACCCATGGTCAAGCGACTGTTGCATTACAACCTGAGAAATCTGAGGTTGACATGTAACATGTATCGCTTGAACTTGCGACACGGTTACAATAGCCGGGGTGGTTGGGATGTTCGTCACAGGTACGCACTGTTGCATAGAATATACAATCCTTGGTTGTTGAGGTAGCATAGGTACCCAACTACTTGATGCAATTCCAGTATAACCAGAATACTGTTGAGAACTGCCATATGGATATCCTCCCGGAGGAGGTAATGAAAGGGCATACTGCCCCCCATATGGTAGCAATCCGGAACTCAAAGGGATTGTTAGTCCTTGAGGACTAGATGGCCCAAATTGACCTCCATGAGGGTCAATCTGTCGAGTTTCAACATAAGAATTACCGGGTATTACTCCGGATGAACAAACTGGAACAGACCATACTGTCGAAATAGTCCCTTGGTGGACTCCTTCTAGCTATTGAGAGCTAGTTGGGACAGCTGGTATGCCGGCAAACATCGTTGGAGTGACGGCAGGGGCTTCTGCTGTCGCTGTGTCATTTGACACAGTCCTAGATGATGACGGTTGTTCAGACATTTTAAGTCTATCCAGTAGATTGCCTAGCGATTCTACAGGGACTTCCACTTGTGGTGGATTAACCTCTGATGAAGGAAAGAGAGTGACCCCTACTCCAAAATGAGTTGGAGTACTTGCTTGCGGATCCTCTTCAATTTCCTCTATCGCAATCAAACCCGGTGGAAGAGGAAGACCGTCAGGTCCGTAAAATATTTCTGGTGCCGAAGAAGTGGTTGTTTCGACAGCAACAGTTGTTTGGGGAACAAAACTTTCTGGACCGGTTACAGATGGAACTGGTTCAGTTACACAAGTATTTGCCCCCAGACTAGGATCAGTATTACTGTCCTTCTGTGGCTGTTGAACTTCTTCTATAAAGGCAGGGTTTCCAAAAATGTTAGGAGTAACCGGAACCTCAGTTGCAATTGGAACACTTGTTCTAACTTTCAAAGGAGATTTTGAACCGGTTAAATGAGTTCGCTTTGCCCGTACTGTTTTCGATTCCGGGGACAAAGACGGTTGACTCGTAAGCCTCCGCGAACGACGGGGTTTCAATTGACTTTCTTCCACGATTGCGGATTACTCGATCAACTAAAATATTAAAAGGGGAAGATTGTGTTTCCGAATTGAATGAATTTTATTAGACGCTTTTAGACACAACTTGCTTTTTCACTTTTTAAGAGTCGAGAAAAAGCTAAAGATGACTCTAGTCTCCTTCGATGTATTAACGAGCCCGAAGTGACAAATGCTCGGTTGGACTTTTTCAGTTATAGAGTTTGAAAAAGGCCAAAAGAAACTGCTCTGGAGATCTAGGCAGAGGGTGTACCAAACCTTTCGCAAAACCACAGAATACATTTTACGGTACGAGTGGTCGATCTTCGTGAATGCTGTGTTCACTGCATTGCGATCAGTAGGGCGGCCGACACGGTTTCCTATTGGATAAAGGCTTTATTCCTATAGGGGTATCCCAATACATACGCGACGGTACGTGGGAGCACAAGTCCATATTAGTGCCACCGACTCTCAGGAGGAATCACCCACCTTCGTCGAGATCGACAGTCACTACGTTTAACGACGCCGGAACACGTCTCTAGCTTAGACCTCTAGATGTTTGCGTTATGTTTAAAAGCATTGTTAGGTTCATTCAATATATTTTAAGTTAATCTTTTTTAAAGTTTGCCTTTCAAGGTTCACCACGAGATGTATTGATACAAATTCCTAAATGCAGTCTAAGATGAGAAGCAAGCTTTTTCAATCTTTTCGACTTATGAAAATCTTAACTACTGAGGGAAAAGAGGGACAAAATCTTTTCACACAGATCAAAGAGCACTCACTAATGCACTTTCTCCCTAAATCAACATGCAAGCTTATATGCAAAATGCAAAAAATGCAAGTATTTCTTTTCTCTTTCTTAAGGTTGATGTAATACAAAAAGAAAGCTGTTGTATAATTTTGAATTCAATTTCAAGTGAAATAAAACAAGCTTGTCCAAAATCAAAAGACACCTTAAGATTTACTTGTTTCGACACTAGAAATATATAAACTTAAACCATATGACAAAAGCAAAAGCTCAATCAGCTATGAACAGCAAACAAACTAACTCTTAAGATCAAAATGACACTTTATCACAGGTCTAGATCTAAGAGGCCACAGCAAGACTAGTTCACTTTCGTTATGGGAAACTGTAAATGTACAAGAAATACACAAAGAACAAACACAGTTTCTTTATACAACCGAGGCGGAATAGTGACAAGGAAAGTTGGTTTCAGATAGGCATACTAACTGGTAACAAACAACAAAAACAAGAGTGAAAACAGGGCAACAAACAGCAGGAAACCCCAGCAGCACAAGGCAGGACTGGTCCAGCGCAGGTGGAACACTGCCTGTTTGACCTTCAGCGCAGGTAGCCCCTTCGGGAACTGCGCTGAAATGCAAACAGCCTTTGTACAGCCTGCACTGAAGAACGAAACTTTCGTTTCTGGTGGTTTTCGGGTCACAGATTGCTCAAAAATTCACAGTTTTTGCTCAAATCAGAAGCTATCAGTCAAGGACACACTAAGGGATGACAAGGAGGATGAAAAGCTATCACTAAGAGCTTATTAGAGTCCTTGTGGATCAGCTCTTCAAATCAGAAACTTGCCCAGAAACTGAGCTAGAGTAGCTGCCCTCTACTTTGCATTTGAAAGATTCAAACACAGTTCGATTCGGTACTCCCTTTGTTTATGAAATGAATAGCAAAAACACAAACAACCAACAAGATACGATCCCCAGTGGAGTCGCCAATTTGTTGTTGGGAAAAGTATCCAATACGGAATGACCCTATCCCACTCTAAGGGTGATAGTACCTCAGCAACAACTGAATGCAAAGCTATTCAAGATTACTTCTTTATGAGATGAGAGAGAGAAGAGAAAAGGGATCCACTAATCGTTATCTTCCGCTAATGGTTGATCCAATCTTCCCTCTTTGCTGCTTGCTCCTAGCTCCTTGCTCTTTCACCAGCCCAACTACACAAAGATCCTGTAAAAGCACAAGGAAAGGAAACTACAAGAAGCATACATCCATAACTGATTCAAGGATTAGAATAAATCAAATATACAAGCATCAATTCACCATAGAGATACATGCATATAGAAGAACCTCAAATACTTTATTAATAGAAGAAGTAAAGTTCTGAGAGTGTTACAACCATAATAGGCCCAATCCAGCAACACCTCCCAGCAGAAAGAAATCTCCTCTCCACCTCCTTCAAAGCAATCACCCAATAGTTCTATACTCAAACCAACAGCACTTCCTTACTTGCACAAAATTCCAGCCTCCTTAGACCTCATGAGAGAGCTCTATATATAGGGGATTTGGAGAAAGGATGAGTCAGCTGGAGGCTGGCATGAAGCTGACTAGTGTCCTCTCCCACTTCAGTTATACTTCAGTTCTTGAGTCCACTTGGAGTTTCTTGCTTCCACTTGGAGATCTAGATCCTCTTACTCATCACAAGGCGAATTCCTTGATCCAAGTGTCATTTTGGAAGCTTCCTGGGCATTTGACACTTTGCAGAATGACTGTGCCACTTGGCCAATCTCGCCCAGCGCAGGTAGCCTTCATTGCTTTTGACATTCAGCGCAGGTACAGAGTGGAGCAGTTGACATTCAGCGCAGATGCTCAGTGGAGCAGCTGACATGATCCAGAAATAGCTTTTTTTTGAGTGTTTTCAGGTGGAGAACTGATTTTCAGTGTTGTGGTTTGCTGACCTTGTTCCTCTAGGGGTAGGAACAACATGTTTAGGGACTTTGGATCCCTTAGATTATTGACATTTCATGCTTCATGCTGTTAGGCACAAAAATGTCTATAAAAGCCATGCTAAAGGTGTAGAAGATCAGTGGTGCTGCATTTCTTATTTGCTGCATGGTCATTCTTCTTCTTCCTTTGGTTTCTACTAATGGTTTCTTGGCTTTTGCGGGTGTTTGTGACTGAAGATCTAATGCTGCTGCTGTTGTGGAGCTCCTGGATCATCCTAGTGAAGAACTGTAGCTGATGATTGATGTTCTATGGGATAGGCTACTATAGGACCTAGCCAACCTACCATTCACCCTTAGATTGCTTCATGTAGGTTTTTAGGGGATCCTATAGGAATACAAGAGATCCTGTAGAAAACACAGTCTTCACCTGAATTGAAGCAATGAAGTGAAAAAACAATGGAATTGATGGAGGGATGCATGGTAAGGAGTGGAGGAGATGAATATATGTGAGGCAGGGTTCCCTTTGGATCTTCTCTTTGCTCCTTGATTGTCTTTCTCGCTTACCTGCAAATAACAATTATGTCTTTTTTATGTTTTCCTTTTTTTTTTAAAAACATCTAGGTTGCCTCAGAGAGGTTTTCACCCTAGATGTTTGCTCTGGGCGCCTCAAGGAAGGTTTTCACCCAGGGATCTTCTTATTCTTTTTTTTTCAAATTTTTTTTTCCGTCATTGGGCCGCCTCACAAGGTTTTCGACCCAAAGATGGGATTCAGGCACCTCATGGAGGTTTTCACCTGAATCCTCATTCTTTATTTTTTCTCTTTTTTAGTGACTTGATGAGGAAGGATCTGGAACTTGCTCCACCATCATCACTGTCTTATTGATATTGTCAATGAACTCTTGTTTTGATAAAGGCCTCTTGTACATCTTCAATCGGTGTTGATTAACAAGCAATGGAATGGCTTCTTCATCTATAGTTCTGATTTGCACTGAACCATTATCATGGCATCTTTCCACCACATAAGGCCTGAGCTATCTTGTCCTTAGCTTGCCTTTGAAGTCTTTATACCTATAATCATATAACATTGCCCAATCGCCCTCTTGAAATTGCTTCTCCTTAATATGTCTATCATGCCATATATTCCTCTGAAGCTGAATTATCTCCGTATGTAGGAGGGCTTGCATTCTGAATTCATTCAAGCCATTCAAATGGAACAATATTTTTTTGTGCATGACTGAGATCCAAATCTATTTGGGCTGCCATCCTCAATGTGTTGTATTCAAACTCAATGGACTGTAAAGCATTTTTCCCATAGACCAGCTCATAGGGTGTAAATCCAGTGGTGGTATTCCATGTTGTATTATAGGCCGAGGTGGCCTCAACTAGTATCTCTGCGCAATCCTTCTTGCTACTGCTCATTACCTTGGTTAAGATGCTCTCTAGTGCTCTATTGGTCACTTCCACTTGCCCATTAGCTTGTGGATGATAAGGAGTGGAGGTCATATGCTTGATTTTGTGATGGTTGAGCAGTTATTCAATCATGTTAGAGGTGAACTAGCTGCCTTGGTCTATGAATAGCTCTCTAGGGTACCCAAATTTGTAGAATACATTCTCCCTTAGGAACTTAGCCACCTTCTCTTCTGTTGCTGCCTTGGTTTCAACCCACTTAGTCAGATAATTAGTGCACACAATAATGTACTATTTTTTATTTGAAGGAGGGTTGATATGCCCAATGAAGTCCATGCCCCACTTGTCAAATGGCTTGAAAGTCACTTGAGGTTGTAGGGGCATTTCATCTCTTGGAGTAGGCTTTCCCATCCTTTGGCGCTGATCACACTAACTAATGTACTTTCTCACATCCTGATGAAGAGTGGGCCAATAATAGCCCGCTTGTAAGACTTTGAATGTTGTCCTTTTTGTTGCAAAGTGACCTCCACAAGGCCCATCATGATAGGTCAGAAGGATGTCAAAAACTTCCTCTTCCCTTACACACCTTCTTAATATTTGATCTGTGCCAAGTTTGAAAAGATTGCCCCCAATCCAAGTGAAGGGGGCGCTTTTCCTAACTATCTTGCTCTTTTCATTAGAGGGCAAGTTTGGTGGGAACTATGTTGATACCAAATAGTTTTCTATATCAGCAAACCATGGAGAGAGAACTAAAATAGAAAACAAATGCTCATCTGGTAACTATTCATCCACCATTTCTTCTTCACCTGCAAGCAGATTCATCCTAGATAGAAAGTCTACAACAACATTTTCCTTACCAGGCTTATCAACAATAGTTAGATCAAACTGCTGTAATAAAAGCAACCATCTTATAATCCTAGCATTCACATCTAGTTTGTTCATTAAATATTTGATTGTAGCGTGGCAGTATGCACAAATGTTTGGTAGCCTGCAATGTAATTCCTAAATTTGTTTAATGAATGCACAACAACCAGGATTTCCTTTTTGGTCACAATATAATTTAGCTTAGCCTTTGACAGGTTCTTATTGATAAAATAGATGGCATAGGGAAATTTCTTCTCTACCTGACATAAGGCTGCTCCTATGGCTTTGTGTGAGGCATCAGCATGAATATGAAAAGGGATGGCCTAGTTTAGGCCTCGAAGAATTGGTGCAGTGGTTAAATTACCCTTTAAAATGTCTATGGCCTCTTGACAACTTTTTGACCATATAAACTCAGAATCTTTGGCCAACAATGCAAATAAAGGAGAGGCCAACTTGCTGAAGTCCTTTATGAACCTCCGGTAGTTTCCATCTAACCCCAAGAAACTCCTAACATCCCTCTGCTTTTGAGGAGGTGGGACCCTTTGGATGATTGCTATTTTGTTCGGGTCCACCTGCAGTCCTTGCGGAGATATTGAATGACCTAGAACGATCCCTTCAGTCATTAAGAATTCACATTTTTCTGGATTGAGAGACAAGTTCATTTCAATGCATTTGTGCAATACTTTTTCTATGTTAGTCAGGGCTTCTTGAAAATCACAACCATGAGGTGTAAAATCATCCATATAAATTTCCACTACATCATGTACTAATTCGGCAAAAATAGTCAAGATTGCTCTATGGAAAGTGGCAGGAGCATTGCATAGGCCAAAAGGAAGGACCCTATAGGAAAAAGTACCCCAAGGACAGGTGAATGTGGTCATATCCTGGTCTTCTGGGCATATTTGGATTTGGTTGTACCCACTAAATCCATCTAGGAAAGAAAAAAACTTCTTCCCTGTCAGGATATCTAGCACTTGGTCAATGAAGGGTAGGGGAAAATCATCCTTCTTTGTGGCTTTGTTCAACTCCCTGTAATCGACACAAATCCTCCACATACCATTTTTCTTGGGAACTAACACTAAAGGAGAGACCCACTCATTGTCAGAGATAGGGTAAATGAATCCTGCATCTAACAGTTTTTGCAGTTCTTCTTTGAATATAGCTTTAAGAGATGGATTCATCCTCCTTTGTGGTTGTCGGACCAGCTTGCAACCTTCTTTGATGTATATGTGGTGAGTACACACTGAGAGGTGTACTCCCTTCATTTCCTTGTAACTCCAAGAGAAGGATTCTGGGTTTTCTCTCAACATGTTGCATAGCTTTTCCTCTTCGAGAGCAGAAAGGGATGGATTATTTTTCAAAGTTTTCTTTGGGACAAGTTCTATGGGTTTGACACACAGGGGGTTGGAATTGGCTAAGCATAATTCAATTGGATGATTGTTCTGGGTTTCCCTTACTTCTTCTTCTAATGGTAACAAACTAGGAGTTGGACTTTGGAGCAAGTGTTCAATTAATTCATCCTCATCTTGTTGTCCTCCTTCTATGGTTGCTTCCAAATCATAAATTTGGGTTGAATAAGCCTCATCTTCTTCCTTCTCCTCCAACCATAAAGGTAAATTATACTCTAGAGAAGGTTGAGCAGGAGGGTATAGGACTAACTACTTGGACATATGTTGATTCTTGATGGTCATATTCCCAACTTTGTAGCTAATGTAAGCATTGGCTGTGGCCAACCATGGCTTCCCAAGGATAAGAGGGTAACCAGTAAGCTTATCCCTAGGCCGGAGAACTAGAAAATTTGCAGGGTACTCCCAAGAGTCAATGGAGACCATCACATCCTCCATAATTCCCTCAGGGGTGACTATGGAACGGTCTGCAAGTTGCAAAAATGTTGTGGTATTCCTTAATGACCCTTGGAGGTTGAGCTCGATCATGGTGTCCTTGGTCATCACATTAATGGCAGCCCCAAGATCGATCAGAGTGTGTGGGACAATGGTGCCATTGATGTGCACATCTACTACAGGGCTTCCAGGGTCCAAATATTTCAGACATATTACCTGCCCCAACATTAAGTCAGATAACTACCCAATGACATTAATGGTAGGGGCATCCCTTTTTCTTCTTCCTGGATGCTTGAATCATTTCTCCTTAATCAACTTATTGTAAATGGGAACATCTTTTATTGCTTGGAGAAGGGGGATATTTACACAGATTTTTCAATTCTCCCAGAAGTTCAATTTCTTCTGGGTAGGCTAGAATGGTCGGGCTAATCTCTCAGGAAAGGGTGGATTTACTTTAAGGTTTCTTTCCTCTCTTGCTTCCTCAACCTCCCTATGTGGAGAGGGAGGTTGGTTATCCGGGAGAATTCTCCCAGATATTAGGTTGATATCCTAGATTTCTATAGCATACATTGGGTATGATGTATCCCCACTATATACTTGTTGAGCTTGCCTATTGTTCGGGTTCAAATTTGGTTGGGAATGCATCTAGGGTTGCTTGGCTGGAGCATAGTGTAGGAGTTGTGGTTGGGTAGGTGGTGAAGGCAATAGAGTTGAGAATTTTTGTATTGGGGCCTCCACCCCTGGAATGGGGTATTTCACTGAGGTTGTGGCGGAACATAAGGTTGAAATGATTAGCTGGCTGGCTGGGAATGATATGAGATGCATAGGACCAAGGAGGGGGTGTAGTCCAGGAAGGATGAGTAGGGGATCCCCAAGAAGTTATATTTGTGGTTTGGTTGGGGTTGTAATATGCATGGGATGACCCTTGCATACCCTGCTAGTATGGTCTAGGCCCTAGAGGTCTCCTTTGGTTGATGTAGCAAAGATGCTCAGTGACCCCTTCAGCTCCTTGATATACAACTTTGAGTCCAGGTAAAGAAGGGCACTGGTCTGTGGAGTGTTTTTCTTCACATACTGAGCAAATCTAAAAGCAATTCAATGGACATTCATTCCTAGGATGCCTCCTGGTGCATCTAGGACAAAAGATGGCCAAGGCTCTCTCTACCACCTCTTACTTCCTTTTGATGTTCATGGAGTCCAATTGCAAGGCAAGGGTTTGCAACATCGCACTTTTGAAATATTCCAGCGTATTTCCAATTTCACCCTTGATGGATGAGTAGGAAGATGATGTACTAGCCATAGGTTGACTACTCCTACCCTTTTTCCTAGCTGCCCTAAAATCGTTTCTAAAGACAGTCTTGATATCCTCATAGGGTAATTGGTAGATATGTCCTCCTACTAACAAATGTAAGGTATCCAGAAGCTCTTCCCTTACTCCTCTAAGAAGGACCAACTTTAGTGACTCGGGGTCAAGTGTGCACCTGACCCTTTTGTAACTGAGCTGGAACCTTTCTTCGTAGTCTTCTAAGGATTCATCCTGAAAATCTCTTCTTTAGTATCCTTTGACCTACAGTAGTCCCTATATTTGTTGTTAAAAGCTTGCTGCATCTGAGTGCAAGTTGTGATGCTATCTCCAGGTAAACCCATTAACCAGCACAATGTTGCATCCTTGAGGGTAGTTGGAAACAGTTTCAACTTTTTCTCATCATCTGTATAGTCATAGATTCAACATATAACAACAAACTCAAATAGGAAAGTGTCAAGGTCCTCTGTGGTCAGGCCATAGAAATGCGGTAGAGAATAGGCACTTATATTCTTCATCTTAGTGTCCCCATTGGTTTCCCTGATGGGGAAGGCACCCTCAATTCTCTCTGTATTTCCTCTGTCATTTTGATTTTCAGCCATTGGTTCAGTAGGAATGGGTTCTTCTTCTTCTTCTTCCCCTGTAGGTTCTTCAAATATGTCAGGTTGCTCAACTATAGGTTCCTCCAGTTCACAGCCATCAAAGAAGAGAGAAGGTTGGCTGTTGGATACGGTGGGGGCATTTGGCAAGAATTTCCGTAATTGTTCCTATTCCTACGAGGCATGAAATTAAATGTTTTTGGTTTGGCGTTTATAAGATTTTTTTAAGCTAGAAATTACTTTTCAAAAATGGAATTGTTGATTGAATGCAAACTACTGACATAAAAGAACTACTTGTTGAATTGAAATTCTACTTGCATAATGGAAAGGAAAGCAGATAATGACAAATGAAAGAAAGGAAGCTACTAGATTAATTTTTCATAAATAAACTAATGGAAGAAAATTGGAGACTAGAAATAGAAGAAAAGAAAGTAGGAACCACATTCTACTCAGACACCTCCCCGGCAATGGCACCAAAAAGTGATGAGCGGCAGTATTGCAGCAAGGATGCTACAACTCATGGGCTACCAACTTTACTTATCAACCCGGGGTTCGTACAAACTTGGAGGTGACAGTGCTATATGCACAAGTAGAAGTGAAGGTCCTACCTATTGTCACTTGTTCATTTGGTGAGAGACCCCAGGGGTTCCAAGCCAGACTTCTATAGAGTCAGAAGAAGCTTGATTCTTTGACGGAAGAAGAGCAAATCTATTCTAAGAGAGCTACTCTACTGCAGTAATGAAGAAAACAACATTTAATGCTAAATCACACCGTATCCTAATTAACCATTTAAAAAAATATGCTAAGTAGAATTGATAAATCAACACTAACCTAATGCTGCTATCTAAGTTACAGAAGTAAAGAGCATCAAACCAAACTAATGTGTAAGCAAAGAAACTAAACTGAATATGTTTTTGCATTTTTGGTTTTTTTTTGGTAAAATCAAGCATGCAAGGAGTCAAGAGGAAGAGCAAGCGAAGATCAAAATCAGTGAAAGGAGGACGTAATGACGCAGTAGTGCATAGGCACCATTGGATCAGTCGGGTCAATGAATAGGTTTAATGAAAGATGAGCAGCAGAGATCTTATCGCAGGAGATTACTTAAATAGATGGATGGATCATATTAACAGAGGATGAGCAGCGAAGATCTTATTGTGGGAGATTAAGTTAGTAGATGGATGAAAAAGATTAACGAAAGATGAGTGGTGGAGATCTTATCGCGGGGAAAACGTGCGAAATGATGTAGCAGCCTTCGTAGGCGGTAAGTAGTTTCTTGCGCGCCCTCAAAGACGTAAGTGGAATTCCTAAATTTTACACGATTAGCCTAAGTGAGTGACATGTAGCATGAGAAAACCACTTTTATCGCATGCTCTTGGTCGGATATCAGTCATGCAAGAATCCACGCGAGATTGCGCGATAACTGTTGGATCAAGAAAAATAGATCGACGGTGGAGATCGGCCAAGCTATTTGGCGAGCGGGTAACGCGATAGCTGTTGGATCAAGCAAAACAGATCGATGGTGGAGATTTGGAGTGCCTAAAGTCAAACATTGAAAGGAATACGCATGTGGTTGATGGTGATTGACCAGGTTTGTTGGGGATCAGGCAGTAAGGAGATCTACAGGTATAATCCAATTAAGACGTGATTTATTGGCTCCCGCTTAACCATTTCGTGCTTAAGGAAATGAGAATATGAGAGAGATCTATTACAAAAAGAGAGTGATGGAAAAGGATAACGATGAAATGAACCAAGTACTGAATCAGACGACAAACTCCAAAGCTCATCCACGAACTAGAAATATTTGTTTTTGGGGTTGCTAAAGGGTCTCTTCCTCAAGTCATGGTCTTAGAGGGAGGAGGTGAGGCTAGGACACCTGCTGACAACCTTACGGTGATTTTTTTCTCCTTGCTAACCTGTTAATTGAAAGAAAGGCACAAATGGAAGCAAACTAAAACGCAACCAATCTATGCTACACTGCTATAATGGAAATGCAGCTACTTAAGCAAATGAACAATTAAAGCATGAATCTATGTGCTACACTATTGTAATGGAAATGCAGCTACTTAAGAAATGAACAATTAAATCATGAATCTACGCTAGCATACATGTACAATAAAGAGGAGCCTTAGCTACTAGGGTTGGGCCCTAACCCAAGAGCTTCAGCCCTCTGTGTTAACTCAGTGCTGGCTCAAAACGAAACTCATTCTTATTATCAAAACACTGGATTACATCAAAAACTGTCACAAGTCTTGCAACTCGAAAATAGAGTAAAGTTTTACAATCAAAATTCCGAATCCTACTGAGGTCCTAGGCCTCTCTACTTATATGTCTGAAGTCTCCAACGACTTCCTTAAAATTAGGGAGACTCGACTCCCAAACTAGAGATAAACTGGTGCTTTGACCTTCACTTGCTCGGCTGCCTTCTAGTTCTCATGATTTGGCTGTTTGCACTTCGAGCTAATGGAGGAATATTTGAATGGGGGGGGGGTAGTAAATGAGAAGGATTTACCTCCTATAATTCCTCTCCCTTGTCCCATTCGAGTTTTGACCAAGGTCTTTACCAAAATTCCTTGCTTTTATCCTTTAATCCTGCATTAAATGCACATTAGACCACAAAGAAAAATATCCAACTCTAACTCATCTCATAAGAAAAATATAATCAAAAGTATGCAATAAGTTGTGGGAATAGTTGGTTTGAATAATATAGGAGGTGAATTAAGGCCCATATAATTACCCAATGATGAGGCTCATCAAAACCCTCAAGGCAATGTTGAATAATTTTGACATAATGAATCGAAGTTACAAGAAAATCCTTAAACTGTATAGGAAAACACTCAAATTATATAACAGACTAATAAAATTTAAACAGTGAAATATAAAAGGAAAATCCTCAAGTCATATAGTGATTTATTTAATTTGAACAATGAGATATTAAAAAAATCACATTCTAATTACAGAATCCGTGGATGAGTTTACATTGACTGTAGTGGAATAAAACCATCAAACACTAACCAGCCACCTGGACGGTATCAAGAGGATTTCACCATATTGAAATAACCTAACCAAGATCGTGAGGAGCGGAGGATGATTTCTCAAACAATACTACATTTCTGCATGGAAAACAATGAATTTGCAATCGGAGGGATGTAGCCCTATTAAGAAGCAGAGAACCAACCCGAGAAGGATACTTGGTGTTAGAAGTAGACTACTCTCAACCCACACGCATACCATTAGGGTGAAGGTCCTAGAGGAAATCTCACTCGTTGAACGTTGAACCAGAAACAAGTCGATTAATGAGAGGCATTGTTTTAAACAAAATGTTAAATAAAGATAGACAAAGAATCATTCTGCAACTTGGGGCATTGTCTTTAAATTCGGTGGCGCCATAGTTACTGCGAAGGCATAAGAAAATGGTTAATTTAAACCATTTTATGAAATCTCAGAGTTTGTGTCTCTGTGAGCCTAGGCATGGAGAATACCTCGTCTGCTCTGGCAACCATTACTCTGCCTAAACGTTAACGAGTGAGGAATGGGGAAACTCTGCGAGAAAACCCTGCATTCAACCCAAGCAACCAGAAATTAACCCGACATATTCCAACTGGAACATATGTAAGGTATTGGGCATAGTAGGAGACTCTACCTAATAAGAGTTTCATCGTCTTCTCAAAAAACCCTCACAATATTGCAGGGCGCCTTCAACCCTAAACTCACCACCAGAATGCCCATCGGACGCAGAGCTTGAGGTGAAAGTGGTTACCTCAACCGTCCTACCTAAAGCCTTACCATTAGATCATCAAGCTATGATCACATAGTGGATATCGGTACAGGTGTTTAGGGGACAAAACTCTCCAGAGACCACCCTTGGGATTTATAAATAAATTACTAAAGGTTGGTATTGTCAAGATTTATATACATCGAAGTTTTCAATGTTAATTAAACAACAAAAACAACAAGGAATGTGACGATAAACCAACCTCCATAATATGTTATATATATGTGGTAACATGGATATGAGTAAATAATTGCAAAGTATTAAGTTAAGAACATGTAAAGGGTTAGGTTAGGATGGTAAATTCTTTCAAAACATTTATATAACATTAACATAAATATCCTTAATCCTTACCATAAGACTATTTCCAAGTAGTGTATCAAAATTTATAACATTCATATGGTAATAATATGGTTGTGAGTATTTTTTTTGGTATTCTTATAATTATTACAAGTGGTATTGGTGCCTATGCTAATGAATAGGCCATATTACATTTATTGCGTGAAAACTACTTAGTATGAATTATTTAATAATAACTAACAAAATAGACTTTATATATATTACATTAAATGGCCACCATACTTATAATATTATTAACCATTATGGACCCCATCACATCACTATGGGGGATCCCACCATTTCATCCCCTTTGAAACACATGGCTCTCAAATTTTTATATCTATGATGTATCTCCATAAGCCAACTTCCTGTGTATGGGCATTTCCCCCAACCCTAAGAGTGAAGTAGTCCAAGAAGTGTGTCCATAAAGGGATCGTCCATAAACCAAGGTCCCATGTACAAGTACCTCCACACTAAGAATGAAGTCATCCAAGCAATGCATCCAAAAATCAAACTATCAAGTATAAATGTTTCCTTCAATGTTGACAATGAAGTCATCCAAGAAAGGATTACATAATCTTGTATCCTAGGGACAAGTGTGCATGTTGGGTCCCGACTAATCACACATGAAATTAATGAATAGTCATGAGGATTTTGTTAAATATTATCACCATGGTAATATGGATCCAATCATCTTTCCAGCAAGATACTATGTCATCCATAACCAAAATATCATCCACATAGATACAAAAGGTTAGTTATTGATATGGAGTTATGTACTCTATGGTATGTACAATTATTATTACACCAGAATGTCACCACTAATCATCATCAGACTTATTTTACCAAGGTCCCTTAAGATTATGGTAAAAACTTAATAGGAAGAATTAAAGTGGAACTTCAAATTTTAATTTGTTTTACTGTGACTAGGTTAGGTGTGAATAGGTTAGTTAGGAGGTGCCATCTGAAATCCTGACAACAATGTCAACAGATTTTACCGAACAACTCTCTTTCACCAAGTTTCTCGATTGAGGCCCTAAATTTCATCAAGGCCTATTCACATTTCTTAGAAGAACATAATATGCCATCCTCAAAATCCTCTACCTCCTCAAGTTAAAAAATAATATTAGGGGAAGGAAAAATTACTTTGAATCCTAACACACGAATAGGATTTTTTCTACTTGTTTTATCAAGAAATATAATTCTATTAATGAAACAAGATGACTATGTAATTAGAAAATGTTAACGCTCAAAATATATTTGTGAAAAATTTCCATCACCTAAGGAGAACATATAGACGAAGGAGATACTAAAGATGAGGCTCCCATAATAGGTACAAATTAACCTCCACCCATCAATATCACATTCTAGTAGTTTGAGTTAATTTCATTGTCCCTCTTTAAGCATTCATCACTACAAGACATGAACTCTTCAAGCCTAATATTTTCATATATTGAAAAAACTTGGTTGATCCAATCCCTCTACTCTAGTACTTTTCACATGGATACGTTGTCAATATATTGTGTGTAAATTTAAATATTCCCATCCATAACCACTTGGTTCTTTCTCATATAAATATTCTTCATGAATGAAAATAGTGTATTCCTTTGTAGAAAAGTATGAGCTCTGAAATGTTCCATGATAATTGCATATTCTTGGGGCTTGGTTTTCAAGGCAAAGTCCAACGTTCACTCTAAACTAACCATGATCATCAATAACCACTTGGTGAATGCTAGTAGTTAAACAGTAAACCAAACACACTAGAATTTGAAACCGAATAGGTCAAAATGAAAATTAAGTATGTTAACACAAGAGTTCAATAAGAACTTGAATTTGGTTACTCGTGCCTACTGGGGAGATATTTCCATTAAAGGAAATCATAACACAAGCAACAATACAACAAAGTATAAGTGATCTGAATGGTCATCATGGGAATGATAGATATCGAACACTGTTGAGAACACAACAAGATGATGGAGCTTAGCGGAAAGAAGTCACCTTCACTAAGTGGGCGCGCAGGATATTTTTGGCGTAAATTCTATTTTTAGACATATGGATCATGTTCTATGAGTTGTAGTATGCTATTTGTGGGTGATTGGTCATGTTGGTAGAAATAGATGGACTTCTATTTTTAGACATATGGGCAGGTTTCTATTTTTAGACTACCAGGCTAAAAATATAACAGTCGAATATTATTGCCTCATAATAATATTTGGACTATAAACTTTATCTTATCCTCTTGGAGCACTTCAGTCTGAGCTACAGATGTGGCACATGCAACTGTTAGAAGGAAATACGCTTTCTTTGTGGGTCAGTTGAGCTATTGCATGCAGGACTTCAGTTAGAACTCAAGAAGTTGAGTTTGGTGGAGTTGATTGTGGAGTTGATGGCATTGTGTTTAGTTTGACTTGGTTGAACTAGTTGTATTTAGTCTAATTGCAAATAGACTAGTGATGAGTTGTGTGAATTAATTGTTAAACTAATTCACTAATTATTAACTCATAAAGAAATTAAAGAATACATCAGTTAACTCAGTTGCATGTCAGTGCATGTACAGTTAAGTGGAGACAGGTGTTAGAGGTTGAGATTGCTATCAGTTGTGACTATAGTTGTGAATGATATCTTGCACAATCAAAGGGATTGAGTTATGCCAATGAGGACTGTGTAGTGTGGGACAATACAAGCAAATTATAGCTTGTGCTCAAGTGATTTTCACTAAGCATTGTGTAGTGGAGGCAGGCAAAGCAGCGGAGGAGATTTGAACCTGTGACTTGTTCGGATCTAAGCTAGTTTTGTGTGTAACATGTGGAGATAATACTGAGTACTTGTGAGGAGTATAGTACTATATATTGTTACATGTTCTCAATCATTATAATATACAGATAGTGTGGGGTTTTCAGATGTATGCTTTCCCCGGGTTACATACTGTGTTAATATGTGCATGAGATTGATGTTTCATTGTTTTTAATGTTGCTAAATTGATGATCAACGTAGAGGAGATTATGTATTGTGCATGTATTCCGCAATAGTGTATAATCAAGATAATCTCTGTGAATAAGTGTCATATTATTCAAAATTTCTACATGGTATTGGAGTTGTTGATCATCAGATCTATTATTCAGAAAGTGTTTACATTCTATTTCTTCAGGTAGAGTTTGTAATCGGGCTAGGTAGCCTCTGGCTTCATCCTTCCTTTGGAAGGTGAGATATATGGTAAAAGCCCATACAGTCAATCTCTGTACGAGAAATACTTTGTTCTCACAAATTCTAGATCAGAGGCAGTTGAGTTTGGAGTTGGTGGAATTCAAATTTGCAGCAGTGTTTTCTTGGTATCAATGTGGCAATGTCTTTCAACGGATTGCGATTGGAGTATACTCTTGAGGGCATCTCGAACTATATTGCATGGAAGGATAGGATGGAGGCGGTGTTAGATGATAATGGGCTGAAGGAGTTCATAGAGGCTGAGGTCCCAAAGCCTATTGATACTGTGCAGGTTGTTGCTTCGCAAAAGAAGACAACAAAGTGTCGAAGGATTCTGTTGGAGGGCATGGAGGATCACATTGTGTCCAGCCTGCATGGAAAGGCTTCTCCATACTTGATGTGGAAAGCATTGATAGATCTATTCCAAAGCAAAAGCGATCAGAGGAAGCTGGCACTCAAGGATAAACTCAGAAACATCAAATGTGAGAAGGGAGACAGTGTGCCCAAGTATCTCACAAAGTTCACTCAGTGTCAGGATGAGCTGGGAAGTGTGGGGGTAATTTTCGATGATGAGGACTTGGTGAGCTTGGATCTCCTTGGTCTTCCACAGAGTTGGCATTCCTATCAAGACTCTGTCAATGGTCGAGAGAAATTGCCAGGATGGGAGAGACTTTGGTCAGATCTTGTGCAGGAGGAGATCAGGTGGAATACTAGGGACGGATCTTCATCAAAGGGAACTAATGAATAAAATTGCGCTTTGGCTGCCAAAGCAAAGAAGGGGAAGAACAAGAAAGTTTCTCAGTCTAGTACGAAAGGCAAGAAGTAGGACATGTCCAAGGTGAAGTGCTTTCACTGTCACCAGCACGGACACTATGCCACTAATTGTCCGCAGAAGAAGAAGAACAAGCAAGCTACTAGATCTGCAGTAGGAGACGCTCTAGCCTTGTAGTTTGAGCTTGATTTTTCATTGATCGCATGCTTGGTTTCAAGTGTGATGGGATCGATATGGTTCTTGGATAGTGGTGCATCTTTTCACATGATAGGAGATCGAGATTTGTTTTCTGATCTGGAGGAGAAAGATCTTGGAGTGCACATCGAGATGGGCAATGATGGTAGATACAGTGCGACCAGTATCGGTACCATTTCCTTTGAGAGGGAGTTTGGTAAACACTTCGTATTGAAGGAAGTGATGCATGTTCCAGGATTGAAGAAGAATCTTATCTCTGTGGTGATGTTAGAAGATAAGGGATATGATGTTGTTTTCAACGAGGGAAAGGCTTTCCTGCGCAGTAAGGCAACTGGAGAAACCTAGAAGATAGGGTTTCGAGTAAGGAACCTTTATCAGTTGCATGTAGATGGCTGCACAGCAATGGCATGCAAGGCAGAAGGATTGGTGAGCCAAGATGATGGCGAGTTGTGGCACAGGAGATTGTGTCACCTTCACCATGGAGTCTTGAAGATACTGTAGTATATCACCACATGGCTTCCTAAAGGCACTCTTGCACAGTCAAATCAGTGCAAGGGGTGTACTTTGGGAAAGTTTGTGAAGGCCACCTTTCACGAGAAGGATAGTCGCGGCACGATGATCCTTGAGAGAATTCACATAGACATGTGTGGACCTTTCTCAGTAGTTTCAATAGCAAAAGCCAGGTATTATGTGATCTTTGTTGATGATTTCTCTCGTAAGTGCTGGATCTTCTTCATGCAGAAGAAGAGCGAGACATACTCAAAGTTCTGTGAGTTCAAAGCACTGGTCGAGAAGGAGTCGGGGAAGAAGGTGAAGGATCTCAAGAGCGATAATGGTGGAGAATACATCTCTAGAGAGTTCAAAGATTTCTGCAGTGCAGAAGGGATTCGAAGAAAGCTCATAGCTCCCCATAACCCACAGCAGAACAGGGTTGCTGAGCGGAAGAACAGAACGATCGTGGGTGCTGCACGGGCGATGTTGCATGATCAGGGCCTACCCCTTCACTTGTGGGCAGAAGCATGCAATACAACAGCATATGTGCAGAACCGTTGTCCTTACAGGATACTTGGCATGAGTACACCCGAGGAGGCTTATTCTGGTAAGAAGCCTGATCTTTCTCATTTGAGGATTTTTGGTGCTAACATTTATATGCATGTGAAGAAGGATTCCAGGAAGAATTTGGAGCCGACTGCAGAGGTTGGGATATTTGTGGGGTACACTGATACGCCCCACAACTATCGTGTGTATTTTCCAGACAGTGGTAAGACTGTTGTGCGACAGGATATAAAATTTCAGGAGGAGAAAGCCATGAAGTGTTCGCTTGAGAGGGAGCCACACTTTCATGCATATGAGGAGCTATTAGTTCCTAAAGATGCACTTTAGGACGTGGATCATCCACAGGACGAAGTTCATGGAGTGGAAGAGACCACTCATGCAGCGCCAACCATCAGAGAGCGAAAGCGCTTGACAGAAGCTGCGCGACTGGCTCAAGATGCAGAGAAAGTTGTAGGAACACCTATAGCCCAACGTAGGCAGAGACAGTCACCTGATCGGTACACTGGATACATGGCTCTTGTGAGAAAATGTGTTGTGATTGAGCCATCCTCTTTCGAGGAAGCTGTGGAGGATCCCGCATGGGTAGACACCATGGTGGAAGAGTATGATTCGATTGTTAGAAACAGTGCATGGGAGATTATTCCTAGACCGGAAGGGAAATCAGTGGTGGGTTCGAGATGGATCTACAAAGTTAAGCAGGCAGCTGACGGGAGTGTAGAGGAGTACAAGGCAAGATTTGTTTCCCGAGGCTTTTCACAGATAGAGGGGATTGATTATGAGGAGACCTTTGCACCTGTCGCAAGGTATTCTTCCATACGGAAAATTCTTTCTCTCTCAGCGTAGATGGGGTGGCACATTCATCAGATGGATGTGAAGAGTACATTCCTTAATAGATTCATTGAGGAGGAGGTGTACATAGAATAACCCAAAGGTTTTGAGATCTTCAGCAGCGAGTCGCATGTGTGTAGGCTCAAGAGAGTGTTGTATCGGTTGAATCAAGCACCACGTGCTTGGCACACACAGATAGACAATTATTTCACTGGACTTGGATTCTCCAAGAGCGAGGCGGATCCTAACCTATACCAGATTGTGGTGGAGGGTAAGTTGCTTATCATTGTACTTTATGTAGATGATTTGATTCTAACGGGTGATGAGCTGTTGATACTTTCATGCAAGGATGATCTTGCTAAGGAGTTTGAGATGAAGGACTTGGGCCTCCTTCATTATTTCCTGGGATTGGAAATTTGGCAGCGCAGTGATGGACTATTTGTTTCTCAGGGTAAGTATGCTCGGGAGATACTGGAGAAGTTCAACATGCATGGTTGCAAGCCTGTTGATACTCCTCTTCCCGGAGGTTGGAGGAAGGAGGATGCCACTTTAGCAGAAGAAGTGGATGCCACTATTTATCGACAGTTGGTGGGGTTGCTTATGTATCTGGTCAATACATGACCCAATATATGCTATGCTGTTAACCAGCTTTCACAAGCTATGGTTAAGCCAACCAAGCTCTTCTGGAAGGCAGACAAGCATGTATTGTGTTATTTGAGAGGCACACCGGGATATGGATTGTGGTACAGATAGGAGGATGAGGTGAAGCTATGTGGCTTCACGGATGCAGATTGGGCAGGGAGCCAACCGGACAAAAAGAGAACATCAGGAGGGGTCTTCAGTATTGGGTCAACAACAGTTTCTTGGTACAGCAAGAAGCATAGATCCATGACACTCAGTTCAACAGAGGCTGAGTATATGGCAACAAGTTTGGCTGCATGAGAGGCTATATGGATGAGGAAGATTCTGGTCGGGTTGTTTGGTTCTTACTTGGATCCTACTATGATTTACTGTGATAACCAGAGTTGCATTAAACTCTTGACTAATCCTGTATTTCATGATAGATCTAAGCACATTGACATCAGGTACCATCATATCAGAGATTGTGTGCAACGGAGAATCGTGTTACTTTCATACATTCCAACGAAGGACCAGGATACTGATATCTTGACGAAGGCGCTCACCAGGAGCAAATTCGAATACCACCGAGGTAGGATAGGGGTTGCTGATAATCCATATCTTGTTGAGAGGGAGTGTTGAGAATGCAACAAGATGATGGAGCTTAGTGGAAAGAAGTTGCCTTCACTAAGTGGGCCCGCAGGCTATTTATGGCGCAAAGCCTATTTTTAGACATATGGATCATGGTCTATGAGTTGCAGTATGTTATTTGTGGATGATTGGTCATGTTGGTAGAAATAGATGGAGTTCTATTTTTAGACATATGGGCAGGTTTCTATTTTTAGACTGCCAGGCTAAAAATAGAACAGTCGAATATTATTGCCTCATAATAATATTTGGACTATAAACTTTATCTTATCCTCTTGGAGCACTTCAGTTTGAGCTACATATGTGGCACATGCAGCTGTCAGAAGGAAATATTCTTTCTTTGTGGGTCAGTTGAGCTATTGCATGCAGGACTTCAGTTAGAACTCAAGTAGTTGAGTTTGGTGGAGTTGATTGTGGAGTTGATGGAGTTGTGTTCAGTTTGACTTGGTTGAACTAGTTGTATTTAGTCTAACTGCAAATAGACTAGTGATGAGTTGTGTGAATTAATTGTTAAACTAATTCACTAATTATTAACTCATAAAGCAACTAAAGAATACATCAGTTAACTCAGTTGCATGTCAGTGCATGTACAGTTCAGTGGAGACAGGTGTTAGAGGTTGAGATTGCTATCAGTTGTGACTATAGTTGTGCATGAGATCTTGCACAATCAAAGGGATTGAGTTATGCCAATGAGGACTGCGTAGTGTGGGCCAATACAAGCAAATTATAGCCTGTGCTCATGTGATTTTCACTAAGCATTGTGCAGTGGAGGCAGGCAAAGCAGTGGAGGAGATTTGAACCTGTGACTTGTTCGGATCTGAGCTAGTTTTGTGTGTAACAGGTGGAGATAGTACTGAGTACTTGTGAGGAGTATTGTACTATGTATTGTTACATGTTCTCAATCATTATAATATATAGATAGTGTGGGGTTTTCAGCTGTATTTTCCCCGGGTTACATACTGTGTTAATGTGTGCATGTGATTGATGTTTCATTGTTTTTAATGCTGCTAAATTGATGATCAATGTAGAGGAGATTATGTATTGTGCATGTATTCCGCAATAGTGTATAATCGGGATAATCTCTGTGAATAAGTGTCATATTATTCAAAATTTCTACAAACACAACATGGTGATGTTGTTTGGAGAGCGACATATCATTGTGGAGGGATGGATTTAGTTTCTAAAAGGGTCTCAACTCAATATACCCAGTTGGATGGGTTGTTTATCTCAAATACAGTGAGAGTAGTTAAGTTTAGCTTATCAGGTTCATGAGGGTAGGATTGGTTAAACTCAACTTATACGTTAAGTTCTTTAAGCAAGTCGTTGAGGATTATTTATCGTCGATTTGGTGTATATTTGGTGTTAGATCACAAAACAAGTGAATGTTAAAGAGAATAGGTGCCAAATATGTCAAACCAGTTCTTGAACCCTCAAAAGTTGACTAACTAGAAAGAGGAAATTCATTTAGCATTCCTGGATATCGATTTAATGCATGTGGGTCACGAGATCATGAATTATATAGAATTTTCAAGCTACAATGTCAAGTTTGTCAAACCCCTAATCAATAATGAAGCTATGAAATAAACTTAAAACCACAAGATTGTTTGGTTAATTATAGCATTGCTTTAGTCTGCTTAGTCAATCTATTGTTTAGATTGACAAAAGTTTTTGAAGTTAAACCATTATAGATCTAAGAGATATGAAAAATGTTTAAGTGATTCAAGCATGGGAAATGAAACGATTTGCAAATGAAATACTCTTTCTAAACATTAGGCTAGAAGACTTGAAGAACCAATCTAGATTTAGAAATAAAATCAATTTAAATAGCATTGTGTGGGCTGCATAGTGAGTCGTGACAATTGAATCAAATTTATGTTACTTTTAAACTTATAAATGGAAAGAAAATATATGTTGTTGATGCATTCAATATAGTGACAAAACAACACCTAATGGTTGTAGTAATGGCTACAATGTCAGCTGGATACAAGTGGTGCATAGTGGTCATTGGTTTAATCGCCATGTAGGTTAACCTGACCTTTTCCATGGTGTTTTGGCATTGTCATGTAGGTTAACTTGACCTTTTCCATGGTGTTTTGGCATTGCCATGTGGGTAAAGTTTGGAAAATAATATGGTCAGGAAAAATGAGCGAGCAAACATTGCCCCAGAACTTAGGTTTGATTCCAAGTGTTTAAAAATTCACAACCCTCTTAAAAATATGAAGGTAATCGTGACTTGAAAGCTGATTTTTGGCTTTGAACCAATTTTTCTGGTGCTTTTTATTTGTCTGTTATGATGTTTTAGGTTATTGTATACAATTAAGCACTATAATCTACTATTTCTTTTAGACTTACATTCTGCTTCGTTGCAGTTTTCTCACCAATACAGTGATAATGTCAGGTTCTGCTACTGAAAAATGTGATCTCATGACATTCCTTGGGTTGTGACATCAAATTTTTATGTTTTCACCCTGAAATTTATGTCATTGTTAAATATTTGTTCTTCCAACGTTAAATTTGAAATTTTGCTTCAAATTTTTCTTTCTTGTCTTTGATAAGGTAAAACTACTTTTAGTCTTAAATTCAAATTCATCTGTCTCAAATCCTTTATTTGTTCTCAATTTGGGCTACTTCTTGGCATGTTATACTATTGAATCTTCTGAACCTTGTTTATCCATGCTAAAAATCAGTCTCCTTCTCATATGTTGAGTCTATTTATTTATATACCCTGTTCGACACCCAACCCCCCACCCCCCCTTTTTTTTCCTTAGGGGTAAGTAATTTTTGACTTTTTTTTTCACATTGGAAAGGTGCACACTTGCCTCAGTGGGATACAGAAAGCATTTGTTCAACTAGCTTCTCTTCATTTAATATGCTCTCCTATTGGGAAGGTACATGCTTCTAGCATGGACGTTGCAGGGTTGAGTTGAGTCAAGGGCACCCTCCTCATTCTTCTGGATGTTCTCAATGTGTACATGAACATTTCCATGTTGTCTTTGATATTGTCATGGATATCATAACTTCTCATGGCCTTGATGTCTGAGCTGGGCCTAAGATTGAACCTTGTTGATTTTGACACAAACTCAACACTCTCATTGCTGTTGGACAAAGACCAAACTGAAATTTGAGAATATGGAATTCAAACTTTGAACAACCAGTTTCATGGTTGTGTTACAGTTTAGAAACAACAAAATATTTGACTTAAATTCGACTAGATAGAATTCAAATTCCTTGGTGGCATACTCTATGTAGAGAGGAGTTAGGACACCTCTAGCTTGGATGATGACCATGAACAAAACAATGAACTACAAGTAACCATGATCGGTCAAACCTTAGAGAAGTAATTTAAGTTGAGATTTCCATTAGTGACCAAGGACATGATTAATGGTTGGACGACAAGCTCTTATTCCAGTTGCAACTCTACATACCTCCTTCCTATGGCATTGACAACAGCAGAAGCTCTTCCTACCTTGTGTTATGTGCCCATTCCCTAACTCTCTTTGATGCTCTCCTTCTCCCATTTTTGGGGCATGAAGGTTTTTTGTAGCTCAAATTTGTCCGATAGCGATCCCTCAGATCCTCAAAAATTGACTCAATAGAGACAAGGCCAAATAATATTCAAAAGTTGTTGGAAAATTAAATTAACATTACAAGTTTTTCAAGGCTCTAATTAGTGTGATAGTGATCCTTCAGAGCCCTGGAAATCGATTCAACCAAGACAAAAACAAATATCATTCAAGAGAGATGCTACTTTAAAATTGCAACTTACTTCCAATTCAACTTCTATTGGTCAGTTGTAAGGCTACATTTCTAGTTTGAAGTTGTAGAAATGCCACAATTTAGCTTTTAGGAAATTATACATTCCTTTTCAAATTCACGAAAGGTTCAAGATCCTAAACAAATACAATCATACTCTTGTCAAACTGCTTGATTAAATATTCCAGCTACACTTGTATATCTGAAACACAACTTAAGCTACAACATTTTAATACTACACATTCTGTCGGAGTGCCATTGCACCACGATGGGAAATTGTTAGTATTGAAGCCAACAAGACTTATGCCTGGACTCCCCTCCAAAATTAACATTAGCATCCAGTCCCAAAAACCCCTATGCACGATACTAGTGAGAGACAACCACTCAAACTCTCATTAACTCAACTCCTCAAAACTCCCTAACCCTAGAATCATGAGAGGGAATTGTTTAATGTTTTACATGAAAATATCTGTAACCAACTTTCTCTCCATTATACATGTCCCTTACATGGCATTTCCCTTGTTACATAGGTGTAAATTAGTGTGCCTCACCCAAGGGGAGTCAGACTAATCATTTGCTGGCAACAAAGTAACCAAATGACTAACAACATTGGAAACTATCAATTGAGCTAGCCCCTTCAAAAAAAAAAAACATTAATTAATTAATTAATTAAAATTCACGAGTTCCACAAGTCACACTTGATGAAGGATTTATATATAGAAATATATAAATCTTTTTGAATGGAATTCATCTGCCTAGCCTTTTGGCATCATATTATTACATTAGTTGCTTTATTAGTCTAATCCATACCATTTTTTTCACAATATTGAATTTAGAATTATTGTTTTTTTAAATCAAGGTTGAGTGCTAGATGGTGTTTGTTAACCCTAACCAAGCATGTTGCACATGGAGTATTGATTTTTTTTTTTTCATATCTTGTTACCAAATGCACTTATATAAGTGACTATCAATTAACATCTTCTTTATACTAAGCTTGCAATTGTAGGATTATTTGATGGAGCTTAATGCTTTTATTGAGGGAAGTCATGGTTTGTGCTTACATTCTCCTTGACACTTCCCTCATGACATTGTTGATCACCTCTGGTGAGTGCTGAGGTGTCTTAAGGAAAGTTGTTCTTATGCGCACTTACCTAGTGTCGTTGTCCTCGAAATCACATAACCATGGGGGTTTGTTACTATGATTTCTTATTGATATCCCGCGTTAGATAATGCACATTATGTCTTTGGTTGGCATCATCATTTCTTGTTTTGAGGCTTGCATCTAGCACATATGGTGGTTGAAATGTGATTGAGGGCCTTGCATAACATTGCTCAAACATTTGATTTACCCTTAGCACATTTATGATGAGGGATATCCATCAACTAAGAGTTTCCTTAAGTATTGTTGGTTAATTATTTCTCCTTGACATAGTGAATTAGTTGTTGAGCATGTTTGCATGTGTTCACAGGGTTTCACTTGGATTATTGTTTCATGATTTTGATTGATGAACCTTGAATTAGTATACCCACCCTTTGTTGCATAATTGATGTCCCTTTGGTGGATGTCTTGATGACATGGAAAAGTGGTTGTGGTTTGTTAGAAGAATGTCGATGGATATTTATAGTTTGGCTATAATGTGGCATGTTGTGAGTAGTTATTTTATTGATAGAGGAAATCACTCCCCTTATTTGGCATCTTCTCATGCATTTGGAGGCATTCAGACCTTGCTTGGGTGGTCTTTTACATTGACACCCATGGTTTTGGTCACTTGGTATGTTATTTTCACATTGTATCATATAGTTTCTCTTGGTTTGGGAAGCTTCTTTATTACTATATTGGAGAGTGTCCTAGCCTCATTACACAATCTCTTAGGGTGAACTATTTATCATATCCCTTGGAGGGGAGGTGTTGGTACATGTGCATTTAATCACTTTGGCACATTGAATGAGGACACCCCACTTCTTTGAGGAGGTTATAACAAATTTATGGACAATTGTGGCACATGTTTCTATGGGATTACTATTTATGGCCAATTTGGTTGATCCTGGGAGATAATTCCCTAACATATTTATACTATTTCCATTTGGAGGAGTTACGTTGTTTGTCTACAAGACTCTAATTACCTTGGCATATTATTTGAAGTCACTCCACTTGAAAAGGTGGTCATGACCATTATTTTCAAAAAAAAAATATGGACCACTCTTGAAGGATGAGTTGCTCTATTCTTGGAAAAACAACCTTAACATCTTCTATTTTGGCTTTATATTTGGTATCTATAGGCGACTAGCTACCTTTTCTAAGAGACTTCTCCCATTTTGGCATGAGTATTTATAGGTAAAGTTATCTAGCTACATGGGTTACCCACAAAGATCATTTTGATAGGGACTCTCGCTTTACATATACATTTTGGACAAGTTTACGGTTAGTGTTGGGGACTTAGTTAAACCTTAGCACTGCATATCATCTATAAATAAATGGAAAGACTGAAAGAGAAAATCAGGTTATAGAAGATATGCTTATAATGTATGTCATGGATAATTAGACTCAGTGGGAAGAGTACTTACCATTGGTAGAGTTTTCCTATAATAACAATTACCACAATTCAATTAGGATGCCTCCTTATCAAGCTCTCTATGGGAGGCCATGCAGGACACCATTGAGTCAATGAAAGGATGGAAGACACAATAATAGTCATGATGGATTGTTTCAAAATGGAGGAATAGGTAAGATAGATTCAACGAAGTTTAAAGGAAGCACCAGATAGGAAAAAGAGTTATGTTGATGCACATAGTACCGATCGAAGTTTTAAAGTGGGGGACCGAGTTTTTATTTTATTTTTTAGTTATTCCTAACACTATTCAGTTTGAGAAAGGTATGAAGTTACCACCTTGATTTATAGGACCTTTTAGAATCAAAGAGAAAATTGGACCAGTTTCCTATTGTCTTGTACTACCACCCCACTTGCATAAAACTCATGATGTTTTTATGTATCTGTCCTATAACATTATGTTTTTGATGAATCCCACAAACTCGACTGGAGGGAATTATAGGTCTCAGACATAGGAACCATAATGATCAAACCAATATGCCTATTATACCATAGGGTTTGATAGCTCAGGCATCACTTGGTGGACCAAGTTGAGATACAATGGGACAATTCCAACCCAAGATCTGCTACCCGAGAGGACGCAAAGACTATATGTCGCAATTACCCCTCACTTTTGACCATTTATGATGTCCATTTTGACTTAGATAGCTACCTATGCTAAGGCTCTATTTGCAGTTCCATGTTATTTATTTATGAACGCTATGTAATATTGATGCATTTAGTTAGATAAGTGAAACTACTTATATAAATCATTAGATGGATTAGGTATTGATGATTGAAATGTTCGATGTATGACCTAATGTATGACTTACTTGGTTATGATTTATCTAGTGCATGACTTATCAGAGTTATTGTTGTTTCATGTATGGCTTAAGTGGATATGATTTATCTAATGAATGACTTGGTGAAATTATGATTTATCTAATGTAAGATTTATGTCCAGTATGAACTACAAAATGTATACGTGGATACTAGACTTAATAATATGTTGTTTAAGATAACGTATCTATATCTATTTTGTTGTTATATATATGCATGGATGAGAACTAACCCATAGATTGGAAATAACTATATGATAACCAAGATCTACTCTTCCATTGGGGAAGGTTGAGACATCCAATGAGGAATGGTATGATGTACATTGTTCTATTACATTTGGTATCTACTTGATATGCACTCTTATGACATGGGTAAAATGTAAATGACAGGTGACAAGACTACCTGACTGGATTATTCGATGACAAGTATCCAACTAACGTTGTAGTGTGGTCCATATTAGGGTGTTGACCCTAGTGTAAGGAGGGGTGGAGGCATTTCCCACCGTGTAACCTCCAAACCTGGAATCGTGGAGGGCAGTGATGGACACGCTCCCCTAGATGTGTGATGACGATTTCAAGTAAGTGTTGACCCTAGTTGTAAGGAGGGGTGGAGGTATTTCCCACCATGTAACCTCCAAACCTGGAATCATGAGAGGGCAGTGATGGACACACTCCACTAGACGTGTGATGAAGATTTCTAGTTGCCTGCTGGGGAAGTTAGGTCGATATATTCGACACTTCCACCATATTGGTTTTATCAGTGGTCATATTGGTATAGCCGATGCCACAATATATAATAGCAGAGGATGGATAGGGTGGGAACGGAAGTAGGTTAGGAAGGATAGGAGGATATAGATTAGTTGGAGACTCTTGATGGGAAGTGGTATCATTGCCTGACTTATTAAATTTTACTACTATTACTCTCTCTCTATTTTGTTATGCCTTATTGTCAAGTTTCTTTCGAATTCCTTATATCTTTTTCACTCTAACTTCGAGATGAAGTTTTCTGAAGGAGGGGTGTATGTAATGCCCCACTTAATCTTATCATGCAAATTTTATTAGTGTTTAAATTACCTGAAAATATTGACTTATAATTATCAAGAAATATTGGTAAATACCTACATTTGTGAAACTGTAATTTTTATTTACTGATATAAAATTTATTATTGTTATTATTCAATTCCCAACTTGTCTTCTCAAATTTAATCTTGGATAGGATATGGTCTCCTTCCATTTATTCCAAATTAAATATCCATATCCCAAGGTGTCTTCTCAAAATCTACTTGGGAGAAGATATGGTCTTCTCCAATTAATTTCCAAATTAAATATTCATATCTTATCCCCAAAATGTCTTCTCAAATCTACTTGAACAAGATATGGTAAGAAAAGTCAAGGATACTAAATGAAAGGATGAGGAGGTAGTCATGACATTAATGACAGGTGGTTGAGGTGGATGGGAGGAAGAGACATAAAAATGGAAGGAAGATGAGAGAGAGGGGGGGATCCTTGGTCTTGGTTTCAGTTTGGTCCGATTTTGGAGGATTTTTTTTTGGGGGAGGGATGTGGAGAAAGAGGAGGGAGACCAAACTTGGATCTGGAGAGTGTTGGTTAAACTTGGACACACTACATCTTTTTGGACTTGGGCTCGGAGGGCTAGGGAACCTGTGGAGGTTCCCTGGGATAGGAAATACTTCTTAGTTGGTTGGGAGGAAAATCCAGTCTGGTAGTCAAGAGGAGCATCCCAACAGAGTCAAGAGCTCAAGAGCATCTTAACTTCTATTGGAATAGGTATTCCTCCATTTATTGATTACTTATGTAAATGGTTGCAATGAAATTCTTACTTATTTAATCTGTGGTAAATAAATTTTAAAGGTATGTTATCATCAAAAAAATGTTTAGATATAAATATGTTATTTCCCATCTTATTATGTTTAAAATTAGAGAAATGTAGTTTTAGTTAGAGGACCTTAGGAAGGAGCTTCACACACTACATTCTCTAGAATTGGTCAGTTTAGTAGAGGACTAGTCACTTTGGTGTTTTAAGGCTAGTTCAATACAAGACCAACCTTAGCCAATCTGAACCGCCAAACTAGACTAGTACAACTCTAAACCCATTGGGACCAACCAATTCCACTATTTCTAGGATAGTTCCAATAAGACTATGCCCTTCTTATCCTCCTCTCGATTCGTTTTGTTGGATCCTTTCAGGAATGGTGATTTGGAGAGCGTCATAAATTGTTAGACTGTTGTGAGCACCTAAGATCATACGTAGTTAAGCCTTGCCAAGAAAAAAATTGCAAGGAACTGTTACACTAAAAAATGTCACCATGGCTATTTACAGTTAGTATGGCTCTATCAACAGTCATGCTATCCTCCTAGGCAAGTCTTATGCCTTTTCTCTCCATGTCAAAACTCCAAAAAGAGAGAAAGTCTTTGTAAATGTGTTTATCTCTGGGTACGCAGATTCTCTCGACCTTACCTACGTATACGCACCTAATGTTCACAAAAACTGCGTACTTGTACGCTCTGTATGTAAAGGGGCAGGTGCGTACCCCTGTAAAGGTCAAAAGGCGCAAGTTTCACTTCAAAAAAGTTACTTGTGGTCATTTCTAGAGGCTTCTAGAAGTATGTTTGACGTATATGAAGCGCCTCCAGATGGTTCATGTACCCCTACCAAAGAGGAACTTATCCCATCAATAAGGGAGCTATCCCATCCAAAGAGGGGATTATCCCATTGATGGTGGACCTGATTAACTTCCTCTTGAGCACTATAAATACAGGCATTGGGCCAGAAGGAGGAGAGGTTGGAAGCTAAACATTTCTAAGGGTAGATGCTGCTGGAATTAGGACTCCCATTTAGAAGCTTGTGAGGAGAGATTGCCATCTTTGCTTTTTCTATTTGGAAGTGGGTGAGCTTTGTCAAAGTAAAGGAGAACTCTTGATGGACCCTGGGAGGGACTTGCACAACACCAAGGCTCAGGTTGTAATTGTTCCTTTTGTTTCCTATTAATGCAAATGAGTCCATTCTTCTCAATAACTTGTTATTTATGAGTTGTTTCATGTACTCCTTGGTCTATGTGTTAAATATGTTTTATTTTATGAGATTATCAAGTGCTATTTAATCATTTGATTGTTAGTGAATGCAGGTTTCGAAGTGAAGGAGGAGCTCATCCAGATCAGCGAGGTTGGACTGCTACAACAGTGTTGGACTACAGGTAGGATCTAAACACTTGATTTCTTATATAGTAAATGCATGTTTAGAGAAGGATTGCTCTTGTTTGTCTTGTTTGTCACTAGAGAGTCTTAGGCTCCTAGGGTGGTTGGTTGTGTCCGCACTATCGACTCTTTCCGCCTGACAAAATGGCGACTCCACTGGGGAATCCATTGTTGAGAAAGTTTTTTCCTTTGTATGCAACTTTGATATGAGAAAAGTCATTTATTTTCTGGTTTTTGGCTCTGTGACTTTGTATTTGGGTGGGTTAGCTTAGGGTTAGATTGAATTTAGTTTTTCTTGATTTTTCCAGTAGTACGCACCCTCTGAGTATTGCACAGTGCATATCTGTACGCACTGTTGCTGTGTGCACAGAGCGGGCCCGCACCTGTCTTAACAGGTTGCCTGCGTACCCTGCTAAAAATTAAGAAATTTCCATTTTTTACATTTTTCCTCTTAGATTTTGCTTTTTCTTAGTTTTTAATGCCCAGATCCATTAGTCTCCTGTCAAAGATCTTCACTTGAACTTGTTTCGATAACATTGAGTGTTTTAGTGGATTTCATAGAAGTTTAAGCCCTAGGGTTTGATTTTTGAGTAGGTCCTGTAGTGACTTTGGCGGTAGAAGCTGTCAAGCCTTAGATCTCTCTGGTTTTGTCAGCCTTCTTAGGAGTCGGACCTGTCATAAAGTCTACCTGTGAGAGCAACTTATCTTTGAGTTGTCTCTTTGGAAAATTTTGAAGTGCTTGTTGATCGAGTAGTGAATTCCATTTTACAAAAAGAACAAAAAGATTTGAGTTTTGTTTTGACTGGTCTTTTGATTCTGCATTAGCTGGTCCTTGGCTTGATTGTGGTCAAGTAAAACAACCTAGAATCATCTTTGTAGGCTTTTGCCTCGTTAGTTTTGCTTTAGAGTAAATTTCTTTTTGATTTGCTTGTGAGTCAATTTTTCATAGATTTTATAGATTTTGAGATTGATTTTAGTTAAAATAGATTTTGATGCTTTATTAAATAAGAAAAATACAAAAACATCTCCTTTGAAAAGTTTTGTTTCAAGTGGCTTTGACGTATTTTGAAAGAAAAAGAATTTTTCGTGCACGTAAGGAGTGGTCATGTTTGTATGCTTGGAAAGATAAAGAGAATTGTTTCTTTGATTGTCTTTACTAAGAAAGTTGTTTTCTATAAAATTTGCATTTTCCAACTCTCTTAGTTAGGAGTTTCATTGAAAGAGAAAAGTGGCGTAAATCATCTTAGGTGCATCTTTGTAGTGGTTTGAGTCGAGTCTACACACCATTGGTTTCATTTCCGCTACCTTTTGTCTTTAAGAAAAACCATAAAATTAACGCTTAAAGTAAAATCAACTTAGTAAATTTTATTTACTAGGGCTCTGAAACACCAATTTAGATCAGGCTAGTGTCTTGGAGTAGGAGAGTAATTAACTCTCCAAGACAACAAAACCAAACAAGTAGCTTATCTTGTGATAGAATAAATCCAATTGTCTCATTTGTACTCTGGGAAAGCTCCTCTTAAAGGAGAAGCACGAGCTCGTGTCCGAACCAATGAGGGGATCAATCCTCCCTCGTTGGGAACGACGCCAAACACGCACGTATTACAAACGGTAAACCTCGGATTAACCATTGTCAAGGAGCCATGGGTCACTTGTAGGTAAACCTTGGATTATTGTCAAGGAACCGGCAAGCGGATTGAGCTTGATACTCTGCCCTTGCGTGCTGTCGGAGTGTAGACTGTTCCCCCAGGTGCATTTGTTGCGGTTGGTAACCTTAGTGACCATTATCTTTAGGATTCTACCGAGGTGACGGTGGAGGGAAGATCCCACTGTACCTGGAGCAGACGTCAGCTAGACTCACTTGGATTTTCCGGGGGGTTCACTTCACTCGAGACGGTTAAAGTGGAGGAACTTGTGCTGGTCTATTCATTAAGCAGGTTGCCGGGGTAATTGTTCCACCCGCCACTTCTGTACTAAATCCGGCAATGTTGGGTTTCATCTCCAACTAGCGTTTTTGGTCTGGAAGGCTACTGTTTTGCTTGGTTTGACGCCCTAGATTCTTTAGGCGTGTGATTCAAATTTGTTTGGTTCTTTAGCGACTTTAGGTGGTTTGATTTGAGATTTTACTTTGTTTTCGTGTGTAGTAGTTAAAAGTTTTTAGCTGTGGCGGAATTACCGAGACAGTCCCGTAGACTTCGGGGCAAGTCACCTGAGATTGTTACCGGAACTGATTTGTTGAGGAAACTCCGTAGATCACGGGGTGGATCTCCTGAAGACGTCCCGGGTCAGTACGAAGGATTGAAGGTCCTTGTAACTCCTCCTAGTGGCAGTAGAGTAGGTTCACCTGAAGAAGGAGAATCTTCCTTGGTAGTCCATCCAGATTACCAAAGTCTAGAGACAGGTTATAATCCCGAAGCTGTTACAGTTTCTGAGCTTGCTGGTAGTTTTTCGTCTACTAGTGATATAGGCGAAGAACCTGAAATATCTGAACCTGTTACTCCGACTTCTAGTGTTCCAGATTCACCAAGAGTAGAACGCGTTATCACCGAAAATCTTCCTACTGGTTTGATTGCTATTGAAGAACTTGCTCCAGAGGAAGAAATAGGCGTCTCTAACCTTGAAGATCAACTTACTATCGAGCTCAGGGAGCGTGAATCTATCTTTTATAGTCCTCCTAGAAGTACTACTTGGTACCTTTCGTTAACCAATTATTTAGACAACTCAGGGATAGGTTTTTCTACACCTCGTACTCCTTTTCCACCTGGAGTTATTTATACTCCTGTAAATATGTCTGGTCAGTCGTCCGTGTTTACTCAAACTCCTGAATCTTTCTTACACGCGGTCCTTCTGTTCCCACCGGGTATCAATCACTTTTTGGTACCTTCGCGGGGGCATCTCCTCAATCCATTGATCATGGGTTATTAGTTAGACACAATGGTAATAAACCGTTGGGTGTAGGAGACATTTACATGATGTCAGGTTCAGTTCCCGTTTCTCAACCTCAAGGTGGCCAATTACCGCCTGGGGGGCAGCCTCAATTAACCCCTGGGGGGCAACCTCAAGGTACACAAATTGTGTCTGGGGGGCGGCCTCAAGGTCAGTATGTACCTATGGTACAATACCTACCTCAAGGTCAACCCCAGCCTCAATATGTACCCCAAGGTCAACCTCAGTATCAATATTTACCTCAAGGGTATCAACCCCAAGGTATCAACCTCAAGGGTATCAACCTCAAGGTCAAGGTCAACCCCAGTATCAATATTTACCTCAAGGGTATCAACCTCAAGGGTATCAACCTCAAGGTCAAGGTCAACCCCAGTATCAGTATTTACCCCAAGGTTATCAACCTCAAGGTCAATACTCGAGTCAAGGTTATCAACCACCTCAAGGTCAGTCATATGTTCAAGGTATGGGAACTGTACCTTTCAGTTATCAATCCTATCCTCAATCCGGTTATGGATCTCAGTATTCTCAACCTGTTACGGGTCAATACCCTGGAATGATAGTGTGGGATCCATCACAGGGTCAACAGGTGTTGCAGCCAAGTATACAGTTGGTACCTCAAGCTGGACAACCCGTAGTTTCTGGTCCACCCCAGCAACCGCAACCTGTCTAGTCAAATGTTCAAACTTCTGTAACTTCGGTAGTTACTCAGCCGCCAATTGCACCTAGTATTCCATCTCAAACGGCTGCTGCAACTACCGCAACATCTGCCGCACTTACTTCTGGAGTATCGACAGCTCCGGTTTCTACTGTCTCTGCAACCACTCCTCAGACATCTTTACCTTTGTCTGGATCTACGATTCAAACCACGGTCCAGATGCCTATAGGTCAGCCTGGTATAAGTACGGTTGTCACTACTCAACCTCAATTTGTTCATCAACCGTACCAGGGACAGTACCAATATGGGCAAGCTGTCCAGCAGCCGGTTTACCAGTATCAACCGTATCCTGGGTACACTTATCAACAACCTCAACAACCCCAGTACGGTCCGGTTAATCCTGGTTTTCCAGGAGGATATAATATCCCTAATGCGATTCCTGTTCCTAGTTATCCTGGATATCCTCCTCCTGGGACTGGTCTTGTGACCCAGAGTTTTAGAGATCCTAACCGGCAATTACCGTTTATCGCAACTTTGGATTTACCAGACTTGACGTGCCTAACGAATGATCCAATTCAATATCTTCCGTTCTGGCCGCCAATGCCAAATAAGTTGCCCAGTGATATACCCAAGTTCGAAGGTAAGTCTGGAGAGGATCCGTTCAATCATGTGATGACTTACCACCTCTGGTGTGCTTCAAATTCTATCTGGGATGATTCGATCCGCTTACGTCTTTTCCAGCGTACACTCATTGGTCTCGCGGCCAAGTGGTACATTGAGTTACCACGGGCCTCTTTTTACAATTTTAGCCAGTTAGCTACCTCGTTCTTAACTCACTTTCAGTTGCTGGTCAGATACGATAATGGCACGGAGTTATTAACTTCACTAAAACAATCGACGTCCACGTATATTTCTGATCACATTCATGAGTGGAGACGTCGGAGAAGGTTAGTGAAAGTTTTTATTCCGGACCAAATCTTAGCTGAATGGTTTGTTAAATCATTATTACCGAAGATCACTGAAGATGTAGCGAAGGCCGGAGTAGTTACTGAGGAGCAAGTCATTGCTCAGGCGCAGTACCTTGACTTAGTTTATACTCAGTCAGGTACGTTACACGAGAAGATCCCAGATCTTCCAAAATCGAATCAAATCGCTGCTGCTCCTTCGGGATCTCATGCCTCTGATGGTATGATTGGTACGGTGAATACAAAGAGCAAGAAGAAATCTTCCAAGAATTCTACTACTCCTATAATCACCTTGCCTGATTCCCCGACAGGAGAGTCTTCTCCTGAACTTTCCGCCGATATTCACGCTGTAGAGTCATCTACGGCCAAATCAAAAAACGGTGGAAAGAAGAAAGGAAAGAAGAAGGCTAAAGCAGACAAGGCTCCGAAGGAGAAAACAGAAAAGTCGGAAACCAATGACGAAAAGCGCAAACCTCGATATCCTTGTCTTATTTGTGAAGAGGATCATTTTACAAGAGATTTTCCTCATTGGGCTGAGGTTGTGAAAATAGTCAAAGGTTCTCCCACTCCTGCTGTGTTAAAAGATCCATTTCCAAAGCAGGAGAGTAAGATGATAGGTTCTTCCTCGACTGCCAGTGAAGAACCCATTTTGATGATGTCTCATGTGAGGATTGCGACTCGATCGCAAGATTATGGTAGTAAGAATCCTGTTGATGGTAAAGAAGCAGAATCTTCTCATTCTAATCCATCAACCTCAGCTCCTGGTTCCGATCCACTACAGATCGAAAAACCTAACCCGGACTTAGTAATCAAACCGCCCGCCAAGGGTGTACTTCGAAGGTCTGCTTTTAATCCACATGTAAGAGCGGCCCAGAATTACAACATTGTTGAGGACTTAGCTGTTTCACCCTCAGCAATGTCGGCTTTAGAAGTGCTGCAATCATGTCTAGCACAGCGAAAATTACTTTTGTCGGCTATCGGAGCTGTTGATGTTCAGGACCCGAATCTGATAATCTTCGATCTAGAAAATAGTACACCGCGCCTTCCCCATCAAATGGCTTTCCTAGATTCCAGTATAGATCAAAAAAGGCCTATTCATCGGACTGTAATTGATGAGGAGCTTCCATGTATTATGTCGATTAAGTGTTGGATCGCTTGGTTCTCCTTTGCTAAACCAATCCCCGACCATCCTTAAGGCCTTTGATGGCCGTGGGTTCCGTCCGTTTGGTATTCTACAGGAATTGCCTATAGGGGTAGAAGGGAAAACCGTTAGTCTGGATGTGGAGGTGGTTGATGCCCCTCTAGACTACAACCTTCTTTTGGATCGAAGTTGGTCATATGCTATGACAGCGGTTGTTTCATCGGTCTTCAGAGTAATAAAGTTTCCACATAATGGCAAGATCGTGACAATTGATCAGCTGACATACTTTTCATCCGACCCAGCCTCTTCCGAGAGTATCCAGCAGGTAGGTAAGACGACAATCCCTTATAGGGACGTTGGCGTAGGTTTAGTTAAAGATTCTGGTTTACTGGGAACTTTTCCTTTCCCTCCAATCAACGCAGACCCTTCATTTGCATCAATTCATATGATTACATCAGACACAATTATTTACGACGATCCTTGGATTGTCCCATCTGAATCTGAGATAGACTCATTCGGTGATGTTATGCCTTTGAGTCCATATGAAATTTCTTATGAAGCCGTCATGTCTTTTACCAACTCGCGTTCAACCCAAATCGACCAAATGAATGTGGTCAGTGAAGAATCACTTTTTACATCAACCTCAGAATGGATAGCGTTTCCTGAAGTCGTGTCATCTGACGAGCAACTTCACGAAATCCTAAGTGTAGATGATCTACCATGGGAAGATCTTCATCATAGATCTTCGTTTTTACCTGAGGATGATGCTTTTGAAAATGATTTTTCATCTATCTTTACCGCTGAATATGTCAAAGACGCTCAGAATCCAACGAAACATTCTGATTCAGAGTTGAATTTAGGGAATATTTCTCGCACTATTCCCATTGACATTTCAGTGAAGCCCGGAATTGAGGAAAACATTCATATAGGTGCCTCATGTACAGAAGATGAAATTCAAACTTACAAGGCCCTATTCCAAGAATTCCGCGATGTGTTTGCCTGGTCTTACGAGGAAATGCCAGGAATCGACCCTGCCATTGTTGTTCATGAAATAAAGACCTACCCGGACGCTAAACCCTCTGGCAACAGTTGCGTCAGATTCACCCTCGGAAAGCGGCTGAAATTAAAGCAGAAGTCGAGAAGCTGTTGAAAGCAGGTTTCATTTATCCAATCCCGTTAACGGATTGGGTATCGAATATTGTTCCGGTTAACAAGAAACAAGGAACAATAAGAATCTGTATCGACTATAGGGATATAAATCGAGCTTGTCCAAAAGACAATTATCCTACGCCTTATATCGATCAAATTATTGATGATTGTGCCGGAAGTGAAATGTTTTCCTTTATGGATGGTTTTTCGGGCTATAATCAAATCAATATTCTACCTGCCGATCAACCAAAAACGACATTCATTTGTCCATGGGGGACATTTGCTTACTGCAAATTACCTTTTGGGCTTAAGAATGCCAGAGCCACTTTTCAACGGGCGATGTCTTACGCATTTCATGACATCAAGCACATTGTGCAACCGTACCTCGATGATTTGCCTGCTCATTCTTTACATCGAGCTGATCACCTTGTCCACTTACGAGCAATCTTTATGAGGTGTAGGCATTATCGTATTCGGTTGAATCCCCACAAGTGTGTATTCTGTATAGAAACGGGTTGATTGCTGGGATTTGTTGTTTCAAAAGCCGGCATTCGCGTCGATCCCTCGAAGGTCGAAGCTATCATCAAATTGCCTCCTCCTTCGAGTTTGCGCCAACTCCAAAGTTTGCAAGGGAAAGCGAACTTTTTACGCCGATTCATTCCAAACTACGCCGAGGTCACTAAAGGTTTTACACAGTTGTTGAAACACAACGCTCAATTCTTTTGGGATGAGATTGCCCAACAATCTTTTGATGCACTTAAACATGCGTTGACCCATGCACCGTTGTTGCATCCTCCCAACTACAACCAAGACTACTTCTTATACCTCGCAGCTTCGCATTCCACTATTGGAATGGTGTTAGTTCAAGAAGATGAATTCGGCGGAACATGTGATATATTATCTTAGTAGGACATTAAACCCCACTGAGCTAAAATATTCGCATGTGGAGAAATTGGCCCTGGCAGCCGTTCAAGCTGTCCAACGTTTTCGTCACTACATTCTTCTCCGTAAAACTACAGTTATTTCCGATTGCAACCCTATGATTTATATTTTAACAAAAACAACTGCTAGGGGGCAAGTACTCTAAATGGATCGTTATTCTGCAAGAGTTCGACTTGGAGTTCGAGAAGTCCAAGTCTAAGAAATCCTTAGTTTTTGCGGAATTGATGTGTGATTTCCCGCGTGCTGACACAGAAACTGTGGCAGAGGAGTCCATTGCGGATGAATCTTTGTTTCTTATCAGTACTTTAGATCCGTGGTACGGGGATATAATCATCTATCTCCAAACCCAAACCTTTCGGCCTGAAGCTTCAAAGTCGGAACATCGAAAAATTCGGTTTCAATCCCAGCAATACAGAATTATTGGAGATACACTTCATCACCAGGGGGCAGACTTAGTTTTTTGACGTTGTTTAACTCACGAAGAGGCTGAGAGGGTTTTGAATGATTGTCACTCTGGAGCATGTGGCGGTCATATGTCTGGGTATGCCACAGCCCAGAAGGTGTTGCGCGCTGGCTATTTCTGGCCGTCCATGTTTAAAGGTTGTATCATTCGGTCCGAAAGTGCCACAACTGTCAAGTGTTTGATCGCAAGATGCGCGCACCACCTGCTCCTCTCCATCCTATAATTGCCTTTGGTCCTTTCGCCAAATGGGGTATCGATTTTATTACTTGTAACCCTCACTCGGCCGGGGGCATGCGTATATCATCCTCGCAGTTGATTATTTTACTAAGTGGGCCGAGGCGATGCCTACATTCGACGCAAGCGGCAAAACAGTTGCAGTTTTCATATTCAATCACATTATAACTAGGTTTGGTGTCCCGCAAGCAATCATCACTGACCATGGGAGCCATTTTAGAAACATCATGATGACTAAGCTTACAAGCCAGCTTGGTTTGCGCCACGATAGCTCTACTCCTTATTATCCACAAGCCAACGGTTTGGTTGAGTCTATCAACAAAGTTCTGGTCATCATGATCCGACGAATCATTGGTACCTTCTAGCTTGTCAATGTAAATGCCAAATAGGGTAAGGGAGAGGGGGCAACCTTGTTTAACTCTAATATTACACTTGATATCTTTCGACCACCCCTCATTCGTCGGATCATGATGACCAGAACTTTGTTGATAGACTCAACCAAACCGTTGGCTTGCGGATAATAAGGAGTAGAGCTATCGTGGCGCAAACCAAGCTGGCTTGTAAGCTCAGTCATCATGATGTTTCGAAAATGGCTCCCATGGTCAGTGATGATTGCTTGCGGGACACCAAACCTAGTTATAATGTGATTGAATATGAAAACTGCAGCTGTTTTTGCCGCTTGCGTCGAATGTAGGCATCGCCTCGGCCCACTTAGTAAAATAATCAACCGCGAGGATGAATACGCATGCCCCCCGGCCAAGTGAGGGTTACAAGTAATAAAATCGATACCCCATTTGGCGAAAGGACCAACGGAAATTATAGGATGGAGAGGAGCAGGTGGTGCACGCATCTTGCGATCAAACACTTGACC